>OZ026575.1:19939305-22340555 GCA_964020215.1 Aurelia sp. 3 sensu Dawson et al. (2005) | reverse complement strand
GTAGCCACACAATGACCGGATGTGTCTAAGTTGTCGAGTACAATAGATTATATTTTTGACCTGGCCCGGGCTAGCTTTTAACTATGTCGTTCCCTTTAACAAATGGTAGCAGTACCAAAATGCTTTTTGGTCCATCATATGGCGCTTTTTTGAACATAATTATTTGAAAGCTTCATACACATATTATAAGAACTGAGGAGGATGGAGAACAAATTATATCTGCTGAAGTTAATGACTTGAAAGTGTTTCTAACATGTGAGACGGAAGCATTTAATGTGCCCACGGGGCCACTTCACTTCAATTTTATAGGGGTGTGCACTCAAAGAAATGATCCATTCATCCGGCTGTAAAAAATTGTCTCCAAACAATAGCTGGGTTTAGAAGAAACAGGTGAAAGGTAAACTCCAAAATGTAAAATAGCAACAGGGAGAAATGACAAAATAACTGAAACAAAATACTGTTTTTCTGGTGCTATACCAAGTGCCCCCATGTAATGGAGAATTTGCGAATCCAGGATGGCAACGCCAGCCAAAATGTCATCTGATATTCGGCAAAGAAAGTACTGTTTCCATATGCAACTGTTAATACATCATCCACAAGGCCAAAATAAGTCCTCCTATGACTCAGAGATACCTGAAGACCATAGTTTTTCTTTGTGACAAACATTTTAAAAAGACTGAGTTATACTTTGGAGGCCAAGATCTGCAGTAAAGAACGCCAGAAATGGAGTTTCCAAGTCATGAAATTGACAAGGACAACCTCGGAGTCTCTCAAGGGACGAAAATCCAAACGAAAAACAAGGAATCTTTTGAATATAAAGTTCTGAAACAAAAGCAACATTGCGTTGCAGTTGCTGTTGTGGTTTCGTAAACTCGCTAATGTACCTATCAGCTCTGTGGATATGAAGCAAGTTACATCCTCTTTATCATTTTTAAGTAAATCTGCAAAGTTTCTTGAGGGAGTTGAAGAGGAATACAATACTATAAAACAAACTTGAAACCAGTCTTGTTGCTTTGGTGAAAGTTTGGAAAAGAAATGGTTATGATAAGAATTATGATGTAAAAATGCCTAAAATCAATTTTTATGAAAGAATACTCACTTTCTAAAATGCAAGCCTTTTCATCAGTAAATAAACACGTTGGTCTACCTCCAAACCATGTAAGTTATTGGCATCACCTTGAAGTCTCATGAGTAATCCGCCAAATGACACATATGCTGATCTGAGAAGTAATAAAGACATGATGTCAAAACTGCGGCATTGCGCAGTAATTTGGTCCTGATTTGGCTTGACCTTTAGGTAAGCGAAATCGAAAAAATGTCTGATAGTAAATCAGACTTTGTGGAGCCAGGGGAAAGCAAAGCTACAAACTTCTGCGCATTCACACGGCATTGGGTTTACCAATGTGGCATACAAAAACAAATTGCTCCTTCTTTTTCTGGCTTTGCTATGCTGTTCAAAGTAACTTTCTGGTGTGATACCACATTTAGCAAATCTTTCAGTGATCCTTTGCTGGATTCAAAGTCAACTTCCAAATGACCTGAATTCATCTCTCTGAATTAATCTCCTCTGCCATAGCTGCGATGTGCAAAGACAGGATCTTCTCGATACCATTAACCCTACATTAGAGCCTCAAGGCTTATCAAACCTTTCTAATAAAGCACTTCTCAAAATCCTTCTTTATGGTGATGAATGGTTGCCACTTAAGTCAAATACCATGGTCCTTGAGGCTACAATTAAGTATATATATGCAACAGAATGCTTTGATTGAACCAATGCCATCTTTTCTTTAACATATATACAGTGTCCTCTCCGCATAGCAGATCCGCTGTTCAGTGGACCCTCGTTTTAAACACCCACTTTCTAGGGACATAAGCCCTTGTAGGCTAATTCTCAGTTCTACAGACCCATTGTTTAACGATGATCTAGATTCATCACGGGTTCTCTGACGGTTTCGTTGTGTGGAGTGGTCACTGTAGTGGTTCTTTTTTCTTCATGTACTTCCTGTTACATTATTTTTCTGTATTTGTCTTAGAATCTTTAGCATTCGTATTAGTATTAGTATCTATGTTAAGTAGTATTTATGTTAAGTGTAAATATTCAATTAGTGAGTGGAGTAACAACGTAGTGTGATGTTAAGTGTAATAGCGCAGGGTTGCAATGTTTTTTCATGCTCCTTGCACTATCGTCTTTTAATGTAAATTGTTCGTCAGTACATTGTAAATTTTAGATGAATATATATAAAAAAAATTCATCTCTGGCTGACAGAGCAGAAACTGCGCACGCATGTGCGAAAACTTGTAACTTTGAGCCCCGTTAGCTCCCTGCAACAGATTGCAAACTTACGCGACACTTGATATTTTCTTCCTAGGGCCTTGAACTCTTGATTTATCATTTCAAAAAGCTTATCGGTCTAAACACTTCCTTATCTCATATTGGTCGATGACGTCATTTTACGCAGTTTCTACTCTGTCTCTCTGGCCTTGGCTCCATTTGTATTCAGCAGATTCCAGCCTAAATCAGTTTAAATTAAACCTTCCATTTCCCCGTCTCTAAGGGGACCACATTGGAAATAAGGTCAACTTAGATCTTTTAATGCTATCCGTACCACTATAATTAGGGATTTTTTTAACTTGTTTTTATCAATATTGTTATGTAAATTGTATTGTAACTGTTACACACATGAGTCAAAAAAAGCTTACCCCTTTCACGGGCTATGGAGCAAAGAGTATATGACCAATGATCAAAACTAAAATGTTAATCTATCAGTCAAAAACAAACTTAGATGAGAAAACTATGTCTGGTAAAATCATACATCTTTAAGACCCAACAATCAGAAAAATGCCCGTAAGGGGTTTGTGTGGGAATCAAGAATTCCACATTCCTTTCTGGTCTATGATTTATGTTTGAAGTTTACATTGTCAATTTCTGAAAAGAAGTTGACGTCAATAGGAAATAAATGACCAACCAGAATGGACTGTGGAATCTTTGTTCCCAACAAGCACCTTGCCAGCATTTTGCTAATTTCTGGGTCCCACAGATGAGTGATTTTACCCAACAAAATGTTCTCATCTAAAATAGCCTTTGACTGACAAATTAGTATTTCAGTTTTGAATATAGGCCTCATACGTTGTATTTCACAGCTCTTCAAATGCGCAACATTTTTTTGACTCATCCAGTACAGGGTGTCTCAAAAAAATTGTTTGACGTTTGATTAAATATTGAAAAAATAAGGACAATATGAACAAGCTCATGGAAAGATACCCCTGTTCCTAAGATTAAGAATTAATTTTAGAGACTAAAATCGTGCAAATCGGTTGAAAATTCACCGAGTTACGAGGTCTAGAAGATGAAAAATGTGTGATAGCTGAGACCAGGGACCCCCCAGATTACTTGTATTGCAAAAAGCTCAAAGATGGAAGTAAGAGAAGCATATCAAATGTCATACCTCTTGTTGATATCAGAGCAAGCCAATTAGGACTTCTAAAGTAAATTATTTCTTGTGATCATTCTCAGAATTTCCTTAACATTGGATAAGTCCAAAAATGGTGGTTCAAAACAAAATTGGCGAAAGACTGAATCTGTTTCTTCAAAACATCCATATGCTTGACAGTTACGTTATCGAATACCTGTTTGAATCCCACTTGGTTCGCCTTGAAACAATTGAGAAATAACAGAAACGACGGCCTATGGGACATTTACCAAAAATGCCATTTCGAAGCCTCTCGTTTCAGCTTTCCCACAAACTTGAACTTCAAAAGCTTGTAACCCCATGATCTTTTATCGGCTTTGCAAGATTATTGTGTCAAAAATTATTATGAAATCTCAGAAAAAGGGTTACTTGACCAAGGGTCCATTCAGCGTATCCTTATTTTTTAGTATTTAATCAAACGTCGAACAATTTTTTTGAGACACCCTGTATATATACATTTTTTAACCATTGTAAATATTATAATTTGTGTGGTGAATTTTACATACAGAGTGATCCAAATAGAACCGACACAATATACTGTAATATGCTTTCCTTTCCTTGGTTTAAGGCAATTTTACAATCTCATTTTCAGACCAAACAGGAGGGGGGAACCTCCTTAGTACTTACAATCTATTTGAATGATCACTGCCAATATCCTCTGCATCTATTCTATAAGTTTTACCATACATGACATATTCAAACTGATCTGCCTTTGATGGTCCTGTGTCATGTGGATTATATTCTCCATCATCAGGTGTTTCATCAACTTTCAATGTTGTTGTTAAAACCACACTGAATTTGTCATTGAGATCAACAGGATAAATTTGAGTGTTTACATCCAATATCATGTCCATCTTGTAACTTTCACTTTCACAATGTAACCTGGAAACTGAATGACAGGAATAATTATAACAGTCTTGTGAATCTACTGGATTAAATGCTTTAATCATTTTGAGAATAATCACATATATCCAATTACGGTAGAAAAGCAAGGGGTTTCAAAGATTAGAGAGAGACATGGCGTGCTAAAGAGATCAGTACAGACGTAGAATATGGCACTTTCAACAAGATCTCTGGTGTGTACGAAGAAAATTTCTTTTTGTTCTCCATTCTTTGATAATCAGGGGATGGGCTTGATTGACTACATTAAATATTTTATTCATGTGAAAAATTCAAGAATTAGTGCATCATGTAGGACTCAAACTTGGTTCAACACAGCACTGGTCTAATGATCATGCCATTACAAAAGTGTAGCGGGATGTCCATTGGACCAGTGCTGTGTTGAACTGAGTTCAAGTCCTACCTGATGCAATAATTTTTCATTTTTCACGCGAATAAAATGCCCTGTCTATTCTCCATTTCAAATAGTACTTTGAAAGTCTCCAGTAGTGGGCACATGCTACCAGACCTGTTAGCAGCTAATGGTTTTGCTGCCATGCCATACTTGCAGTCTGATAAAAGGAGGTCTAAGATTCATTAGGGTAGCCACTGTAACCACCCAATTTTTAGGCAGCGTTACACAGGATCGGTTCCATTTGGAACCATACCCAAATAGGTACGTTTAGGCCTCGCGTTTACATGGGACCCGCTGGAACCGTTCCAAATGGAACTGTTAGCCGTACCCAAATGGGTCCAGTTACGAAGGTGATCCCATTTGGAACCGTTCCCAGAAAGGTCTTGTGTAAATGGGTGGAACCATTCCAAACAGGAACTGCTAAGAAACAAAAGATGTCTTAAACAATGGAATCCAAAGAATTTCCATCCTAACAAAAGAGTTGTCAACGTCTTTGTTTAGAAAAATATTTATGATTTAACAAAGCCCTTGGAACTTTTTGCAACCGATCCCGTGTAAAGGTGATAGAGAGGAAACAGTTCCAAGCAGTTCTGATCAGTTCCATACAGAACGGTTCCAACTGGTCCCATGTAAACGCTGCCTTAGTGTACCATGGCCCTAGGGCCCCAGTTCTGGTCCAGACTGCTAACCATGTCATGTGCACAGAAGATCTTCCGCACACAATTCCAGGAAGAACAATAGTTCATTGCTTAAAACAATGGCCAAACGCAGTGGCGTAACGGACTAAAGTCACCTTTAGTTCAAAAACTAAGGGCCCCCGACCTCTAAGGGCCCCCAGCAACAAAAATTCCTTTGCTATTTTACTGTAAAGATGATACCATAGCTATGATAAAATGACCAAGGGGCCCCATGCCTGCATGACTTCTCACTATGTCTACCCACTAGGTTGGAAATCATTAGCCTGAAATTTTTAACTGGCCATAATTGTTGATGTCCATCATATCATTTTACATATGTTTTTAGGTAGGGGGCCCCGAGCTGGGGGATCCCTATAAGGGCCCTGAGCCTCCGTTACGCCACTGGCCAAACGCGCGCTATCTTCCGCGCGCACTTTACTTTGCCAAGTTATCATTCTGATTCTGAGTTCTAGTATGGAAAGAAATGTGCCGTGCACAGAGTCCCTGGCTTCTATTGTTTTCTAAAGTTTTTAGGTGCACAAGCGCAGTGCACAGAAATTAAACTTTCCGCTCAGGGGCACCATTATTTTTCCAAATATTTCTGGGTACAACTGACTGATGATGTGGCCCCAAATTTCGCATGAAAAATGTGATTTTCATAAGGAAGAACACTTTAAGAAATTGGCTTCATGTCAATACCTCTGTCGAATTTCTTTCCACCAGGATCAATATCTTTCACAAAGAAAATGTCTTCTAGCAGCGAGCCCGCCATCTTTGATGCTTCAAAAGAACGATGAAAATCCATTACATTATTTATCCCCCGTGATTATGTTCTTTGTATCAATGTATTGAAACAAAGAAAACTATGATGCAGGGGGTTTACATAAATTTTCGTGTGGCACGTGCGCCATTAGCCTCGTTTTGAGAGGGACTAGAATCTTTCAACGTTACCTCCGTGTCAAATTACTTTGAGCAATCACTCTATTGAATTTAAACAAACTAACATTACCATGCAAGGGGGTAAAGCAAGTCAAGAAATCCTCACATTTTCCTCCAGCCCATTTTCATCAATATATTCAGCAAGAAACAAAATGGAGGACGACACGCAACGAGCACACAGAAAAAGACAAGCTGGTCCCAAAGCTGAAAAGAAGACGAAGAAGAAGAAACACGATGGTGGCAAGAATCCTAAAGCCTTTGGTTTTCAATCAGTGCAAAAGGCTGCGAAAACCTTTCATAGGAAGCAAGATTTGGAAACAAAAAGACAGCACATCCCTCTTGTTGATAGGACACCTCTCGAACCGCCACCAATCATTGTTGCAGCAGTTGGACCACCTAAAGTCGGGAAGACAACGTTGATACGTTCACTTATAAAGAATTTCACGAGGCAGAAGATATCTGACATCAAAGGGCCAGTTACTGTCGTCTCAGGTACTTTGATCTGACTTTTTTGTAAGGAAATTTTATGGATGATAGAAATGAAACTGAAACTGGGATGGATAGCAACGAAGTGAACAAACTCACACGGTAGGGGACTAGGTGGTAGGCAAAACCTATGGTAAAATAGGTATTATGACGTAGGGGAGCGTAGGTATTTCGCAAAATTTTTACAAAAATTATCAAAACAGGAAAGAAGAAACAAGTGCTAAAATTAGATTCCTAGAAGTGCTGTAAGCCAAAGTAGAGGGTGCCCCATCAATAATTTTCTCTGGGCTCACCCTAGACCCCCTCATGTTAATACCCTCCCAATTAATTTGCCTTGTTGGCTAAGCTGCTGAAATGCCCAGGTTGAATTGGTAGTGAATTGGTGTATGCCATTTGCCAAAGATCTTTGGTGGTATTAGGGGCCCGATTCCATACTGGCTGCAAAGGATATTCAATAACTTCAAACTACTTATTTTACACCCCATAAGCATATGGGAAGAAAAATCTAAAGGGGGCTGTCTGACACAAAGCCAGTCTGCATTCCATAAATTTTGTTCACCACATATTTACGCCGGTAGCATAGAAATTTACGCCAAAAGTTCAAGTTCAATAACTAACTCAAGTTTCCAGCAGCTGAAACAGTATAACTTTCATGCCAAAAGCCAGTGGCGGTTAATTTGCCTTCATGCTGCTCCGCCACATAAATGTGGCTGGAGGGCATTGGAATGCACACTAGACACAAAGCCCATTGCTTACCAACATTGTTGCCTGACTAAGGGCAAGATTATGCCTGAGTGGGGTTGATTTCTGAGAATTTCTCCAAAGTTGGGGGCTACCGCCCCCTAGCCCCCCCACCGCATACGCTTATGTTACACCCTGACCAGACTGGAAAGTTTGCCTTGCACCACCGATTTCTCTGCCGTGCACTATAAACTTCAGCCACAGTTCCAGCCGCGAAATTTTTCGTATAACAACAAAAGGAAACAATAGAACTATTGTTTAGTGACACAAATAGAGCTGTGCAAGCAATTTGGATGTAGGAGAGATCCCGCGCATTCTGCAAACTTTCCAATCTGGCACCCTGACCCCAAAATATTCTAAATTGAGCTGTAAAATAGCTCAGACTTTCACAAATCATCAAAATCTTGACCTCAAAGTAGTTACATAGGCCAGACTGTAAAGTTCAGTCTGCATGGGGAACGCATTTCCTGCACAACAATTTCTGGTTTGTTCTTATGAGAGAGAGGCCCTCTAAGTCAAATCTAAGTCAAACTCAAATTTCTATGATTTGGTACGGCACGGCTTGACTTATAAAGTGGGCCTTTATGTGCACTTCCCAGAACTCATTGGACACAATGTTTTGATAAAATTTCTTTCATCCTAGGTAAAAAGCGCAGAATAACCCTGGTTGAATGCAACAATGACATCAACAGCATGATTGATATTGCAAAAATAGCTGACTTAGTAAGTTTTTAAAAAGAGGCACTATTGACATTTTGGTACAGGTTTTGTCAATGTTGGCATGGTTTCCTGCCCAAGGATTCTCGTTTGAAAAGATTTACAGCTTTTCATATGTGTCAAAAATCTTTAACCTAATGCAAAAATTCTTGTCACCTTCATGTGTGAAGGCTTTTGTGAAAGTCCAACGATGCGGAAGGGGTTGTAAGTATGTGATGGGGGGGGCACATTTAAACAAGAATTAGTAGTGAAAGTTGTCTCTTTTAGCAATGTCTAAAGAAAAGTTTTTTATTTTTGTTCATGGTTCCAGCCATAAAAACTGGTTCACTGTTTTCCTGATCGAAAGCTTAAGAAGGTGACACATCGTTTCTCTCCTTTAAATCATTCTTCAATTGCTATTTTTGTAATAATTTTTCATAAATGGAGTTTTATCAAAAAGTAGTTATTTTATGGCTGAGATTTGAAGTCTGATTCCCTGCTTTCAAGGCACTTTACTGGGGGATTGGATCCAGCACAAGCTGAATTTGATATCCTGTAAAGAAGGTATTGAAAGTGTAGCATAAAAACAAGTGAACCAAAAGCCTGTGAGAACTTTGTAATCAAAAGTGCCAGGTGAATCAGAAAAAATGTGGGATGTTTGTCAGACTGTGGTGTCACATTGAGTTACTCTATCATCATGAACTGAATTTTTCCAAGTAGCCAACAGTCTAACTCAGATCATAAACCTTCCCCCATTGTAATTAGTTTCTTGATAGATTTGTTGAAAAAGATTTTCTTCATAAGACTTTGTCTGGGAATGTCACAGTGGACGAAACACCCCACATTTTTCTGACTCACTTAGTAGTTAAAAAGATTGTTTTAGGGTCAGAATGAAGGGTATTTTCCCCCAAAAAGGGGTGGCAAGCTAAGTTTTTCATCCTGAAGGATGAGCTGCCCCCACTTGCCCCCTAGAGCCACCACAGCACATTACTATTTAAGTTACCTCACTGCCTCCATAGTAATTTACACCTCTTACTAAAGTGGAGTCTACAAAATTATTTTCTTGTCTCTCTCTAGGTCCTTCTTCTCATTGACGCAAGTTTTGGCTTTGAAATGGAAATCTTTGAATTTCTAAACATTGCACAAGTTCATGGATTTCCTAGAATCATGGGAGTTCTAACACATCTTGACCTGATGAAAACGAACAAGTCCCTCAAGAAGATAAAGAAGAGGATGAAACACAGATTCTGGACAGAAGTCTACCAGGTATGTGCTATTCATTTGGTCTTCCCTCCATCTCCAAGTTTTAACTTGATCAGCACTGAAAGTATAACATAAAGCAAGTGAGCCAAAAGTCTGCGAGAACTTTCTAATCAAAAGTACATACCTGGTGAATCAGAAAAAGTGGGGCATTTATTGGACTGTGGTGTCACATTGAGTCACTCAATCATCATGAACTGAATTTTTCCAAGCAGCCAACAGTCTAACTTAGATCATAAACCTTCTCCCATTGAAATCGGTCTCTTGATAAATTTGCTGGAAAAGATGTTCTTTGTAAGACCTTGCCAAGTGTCATTGTTAATATACTGGGAGAGGAAAAGCGTTTAAGGCCTTGGGTCTTTTTTTAACTCACCTGGTGCAGTATGAGCATTAATGATGTTTTGCAATATATATCTGGTTGAATAGCTAAAATGTTCAATCATTTTTAGGATTTTTCATGGATTTTTCATAGGATTTTCATACAATTGTTTCCTCCATTCAGATTTTGGAAGGGACATTTTCTAGGAGAATTTTCGTTGAGAAACCTTGAAAAAGGTGCCATGATCATAAGCAAGTTTTCCTTACATGTTTACCTTACAGCTAATGACTTGAGCACGTTTTAGGATGTGCAATCCTCAGTCTTCCCTCTAATATGAATAAGTTATTCAAGGGACAAAACACATGAACAGATTCAAATTTCATCATTGGTTGGAAGGAGAGCAAACAGAAATCTTGCTTGCTATTTTCACTCGTTTTTACAGCTCTTCGAAAGGGACTTTCTGAAGAAATCTACCCTTTCCATGGGAAGGAATGGCCAATTTTAGTTGGTTATGTTACTGCACATACTGTAGTTAGACATATCAGGAGTGAAACAAGAGTGTTTCATCATCATCATTTGGTACCATCTTCGACACGAAGGTTGGAAACCATAAACTTCCATTCCACTCTGTCTTCAACTGTTCGTTTCAATGCACCAAAGTTTTTAATTCCTGTCCAATCTTTCAAATCGTCAATCCAGGTTCTACGCTGCCTTCCTTTGTCTCTCTTTCCATGGATATATCCTTCTATAATTTCATTATATATTGCCCCACTAGAGCCTTGTAATACATGACCTGCAAATTCCATTTTTCTTTTAAACAAATCCTTTGTAAGACATGGTCCAACTAGTCCCACTCTGCTGACCTTATTTGAAACCATATCTGTCCATTTTATTTTCAATATTCTTCCGTAGCACCACATTTCGAAACAGTTTAATTGTTTGACGATAGCAGAATTAAATGTCCAAGATTCACATCCATAACTGACTACAGGGAAGATGTATATGTTTAGGATCATTTTCTTTAGCTTCATACTTATGTTGTGTTTTAATAGTTCTTTATGTTTCCAAAAGAAGCTTTTAGCTACTCCGATACGTCTTTTGATCTCAGTCAAACAGTCCCCATTTTCCGTAATCCAACTTCCGAGATACTTAAATTCTTTCACCTGCTCTAATCTAATTTGTTCAGCAAAACTTGTTATAACAGGTGATTCCTTTTTTGACACAACCATCACTTTAATTTTTTTCGGATTTAATGCCATACCATATGTTTTACGTGTTTTGATTACTTCATTTATCATGTTTTGAAGAGCTTTTTCATTATCTGCCATTAGAAGTGTATCATCTGCGTATCGGAAATCAGTATATCTTTTACCATTTACTTTTATTCCTTCAGCACTCTCTAGTGTTTCTTCAATAAGTACTTCACTGGATAAATTAAACAGGATAGGTGACAGTATGCAACCTTGTCTTACGCCACATTTTATCATCACTTTCCTGGTGCATCCTTCATTAAGTTTGACACAAGCTGATTGCTTCCAGTAGAGATCCACTATCAGTTTTACCTCATGTGGAGGCATCCCCACTTCCAGCATTATTTCTACCAGTTTGTCATGATTGATTCTCTCAAAAACTTTTTGATAGTCTATGAAACAAATGAATAAATCTTGTTGCTTCTGTATTCTTCGTTCAAGTAGAATTCTCACTAATGATAAACCATCTCTTGTTCCTTTTCCCTTTAAGAAACCAAGTTGTGTCTGGCTCAGTCTACGTACTATAGGTGGTGTTATGCGTCTCTTGATTATATGGAGTAATATCTTTGAGGAATGTGAAATCAAACTTATTAGAGTGTTTATAATTTCATTACTTTGTTATTCAGGAAGCAGCATTTTCCAAACCCCAGGCCTTCTTATTGACTCACCTGGTACGATGAATTTGAAACATGTGAAGTTCTTTTTGGTCCACATGGTACATTACAAACTGACATAAAATACCATAGGTGTTTATTCAAAAAATTTTCACCCATTTATAGGGAGCAAAATTATTCAATTTATCTGGGATTACACATGGAAGCTATTCAAAGACAGAGATACATAATCTTGGCAGATTTATATCAGTGATGAAGTTCAGACCTTTGACTTGGAGGAGCAACCATCCATATGTTCTTGCTGACAGGTATGGAAACTGTGATGGCATTTAATCTAAATTTCGTTGTCAAATAAAATATGGACCAGAATGGGGTGAGTGGGCGAGTGGCTTAAACAGTTCTCATCAGGTAACTGAAGTTAAGCTTGGTCGAGTGAGGTCAAACTCCAGATGGATGACCTCGGAGGCCTGATCTCACAACTCACCTCGCCATCCTTTGGAAGGGATGTTAAACTAGGGCTCCCATGCCTGGATGCGAGTTGCACAGTGGGCCCAAATTAGCTTTCAGTAGCTACAAGTCCTGACAAGCCCACTTAAAACAAATTGAAAAACAAAATGGAATATGGAATTATCAGTTCATATACAAACCCCTTACATACTTTTTTCTAATTTTTGAGTCTTAAAGATGTGTGATTTCACCAAACAAAGTTTCTTCATCTAAGTTAGCCTTTGACTGATAGATCAACATGTCAGTTTTGAGTATCGGCCACATTCTTTTTATTCCACAGCCCGCCAAAGGGTTTAACTATTGGCGATATCTTCTCACTATATTAGATATATTAGATAAAGAATTAACAAGACTTGTACTTTATGGCGGCAAAGATCTTACTCATGAGCTAAATAGAAAGATAATTGAGTTAACGTTGCGTTATATCCACAACACTTGTCAATTTGAGTTATATGATTTGAGTTAATATAATTTCAAATGCGGTTTTTTGCAACACAGCCACCATGCTACCTCGCCGTTACCGAGTCCCTTCTCGTATGCTTTGTTAGTCGTTTCTTGTAATTATTTGTTGTGTTCAAGTCTATCTTGAATTAGACGTTACACATTAAAGGGCAACGCAAACTTGCCACAAGGGAGCAACTTTAATTGCTTCTTTTTGAAAATTTATAACGTCTAATTTGAGATAGACTTTGAGTTCTTTTTTTGTCTTTTTTAAAGTTTATTTTCTCTGCTAAGGCTGCAGAGTTGCCATAGATGTTTGTTCTCTGTGGTATTCTTCTTTGTAGTGTAATAAAGTAGTTTGTAAGTAGCATTAGATAAGTATTTTGTATCGTAAAAATTGATTGAATATAAAAGAGCAAACTTTTTTGACTCCCCCGGCATAAGTGTTTTTTCTTCTCTCTTGATAATTCCACAATAATTATACCGGGTTTCTAAAAAGAAGTACCCCCTTTTGGCTGGAAATCGGAACGAAACGATAAGGTATTATTACTGTTTGAGTGGACAGCTAGATTTATCAATCTTCCAACTTAGATTCACATACCTTGCATTTAAAAATCGTCCACCAAACACCGGAGATAGAAGCTTGCAAAGTCAAAATTTACAGTGCACTCGAAACCAAAGGTTGTGTAAAAGGGCCTAGCAATGATTTGTATCATGCGTATTTTCCAAAGCACGTGTAAACTTTAACTTTCATTTTTTCGCTTTTGAAAAGAATAACTGATTCGTGGACATCATCGCCCTGATTAAACAAATATATAAAGATGCGGATCGGCCTGATTCACACTAGGTCGTTAGGGTAGTTTAGATAGTGCAGAAAGACCCAAAAGACAAAGGACTCAAACCCTGCGTCTTGTCTTTTGGGTCTTTTTGCACGATCCCAACGACCCAAACGACCTAGTGTGAATCAGGCTCAAGAATGATAAAGTCGTGCCACATCTCCAAAATGAACTTACTTGTGCTCTTTTCGTCTTCTTTGACACTTGGGATGGAATGCAATGCTCAGATTGATTGCTCAAATGAATAATTATCTGCAGAATACAAGGTATAATTCTTTTCAAAAGAACAAGTAAAAGGTCAAAGTTCGAATTCTTTTGCAATATGCTTGTGATATCAAATCAGGGATAGGCCCTTTTGCAAAACCTCTGGTTTCAGGTACACTGTAAAATTTAACTTTGCAAGCTTCTACCTCCGGTGCTTGGTAGACGATTTTTAAATGCAAGGTATGTCAATCTAAGTTGAAGATTGCTAAATTTAGCTGTCCACTCGCAGAGTAATATCATCTTATCGTTTCGTTCCTATTTCCAGTCAAAAGGGGGTACTTATTTTGGACACCCGGTAAATAGCTTGGTTACTTGCTTACTTTTAATGTTATGGGTTGATAATGAATCGTGGACGATTGAAAACATAGAAAATAATTTGAGTCTTATTTTGTTCGTGGCTGCAGTCACAAACTCAACCACTTGATTATGTCGAATATTTTTTCCATTATTGAATCTTTCAAATAATGCAAAAGTGTTTTTCGTCCTGCTCCTCCTTCTAAGATGTGCGATCTTGTGATTGACTCCACAGGGTTGAAGATTTGACCGATCCTGAGAGAATAAGACAGAATCCTAAATCAGACAGAACTGTTTGTTTGTATGGATATATGAGAGGTGCTCATTTGAAGAACGAATCAAAAGTTCACATCATGGGTGAGTCTTTACTTTTAATTTCATATATCATTTGTCAGGGGTTAAAGAAGAGCCTAGAGTTGAGAAAAGAGTGGGAAATGATTTGGTGTTTGATTCTTTCATGTTATTGCATCTGGGGTTCAAATCAGGGTGAGACCTTGTGTGAGTTAGTCTAACTAGTTGCTGATTTATGGCAGAGAACAGGAAAAGTAAGTAGTTGCTTCAAAAAAGCAGCACTTCTGTTCTTTGCCAGCAATGTCAAAATTGAGTAGAATTTAAAAGGAGGATTTCTACAGCAGCATTGTATATCTTTGAATCTGCTATGTTTTGTAGAGTTGATAATCTTTTATTTGTAGGACGATTTTGTCCACTTATTAAATAATGTTGAGAAAACTTGGATACAACGCCAGTTGATCAAGTGATATCAGCAAATCAAAGAACTCAGGGAAACAAGAGACAAAAAGGCATAGGTCTATCGAGACAATTGAAGTCACAGCCCCACCGCAGCGGCCAAAAACACCGGGGCAAACTTTCTTTTGCATCCTGTATGATCTATGTACAGTTTACTTTGTTTGTTTATGTTTTGTTTTGTCAGAGTATGATGGTCTGACGAGTCAAGCATTTTCTCATGGATTCAATGAGTTTCTTGTCAGAAATTTCCGTTTAATGTTTTCTTTTGAGAATCGCTTGCTGAAACGAATTTAGATGGAATATTGTTGCACCAGTTAGCTCTCTCGAGGCGTTCCTTTTACCTACAGATTTTTCCGCAGGCAAGATTTGTTCGTTTTTTGAATGAAAAAGTGCTTTCCTTTAATTTTACTCTACTTTAAAAGCTGTTGGAAAGTAACTATATCGGACCACAAAGCTCTTGAATATTCAGATCTGGTGGAGGTTAGTGGGAAGACAATGCTTCTTTTTACAATACCAGAGTTAGATACACAAATAAACAACACTGATGTTTCGAAAAAGGTAAGTGATAATATTCAACTTCACTCTGAAATAGACTAATCATTGAGTAGAGGCGGTTTCATTACCATACTGCTGCATTGAACATCTTCATCATCACCATATCGGAAGACGGACAAAAATTACATCTATTGTTTAGCCATTTGGGCTTCCTGTGGGGTAAAACCATGGGTCAAAGGAAACGAAGTAATAGTTAAAATGTAAACTCAAACATACCTGTGTCTTTATCGTGGTTTCTTCTGCCTTTCTTGCCCTTCCTTTTGCTTCCTTGCCTTTCCTCGGCTCAATTCCTTGATTCAAGTTTGTAATGGCCTAATTCAGTTTCTCTGCAAAAGCGAGGCTGCCCTCGTTTGCGAAGGAAGCAAAGGATGGCCAAGAAAGGCAGAAGAAACCACGATAAAGACACAGGTATGTTTGAGTTTACATTTTTTAATTATCACTTCGTTTCCTGCGACCCACGGTAAAACATATCAATTTTGAATTAGTGTTTTTTTGCAGGTTGTGGTGATCATTATCTAAGGGATGTAAGTTTCCTTGCTGATCCATGCCCACTTCCAGAAAAGGAGAAAAAACGATCACTCAATGAAAAAGAACGTTTGATTTATGCTCCCATGTCTGGTGTTGGAGGAGTTGTCTATGATAAGGTTTGTCAATACTGTTTTAATCATCTGAAGTAAAACGGTTTGGTCCGAAGATTGTTGTGAATGGAATGAACAAGTTTAAAGTGGCAAAACTTGCAAGGCTTAGATTTTACAAGTTGTGTTCATCTTTTTTGTCAGAAATCGTCGCAGGAAGAAAGAGCTGCTTAAATTGAAAATAACGAGCGCTTTGTGCTAAAATTCGAAAGTTTGATTCATGCATCAATCCACCTTTTCAAGATGAGAGGCGAGAAAGCGGAAGTCTTTTATTCTTTGAAATTTTGCATTTTGGAGGCTAATATCTTGTTCTGCGTACGAAGTTTAGCGTAGAAACCAATTTTCATAATCATATTTGTCTTTGTTGGGAAATTATGGCAATTGAATTAGAGTTTGAATTCATAAAGGCTTTGGCCGTAAAATGAAAGTTTGAACAAATTTGTATGCAAACTTTGATTTACGATCATAGCTCTTATGAAGATCAAATCTTTAAATCGGCATAATTTACATAGAGTACTTTGTAACGTTTCGTTTGAAAACTTACTTTGGCTTCCTGTATGCAACATCGCGAACGTTTTCGAGCCTCTTGAACTGCCAATTGGTCAGTTTTGATCAGGACAAAAATGATGTGGTAAGTGGAAAGTTGAAATATCTTACTTCTGCAAAAGTAAACATTTTAAAATGGGAAAGTAGGGGATTTCCTTGTAGCTGTTTGCTTGATAGTTAATCCAGAATAACTAGAGCTGATTAGGAGGTATTCCCTTTTTTGGGAGATTGGGTCAATAAAGAGCACACCACCCCGTGGAAATTTTTTTTCACATTTTTTGTCCTAATTAGGACTAAATCCATCTAATTTCAAAAAAATGAATAACCTTAGGGTGAATATTTTGAATCGTGGTAAATTAAGGGACCATAAATAATGAAACACCATGAAATAAATAATGAAATAACAAAATGTCATCGGAATTTGAATTTCCATAAGTGGAAACTTTTTTTTGGCTCACCTGATCGATCAAGTTAGCCATACAAAAATTATTTTCTTCTTTCTTCACCCATGCCAATCAGCGTGGGAACTGTACATTAACCCTATTTCACATGGGGTATTTTTTCGATATTTTGGCATGGGGGGGGCGTTTTTCGCCCCCCTCTTTTTCTCTGAAACTACAAAAGATATAACAATGAAACTTTCCTCCATTGTTCTTTGGACAATAAGCTTTCCAAATATAACAATGGTAATTGATTATTCACGTGATTTGTTGCTAGGCAACCAAAAAACAAAGGAAAACTGGCCAATTTATAGCTGCTTCGCAAGAAAAATTCTATTTAAATGAATACTTAACGGATTTTAATGAGAGTAGTCTTAAATGATAGGAAATACATTGTACAATTAAAATATGTACTTTGAAGCAATTTGAAGTGTCTAATTATAGACCAATTAGCGCTTAATTAGCTCTTTGTTCCTTTCTACTTACTGTCACTGCAGTTTTCCGTAGTTTTCTTGCTATTTCTGACATAGATCGACTTAATATGCATGAAACAAACAAGATTAAGCTAAATTGCAACAAAAATCGTAATTAATACATTAATTTATTCGAAAAATGACGTCATAAATATAAATGACGTCATAGATATTAAATTTTGCTGATGTCAGCAAATTAGCAAAAATTATATATCAAATGAAAGCTCTCATCAAGAGCAATCGAATGATACATGTTGCAAGTAATTCGGACGAGAAACAAGAAACTTATGGATGTTCAAAGCCGTTTTTTGTCAACTACTCTCCAAATATGGTGCTATTGTGGTCACGTGATCAAATCTAGAACAATGAGACATTTAAATTTTGTTTGCCAATTAAATTTGAGTAAAAGTCACAAAGTTTGGTCATCATATCTTGTGTCGTTTCGGCGCAGTGTAGAAAAGTTTGCTTGGGGGGGGGGCGAAAAACGCCCCCCCCCATGTGAAATAGGGTTAAAGGTATATGCGCGAGTTTGGAGCTCTGCTGACAAGAAGATCTTTTAACCGCCTGGAATGGCATTGTTACCTGGCCTCAACATGGATTGGAAAAGCTTTTCAAAATGAAATTGTAGAGACGTTGATGCAAGTAGTTGAAGACTTGTTTTGACGAAGAAGGAGAAGCGACAATGATAATGATATTGATGACTAGATATTCAATTATATGATGAGTCAGCACTTTGTTACATTTAAAAATCGTGGCGTTGAGCGCCAAACTCATAAGAAATCACGAGAAATCACCTTTGTTTATTCAATTTATTTAACGTTGGCTATATCAACAATACAATTAAATAGCACACGGTGCTAATTTAGGCCAATTACAATAATATATAAAAAACAACAACAAAAACAAAGAAACCAAACCTACCCCAAACCCCCCCCTAAATCAAATGCAACCCAAATCCTCCACACACCGCCCGCACATCCCGCAGCCACAACCAACCGCGTACGTTTCAACCCCTCCCTCAAACACCGAAAGAGATTCCGATTCCCCCATCCCGGCAGGCAGTGTCCTCCAGAGCCCCCGCCCGAGGAACCGCACAGCCCCCTCTCCAAACTTCACTGTCCCAACTTCCGGCAAACACATGCCTCCGCCACCCCTCAGTCCACATGAAGGCACCCTTTCCACGACTCCCCCCCCCCTACGAATCCCCCCACCTATTGCGAATGTATAGGCTTCCCTAGTAACACTTAGAGCAGTGAAACAGCAAAATTGCCATATATGGTAAATGGGTAACATATGATCATTCCTGGCACATACAGAACAAGATAGTCAATTTACCTCAAAATCAACCCGGTCTAAAATGAGTTTGAGGTATCTCTTGGAACGGAAATTTTAATTGTTGTTCTGGGCGGCCTGCACCACGTCCAAAAATTCGTTGTAAGCAAATCTTATACGATCTATTCACAACTTGGTCTCCGTACACACAACAGGTTACCCCGATTGAAGGTAACCTATTTCCGATACAGCTCTGGTCATCTCGCGGGAAATACGAGGAAATAATGATTGCGCATGCGTAGTAAGTTAAAAGGTGACGAACAAAATCTTCCACCTGGTGCCTCTTTACATCTATGTACAGGGGCGGATCCAGACTATAGCAAACGTTGCTCGAGCATAAGTCAGATTCTCAGAAACAACAATTCAGTATTCAATATTTCATTCAGAATATTATTGCAAATAAGCAATTCTAATTCGTCTTAAATGTTTCTATCATCATTGAATTGTGTGCGCAAGAGCGTAACCCCTTTGTATGCATTTTATTTCATATGTACGTCATCACCTATTTATAAGCCATCGCCCCCGTGAAGAAACATTTTGCTTCGTGCTTCGCTTTGTAAAAACATTTTACTGACCAGCATGGTCCTGAAATCATTGCCATTTTCTTCACTATATTCCAGAGCATAGGTGGGTCCGAATGTTATTGAAGCAGTTGCCCATACATTTCATCAGCATAGGTCTGCAAGCCAATGAGCGACCAGCTTTGCTTGACAAATTTTGGGCGCGAGCATAGGTGGAATTTGAAGTAACGAATAAGGAGCCGAGTTGACTTATGCTCAAATTCATTTGTCCAATCGAAATCAAAGTTGACCTATGCAATTGTTGTTCAAGTATCCAATAGAAATCGGAGTTGACCTATGCAATTGTTGTAAGGCCAAAACAAAGAGACTTGGATTGCACGGTTAGGTCATAGTCTAGGTCTAACAATTGACAGGCCTCTGAAGGAATGGATGTCAACAGCACACGGTGTTGCACGCTTTACAAAAAATATCTAGTGTTACTAAACATGAAAATTAGGGACTTAAAGGGAAGAGAGAAGACTCGAGACTACTTGGGACTTGTGTGAGACAACTTGTTGCAGCTGCTAAGATCGAATACCCACCACGATTATGGACCTATTTTCACTCCTACTGTTGATCTGTGGTAATAGGCCTAGGCAATCGATTTCAGAATCTGCAGCAACAATTTCCAGCGAGCCATAATGGTCCAAAGCTAATGTGTTGCGAGTAAGAGGTATGATATTTTACATTAAAGTTTACGATCTTTTTGCTAACTGCTCAAATTCCATAAAGTTATTTGAGCTCAGTAGAGTACAGTATCTCAAGTTCTGTTACTAGGCGCCTGTGGTATTCGAAATATGTGATCATTTAGATTTTGAGAAAAAACTTAGTGTAGTAGGAGTTCATATTTTGCAGATTTGAAAGAAGTATAAGTAGGGAGTTTGGTTATACCCTTGATCCTAATAATGCATAACTCGGTAATGAATGAAAGAAATTTCAAGTCGTGTTTCAAGGAACAATGGACGTTTCCGATAATAAAAAGGGCGTGGTCCCCAAAAATGTTTCTGGGGGCTTCGCTCCCAGACCCCCTCCTGACCTGTCCTGAGCATAAGTCAGATTTTGGGCTGGATCCGCTCCTGATGTATATATATATACTAAGATGCTGCGCCATAGGAATGACCCGAAACCTTTAGCCTTCCAGTTGTTTCCCCTCTAAGCACGGTAAACAGTAGGTAAAGAGTAGACTTATGACGATGAGTCTCTTGTTTCCCTGTGCTCTTTGATTTGATGACGGCGCTTCAGTCAACAGAGACTCATAATATTACTCTGAAAACCTAGCCCTATGTAGGCCCAAACTTCGTGGTTCCTACAGTGCCAATCAGATTGCGAGATTTGTGAATTAAATGTGATAGAATTTTCGATTCGGTTGAACAACTGAAAATACTCTCGCGGGATTGAGGGGATTGAGATTCGAATTGAAGAAAATAGGGCCTGCTTTTTTGCTTTTTCACTCTTTCATTATGAGTCCCTCTTGAGCACTATTATGATTATTATTATTGATTTATTTAAAGTGGGCAACATACAAAAATAGCGATAAACAATTTAGCTAACTCAGGCCTACTATCTAAAAAAGCAAAATTTGTAAAAAAAGAAATAAAATATATAGAGAATAAATGCATTTTCTTCCATTTGCAAACTTTATCAGCGTATCTTTATTTATCTAGGATGCAGTTTACATTGATCTTGGAGGTAGCAGAGCTGGCCAAAGGATGGGAGGGCAAGAAACTTCGGTGAGATTTTATGATGTTTTGTCGGTTATTTGTTAGGATGATGTAAGGTGGTAGAGTTTATACAAACATCAAGTTCGAAACCTCCGTCAGCAGCGTCATCTGCAACTTATCTTAAAGATCAAGTGGGATCATTTCGTTGGTTCTGAGGAGGTGGGAGGTGCTAATGCGTGCAGGTGTTGAAGACACTGCATTGATGCTAGTTGGAAATCATTTGCACTGGCTTGGCCATATCTGTAGAATGGATGATGACATACCAGTCAAGGCATTCTTATTCTGTGAATTATTTCATGGATCTCGACCCGTTGGCCGACCCTGTCTGAGATTGAAGGATACTTTCAAAAAGACTTTGAAGTTTGGAAATGTATTAGATGTGACAGCAGACAAGAATGAAGAAGGCTTATTCACACTGTTTGTGAAAGTCATGACGTAAACAGGGTGAACAAGGACAAGGGACGCATTGAGAGTATGAGACAAAAGAAGTCAAGACCATGAGCAATCATAAAACTTTACCGTGTCATATCCGTTTCGTTTTGGGTTTAAAGGCGTATTTTTCATGTATTTATTTAGATAAATATTTTCACTATTAGTTCTTGGTATATATCGTTAGGCAAATTTATTTTCTTCAGTTGATACATTAGATTGATTTTTCCCTTGCTTTTCAGAACGATAACGAAGATGAAAATGAATTTGTTTCTTCGTTGCTTGATACAAAGTCTACAATAGATACAAAAATGGCAACAAGTCATCTTGCAATATTCAAGGTATACATGTCTCTTTTTGTGGCTCTCCAGCATTCCCAGAAGAACTAAGAATGGACGTCTTAGTTACACACTGCCCTTGTGCGTACTACTGGGTGTTTCAGAATAAACGCAACCCACTTTCATTGGAAATTTTTTCAGGAAATAATAAGATTTGAATCAAATTGCGGCGTACAATCTATGTTCTTTCGAATGATATCTAGGTTTGGTGGATTAACTGAATTTTTCATTGCTTAATTGGCGTGTACATAAGTATGGCCTATTTTAGATGCCGGAAAGCGATAGGGAATTTACATTAAAAATAATCCACCTTTTCGAGTGCATGTTTTATAATAATCTACAAATGCATCTCATGAGAAATGTAGCGCGCCCTCCCAGACCTCTTTGAAAAGATCTATTCTGTAAAGACTTATTAGCTCATTCGATCCAAGGATTCTGTGGCTCATCAACTACTCCTAACTTCGACCGTTCATAGCTCAAGAACGAAGCGTCACAGAATCATGGAGGAAAAGGGAACTAGAAATTCAATGTTTTCTCCTTTGAATGACAATCTTGCTGACACTTGAAAAAGGAAGGACGATTTCTCATATCAAATATAGTTTAGATAGTCAAAAGTGGCAGTTTTCTGCCACTCAAAAAAACATTTCCCTAAACGGTGCCTCCTCTTTGGCAGAGAACTAAATTCTAGCAATTTGATTGGTGAATGTATAATCGCTCTACGCGGGCCTAAAGTGGTTCCATTTTTAAGAATGATATGAGTCCCCATGGACCAAGTGATATCAGCAAATCAAAGAACGCAGGGAAAGAATGGATGAAAAGCCATAAGTCTACAACGTTACGGTTCAAGTTAATTTCGAGTTTTAAACTTCGTAATAAGACAAGACCTTGACAGTAATTTTCCTTTTTCCATTTAGGATTCCCAGCCAGTTTTAGCGAAAGATGTAAAGAGGCATGTATAAACTTTGCTTTTTTTCTAACAGGGTAAGGCTTCACGAATATTCGGACAATTAATATCCATTGTTTTAGGCACCGTTCCATTGTTGGCTGCATTTAGTTTAGTGAATTGGGTGAATTCAGTATAGAGTGACTGCTGTAAATCCACATTAACATATCTTACACCATATGAATGTTCTGTTTGTTCCACTGTGAAAAACCGGGTCCAGCAAGAATTTTTGCTCTTTTTGAAGGCCACTGTGAATTGTAAACTGGACGTATTTTGAAGCTTTGTGACTTGATCTTTAGCTAAAATCCAGGATCAGATTCGTTTAGTTTTTAATTTTTCGTAGTTATCCGTTTTTTGAGTTGTCAAAATGAAGTTGTCAAAATTTACGGTTTCGAAAATTTCATGTTCATTTTCATTTCATTTTCAATTTTTTAAACACGGTAGCCCCATCAGTTGATCAGCAACTGCTTTTCAGGGGGCTGTGGCAAAAATCTAGAAATTAAATCAAAGAGACGAATAATTGATAAGAAAAAGAAAAAGAACGTGTGAATCAATTTTTTAATCTTTTTTTGAAGGTGGCAAGGGAGGGTGCCTATTTAAGATCAAGTTTGAGTTGATTCCAAATCTTAGGTCCACGAAAGGATATTGTGTTTTGCCCAAAGATCAGTTGCAGTATTTCTCAGTTCTCTGACATTTCGTGTTGAATTTTTGACAAGCAAGTTGGAGAGGTACTCAGGTACAGGCCATTTAGAGACTTGTACATGGTTGTAGCAGTTTCGCTTCTAATAATATCACTTACAGTTGGCCTAGCTAAATTGTGTATTAGTTCCATAGCAGGTGTATCAACACTGGAAACACTGAAAACGATCAAAAAAGGTCGATCAAGTTTTCTTAAGAGTCAATGTGAAAGGACCAGAGAAAACTTGTTGCAAGAACGAACATTTTAAGAAGCGTGCTTGAAGTACAAGAAGCAATTGACTAAATAATCATCCGAATATTCTAGAATCTATTTCAGGATTTAGCTACAAGAAAATTACGTCATAAATCTTTAAAATCTTTCCAGTGTACCGTTTATCCTAGCATGTCAAAAGACGATAGTTTTATTTTTTTGCTGCGTCCGTTACATACAGTTGTCTTTAGAATAACACTTTCTTTTTAAAAACAGTCAAAAGATGTGTGTGATATGACCCATAAATAGCTGCAAAATTACCTTTTTCAAACGCAGCCCCTTTGGCACCCAACGAAATCTTTTCATTTGATTGTCTAGACCCTTTAGCTATTCAGGAAAAGTGCCTGGATCGAGCGTTATATTTACACATTTTTATGCGTTAGGTTCGATCGAGTGGCGTTAAGGCGGATTTCCATTCAGTTATTTTTGTCGCGCACGTGACAGTTAGCGATCGAACAACTTCCTTTCAATTTCCATAAGTAGTCCGGAAGTAGACTGACGACGTGATTCCTTGTATTCGTTCAACATTTATAATCTGATGTTTTAATTTCACTCATACAAAGGACTCACGACCAAACAGATTCTAAACAGGGACTAAAATCTTACGAAAAATCAGAAGAAACTTAGAACATCTTCCATCCTACGAACGTCGAAAGAAAAGTCGAACGTCTCTTCGAACGTCATTTCGAGCGTCGCTTCGCTTCGAGAAATCGAACTTTGAACTAATGAGCCAATCAAACGCTACAAATAGGCACGTGGGTTGACCATATTAAGAAAGTAGCGATCTGATTGGTCGCGCCGTGAACGCGGCGGACTTGGCCTAATTAGTCCCTATTCTGAAGCGTAAGGACATAAGTCCCTCAACTGAAGCGATGACAACAACAACAACGAGCGTAAGTTAGAGGGGCTTATGTAATGTAGTCTAGTCCGGAAGCATCTCCGAGCTTTACTAATTCAAATAATAATGTGATCAAAGATGGTTGCTATAAACAGACGATTAAAGCTATTGCTACTCCTACGAAGGAGAGGATGAAAATGAGAAGAATAATAGGAACCGGGGCAAATGTTCACATCGTCTGGCCTAACTTTCTCTTCTGGGTCTGTTACAACGCTGGCGATCGATCGCAAAAGTAGGACGAGCTTCTACTTTTTTGTGCGATCGTGCGCTCTGATCGTCCTATCAAAAAACGCAAAGTACGCATGCCCAGACTGCAAATCGATCGCAAATTGTCGAGCGCGCAACGAAACCCGCCTTTAGAGCTTCTATCACTATTGTGCACTTTCGGAAATTCTACAAAATGTCGCAGAGTATCGTTAGATTGAGATTATTTTTCAGAATGGCTAAAAGGTTTATTAGAATTACCATTAAGGAAAAGATGGCGTCGCTGTAGAATCATTGTAGGCTAATTGCATGTCGTTGTTTCGCTCCCTGCCTGATCCGAAATATGCCACTGTAACCACTACATATATTCATACACTTCCAGGAACGGATTGGCCTGAATCACCTGCGATTTTTCTCAAAACTACCGACCCTGAAACGCCCAAAATACGATTTCCCTGAAGTACTACAATGTAAAACAAGCTACCAGCACTTGAATGGATCTTTCTTTGAACTATTAAGGCAATAAAATCGCACCAACAATTGATATTCTGCTTGTTTAGGAACGCAAAAGATCTTCTAAATTCTCTCGTTACATTGAGATATTGACCGTTTGTTTGCTTCTGGCTGGAAGTTTAAATTGAAGAAGAATCAAGTGATTTGATCCAATTTGAAGAACCAATTTGATCAAGTGATTCAAAATCTTGTATCCTGATCGGTCGAGGTCAAAAATTCTTCCTGCAAGAAAGCTCACTGGAGCAAAAGTAACAACATTAAATCAATGAGATGAGTTTGGCCTAGAACTGAGGGTCCTTATGGAGATAGGCTAGGATCACTGTATACCAATATTCCATTATAGAAGGCACTGCATCTTGGTCAAATGCCCCCACGCCATCTTTTCCGTTTTCGTCTACCTTTACATAAAGAAATCAGATGTCTTAGGTCCTTTACTGTACATACGAAAAGAAATGTGTGATCCTTCGCTTCTCTTTTCAGTGATTCGAATTGGACCGACCTCAAAGAACAGGCAATAAAAGAAGATTCTGGAAGAATACGACGAAAAGCGGTGTTTGATGATGAGGATGATGATGATGAAATGGGTAGCAATGACGACCAAGGGGATTCTGGGCTTGAAGAAAGCGATAATAGTAATGATGGTGATGATTCTGATGATGAATCAGGCAGTGATGATTGTAGTGATGAAGAAATGCCTGCTAATAAACGGAAAAAGAAAGTAAGCCCTTTTCATTTCTGTTGGTTTCATTCGTCCAGACGGGATGCCGTCACGGCATCGTTGAAAACAAGACGCCATCTTGCTTTGGATAAATCTGCAAAAATGTTCTTTAGTTTCCTAATTTGTAGTGGCTTCAAACGCAACTCTGACTTTTTAACGCGGAAAGATAAAGTTCGGCTCTAAAGGTGGTCATTTCATTTTTCACTTTTCACTTTATTTTTAATTTCGATTTCATTGCAGCGGAGCAGCATGCTACTCGTGTCCAGAGCCTTGCACGATCGACTCTGTTTGTTTTTCTGTCTGTTTTCAACAATTTTTCGCTTTAACTTTGGTGAGCGGCTTTGGCATAAAAAGAACGTTTACGGCATTTGTTTTTAAGAGGCTAGACTCAATGTAGCGACAATTTTGTCGTAAGTAATTATCTTTTTTAGGAGGATTATTCAGAGGAGCTGGAATTTGAAGATGACGATATCGATGACTCAGACAACGAGGATGTATTAGAGGAAAGAGAACCTACCATCAGCAACGAAGGTAAATGTTTTAGGCCCCGTTCACACTAGTCCGTTTTTTGCATGAAAACGGATATGTTTAGCTCCGTTTTTGGCTTTGCGTTCACATTAATCCACTCAAAAACGGAGCTAGATGAATACGCTGACAAAAACGGAAGTGAATGAAAACGGAGCAAAACAAAAACACATATCTGTAATGTGAAACCAAAAACGGAGGAATTTAAATATGCTAACAGCAACAAGCCTTGCTAGTCGTGTTTTCCAAAAGAGACAATCAGGTGCGTTTTTGAGAACAAATGTGAACACTTGTTCAAAGATATCCGTTTTTATGTGAATACGGAGCAGTGTGAACAGGGAGGAAAAATAGCTCCGTTTTCAGGAGTAAAAACGGATTAGTGTGCACGGGGCCTTAAAGGACAAGTCCGGGGTTTGTAACATTAATGTTGAATAACAACCTCATCAACTGTCGAAGACCAATGTTAAAGTCTTTCCAAGTTTTGACATCCCTAAAAGCTTTAAATTTATTTAAGATGTTTCATAAGTTAGGCCAGATTTCATCGCTATTTTGTAATCTGCGCTATAAGGAGGCTAGCCTTGGTTTAGAGATTAGGTAAGGGCTATGCCCTCGTGCCTTTATGACGTCACTTCGCTCATTTCGCCGATTAAAATTCATGATTTCGCAGAAGAAAGAGAAAAAAGTACACTGCACCATTCACAGTAGTGTAGTATTTTATTCTATCAACTATCGTACCAACACCGGAATCGTTTTTGGTGCTCGAAGCTTAGCATTAATAGTCTTGCACAATCTCGCCAGGGTGGGTGGATGGATGGATGGATGGATGGATGGATGGATGGATGGATGGGTGGATGGAGTGAGTGGCCGAGTGGCTTATACAGTCTTCGTCAGGTGACTGAAGTTAAGCTTGGTCGGGTGAGGTCAGACTCCGGATGGGTGACCACGGAGGCCTGACCTCACAACTCACCTTGACGTCCTTCGGAAGGGACGTTAAACTAGGGGTTCCATGCCTGGATGCGGCATGCACAGTGGGCCTAAATTAGCTTTCAGTAGCTAGAAGTCCTGACAAGCCCACTCAAAAACAAATTGAAAACAAATGGATGGATGAATTGGTCAATGGGCGACGGATTTCAGTTCTGTTCCATAACAATTCAACTGACCAATATTTTTTATTTTTTTGACAGAAGTCTTGATCTTTTTCAGAGTTAAATAAGTGGAAAGAGAATTTTAAACGCAAGATGTCACCTCTCTTGTTAAAGATACAAAGTAAGAGGACCGACTTGCGGAAACTGATATACAGTGAAGGTATTGAGTTTATACTGTCTTTTAATGAAACTTTTTCCGCTCATTGTTGGTCAGTTCTGTGCTTGATGACTCGTATGCTGCATTTAAAGACCCATTGCTAGCCATGATCCTTTGTCGTGCCAAAGTCGACTTTCGTATTATCTGAAAGTCCTTTTTGGTGTGAATTCCCTTTGTCTTGCTTTTTCATTCGGAGCACAAAGGGCCATGGCTAACAAGGGGTCTTTAAGGGGTCTGTTTCATCCAGCATTCCTTACACGTGCGGTCTCTTCGTTGGCTTTTGTTGTCGCCATTTTTCATGGCCCATGCATGGATAGTGGCACAAAAGATCCCATGACAACCAAACATTATTATGTACGTATGTCATGAACTTGATTGGTTCACACGATACAATTCTTTCTATTGTTTATTACAAAGCACAGGGATCGAGACTGAATTTTCATTGCAATGAAAATTTGTGAAGCAGAAATGAAAGGTCACAAAACAATGGAATTCCACTCCACACGTCTTTGTTGCATTACCCAATTTTTAATGTGACATACGTCCTTTAAGTAATGCGTTATATGAAGGCCCTCTTGCCACTATACGTTATATGAAGGCCCCCTTGCCACTATACATTTGGCATCCTATCCTGTATTCTGCAGATTCTTCCGTGCCATCATAGGTTCCAAATCTTTGAAAAGGTTGGTTTAAATTTCCAACACCAGTTTCTTTGAACAGAATAATTCTACCATTGAGCTCTTCAGATATACATCATTATCATTTTCGACATTCATTATTATTTTCGACATTACTGAGTATGTCAATCCATTTGCGGATGTGACGCCGTCAAATTTCTAAATCGCAAACCAGAAGAGCGAAAGTCTTTTGTTTGATGCCATATTGTAAACGTTCATAAACTGCGGTTTTCTTTAAAATCATTGTTCTATGTTTCCTTTTAAAAGTTTATAATTTGCGATGGTTGTAGATATTTCAAAAGTTTTTTCTTAAATTCTTATACATTAAGTTCACAAATTTTCGGCAGATAAAATTTTGGACAATAAACTTGGGCGAAGATTTTTTTGGACACATTTTTGATATTTCGGACAAATCATTTTTCAGACAAAATTTTGACAAGCCTTTAAACAATTAATGCAAAAATCTTATCAGTTTTATGATTTACTGAAAGAAAACAACTTCAAAAAGTTCGAATTAGCCTCCTATCATGTCCCAAAGTCCCATCTCACGTCAAATTATCTAAAATAGAACAGCAAAGTTCACTAGTTTCATTGTCTATATTCGTATTTCGTCAATTTGAAAGAGGATGGTGAGGATATTGTTATTTTATCGACTAATAACAATAATGATGGATTTGAAACATAATTTCTTTCAAAACTTTGCATGTTTTCGATAATCCTTCATGCCATGCTTGAGATTTGCTTTCATATTTCTTGTCTTCGTTCCTGTAGTTGTCATTGAATTCATGCTACACATGCATAGAAAGATTAAAAAATTTTTGGCGTGACAAATTTTCGGACAGTACCATATTTCGTACAAATAAATTTTCGGACAAGTCTTTGTCCGAAAGTTTGTCACAACGAAAATTTTTGCACTTAAGGTAAGGAGAAAATCCCTCAAATTCTGAAAATATTGAAGATTTCAGAAAGTTCCAGGGGTGGAATCATTACAAAGTAGGTAAAGTTTCGTTGAAGTCATTCAGTTAAAAGAATCACGTCTTGGAATCTTACGCCAACCTTGAAGGGTTTGGAACCTATTCTCTCTGTGCGCATTCTTGTAATTTCCTTTCTTAACTTTCTATTTCAGATCTTAAGGTCGAGCAAGAAAAAGATGACAACGGCTCAGAAAGCAGTGATGAAGAAATGCTTGGTGGTTTATTCGCTGTCAAATCACGTGAGAGAAAAATCGAACAGCTAAATCAATCAATAATGCACCAAAGGGACTGCACACGTGACTTAAACTATGCTACTTATACGGAAACGAATGATGAAGAAATGCTGTTTGAATCAATTAGAGATTGTTTTGTTACGGGAAAATGGCAGGATAATGAAAATGCAGAGACATTGCTTGCTGATGAAGGTAGGTTGAATTTATCATGAATTAGAATTTGGCGGTGCGGCTGTGAGAGTAGGGCTAGCTGCAAATTAGTATGAATATAGCTTGTCTTTTAAAGACGCATGCGTTAATCTTCATAATTCCACCTGCCCACGAGCTTTTCATCACGCAAATTGGCCCAGCATTTGATTTCGGGTGATACTACCCTCACACACTGTCTAGCTGCACTGATGAGCCCTGAAATTGGGCTAATAAACCGATCTGTAGCATGACTTATGAGATACTTGTTGATTTCTCTCTACAATGCTTAACCTTGTTCACTGTGGGAGGAGACAGTCCGACTAGGGGCTCTAAGAGCACTTAAATGGTAGGAAATCTATGCAAATAGTTTGTAAAATTTTAATGCTACCATCTTGTGGAGGCTTCGGCTTGATTTTGATACATTGTTCATAATTTAGGCGCTTAACTTGCTTCTGAATTCAGGATTTACCTAAAAGTCCTGTTCTGAATTTGTCAAAAAAATAGCCAAAATGGCTTTCTCACTGTCTTGTAAATTTGGAATTTTTGATATTTAGAATTTACGAGAGCATGATTGCATTTCTACTGTATCTTTATGACTGGGGGAGGGGGACAATGACTGAACTTGGGAAAACATTTCTTCGCCATTTCGATGGATTTTCTTTTCTTCACAAGAGAAAATGCCGCTTTTTAACTGAAAAGAAATTAAAGGGTTTAATGACTTTTGAGAACTATTCTTCATGTTTTTGACAGATGACGACGATGATGATATTTTTGGTGATTTTGAAGACCTGGAAACAGGGGAATCGCACCATCAAGCAAACGCTGTAAATCTGGACGAAAACGGTGACGATGACCACGACGATAGTGATGGAAATGGTGAAGATGATGAGGAAAAAAGAATGAAAAAGAAGATGAAATTGAAAGAGAATTTTAATGCTGAATATCCTTTCCTTGCATTTTTTTATTATTTTTTTTACTAATTACGTAATTACATTAAACCTTCATGTGACAAAGCGTTTGGGACCAATGTTATTGTCTGTTATAGAGGGGTGTCCGCTGTATGGAGGTATCGTCTTTTGTCATACTCTATTTAGGAACGAAAATGATTGTCTGTTGTACGCAGATGTCCGTTGTGTAAAGTTTTCCGTTAATGGGGGCTCCCCTGTATCAGGCTTCGCTGCACTGCATCTGTGACTCTTGAGCTAAACATGCAAAAGAGCGGGCAAACTATTCCTGTTCTAATTCTGTTGCTATGGGCTAGATCCATTTCCTCACAAAACTCTAGCCTGCAGCAGTCCTCACTGTCAAGCTTTTAAAGATGGTTATTGCATTCGTAACTCGGCAGTTCCTTAACCTTGCCGGGTCCTTAACATTACATAAAATACAATTTATCTAAATTTAAGTGAGGAGACCAAAGAAAAGATCCAATAATGGCCAGAGATGTTTCTCTGATAGAGGTACAAAACTGTGGAATAGCCTCTCAGTTAAGGCAGGCATTCTTTCTATTCTTTCTATTCTATCCTATTCTTTGAGTGGGTTTTAAAGTTTAATTTGATTAAAGGCTTTTTGATTTATTTACATCATAGATTGTAATTAATTTTTTTGTCGAAGGGCCCCTTGAAATCAGCTTTTGCTGTCGGGCAACCCTCCTAGAAATGACTGAATATAAGATTTTAAAGTTAGGCTTGAGAAATGGGAGAATCAATTTTTGGTAGTTCCGGTTGGATTTTGAATTTTCCATTCGCATACGAATGCTGAGACACTGGGGCATGCTTTCTTTTTGGAAATTCGATAGAAGTCTTTTTTATCCATAAAAATATCACAATTTCAATCCTATCTTTCTACTGTACTGGGTTAGTCAAAAAAGTGAACATGTTGGCGGGCTGTGGAATGATAAGAATGGGACCGATATTCAAAGCTGAAATATTAATCTATCAGTCAAAAGTTAACTTAGATGAGAAACTTTTGGTTGGTAAGATGCCTCATCTTATAGATCCAGAAGTTAGGAAAATGCTAGGAAGGGTCATTTTTGGAAGCAAAAATACCACATTCCATTCGAATGAAGCTCTACTCATAAAGACTTTTTTGTGATCCCTGGGGGCTCATCGGGGTGGACGGCACAGTCGCCTTAAATTTTTGGAGTAAATCGCAGCACCCATTCTTCCCGTGCTTCGTATTGTACTGTTTTTTATGGTAAAATTTTGTTGATTAACTATTCTAGTTATTGTATATCTATTTTAAGTGCTATTCACAGTGGAAGCTCGATGACCATGTGTCCTTTTCCGCTGTGAATAGCACAATGTATCTTGTGTTTAGTTTATCGGTTTAATGTATCTTGATTTTACTGATTATATAAAAAAACATTCCATTCTTGTCCATGGTTTACCTTCTATTGAAATTCGAATTCTATATCTCAAACTGGCAATTTAAACTTCAATGCCACATAAATCAAGGACTAGAATGGAACATTAAGATGAGAAAATATAAGAATTTGATTAGATTGTCCACTAAATTTCAGCAACTTGCTAGCAGACTTGGACCCAAGTAGCTACACGTACTACCTTTCAATTTAGCACTCTGTTTAGATTAGTTTTTTTTGTAAATCTTAAGGAGGAATTGTCTGTTTTAATTCATATTTTATTTTCATTCAAGACTTTCCACATGTTTTCATCAAAAATATTTTAGTATTCGGTGATTCCTATCCTTTAGCATTGGTGTTCACTCGTTTTCCACTGGTGTTCATTGGTGTTCCATTGGTGTTCCATTGGTGTTCCACTGGTGTTCATTGGTGTTCATTGGTGTTCCACTGTGTTAATTGGTGTTCCACTGGTGTTCATTGGTGTTCATTGGTGTTCCACTGGTGTTCATTGGTGTTCATTGGTGTTCCACTGTGTTAATTGGTGTTCCACTGGTGTTCATTGGTGTTCATTGGTGTTCCACTGGTGTTCATTGGTGTTCATTGGTGTTCCACTGGTGTTCATTGGTGTTCATTGGTGTTCCACTGGTGTTCATTGGTGTTCATTGGTGTTCCACTGTGTTAATTGGTGTTCCACTGGTGTTCATTGGTGTTCATTGGTGTTCCACTGGTGTTCATTGGTGTTCATTGGTGTTCCACTGGTGTTCATTGGTGTTCATTGGTGTTCCACTGGTGTTCATTGGTGTTCATTGGTGTTCCACTGTGTTAATTGGTGTTCCACTGGTGTTCATTGGTGTTCATTGGTGTTCCACTGGTGTTCATTGGTGTTCATTGGTGTTCATTGGTGTTCATTGGTGTTCCACTGGTGTTCATTGGTGTTCATTGGTGTTCATTGGTGTTCCACTGGTGTTCATTGGTGTTCATTGGTGTTCCACTGTGTTAATTGGTGTTCATTGGTGTTCCACTGGTGTTCATTGGTTTTCATTGGTGTTCCACTGGTGTTCATTGGTGTCCATTGGTGTTCCATTGGTGTTAATTGGTGTTCATTGGTGTTCCACTGTGTTAATTGGTGTTCCACTGGTGTTCATTGGTGTTCATTGGTGTTCCACTGGTGTTCGTTGGTGTTCATTGGTGTTCATTGGTGTTCATTGGTGTTCCACTGGTGTTCATTGGTGTCCATTGGTGTTCCATTGGTGTTAATTGGTGTTCATTGGTGTTCCACTGTGTTAATTGGTGTTCCACTGGTGTTCATTGGTGTTCATTGGTGTTCCACTGGTGTTCATTGGTGTTCATTGGTGTTCATTGGTTTTCATTGGTGTTCCACTGGTGTTCATTGGTGTCCATTGGTGTTCCACTGGTGTTCATTGGTGTTCATTGGTGTTCCACTGGTGTTCATTGGTGTTCATTAGTGTTCCACTGGTGTTCATTGGTGTTCATTGGTGTTCCACTGGTGTTCATTGGTGTTCATTGGTGTTCCACTGGTGTTCATTGGTGTTCATTGGTGTTCCACTGTGTTAATTGGTGTTCCACTGGTGTTTATTGGTGTTCATTGGTGTTCCACTGGTGTTCATTGGTGTTCATTGGTGTTCATTGGTGTTCATTGGTGTTCCACTGGTGTTCATTGGTGTTCATTGGTGTTCCACTGGTGTTCATTGGTGTTCCACTGTGTTAATTGGTGTTCCACTGGTGTTCATTGGTTTTCATTGGTGTTCCACTGGTGTTCATTGGTTTTCATTGGTGTTCCACTGGTGTTCATTGGTGTCCATTGGTGTTCCATTGGTGTTAATTGGTGTTCCATTGGTGTGGTGTTTTAGACTAGATCAGCCCACCAAACGTGTAAAATTTTTTTGACTCACCTGGTATTAGAAAAGAAGTCTTAACTGACAGGCAGAAATGTCGTTTTGTTTGTTATTTTTGAAATTGAAAGCATTCTTTAAAGCATCCTTGTTGTTTAACGAGGGGGCATGAGACAAAACGATGCTCTGTGTATCAGAGGCCAGGCAATTTGGCGACGACCACCTTACTGGCCTACCCTTAATTTAGACAACAGGAGATGCTTACCAGAGAAGTATTTCATTACCTGTCTGGGAACGAAATGTCGGAAGCATACAATAAGGTTGTGGAATAAGACCTTAAAAGGTGGATTTTATCTAAATAGAATAGGCCGGTCATGAAATTTTCCTGCAACATTACGGACTGTGGGAATTGATTGGGTAAACTGAGAATAAACTCAGACGCGGTGAAAGATCTTAGAAGGCCGAAAGTTGTGGAGAAACAGCCATCCATGGGTCGCATTGCTAACATTTCGGGTCGCATTGCTAACCATGATTCTTCGTGGCGCCAAAGTCGATTTTCGTATTATTTGAAAGTCCTTTTTTGCCTAAATTGCCTTTGTCTTGCTTTTCATTCGGCGCACAAAGGGTCATGGTTAGCAATGGGTCTTTAAATGTGCTCGACTTTTACGAGTCACTTAAAACCATTTCATAAACAGGAAAATTATGCATTTTTATCCTTGACTTTCCGCACATATGACGGCGAAAAAGATGGAGACAAAGATGGTGGTTCTTCTTACTACGATGATCTGAAGAAAGAATTGAGCGCACAAGGCCAGGTTAGTCCAAAACCATTTTGTTTTTGTGCATCTCTTGTAGCATTCTGGCTTTTTGAATACGTTTGTAGAAGTATTGTTTTGTATATATTCCAATAGAAAATTACAGTGACATTTTACTTAATACTCTACTAACAAAATTACTCTACTAACTACTCTACTTACAAAATTACTCTACTATACTACTAGAACGAAACCGCAAGGAGCAAAAGCATTTAGTCTACCCTTCAGCCTAAACATAAAAGTAAAAATTACAGACGTTAAAACGAGACGAAAGATTCAGAAGAGAAGTAGACTTGCTCCAAGTCTATTCCGTGGTTTTAACAGCATTTAAGAAAATAATTACCTCTGCGGGGCGTCCGTTTCCCTCTCCTTCGCTTTTCCTTCGCAGCGTCCTCTTCGTGCTTTACGCCCCCGCAGAGGTAATTATTTTCTTAAATGCTGTTAAAACCACGGAATAGACTTGGAGCAAGTCTAGAAGAGAAGTATTTGTCACCTTACTAAGAGTATCAACGTGATATAGTTTCAAATATCGCCAGTATCTATCAGCCAAATTATTGATATGAATATTATTTTACTACCGGGTGAGTCAATAAAAAGGCCCTGCGTTTGAAAAGATGCTGCTCCCTGAATACCAAAGCGATGATATTGAAGACAGTCTCGTCTTATTTCCGTTATGTCGAATTAGGTTCAGTTATTTACCCGGCTTTAAAGGGCCCTGGTCAACATCGATGCTTTACGGCCTTCTGCTGTTATCAATATGAAATACTGCAGTTCTCCTTGTAGCCAAATAGCCTGGATGGCGTAGTGGTAGACATATGCGCCTCTCACGCACGCAACCCGAGTTCGATAACAGGGAAAGCTGACTGCAAGTGCAACATTTTTTCTTCAAGTTCCTGCTGATTTAATCTAATGATACGATAACATCATGTTATGAGGAATGGAAACCGTTGATATCACCGTTTGAAAGAAACTGCACAGGTCAATTAGAGAAATGAGAAAATCCACGATACTCTAACGGTTTACAAGAGTTCATAAACAGTTGCAATTTGCTCGTTTGACTCTCCTTGTTATTAAGAATTGTATCTCGATCACTGTGGCCCTTGCCCTTCCACTCCCTTCCACTGCGAGCAGCCATATTAGTTTCTGAACATCAGAAACTCAAGAACACAGGGTATAGAGGGTGAGATATGAGCGCAAAGCATCGATGTTGACCAGGGCCCTTTAATCGGCCATTCCTTCCTGTCGATATGGGAGATTTTCTACAGAAAGCCCTATTGGGAAACCTGCAAAAACGAGTGCAAACGACGGACAAAGTTTTCTTGGTCTCCTTCCTAACATTAATGACATTAACATGCATTCATGTATGTTGTTCTCTTGGCAAGTTGGAATCTAGCCTGCGTGGAGACCCTACTGATTCCCAAAAGAGAAGTGATGTTCCTCTTCCAGTAGAGTCTGCGCATCAGCAACCCCAAGCATGTCCATAGTCACGTGTGGTTGGTTCAAGGAACGAAACCTCATTGGTGGGAAAGGTCTCTATTCTTCTCTCTTTGTTTAATGGATCGATAAACATCTTCGAGGAATTCTCGTAATTATTCTTAGGGAATTAGATTCAATAGGGCGGCCATAAGTAGGATTAAAAATATGGTAATCAAAATACCCTCACACAACGTGATTTGAATGGCTAGGTTTGTTTATGCACATGCCAATTGAATATGTCTATGCTGATATCAGCAGACTCGCTTTGTGTCGGTGATTCGCAGACCCTACTGGAGGAGAAACCTCTTTGAAAATAAACCAGTTGAGTCAGCACGCAGGAAAGTTGGGATCCCTTTGATAAGTTATTTGTAGGAGGGAGGAATTATTGACAGTTTTCAATGTGTCGCAAAGGCACATTTTACAGTTTCAGAATTTCCTAGCTTTTTTATTGCCTTTTCAGTTAAACCAGAAAGAATTTGAAGACATGGAAGATGATGTTCGCGTTCAATATGAAGGATACAGACCAGGAATGTATGTTCGTATTGAGATCAAATCAATGCCTTGCGAATTCATAGAGAATTTCGATCCATCATATCCGGTTGTGCTCGGTGGACTACTTGCTGGAGAAGATGATATTGGATTTATACAGGTGAGAGATTTCACAGCTAAGTATTGGGTGCCTTAGGCCCTGTTTATATGGGGAAAAACACCTCACCTGCCAGACCCGGGGCTGACAGGCGAGGTAAATTTCAGTCACTGTTTATATGAGATTTTTCACCTCACCTGTCAGCCCCGGGGCTGAGAGGCGAGGTGGATTAAGGTTTCTCTTCCGTGAAATCAGAAAGAACTGACCAATGAGAATCAACGAAAATTTTCATTTCACCTCACCATAGCGGTGGTATTTCGTTTATATGGAAAAATTTCACCTCACCCAGGTGAGATTCCACCTCTTGTGAGGTAGGATTTCACCATACCGGTGGTGTTGCGTTCATCATGTAAACGCGAAATGAAAATACAAAGGATTCTATTGGAAGGTGGAATCTCGCCTCTCAGCGCCGGGTCTGGCAAGTGAGGTGTTTTTCCTTATATAAACAGGGCCTTAGAATAATGTACCCCTGTTTGAAAATCACCAAAATTCAATTACATACTTTTTATTGATATAAATTATTTCAATGACAATATTACTATTATAGATTACTATTCAAGCTCAAATTACTACTGGGTAAGTAAAAAAAAACGCCCGACGTTTGAGAGGCTACTGCGCCCTGAGTATATCAGCAATGATAATTTGCAATACCTGATTGAATAGCTAACATGTTCAGTTATTTTTAGAAATTTTTCTGACTAAAATCAGTCTCTCCGTTCAGATTCTGTAAGCGATTTTCTAAAATGAGTCCCTTTGAGAAACTTTAAAAAACATGCTAGAATTACAAGCAAGAATCCCTTATGTTTTAACCTCACAGCGATGACTTTCAGCATGCTTCAGCACGTGCTTTCCTTTTGACGTGATGAAAAGTCTTCCCCCTATTGTGAATAACTTCTTCAGGGGGATTCCATTCTCCCACGAGGACAAAATTCATTAAAACACATTCAAGAGTCATTATTACTTGGAAGGACAACAAAGGGAAATCTTGGTGTTTTCACTCGTTTTTCCTAATTTGACATATCGGGGATAAGATAGGACAGTCTTCAGTATCATTGCTTTGAAATTTAGGGAGTGGGATATTTTCAAACGCTTAGCGTTTTTATTGACTCACCCGGTATACTTCACTACAGGGACGATACCATGGGAAGCGAAAAGTAATGATTACCCAAAGGCAAATTGAAAGACATGCAACATTAAACTAACTGCAGCTGCACTACTCAATAATTGAAAACTGATTGATACTATGCTATATTTTGTCTAACTTTAGATGTCTGGTCGAGGTTTGGAAGATATGAAATGTTGTCACACAAAATTTTAAGCATTATTATCTACTTTTTGTAATCTATGAAACCTGATAACTTAAAGGCGCAATGTCTTGAGCAGTGGGGGCTCTGGAAAGTGTCAGCAACGGCAGAAATTTTCGCCTCTGTCTCTGACCTGGCAGCCAATGTGAAACAGATGCCAGCATCTATCAGTATCGTAACTTATAGTTGTCTATTTAATGGTATATTTTTATGTTTTGGCCATGGGGTAGACATTGTTTGTTGCTCCTCGTGGTATCATCCTTAGTTGCATAGTAGTTAGAGTATAGTAGAATGTAGCATGTATTGTAATTTTTATATTGATATGAACAAAATGTTGTCACGAGCGCAGTGCTAAAATCAGAAGCAAGTTTCTGTGATCTGTTTACATCACAGCGATAACTTCAGCACGCTTTAGCACGTGTTATCCTCTTAGGGAATGAAAATAACCCCCCCCCCCCCCCGTCCCCTGGTATGAAAAACTCCTTGATGGGAAAAACTTCATTCTCCCAAGAGGACAAAATATATGAACACATCCAAGTGTCATTATTGTTAGGATGGAGAATAAAGGGAATGCGTGCTTGTTGCTTTCACTCGTTTTTGCTGATTTTCGAATAAGGCTTTATACAGAAAATCTCCGATTTCGACGGGAAGGAATGGCCGATTAAAGCCTAGCAAATTACTGAATCTAACTGGACATACCAGGAATAAAGAAGACAGTTGTCAATGTTATAGCTTTGATGTTCAGGGAGTAACATTTTCAAGCGCCTGCCTTTTTTATTGATTCACCTGATGCCATGAGGAGCAAAATACTATGACTACCCCCAAGGCATTATTTAAAAGCTTAAACTACAAACAACTTTCCTATGCTACACACCATGAAAAGAAGATGAATACTGTACTGAGTCCACCGGGGGGAGGGAGGGATGTCTCAACCTATTATGTGACAACGACGTGCCATTTTGCTCGAAAAATTGGTACCCATAGTTCTGCAAATTCTGGTGGATTTTAGGGCCATAATTCCACAAATCGAATAAATATCTGGGCCATAATTCCGAATACTATGAAAAATCCTCTGAAAAGGACCCCCATAATTTCGTAACATATCAAGAAATTGTGAAAGTGATACCCATAATTCCGTAACGGTTTGAAAAAAGTACCCCTAAAAAATGCCACGTCCCCGTAACACGAACAGTACTAAGGTACCCCCCCCCGAGACTGAGTCTGTCCAGCATAAAAAGTGAGGTTGCGGCTGTAATATTTCAGGAAATGTCTCGAGTAAACTTCTGCGGTTGTTTCATTTGGACAACAGACCTGACATCTTTGTTCGTTTGAACGAACGAATAAAGGAACAGAAGGGTTTCAGTAACATACCTGACTTCTAATGTGAGACAGAATTTACCAGCAAAAGAAAATTTACTTGAAAGGAATTTGAGTTTACTTCTTTGTCTGTTTAGGCCCGTTTCAAGAAACATCGATGGCATGATAGAATATTAAAGAATCGTGATCCGATCATTATTTCACTGGGATGGCGAAGATTTCAGACGTTACCCTTGTACTCTGTTCAAGATCACAATGGTCGACATCGAGCGTTGAAATACACACCCGAACATTTACATTGCACTGCTACTATGTATGGTACGTATTTTTTTGACTGCAATGTCAGCTCTGATTTCCACACGATATCAAGGATTGCTGGTGATGCAAGGGTGGCACAGATTTGTCATGAGCGCTTTTTGCATCGAAATTGAAACCGCTTGTTCACTCTAGTAGCGATAGTTGTTTTTGTGAAAGATCGTTGCGTTTGAGATTGAGAGTTGCCATCATAGCGATCCTTGCGTTGAGCGATTTTTGATAGAAACCGAGTGAGCATGAATTTCAGCAATCGAGGCATCTTTTCAAGAGCCATGCCTTTGTCACCTGTTACTGCTTTTTGAGACTTTGGTTTTGCTGTGAAATTAAAAATAAGTTATGATCTTTGTGTTAAATGCCAGCCACATGACGTAAGGATCGCTGAGCATTGCTGGTCAAAAATTTTTGGATCCGTGTGTTCTGACGATCCTTGCAATGATATGGAAACCAGGCTTTACGCGAACAGTCAGAAAAAGCAGTCAACCTTTTCAGATGCTCGATTAGATACTTGAAAATCTTTTCCTTGGAGGAACTTTTGAAACTGACATTGGATAAAGCAATGAGCAAGCCTCAGCTTTCATTTTTGCGTGCATGAATACCATTCGTAACAAAGATGGTGCATTTCACGTCATTTGAAACATCGCAGAGTGATACATAAAATTTGCCAACGTATAGTAAATCCCCGCATATAAGAACCTTCCAAAATAACAACCTAAGGGCTATTTTTCTAAAATTATGCACCTTGCAATGAAGAACCTGTGTCGGTTTGATGAAAGATAGGTTCTTATTGAAGGGGTAGCAAAATTGATTTTTGATTGTTGTTATGAAGTTCATTTTAGCCCTAGTTGGCTGTTAAACTTTGATTCTCCTCCTCAGTTAGTTTTTATGTCCATATAACCCCCTTCCAAAGGGGCTGAACATCATTTGTAAGGCTCTAAAAGGCCTACACAAGGCACCCTTCAAATAAGAACCTCTCTACCTTGAGATTAGTGTTAGTACCTTTGGCATAAGAACTTATTTCAGTCCCCCTCTCTTAAAAGAAGGTACTTATATGCGCGGATTTACTGTACAGCTTCTAGCTCATTTCTTGATTCTTCTTTCATGATGACAGTCGAAGAAGTTTCACGTTTTCTAAATCGCGCTCTGTTTTTCTAAATCTTAAGCTTTTCATCCACAAAAAATATACCTGACGTAATATTAAAACGTAATCTTCATTTTTGCCTTATTAAACTGACTTGAAAAATTTTAATTAGAATGGGAAACTTGTCAGCAATTACAGACGATTGAGGCTGTTGAATTTGCATCTGAAAGTACCCAAAAATTTAACTTATTGGGCTTTTTATTTAGGAGTATAGATAGCTCAGTTATTCATCATTTACAGTTATTGTTCTTCAAATGGCTCAAATGGATGACATGCCATGAATTTTTCCTTTCTCGTGCACTTTCTGATGCAGCTTTTTTCTAATGTTACTTGCTGAAAGGCCGTCGCCAATAATTATTAAAAACTTGGATGAATAATTTCATTTTAGGTCCTATCACACCACCGAACACTGGTTTATTAGCAGTTCAGTCAGTATCAGGGACAAGCGTAAGTATCTTCAAATTTTATTGATTCCCTTTCCTTTCATTTTCTTTAACTTTGAAAGACCTTTTGCCAACAGAAATTATCACTTTAGTAGTTCCTTGCACCACCTGAAGAATCTCCTGCAAGATCTGTTTTAAATTGTATTGCTTTCTATCCACATCATTTTCTTACAGAGCTTTTGCCAACAGAGATATTTAAAGACCTTTCGCCAACAGATTATCACTTTAGTAACTGCTAGCATCTGTAGTTCCTTGTACCACCTGAAGAATCTCCTGCAAGATTTGTTTCAAATTTTATTGCTTCCTATCCACATCATTACCTTAAAGACAGATTTTACCCTTTTAGTAACTGCTAGAATATTTAGATACTTTTACCACCTGAAGAACCTTATGCAAGATTGGTTTCAAAATTTATTGCTTCTTATCCACATCATTTCTTAAAGAGCTTTTCTCAACGGAGATGTTTGGTAATTGCTAGCATCGGTACTCCCTTATACCTGCCTAGATATGAAGTTCAGGAATGGTTTCAAATTTTATGAATGTCAATATTTATTTTGAAATTGCTGTACAAATGAAGTGCTGATTTTGAAGCAACACCTATTTTGCCTTTTCTCTGCCATAAATCAGCAACCACTCGTCAGATTTATTTACACATTTATCAAGAAACAGAGAGTATGAGCATTGGTTGATGCAAATTCCTGTCAGTCTTTTAATGAATTCTAGTCATTCACAGGATGTCATGAATTTCATGTTCTCCACAAGATTTTCTTCTGTTACCTATGACATCATTGCACTTTGCGTTGATTTTTATAATCCCTTCAAAATGCAATGGCGTCATAGTTTACAACCAATAGGGAAGTGATATGAAGCAAAATGCATTTGGTAGAAAGTGTGATCAAGGAACAAAGAGTGTGGACATTGATAGACGAACATTCCCGTCGAGGAACAAAAAGTGTGGACATTGATGGACGAAAAATGAATTGGAAGCAATTTAGATGTATTAAATGTTATCTGAAAGATTTTCTTCCCTAGCCTATGACTCCTTTGCATTTGGCTGTGATTTTTATAATCCCAGCAGAATGCAAAGGCGTCATAGCTTACAACCAATGGGGAAGTGATAAAAAGCAAGATGCATTTGGTAGAAAGTGTGATCAAGGAACAAAGAGTGTGGACATTGATGGGCGAGAAATGAATTGGAAGCAATTTGAATGTATTAAATGTTATCTGAAAGATTTTCTTCTCTAGCCTATGACTCCTTTGCATTTGGCTGTGATTTTTATAATCCCAGCAGAATGCAAAGGCGTCATAGCTTACGACCAATAGGGAAGTGATAAAAAGCAAGATGCATTTGGTAGAAAGTATGATCAAGGAACAAAGAGTGTGGACATTGATGGGCGAGAAATGAATTGGAAGCAATTTAGATGCATTAAATTTATCTGAAAGATTTTCTTCTCTAGCCTATGACTCCTTTGCATTTGGCTGTGATTTTTATGATCCCAGCAGAATGCAAAGGCGTCATAGTTTACAACCAATAGGGAAGTGATACGAAGCAAAATGCATTTGGTAGAAAGTGTGATCAAGGAACAAAGAGTGTGGACATTGATGGACGAAAATTTCTATCAGTCATTTTAATGAATTTGAAGCAATTTAGATTTATTAAGTGTTATCTGAAAGATTTTCTTCTATAGCCTATAACACCTTTGCATTTGGCTGTGATTTTTATAATCCCACCAATATGCAAAGGCGTAATAGTTTACAACCAACAGGGAAGTGATAAAAAGCAAGATGCATTTGGTAGAAAGTGTGATCAATGAACAAAGAGTGTGGACATTGATGGACGAACATTCCTCTCAGTCATTTTAAGCAATGTCAAATGATATTGTATGTTCTCTGCAAGATTTTGTTCTATAACCTATGACTCCATTGCATTTTGCTGTGATTTTTATAATCCCACCAATATGCAAAGGCTTAATAGTTTACAACCAACAGGGAAGTGATAAAAAGCAAGATGCATTTGGTAGAAAGTGTGATCAAGGAACAAAGAGTGTGGACATTGATAGACGAACATTCCCGTCGAGGAACAAAAAGTGTGGACATTGATGGACGAAAAATGAATTGGAAGCAATTTAGATGTATTAAATGTTATCTGAAAGATTTTCTTCCCTAGCCTATGACTCCTTTGCATTTGGCTGTGATTTTTATAATCCCAGCAGAATGCAAAGGCGTCATAGCTTACAACCAATGGGGAAGTGATAAAAAGCAAGATGCATTTGGTAGAAAGTGTGATCAAGGAACAAAGAGTGTGGACATTGATGGGCGAGAAATGAATTGGAAGCAATTTGGATGTATTAAATGCTATCTGAAAGATTTTCTTCTCTAGCCTATGACTCCTTTGCATTTGGCTGTGATTTTTATAATCCCAGCAGAATGCAAAGGCGTCATAGCTTACAACCAATAGGGAAGTGATAAAAAGCAAGATGCATTTGGTAGAAAGTATGATCAAGGAACAAAGAGTGTGGACATTGATGGGCGAGAAATGAATTGGAAGCAATTTAGATGCATTAAATTTATCTGAAAGATTTTCTTCTCTAGCCTATGACTCCTTTGCATTTGGCTGTGATTTTTATAATCCCAGCAGAATGCAAAGGCGTCATAGTTTACAACCAATAGGGAAGTGATACGAAGCAAAATGCATTTGGTAGAAAGTGTGATCAAGGAACAAAGAGTGTGGACATTGATGGACGAAAATTTCTATCAGTCATTTTAATGAATTTGAAGCAATTTAGATTTATTAAGTGTTATCTGAAAGATTTTCTTCTATAGCCCATAACACCTTTGCATTTGGCTGTGATTTTTATAATCCCACCAATATGCAAAGGCGTAATAGTTTACAACCAACAGGGAAGTGATAAAAAGCAAGATGCATTTGGTAGAAAGTGTGATCAATGAACAAAGAGTGTGGACATTGATGGACGAACATTCCTCTCAGTCATTTAAAGCAATGTCAAATGATATTGTATGTTCTCTGCAAGATTTTGTTCTATAACCTATGACTCCATTGCATTTTGCTGTGATTTTTATAATCCCACCAATATGCAAAGGCGTAATAGTTTACAACCAACAGGGAAGTGATAAAAAGCAAGATGCATTTGGTAGAAAGTGTGATCAATGAACAAAGAGTGTGGACATTGATGGACGAACATTCCTCTCAGTCATTTTAAGCAATGTCAAATGATATTGTATGTTCTCTGCAAGATTTTGTTCTATAACCTATGACTCCATTGCATTTTGCTGTGATTTTTATAATCCCACCAATACGCAAAGGCGTCATAGTTTACAAGCAGCAGGGATGCGTTATGTACCTTGATGCATTTGGTATAAAGTGTTATCAAGAAAGAAAGGGTAGGGCCATTTGTAGGCAAAAGTTCCTTCCATTTATTTTATTCAATATCATGTAATTTGGTTATATTTTATGTCCTTGTACGATTTTCTTCCTTTTCTTTGATTTTTATAATCCACGCGGTGTGCAATGCCATCATATTTTATAAGTGATTGTGAAGCGTTGCACAGCAAGGTAAAAATTGTTTCTAGTGAGCCAGAAAAAAGTTCCTACATTGGAAAATTCATAGCACCAAGAGTACTTCACAGATTTGAATCATTCAAATTCTAGTTAAAAGCCGAAAGATCAAAGTATTTTTGTGATTTTTTGCGCTGTCCTAACAGCACTGGAAGTATTAGTAAAATTAACTTTATATAAATTTTATGGTTGCAACATTGATCCAAAAAGAACAAACAAAGGCCTAAAACATTGATCAAATCGTAAGGACTCTATTCACACCGAGCAATAGGCAATGGGCGTTTCACCTCCCTCAAGAGTTATATGACATCGATTTTCAAACAAATATGGAAGATTTTCAATCCCATCGCAATATTAATTTCCGAAGGATATCTGTCACCACCCATGAGAAGTTGCATTTCCTTCAGTATTCTGTGCGTGGAGTCATTTATGCCTTGATCGATGTTTTAGGCCATTTTTCAGTCATTTTGCAACCATGAAATTTTTGTAAAGTTTAATTTATGTATATTTGTAGTGCTCGTGAGACAAGGAGAAAAATCGCAAAAATACTTCAACCTTATGGCTTTTAACTAGAATTGGAATCATTCAAATCTGTGGAGTACTCTTGCTGTTATGAACTTTCAAAAGCGGGAACTCTTCTGGCTCACCCGATAGAAAGTTTTATCAAGAAACAAAGAGTATGGGTATTTGACGATACAAAGTCTTGGGACTTAGGCCCCGGGTTCCCTCTCGCGTAGGAAATGTAACTCACGCTTGTTTACCTTTAATTACTTGTTTGTCTCAGGGTATAAATTACCGTTTAATGCCTTACTAATTGCTGAAGATGAACCAAGTATGGTTCGAAACGTACCACTGATCATGTCGTAGTTTTATTTTAATTTAATTATAATGGATTTGTCGAACTGGATTTGTCTGAGGTAATTATCATGGATTGTCTGATACTTCAACTGGATATGTCTTTCTGAATGATAAATAAATTTACAATGATTGTCGTCGCTTGTCTCATCCTTCAAAGTCTTATCGATCTTCTCAATCAGTTTCAAGTAACTAGATGTATGTTCTTTGCAAGATTTTGTTCTATGAACTGTGACTTCATTGCTCGTTCCTTTGACATTCATGATCCCTGCTGTAATGTGCAATGATTTCATTGTGTACAAGTGATGGAGAAGCATTTTACACCGGTTTACTTGTGGTAGATTATTGTATCAAGATGCAAAGAATCTTGGCTTTGATTTAATGAAGATTTTTATCAATGTTTGCTATACATTTGCACGTATTTTGGTAATAAGGTCTCTGCAACCACGTATCTTCCCTTAAAAATCGCCTTTTGCTTGCACGAAGCGAAAGTTTGCCCGTCTGGTTTCTGGACAAATTTTGCGGCCGTTTTTGTTTTGGTTTACTACTTTGAATTGAGGTGTCAACTAAAGCAACTATTGCTATAGTTGCATAACTAATAACTGCTATAGTTGCATAACTTATGCTAAGCAACTATTGCCTAGCATTACCAGATCTCTCTATGTTGCTCTCATGTTGATGAAAATTCTGAAGAAAATTTTGATTTTTTTTCAAAGCAAAAGGGCAAAATACCCAGTTGTTATGTTGATCCGTTACGGTCTTTTGATCGGTTCTAAATGAAGTGCGCACATAATACTATGACTAATTAGTCATTGTCGATTTCGAAGATCAAAATCATCATCCATAGAAAATATCTCCTCAGACTTTGCTGTTTTCTTTAAAGTTCCAGAAACACAAAGATTCGTTAGCTATATCCTTTGGTTCACGTTCTCATCATTTGTTTCATATTCTCCTTTTAGAATGATATATTTGCTTTCTTTCCAGGCAAAGTTTCGCATCTCAGCAACAGGAGTTGTCGTAGACCAAGACAAATCAGTGCAAGTTGTGAAGAAACTCAAGTTGATTGGAACACCATTGAAAATATTCAAAAACACAGCATTTATCAAGGTATTCTAAATAACTTTTCGCATTAACCTATTTAGAGATCCAGCAGTGCCCTAAATATAAGAACGCGTATTTAAGAACGCAAATTTAGGTATTTTTTTACAGATCTAAACAAGAACGTTAAAAATACAAAATCGATACATTTCTTTGTACCAGCCACAGCGGAGAAGGACACTTGGTCATCTGGTCATCTGATTTAGGGATTTATATAGAAAACCTACCTATAAGAAGCAAATTTAAGGAACACAGACCCCGATTTTCAGAGTGATACCTCCATTTTATAAGAAGTAGGCTCGATTCGTATTTCAGTAAAATTCGATATTTTGCAACAAATCATAGAAGTGAATTGCGCATAGATGGATGTAAAACCAGCTTAGTAACACAATTTTCGGGTCCCACCCCTTGTCGGCAGAATCGTTACAATCTCCTAGAATTTGGATTTCATTGTGACGTCATAGCGAAATGGCGCAGAAATTCAAAATACAACATTGAAATTCGGAATCTGCATGGAAAGTGCACCTAAACAAACCCTAAGAGAGTAGAATAGACATAGCGCTGGCGTTCTATTTCGTTACGCCAAGAAACGTTGTTGACAAAATTGTGGTCTTAAACATGTCAGCCACGACTGTACTATGTGCCATTCACAACGGGAGAGAACTCAGGGTTTTCGTGCTCCCAAGTTCACCTTTACCTTCTGTGGTACCTGAAAGTTCTTCGCTTTCGCTACCCTCGAAAAATTTAACGGATGTCCCAAAAATTTGATATTGAGAACATGATGCAAAAGAAGAATTTAAGCTGTGTATTGAAGAAAGCCTTTCTTGAGGAAGCTTCTGAACTACACAATGCACTTCTTAAACCGGGTGCCGTCAAATTTTTGCACATTTCTAGGGGTAATATAAGCACTTTTTGGTTCTTGCAGTGGGCTAAAATTTTGCAACGAAATTTGAAATCCCTTTCGCCCCCTCTGTTCCATACTTTATCGCAGCTCTCTTAAGGCGGATCTCCACTAGACGATTTTCATGACGATCGTCTGAAAAATTCGCGACGACACATGCGCAGAAGAAATAGAAGATCGTCAATGAGATCGTCGAGCGCTTTGCGAATCGTCATATTTTCAACCAGTAGGAGTTCATTGCGCTGATTCAAAGTGGCTGCCGTAGGAGAGAGTGAAGATGGATCAACAGCACAACAAGTACAAAATCTCGTAACAGAGCTTCTTGCTTCCTCGAAGACGCAAGTAGTTAAGGTAAATTTGATTCACTGCCGCCTAACATTGAATTCCCCACCAGCACTCTTCAAAATCGTCAAACTTTTCAGACGACCGCTCGACGATCTCATGGACGATACTGCGCATGTCTCGTGGCGAATTTTTCAGACGATCGTCATAAAAATCGTCTAGTGGAGATCCGCCTTTATGCCTTACCTCGACACAGCGGCACCCTGCGAGCGAGCGGAATTTTTCATAATTAAAAGTCGCTCAACCTTCACTTCCTTTTCAACTTAGACCATACAATGCTGCTCCCTCGCAAAATGCAGCTGTGTGAAAATAAGGCTTTATTCATGAGATTGATATTTTGATCGTGTTTTCATTTTAGGGAATGTTCAACACAGCTCTTGAAGTAGCGAAATTCGAAGGGGCAGCCATCAGAACTGTCAGTGGAATAAGAGGGCAAATTAAAAAAGCTGTTAAGGTTGGTCTTTATTTTGATTTGCATTATTGTAAAATTTCTACATAAAAACAAACAATTAAGTAAGAAATGAAAGGCAGAGATGAATGCACGAACCATGTTTGGTGGAACTTTATTAGGACCTTACGACAGAGCTCTGTATTCGGTAATTGCCGCGTGGCGGAATATATTCTGGAAGAATCAAAGCCTTGCGATATCTGTCCTTCTTAGCAAGTGTATTTGAAGATGTCAGAATGTAGCTTATTGCCGTCTCGTTACACAATCATGAACACGTTAGACGCTGCGTCAACAAAGCCTTCTCAGGCTGTCTCTTATTGTATGGAATACAATTTAATAGGTATTTGTCTGTCAAAAGACTATGGTCTGATGTGGGCGGAGAGGCGCCATTGATTATGTGATGCCAACAGGACGGAACAGACAACAAGAATGAGTGGTCGCGAGACTGGTAGGGGGAAGGGGGCAAGTGCACTTTGTAATTTCAAAATAACCAGAAATGATATGCCTACCATCTATTTTCATTCCATTCCACGTTGGTGCAGTCCGTTTCACTTCCCAAAGCGCGGCATTCACTAACTAATGTTATTGCTAGTTCGTTGCTATTGAGAAGTGAAATAGCATGCAGGACGAATTCTTCCTCTGTAGTTCACACGCCCGACAACCCCTACTGACGTGTGACATCACATTGAATCCTCGAAGCTGTGGAGGCAGGTGGAGGTCATGTGATTTTTGCGCGCCCTTTTCCTGATTTCATCACGCGTACACACCAAAAAACATTTCATTTTTGTAAGATCTGATATTGAGCGTGTTTAGTAATAAAAACTGTGCATAAATTGAAGATTTTGATGATTTGGAAGCAGAGAAACAAACGCTATGGATGTTAGCAGGTAAGCAGATCCTCGTCGATTTCACGAAAATCTCGTAGGCCCGGGATTGCAACTCAACATTAATCTTTGAATTTCTTATCCACCTGCTGTGATATTCCAAAGATGTTTGATTTTATTTGGAAGAACAGTCTTCACAAACTTAGTTTTCTTTTGTTTGGGATAATTTGGAAATGAAATTACCCATTTTCAAGAAGTGTTTAATCGTAAGACTCCCTTTAGATTTTTCTTTCGTTTCGTAAGACGAAAATTCATGATTTTCATTCAGGGTTGTTTTCTCGAGAAGTGACGAGTTTATTTGAAAAGCGAACTATCCTATACCATGCAAAATTCATTTTTCTTTCATTTGATATGGCACTTTGCATCTTTTTGGCTTCCGTTTCAGATCCTTTGAATTAGGCGCGGATCAACTTCGCTTTGCAATTCCATTATTTTTGTTAGGCCAACAAGTCTCCACCTAGACTTTTTGTCTCTTTCTCAATCATAAGTCCTCTATTTGATCGATAAGTTGGCATTTTCTGGAACGACATTCATACTTTCTTCCAAAAACCAATTAAATTGTGATTCTGTAGCTTTTTCTGAACTTAGAGTTGCATTCCACCTGCATGTTGAATTGCTGCAATTCCCTTCGTCGAATTTTACCAAAATTTCACTTTTTCATTCAAGGCCAATTTTCTTCCAAATGCTACGTCCTATGAGAAAGAAACCCTTCCTATACCATGCAAAATTCATTTCTCTTTATTTTGAGCTAAAGTTTGGTATATCTTTTGTTGTTGTTATGAAACCTATAAAAAAGGCGTGGACTAACTATGAATTTTGTACCCATTATTTTTGTTAAGCCAGTCTGTCTCCATCTCCATTTTTCAACGTTTTTGCGGCTTTCTGCCGCCTTGGTATCCAATTTTTTTCGATTTTATCTCATTATATCCATATTTCCATGCGAAAATCACTTCTCCCAAGAAATGTTGGCTTTATCTTGTTTCTAGGGTTTCTTTCAACTTGCATGCCATTCATTTGCTTATCGCTTCGTCAAATTTTACAGAAATTGATCTGATTCATTAGGAGTGTATTTTCTTGCAGAAATGACAAGTTATAGAATAAAGAAACGTCCTAAGCCACGTAAAAATTATCTGCCTTTTTCGTGATGTAAAATATAACTTGCTTATTATTGGAGTTTGTGAGCCTAGCAACTAGGCGCTGGCCAGGTTCATCTCTTGTTCCCTTCATTTTGGTTAGGCCAGTCAGTCTCCGCTCCAACATTTTATGCTCTCTCACGGCTCAGAAGTGTTCTCTTAGTCTACCATTCATGTATATATCATCCATCATCTTACAGCTGAATATACAATATCAAACTCCTAGATTGTGCAAGTAGTAGTGTCATATTTTGTAAAATTCAGTCCCGTGACAAAAAATTTTTCTTCCCGAAGCGGCTCGTCGACCTGTTTGATGTTGGAAAAGTTGTACCAAATAAGGGTGAACCAATACCATATATGGGTTTACCAGAAGAATTTATGACCTGTCTTCAAAAGCAATTGATACCCGGTCATTTAAACTTTTGGAATGAAAACAAATTTGGGGTGAACAAAATCTCTGATAAATTTGCTACAAGTTTTGCTCAGGTTGGTTGATACAGGTCATATATTTCTTTTGCAAAAATCAGGCCAAAGTTCGAGAAAAATATGCTCCTATAGAAATACTATTATCATCAGAACGAGGCTACGGAAGTCGAATGATAGGTTGTCGGCCGTGGTTCAAGGGTTTCTTGTCGGATTGGTGGCTGAGCGACCATTTTATCAAACAGCCTCAGTTCTGCTCAGCGATCAAGCTCTAGACTGATGACGATGAGTCCCTTGTATCTCTGCGGTAAACCTTGCTCAAGAGGGACTCATCATGAAACAGTAAAAAACTTGGCCCTATTTTCTTCAATCATCAATGGAATTACGAAAGAATCACGGCTTCGAATCTCCATCCCGTGGGAGTGTTTTCAATTCTTCAATCGAATCGAAAATTCTATCACGTTTACACGTTAACAATAGTAATTCACAAATCTCAAAATCTGATTGGCACTGAAGAAATTGCTCAGTTTGGGCCTAAATAGGGCCAGGTTTTTCATAGTAATACTATGAGTCTCTCTTGACCGAAGCGCCATCATCAAGTCAAAGAGCACAGGGAAACAAGAGACTCATCGTCATAAGTCTAAGCAAGCTCATCGTTTCATTTATCTGTATCTGTCTATTGTTATGCTTCTCTTGCTTTTAATTCTATAACGGGTGAGTAAAACAAAGTTTTGGCGTTTGGGGGGCTATGGAATGAATAGTATGTGGGCGATATTCAGAACTAACATGTTAACCTATCAGTCAAGGGCTAATTTAGATGAGAAAATTTTGTTTGGTAAAATCACTCATCATTTCGACCCAGAAATTAGGAAAATACTGGAAGGAGCATGTTTTGGTATCAAGAATTCCACATTCCATTCTGGTCCATGATTTACTTACTGTGGACATTAAAATTCAATTTCTGACACTGACAATAGCATTGAATGTAAATTTCGACGTCATATAAATCATGGACCAAAATGGAACGTGGATTTCACGATTCCCATACAAACCCTTATAGACATTTTTCTTATTGCAGGATCTTAAAGTTGTGTGAATTTACCAAGCAAAATTTTCTCATCTAAGTTAGCCTTAGACTGATAGGTTAACATGTTAGTTTTGAATATCGCCCACATACTTTTCATTCAAAAGCCCACCAAACGCCTGAACTTTTTTTTGACTCACCCGGTAGTATATAGTATTTTATAGTAATCTTTATGTTCCAAAATCTTTATGTTCCAAAATGGGAAACATCAAAATCTCTGCCCCCACTGCAGGCATCCTCCCGCTCGCGACCGATAAACAAAGCATAGAGGACGAGCGCGCGGTTCCGCGGCGATTTTGTATAAATTTGTATAAAAATAACGCTCGATCCAGGCCCTTTTTGAGAATAGCTAAAAGGTCTATTGTATCATTATGGGAACTCGCTGACTTCGTGTCCTTTCCTGTAATCAATGGCAGGGTAGTTGAATTGGTGCTTGTATTTATGTTGTATTTGATAGAAAAAAGAGGATTGTATCCTGGATTGACAAAATCTCAATTGTCGTCCCTCTGTACGCTTGTTCGTATTCAATATAGAATTGACAAAGACGAAAACACAGAGAGCGAAAGACCATGGCTACCCCGCGGTTATCACTTGGAGAACATGTAACTAAATTATTGTTAGATATGATGTTAACTGATTAATTCTAAGGCTGTTTTCACACTGGAAGTCAGGCTGACATAGGCGACAATGCTGAGCATCAGGACTCCCAGCCAAGAGAGCAATATCGATAACAACCGTTGTTGTCACTGCTGCCTGTCCTCTGTCCCTATCGCTCAATATCTAATTTTTTATGTATCATTTTAGACTGTTGATGGTGGATTCCGTGCAACATTTGAAGATAAAATTTTAATGAGTGGTGAGTTATGCTTCCATCATTAGCTATTCAAAGTTTAGGGGATAAAGGAACTTCAATATTAACACAGGGAGCCCCATTAAAAAGAGGAAAAACCGAAGGAATTGCGTCTTCTGCGAATGGGACGGACGAAACATCTGCAGTCGCATCGTTCTTTCCTCATTGCTCCTTAGCAGATATCTTCTTGTTTCGCCCGTCTCACTCATAGAAAATGCCTTTCCTCTGGTTTTCCTAATTTTAAGGAGGCTCCCTGTCATGTTGGCAAAGGTCTTTCAATATTTTCGTTAATTTTCATACTTTTGATCGTTGAATTATGTTTTGAAGACTATAGAATAGTGCCATAGCAGCCAGTGCGAGAAATCTTCTTGTATCGATCCTGCGTTAATCACCCATGGAAGCAAACAAGGACTGATAATGTTACAATAAGATCCGCAAGACTCATAACACAAGTCTCAGTTTTTCGAATTGAATCGAATGATGTTTATAGCATGGAGTTTAAAATTGAAATCGGTCCAAGTGTTTTCGTCTAGATCTTGGGTTTTAAGAAGAATGATCGACAAAAGGAAAACGATTCCTGAGGTCTGAAATATTCTGCTTCTCTATCTCAGGATGACGACATAAATCTTTGTGTTTAATTACCTATGCATTTTTTTCATTCATTTTTACTCATTTAGGCACGGTAGCCCGTCAGTCCGCGAGTTGCTTTTCAGGAGGCCGTTGCAGAAACATCCACAAACTAGAAGATAGATGCTACAAAAAAAGAATGGTCATCATAGTTAGTTTTTGATTCTTGAAGCTTATCTCTTTTCTTTCAGACATAATCTTCTGTAGAACGTGGTACCCAGTTGCGTGTCCAACATACTACAATCCTGTGACGTCATTACTGCTCAACAAAGACAGCAAAAATAGTTGGTCAGGCATGCGAACTGTGGGCCAGATGAGAAAGGAACTTGGAATGAAGATTGAGCAAAATAAAGACTCCTTATACAAGGTATGTATGGCTTTATGATTTTGCCAAGAGAAGTGTAAACTCGCTAAGAACTTAGGTCAGGTTGAGGTCCCTCCAAAGTTTACGCTGATCTTTCATTATTGTTTAGCAGTTTAGGAATTCGAAAAAGTCTGTAGTCAGCAGAAACCAGCACTTAATTCTGATTCGCCCAGTCTTTTTCGTATTAACGTGTTTTTTCGACGAAGATAGAACTTTCATCATTGAAATTTAAAGGCAGTCTGTCCCCTTGATGAATTGAAATGAAGTGATAAAGGGCCCCAAAAATCTTCATTTTACATTCCACAAGTGTGCGCTTATTTGCTTTGCCTAAAGAATGCAAGGTTTCACAGGGGTGGCGCCAGGGGAGGGCTAGGGGGCTACAGCCCCCCCCCCCCGTCGGAAGCATCTAGCCCCCCCGTCGGAGGAAATTTTGGTTCTCGTCGGAGGAAATTTCTCAAAATAGCGCACAAAAACACAATTTTTCAGTCATTTTAGCCCCCCTGTCGGAAGCTCTAGCCCCTCTGTCGGAAAATTTCTGGCGCCACCCCTGAGGTTTCAGAGACCCAGAGTTGCATGAATTTAGCTTAAGTGAAAACAAATAAACCAAGAACACCATGGGACAGACTGCTTTTAACTCTGGCATTTTAGTTTACCTGATACGTAAAGTTATATTTATTTACTGAGACTATTGCCGTGCGTCATTCTCAGCATTTCGTTACACTGCTTTTAAACCTATTTACTGTTCATGAAAAGAAAACCAGGTTTAGCAACTCTGATTGCACGGGAATCTTTGAGCTCGTCATTTGCCTCTTCCCTATTTAGGGGGCACTGCTTTCAAATGAAGAACATGGAATAACTGCCTTTAACCCTAATTATTATTCATGAAAATTCATGCAATCTTCGCAACTGTGGTTGCAATATTTTTATATTTCTTTCTAGCCAATTGAAAGGCAAACGAGAAAGTTCAATCCCCTTCACATACCAGCAAAACTGCAAAAGGAACTTCCGTTCAAATCGAAACCGAAACTAACCAAAAAGCAAAAACAGAAGACTTTGGAGCAACGAAGAGCTGTTGTCATGGAACCTGAAGAAAGAAAGGTAAGCACAAGAAAAAATTTGAGAAATTGAAATTATGTCGGCGTATTGAAGGGATTATCTTGGCTCCTGTACTCAGGGCAATATTTCATTTGTTTGGCCCTTCACTGCCAAGACAACTCGTGCATTTTGGGTGACCCCTCAACTTCAAAATGATACTTGAAATCTAAATCCGCTGGCTTTTCATAGTTTCGTTTATTATCATTGATTGTAGTCAAGTAAGAATTTAAAGAAGATGACGTGTCATGTCAGAGTTAAAGGATAAGAACGTAAATGTAATTACAGATAAATTTTCAGAGTTAAGGAATAAGAAAGTAGCTATAAATGGCAAAATAAAGCATTTCGCAATAGAACCCAGCTCAAAATAGTATTTTCCTAGCAGTTGTTTCATGTGGAAGAGGAACATTTGTTGTAGCATGCAAGAAATTTCGTACAATTTGTTGCATAATTGAAGTCGTTGATTTCCAAAAGTGCTGCTCAACTTTCACAAACATTTCACTAATACAGGTTGTCCTACAGGGTGTCTCAAAAAACTTGTTCGACGTTTGATTAAATATTAGAAAATAACCATAACATGAACAGACTCATGGGAAGATAACCCTGTTCCTAAGATTGTTAAATAATTTTAGAGACGAGAATCTTGCAAACTGGTTTAAAATTCACTGAGTTGCGAGCTTTCAAAGATGAAAAATATGCGATCGCTGAAACCAGAGACCCCCAGGTTACTTGTAAGGCTAAAAGCTCGAAGACCGAGGTAAAAGAAGGTTGTCTTATGTCACCTCTCGTTGATATCAGAGAAGACCAAAAAGGACTTTCAAAGTAATTTAATCCTCGCGATCATTGTCAAAATGTCCTTAACATTGCATATGTCCAAAAACAGTGGTTCAAAACATAATCAGCGAGAGACTGAATCTGTTTCCTCAAAGCATCCATATGCTTGAAAGTTAGATTATTAGGTTATGCTTGAAAACCTGCTCAAATCACATTTGGTTCGCCCTGAAACAATTGAAAAATAGCAGAAACGATGGTCGATGAGATTTTACCAAAAATGCCATTTCGAGGCCTCTGTTATCAGTTTTCGCACAAACTTAAACTTCAAACGCTTGAAACACCACGAATTTTAAGTGGATTTGCAAGATTCTTGTATCAAAAAGCAATTTTAAAATCTCAGGGAAAGGGTCACTTGACCAAGTGTCCATTCAGCGTATCGTTGTTTTTAGTATTTAATCAAACGTCGAAAAATATTTTTCAGACACCCAGTAGAGATATCGCCCAATTTGTAAGGCTACTGTGGAGGAACTTTAGCTTCTATTGTTCCGTTCTTGTTACAGTTGTATGGCTTCGGCTTAGGGTTCGAGACCTTGTTTTAGCGATCTGAAAAGTATGGTTGCTCATATACCGGGTGAGCCAGAAAAACATTCCCACTTTTGAAAATTCATAACACCAAGACTACTACACGGATTTGAATCATTCAAATTCTAGTTAAAAGCCGAAAGATCAAAGTATTTTTGTGATTTTTCTCGCTGTCCTACCAGCACTAGAAATATTGGCAAATTCAGCTTTATAGAAATATCATGGTTGCAAAATCACGGAAAAAGAGCCTAAAACATTGATCAAATCGTAAGGATTCTATTCAAATCGAACAATAGGCCATGAGCGTTTCACCTCCCTCAAGAGTTATAAGACATCGATTTTCAAATACATACGAAAGATTTTCAGTGCCAAGGCAATTAATGCCTAGAGGATATCTCTCACCCATGAGAAGTTGCATTTCCTTCGTTATTCTATGCGCGAGGTCATTTATGCATTGATCGATGTTTTGGGCCATTTTTCAGTAATCAATGAACCATGAAATTTTTGTTAAGTTGAATTTACCTATATTTGTAGTGCTGACAGGACAGCAAGAAAAATGACAAAATTACTTTGATCTTTCGGCTTTTAACCAGAATTTGAATGATTCAAATCCATGAAGTAGCCTTGGTGCTATAAATTTTCAAAAGTGGGAACTTTTTTCTGGCTCACCCGGTATGGTAACACGAAAATCAATAAGTGATTGATCAAAACAGTGCCATAAACAAGTAACCACCTATTGAATTGGCCAAAACAAGATCTCAACACTAAGTTGAAGCCTATATTATGCAACTGTAACTATAACAGAACCATAGAGCACATAGCTTCTCCACAGCAGCCACACAAATGGGCCACATTTTTTGGGTAACCCCTTACCGTAAATCCTCGATTAAAGGTGCTCTGAAGCGAAAATCTTTATTGATGCAATTGAAGGACCCTGTCGATTGATAAGAAATCCTGTTGAAATTTTTTTGATATTTCATTTCGTTTTTAAGTTATCCAATGATTTGAAGTGTCAGTTGATGACGTCATTTTGTTTGCAAATTATTAGGGTCCTATATGGAAAAAACCTGTATCTGATCTTTGTAAGGTTACATTTGTGGAAGAAACTTCAGCTGAAGAGTATAAATGCAATAAACATTGTTTCATCAACTGATGTGACCTTCAGAAAGGCATTTCATTTGAAGGAAAGTCGTTGACTTTATTTCCCTTTGGAAACGTGGTCAAAATCGTATACTTTCTCGTAATTTTTGCAAACAAAATGCTGTCATCAGCCAATCATACAAAGTAGTGCATAACTCGAAAATGAAGCAAGGTATCAAAAATATTTTAATGACATTCTTCATCGTTCAACAGTGCTATTCATCTGCATCAATAAAAATTTTCGCTTCAGATCACCTTTAAGCGCCCGGCTCTTATGATTTCTGAACCTCAAAGGGGGAGTGCTTATTCGAGCGGGGCACTTATTTGATTTTTCTTGATGTCAAAGCAATTCAAGCAAAGACAAAATGTAAAAGGGGGATTTTTGTAGTTTACTGGAACTGCCTTCCGCGTTCCTGTAAGACTAAAACTGAAGTCTCAGAAACTCGTTTTGGCTAAATATCGAATAAGCACCCGTTTCTTAAGGTGAGGTGGAAGGCGCTTATTTGAGGCTGGGCGCTTATTCGAGGGGGGCGCTTATTAAATAACTTTCTCGATAGAGGGTGGGCGCTTATTCGACCCAGGCGTTTATTGGAGGGGGCTATTATTCGACGATTTACGGTATTTCTGCAGTAACTGATTTTGATTTTGTAATCCTTTTTAGGCTTATACATTGATGAAAGAGTTATTTACAATTCGTAACGACAAAAGAGAAAGGCAAAAAGAAATTCTGGATAAGAAGAGAAAAGAATTCAAAAAGAAATTAAAGAAAGATAATGCAAGAAGAGACGCTAAAATCAAAGAACAGAGAAAGAAAATTTATAAAGCATTAGGTCAAGAAGAAAAACGAAAACAGAAATTGGCTAAGAAATCTAGTGGATTATAGTACGTATTTTTTCATTATTTTGATGAAATTATATTTCAAAGCTTTGTATGTTTTGTATATGACAAAATGTTAAAGAATATGTGGTCTCATGGGAAAAGAAGATATTCTTGCTCTTTCTTTTGGTTACTTTGAAACCACAGTAGTCACCAGCAAACATCCTCACGACGAAAGTTTGATCAAGTTTGGGTCTTTTCTATCCAAGTTTGGATCTCCGTAACCGATCTCCGTCGTCGTAACTTGTAGCCGAAAACGTAACAAACGAAACCGTTGCCGAAAATCCCAATAATAATAGTAAATGCAAAGCCGCAAACAAGAAGGATTTTGTCTATTGAAAGTGGAGGGTTGATAAGTCCAGCTTTTTTCTTATTTGTTGTTGATGTCTTGGCTGTAGAGGTGAAAGCTTTCTTCACTTTTGACTTTGTTTTTGTTTCGTTCACTGCTCTATTTAGGCCATTGCTGCGAGCAACGCCGTTTTGTTTGCTTGAAGATTTTGTTGTTGAAAAGCGGGATTTGACTTGCTCCGCCCTAGATCGTGTTTTCATTGTGGTTAGCACCCCTTCGTAGTCATTACTGTGACAAACTTTAACAGTTCTTGTTGGTCTTGTATTAGTAAGTGTTGACTTCCCATCTATTATCACATTTGTTGTAAAAGATGAAATAGAGGAACATTTTCACCTGCTGCGGTCTATGGCGCAAGACCAACCATACAAAATAGTCTTACCTCGAATAAACCAGCCGCAGAATTTGTGTAGGGCCTACCTCTGGGGACGTTTGTCTAAATTTGATGGATTGGGTTTCATTCTGATGATGCACATTTGAAGCACTTATCAAACAAAGTGGCTATTCAGATTCGGGGTACTGTCTAATTCCATGCCAAGGTTCCGATGCATTGTCTAATTCAGTGGCAATCGACAGTGTTAAAGGGAGTGATCATGAAAGAGTGGCTGGGCAAGAGTGAAGAATGAATTGAAATAATCGAAATTTTCACGTGCATGAGCTAAGAAGACAAAGAGTGTGTGGGTGTTCTTTGCCCTGTAGGTTTTCTTTAGACAAATATATCCACCTTTTGCCTGTTACCTTTAATAGGGCCCGTAAGTTGGGGTCTGTGAGGTGTGACCCGTAGTTTTTTTTATCGAAAATCAGAGCAAAGCACTACTTATGATACGCTTTCCAGACTGTCTTTGTCGTTAAACATTCCTGTTTGCAATTGAATATTGGGTTATAAATTGTGGCCGATCAAAGTAAGAGTTTAACTATGAAAGATAAAAGTTTAATAAATCAACCAGGATAAGCTGATACTGAATATATATTTTCATACTGTAAGTCACGAAAAGAGATATGACAGGATGACTGCTAAATAGGATTTGCTTGATTCAGATTAGAAGCTTATAAATTATGGCAGATTGAAGGCCTATCTCCAGTAAAGCGAATCGCTGCGATTGTCAGCGATTGCCGCATTTTGAGCATGCACATTTCACTTTTCTGCATCCTCAGGCCGGTCGCTGCGGTTCGCCCTGGAATTCAAGTTGCTTTAACTTTCCAGAGATCGCCAGCGAATGCAAAAGATTTGATTCAGATTTTTGATTCCCATTTATCAATTTTCCTGCGGTTCACCAGCAATCTTACGAACTAGTCGCTACAATTCCCTTTAATGTAAGCTGGCCTTAATTAAACGATAAAACACGCGACTTTCTCGTATTTTAATATAAGGTAAGATGATTAAGGAAAGATAAGATAGAAGCTAGATTTGAATAATACTGTTTCAGAGTTTTGGCTTTTCGAAGTCACCAAGAAGATATTATGAAACTGCTAAATTCATCTTTCTATAGGAAACTTAAGGTCCACGGCTGGTAAGTAATCCCTTAAGTAACACGACATTTCTAAGTGAGTTTCTAATATATTTGATGCTGGAAGTGTAAAGATGTTGAAGTGTGAAAATCTTGTGAAATGTTGTGTGTTATTTAGTTTTGTTAGGAGGGCTCCCAAATTACTTAGAAGGATCTTAAAACACGCAATAACAAAATCCGCGCTCTGAACTATGTCAAAACAGTTGCCATTACTATAAAGTGTCAAAGCATTTTTAGTACAAAGGTCAAAAGTTTCTTGCCTTTTTTAGTCAGGGAGGATAATTTCTAAGCTTGCTAAGCATCGAAAATCGAGCGTACCGTTTCTTATCAGCTGTTTCTTTTGAAAAATGAGCGTATTCAAATTTGATTCTATTAAAGGCTTGGAGCAAAGGCCTGTAACAAAAAGTTTTCACGAATCAGATGCGTTTAAATACGAACTAGATTGAAGTAGTTAGTCGTTCTTGAGTCCTATTCACGCGATGTAAACAACTAACGTGGGGGGGGGGGACCTGGGTTAGTCGTGTCCACATTACGAATTTCTAACCTAGGTTAGCTTAACTCGAGTTCGCACCAGGTTAATCTGCGTGATGTGAACAGGGCTTTACTAATCGTAGATCCACAATTTATAATCAAAAACTTCAGTTCCTTTAAGCCATTAACCCTATTACACCCGGAGGGAGCACAAAATGCCCCCCCCCCCCACTAAAACTCTCGATAATAAGGCAGCGAGTAAATAGGATGGAAAGCTGCCCATATCTGGAATGTGGCCACAAAAATCATAAAAACATTCATAACTTTTTTGTTTAAACTGTTAATAAGTCTTGCTTGGTACCAAACGATTGCCCTGGCAATGTACTTTCATTTGATGTATCCATTATCTATATTTGCTGACATCAGCAAATTATAGATTCCAAGATGTCATTTGAATTGATGAGGTTATATTTCTAACAAAAATGGATTAAATTTCAAAATGTTTCCGTAAATCGATCTAGTCTAAAACACCACACCAATGGAACACCAATGAACACCAATGAACACCAGTGGAACACCAATGAACACCAATGAACACCAGTGGAACACCAATGAACACCAATGAACACCAATGGAACACCAATGAACACCAATGAACACCAATGGAACACCAATGAACACCAGTGGAAAACGAGTGAACACCAATGCTAAAGGATAGGAATCACCGAATACTAAAAGATTTTTGATGAAAACATGTGGAAGGTCTTGAATGAAAATAAATATGAATTAAAACAGACAATTCCTCCTTAAGATTTACAAAAAAACTAATCTAAACAGAGTGCTAAATTGAAAGGTAGTACGTGTAGCTACTTGGGTCCAAGTTTGCTAGCAAGTTGCTGAAATTTAGTGGACAATCTAATCAAATTCTTATATTTTCTCATCTATATTACCTAAATCTTTTGTCAAAATTAATTTCCAGGTGGCTAACTAGATCTCGAAGTAGGTATATAAAAAAATGCGATTAATTTAAAACTCTGCATAATACAAGTTCAATCTTGAAGAATTCTGGAGGATTAAAAAGGTCTTGCAGGGGACATGCATCAAATACACAAGCAAATTTTCAGACGCCGCTGGGACACCAACCCCTATGCTTGTGTAACAAAATACAATTCGAGTCAGGGCTGACCATTTTGAATTCAGCTGAAGCAGGAAACTTCCCACCATGGTTTACAATGTATCGAAAACGTTTGCTCTTTGGCCCATACAGTACTCATGACTCATCTGTGACAATTTCTTGGGGCCCTTATTTCTGTGCATATTAAAGTCAGAACCGGATGAAACAAGAGTGAAAAGGTTATTTTGGTACAGGCGTAGCTTGGTATTTCAAACATTTCCATGGAATCATCCTTTTGCTTTTTTTTCTCAGGGAGAACTTCTCCAATTCGAAAATTTGTGTGTTTCATATTTCTGTTTTACACCGGTATTTCATTACCGATGTAAAGAAGTACCGGTACTTGATGACCGGTAGTTCTTTAGCGAAGATAGGCCTGTGAAAACAGAAACAGGACTCTAAAAACTGCCTTTGTTGAAGTTCGCCAATCAAAAATATTATGTAGTTTTTACATGTTGAATATTTACAAGTAACTCAAGAATGAAAACAACAAGGAAATCTTATGGAATAAGGGAACAATTTTTTGGCCTTTTCGATATATATTGTAACTGTATTAGTTGCGTGTGCACCAATTAACCAGCACCTGATGAGAAAATATGTCATCTTCAAAGTGGTATTATTTTGTCTTTCAGTAGTATCATTTTGCGTTTCAGTAGCACGGCGCTAAAATACAGCAAGCCATTGGTCTCATTCCTTCCCTTTCCTTGTTCTGTTCCGTGTTTCACAGTTGTGCTCGAGGTCGAGCACATCAAGTGCAGTTGCAAATTCCTTTTTAATTTTGAATGCGGAATTGATCTCTGTGGAACAAACGGAATACGACTGTCCTATTTTAACCTTTTCATTTCTTTTCAAAATGGATTGAAATATTTTCTTTTGATATGATGTTGTTCGGATAACTAGTACCTGCCCTGAGCTGATTCGAAAAGAGCCCAGAAACGGTTCAAAGATTTCGAAAGATTTAATGACATTTATCATGTTTTTATTGAGGAGTAAAATCAACTACTTTTAGCTTTAGGCCCAGAAACAAGGAAACATTCTCTGTTTGAGCATTGGAAACGACATCATAATTCGCTCACTCAAAATTTGAGGGACAAATTAAGAAACTTCTGGCAGAAAAAGCGAAAATTTCACTTATTCCATTGGTAAATCATTGGTGTTCATTGGTGTTCCATTGGTGTTCATTGGTGTTCCACTGGTGTTCATTGGTGTTCCATTGGTGTTCATTGGTGTTCCATTGGTGTTCATTGGTGTTCCATTGGTGTTCATTGGTGTTCATTGGTGTTCCATTGGTGTGGTGATTTAGACTAGACCCCGTAAATCGACGAACAATCATATTTTCTTTTCTTTTAAGTAATTTATTGAAGTTTCAATCAATTTTATCTGAAATGATTAGCACGTTTTGTTTTCTTTCTGTACTGAAGCATGGTCCAATTTTTCAATATGTGACATGGCCCAACTAGCCACGTGACCAGTTAGCATCAAATTCTATTACTAAACCCCCAATAGATGTATTTACTATTTTACGAAGTTACAATGGCATACTGATGGTTTTGGAGATAACTTAGGTTGGTATTTTGTGCCCCCCCCCCCTCGGGGCAGAGTTCTGACCCAAAGAGTCCAGGTGAAATAGGGTTTATGTCTCGTTCAATTCTTACCCTGACCATCCCCCCCCGGGCATCCCGGGGGTCAACAAAATTTTTGTGCACAAATGCCCGGGGGCCGGGAAAAAATTGACTGTCAAATGCCCGGGGGCCGGGGAAAACTTGACTGTCAAATGCCCGGGGGCGGACAATCTTGCTTTCAACCTTGCCATTGAAATATAAAAGTTATAGTCAGCGATGTTGTTAATTGTTTTAATATTCGGTATTCTGGAGGAACACGAAGGATTTCTGATACTTTTAACACTTTCTAAAATATTGCTGATTCAAACGACGCAATAGAAGATCCACATTCAGAAATATAATACTATCTAAATTTGTCAAGAATGTGTTTCAGAGAAATAAACTCACAGGGTATAACAACTGGAACAGAACTGTAACAATTAAAGAGACTTTCAAAAGAACAAAACTGAACTTCTTGTTCAATACAACCGGGTAATTCAAAAGAATGTTCTTGCGACTGCAAGGCTCTTCCTCACCTCAGCCTCCCTCAATATCTAGAAAACGATGTACAGTAGCCTATTGCATTCCAAATACTATCCTAGACGCAAACTGAAGTCTGGGATATCGTTCAACAAACATTAACGGCTCCTAAACCCTGTATCATTCAGGATATCAAGTAAGCTTCCGAAGACCATGTTTCGATGCCGAAATTGGAAACCAAAAATGCCGAGATCTCCCGTGTTAGAATTCAGAAGTGTTTTTCCAAAAATAGCGAAACCTGAAAGCTGAAACTACTGTAATGCAAGTTTCATGCTCCTATACAGTAAATACTGTACACATTTTGAATATCCCTGGATTTGTCAAATGCCCGGGGGCCGGGAAAAAATTGGCTGTCAAATGCCCGGGGGCCGGGAATTTTTTCTGTGCAAATGCCCGGGGGTGTCCCGGGGGGGGATGGTCAGGGTAGGAATTGAACGCGACATTATGACTAACGAAAATACAATAACTAATTGTGCAATGTTTTCTGTAGATTTTAGGCATATTCTTACCAAATCCAGCGATGAGTCGTGGAATTTTTCATGTCTCTTACAGTCTTAGGCATTGCAACGCTCCGTCATCTAAAGGTTGCTTGATGTGATCAGATTTTCAGAATCAGGGAATCCATTTTTGTCCATGATTGCAAATGTCACATTTCTTTTGGGTGAATCAACCTTGTCGTTATTGGTTTGCACTAGCTGTTGAACTTCAAGGAAAGGATTGTTGTTTTCATTTCGAGGGGTCATCTCCATCTTGGATTTGTCTCGCATTGATCCACCCCTCGAACTGGTTCTCTCGTAATCATCATCTGTTACCATGGTGCTCTGCCCTTGGTCGAATCCCATACCTCTCCCGCAGCAAAGCACTCTGCGGAGCTCTCGCTTGAACCTCCCGTGCATATGCGAGTAGATAAACACGTTGACGCAACTGTTAGAAACATTGAGCATTTTAAGCCAAGCGTTGAGAGATACGATGGCACTCGAATGGGGGATTCCCGGTGGGGACATCCACGATATCGTGCTCGCTAGACTTAGGATGTCCTTGGGGAAAACAAGGATTGCAAACACTATTCCGATGCGAAATAAGACACGACAAATTCGCCTGGAATTCTTGCGACGCTTTTTCAAGCATTCGGAATTCATTTGAATTTGTTTGTCAACGCCTAGGTGATGATAGATTGAGATACTTGTGAAGCAAAACAGAAATATGTAGCCGACATCGCGCACCAAAGTGATAACGATATGTGGAATGGCATGGCCTGGTGTAACAGTGCGCTTCACAAAACATGGGTAGCCCGGGTCTACTTCAAGGTTAATGGTATATCCCAAATATGAGCAAACAGATGCAACTATCGCTATTACGACAAATATGTTTATATGTGCTTTTCGATAACGTCCTTTAAATGGAAACACAATCGCCCGATATCGATCAATGCAAATTATGATTATGATAGTTGCCGATAGCGTTATCAGTATCGGTGCCAGTGGGGCGAATAACTTGCATCCTGCAATCCCAAAGTCCCATCGTTGATACATAGTCACTGTCCAATATATGAATAGCAACGGGTTTACGAGAGATGCGAGTAAGTCGACGATACCGAGGTATAAGAGCAATGTCTCCGTAACTGATCTCCGTCGTCGTAACTTGTAGCCGAAAACGTAACAAACGAAACCGTTGCCGAAAATTCCAACAATGAATGTAAATGCAAAGCCGCAAACAAGAAAGATTTTGTCTATTGAAAGTGGAGTGTTGATGAGTCCAGCTTTTTTCTTATTTGTTGTTGATGTCTTAGCTGTAGATGTGACAGCTTTCTTCACTTTTGACTGCGTTTTTGTTTCGTTCACTGCTCCATTCAGGCCATTGCTGCGAGCAACGCCGTTTTGTTTGCTTGAAGATTTTGTTGCTAAAAAGGGCGATTTGACTTGCTCCGCCCTAGATCGTGTTTTCATTGTGGTCATCACCCCTTCATAGTCGTTACTGTGAGAAACTACAACAGTTCTTGGTCTTGTATTTGTAAGCGTAGCCTTCGCATCTACTATCATCTTTGTTGTCTGTTCATTCTGAGGAGGCCTTACCGAGATAGTTACTGTGTTGTTTCCTTCCAATGCCGCTTCCTTCACCATGATGAAAAGCAGAATCATCAATAACTTTGTGTGTGTCATCTTTGCCAATTTATAATCAGGTTTATTTTCGTTAATTATTCCTTATCAGGACCTAAAAAGAAACAGTTTATAGCATGAATATAACAAACTAATTTCAGTGCTTAAATTTTCCTGAATTTGAACATTGGAGTTTGTGAACGGCACCGTTAATCCTCTTTTGTCCAGAACTGAGAAAAAGGATTTAAACAAAGTTGATAACATTATTGAGAAGAAATGACAAAACAAACACATTGTAAGAACAAACAATTCTGCGCTTTTTGTATTCTTGATGGATTTTATTGAGCTTTTGTGCTTGGCGTGAAGCGTTCTTCTCATACTGCTTTTAAAAAATACCCTTGGGTTATTAAAGACGAAATCGTAATTCATCGCCGATTATTGTCTTGCAGCATCGGCGATGATAGGCAATGCTCTAAGACAATGATCGGCGATGAATTACGGACATACATGGATTTTGCCGGATTTTGCAGAGCCTACAGTTGCATTTATCACCATTTCTAGACCTAATTCGATTTTTGAAAACAGGAAGGGAGCTTGACTCTTTTATTTCTTTAGGGAGAGGGGCTGCTGCGGTGTTATGATATGACTTACTTGCTGAGACTGCGTTCACACGATGCCGGTACATTTTGAAAACGGTGAAAAATTCGACGGATAGGCCTCCTGTTCACACGAAAACGGCACATTTTTTGCCGGCAGATTTTGAAAACGGTAGATTTTGAAAACGGAAGTCTAATCGGCACATTTTGGAAATGGTATCGTGTAAGCACTTGAAAATGATGAAAACTGAACATTTTTAGACGCATTTGGAACGAGACTGAACGATCCTTAGGGTTTAGGTACATTTCTTTGCATCAAAGTCTTGCAACGAGCTTTTTACCAGTAAATTTCCGATCGTTTTCAAATTGTTCCGGCATCGTGTGAACGCTAGCTGAAATTTTGCTACCGTCACATTTTTCACCGTTTTCAAAATCTGGCGGCATCGTGTGAACGCAGTAGGCCTCCTGTTCACACGAAAACGGCACATTTTTTGCCGGCAGATTTCGAAAACGGCAGATTTTGAAAACGGAAACCTAACCGGTATAAATTTGAAACAGCATTGTAAACAGATCATTTTTCAACGCATTTTGATCAAGACTGGTCGATTCTTAGGGTATAGGTACTTTTCTTTAGCATCAAAGTTCAGGAACGAGTTTTTACTGTAAATTTTCCTACCGTTTTCAAATTGTTCCGGTATCGTGTGAATGCTAGCTCAAATTTTGCTGCCGTCACATTTTTCACCGTTTTCAAAATGTGCCGGCATCGTGTGAACGCAGTCTGAGTCGAAGATGTGTGCCGATTTCATGTAAACAGAAGGCCATAACGATATGAAACCACTAGGTAAAAAAGGTCTTTTCAACATTTTTGTTATTCGAAATGCGTCAAGAACAGTACTCCACATGTGAAATCTCTCAAGGCTGTATTGATACAGTACTGCATGAATTCTAAACTGATTCATGAAAACGACACTGAAAATCCAAGCTGCCCACGAAGAGCACATAGAGACGGCCATTTTGGTATTTGGCCTAAATTTACGCCCCGTTTCTCAGCTCGAGGCCATGGAAACCAAAACTTTCAACAAGTGCTTCAGGGTGTTGTTCCTGTATGTTATTGCACAGATGGCCTAAATCAGAGGCAAAAGAATTGTTCGAGAACATATTATGATGAAACAATATAATCGATGGTAAACCGCGAAAGGAAAAGTGTAAATTGTGTCACAGATGCATTGGTTCCCATTTTAGAGAGAAATTATTTGCTAATGTGTCAAACACATGTGACTTTAAATTCGGACTGATTTTGCCAAATGCGTTTTTCTGTAAGAACGTGATTTTAAAGAGTTACACGTTTTTTTTTCTAAGAAACTGGTTTATAAGAAACTAGTACTAAGATGGCCAAAATTTTAAGAAACTCTAGTACTATGTCTGAGAAGTACTAAGAAACTTTTCAAAGTTAAAAGCATGAATTTTATAGCAAATAGATCGTTGAACCTTTATCATTGGGCATTATTATCTAACCATTTGTGTTTTCAACATAACAGAACACTGTTTTTATTCCTGTATGATGTTTTAAATATCAAGAAACATATCTGCAGCAGTGTTAGCGACCACATTGACAATTCATGCATTCAAAAAATAAGAAACCAATTAAGAAACTTTTAGTATTAAAATGGACAAAATTTCATGTTAAATTAAGAAACTTTTAGTACTATGGCCTGATCCTAGTTTCTTATAAAAAAAAAACGTGTATTGGTGCTTTGCGTATGTCTCGATTGATGTTTGAAGAAATGCACAGGATACGAAACAACGCGTGCAACGGCAACAGCAACGCAGTGTTGCTTTTGTCTGAAGTTGTCCTTTTCGATTTCACGACTTAGATACTCCATTTCAGGCGATCTGTACTGCAGATCTAGGCTTCCGAAGTAAAACTTAGTGTTAAATACAAGTGGCTCACTACTGAAAAAATTTCAAATAACGAAACATTGAAAGGTGGTTGTAATACCAAGTAAAAATAAGTTCAAAATAAAAAAACAATAACATAGGGTGTCTCGCTTCTGATATAGATTTCAAAATTGCTACACACTGGATGTCGGATCGCTTATGGAAGGACACAGTGAAAAGCGCACACAGTGAAAAGCGCACACAGTGAAAAGCGCACACAGTGAAAAGCGCAGCAAGTGTGTCACATTACCTTGACCACTTTGAAGTTGAAACTTCATTCTCAACACAAACCAATTTGCTCCCTGTAAGAATTTCGAAACGTTGCTGACTATGGCTGACTGGAGACCATCACAATTAGCTACGACCTGAAACGTTTTATTAATGTTTGCAGGAACCCTAACACGTACCTAAGCGTGTCTTCACTTGTGACCATATTGCATTCATTTTATTTTTATGAATGCAACGTGAGGCATATGGTTGCAGCAGCCGTCTTCGGAGCATTGAATTCCATAGGAGTATTTCTAAATTAGCACCCAGTTAAGTTCATCATTAGTGAATGTTAGAATGTGTTCTATTCATGGTATAATCTCCGTGCATTGAGGAACAATTTTTTATCCTGATCTCGAGATCATTTTTGACTCATGGAGTCTATGGTATAGGAGCGAATCCTGTCTCATGTCTCATGTCCTTCGTCCGTCGTCCGTGGTTTTTGTTGTTTTGTCATGGCTTAAAGAGTCATTTTGGGAGCAAGGGAGCAATGGGGCCATAAATAGGGCATTGATGGAGTCAACACACAGGCTGATGACATTTAAGCAGCTATGACGTCAATTCCCGCGATAGAGTACAGAATCAGAGATCATTGACCTGCAAGTTCTCAAAGTTATGCTAGAATGTGCAAAGCGAAGTTTCACTTCTCTGGTGTAAAAAAACTAGGATGATATCCCTGGCCGAACTGCCAGGAGTGTATCACTCTTCAGAAAAGGCGCACGAGACTTTTTTAAAACAAAAGGACTTTTCGGGAAATTTTACGGAGTTTTCTTGAACTCAAAAGGATCTTCGTCAAAGGTGTGCACGAGATTTTTAGAGTGATACGCCGCTCGCATTTGAGCAGAAGAATAAATCGCTGTTTCTGAAAGTATCTTTTGAACTTGCGTAACCCAGACACGACCCCTTGGTAGAGCTGGATATTGGTAGAGCTGGATATTTGTAGAGTTTTTTTCTTTCTCTTGAATATAGACATCTGAAAGTGTTTACCGCTCACCGTGTAAAAATTTGATAAGATGCAAAACGAAATGAAGTCAGGAAGCGTTGTTGCAGAATGCTAGAATACTTCTAGGTACAAAATGACTTACCAGAGCACTTCTCTAGGCGACCAACCCTTCTCAATCGCTTTTCCAATTCTGTGACATTCAGTCTGCAATCTAATTGACAGTTCCTTCGAAATCCTCCCTGTTACTAATATTGAATTCTTTTGATTTTTCAAAACAGAAATTCACATCTTACCAACATCTGTTTTGTTAATTTGAAAAGCTTTTCAGCGAGTTCTCATTAAATGTGCGTTATCTTGTCCTGTGTGTTATGCTCTATATGATTATTTTCACGAATACCCTGCTGGCAAAAGAATTACCTAGCACATTTAAAATCTTCGAGTAATCAATATTATAAGCTTTGATGCACTAAAGAATTGGCCTAACACGTTTGTCTCCATTCTTTTCGTTAACTCCTCCTTTGCTATGCATGGTTTTGACAACAGTGTTCTCTTGAAAGGACTGACACGAGTAAACGACGTAAATTCGAACTCTAGAGACACAAACCGGATGCGTCAATCTCACAACAGCATGACAACATCATTTTAAAGTCAAATTTTCACAACGCGAAAAATTCTACGCTCAGGATTAATCCTATCCAGACTGGGCTTTTTGAGCTACTAGAAGACTAGGGGGTGATTCAGCCCCCCTCCCGCCCACCTAAAATCACCATTTCATTGTTCATTGTGATGGAAATCATCCTACAGGTAGCAGTACCTATGATGTACCGATTATGACGTCACGAACTGGTACAACTTCACAAAAAATGAGAAAAATCTACCTTTTCTGGAATCTAAATCATTTTCTAAGATTCATTCATGCAGCCAAACTATGTTGCTCAAAGCATTGGTGGAAGGTGAAAATCTCCTTATATGTCGGAAATTTTGATTTTAGGAGGGCGGACAGAGTGATTAAAAATCGTGTCTTTTTTTCAAATGATGGTTATTAAAGTCTTGATACTTTTATCAAGAAAAATCATAGGCCCATAACGGTTTTATCGTCTGTGTCCAAAATTTACGAGAGAGTCTTGGAGAGTCAAATAAACTCTCATGCCCTTAGCTTCCTCTCTCCTCTTCTGTGTGGATTTCGAGAGGGCTATGGAACCCAACATGCACTCATAGAAACCTGCAAAAAGACCTTAGATAAAGGGGGTGTTGCTGGAGCACTGCTCATGGATCTGTCAAAGGCTTTTGATTGCTTAAATCATGAGCTTTTGATTGCAAAGTTAAGTGCTTATGGTTTCAGTACGAGTGCATTGCGGTTGATCCATAGCTATCTCAACGAGAGGAAGCAGAGGGTAAGGATGAATGGGTCCTTCAGCACATGGAGAGAAACAACGATTGGTGTACCACAGGGTTCGGTCTTGGGACCTCTTCTGTTTAACATATACCTCAATGATCTCTTCATGTTTGTGAATGATGCTGAAATATGTAACGATGCAGATGATACGACTATCTATGCTTGTGACAACAATGTTGAAAGTATCATTGAAACATCAGAGAGTGATGCCCTTAAAATTGCAGAATGGTTTCCGAACAACTGTATGAAGTTGAACGGGGACAAATGCCATCTGATGATCTTTGGAGATAAAGTAATGATATTTCTTTAAATATCGGAAGTGTGAGGATAAAAGATAGCAAGGAAGAAAAGTTGCTTGGAGTGATTCTGGACAAAACGTTATGCTTTAAACAGCAAGTAAGGTCCATTTGCAAAAAGGCTGGGCAAAAGCTACATGCTCTCTCGAGAATCTCTCGCTTTCTTGACACTGAACAACTAAAGAGAATAATGAGGGCATTCATCTTGTCCCAGTTCAACTACTGTCCTCTTGTTTGGATGTTCTGCAATAGAACACTTGATAACAAAGTCAATCGTATTCACGAACGGGCATTGCGGATAACTTACAAAGATATGAGATCAGATTTTGACACAATGTTACTCAGAGACAATGCGGTCACAATCCACATAAGAAATTTACAGTTGCTGATGACGGAAATTTTAAAACAAAATGGTAACTCAATCCTAACTTTCATGAAGGAGATCTTTGTTGAAAAGCACAGTACTTATGGGTTGAGAAGCTGCCATAATCTACTGCTGCCACAAGCACGCACTACGTGCTATGGCTTAGAGACGATCTCGTTTCTAGGGAGTAGATTATGGCAGGCACTTCCCAATGACATGAAACAATCAGATTCCCTCTCCACCTTTAAAAGGAGAATAGAAACCTGGAAAGGAGAGGGATGCAACTGTAGACTGTGTAGACCTTTCGTGGCTCAGGGTGGGTTCTTAAAAGGATAAATGCGTTGCATTGTAAATACTAAAAATTTCTCTACAAACATTATAAAAATCTGTATATATGTATTATATATACCGGATTATTATTTATGTTAGATATATATGTAGCTATTGTTCTTTTATTTTGAAACAATTTTACTTTGTAGTAGGCTTAAATTAGCTTTTATTTTATGCAATCTCTTATACGCCTACTTTAAATAAATAGATAATAATAATAATAATGATGATGATAATAATAATAATGATAATAATAATAATAACAATAATAATGATAATAATAATTTCACCCAAAATGAGGAATCCTGGATTCAAAATTTTCATTGAAGCTGGTTTTTCGGATGGTAATCATCGCTTAAAATGACCGTGCAGCATCTCAAAAGATAGCTAAGCCTTTAAACTAAATGATGGAAAGCATTTGGCGATAGCTTTTGATTTCAGGGAGCTAGTTCTGATCTAGCTCGTAAAGTTTTTTTTTGGGTCACCCGGTATGCTTTCGATTTTCTGGACAGAAATCTGAGTTTTGTGAAGTGAGAATTGAGAGGGGCGTTTCACTCATTCCAAAAAGTGTGGGAGATTTTTCAGTACAAAAGGATTTTACAGATTTTTGATGGATCTTTCTTGAAAACCAAAGGGTTTTGGAGAAAGCTAAATTTTCAGACATTTCAGCGCTCCTCAAAAGAGATGCAGATTTGAATGAACGTAGGACATAAATTCTTTAGAATTTCAAGAGATTTCTTGGTAAAGGATTCCTTTAGAAATTTGCGGAATTTTGAGAGTGTCGCATAATTTAACCGAGGAGCGTGGATGTTGTGGAAAGTGACTGTTGTATGAAACCCGTGTAATAATAATGGCTTATCGAAGAAGAGTGAGGTATTTTCAACATCTTAAATCATTTTTTCGACGAATCCTTTTGCTTCTACTACATTTATTATACCACATTCGTTATTCACTCCAAGGGGAGATGTAACTTGATTTTAATTCGTGTGAAAATGTCCCCACTATGGTATCTTGTGGAAATAGACAAAAAGCAAGACCTCCTGTAATTTTATTCTATTGCATATTAACGTTTTCAAACGGAGGGCCCCTTGTAGGACAACTCTGGTTGAAGGGCTACCCTCCTTAATGAAATGAAATATCAAATATACCTGCTGGGAGCAACCTTGCCCCCTGGGCCTTTTGTCATGTTGTGTATTAATATGAAAAAGACCCTGGGACGAGGTTCAGCTGAGAGGACATTTGGTTCTCGTCTTTAGATGACTGTTTTATTCAAACAATTAAGGCCTGTTGTCCATTTAATCAAGGAAACTATTGAATGTTCTTCCCCGGCTCCCCTTCCCTTAAAGAAGTCCCGATATGAGGAAGACTTTTTACCCTGGGTACCAGAGCCTCGAAATTTAGATGAAAGGTTTTATTTTTATTATTTTTTGGCTCTGGTACCCAGGGTAAAGACTTTTCAGGTACTTCGAGAAAGAGGAAAATGTGGGAGAACGAAGGAAATTTTTTTGTTCCTTCATTTTTCTTCTCCATTTATGGCTTTGGTTCCAAGTTGAGGTTCCTGTCTTCATCAACCATCAAGCAAAAGGACACTTTTGTCCTATTTCTGAGTACCAAGAATGCAAATCACAGCTATTTTCTCTTGGCTGTCAGTCATTTCTTATTATCCACTAATCAGTGGCGGGGCCAGGCGAGGGTATGAGGGGTAAGTACACTCCCACTTTTGAAAATCTGAGTGAAATTGTTATTGAAAAATGCAATAAAAATGTCTGGGTATACCCTTTTCTCTCCCCCCCAGTCAGAAAATTTTGGACTTCTACCCCATCACTATTTTTGTCTAGTTCCGCCACTGATCCACTGAACTTAAACCTCTTTTAAATCAGGATCATATTGAGACTTTGAAAATGCTGATGAGAAGGGCCTTGCAGTAGATGGTTTGAGATTCTCCCAATAGTCACGTGTGCTTCTTTGTGATATCCACGGGAATTTATTTCTCTTCATCTGAGCTCCCCAGTCGCCAGTTTTGTTGCTGTTAGGAGGCAGCAACCCGCCTCGTTCCGGTGCAAGCTCCATGGCAATTTCCCTGATATGATATGCCTCGATCCAGCAGCAGCCACCTATGTATCGGACACCTGCATTGTATGCTTCCCTTGCATACTTTCTCATATCAAACCGGGTCAATTTTCTCGGTTCCATTGCTAATGGGTATTCCGGCATGCCATCATATCCAGTTTTATCCGCGTCCGTCATCCAATAAGCAACCGGTTGAGTGATGAGGTGTTTCTGATGCCCAGCTTTCTCAAGTGATGCTTTCATTGCTTTCACCCCTCTAATTACCTGATCCGGATCAAAGCAGCAGTTCAGTCCTATCACATCTGCTCCGGCCTCTGCCATTTTTGCAGCACAGTCCCCAGTTGATGCATTCGACTCCCAGTCCCCAAACTCTCCAATACACATTGAACCGACAACAGGTTTGCCAGATTGCTTCAGCATCTCGATTGCCCAGCAAATTTCTTCAACATATCTGAAATATTCTGCAACAACAAAATCTACGTTTTGCTCCAGGAATATTTCGATTTGTGACTTGAACGCTTCTTGCACATCACCTCTGCTAGCAACACCTTTGTATAGTCCACTTTCAGACAAACTGCCCGCGACTAGAATAGGCCGGTCACACTCTGCTGCCACTTCCTTCGCAATCTCGCATGCTTTGGTACTGATTTCTTCGCACGTAGCATTAATACCGTATTGCCGTAGCTGTTCATTATTAGCCCGGAAAGTGAGCGGTTGCAAAACATCGGCCCCAGAGTGGATAAATTCTCGATGAAGTTGACGAACTGCGTCAGGATGCTCCACAACTACTTCAGGTGTGTGAACGCCGGCATTGACATAACCACGTCTTTCTAAATTAGATATCATACCTCCATCTCCCACTATTACCTCACCTGCATCAAGCCTTTCGAGGAGACAACGTTTGAGTGAAGTCATACTTGTTTTGATTCGCCTTGCCAGACTTTGGTTTGGGCAAGAATTGAAATCTCCTAATGTTTGAAGACATTTCTATGTTTGAAGACAAGTGACGGAAATAAATCGTTTAAAAATAGAACAAAGGATGTGCTCCTGCCATCATTTGTCGATTGCGACCCCAGGCTTGACTAACATGATATCCATCCTAACTGGATATGATGCTTTTGTGACTGCCTTTATTGACAACAGGCTCTTGGCCACAAAGTCTATTACATTGTCACGCCATGATACCGTAATTCTATGACTGGGACTTCCGTTCTTGTGAGGAGGAAGTTCATACTGGGTCGTTCCAAATAAGCACATCAGATGCATGTCAGGTGATGTCCTCAACAAAAGTCCTTCTAATTTTATCACGGACACCCATACATACGAGAACCTCAGAAAAAAGATTTCAGCATGATATCTCATTTTGGTTCAGGTTTTATGCTCAATTGAATTTTTAGCCAATTGATACAAATATGTGTGTTTTCATGAGATGGTAAATTCCAAGTTCTAATTTCTGAAAAACAAAATTTCCTATCCCAGCTCAACCGGCATTTACTCATGGTACACCATGAATGATCGTAAAAATTTAAAGTTTTGTGTAATTGACGACCAGCGTATTTGTAGAATATTGCTTCAAAGTTTGAACCAAATATGATTTTGCCCCAAAACAAAGGGATTCTGGTGTTGGCATTCTGATCGATAAATGCCATGATGCTTTTCAGTTTTATGGAATAGAATACTGATCTACCCCCAGATGCTATATATTGAACAAGCAAACGCCTTTCAAAAATTCTTTTGTCCAGGGGACTTGCAAAGTCTCTCCTAAAAGCCTATTTTCCATACTTTCAGACGGTATCGTATCTTGCAAAAATCCTGCAACACTGAAGAGAGCTATTTATATCATCCAATTATGAACATGCAAAAGTTCTGAAAAAGTCTCAATACCAATGAAATTTTGTTCTAACATCAGAACAATGGCTCTGTCAAAATGGATGCACGTTCAAAAGAGTCAAATTTGGACAACCTCAACGGGCTAGAAAACTTGAGTCCCAACTTGTGTTCCTGCAATATTTTTCATGGACTCCTACACCTTAGAACCTATTCTCTTGCAAATATGAAAGCGAAACGGAGTCTTAAAGAGTGTCAAATAGTTAACATTAGTCATCATGGGGGGGGGCATGGTGGGATTTATTTACGCATTTCATTCAAAAGAAGCCCCTTTCAGAATAGATTTTTTGCACTCAATATAAAATTTTACAAAACGAACTACTTAAGATCTATTTTACCAAACCAAACTACGAGGGAAATAGCACGAAGTGCAGGAGACCATGACAAATCTGCAGTCTTTAACATAGAGAGAATGTAAGTAAACGAAAACTAAATATACAGCTACCAAAAATACACATAAACTTTACTGACAATTACTAAGGTTCGTTTCGCTTTGCATGTCGGGCTAACTTTGGGCAAGCAGGTCATTCCTCAAAATGACTAAACTGGAGATATGGTCACGGATTTGAATAGATTTTTGCCCAGTGAGCCTAACATAACATTCAATACGAAACAAACATTCAAGCTTACAAACGGACATTTTCAAAATCTTGAAAACTTTTGAAAATTGCCAACAGCGAAAAGTTTTTAAAGTCTTAGAGCTCTAAAGAGGATCCTTAGAATCTCTGAAAATCTCATAAGATCTGAAAAATACTTTTAAAATTCTGACAGATTCTTGAGATCCCAAAATCTCGCATGCTATTTTTGGAATGATTGGCCCTCTAGCGGCATGACGTTATGTTGCAATCTGGCATGGAATTATTGTGAATCGTTTACAAACATCTGCTAGGTATTATACGAGATGTGAAAATAAACTTAAGTCCGTAAAGATATCTTTGAATCCCATGCATTGTTCCAACGTTTGTTTATTTTAGATGCAAGAACATATGCTAGCATTTTACAACGAGCCATATTTGTTTTGTCATGTCTTCGCCAAGCACTTGAGGAATGATTTGCCGACAAAAATACGGGGGCCCATGTGGCCTTAACAGGTGCTTTCATTAGACTGCGTGTAGTAAGTCCGTCTTTGAATGTTTTACTGGTATTACCCGGATATACTACGAGTGTTTTGAGATCCGAAAGGGGTCCACTCAGGGAGGAGGCACTCAAATATGTTTGCATACAAGGACTTTGTCAAACTTCCTACTCTAGGACGGAGTATTATTTTCCATAGCCAACTCCATGACAGGTCTCTTATTTGTCATTATTGACTCCGTAACCTGGTTGTATATCATTTCCACTCCGTAGGTATATTGTTTGGATGGTAAAATGAGGTGGAGATCTTGGTGAGTGACTTACTTTCCAGATTCCTAATCAAGCAATTCACCTCTCCGTCCTTAAGAAGAGACCTTGAACTTCTTTACAGGGGGCCGCGCAGAAAGACCACAAAGTAAAACCTAATTTACAGCTTCTGTAATCTAGATAAGCTAACAATAAAATAAATATAAATGAAAAATTTCCATAACATATGGGATCGAAGTTAAGCTCGGTCGAGTGAGGTCAAACTCCGGATCGGTGACCTCGGAGGCTTGACCTCACAACTCGCCTTGTCGACGTTAAACCAAGGTCCCATGCCTGCAAGCGGAATGCACATTGGACCTAACTTAGCTTTCAGAGCTAGAAATCCTGCAAGCCCACTCAAAACAAATTGAAAAACCAAGAAAACAAAGCTAGAACTAGTTAGAAATCTGTCCTGTCTTACTGATGGTAAAGTAATGAATAATAAAGGAATGACATGGCCTGAGGTGGTTTGATGGGGTGGCCGTGATTCTACTGAATTATTGAATGGTGGCAAAGCGTCTTCATACCACAGAAAACGCCCTCGACGATGCGCCGTTGTTCGACTATCCATAATTTAGCATAATTACTTTGGGAGATCATTTTCACCCCCTGCTGAATATCAGTGAAAACAGTCTTTAGTTTTACACATGCACCGACAGGCGGCTGTAAATAAATAGCGATTACTCCACAATCAAGGAGGTAATAGTTGACTCATGACAGTTTGCAATTGGGTAAGCTAAGAGATTACTCTAAATCAATCCTGTTTACGTTTCAATGAAAGAAAGACTCAACATGAATGTACAGAAATTGTGGAATCAGTTGAGAGATTTCTAGGATGGTTAGACCACAAGACGGTATTAAAATAGACACATACTTGTTTGTAATTAGGTAAGCAAAAACATGACTTGTTTCAATTAGTATCATTATGCAAGAGTGTAGTTGTTTCGCTGCAATATCAGGCATTCGAAATTGTTTTTGCGTAAAGAGGTATGACTGACGGATGCTAGTTTGGCTCACAAAGAGGCTACCCCAAATAGATATGTTGAAGGCTTTACAAAAGAAGAACTTATGATCGCCAAGCAAGTTTATAACTGAGTAAGCAAACAGTTGCTGCAAACAGATCTTTTGCTGGCACAGTGAAAAAATATATCATATATTTTCATCAACAAGCAAGCGATGGTGCCTGTGTGTTTCTGGTCTTAGCTGAGTCATACATGTGATGGCTAGATCGAAAATACGTAATAAATGAATGATGCTTTCTAGTTTGGCAAGAAAACGATTACTGCAAATAGATCAAGTTTATAGCTTTACTAAAGAAAGACTTAACGTCAACAAGCAAGGATTGCCTTATGTGTAACTGAGCAAACAAACAGTTGCTGCAAATAGATCGTTTGTTGGCTCAATAAAGAAATATATTTCGCATCAACCAGCAAGGATTGGTGCAGATGTATGGCTGGTATCAGTTGAGTCATAGATGGAAGTTATAGAACAAACTAGAGGCAGTAACTTACGCATGCTAGTTTGGCACGCAAAGAAATCATTGCAGATATGTCAGTGGGATCCTTTACTAAAGAAAGACTTAACATCAACAAGCAATGATTGGCTTGTGTGTAACTGAGTAAGCAAACAGTTTCTGCAAATAGATCGTTCGTTGGCTCAATAAAAGAAGATATTTCGCATCAACCGGCAAGGATTGGTGCCTATGTATTTCTGGTATCAGTTAAGTCGTAAATGAAATTTTTAGAACAAAAAAGAGGGAGTAACTTGCGCATGCTAGTTTGGCACGCAAAGAAATCATTGCAAATTTTTCAGTTAGCGTCAACAAGCAAGGATTGGCTTATGTGTAACTGAGTAAGCAAACAGTTGCTGAAAATAAGTCGTTGGTTGGCTCGATAAAAGAAGATATTTCGCATCAACTAGCAAGGATTGGAGTCGGTATGTTGCGGGTATCAGTTGTGTCATGCTGGACATGGTTAGAACGAAAATAGGTAACAACTGACGCATGCTACTTTGGTAAGCTGATCAACAAATAGATCTGTTAAAAGCTTTATTGTGGGCCACAGGCCAACACATAAAAGTTGGAGCCGCTGTTTCTGACATCAATTGAGAGCAATACCTGAATTGGTTAGAGCTTATTGAGTAATAACAGATGAATGATACTTTGTGACTGGATAGGCAAAGATATTAGTACAAATAGAGCTTTGGTGGTTTTTATTAACTTAACATTTTATAATCAAATCGTAAAGACTGCAGCAAATTTGCCGCCATCAGATATTAATTGGAGATGGTCAGAACTTATAGAAGGAATAGCTGACGCATTCTGGTTTCGTATAACTATTTACTGTACATTAATCATTTAATGGCTTTTAGTAAAGAAAGACTCAACATCCACGCGTCAAATTTGGAGCCGATGTGTTGCTAGAATTGCTAGAACCCTTCCCAGAATCAGTTGAAAGACATATGAGATGTGTAGGCCGTAAAAAAATGATATAACTGATGGGTAATAGTTTTGTTGCTAATGCTAGGTAAGCGAAAGAGGCCATCGTTGCTATAGTGTTTCGTTGGTGGCTTCATTAAAACAACATTTGGTATCAAAGCGTAAGAACTGGAGCTGATATGTTTCTGAAACCCGTCTTTGAATCAGCTGAAAGATATTTGAGATGGTAACAATCTACGAAGGCAGTAACTAACGCATGCCTATTTGTAACTGAATAGACATGGAAAATAATGCCATAGATTGTTTAACGCTTCAGTAACGCAACATTTAGTAGCAACTGGAGCTGATGTGTTTCTGAAACCCGTATTTGAATCAGCTGAGGGATATTTGAGATTATCACAATTAGCGGATGCAATAAATGACACATGCCAGTTTGTAATTGGCAAGACAAGGTAGCTACTGCTGGTAGATCGTTTGTTTCCTGTTGTAACGCAGCATGTCGCATCAAAGCAAAAACTTGGAGCTGGTATGTTCCTGGAAACATTCTAGAATGAGCTGAAGACACTTAAGGTGGTTGCAACTTAAGGTGGTAATAACTGAAGCATATTGGTTTGTGAATTGGTAAGCAATTACGCGATGACGACTGTTTGTTGCCTTTAGTATAGAAGACCTTGACCTCCGGCAGTAATATTTGGAGCCGGGAATTCAGCTGGGAGACACGTGAAATGGTTTAAGGAGACACATGTTTTCAGCAGACGCATGATTTTAATACTGGTGAGCAAAGTTTCTGCAAATAGATCGTTTGTAGCCTTTTGTAACAAAGCTTTAACTTCAACTGGTAAACTTGAAGCCGTTGTGTTGCTGAAACATCTCCCAAAGTCAGTTTAGAGGCGTCTGGTGTCTTTGTATCGCAAAGGGCTTATAACTGACCCATATGCTGATTTCTAACTAGGTAAGCAACCAGTTGTTGCCACAAGATTTTCCGTGGGTTTTGGTAAAAGAGCATTTAAATTTACGAGCAAAAGCTGGAGCTGTTGTGTTGCTGAAACGCGTCGTGGGGTCAGTTCAGAGGCAAGGCAAAGAAGTGGAAGCTGACTTATCCTTATTTCTAATTAGGTAAGCAACCAGTTATTGCTGCAATATTGTCTGTGGGTTTTGGTAAAAGAAGATTTACGTTAACGAGCAAAAGCTGGAGCCTTTGTGTCGTCAAAATTCTGATCTTGAGTCAGTTCAGCGGCATCTCGTGTGTTTTAAAGGCAAAGAGGTCATAACTGACGAGAATGCTAATTTCTAATTCGGTGAGCAACCAGTTATTGCTACAACATTTCAGTGGGTTTTGGTAAAAGAACATTGACATTAACAAGCAAAAGCCGGAGCTGTTGTGTTGCTGAAACACATTCTGCTGTCAATTTTGAGGCATCTGATGTGGTCAAAAGGCAGAGACTATAACTGACTTATATGCTATTTTCTAATTTGGTGAGCTCTCAGCCATTGTTAAAAGAGTGTTTATGGATTTTGGTAAGGGAATATTTAACTTTAACGAGCAAAAAATAGAGCCTGTACGTTTTTGGTATCATCAGCTGAAGGAAATTTATTTGAGGTGGCTAGAACGTCAGAAGAAACCAAAGATGATATCGAGAACTAGAAGCCATAAATAGGTCAGTGAACTTTTGTTTGATTTACTTTCTACTAAGACAGTATCACTTTCTAATCTTTCAATAATTCGTTCCAAATTATGTTTAAATTTTAACTTGAATCACATCTTTACGTTACGCACATCTTTCGCAACAATCTCAAACATCGCTGTCAGACTGCAAATAGAGAGATATCGAGTATGGGAAAAACCCGCATGAAAGAAACTGCGGGTTAAGAATCGCCAGGCTGATATTTGGCCACTCAGGCAACTTCCAAGAACCTTTCTTATGAATGTCTGCAGTAAACACCCGCACAGAGCCATAGTTGTTCAAGTCAGCTTGGATTCCTATATCAAGGGTGTTAGGACATGGATATTTTGATTGATTGCTAATTTACCTTGTTTTGATCCTTGTGTCTTGTTTCCTTGCCGCTCCGTTTCGTCTTCAACTGCTGTGTACAACTGAACGCGGGTTAGGCCCAACTGCTCTCAAGTTGTTCGAATATAACTCCGTTTGTATTTCTATGTCTTAGTACGCCCTCGCAGAAGAAAGGTTTCAAACGTAGAAATGGTTTCAAACCACAAAGACATACAGTAAAGTCCCATCGTTAAGAAACTCGTTTCACAAAAACAGCCTGATTGGTTTCTTGTGTTAAGATATACTTCCTCAAAACAGGGTATGTACAGGGTGTCTCAAAAGAATTGTTCGACGTTTGATTAAATATTGAAAAATAGGGACAACATGAACAGGCTCATGGAAAGATAACCCTGTTCCTAATATTATGAAATAATTTTAGAGACTAAAATCGTGCAAATCGGTTGAAAATTCAATGAGTTACGAGCTCTCGAAGATAAAAAATGTGCGATAGCTGAAACCAGAGACCCCGAGTATTGCAAAAAGCTCGAAGACGGAAGTAAGAGAAGTTAGCTTATCCAATGTCATACATCTCGTTGATATCAGAGCAAACCAAATACGACTTCTAAAGTAAATAATTTCATGCGATCATTTTCAAAATTCCTTAACATTGCAAAGGCCCCAAAACAGTGGTTCAAAACAAAGTCGGCAAGAGACTGAATCTGTTTCCTCAAGCATCCATATGCTTGACAGTTAGGTTGTCGAATACCTGCTTGAATCCCACTTTGGTTAGCCCTGAAACAATTGAGAAATAACAGAAACGACGGCCTGTGGGACTTTTACCAAAAATGCCATTTCGAGTTCTCTGGTTTCAGCTTTCGTACAAACTTGAAGTTCAAAAGCTTGTAACCCCATGAATTTTTATCGGATTTGCAAGATTTTTGTGTCAAAAATTAATTTAAAACCTCAGGACAAGGGTGACTTGACCAAAGGTCCATTCAGCGTGTCGTTAATATTTTAGTATTTAATCAAACGTCGAACAATTTTTTTGAGACACCCTGTACACCATGGTATAAGAAACACTTTTACATTCCAAACAGAGCATTTTTAAATATGCACTGTTGCACAAGGATCCAAAAGTTTGAGCCAGTACTGACAGTTTATTGAAGTCGTAACAATCTGGGCTGAAATTTTCATTCTTGTTTCTAGAGAACTGAGACCTATTCAAATATATGCCATGAAATATTACTATGTACCATTGTAAAAGAAACTGAACATGAATGAGCCTGGATAGTTTCTTGTAGAGAGGTCTTCTATTCAGCGAAATCAGGCCTGAGTTTCTTATAATGCAGTTTCTTAAAGGCGGGCTTTACTGTACCCAGAATTTGCGGTCTGAATAATGAAGGTTTACCCGATTGAACTGCTAGTCCCAGAAGTCTTATTTGGTGCAGAGTAAGGGCTCGTGAAGGCCTATTGAAGTATCCAGATCAGGACTCGAGCACATGATCAGCTATTTCTGTTTACTTGCTCAAGAATTCTTAAGAAAATTATTAGTTTCTTAGAAATCCTTGATGGAAGCTCTTAATTTCTCTCGTACCACTCAAGACTTATTATCAGAATTTTAAGAATTCTTTAAAATTCTTGCGAATTCTTGCGAATTCTTGTCATGTCAATGTTAGTTAAGGCTTATAAGTATTTCTTATTAACTTAGAAATTAAACCTCTGAAGTCAGACTCTGACGATTCCTTGGAGCAGATAAGATGAAAACTTCTGCGTTAAAGGACATCAGGAACATTTTTCTTGATCGGAAAAATCTTGTTTATACCCCCTGGCAAAGCTACGTTTGCAATGTATCTGCATTCAATCCACATTTCAAGATCCCGTTTCTCTTTGTAGCTCTATCAATGACCTTGCCGAAATAACGCATACATTTCGGGAACTTTTATTTTCATCATCAGATCTAATTTTGAAAAAAAAGGAATTTCATATTTGCAATAACCTAGCGATCATCATAATCCTGTGGTGTACCTTCTCTGTATGTTTATACTGTGGTGCAGTCATAGCAATAACCATCTTTTAAGTAAATACGTTCTTTAAATTTCTAAATAATTGCAATCTTACTGTGTTGAGAACTGTGTGCTTTGTTGAAAGCTCGATTTAATACTGCACTTTATCGAGTCATAGACCAAGTGAAAGAGAGCTTGTCAGTTCGCTACATACTAATAGATTTTATGCAGAGCTTCGTTCTTCTTACGAAGGCTGTTTGGACTTAGCGTTTTCAGTCACTGAATACAAACAGAGCTTCTTTGTGTAGAAACTATTGGGATTGTCTGAGACAGCATTTCAGATAGGTAAAGTCACAAAGATTTGTATGCCAATCACTGACTGAAGGTGGTCCTTGATTCTATATTCAACTCGTAGATGTATCGTTATCGCAAATTTTACTCTGTTTATCACTGTTAAAACTTTTACCAAATATTCCACTGGTATCAAAGCTGAAGTCTTGGTTAATTGTTTCATTATTTGCTCCGCTGCTTATCTACGTCTTTATCCATCATTTCAGCGAGTAATCTGAGTGGATAAGGTGTGAACCTTCACTCTTGGTTGTCCGATGACAAAGATCATCCATCTGGTAACTATATCGACGACTTTATGAGGTGAATTAAGAAGTTTTGAAGGAACTGCTGGAAAGGAAACCACTCAAGTCTTTTGCAAAGGGTGTGTGAAAATAGCTTGAGAATATTCCTGGCAATATGTTGTACTTTACCGTACTTCTGTTGAGGATTTGCTGTGTTTTTGAAGAGACAAAGACGAAGCAAGTTCGATCAGAAGCATATAAAGTGCTGGTCGAGGAAGTGCTGTTAACAAGGTAATTGAATTATTTTTAAATATATAATTCAATCAAAATTTTGTAGTGCAAGATACTAACGATATTTACAAATTACATATATATATTGCACGTGATATTACAAGTATGATGCCACGAAGACCAAAAGTCTATGGATACTTCACAGCCCCGGGTGACCCAGAAAAAAGTGCCCCAGGCAAATCTATTACAGAACGAAAGTAAGTGACCGATTGAAATGCTTCAAACATTGTTTTATCCCAGAAAGACTAGCCTAAGTTATGAGTATTTTTCGCAATTTTTTGGCGCAGTAGATTTCCCGAATTAAGCACTTTGTGGAGAATGACTTGCCTGATCTCTTCAAAAAGTCGTCGAAAACAGGGGATCGATTTAAAGCCATTTCCGATCGTCAAACCATCGGAGCGTGTTTCACTTCACCTTGGGAATATTTTTAGGTACCTTGTGACCATAATCTTTCTATGGATACTTTCAAATAAGTTCCTGTTCGGTATTCCCAGGGTGAAATGAAACAGTCTCCTCGTTGTCTTGAAGATCTGAAATGGCTGCAAATCGATCCCTTGTTTTTGACGAATTTTTGAGAAAATCAAGCAAGTTGTTTTCCACAAAATCCCTAATTTGGGAAATTTACCGAACCGAAAAGAATTCCGAAACATACTCATAACGTAGGCCAGTCTTTTAGGGACAGAACAACGCTTGAAGCATTTCAATCGGCCATTTACTTCTCTTTCCATAACAGATTTTGTGTCACATTTTTCAAGGTCACCTGGTAGAAAACTAAAACCTCTACCCGAAGTTAAGCGTCTTCAAATGAAACAACTGAATTGATCATTCGTGGCGACTTTGGATTGCCTTTATTGAATTATTTGCGCTTTTCTTGGAAGACATTAAGATTATTTTGCAAGGTATTTGCCTTTGCTGCTCATCTATCAAGTCTTCGTGACGAGAACCTAGCAAGTGGCGAGAACCTACCAAGTTTCAAACCCGGAAAATAGAAGTAATTTGTTTTAAAGAAGCCATTTAAGATTTGCATTAAAAATCATAGAACTTTCTTGGTAATTTCACTGCAAGATTAGCCTGAGGTTTCTTAAAAAGGTGGTTTCTATTTTGCGTGTCTTAATAAAGAGGTTGTAGAGAAATTGTACTTGTAGAGAAATTGTACGGTAATAGTTTCGAGCAGATATCGAATATACGTCTGATTCAGACTGCGTTCACACGATACCGGCACATTTTGAGCACGGTGAAAAATGTGACGGATAGGCCTCCCGTTCTCACGAAAACAGCACATTTTTTGCTGACAGACCTTGAAAACGGTAGATTTTAAATACAGAAGTCCAACTGGCACATTTTGACAACGGTATCTTGTGAACGCTAGCTCTGATTTTGTTACCCCGTCACATTTTCACCGTTATTTAAAACTGAAACCTGAATCTATTGGTCAAAGGCTAACTGAGATGGGAAAATTTTGTTTAATTAAAATCATTCACCTCTTAGGCCTAGAAATAAGGAAAATGTTGGTAAAAGATTCTTATGGGAGCAAGAATGCTACATTAAATTCTGATCCATGATTTGCATGCCTCTGAAATATAAATTCAAAACAATCGTTTGTTTCAGAAATAGAATTCATTTAGATGTTGATGATAAGCAAATCAGGGACCCGAACTGAATGTGGATCTCTCATTCCCATGCAAGTCCATGCTAGCATTTTTCAAATTTCTATGTCTAATAGATGACTGCTTTTACCAAACAAAATTTTCGCATTAAGGATGTGTTTGATTGGTAATTCCAAACCCACCAAATGCTGAAAACGGTAGACTTCACAGAGACGGAAACACAGCCCTATCAAACACAAAGTTCTGCAAAGCAGCAGGTTTCAGATTTATCCTGGCGAAGACGAGGTTTCCAGTTGAAATACACGAAGACGAGTCTGGTTCTTGGCAACAAAGAGTAAATTTACCGATTACCGTTTCAACACGAGCAAATTCGCCTCGTCAGTCGAGAATTTCTCCAAAGTCTGCCAAACCTTCTGCCTTTTAGAGCAGAAGGTTCAGCAGGCCTGGCAAACCTGCCAAACCTGCCGTTTTCGGAATTTGGGAATCAATCAAACACAAATTCCGTGTCTTTCAAGTCTACCGTTTTCAGAATTGGTACCAATCAAAGACACCCTAAGTTAGCCTTTGACTGATAGATTAACAGTGTAGTTTTGAATATTGCAATATGTTAACCACGTCCTTTTCTTTCAACAGCTAATCGAACTTGTTAACTTTTTTGACTCACCCGGTATTAACAGCCTAGAACCTTGTGTAAAGCAGATGATTGACATTGTACATTCACCAACTGTCATCATATTTTTGACCAAAAACTGAGGCCTTCCTTTTCCAAAATACTTATCAAAGCTGGTCATAGATAGTCACCATTCACTCTTAGTCTGGCATGTTTCAATATTAGATTAATCTTTTAAATTTTCTTGAAAAGGGGGTGCTCCCTCCTCGATTAGCTTAGCTACTAAGGAAATCCCTCCTCGACAATTCCCCTTCATGCAGTTTCTCCAGTCTCGCATCATCCTTTACCTCATGTATATTGAGTGAATCCTTGTGCTTTGATTGTAATGTTATTAAATTTATGATTATTAATATGTATTTACAAATCAATAAATGACCTGGCTTCAGACTACCTGTCAGAAATTTTTACAAAAAACTCGGCATGTAGAGGAAAAATTTGAGAAACACCGCAAGTGATCTACAAGTCCCACTAATGAAAACGTGTAATGGTCAGCGAGCCTTCTCATGTCGTGGTGATGGAGTCTAGAACTACTTAGATTCGGGTCAAGCAGGCATCCTCTTTCAAAGCATTTTAAACGCTTTAAAATGATCTTTTTGTTCCTTCTTTATCGTTCGTTTATTATTGTGTAACTACTAGGCTTTTACTTTATATAACTTAATTTGTAAAGTTTTATGCACGACCCCCTGAAAGACAGTCTGTCTTGACTGACGGGGTAACCGTGGGTGAAATTTTTAAAATGAAATGAAATAATATGTATCAATAAAACTGAACTGAACTGAACGTCATGGAGACTTCTCTTATTTTTGAAGGAACATCATTATTGTGGCATCCAGCAACAACGAATGATGTCAATGCAGTAATAGATGAACGAATAACCAAAATTCAAAAGTAAAAGCATGGAACTGGTGGATAGGAATTAATTCAACTTGCGAGTCAAGAAAACTTTCATTTCTTATCTTGGCAAGAAATCATTTGGATGTCAATGCTGTTCTTGATGAACGAATTGCTCTTTGAAGAAATTCAATTTGTAGGTCAGAAAAACGTTTCTCATCTTGGCAGGAAATCCTTTGGATATCAGTGGCGTAGCAGATGTACAAACGTTCAGAACTTAGTATTAAAAGCATGGACTACCAGTTACTCGATTTGTTACCAGTTACTCGACTACCAGTTAATTTTTTGTCAATTTGAATGAAAAACGCTCCAAACGTTGCTGTTGTAGGCCGCCGAAAAAGATATGTTCCTGAATTTTAGATGTCTTGAATGAAGACTTTAGTCATTTGAAAGATATTTGAAACATAATTATAGAACGCGGTGTGGCTTTACAACCATCGGGCACCTGTCAGAATTTCATCTATCTGCAACCTAACAGTACATTAATTTTGGTTTGGAATATCCAGCTTTTTTGAAAGACCTTGACGTATTTATAGGTTTTTTACGTTTTTCTTCTTTATCAATCCGCAATAAATTCACTTGGAATATTGAACAACGTCAAATTCCTGAAAGATCAAACTTCGTAATCCAAAAAGCCTGATATAGAGGAAGTTTGCGGCTGAAATAGCAAATTCGTAGGAAAAATTGTTCATTGAAAGAATCGCTACGAAAGAATTTTCAGCTAATCGCCTGAGGTTTAAAATAGAGGAGGTTTAGATTCGACTCAAGCTGTGATATTACGCTCCTTTTAGAGGATTATTTCTAGCGCACAGAGACTTGAAGAAAACGTGACAACAACCTACTACTATTCATTAGAAAGATGTCCCGTATACTTTTATGTGCACATCTATTCTGTGCATCGTTAGCAGTTTATGTCGACATTGTTTTATCGATGTCAGATCAATTCTTGCCACCCGGCTCGCTAACTACGTCGAGAAAGTTGTACTCTGTAATGGAAAGGGACGATGGCACGCAACTGAAAGACGCAACGTTTTCGAATAACAGAAGTAGAGGCCATAAAGGCGACGGCAATCGAGTTACAGGCCATAAAGACAACTACGAACAAACTACACACCTTAAAGACAAGAATGATACAATTTTGAGTTTGCTGGAATCAGAAATACGAATTTATTGTAATTTAAGTGAAGAAGCATCCCTGGGATCGAACATAACTGTTTACCAAGCCTTAAATTTCAGCTCACTTCTTGCAAGTGGAAACTTTTCATGCGGCAATATGTCGAACGATTCGATGACAACACTCCAAAAACCTTCAATAGAGTCCACAGCAATGTCCTTTTCAAACAAACTAGCAATGGTTGCCTTTTGTGGAATTCTAATTATTGGTATCTTTGGAAATTCATTTGTGATCTATACCTTCGGTTTTAAATTTAAAAAAAGAACTGTTACCGAAACTTTGTTACTAAATCTTGCTATTGTCGATTTACTGGCTTCGATCATCAATCCATTATTGTATATCTATTGGATCATGACAAGATTCAGTCGCTGGGACTTTGGTATCGTCGGATGTAAGATTCTGCCCCCCATCGCCCCCATCTCGACCACAGCTTCAACGGCCATCATTATTATTATTTGCATTGATCGTTACCGATCGATAGTTACCCCCTTCAAGAAACGGCTGAGTATAACCCAAGTTAATATTCTCAGCGCAAGCGGAGTATTGGCCTCTATACTGTTTTATTTGTATTATATCATGGCACTAGCGGTCGTTCCAGGGGGAAATTGTCAAGTTGACAAAGTAGGATCGAAATCGTACTCTGTGCCAAACGTGACTATAACCCTTTTCTGGGATGTTATCTATATTCTAGTATTCGTGCCAGCAAATGCTCGTATATTTACGCATTTGAGAGGAAACTACAGGCTGAAGTCAGACACACGTCAATGGCAAAGGCGAAAGCGGGTTAACCGAAGAGTTATGCGAATGTTATTTGCGGTAGGCCTAATTTTCGCCCTGTTGGTTTTCCCAAAGGATATTCTACACTTGACTTTTACAATTTCATGGATGTTCCCAAGTGGTATTGATCGCTCAGACTTGCTTGTGACAATGAATTCCTGGTTCAAAGTTCTTCAAGTTTCTAATAGCTGTGTTAATGTGTTTATTTATTCGCAAATGCATGAAAGATTCAAGCAAGAGCTAAGACAGCTTCTGAAGAGCATTTGTGGCTATCCTAAATCGAGGAATAAGAGGGAAAATGAAGCAACAGAACAAGGCACCAATTTATCTCTGGAAGAGACTGATGTCCCTGGTGGAAGAAGAGGTAGTCGTTTAAAAAAAATCAGCGAAAAAATTGGTAGAAGATTGTCTCCGAAAACAAAGAGAAAGGTGACGTTTAATGCAAACGGGGAGGCAGTTTATGGCGATGGAACACCGACAACTCCAAGGTCCCAACATGCGAAAGCGAATGGCATAAAACTCACAATTGATACAGGAGTTATTGGTCCCTCACACTTAATTGAGCCCTTAAATATGGCGATTGATGACAAAGCAATGTTACTGAAAGTTGCAAAGCCTACATTAGGTCGGAAACACAATTTTACACAGAATAGTCCTCAGATTGATCAGAAGCTAACCAATCTACAAAGATACAAAGCCAGGCCATTTGGTAACGCAGATACGGAAACGCTTTACCCCCTTCTTACCGGAAATGGTGAGCCCCCAAATAGCCCCTCTTCGGACAAAGAGATTCTTATTGAAACAGAACCAAGGAATTTAAGAGCAATGAGATATAACAATGGACAGTTTTATCCGCCAACAGAAAACTCAAATGATGCAATCCATGGGTTCGATGGAAATGAAAATGTAGAATATGTTGCTTGCCCACCGTTTCATGTTTCCTTCGAAGACACTGTGGATGCACCTCGGGTTTCGATGTATTATAATGGCGAGTTGGTTGCTGAACAGTTAGAAACTGAGATGTTGCGTGGTTTTGATTCAAAAGAAACTGACTGTTAAAAAAAGCAAAGGAAAACAGTAAACAAAATGAGTCATAAAAATGTCTGCCATTTTCTGAGCTCTATATGGGCATAGAACATAGGTATCAATTCTTTTAAAGTTGTTGGACCTTAGCTTAATGCATCGTTCGTTTGCCTTAAGGACCTGTCATTAATAATGCCGGGTAGGGGTTTGGAAGATATTGAGAGGGGCCACCAAAACTTTTGGGCTGTGAAAGGGGGGACACTAAAAATATTAAATCTGAATAGGGGGGCCTTGAAAACTACAAAGCTAATTTGAGGTATGTGAAACAAAAACTTCTTCCTTCTATGATCTTTGTAAAGCCTTGCATTTCTCCTCACAGTATCATTAATGAATATTTTTGTAAATCCTTAGGAACTACTTTTTTCTCTATGTTCTTTTTGCGTCACTTGTTATCAGCAAATGTGATCTGTTGCTTAGAGATTTGTCATCACATTTATAGAGAGAGGGGCAACGAAAAATTACTGCTAAAAGACAAGGGGTCCTTGAAAACTTTAGTGATGAAATGGAGGGGCTATGAACAATTTTCATTATTAATAGAAATATCTTCTGGTCCCCTACCTGGCATTGATAATGACTGATTCCTTAAAGTGTCAGTAAACCCAACATATTTTTGTTCATAAATCGATAGAAACTATGCAAAAAAATGACATTTCACGACTCTTTGTAATAAATTGGCACTCAGTTGGAAAATGAGGGTTCAAAGTACCCCATGTTGGTCGTTTCTTGAAAGCAAGTTGCAAACGTGACTGCAGAATCAACAATAGATCACTGATGTTTCATTCCGGGATGTACGTCATGACCTGGCTCGACCCAGACTGCTCATTGCGTGTTTTCTCGTCGAAACAGGGGTTTTCAAATGTCAATTAAAGGGGGGTAATCGACGATATTTCGGTATTTTCAATCATTCAGACTCATACCAGTGTTGTGTCATAAATGCAAAAACAACTTTTGAGTTTACTGACACTTTAAAGGCTGAAAATGAACTTCAGCTATATGGCTGTTTGGTTATAAGTTGTCAATGGCAGTCTTTGTTTTTGGCATCTTCCTTAGCATATGAACAGGCTTTATTTGGGAGCTGCGGGAGGAGGCAAAAGAGAGGGCAGGGCCTGTAGCAATGAGTTGCTTTTTCAAATTCCATGTACCTGATTTGAGGCATGTAGGTTTCTTTGTCATTTTGCCGTGACCTTGAAACTGATATGCTAAAGTCTAAAGTTCCAAAATAATGTATTTGAGCAGTAACATGTAAGATTGATCAATAAAACCATTTTCATCACTTGTAGCATTGGCATTTGGTACGAATAACAATAACCTTTTAGTAGTCAGATAAGATACATGGAATTCAAAAATGGAGCCTACAGACTCTCCTTCCTTTTCTAATCCCTTTGAAGCCTTGAAGCCTGTCCAGATTTTTTCAGCATTACTGTGTCTTCTTGGTTTCAAATAAGTTCTGGTTGTGCAGGTTGAGTCAAAAAGGCCCGGCGTTTGAAAGGCTACTGCTCCCTGAGTATATAAGCAATGATATTTTGCAATACTGATTGAATAGCTAACATGTTCAATTATTTTTAGATATTTTTTTGGCCAAAATCGGTCATTCCGTTCAGATTCGGGAAGCGGTTTTCTAAAGTGAATCCCTTTGAGAGACGGTTGAGAAACCTTAAAAAACGTGCTAAAATTACAAGCAAGGATCCCTTGTGTGTTTACCTCACAGCGATGACTTTCAGCAAAGATAATAATGCTTTCAGCACGCTTTAGCATGTGCGTTCCTTTTGGCGGGTTGAAAAGTCTTCGCCCTAGTTTGAATAACTTATTCAGGGGGATTCCATTCTCCTATGAGGACAAAATACATGAGCACATCCAAGAATCATTATTGCTAGGAAGGAGAACGGAGGGAAATCTTGCGTGGTGTTTTCACTCGTTTTTGCACGTTTCCGAAAGGAACTTACTGCAGAAAATCTCCTGTTTCGACGGGGAGGAATGACCAATTAAAGCCGGGTAAATTACTGAACCTACTTTGACATATCGGGGATAAAACAAGATAGTTTTCAATATCATTGCTGTGATATTCAGGGAGCAGGATTTTTTCAAACGCCGGGCGTTTTATTGACTCACCCGGCACCGGCTTCAAATACTAAATCGTAAATCAAAAATGCAGGAGATTTATACTTACTGCCATATCACAGACCTTCCCAAATTATGGTTTTCTTGAAGGTTGTACCGTTGCTCCTCCATTTCTTTAGGGATTCACAATCATTTTATTCTCATCGAAGCTTTTCTTAATTTTTTCAACGAGGGGCGTATCACTATTTAAAAATCTCGTACACTTTTGCCAAAAATCCTTTTGGTTTTAAGAAAAATCCGGAAAAATTCCCTAAAAATCCTATTGTTTTAAAAAATGTCATACATCTTTTCGGAAGAATGATACGCCCCCGTTTCTATTTTCATTCTCAGAAAAGCAAATTGCTTTCTGTTTTCGAAAACCTGAATTTTTTGTCTTGCAAAATTTACCCTTGCTCCGAAGACAATGGCTGCGATCACACTAGGTGAAAAATGCAGTTGTCTTCTTTCGAAAGAACGAGCTTGCGACGCTGTTGTATGTGACGGCTGAAAAATTAGCCACAGCACAGGCAACTTTGCAAAAGACGGGACGGGCACAGTGTGACGAGTGTCTTTGCAGGGAAACAAGGGACGAGAAGTCTACTTATTAGCAAACATTTGTCTTAACGCAATCGGTATGACTAACAAATTAGAAGCTTAAACAATAATAAGAACAGTGCTCCAATTAACGGTGTAACGGAAACTACTAATATGCTTGATACTAAAGTGATAGAGACGTCTGCTGCGAGAAACTTTCCGAGTGATTTTAAACACCAAATCCATTTTGTAAGGTCACTCGGGTGAACACTTGAATACGGCCGATTTAAATCATCTTGCTTTTAAATGCCGAGCGTGTGTTGACAAACAAAAACTTGGGTTTAAAGTCCCGCTGGTGATCTAGTAAATTCAAAGTTTCGTTTAAATCAGTAGATTAGCCTTTAAACTGCATTGTTTTGCTGATTATTTACGACACGAAATCATGAGAAACTAGAAACTGCATACATCTAAATTTATCTTCTGAGTCAAAGAAAGCTTTCGTTTCTTTAGTGACGAATGAACATCCTGGAGGACTCTCTTTCGTGACTATGTTGCACCGTTGAGAAAACATTTACTGCGAAAAAGAAAACAACTTACCACTGTTTGAAATATACCTTAGCTCATGAATTGCACTCTGACCAAAAATCTGTCAGCCTCAACGAGACATTGAAACCTTTACAAATGTAGGCCACATTATAAGTCAGAAATAGTAACGAAGGGTTTATTTGATTAGTATCAATTCTGAACACGATAGACTTTGTAGGTTCTGAATTTACACTTGACTGACTCTGAAATTTTTGAAATGGTAGGCTTGGAACAAGGACAGATTTTGTAATACAATAGTGGCAATTGCTTTAATTGACGCCTCAATTCAAAGCGATTAGTGGCAGCAAACAAAGGAAATTCTCTCAACCGATAAATCAAAACAAACACGGCCGCAAAGTTGCACCGAAATCAGTAGTGCAAACTCTCGCCTTGAGCAAGCGAGAGGTGATTTTTAAGTGAAAATATTTGCTTATAACGAAAGAAGGACGGTAAATCTAAAGTTCTGTCTCACGGATTTTGTTTATATGATTCAGGAGCTGTGTGGTAACTGTTGTATCTAAGTCCAAAATACCCGAGAATTATAATGCCTTCTGTTGGTCCTGGCTCATATAAGCAAAATCCGCAAGACAGAACTTAAAGATCATTTTTCCCTTGCACAAGGCGAGAGTTTGCCGTACTCGTTTCGGTGGAACTTTGCGACCGTGTTTGTTTTGATTTAACGGTTGAGAGAATTTCCTTTATCAGCAGTCACTATTCGGTTTGAACCGAGTTGTCAATTAAAGCAACTGTTGCTTTTACAAAATCTGTCCTTGTTTAGACTTAGTAGGTTTGCAAGTAGGTTTGCAAGGCCTTTTGAACTTTCTTCTTCAAACGGCTGAAGGTTTGCAGAAGTCGGAGCAGCCATCCTCGTCTTCGCCACGGTGAAGCTAATCCTTGCTGTTGTACATTTCGACAAACATGGAGACTTTGTTAGCTTAACCAGATTTTGAGAAGATAACCAAAGTTCTATTGAAACAAGTACCACTGACTGCTGAGAAGATTATGACTCTTTCATTGTTACACCAATTCTAGAGTCAGCAAAGAATTAATTAGAAGGTCGGTAGAGGTACTAGCTGTCGGTATTTTGTAAATCGTTGTCATGCCTTGTCAGATTTGATATTGGCTGTCAAAGCAAGATACAATGCTTTGTTTTCGAACAGTCAAATGATGTCCACCCTTCTTCTTCCTAACTATTTTCTTATCATTCCCTGAAATGTCTTTCTTTGTCTTCTTCTATCTCTATTTCGATCTGGTTTCCCGGTTTCCATTTGGTATTCTGTTCCTTTCTTCCTTAGTACATGTTCTTATATCTGTGATACTTCTCAATTAAATTTCTAATTTATTTCCTGGTGGAAAGTCCTGGAAAACAGGTTACAAAAGGATGTGCTTATTCTTAGATACATTAGCCATATGTACATGTTATCAATTATTGTAAAGAACATCAATTAAAATTTAGGTAAAGATCTGTTAAATCTAGGATATCTTGGTAGCAATTTCTTATGATCCCTGCATGAAGTGCATGCTCCCAGAGAATCAAACCAGGACCTAGAGTCGACCAAACTACAAGAAACTTTGTATTGGGTGTGAGCCTCAAGAGATTCTTATAAGTAGGGGATTCTTTATTTTTCAGTATCCTAAAAGTTTCTTTTAGATGTTTCATAAGTTGTCTTTCAGTCTGGGCTATTTTGTAAATCAAAATATGTAACGAGATTTGAAAGGTACGATTTCGTACGCTTTGAAGACTCTTCTAAAAAAGTTAAACCTTAGACCACCCTGTCAGATAGATTTACCATTCTGCATTAAATAAAGAATATTCCTCGATGCTTACCGAACTGAAATCAAAATTGCAAATTTTTTAAAACAATCCTTGCAATGCATAATAAACAAAACTCGCTTTCTTGAGGTAGAGAAAGAATCTATTTTGGACCGCAAAATCTGTGTATAAAATAACAACAAAAAGTCCCCGAAAGATCAAAATTGATTCAACCAAAAGGAGCCTTTCTCGATGCTGACCAAACTGAAATCGAATTGCATATTTCTCAAAATTTCATTCCTGCATCTCTTGCATAATAAACAAAACCCTCTTTATTGAGGTAGAAAATGAATTTAAAACTTGCACCGCTAATTTTGTTCACATGATTAAGAAATGGATAAAAAGTCCCCGAAAGGTCAAAATTGATCTGATTATTTCGTCGTAATATCCCGAAAGGGCATGAAATTTTAATTAGATTTGATGATTAGAGTAGATTTAGCAAATCGTAGATTTATCAATAAACGGATTATTAGAGAAACGGGAATTGGACAATTCGATTTAGCTTCATGGATTACGTCGAGTAATTTAGGTTAGGCCGATTTTAGCAGTGACGGCGCTGGCATATGAATGAAGGGAACTGTGTCTAAAGTACGAGTAACGCACGAGTAACGCCTGGTTTCCATATGATCGCAAAGATCGCTGGTGACGCAAAGATCGTACAAATTTGTGACCAGCGATCGTTGCATCAAAATGGAAACTGTCTAGTTCAGTTTGCCAGCGATGGTTGCATTGCCAGCGATCCTTGCGTTTGAGATTGAAAATTTTCCATCTATGCGATCGCAGCGATCCTCGCGTCTAAGGGACGCCGACTGAGCATGAATTTCAACGATCGAGGCCTCTCTTTTAAAAGGTGCTACCTTGTTATCTTTTACCGCCATTGTGAGGATTGGATTTTGCTGCCAAATATCTAAGAAGTGTGCGATCGTTGTGATAAATGGAAACTACATGACGCAAGGATCGCTGAGAGTTGCTGGTCACAAATTGATGCGATCCTTGCGTCACCAGCGATCCATGCGATAATATGGAAGCCAGGCTTAAGAAACCGGTGGTGAAGATTTACGATAATCCTTAAAGAAACCTTAATGATAACAAGCAAGGGGGTAAGTGCAAACAATAATCCGATTTTGAAAGGCCATCGCTCCCTCGATATGAAGACGATGATATTGGTAAGTAAATCATTCCATGGTATGGTAGACATGTTCAAATTCATGTTACAGTTGACCTGACTGAAATTGGCCACTCGTTTCTAAACTTTTGAGTCATTTTCTAGCCCACTCAAGAAACCCTATAAACAAGTCTCAAATCACTACCAAATTTTCAGAATAACTTCAATACGTTTTAACACGTTTTTTCCTCTCAGAAGGATGAAATCACCCAGACTAATGTTGTTATGCTCCCAGGGACCACAATTTCATTCTCTCGAACGTGCCATGTACACTAACATCGGCTGATTTCCACATTGCTCATTTTTCACAGAAAAGTAAGGCTTGTCTGTTTCGATAAAATCGGATGATCTTATGCTCATTTTTCCCAAAAAGGTAAGGCTGTAGGCTTAAGTTCTTCGCCAAAATCGGGTCATTTTCTGCATCCTAGGTTTTTACCAAAAATGAGTCTGAATGCTTTCATGCCAAATGGGAGATGACACATGAGCAAAAGTCAAAATTTGGCGAGACATAATTGATATCTAGTTGATCTGAGCACAAAAAAACTAAAATAAAAAGGAATTTCTGTTTTAAAATTAGGATTGCAAAGGATTGAAACTTTGCTTTTTCTAACACATCACATTTTCAACAGTCGATACAATCAACATATATAATTGCTTCGATTTGTCCACAACTTTAGTTCAATTAAATAGTTTATTTAAATAGGAATTTCGAAATTTACTTGCACATCTGCTGCTTGCGCCATTTCCACGATGCTTGCAAGTTTCACGACCTTTTAAGGAAAGGACACAATGATAAGCAATAGACTTTAGAAAAGCTTTGGAAATAGAAAAAATGCCAAGATTATGCATCAAGAGAGCTAGAAAATGCAACATATGGCTGAAAGATTATCATGCAAAACTATAAAAACAATTTGAAAAATAGCAACTACGTTGCCTGAGTGCAAATTTAAATTGAGTTTAAAAATTCATTCAAAATCTACAGTTCATTACCTGACGAATTGCCAAAACTAGCCTCCACCCACGAGCTTCGGGTTAAAGACATTGTCACAATCTAATCTATTTTTCGATCGTTAGAATAGAAAAATAACATTTGTCTTAGCTCCGGCATTGCTACAGAAATTACTACAATATAATCACACTCTCCTGTCAATACTGAGCATCAAAAAGCAAAAATTGAGAATGTCAATACTGAGAATGAAAAAAGCAAATGACATGGAAGATATATTTCAACTATTTTCGGCCATTTTGAAAAATAATGCTTGTGAGTGATGACTTATTTCTGAAGGAAATAATGCACTTAAAATTTAGAGAAGAATCTCAAAAATTAAGTTCAACCCTCAATGAAGGAATGGATGAAGAATATTTCAGGTTGGTTGCATTGCTTCGCTTTTACTGCTATTCAAACAGTGTTTGCAGTTCTCTGACCCATCCGGTTGATGCATCGGTAGGCCAGTCCATAGAGAAACATCTAACATGGTATACGGACTTGCATCCGACAACCTTTGTCAGATTTTCTCCCGATTATCTGACGTTCACAATCGGCTGTGAACTAAGTGCGATCACTTTAAGTGCGATCTAGCTCCATCTCGAATGAGATGTCAACAGAACCAAAAATTTCTATTATTCACATCCATTCCATTCCATGTTGATGCAGTTTGTTTTTCCATCCCCCAAAACGCCGCACTCACTAACTACTGTTTTTTATCGTTCACCCTATTTCCTTTGAAATCAGGTCTGGTGCACAGGCTAGTATGCTACGGATAAACGCTGTGTTTTTACAACAGTTTTAGCTATTTCTTTAAAGATACAGATACTATGTAAAACAGTAGTTTTTAACCTGCGTCATCGAGGGTATTCCATAGACTGATGCCTTTTCGTCCCTTGTTTCCCTGCGTTCCTTGGTCAAGAGGGACTGATAACATTACTCTGAAATAGTGGGCCCACTTTAGGCCCACGAAGGGTGGTTCCGTATTCACCAATCAAATCGCTAGAATTCAGTTTTTAACCAATCAGGGGCCGCTATTCAGAATGCTGTTGTTGTTGCTCTTAAAGAACGGTTGAAGCAGCCTGGAGTTCTCGCAGCTTCGATGGATCTATTTTGCTTCTACAAGAGGAAGATTACTGCCTGAAACGTATGCATTTTGCGCTTTGTAGGTCAACACAACATCATTCTTTGTACTAAAACTTCGCTTTTCCAATGTTCGAGCTCTTTAAACCAGATTTTGAAGCGATTTTGTTGAGTGTACGCGAACTCCCACCTCTTTAGGCCATTTTGAAAAAGTGGGCCCATTATATAAGCGTAATATTATGAGTCCCTATTGACCAAGTGATATCAGCAAGTCAAAGAACGCAGGGAAACAAGGGACGAAAAGGCATAAGTCTAGGTATTCCATTTTCAAGTTTAATTGATCAGTTATTTTACTTACCAGTCTTGCAGCATCTTCTAAGTTATCTACAGGTAAAATGCGAAGACCACTTGTTGCGATCAATGCTTTAGCGTCATCTACTTTTGTACCTGCAAGAAACATGAAATCGTTATCACTACTGAAAAGAAATAGATCAATTTGACAATCAAAAAAGGAGACTGATGAGAGAGGTTAGTTCTCGTAAAATGGCGGCACAAATCTGATAAATTGCATCTGATAAATGGCTGCTACGTAGCTTCTATGAATGATAGATTCCCCTCCACAAAATTGTTAAAGTTTTCAAATTCATGGTTGAAAAATTTAAACTCTTAAGAAGCCTGCAAGGTGCCAAAAACGCCGAAAGGATGTCCCATCAGGCGGCGCCAGCTCTAAAAATATGAAAGACGAAGGAGGAGGGGGTAGATGCTGGCGTAAATTTTTATCTTGAAGGTAGTACCCAACCCAATTAATTTTATGTCATTTTTCAAATCCCCTGTGGCTCCGCCACCTAGACTGATTGCATATTTGTAGTTATTGTTATTGATAGAGTGATGAACGCTCAAACTACGACTCATGGACTTTGACATTGAGCAAAAATAAAAATGCCCTTCTAGAGAAAACCCCCTCAAGACTTTCACTGATGGTATCCCGAACAAAAAATGTAATGAAATATCGTTCGATCCGAATTCTTTCCTAGAACAGCTAAAAGGTCAATTTGGCGGAAACCTTAAGTTCGTGGCTCAACTTAATGAATGAAATGAAAGCAATTATTAATTCCAACAACTAGAATTTAGAAAGGAAACATAGAGGTTTTAAGATTATTCATTGTCTTCTAATGATACGGGAATGCATTGGCACTCTAATAATACTGAGCATGAAAAGTCAAATTTTAGTGATGATAATAAGCATTTTTAGGCAGTTTCTTGATTTTAAAGGAAAATAATGGACCTAAAAATAGGAGGGTCCCGAGTCCACGGAAATGTCCGTGTCTTGTCCGTGGATGTCCATGTACTTTTCCGTGGCAAAATTTATTCAGAAAAATCCACGGAAGAAAGTCGATCCACGGACAAGCTGCTGTGTCTGTGGCCGTCCGTGGACTTACGATGCAAGTCATAGATTGGGGTTATTGACCATGGAACTTGCTTCTTATTCACTGAATGTGTAGGTTGTATGTGATATTTGTTCTTGTCCTTAGTTTTCCGCTTTTCGTTTGCATATTTCAGCCAAAAAGTGACAATTTCCCGTGGCCTTTGATGAAAGTTTCTAGAATCGACTTGTGCGCCCTGCTCAACTTTCACTTTAAAAAATGGCTTGTGATCTTCAAGTTTTCAATAGTTGTACAGACTTATTCCAAAGTTAAAGCTTTTTCTACAAATTTCTTTTACGCTAATATCCAAGATGTAACAAACACTCGAATGGCAACGGCTTCTCTAATGTTTTTCTAGGCCACTCACAAATATGTGAAAACTGCGAATGCACGAAGCACATTGTTGTCTAATATATATGTCATGGCTAGCAAGTAGGCTGCCTCGTTTTGAGTTTTAAGTGCTTGGATTTTGAATGTTTGCCAAAATTAGCTTGAAAGATATGACATAAAGTAAAGCAAAGTTAGGAGCGGAACAACGAGAGATCGACGATCGACAATCTTTGCTACGAATTAGTTGCATTGCAATATGTGTTTGTAAGGAAGTTGCAGACATGCTGTTGCTTTCCAAAGTATTCAGTGCTTAGTTTAAAGGTAAAGAACATTTTGTCCGTGGAAATGACAACCCAAATTTAAACACGGACTGTGTCCATGGCTGGAAATTGTCCGTGGTGAAATTTAATTCAAAATTTCCACGGACGGTCACGGAACTGTCCACGGACAAGACACGGACATTTCCGTGGACTCGGGACCCTCCTCTAAAAATACGCTAAAGAAGCTAAAGATCTTAAAAATTAAGTTGAAGCCTCAGTAAGATGATCGAGTTAAAATCTTACAAATTCGTTACATAGCTTTTCCTGCATCGCTCGTAAAAGATGATATAATATTTGACTCACCCAATATTTCTAACATAGCTGTCTATCAGATGAGTATCAACTTGTTGAAACTAATCAAGAATCTAAGTCTCGCTTAGCTAAGAGTAAGCTTAGCACAATAAAGGAAATGGTAAATCGTTCGCTAGCCCTATTTGTTTTGGGCGAGCAAGAGGGAAACGAGACACGAGGAGGGAAAGTGGAAAGAATGTTGAAATAAATGGAAAGAAATTTCCCCAGCAAAATGAAAAATGCATTGGCGGGGAATCGAACCCCGGTCTCCCGCGTGGCAGGCGAGAATTCTACCACTGAACCACCAATGCTTGACATTAACGATGAAAAAGAAATTACATATTCTAAGGGCAGCAGGTTTGTATTGGTAAAGGAACTTCATATTAGTGAAGAGTGCATATAGGAAAATTGAATGAACACTTTTTCACGGAACAAATTTGCGCCAAACGTTTTTATACAAGATTATTGATAAATTTTACACCAACGACATTATGTAACACTCAATTTTTGATTAGACATGATCCACTTTGGTTTCAGAACTCAGTTTATTTCTCAGAACATTCAAAAGTATGCTTTCCAGAAGTTTAGAACATATGGCGAGCATTCCTTCAATTTTGTTTGTTAAACCCTGCAGAGCTACTAACGAACTGATAGCCATTGACTGATGTTCAACAGATGGAGCATCCTTCCTTTTAATGTTAATGTTGATGTGCAGTTACTATTCTTGTTACTGTTATGATTTTTATCTTTTGTTCCTTTTATCTAATTTACTAACTGTTAATTTTCTAATAAATTATAGGTCAGTTTTGATCATTTTTTATTTGCAGTTACTATTCTTGTTACTGTTATAACTTTTATTTTTATTTCATTTATCTAATTTACTAACTGTTGATTTTCTAATAAATTATAGGTCAGTTTTGATGATTTTTGATTTGCAGTTACTGTTCTTGTTACTGTTATTACTTTTATGTTTTATTTCTTTTATCTAATTTACTAACTGTTGATTTTATTATGAATTATAAGCCAGTTTTGATAATTTAGATTATGTAGCATATTCTAGGGGTAGAACATTTTAGCTGCAGGCTCTGTATTGACAGTGAAAACGCGAATCAAAATTCAACTGACGTTGCAGCAATTAAAGATGGGATCTCATCGGTTTACAGATAGCCTATTGTATTTGAAAGTCCTATGCATGACGGAAGAAAGCAAAGCCAAAGAAAAAGATGGGGGCATTGACGGCATTGGGTGTTTCTTTGTCCTTTTTATAGGAAAGCGCTAAATATCTCAGGTGATTCACTTTAACCCTGACTTTAACCAGAAATTTAGCTCTAAAGAATTTAGGCTGTTGTCTCTTTTGAAGGAGATATCTAAACTTCAAAAAAATCTTCTCGTTGCATGCATTGCAATAGTTCTTTCGAATATACTATTTCTTTTACTCTCGTTCTACTATTCTTACTTCACTTGATAACGGGCTTTATCGTACTCTGTTTAAAGTACTGCCCATAATAAATTGAATGTTTATATTACTGTGAAAAGATCACCTTGACAAAAAACCAGCTTTCCCTTACCTTGCAGTATTACTGTGAAAAGATCGCCCTACCAAGGGTGTGTTTGATTGGTGCCAATTCTGAAAACGGTAGACTTAGCAGCTCGGAATTTGTGCTTGATTGACTACCAAATTCCGAAAACGGCAGGTTTGGCAGGTTTCGTAGGCCTGCCAAAACCTTCTGCTCCAACAGGTGGAAAGCTTGGCAGACTTTGGAGAAATTCTCGTTTACATTTGCGAAACTCTGATAATGAGGCAAATATGCTCGTGCTGCTACGGCAATAAACGATTGCGCTAAAGATGGCGGCGAGGAATTTTTTACCGAGATGCACTGCGTTCTTTAATCGAATTTCTATAGAATCGTTAAGGATTTTTGATTCAAACACAATGCATCTCGGTAAAAAATTCCTCGCCGCCATCTTTAGCGCAATCCTCTATTAATTCAGTTCAATCTTTGTTGCCAAGCACCGGACTCGTCTTCATATTTTTCAACTGGAAACCTCTTTTTCGCCGGAATAACTCTGAAACCCGCTGTTTTGAAGAATTTTGTGTTTGATTGGGCACTGTGTTTGCGTCTTTGCGAAGTCTACCGTTTTCAGAATTTGGCAGGTTTGGAATTAGCAATCAAACGCGCCCCAAAAAACATGCTGTCCCTTACCTTGCAGTCTGACCACTAATGGTATGTTCAATTTTAAACTCTTTGCTGCTTCAATAATACCCTCAGCGATGACGTCACATTTCATGATACCACCAAAGATATTGACAAGAATCGCTTTCACCTAAAATAGAAAAATAATGAACTTAAATAATGGGAGGACCACAGCGATCTGGTAGCCGAATCATACAAGAAAAGTAAAAACCAATCTTTGCTTGGAAGGCTACTGCTCCCTAGCATAGGTTCCAAATCTTTAAATTGGTGTAAAAGGAGGGCGTAAAATTCAATGACCTATTTCTTTAAACTGAATGACTTGAAAGAAACTTTGGCCTCTTTTGTATGATTCTACCGTTGGACTTTGCAGAAATCTTGGACATTTTTCGAAATTACAGCCTATTTCACATTTCAGCTCATTTATGATGTGACATCAAATTTCTAAATCACGGACCAGAAGAGTGACAGAGTTTTGCTTGATGCCATATTGTAGGTATCCATAAACTATGGTTTTCTTGAAAATTACGTGATCTTTCGTCAACAGCTTAAGAAACTAAGATAGTTTTAAGTTATTTTCGAAAATTTTCTTGAATTCTTAAGAAAGAAGAAAAACACTGTAATTCTGAAAATATTGAAGATTTCAGAAAAGATCAACGGCAGATTTACTGTAAAATAGTTCAAGTTTCTTTGAAGCCGTTCAGTTCAAAGAAATAGATCATGGAGTTTTTCACCCAGCTTTTTAAAGATTTGAAACCTATGCTCCGCTCCCTGAATATCATAGTAACAAGATAGAACACTATCTTGTTTATGCCAATATGTTCAAAGAAGTTCAGCAATTCACCTTTTCAACTGAGCGGTCGTTTTGGAAGTTTTCAAAGTTTCTTTAGCTTGCGTCATATGATATTTCTGACCCCAGATTCACATTCAGCACTCAAATCTTAGTTAAACTGCAAATTTTCATGGTCTTACTATTAGCAATTTTAATCTTATGAGGATAACAAATTTTAAAATTTACATGGGATTTAACCGTGGATAATAACTAGGGGTGAGGAAAACAAATGAGTAAAACAAAGAACAAAACAACGAGGAACAAGAGAAATTACGCGAAAACAGGCACCAAAACAGCAAAGCCAAGACAGATTTCTGGAGATTTCTGGTCAAAGAAATTAGAGATTTTCATCTCGTAGGTGTAAACCGAGAAAAAATTTCAGTATTTGTTTACGGTGGAAGAAGACACTGGAAGTTCCCTCAACCAGTAATTCAAAACAAGCATTACAGGAAAAGTTGCACTAAAACCCAGATAGCTATCTAACTTGTTGTGCATTCCGGAAGTGGTTTCTAAAGGCCAATTTCCAGTCAGCGACATTTTCCGAGCGGGCGGAATTTTAGACAATGAAAACTTGCTCAGCCGTAACTATCTATTCAATTCAGAGCGACATTTTCTCCCGCAAACAATAGAATTTCCGCCCGCTCGGAAAATTCCACTGACTGGAAATCAGCCTTTAGAGCAAACATGAGCATATAACGAAAGAAAAAGGATATATCTAGATATCCCATTTCATTTCACTTAATCATGTTTATCCATAAATCCCTATCAGCTAATACATGAAGATAAGAGTTTGAAAAATGATAACAGTAAGAAGCAAAAAACAACGTAGTATATTATATCCACAAAGGATAATGTGAAATGCAACCATTAGGTAAGTGCTGGTCTTCCTAGGCATCGTGCTTTGGGTTAAATGCTAATGTAGCATGTATATTTATCTAGTGTAACATCTGCCTCGGGCATTTAATTTTTTTGGTACAGAAGCAGGTTGGAAGGCGACTCAACTCTCGTATTTTTTGGGTGTGATTAAAATTCTGACTGCTCAGCTCCTGAGCCAAAATTATTAAACACCTGAGGAAGATGTATAAATATATCCTGTTTCCTTCGATGTATGCTCATGTTTGCTCTCTGGGGGTTGTTTCTGGTAAGCGAGTTGGCTCCAGTGGTGAAAAACATCCTGCGAGGGAATGTCAGAGTAGAATTCTTCCTTCCATTGTTTAATCAATTTTTTGCTGTCCTAGATTTCAATTGAATTTCAACATTATGTACAGTGTGGTTGATACAGTGAATGAGGTTCTTGTCTTTGTCACCTTATCTTCTCCAAATCATTCGTTCTTCCGCCTCTTCATCTTCTTTCCGTCATCTCCTCTTTCATTCCTTCTTTCATCGTTTCCTTTTGTCCTTCCTTCGTTTCCACTTTCTCGCTGTCCTCCCCTTGTTTCCCTCCAGACAAATAACCTTCCTTCGAAGCTGCTTCGCGACTTCACGCACTTTTTCCACCATTGGTTAGCTACCTGCATATCAGAGCAATTTTGCGGCTTTGTTTGTTTAGAGCATTTCCTTTGTCTGCAATGCTAATGGCTTTGAATTCCAGTGTCAGTCAAAAGCAACTGATGTTATTTTCTTACAATATCTGGCCTATTTGTCCAGCAGATAAATTCTAAAGGGAACAAAACAAGCACTTACATGTGAATCTGAGCTGATAAGTCTGAAGGCAGTTGTAACAGCATCAACAGTTGCTCCTCCACCAACATCAAGGAAATTTGCAGGTGATCCTCCGTGTAACTTGATTATATCCATAGTGGCCATTGCTAGACCAGCACCGTTAACTGGAAAAGAAATAACAGCATTCAGATTTTGTTAACTACCGGCTGATGTGAAGTTAACAGGAGTCTACTGAAGAATCCCTTAGCGATAAACTCATTCACCTTGCCAGCGATGAAATGTTGTTTTTTAACTGAAAATATGCCCAGAAAAGAACTGAATTTTCCAAATCACAGATGAGTAAAAAAAGGATCTGTGTGGCGGGGGTGTCTAGGAGTGCTCTCACATGAGCAAACTCAGGCCGGTCTGAGTTTCAGATCGCTATGAAACTCATTTCGATCTGCGGTAGAAGCCTTTGGAGCGCTCACATGACGCAGGCAAAATGAAACTCAGGTCGAACTGAAACTCATTTATCGTTCTTAAGTCGGTCTGACTTTTCAGGTCGACCTGAAATTTTCATGTGAGCAGAAGACATTTTTCATTTCGGGGCGAAATGACTTTCGAAGCAAGTGTGATTGACAATCCAGGCGTTCCTTTGGCAATCAAAACAATAAAGATTTCATTCAAAGTCAGCCACGTGAATTTAAACGTGATGGAACGATGCCAATTAAATGCAACAACAACAAATTTCTGGATAGCGACTCCTGATTGGTTAAAAATTGAGTTCTAGCAATGTGATTGGCGAATACGGGAATCACTTTACACGGGCCTAAAGTGGGCCCATTTTTTAAGCGTGATATTATGAGTCCCTGTTGACCAAGTGATATCAGTTGATCAAAGAACGCAGGGAAACAAAGGACGAAAAGGCATAACTCTAGTCACACGGTACAAAATAAAAATAAAACTAACCCAGACATCCTATTGTGCCTTGAAGTCCAATATAATTCAATGACATTTTGGAAGCTTCAACTTCTCTGGGATCTTCCTGACTACCGTCTCGAAGTGCTTCAATTTCTGGATGTCTGTATAACGCATTATCGTCGAAATTCAACTTCACATCCATGCATAAAACTACAAAATAATTGAAAAAACATAAACTTGATTTAAAAGCAAACTGGCGTCCACCGCATCCTTTGTGAAGAGGAAGTGTTTATTGGACATTAACAGAATACGCTAGCCTCCTGCAAAGATATCTTCTTGAATATAAGAAACCAGACAACCTGATATACAATTTTGAATTTCTCATATGCGGGGACGGTCATTCGTAGTGCCTGCAATGCGTACAGGCGAATTTCCATTCAGTGATTTTTGTCGAGCGCGTGACAGTTAGCTATCGACTTTTAGCGATGTCACAATTTCCTTTCAATTCCCATAAATAGTGCGGAAGCATCTTCGAGCTCTCCAAATTCAAATAATAACATGATCAAAGATGGCCGCTATTAAAAAACGATTAAAGCTGTTGCTACTCCTACGAAGGACACGATGAAAACGAAAAGAATAATAGGAACCAGGGCGCATGCTCACGTCATATGGCCTAACTTTCTCTGCTGGGTCTGTCACAACGCTGGCGATCGATCGCAAAAGTAGGATGAGCTTCGATCGCGCGCTCAGATCGTGCTACGAAATAACTCAAAGTACGCATGCCCAGACTGCAAATCCATCGCAAATTGTCGCGCGGGCGACTAAATGCACTGAATGGAGATCCGCCTTATGGATTTGATGAATCAAATTTCGGCAGATGAAGGTAAAGAAACTTCTTTTCTACATTTCTCTAACTAGTTTGCCAAAGGCAGAATATTATGTTCATCTATATCCGATTCGTATTCCAGCTCTTATACGCATGTTAATTGCTCAAACTTCGACACAAAATGCAGCCCACTACTAAGACGCACATTTTTCGGAACTTTGACAGTTTCAAAATTCTGGCTGCACAAGAATTTGATTGGTACCAATTCTGAAAACGGTAGACTTGAAAGACTCAGAATTTGTGTTTGATTGACTCCCAAATTCCGAAAACGGCAGGTTCAGCAGATTTGGCAGGCCTGCTGAACTTTCTGCTCCAAAAGGCAGAAGGTTTGGCAGACTTTGGAGAGATTCTCGACTTCATTTGCAGAACTTTGAAAACGAAGCGAATTTGCTCACGTTGCAGAGGTAATAGGTAACTTTACTCTTTGTTGCCAAGCACCAGACTCGTCATCTCGTCTTCCTTTCCTTTTTTGTCTTAGATTATTGTAAATATGGTTGTATATTTTAGTTATTATTAGGTCTTGTTTCTTTTCTTGGTTCCCTGTAAAGCAGTTTAACTGAGTGGATTACCATGGATAAAAAAGTTAAATGAAATGAAATGAAATCCTCGTGTTTTTCAACTGGCAACCTCGTCTTCGCCAGGATAAATCTGAAACCTGCTGCTTTGAAGAACTTTGTGTTTGATTGGGAATTGTGTTTCCGTCTCTGCAAAGTCTACTGTTTTCAGAATTTGATAGGTTTGGAATTACCAATCAAACACACCCTAAGCCAATTTGAAAGAACAGACCGTTGATGATAGTTCAAGGATCTATTACTTTCTTCTGTTCCTAAAATAACTATCAGATAGAGTAAAAAGACATCAAAAGATCACTTCATATTTCTTGTGCTCCTAGAAATAACAGTAAAATTACCAAACATGTAGTATAGGTCAAGGTGGCTAAATTTCAGTTTTCTACTTTAAAAGTACTATTTACCTGTCAAGATTCGATCAAAACGTTTTACGACCTATTCACCCAGCTTATTTTCCTCAAGTGGGAAAGACAATTCAAATATTCAGATAGATTTAATGTTAGGCCCGTCCACACGTATCCGGATATTTATGAAAACGCATCTTTTTCATCCGTTTTGAGTTTGTGTCCACACGTAGACGGCGTTTTCGGTCACCAAAAACGAAGCTTTTCGAAAACGCTCTCCAGAGTGGATCAGTGGATCTTTTCGAAAGGCCGTTTCATGTTGTCTTGTGGACGGACGTAAACGGAGCTTTTCGAAGATGCTGACGTCACAGCATTGCTTTACTACACATAAGAGCATGTGCTCGGGTCTTTGGGGATCACGCGAGGGCATTTTGCTTGTCTGTTTGCATTTTCGATGTTCGAACATCGATTTTGAATGTAGCAGTGTCGTGTGGACAAGGATATGTCCGAAAACGCTCCTCGTGTGGACGCGGATATCTTTTTCACGGACAAAAAAGATGCGTTTTTAAACAAATCCGGATACGTGTGGACGTGGCCTTAATTAGTTTCTCTAATATACTAACAGCCGTAAACTAAGACTGTTATATTTTGTATATCATTATTTGTTTCAAAGATGAACTCAATATACCTTCTCCAGATGAGACTTCCGTCAATGGGTTGATCTCAACTAATGTGCAGTCCTTTTCAATAAATAAATTGTACAGCTTCACAAAAATATCAGCAGCTGGTTCAACACAATTCGGTCCAAATCCCATCTGACATGCAAATTTAATAGCCTGATCCTTTCCTAAACCTGTGAGAAACAAGAAACTTGATTTATTGCAAATTTCGAGAAATCCTGGAGTACCAAAGCAGAAAAACTCGACACTGACGAATTCACTGCCTCTCAAAAATTTTCAGCACATTGTTAATCAAAATAACAAATTAAATGATATTGTAGAATTATTTCCTCTTATATCTTGTTGAATAATTCTCAGTGGTACAGTTATAATAATACGCCAACACCTTATCACCTTGTGACAATAGAAATGGAAAAAAGCAACTGAAAACTCTCACGTTTTGCAAGAATTCGGAGCTGCAATCGCAGAGCGATAAAAGGGTATAGACTCTCAATAGACCATTCCCATGATTACGTCATCACTATTGCGGCGCGCATTGCATGTCGGTACTTGTAGTCAAACACCTGGCCGAGTTAGTGTGTTTTGTATAGGAAGTGTATGGGAAGCTAGTGGAAAGTTGTGTTTTGCGTTGGAAATATCGAAGAAAAATTCGACACGGCAACTACATTTATTGAGGAACATGTCTCTAGATGCTTTAGACACTCAAGTCCAGGTTTCAGTGTGATCAAAGAGCTGATAAAGGAAGTTTTAGCGGCAAGAGTCGACGAAAAGCACAGTGAGGCCTAACGTAAACATTGCGAGCGAGGGAAGGGAAAAGGAGGTGATCGTCGTCATATTCACACACTGTTTACTGAATCCATTACTGAAAGCCAGAACTTTGAATCTAAATCTAATTCTATTTCAGTTGGAAAAGATGCTGAAAACAGAGACTATGTCAAGCGTGGATCCACTGGAAAGCGCGAAAGAATTTCGGAGGTCACGGGTTTTGAACCACACACTTCGAGCGTATATCTCAAAACTTTACAAAATCGAGAGTTAGGGTAGATTTTCGGATTTTCCTCCTTGCGATAAGCAAAATATTCAGTTTCAGGTTCTCAGTGTAACTACAGCAAAAATGCAGCAATTTGACTTTGGTTATTTTTATTGTGTGCAGTACGCGAAAGGGGGAATTTTGCTTTCGTGCGATTGCAGTCAGAAGCCAATGAGATTGAAACTTCAAACTCCCATTGGTCCCGTCTCTACACAAGATAATAAACTCAAATTTTTGATTTAGGGAAAAGTATAACCCTTTCTCTCCCTCTCTGCTGGCCTCCTCAAGTCTTCGACAGTGTTTTCGTTAGGCCACACGCAATTTTCTTTCACTTTCTTCACGAAAACTTCCGTTATCTGAACTTCAGGTACACTGAGCCCAGGAATAGAGTTTCTCAAACATCTAGGAACATGTTCTTTGTTGACTTTAGCCGATTTTTTAAATTTTCCTTCGATATTTCCAACGCAAAACACAACTTCCCCATACACTCCCTGTACAAACACACTAAGTTAGCCAAGTGTTTAACTACAAGTACCGACATGCATTGCGCGCCGCACTGGTGGTGACGTAATCATGGGAATGGTCTATTGAAATCAATTTTATTCGTAGAACTAGAGCCCCATCGCCCTTCTCCGATCACAGGCTGCTGTGAGCGCTTTTTGTGTGCAATCGCGCGATGTTTGTTTACAAGGGGACTGGGTTTTCTAATAAAAAAAGGGCGCGAAAAATACTTTTCTGGCGCCATGAGCTTCATGTTCATACGTGGTTTACTTATTTCTGGTTTGTGAATCCAACGATATGAGAGGTTGAAAAAGGCCTACGTGTGATGGAATCGTAAGCAGTCGCCATTTTTCCCTTCGCGTTTTCTTGTCGTAATTATATTTTCCCTTGTTCCTCTACTGTTGTTCATCAGAACCGCAGTCAAAACATTTCAACCTTTACTCCAACTCTCTAAACGAACATTTACAAAAAAATTGCAATCATAATATCTCCGGCTTCCCAGCCGGGGGTAAACTTCTAACTGCAGTCAGATAGGCTACATATCGCCCTTTTCCGATCACGAGGTTTGGCTTCGAATCATAAGCGTACTAGGCGGGGAGGGGGGCGGTAGCCCCCCAACTTTGGAAAGATTTTCAAAGCTCAGCCCCACTCGGGCAAAATTTTGCCCTAGTGGGGCAAAAATATTAGTAAACGATGGGCTTTGCGTCGGGCAGCCCCCTAGATCTTTTCTTCCCGTACGCTTATGCTTCAAATCCTGTGAATGGTTGCTAGTGAATGGATTCTCTCTCAATGAAGAGACGGGGTGGAAGGAAGGTGAAATAAACAAAGAAACCTCATCAGGGGGTTCCGTTGATTTTGGATGTGCATGAGGTAGGGTCTGAATTAATTCCAGGGAACATTGAAGAATGGGAGGGGGCCAAAGAGAATTGGTGTTTTTATGGGCAAGAGAGCAGCCGAAAAATAATTTGCTGCTTTTCAAATCCAGCTTAGATATTCAAAGACCCCAAATATATATTTAATAGAAATTTCAGATCCAACGTATGGAATATCTCCGTACTCCCTAGGGCAATAAAAATTTTGCGTTGCTGCTATGCTAGAGTGTTGCAAGTTATCTTGTAAAAGCCTGTAACTTTCAACAGTAAATTCGACTATGGTGTTATTGAACGAATAAAGCGGCAAAATGTCACTTACCAAACGATAACATGAGCTAAATATTTCCTGCTATCTGTATAGCATCCATTTCATCTGGAAACTGCGCTTTCTTGAGCCCTCTGCGGTGGTGCTGCTCGAAATTCATGCGTGAACTTGCGTGATCGGAAAAGGGCGATGAAATGAAGATATCGCGATTTTAACGCTGTGTCTTTCGAAGACGATTTTACGGAAGAGGGTGGCTAAAGTTACAACAAATGGTTTTTATATTTTAAACAATGAAATTAGGTATAATTCAACAGCAAGAACTTTTCCGCTAAAATTTTCTTAGGCCAATTAATACAAGGTTCCTTTTTCAGTGATCGGAAAAGGGCGATGGGGCTCTACATCTTTGCAAAAACGGCTCTAAGTATGATATACATTCTATATAACCAAGGAGAAGCATAACTTAACGCTCTTGGGCTGTTAACATACAGGGTGTCTCAAAAAATGTGTTCGACGTTTGATTAAATATTGAAAAATAACGATAACATGAACAGGCTCATGGGAAGATAACCGTGTCCCTAAGATCATGAAATAACTTTAGAGACCAGAATCTTGCAAATCAGTTGAAAATTCACTGAGTTGCGAGCTTTCAAAGATACAAAATATGCGGCAGTTGAAACCAGAGACCTCCAAATTAGTTGCAATGCAAAAAAGCTCGAAGATGGGAGTAGAAGAAGGTTATACAATGCCATACCTCTCGTTAATATCAGAGCAAACCAAAAAGGACTTCTACAGTAATTTATCCTTATAATCATTGTCAAAATTTGCTTAACATTGCAAAGGTCCAAAAGCAGTGGTTCAAAACATAATCGACGAGAGACTAAATCTGTTTCCTCAAAGCATCCATATACTTGAAAGTTAGGTTATCAAAAACCTGTTCACATCCCAATTGGTTCGCCCTGAAACAATTGAGAAATAACGGAAACGATGGCCTATGGGAATTTTACGAAAATTGCCATTTCAAGGCCTCTGGTTTCAGCTTTCGCACAAACTTGAACTTCAAAGGCTTGTAACTCCATTGATTTTTAGCGGATTTACAAGATTCTCGTGTCAAAAATTAATTTAAAATCTCAGGAAAAGGCTTACTTGGCCAAGTGTCCATTAAGCGTATCGTTATTTTTTAATATTTAATCAAATGTCGAACAATTTTTTTGAGACACCCTGTAGATAATAGCTGTAACAATCAAACTTAATAAAACAGTACTAGTACAATGTAGCTATTTCAACATTTGCAAATGCTAATAAACGTATGATAAAATTGACAAAGGCACATTGATGATAAAACTCCAATATAAAGAACTGAATTATTGCAGTTCATATTTACGTCACATGAGTAGAACTTCGAAAATAAGATAAAGAAGAACAGCTACTCTAAAATACCAACAGACAGTGTAGTTTTAATAATTTCGGAGAAATATGAAAACTTGATTAAATGGGGGGGGGGTGTTTCAAAATGGAAGTATATATTATCTTCAAGAAGGTTAAGTTTATTTCACAAACGTCAAGGAACATTATTGCTTTCACCTTGGAAAAAAACGGATCAACGGGGGTATGAATAACGCTTAGGGTGGGACAATTTTAAATATCCATAAACAGCCTCATTTCTTACCCAGTTTTCAAAATACCAAACTGAGGTAAGTTCAGATCAAAATGCTGCACGAGTATTTCCGATCTGCGCTCCTCAATTCCTTTATCATATGGATCTCTAACAGAGTGATATGGATCTATAAAAATGCCATACGCAAGGCCCTTTTATCCAATCTGCCCTCATATGCAGCAGTTTAGACAAGGCGCTTTCACTAAGTTTTCCAATTTGCAGCTTTTGATCACTTTGTTAGTAAAATGTATGACATTCATTATACATACCAGAATCGATATCCACAGGGTCAGTTACAATGGAATCTGTCATTTCCTCAATGTTCACACCACCACTGCTACTGCCAATTATACATGGTCCCTGCGGGCGAAGAAACGTTAAAAATTAAATTTTGGCAAGGTTAAAAATTCTTCGCAGAAACAAAATGCATCTATTACGTGTATTGTATGACAGATGTGAAAGCCAGAATCTTGCTGTTTTGGAACAAACACAAGTACTTTTTGCTGGCAGTCTTGCCGAAAATAGTTAAAGGGAATCGACATGGGTAATAGCTGGCCCAAGCCAACTTAAAACTACACCCAGTTGCGTTTGATAATTTTTGACATGCGCTGTTTCATTTTATTGAGCAGCTAAACAAAGCATAGGTTCCAAATCTTTATATTGGTGTAAAAAGGCGGGTGTAAAATTCAATGACCTATCTCTTTAAACTGAATGACTTGAAAGAAACTTTACCAGCTTTTCTATGATTCTACAGTTGGACTTTTCAGAAATCTTCAATATTTGTCGAAATTACAGCCTATCTTATATTTCAGCTCATTTTATGATGTGACGTCATCAAATTTCTAAATCAAAAACCAGTAGAGTGAACGAGTTTTGCTGACACCATATTGTAGGCATCCATAAACTATGGTTTTCTTGAAAATCATTTGACCTTTCGTCAACAGATTTAGAAATTACGATAGTTTTAAGTTGTTGTCGAAAATTTCTTGAATTTTTAAAAAAGAAGACAAGCACTGTAAATTCTAAAAAATATTGAAGATTTCAGCAAAGTCCAAAGGCAGATTTACTGTAAAATAGTTTCTTTGAAGCCATTCAGTTAAGAGAAATAGGTCATATAATTTTACACCTGCCTTTTTAAAGATTATGCTCTAAAACAATGGGTGCGTTGGCTGTTTATTTAGCCTATCTATAGTGGCCACTTAACATGTCTATATCTCTTCCCTCACACACTCGAATACATTTCACCCCCGTCAAGAGTTAAGATAAGAGCCTTATAAAAGCGGTAACAAAAATGATATACATTAATACTCGACCATAAATGTATTTGTATATTGCTCCAAGTGAGAAGATTCCTTACGACATCATTGAGCTATTTAGAACTCTTTTGACACATTTTGAAGTGACGGAATCCTCACAAATCAAATTTTACCCATATTTCCAAAGTTCAGAAAACGAAAACAAAATGACAAAAACGATTTAAGCCTTTCCTCTATCAACAACATTGGTTCGTTCCAATTCATCAAGTATACTGCAAACAATACATTCAAAAGTGTGGAGCTTCCTTTCCGTAGAAAACAATGTATGTGTCAATCTGTTTATATCATTTTACGAGCTAAAACCAACCTTTGCTTTCCTGTCTTGTGTTATTGCAAAATAGTATTCTCTTCTTGGATACAACCTCTCAACGACAAGAACCTAGAAGATGGAAAACTTTCTATTTCAGACTTTTTACATTGCTCAAGTTAGTAACAAGATCTTACTAAAAAGAGAGACACCAATACCATGGTAGCTTTTTTTATAATCAATATAAAAGTTTACAATAATGAATTTACCTACGACACTACGTACGAACTCTAAACGACACTACAAATACGGTACCAGGAGGAGCAATATATCATGACTACCCCCTGGCATTTAACATAAATCTAAGAAATACTACTAAAACTAAATACACCCTTAAATACAAAGTACTAGATATAAACATTTAAAACAAAAACTTTTTACTAATAATTACTTGAGCCGGTTTCACACTGGACGTCAGGCCAACATAGGTGATGATAGAGGACGAATTTTGGTGTTTGTTTGCAGAGACCATAGTAGCTCACAGCTGCGTAAGGACTTTTGCATTTTACGAGAAGATAAAGATAGAAACAATGATCATTGACTTCCTATCCACTGGATGAGCCAAAAACTGATTGCATACTCGCAGTTACCACTACTGACAGACTGACGGACGCTCAAACTACGACTAATGGATATTAACATTGAATGTTGGGACGAGGTTTTCCCCATCAAAGTCATGACTAGTATGGAAACCATAGCAATAGTTCAGTGCTCCAGGCAATTGTGGACGGGACTAAGTTGCCGAGTCGAACCTTCGATGCCAAACACTTCAAAATTCAAGTCTTCAGCAATACTAGCCACGAATAAAAGACGCGAGTATCCAAATGAATGTTTCCTCAATCCAAGAATCAACAAACCTTTCACTATGAACCAGGAGTTCCTCATTTTAAGGGCAATTGGCTTCCATGAACTTCACCGCAACAATGAGAATTTCCAACTGTAGACAGTTGCTTGCCTCTTTTCTAAGACTATTCTGCAGCCTCGTTCCAGAAAGCACAGATAAGTCTATTCACTCCCGTCTCAAATTTTTATATGGAAGTCCGAAAGTCCCGGATTGAGCAAAAATACAAACGTTGTTGTTGTTGTCATTGTTGTTGTTGCAATAACTGTGACAATATCGTGAGTCTACCAAAAACGTACAGTGTTTGAAAATTAAACTGTCCAGTCTTACAGCCGATGCATTTAACTTGCGTTCAATAAATTACCTAGCTTTAAACGGTAATTATTCCCGTGAATATGGAACAATATCAGAAGAAAGCCCCCTTTCAAAAACATGAAAAGGGGGTGAAAAATGAAAATAAAACTTCCATCGGTTTTTCTTTTCTAACAACAATGAAACTTACATGTAACGATGGCATATATCTCGTACTATTGGGATGATGGAATACCCCTGAATAACTTTCTCATACCTGGAAGAAGACTGTTTGATCCCCCTCAGAGGATTGTACATGCTAAAGCATATTTAAGATTGCCGTACGGTCGAAATAAGAGGGGAATTTGGTCGTGAATTCAGGACGTTTTTGAACATTTATCGATTCATTTTCTCTAGAAGATCCCTTAAAAAATCTTAACGGAGTGACCAATTTCAGCCAGGAAAAATTTCAAAAAAACTTAACATCTTGGCTGTTTTATCAGATATCGCAAAATATTTAAAGTTAGAAGAAGTATGCATTTATTGAGGTCATTTGGAAGGCTCTTATCACCATACAATAAAACTTGCATCAGAGCCTCGTTTGAACCATTGATATATCCATATGGTCGTAATAGCGCTAAATCTCAAGCAAGAAAATCTCTTCTTCGTACTGCAAAGAAAGGGCAGAGCAACAAGAAGTGTTCCGTTTCCTCGATGCCATCATGAGATGCCTCAATGAATCTACAGTTTCTCACAGCAAACCAACGAGGATTTGAAGTCCTGCCTTGGCTGTCTTGCAAATGAAATCTCGGAAATACATATGTTTTCTTCAATTCCATATAGTATATCAACACAGAAAAAGCAGTAGATACACAAATTACATCATTCTAACAATGTCCAACATTTGGAATTGTTACCTCATTACATGGCCTGCCCATTTCTCCAGTTTGCTTTGTGACAAGAGTCTTCCCAAGCATATGTTGCGAGTAATCTTTCACTTCATCTGGCCTGTGAAAAGTAAGTCAATATAAATTTGCAAACACTTACACGATAAAACATGTAAATGTTGAAAGAAAGCGTTCTAATCTTTTACGATCTGAATATGCATTAACACCGTAGTGTTGTTTTATCAATAAACATGATTACTATTGATCCTTTTTAAAATGTAGGGAATATAGGTGATGGTGAAGATGCACAGATTTTAGTAGCAAGCGTTGGGATTGCAGAAGTAGAGAAGACATAACTGAGTCCATGACCAATCAAACAGTGGGGCTCCCCCTGAGATTGAACTTTGTCTGCTTGCATGGCTTGAAAGTCAGAGGATGGCTATGCAACAACATGTTGTAGGATACGACGTTACAGAAACATGTACTTTCCTACAATATGTACTTGATTTTGGTATTGTTGTGTAAAAAGTGCTGTCTTAAATGTACCATTTATCTGGACCTTCTTGTGTAATAAATCAGCAACAACTTGGCAGATTGATTCACACAAGGTATTAAATTCTAATCTGAAACTAATCCTATGCAGCAATGTACGAAATGTTAAAAAAACAAGTTACAGTTCTTCAAGTTACAAACAGGGCACAATATCATGGGTCACCCATCATACTTACGAGTACAAAATCTTGATTCCTTTGTGGCCAGATTCAAATTCACCTTTTCCTCTCCCTCCAGCTAAGACCTGTGCTTTTATGACAAAATCATCGGAACCTGGAAAAAAGTTCAAAATCAAGAAATTTATTCTTTGTCAAAATCAATTTTTTTCCATGATGTGAATTACAAATGATGCTGAAATGTATGCAATCAAAATAAAGAAGAATTTCAAGAATCAGAGTTGTGTGAGTGAAGAAGTTGGATTTTGAAGTCAGAATAACTTGACTGTTCATTGTCTTTTCAACATGAAATTTGCAAACCCGTGATATCTTGAAATGTCAATAATCAGTTTCTTGGTTTTCAGAGGTACGATTTTAATAATTCTGCTTTAAAATTGATTGCCATTAATTGTTCTTCTATATGAGCTATAGCTTGATTGATTTTGAGAACTTTCATTTTTTAGGCATTCATTCCATTCTTTCGCAATTCTGGATCACTGTGCCATTTAACAAAACTTGATGCAAATTACATAAATTGTATTTGCAGCCAGTCACAAACTTTATGACAGCAAATGGTTGTACATGGATAGGGAATCACCTGTGATAGCAAGAACGTGGTGTATTTCCTTTCGTGCAATCTTTGTAACAGCAGCATGAATTACATTATCAAACAACAAATTTAAGACAGCAAATGAACAATTATATATCTGAATCAAGAAGTGGAATATTGACTTGCGACTTTTCTAGACACGTGTTTAACTGTGAGAAAACAAATGAGAAAATGACAGAACTTTTTGAAAGTTATATAATGCTTTTATGAGATTAAAGTGACTCTAATTCATTAATAGATTACCAAAACAGAGAATTCAAACACGGACACAGAGTGATGAAGTGAATTAAGTCAAATCAACTCTATGAGTACCCATCAACGTAGGGGGATATAAATCAATCTGTCAATCATATTAATCCTTTCCACCGTATATAACAGAAATCTCTACTCTATCTTTAAATGAAAGGTCACACTCTGATTAGAACGTAGGTTCGAAAGGCCTAAGTATGCCAAAAATCTATCTTTTTCTTCGAGTTTGCCTTCATATGAATTCATGTTTAACAAGATGGACAAAATATCTCTAGAACAACAGGCAGCTTAGTAGACTTTCAAATGCTTCATAATCTCACTCTTCCAGTCTGCATTTTTGCTATTTCTCCGGAAGATCTTCCCCGCGCCACTTTCACTAAAACAATAGAGTCTATTGTTGAGCCATTGTTTTCACCCGCGCACTTCCCCGCACAAAAGACAGAGAGTGCAGTCTGGTCACTCTTTTATTCAAAAGAAGATGTTCAACATTTAATGAATTATTGACATACCTAAATCTAAAGCTGCTTGATAAGCTTCATCTGGAGTTCTTGCTACAATTCCCCTGGGAACTTTGATTCCAAGATCAGTAAGAAGTTTCATGCTAAGATACTCGTGAACAGACAATGTCCTTCTCTGTTGCTTCTGGTTGGTCCATTTTGAAGAAAGGATGCTTGCACTTCCAAGAGAAACCTGTTCAAAAAGACACATGCAATCCCAGGTGAGTCAGAAAAAACGTGGGGCGTTTGGCAGAGAAGACCTTGTATGCTTTCATTTCCTCAGTGAATGAGTAACAACGGAAGACATGTACATTTTGTTTTTAATGTGAAAAAAGATTGCCTTCTTTTTTGAATCTCCTTCATATCAATTGCGACAGAGCAGAAACTGCGCAGGCATGCGCAAAAGTCGTAACTTTGTGCCCCCATAACTCCTTCCAACATATCCGGAAATTAGGCAACACTTGCTACTTTCTTCCTTGGGGCCTTAGTAAATTCTCAACTTATCATTTCAGAAAGCTTATCTATTCAAACACTTCCGTATCTCAGATTAGTTGATTGATGACTTCACTTTACACTGTTTCTGCTTTGTCATCAATTGCATATTTTGTGCAGACTGATCAAAAATAACATTTTAAAAACTCTTAACGTTCCGATTCAAAATCTTCGTCAGCACTAGGGTATCGGCGGCATTTGTCGGACGGTTTAGGTTTTCGCATTCACTACTCCTAAACCAAAATGAAGAAATAGAAGTTAAGGTATTCAGGTGTGGTTTTGCTCTTTCATCGGCATATTACTTGATTTTCCTTAAAATTTCTCTCCGCATTAGTTATCTGCATCAGTTTTTACACGCGATTATTGTGGCGTCATTTATCGCCCTGTGACGGCATTTGTCGGACACGTATCTAAAACATGAATTTGACCCTTTTATGCAGACAAAATCTTCCAGCCGCCATTCTAATTAATGAAATGTTTATCTTCAGTTTATCTTGAGTTATTCTAACTGCAAGGTAATTCTTCTCCGCGCTTGAAATTCCCCTTTTGCTAGACGTGTTTACCTTAGGCCCATGGCAGAAATTCCTGCTACGAATAAATTAACCATGCACCATTTGAGATGAAAAGTAAATTATCATATTTCATTCGGCAACTAAGTATCATCGATTCTCATTCAACATATTCAATAAGACAGTGAACATCATTACCATGCACTCTGTGAGAATGACGATGGATAACTTCAAGGGTGTCCGGCAAATGCCGCCAACGTTTTTTGAGACCTCTTCCTTCAAGACCCCTCTGTCAATGCGATTGTCACTTCCGATCGAGTTCATTGTCAGTTTATGTAATTTATCACAAGTTCAACAATGCATAACAGTCATTGGTCCAGTCTTCGCGCTCAAGCTGACCTCCCGACAGATCCCGATTTTGAGGCATGTTGTTGTTCATGTGCGTGTTCGTCGCCATTTTGAAGGTTCGCACGAAGCGTTTCTGACCTTTGTGGGCATGTTGGCCCGGTCTAAAGCTTGTTATTTAAACTCTATTTGTACAAAAAGGTCAGAATATAACGTGATGAAGGTGGTGAGTGCGATTCATGTTTATTTCGCGAGCGCTTGCATCTGCTTAGCGGAAGTGATTCCGAAAGTGTCCGACAAATGCCGCCATCCGACAAATGCCGCCGATACCCTACCTTTCTAAAAGTGCAACCGGGATCAAGATTTATACTATGCTGTGTGGTAAACAACCTAACTATAATTTAAAATAGACTGAAATTATATTTCACTACAAACAACCCTATCCCTAGTAAACATGACTGACACCGAAATACGTCCTTAGGTGATCAGTGAAGTGCACCAATACTAAGGGGCCGTCCAAAAATCCATTTCGTCACGGATAGCGGAATTTGGCCGATACGGGGGGAGGGGGTTTATTACTAATCCGTTAAGCGTGACGGAATGGAACCTAACATTGTTTTCAATCATATTTTGCCAAGTTTCAACGCTGGATAAACCTAAGAAGAGGTTCTACTTGTTAACAGTTGAAGGTTTCTAACGATCGCAATGAAACAGTTAGCGAGATACGTAAACACTAAATTTGTATGTCCGTTAAGAGGAGGGGGGGAGGGGGTATCTGAAGTTAGCGGCTAAATTCCGCTATCCGTGACGAAATGGATTTTTGGACGGCCCCTAACTGTCCGATTATTCCTACCCTATTAAACCAAACCGGGCCTGTAATAAGTTTGAAAGTTGTCCTCCAAACTGCATTCATAGGTCCTTATACTCACCTTCGCAGCTCTGAAAAACGACTCATTGGCAACTTTATGGCATCTTCGACAGAGATTTATTCCGAAAGAGGCCATAACTATTTAACTTTATGGCCAGTTCATCAGTTGACTCTTCTTGAAGGAGGCCTTCAGACATCAGAATTTGAAGGACGGTTTTTGGGCAGCCTCTTTCTGATAAAGACCTCGCTTTGATTAGAAATTTGAACATTTACTAAACATTTGCCCCTTTGGATTGTGGCACAACGGTGAAAGCCAAAGAAATATACGGGAAATTGAGAGGTAGGTAATAAAGTTCTTTTTCATTGAAAAATACCTTGCCAAATTTAATTTCCATATGTATTATTTAGCAACAGCTAACACAGGCAGGGGCTATGAGCTGGGGGCTAAAAAAGAGACATCCTGGACCCTGGCCTTTGGAGGAAGAGGAAGACAAACTTTTGGAACTCTGAATAATATTGTTTGTGATCAATTTAGAGGGCACAGGCCAAGGTCAAAGTTTGTTGAAATCGAACGATCAGGTCGCAAAGTACAATTCATGCTGTGACAGGAAGGAAGAGAATGGGCATGCTCTCATCAGAAAAGGGCACTTCCTTGCTTGCTAGTGTTGTATTCTTCAATTAGAATGGCTGATTATGGAATGTATTCTTGAATTTTGAGAAAAGAGCCTAACTTGCAAGAAATCAAGTTGCATTTCATTTTAAATAGGTACAATTATGAAGATAGAATTACAACTAACCAAGGTTCAGAACAAAAGCAAAAACACCCAAGCCTAGCTACAAGCTACTACAGTAGGTAGTGTCTAGAGGAAAATTCAAACTATGAGCATAGGTTCCAAATCTTTAAATCTACGAAAAAAGGCGGATGCAATTTATTTCAATTACCTATTTCTCTAAAATGAATGACTTGAAAGAAGCTTTGACAATTTTTTTATGATTCTACCATCAGACTTTTCCGAAATCTTGAATAATTGTCAAAATTGCAGCCTATTTTACATTTCAGCTCATTTTATGGTTTGACATCATCAAATTTCTAAATCACAGACCAGAAGAATGAAAGAGTTTTGCTTGATACCATATTGTAGGCATCCATCCATAAACTATGGTTTTCTTGAAACTTATTTGATCTTTCGCCAAGAGGTTTGGAAATAACATAAGATAGTTTTAAGTTTTTTCAAAACTTTTCTTTGAATTCTTAAACAAGAAGAAAAACACTGTAATTCTGAAAATATGGAAGATTTCAGAACAAGTCCAACGGCAGATTTACTGTAAAATAGTTAAAGTTTCTTGAATCCATTCACTTCAAAGAAATAGGTCGTAGAATTTTACACCCAGCTTTTTAAAATTGGAAACCTACAGTATGCTCAAACTATGTAGTAAGGCTGTCCAAATGAAAGATACATATACATACATACATACATACATACATACATACATACATACATACATGGTAATAATTGAGCTTATCCACAATAATTGTGGCTCTTCATCTCTTAAAAATAACTAAGTTTTGTTACACATGATATTGCGAAAGAAAATTGGTTAAAAGCATTAAAATGTTAAAAGGTTGAAAAAAATTTTTTTTTTTTTTTAATGGTGTCTTTTCATTGTTCATTGATCCTCGCAAATAAATGCTTCCGCAAGGCTGAACAGAATGCGGAAAGATTATCAGCGTTTCTTATCTCTGCTGGAAGCTGATTAAAGTATTTGCTTGCTTCATCTTGGAAAGTTCCGTTGATTAATGATGTCTGAAGTTTTATTTCATCGCTGTTTCGCAATGCTCTACCCGTTGTTTTGATCTCCAATTTGTTTATGTCTGGCCAGTTGTCAGAGTAAATAGCTTTGTGTGTTAGCTTCAGATGATTGAATTCCCTCCTTTCTTTAATTGGTAACCAGTTCAGCTTTACAATGTCATCTCTTGAACAATATCTGCCAAGTACGAAGCTTGCTGCTACTTTTTGCAGACGCTGTAGACTGTTTAGTTGCACATTGGTTAATGGCGAATAAACGTAATCGTTGAAGTCTATTTTCGAAAATATAAGGGATTCTATAAGCTGTTTCCGAAGCTTTGATGTTGTAAAGTTTTTCAGCTTTCTTAAGACGGCTATTTTTCCATAGCAACTTGATAGCAATTTTTGTAAATGGCTCGTCCAATCTAGATTCTTGTCTAAGTGAACTCCAAGGAGTCGCGGGTTTTCATCCAAAACAAGGTTATCATTCCCTAATAGCAATGAAACAGATTTTTCTTTCAGCTTGTTTCTGTGATATAGATGCTTTGATGCACATATCATATGCTTTGATTTTACTGCATTTATTGCCAAAGAATGATCATTGGCCCATTTAGCAAGACTTTCAAGTGATGAATTCAAGTTTCTCTCTGCTTCGTGTAATTTGGTAGGCTTGCAAGATGTATAAACCGTTGTGTCATCAGCATACTGAATGGTTTTAGATGGAAGTTTATCTTGAAGGCCTTCACATAAAGATTGAAAAATAAGGGTCCCAGAATGGAGCCTTGAGGATGAGGGACACCAAAAAGATTTGTCATTTTCTTGGAGGTTTTATCGTCAATCTGCACGAACTGCTTTCTGTTAGTTAGGTAGCTCAGAGTCCACCGCAGAAAATCTTTAGAAAAATCACATTTATGCAAGGTTTGTATCAGCGTCTCATGTGATATTGTGTCGAATGCCTTTGAGAAATCGATAAGCACGATAATGGACAACTCGCCAGATTTCATAGCTGTCCTTATATCGTCCCTCAACTTCAGGAGTGCTGATCCTGTTGAGTAACCTTTTCTGAAGCCGGTAACAGTATCTTTATACAGCTGGGTATTTTCAATAAACTCAATGACTTGGCTGCAAACGAGCCTTTCGAAGATTTTTGACAGAGCTGGCAGAATAGCGATCGGACGAAAGTCTGATTTTTCAACTGGTGTAGGCACTTTATTAATGGGAACAATCCGTGCACATTTCCAGCTTGAAGGGAAATTATTACTTTCAATAAATGCATTGATTATATGAGTAAGAGGGGAAGATAACGAATCTTGACTAGATTATAACTATTTGACTATTTGGTGCTAATTTTACCGAATACTCGGTTATTTGGCGAATAGGGGCGTGGTAAGGGTGTGGTCCTGACTACTGAATGATAAAAATTTTTGAATGATGGCAAAAATCAACCCATGTACAGCAAATTGTCAGGAAAGGAATCTCCCTTGGTCCGGCTGTAGGGCCATGGCCTGGTACAGTACCACAACTAAATGAAGTTTGCTTCTTCAAACAGCAGACGTCATTTACCAAAATCCTGAATGCAATACTGTCAAGTAAAGCAGAGAAATACAACAGGCTAACAATACTTATTGTTTCACATAATGATGTGCCTGCCACTGCCCTTTGTCCTGCTATACCCACTGTAGAGACGAGAAAATCTGATCTATTCGTTCAGTCACACTTTTCGCAATATCTACTATGTCAACCTATTCGGTTTCTTTGACTGATCATTTGCATTTGACCAGTCATACTGTTTGAATAATCGATCAATTCGACTGGTTATTCAATCCGAATAATCGCATTATTTAGACTATTCGGATGGCAACGAATAATCGTTTCACTTCACTGCTATTTGAATAGTGATCAGATAACTGAAACCGAATAGCTATTATTCGACCTTCGGTGGACAGGCCTACTATGTAGTCTAAAGTATTTAGGAATATCCACCTTTGTTGCCCTTCATGCTTGTTCTGTTTTGTGATCCCCGCTACAAGCTGCCTGCTTCTCCCCTGAAAAGTGCCCAAATGTGGATCCACAGAGACCAATGGTCAGAATAGGGGCAAGTGGATTCACTTGATTTTACAAAAGATGGTCCTGAGTGAGGGGTTTGGCAGATCAAGTGTGCTTATAAAACAGTTGTGGCCAAAATTTATGACCACACTTTTTGTCAATGACATTTCTTTGTGTAAAGATCCAACCCTACTGTTCTGCCTATTTTACTCTGTTGCAGTGGTGGCACCAGGGGGCTAGAGGGGGCTACATCCCCCTGTCAGAGGCATCTAGCCCCCCCTGTCATAGTAGGTTTTGGGTCTCTGTCAGAGGACATTTGGCAAAATGATGTACGAAAACTGCATTTTTAATGATGCCATGAGGGAACTGGGAGGGACTGCTCCCAATTCTCAAAAGTGGGCAAAAATTGTCAAAGAAAACGACATAAAATTAGTTGGGTATATATACCTATATACCTTTAGATTGAAAAATTAAGTCAAAATCCCCCCCCCCCCCACCATTTCTCTCAGATTTTTCAGAGCTGATGCTGCCACTGCCAACAAGCGGTGGGAACCAAAGAATGTGTTACTTAGCTAGACTTTACATCAATCTATGCACAGTTCACTTCTCTACAGTATATATTTATTTCTATGATATCGAAATTCCACACGTTGTTTCCATAGTATTAGTTCACAGAAAAAATTGGAGGAAACTCTTCAGTTCACATTTGTTGCCATGAGTTTAAGTCACCCTTGGAAAGTTTTAGGAAAATTCTGTTTGAATAAAATCATTATTGGTATTTGATGATTTGAATAATAAAATTTGAAAGGTAATTCTGAATAGCTATGTGATTACTTGCTTCAAACTAAAAGCTAAGGGTTGGCCTTAGACTTTTGGCCATAGTTATGGACTGAAAGCCCCCTCCCTGGCCCCTAACATTTTCCTGAAGCTGTTTCCTTCATGGAGTTTTGATATTTGGGAAATTAATCGAAGAATTGAGTTTTGCATAGACTGATGTAAAATTCAGTAGGGTAACACATTTTGTAGGTCACACCCCTTGTCAGCAGAACCACACTTTCAGAGAATTTTGCTAGATTTCATGATTGTGTTGATGTCATAGCAAATGTTAGAAAATTCAAAGCACAGCATCAAAATTTAGAATCTACATGGAATTTTGACCTAAACAAACTTCAGAAGAGTAACAAATCATGAGACTGCCCAAGAACTATAGTAAAGATTCTGAAAGTGAAATGAAATCGTTTGTAAAGAAGATTGCTATCACACACTCAAGAAAAATCAAAAGCATTTGGTAACAAAGCCTTCTTAATTTGCCTCTTATTTTGTCTGATTTCAGTTGATGTCAAAAGTCAGTTTAAAATGAACAGTACAAAGCAGTGGCTGAATGATTCTTGAGAGCATCACTCTTTTTATGTCAACAAAGCTGACAGCGAATGAGCTGTTGTAAGATAGGCATCAAATTTCTTACTTACATGTTGGTGGTGGAATAGGTTAACAGATCAAGAAAGGCCAGTTGTCTACTTTTGTTCCAAACGGTTGTTCAGTTTGATCAGTCTCTAAAGCACCACACTCACTGAATATTTCTAGTACAATGAACAGACACGAGTAACAAGGGTAGATTTTGTAATACAATAGCATCAGTTGTTTTGGTTCACACCTCTATTCAAAGCGAGAAATTCTTTCTAGCAGAAATTCAAAACAAACACAGCTGCAAAGTTGCCCTGAAACCAGTACGGCAAACTCTCGTTTGGTGCGGGCGAAGGGAGGTTTCTAAGAGAAGGCATGTGCTTATAACGAAAAAGGAAGGGTAAACCTAAAGTTCTCTTTCGCGGATTTTGTTTATTTGATTCAGAAACCGAGCAGAGGGCATTACAATTTTTGCGTATTTATTGCTCAGATGTACGTAGTCACTCCTCACCTCCTGAATCAAATAAACAAAATCCGCGAGACAGAACTTAAGATTTGCCGGTCTTCTTTTGTTATAAGCACATACCTTCTCTTAAAAACCTCCCTTCGCCCGCACCAAACGATAGTTCGCCGTACTGGTTTCAGGGCAACTTTGCGCCTTCGTTTGTTTTGAATTTCTGCTTGTTGAGAGAATTCCTTTTGTCTGCATGCGCTAATCGCTTTGAATTGAGGTGTGAACCAAAACTGATGCTATTGTATTACAAAATCTGCCCTTGTTGACGCGACTAGGATGAATTGCTTCGTATAAATGATGGTTTAATTTGGCATTTTCAGCCACTAGATTCCTTATCCCTTAGTCCATTTACTTAGGTGTTTATACTGTATTCCAACCTACGTGATCTTTCAAGTTCATCAGCTCCTTTTTGCGCCTCTGGTAAGATGTTTTTTTTTTCACCCATGATGATAAATGCCTCAGGCTTGACCTAGCTGACACTTGACATACATAGTTTTATTTCTAGTACAAAGGATAACAGAGCAAAGATGAGTAAATTGCTACAATCAGCCAGCAGAATTCTCGCTAACAACACATTGGTAAGAGCTGATGCTTACATCAATGGAAAATGGATAAAGGTGGAGAAGACTTTCCCTGTGTACTGTCCCTCTACCAATGAGGTAATTTGCTTTTCTTTTGGCGAAGCTTTGCTGTTCTGCTGAAAGTTTGTATCTCTTAATTCACAATAAATGAAACAGAGTCAGTGGCCACTGAAGAGGAGCCTAATTTTTATGGTATGGCATTGTTACTCATTTCATAGTCTAGAACCTTGGAACAACCATTTCATAGAATTGACTCAATAATTGCTAAGCTACGTTATTTTACGTTGTGTTATCATTAATCAATTTTTTGTTACATTAATGTTACATTACTTGTTATTTTGTTATTTTATGTCGTGTTACAGTATGTTATGTTATGTTTATGTTATGCTATGTTATGTTATGTTATGTTATGTTTCTGTATGTTATTTTATGTTATGTTATGTTATGTTATGTTTTGTTATTTCATGCTATGTTATGTTATGTTATGTTATGTTATGTTATGTTATGTTATGTTATGTTATGTTATGTTATGTTATGTTATGTTATGTTATGTTATGTTATGTTATGTTATGTTATCTTATGTTTCTGTGTGTTATTTTATGTTATGTTATGTTATGTTATGTTATGTTATGTTATGTTATGTTATGTTATGTTATGTTATGTTATGTTATGTTATGTTATGTTATGTTATGTTATGTTATGTTATGTTATTTTGTTATGTTATGTTATGTTATGTTATGTTATGTTATGTTATGTTATGTTATGTTTTTTAAGTATTGTGCTTATGGTACATAAAATTTGTTGTATATGCTATATCATGTTACTGTTCGTTGTCTCGTTATTCATTTTATCTTATTTAACCACGATATCCATTCAGTCACTGTAAGAGGAAAACGATCCTAATCGCAAATGAAGGTGATTGATATCATTAACAAGTTTAATTAAAAGATGTACGTTATGTTGCGTCATGGTACGTATTACTATGTTTTGTTTCCTGGAGAAAGATTTCCTATTACTTTGTTATGTTGTGCTACATTACATTATGCTATGTTTAAATATCCGTTGATTTGTTTACTTCACACATCAATCTTACCTTTATCCAAATCCTACCCACAGCACACCTTACATCTACCTTTGCTGCAAGGTGTCGAAATGATCTGTTGACTACGTTTCGCCATGGTTTCGCATGATGTGTTTACACCATTCTCTTAGTTGTGGCGAAGCCACATCATTTTTCGAATTGAATCGAAAAGTTGCGATGTCCCGATGTTTTGATGTAAGATATTTAAAATTATTTAAAATTGAAATTATTTAAAACTATTTTAAATAGGGCTTTTCAACGTATTAACTGGTATTAGGAGATTATTGATTAACTAATTTTTCTTTTTGCTTTTGTGAGGCCCCCAAAGACGGGGTCGCTGAAGCCCTGGAGCCCATCATTTTGAAAGATTGGAGTCCTAGAGCCCAGAAAATTCCCATGGCAATTTTCTCGAATTTTAAGAAATAGAGCTCCTGGAGCCCAAAAGAGCATGCAATGGAGCCCCTGAGCCCAGCAATTTTGTCTTTGGGAGCCCGGAGCCCATTAAAAAACGCCCTGGAGACTCGGAGCCCGAGTTCTTTTGTTTTCTTTTGTATTTTAACGGGGCACATTGTAAAACAGTTATTTCTTAGCAACTGAATGTTTTTACCCTGTATAAATAAGTTCAAATGAAATGAAATGAAGACGTTTGTCGGCCTCGATTATTTCTCAGAACGAGTCTTTCCACTGCAAGTTGTCATCACAAAACAGCTTTCATGGGGTATTGAAGTTGGCAGTTGAATGATTCTTGTGGTAAGCAATGTATTATTGCACTGTGCTCTTACAAAATTAAAATGAAAAATGATTTTGAAGATGGGGGAGCGGTGGGTTACCAGACAGGCATAGATCTTCGGATCTTGTCATGTGATGCCAACATAGCGAGAAAGGCCTGTTATCAACTTTTGTTCCATATGTTATTTGAGCTTGTTTTCAATTCCCACAACGGCGCACTCGAGCCGCACTCACTGACTGTTGTTTCTACACTCCATTTACTCGCACAATAATCGCACATAATCAATTCTAGGTTTTGGTAGAAGTTGCCGATATTGGAAAAGATGAGGTGACAGCAGCCATTGATGCAGCTTCAAATGCAATGGAAAAATGGAGGAGTATCAATTGCAAAGAAAGAGCTGCCATGTTACATAAATTCTTTACCAACGTAATGAACGCACGTGAAGCACTGGCGCAAATAATGACGGCAGAATGTGGTAAGCCTATACGAGAAACCAGAGTTGAAGTGAATTACGGAGCCTCGTTTTTGGAATGGTTCGCAGAAGAGGCCAAGCGAATCAACGGTGATGTTCTCCCAAGTTCGAACAACACTAACAAACGCTTTGCTTTCAAGCAGCCTGTTGGAGTCGTTGGGTTGGTAACTCCCTGGAATTTCCCATTAGCTATGATAACAAGGAAGCTAGGAGCCGCAATGGCCGCTGGGTGTACGTCTGTGATAAAGCCATCTGAAGAAACTCCACTTACGGCACTTGCGCTGGCCGCTATTGCCGAAGATACAGGCATCCCTCCTGGTGTTGTGAATGTTCTGCCTTGCTCTCGCGCTAACACACAAATAGTCGGTGAAACGATATGCCAGAGCCCTGTCGTTAAGAAAATCTCATTCACAGGCTCGACGGCTACTGGGAAATTGCTATTGAAGCAGTCATCGGATACGGTCAAGCGGGTCTCTTTAGAGCTTGGTGGCAACGCACCATTCATTGTGTTTGACTCGGCAAATATGGAACATGTGCTAAAATCCGCCATGCTTGCAAAGTTTAGAGGCAACGGGCAAACTTGTATTGCAGGAAATAGATTCCTCGTGCAGAAGGGAATTTACGACCGGTTTTTGGAAAAAATCACAATAGCTGTCGAGAATCTTGCTGTTGGTGACCCGTTTGATGACGAAACGGAATTGAGCTCATTGGTCAACGAAAAGCAAGTAAGCAAAGTTGAAGCACATGTTCGTGATGCTATAAAGAAAGGCTGCGATGCTGTCATAGGCTGTGATAAACATCCCTTAGGCCCCAACTTCTACAGGCCGACAATCCTAGCCAGATGCACCGAGGACATGCTTGTCATGACGGATGAGACATTCGGGCCTGTGATGTCTATCATGAAATTTGAAACAGAACAAGAAGCGATTGATATCGCAAACAGCTCAAACAGTGGCCTAGCTGGGTATATGTTCTCGCAAGATGTTTCGCAGATTTTCAGAGTGAGTGAAAAGATGGAAGTTGGAATGGTAGGTGTGAATGAAAGTGCAATTTCAAGTGAGATGATACCGTTTGGAGGTGTCAAGGAATCTGGCATTGGGAGAGAAGGAGCTCAATGCGGCATTGATGAGTACCTGGACATGAAGTATGTATGTCTTGGAGGCCTCTGAACTTGCCACTAAATCCTTTCTCAAAAATTTCTAGAAATATGATTAGAAAGCCGAGAAATTTCAATATGAATAGTACCTTCTATCAGTATTTTTTCCCCAAATCGACCTTTTTATTTCCCCCAATGAATCAAAATGTTACATCGGATTACATCGGATTACATCGGATTACATCGGATTACATCGGATTACATCGGATCCTTCATAATTTAATACTGTATTCACCCGATACCGGCGCAATTTGGAAGCGGTGAAAAAAGAGGCGAATAGCCCTGCCTTTCACGCGACAATGGCACATTTTTGCCAGCAGAGTTTTAAAAAGGTAGATTTTGAAAACGGCAGATTTTGAAAGTAGTGGATCTTTGAGACCGAATTCTAACCAGCACATTTTGAAAACGGCATCGTGTGAACACTACATTCGTGAGGAGATTGCAACGGATATGTTACGGTCCAAATTTCCTGCCGTTTTCAAGTATCATGTGAAGGCTAGCTAAATTTTGCTATCGTCACAGTTTCGCCGTTCTCAATGTGTGAAGTCTTACATAGTTAGTGAAGCTTCAGTAAAGGAATGCATATAAAATTTTAGGACGTGGTTGCACAATGATTTTGCAAACAGCCAGGGGGGACTTCTACTGGTATGTGACGGGGGTCAGACACAGTAAGTTTTTGGAAAACCCAAAAATATACTGAAATTAGGACATTTGTAGACCCCAAAAATATACTCATAGCTTCAAGGTACATGAAAATTAAAGGTTTTATAGCATTTTCGGCAACTGCCCTGCGATATTTTTTTGTGAAAAACTCAGCCTAGCACTCACCTTGTCAAATTTTCTCATCAGCAAGCCCAAAAATATACCGATTATGCTCCAAATCGCGTACCCAAAGGTATACTAGACAACGTTTTACAAACCCAAGAAATGTCTGACCCCCCCCCGTCACTTACTAATAGGGAAACCCCCCTGGGTGCAAACAGCGGATACTGCTCTTTGATTCGCACATTATTTCGAGGAGATTGCATCGAGTATGTCACGGTCCAAATTTTCTGCCGTTTTCAAATCGTACTGGTATCATGTGGAGGCTAGCTATTGGCTACCGTCATACTTTCGCCGTTTTCAAATCGTGCCTGAGGCTCTGAAGCCTTACGTAGTTGGTGAAGCTTCAGTACAGGAATGAATATGAAATTTAACGAAGTGGTTGCGCAACGTTTTAGCAAACAGTCAGGGCCGAGGGCGTCAGGGGAGTCAAAACCTGTGGCCCATGGCCATAGGGGCCCATAAATAATAACTCATTTTTTCAAAATATGGTCCAGACCTGGTCTCTAGACTTTGCTTGGAAAATACACGTTTTTTTTATAAGAAACTGGTTTATAAGAAACTAGTACTAAGATGGCCAAAATTTTAAGAAACTCTAGTACTATGTCTGAGAAGTACTGAGAAACTTTTCAAACTTAAAAGCACGAATTCTATAGCAAATAGATCGTTGAACCTTTATCATTGGGCAATATTATCTTACCATTTGTGTTTTCAACATAACAAAACACTGTTTATTCCTATATGATGTTTTAAATATCACGAAACATATCTGCAGCAGTGTTAGCGACCACATTGACAATTCATGCATTCAAAAAATAAGAAACCAATTAAGAAACTTTTTGGACAAAATTTCATGTTAAATTAAGAAACTTTTAGTACTATGGCCTGATCCTAGTTTCTTATAAAGAAAAGCGTGTAGACCCCACTAATTTCTCAGATTGTCATAATATATTAAAATCAAGTATAAGAACAGTAATAGTTAAATAAAACATCCAAACTATTGAAATATACCGGATGAGCTGAAAAAAATTTCGCATTCGAAAATTCATAGGGTACCCAACGGATATGAATGATTCAAACTCTGTTGTAAAGCAGACAGACCATAAGTATTTTTGTGATTTTCTCTTGTTTGAAAAGCTCTGAAACTTTAGGTAAATTCAACTTCACTTAATTCTTTGGTTCCAAAATGCCTGAAATGGCACTTTCAAATCCCCCACCCCCTGCTCCGTACTTTATGACAGCTCCCCTATCAAAGAATACTTTTTTTATTCAAGATTCGAGCAATGATGAGGGGGTGACAGGGTAGTGGTACCATGGAACCAGAGGGGTGGTACCTGGTACAACATTGTGCAAATGTGGTGGAACCTGGTACCAAAGGTAGAGGTACCGGTACCAAGCTTATATGACTCGGTACCAATAAAAATTTCGTCCATAGATGATTTTGGGATCTATAGAACGAATTTTTAGCTTTTAACAGTGCAGACAGTGACACAGATGCCACGGTGACGTGCTCAGGAGTGGTTTGGTCTTGCCCATTGGTCTCACGAGAAACTGACGTAGACCTCCATTCAGAATTCGTCATATTCATGATTAACTGATAGCTCCTGCCCCCAAAATTGGTGGTACCAATACCTTCAATTTGGGTGGAACCTGGTACCTTATGAGTTGGTACCGGTACCAAAGACTCCACCTGTCACCCCCCTCAATGATGCATATCTTCATAATATTTGACCAACACTTGATTGTAACATCTTTCCAAACAAATTATGGATATAGAAATGAGTAAGTACATAGATTTAGTTTTCATTGATTTAGGTCATGAAATGTCAAGTAACTACCAGAAAATATAAAGGTAGAAAATTGTATGTCAGTACCATGTAAATTTCAGAATGATATTGAATGTTAATTGTTAATCTTGTGTATCATGAATCGGTTCTAATTCTAGAGGACCATCTTGGAGACATACCTACATATATCAGAACTGTATGGTACTCGATGGAGTGTGAGACAAACAGTCAGGGCCGAGGAGAGGGGGCGTCAGGGGGGTCAAAAACCTGTGGCCCATGGCTATATGGGCCCATAAATAATAACTCCCATTCAAACTGTTATCGAAATGGAATGCTGACGTATACAATACACGAGACTGAGCGGCGTTGCGCAGACTATACCTTTTCACTGGGTATTGTCTACACGCAGGCTAAATTTGTCTTGCATTCAGCTCATTGTTGGGGAGCAGCATAACATTCGTACACAATAAGTTCGCAATGACTTCTTCTTGAGTTTCATGATTTTCATGATTCTTACGTGAAGGCCTTGCCTACATAAGCCCGGCGGAGGTGCATTATATCGCGGGTGAATCAAGAAAAGGTTTAGGGGTTTGGCAGGCCATGGAATAAAAAGTATGTGACTGATATTCAAAACTGAAACGTTAATCTATCATTCAAAGGCTAACTTAGATGAGAAAATTTCAAAGGCTAATTTCTAAGGCTAACTTAGATGAGAAGTCGCGACAGTTAGAAAAATGTCTGTGAGGGTTTGTATGGGAATCGAGAATCCACATTCCATTCTAGTCCATTTTTTCTGTAACATTGAAGTTTGCATTGTCAGTTTCAGGACTTGAATTTTAATTTCAATGGCAAGTAAATTATGGACCAGAATGGAATATGGAATCCTCGTTCCGAAACATTCCCGCCCCTTACTACCCATGGTACCAGACTCTCAGCGTAGCACCTTCCCAGCATTTTCCTAATTTCTGGGTCTAGATAATGAGTGATTTTACCAAACAAAATCATCTAAGTTAGCCTTTGACTGATAGATTAACATTTCAGCTTTGAAGATCGGCCTCATACTTTTCATTCCATAGCCCGCCAACCCAGGGGGGACTTGGTCGTTCAAGTTGACGTCTCCGTTGCAAAATGTTGCAAAACCCTAAACCCTCAGCGGTAGTAGCTTTTAGCCTAACCGGTAGTAACTTTTGGCTTCCTTTTGCACAAATAACAATAGGTTGATTGTTCCAGAAACAATTCAGCTATTGTATGACAGACATGAGAAAAAAAATAACTTCTATTTACTTTGAAATGAAACAATTGTAGAGTAAAGGTAGGATTGGGATCGGAGGACCTGCTCCTAGTGTGAGTATATGAAAGTATGGTCAAAAGTATAGTACATCACTTCAATGATCAGAAATTTGTTTTGATACTGAATAACTGGTTGATCTATGTCGTTACACATTCTTACTAACAACAATTGGGCCTATTTTTTAATTCAAAAATCTGTCGGATGGACACTTGATACTTTGGAGCTACCGACTGCCCAAACCTTAAAGCGCATGGCTGCCTGAGCTGTACTCCTGTTTAAGACATCTGATGGTCTACAAAATAAATCTTATGGACCTGCATCCTACCTTCCCTGTCCTGTGAAAATCCAGGTTTTGCTCGTCTGTCGGACGGACTAGATAGAAAGCGAATTTTTAGTGCTTGTTTTTCAGTTGCATTTCTTTGCTACCAAAAAGTATCTTCCTGTAAAGTTTTGATATCTACGTATAGCTCAACTCTTCAGGATTGCATTTCAATCCATCTCTTTGCTTAAAATGATTATTGACATAGCTTGAGCATACATTAAATGCATGCAGTCCGTCCGTCGGACGGACACTGTCGGACGGACACAATTTTCCTATCCTTTTGGCAGCGCCTACATCATACTAGAGACTCATATGCCTATATAGAGCTACTTCAAGCAAAATTCAGCATAATTCCATGCTAGAATTGGTTCTCGGCCCCATACCAGCTGAAAATTTCATTGCCATTCAGCACTGTGAAAACAAGTTCAAAAATGGCACGTTTTTGATCAAAAATGAGTTTTTACGCAGCAGAAATTGCACCGAACGATTTTTTCGTGAAAATAATGATGAAATGAGTCACTCTCTGTCGCCTGCAAGTACTGAAAACAGTTAAATTACTTTGCAACTCACAGAAGATCTGTTATTAGCAAAAATACGATTTTCTCTGAGTGTGACCAATTTCAAAATAGGCCCAATTCAGTTCAGCAAACTTTCTTAAATCTCTCCGAACTAATCATATCAATTGTCGCAACCCTAAGCGGTAGTAAATTTGAAAATTTTTTACCCTAAGGGGTAGTAAATCGCAGATTTCGGGACCCTAAATTTTGCAACGGGTACGTCACCTTGAACTACCAAGTCCCCCCCTGGGTCCCCGTCAAAGGAAAATGGTTATCTACAACAGTAACAGGAACGGTGTATACACTTTTTGTATACACCGTTCCTCTTATAAAAACCAGTAATTTTTTGCCCTGTCAAAGGAAATCTACATCTGCAGCAGTAACAGGAACGGTGCATACACTTTTTGTATACACTGTTCCTCCTATAAAACCAGTCATTTTTTCCCTGTCAAAGGAAAATCTACATCTATAGCAGTAACAGGAACGTTGTATACACATTTTGTATACACTGAACCCCTTATAAAACCAGTAATTTATTTCAACGTCAATGGAAATTCTACATCTACAGCAGTAACGGGAACTGTCTATACATATTTTGTATACACTGTGCCTCTTATAAAACCAGTCATTTTTTCCCTGTCAAAGGACAATCTACATCTATAGCAGTAACAGGAACGTTGTATACACATTTTGTATACACTGAACCCCTTATAAAACCAGTAATTTATTTCAACGTCAATGGAAATTCTACATCTACAGCAGTAACGGGAACTGTCTATACATATTTTGTATACACTGTGCCTCTTATAAAACCAGTCATTTTTTCCCTGTCAAAGGACAATCTACATCTATAGAAGTAACAGGAACGTTGTATACACATTTTGTATACACTGAACCCCTTATAAAACCAGTAATTTATTTCAACGTCAAAGGAAAATCTACATCCATAGCAGTAGTAGGATCGGTGTATACACATTTTGTATACACTGAACCCCTTATAAAACCAGTAATTTATTTCAACATCAATGGAAATTCTACATCTACAGCAGTAACAGGAACGCTGTATACACATTTTGTATACACCGTTCCTCTTATAAAACCAGTAATTTATTTCAACGTCAAAGGAAAATCTACATCTATAGCAGTAACAGGATCGGTGTATACACATTTTGTATACACTGAACCCCTTATAAAACCAGTAATTTATTTCAACATCAATGGAAATTCTACATCTACAGCAGTAACAGGAACGCTGTATACACATTTTGTATACACCGTTCCTCTTATAAAACCAGTAACTTATTTCAACGTCAAAGGAAAATGTACATCTACAGCAGTAACAGGAACTGTCTATACAAATTTTGTTTACACCGTTCCTCTTATAAAACCAGTAACTTATTTCAACATCAATGGAAATTCTACATCTACAGCAGTAACAGGAACTGTCTATATATATTTTGTGTACACCGTTCCTCTTATAAAAGCTGTAACTTATTTCAAGGTCAAAGGAAAATCTACATTGATAGCAGTAACAGGAACGGTGTATACACATTTTGTATACGCCGTTCCTCTTATAAAACCAGTAACTTTTTTCCCTGTCAACGGAAAATGGTGACCTACAGCAGTAACTGGAACGGTGTATACAGCAGTAACTGGTACAGACCCCCAACCCCCGGCAATGATAAGGAGAGTTTTGAGGCATTAAGGAACTTGCTATCTGCTGTAGATGCAGAAGGTAAAGAGATTATCTTGATTGGTGACACTAACTGTGATCTAAAAAATCACAAGGATGGGTGCACCAAAAGTATAAAATCAATTTATTCTGAATTCCAATTTGAGCAGCAAATAAATGAATATACTAGGGTAGCTGCGCTAGAAAAAGATGGTGCTTCACACACTTCCAAGACTCTTATAGATCACTTTGCCACAAATCGCCCAAATTACATTTTGAAAGCGAATGTGCTAAAATTAGGAATGGTCGATCACTACCTTATCTTTGCAATAAGGAAAATAAATGCAAAGCGATTGATAGATAAGCAAGTAAAACAAGTCGAAACACGTAGCCTTAGAAACTATGATAAGCAGCTATTCCTGGACGAGTTGGCAACCATTGACTGGAACGAGACTCTTGCGCCGACTAATGGCAACCCTGATCTCATGGCCTCGGTATTTAATAGTGTTATCTCATCTCTTTTGGAGGTGCATGCACCACTAAAGCGTAGAAAAATAACTTGCCATCACGCTCCTTGGATTACTGTAGAGATAAAAAGCCTGATGAAGGAACGTGATTTAGCAAAAAAGAGGTCCGAGAAAGATGCTTCCTATTGGTCAGACTATAAGAAGTTGCGGAACAAAGTCACTTCTGAACTTCGTGCCAGGGTACAGGAATACTACCATAACCTTATTGATGAAACCCATAACAATCTGAAAGCTATGTGGAAAACAATAAATAAGGTTTTACATAAGAACTCGAATCACACAGTAACTCAAAACATCATTTTTGAAGGCACAGAACTAAAATCACCTTCACAAATTTCAGAAGCTTTCAACAAACATTTCACGACGGTTGGACCTAAGTTGGCGGAGAAAATAGAAAGTCAGCCTTCCGATGACCCTCTTAAGTACCTTGGAGATAAAACCGGAGAAACCAAATTTAAGCTACAGCCAGTAAATGTAGAGTATGTAGAACGTGCTATAAAAGCTCTGAATAACTCTAAGTCTCCTGGTGCTGACAGAATCCCCGTCAAAATACTGAAAGATGCCATAAACTTAGTGTCGAAACCACTGACACTGATATACAATGCATCTTTAGAAAGGGGTATTTTCCCCCAGATCTGGAAATTAGCCAGAGTAACACCTATTCATAAGGCAGGCACGAAAACAGATGTAAACAACTACCGGCCTATCTCAGTGTTATCAGTTGTGTCGAGAATTTTAGAAAAGATTGTACACGACCAACTAATGGAGTTTCTAAAGGGACAAAACAGGCTTTGTTTGAACCAGTTTGCATTCCAAAAACTGCACAGTACACTGACATGTCTACTGAATGTAATAGACCCATGGTTCAAGAACTCTGATGAGGGGAAAATAAATTTGAGTATATTCCTTGATCTCAAGAAAGCATTCGATACCGTTGACCATAAAATCCTATTGTTGAAGTTACGAGAATATGGTGCTGAGGGTACTTCTCACAGCTGGTTCACTTCTTATCTGACCAATAGGGAGCAGTTCTGTTATTTTGACGGATCCACTTCCAGCAAAAGCAGCATTGAGTGTGGTATTCCCCAGGGCTCGTGCTTGGGACCCTTACTCTTCATACTATACATTAATGATTTTGAGAACTGTCTAAAAAGCACGATCCCAAATATGTATGCTGATGATACATGTGTGAATATCGCATCAGAAAACCTGAATGAACTTCTAATAGATTTGAAAAACGAGCTGGAAAATATATCGAATTGGATGAGGATTAATAAACTTAGTTTGAATGCCAGCAAAAGTGAATATATGGTTATAGGCCATAGGCGACAACTGAATAAGATAGGTAATGATTTGCCAGATCTTGTCCTCAATAATGAAGTTATCAAAAGGGTTGACAAGACAAAATACTTAGGGATAAACATCGACGAAAGCCTTAACTGGAAAGTGCAGTACAAAGCTATCAAAAATAAGCTGAAAGGGGGCTTGAGCTCCTTAAGAAAGCTGAAAAACATCCTTCCGCAAAGGAAACTTGATCAAGTTTATAAAGCTCTCTTTGAAAGCCATCTTCGCTATGGCAACATTGTTTGGAGTGCTCTTTCCAACACCAAGCTATCCCAGTTGCAAAGATTACAGACAAGGGCAAAGAAGCTAATAGCGAATGCCAAGTATAAGGACGGATGGACTTGCAAATGGCTCAATGTAAAGTCATTGATCTCCTTTGACCAAGGAGTCATGACATATAAAATCTTGCATGACCTCTGTCCCGAAAATCTTCGCCATAAGTTCACTGAAAGATCCATGATTTCAGAGTATAGAACCAGAAACAGTGGAGATTTGCAAATTCCTAAAGTTAGGTTAGAATATGCAAAGCGAAGTTTCTACTTTTCTGGTGTCAAAAACTGGAATGATATCCCTGACAACATTCGAGAAAGAGAGTCAATCGCTCGTTTTAGAACAGGTCTTAGAGACTATCTTTTGAACCTTTCACAGGACCCAAACACGACCCCTTGGTAGAGCAGCAACTCATATTAATTATATCTTTTCCCATATTATTTTGAACAAACATTGTTAATAGTTAGTGTATTTGCTGAAAGGTAGCCCGTGTATAAATATTGATAAAATGAAAAAAAATGAAATGTATACAAATTTTGTATACACCATTCCTCTTATAAAACCAGTAATTTCTTCCCTGTCAAAGGAAAATGTACATCCAAAGCAGTAACAGGAACGAACTATACATTTTTTGTTTACACCGTTCCTCATATAAAACCAGTAACTATTTTCAATGTCCAAGTAAAATCTACATCCATAGCAGTATCAGGGCCGGTGTATACACATTTTGTATACACCGTTCCTCTTATAAAACCAGTAAGTTTTTTCCCTGTCAAAGGAAAATGGTGATCTATAGTAGTAACAGGAACGGTGTATACACATTTTGTATACACCGTTCCTCTTATAAAACCAGTAACTTTTTTCCCTGTCAAAGGAAAATGGTGATCTATAGCAGTAACAGGAACGGTGTATACACATTTTGTACGCAACATTCCTCTTATAAAACCAATAACTTTTTCCCCTGTCAAAGGAAAATGGTGACCTACAGCAGTAACAGGAACGGTGTATATACATTTTGTATACACATTCCTCTTATAAAACCAGTAATATTTTCCCTGTCAAAGGAAAATCTACATCTATAGAAGCATAAGGAAAGGTGTATACAAATTTTGTATACACCGTTCCTCTTATAAGACCAGTAATTTTTTTGCAAGTCAATGGAAAATGTACATCTACAGCAGTAATAGGTAACGTTGTATACACATTTTGTATACACCGTTCCTCTTATAAAACCAGTAACCTTTTTCCAAGTCAAAGGAAAATGATGACCTACAGCAATAACAGGAACGGTGTATAAACATTTTGTATACACCATTCCTCTTATAAAACCAGTAATTTCTTCCCTGTCAAAGGAAAATTTACATCTTCAGCAGTAATAGGAACGGTGTATACACATTTTGTATACTCCGTTCCTCTTACAAAACCAGTAACTAGTAGCCATCATCAAGTCAAAGAGCAAAGGAAACAATAGACTCATCGTCATAAGTCTAGGTTGAGAACTAAGTAAAAATAAGTTGAAAACACAGAAAAACACAAAGTTAACATAGCTCGCCATACTGATCTAAATTTCAAACTGCTACTACCTTGTCCTCAAGGGGGGCCCTGAGGTTGAGGCCCCCCCATAGTACCCCTGGATAACGGATTCACGTGTTGATTTTTCGTTTTTCATGCTATCACGGACTATAAAATAGTATTTTCACATTCACGCTGCAGAAATTTTAAGAATTCTCCAGAAAGATATTTCTTTGTAAATACATAGCTGGCGAAGAAACAAGAGGGAAAGCAGGGTAATCTTAACATGGATTTCAAAGTTTCGGAGCCAAAACTGTTAGTGAAATGAGATAAATAGGGGTCCAGGGGCTTGCCCCGGAAAATTTTTTCAGTATTCGCTTCTAGAACATAGAAAAACGCCGTATTGTGGAAATTAAAGCCTGGTAACCTATCATTTGCTTCTCAGAAAAAGTCGATTTTCGTTCAAATAGACTGCATCTTTTACTTTGCCGCTGGCAATTTGAGTAGTACCATGTACTATTTTTAGGTTACTCAACTCAGAAATTCTTCATGTAAGATCAATGCTCTTTTTATGGAAGACTTTCTAGGAGACGAATATCTTCATATGGGGTAGCTAGATTGCGAGCGAATGGAGTAAAAATGGAGGTCCGGGGGCTTGCCCCCGGAAAATTTTTTGAGACTACACCCTTAGAATGACCGAAAACAGCATTTCTTTGTGAAATTTAAAGGCGCAATCACGTGCTTAAATGTCCATTTCACGAAATAACGACCAAATTTTTTGCAAATCACGCTGCACGACAGAGTCTTAGATCACGAATTCACGAGTCGAAAATATCAAAATCACGAAATCACGCGCCTAAATTAGCCAAATAACGCTTCACGTACAAATATGGGGGGGCCTCCACCGATATTACCCATTCTGCGCTTGCGCGTGAGCTCGTGCGCAAAATATTGTAAATTGACAGCGAGGCCAGTAAAAGATGCCTTCGACTTTACCAGCATTGTCCTTGTCCATGTTGTAAGTTGTTGAACTGGACACCAGAGATCAGCCCTTAAAGATTCGTGGTTTTCGTTACAATCAAACCTGCAACGGAAAGGACAACGCGAGTCCGAAATCCATTTGAACAACCTATTGTTTCCAGTGGCAGTTATGGGATCCACTCGAAGCATTGCTGAGCAAGAAGAGCTGAACGAGCAGCTCAGAGAGAGCAGCTGCAATGGACACAGCCATGCAGTTTTGAAGAGCATAGAAGACGGTGCCGAAATCAACTCTCAAAACAAAGTAAACGGATGGACGGCTCTGCATTGGGCAACCAAAAGAGAGCGTGATAATATTGTCATAGTCTTGCTGAAACATGGAGCAAACCCAAACATCAAGAACAACAAAGGCGAACTAGCAATTGACTTGACGACGAGGGAAGATATAAAACGTTTGTTGACATCGAACACAGATCACATTTCCGAGGAAAGGCACGGCAGGTCAGCAGATTCTGACGAAAAACAGCAAAAACCCGACTCTACACGTGGAGGTGGGTCAGCGGGTACTGTCAGCTTTGTGCCTGGGTATCTTGCAAACCCAGTGTTTCCATATGCAGTTGCTACAGCCAAACCAATCCTAACCCAGGCTGTTACCCCCAGTAGCTCTGAGAGTGGTAAAAATGAACCATCGGTACTAGTACCAGGCTATCTTGCAAATCCTGTGCTAATGACAGCTGCTCCTAAAGCTGAGAGCACCAATGATGGCGTACCTGGTGATGAAAAATCAGAACAACCAGTCCTTGTTCCAGGCTACTTAGCAAATCCAGTAATTCCTTATGCAATGGCAACAGGAACAGCAGTTTCTGGCAGCAATGATGTAACAGTGAATGACCACCCTGGCAATGAAAGCCCAGTTAATTTTGTGCCAGGATATATCATGGGGGCTAATAAGAATGATGTCCATGATGACTTCAAGCAGATATTTGTGCCGCATGTGCAACAGCTGGGCTCCTTGGTTAACACTTATGTAAACAGCATGAAAAGTTTGGAGAAGCCAGTTGAGTACAGAATGTACGATTCATGCAAAACAACACCAGTTGCAACAGTTTTTGTAAGCACTCCAGTTAGTGAGCTTGTATTGAAAGTTCGAGTTGCTGGGACTGAAGACTTTTATGAGGTAGAAATGAACAGCAAGCTTCTCACATATGATGAATTGTTAAATGTTTGTTGCAAAGAGCTTAACATCAATAAGCATCAAATAAACAAATTGAGGAAACTGCCAAATACAATCATACGCAGAGACAAGGACATCAAGCGATTACAACCCTACCAAGAGCTGGAAGTACTACTAAACTAAATGTGAACAGGCTATTTGAATGCATGTACAGGTCTAGTGTTGTTTGTTTGTGACGATACTGTGTGAACAGGCAGAAGTTGCTATCACTGTTGTGTCTCCAAGAAATTTCTAACTGTCCAAATTATAATCATTATGATATGATATCAAAATGTTCTTCCTCGTTCTGAGGATTTACTGTCAGGCAGGGTTACCATTTGGCTGATTTGATGGCCAAATTTCTTGATTCTGGTCATTTTTCAGAGCCCTTGTCTGACAGAAAATTATTTGGCTGAAAAGGAAAAGTTGGTTGAATTCTGGCCATAAGAATAAAAATCATGAATAAAGGAAACAAAAAAAGAAAATCTATTTTGGACAGCTGACGCTCAAAATCTCATTGAAAATCTTAAAACTGCCAGTGACAAAATGGCAAAGAAGTTAAAACTTGATAAAAGCTTTCAAAGAAAAAGGTGTAAAGGTATTTCTTGAACACAAATCTATTCTCAATTACATTAACACTGCATATAATTGGGCAAAATTTGGCTGTTTTTGAACAATTCTTGGTTGGCCAAATTTTGCTTTGAGCCATTTCACCATGACCTATTTCAAACATCATGCAACCCTGTTTGAGGAACCAATGACACAACAGCCAAGCCAAACATGTATGGCATCTTTATCAAGTCCTCTACATCATCTCAATACTGTGCAATTCTTATCCTCCCAAACTGCCTCTTGCATTACCGTCATACAGTTTTTTTTGTTTGATTTTATATACACTCGGTTTTGGTTTTGTTCCTGTCCTGTTTCACTCTAATTGAATGATATTCAATGATTTGAGGTATATAATTAGGTTTTGGAGCCAAAATAGCGTAGTTTTCTCAAATATCTGTAATCACAGACACCATTCCATACTCAGACTGAACATGAAGAGAACTCAATGGCTCATTTTAACTTTTATTCTATATATTTAGAAAAGATACATACACATATTGTGAAGTGAAATCACACTTTGTGCTTATCTGATATACTCCCTGACTGCAACTTCAAAGTGCTTGGGATTTAATGCGCTGATGTCATTTTTAGGAGAATTTCATGGGGAAATGTCTGCTTAAGCAAATCATTTTTGTGCTGTATTATAACAAAAGTGATGCTGTGATCTATACTGGGTATTGAAGAACATTGATGCATGTTAGAATCACAATCCTCATCTTCTTGGAACTTCAGAAACAATATCAGAAATAATTTCAGTCTATCAAGAGAACATTTTATGTATTTCTGATAGACAAACAAGGACATTTCATCTTCTTGTACAAAGAGAAATGAAGTATCGGTTGAAGAATTCACTGAAGTAGGTGAAAGATATTTCTTTTGGATAGATGAAGGCAATGCAACCTTAATCAGTTTTGGAAGTAGGTTGTTACGGTGGAAAGGCAATAAACACTAATTGATAGCTAACAGTCACTTTCTGCTTATTACATGAAATATCTTCAATAGACCTTTTAGCTATTCTACAAAAGAGCCTGGATCGAGCGTTATTTTTATACAATTTTATACGCGAGGTTCGATCGAGTGGTATTAGAGGTTCTATCACTATTATGCACATTCGAAAATTCTTCAAATAGCATCATAACATCGTTCGATTTAGATTCTTTTCTAGAATAGCTAAAAGGTCTATTGTTCACATTCGAAAATTCTACAAAATTTAATGAAATATCGTTCGATCCAGATTCGTTTCAGAATAGCTAAAAGGTCTATTGGTTGTCTTCTTTACTTGTGGCTAGTTTCCAGTCTGAGGAATTTCCTGAGCCAGGTGGAATTTATTTACACAATCAAAGGTCATTCAACTCTAAATTTTTAATCAATTGCAAGGTGATATTTTCCTTTATGAACAATAGAACTTCTGACCACTTAGAAATTCCAATGACTAGATACTGTAGCTTCACTGTGATGATTTGCAGATTTATTCTGTCCTTGATTACTGTAATACAACTTCAAGTTCCTGATATGGTTGCAGTCTCATTACATCTTTATCCCTGCGCACAACTGTATCAGGTAATTTTCTTATCTTAATGATTGAATCTCTGTCAATTTTGAGTTCCCTTGAGCAGACATTCAGTAGCTCATCATATGTTAGTATTTTCCTGTTAAGTTCAACTTCAATAAAATCTGGGTCATCATTGTTGGCTTTGCGGATCTTAACAACAATCTCACTTATGTCAGAACCAACAAAAACTGTTGCAACTGGTGTTGTTTTACAGGAATCACACATGTGATATTCCACTGTTTTTTCAAGACTTTTCATACTGTTCACGTAAGTGTTCACTAGGGATCCAAACTGTTCTACATGTGGCACAAACATTTGTTGGATTTCATCATTGTTTTCATTATCCCTTCTGGTTTCAACAGCACATGGAATCATGGGATTTGCAAAGTAGCCTGGGACAAAATTCATAGTGGCATCAGTATCAGAAGCTTTAGGCATGGACCCGTTGGCCATAATTGGTGCTCTAGCGGCAACTGCACATGGGAATACTGGGTTAGCCAGATACCCTGGTAAAATGACATGCTGATCTTTCAGTTCAACTTGGTGATTGTTATCTGAAGCTTTCCTTAGTGTTGTGGAGGTTTGAAGAGCATATGGAAAAAGTGGATTTGCAAGGTAGCCTGGCACAAAGTTAACGGAATTTGCATTGACATGTTTTGTAGGTGTTGTGGACGCATTGCTTGCTTCCTTTGTGGGGACCTCCTGCTCTCCAATATCAGTATCACAACTTTCCTTCCTCATTTCAAAGTTGTTCAAAATCTTGCAGATGTCTTTGTTTGATGTCATGTTAATGGCTAGTTCACCTTTATGATTCCTAATACTCGGATCTGCACCATTTTCAAGCAATGCTTGGACGATTCCAACATGCTCTCTTCGTACTGCACAATGCAATGCGGTCCAACCGTTCACTATGTTCTGTGAGTTTACTGCTCCTCCATTTCGCAGTTGCTGAAAAACATCTTCTTCTTTTCCTATTGAACATTGTTCCCGCAATTTCTCGTTAACATCAAGATCCCCACTCATTGTCTCAATGTGTCCAATTGACTTAAATATCCTCGTGCACAATTTGCTGTGAATTGCGTTCATCAACAAGTAATCGACCAAATGGCAACGCGATGCTCAATGCTTTGTCCTTCCCTGTCCTCTGTTAGGCCCTTTCTGCGACTGCGATTTGTGCCTCGTTTGAATGTAAATTCTCGGTCGACTGGGACCGGACTTCTCGTAAAAAAAGACCGGACCCGGGACACAAGGTTTTATAGCTTCTTCCTAACTGTGCTGCAATATTTTTGGTGAAAACTCAGCTTAGCTCTCACCTCTCCTGGTCTTTTCGTCTTTCCAAATTTTCTCACTGGTGCCCCCATAAACATACCGATCAAGATCAAACACCAAATGGTGTACCGAGAGGTATATCAGAAAGCGTTTTCCAAACCCAAATTGTCTTGGCCCACCCATCACCTAGGGGGTCCCCCTAGGAAAAATTTGAAAACTTCAGTTCCAAAAAAGGAAAAGACTTTAAGTGAAGTGAATAAATAGCACCATAGTCACAATAGGATAGCACTTCCCTAATTTTGCGCATGCGTATTGTTGTTGCAAGTCTAGGCCTATATGCCAATGGCTTTTTCTTGTTTCCAGTTTCAAAATTTGACAGTTAATGTCGGAGGATATCGTTTTACAGAGCTAAAAGTTATGCAGTTGCAGCACCATTGATGTGGAGTATGACCAACAAAGAGTAAACTTTGGTTTCTTGAAAGAGTACTGCGATTCCAATGGAAAATAAGCTGCTTGCAGCGAGATAGGCCGTTTTGTTGTCTTAGATCAAATAAGGCTGTTTTCGCTCGTTGATGTTGTTTGTGGTTTCTGCATGCGAGGTCGAAGTTCCGTGTTGATACGAGGATTAATGAAGACAACATGGAATCAGAAGGAATTCCAAGGTCCAGGCTTACAACAAAGCTGCTTGTTAATCTGGCAACACAGCAGGTACACATGTGATTGGAGACTTGTCATTTGATATCATACATAATTAGAATGAAGAGATTGAATTGGATGTTTATCCATCACATTTTCACAACTGCAAAATGTCCATGTGAAAAAGTGGCACTAGAGCCACAACATCTTGGCAAAGTGGCAATAATCCTGTATGGAAAAGTGTGGTTAATGTTTACACCCAAGAAACGATGGCATTCCCAATTGGGCCAGTCAGCATTCCATAAATTTTGTCCGCCACATATTTCCGCCAGTAATTAGGTAGTATAGAAATTTACTCCAAAAGTTCAAATTCAGTTACTAACTCAAGTTCCTAGCAGCTGAAACAGTTTAAATTTCACGCCAAAAACCACTGGCGGGTAATTTTCCTTCATGCACACTGGGCATTGAGACTTCAAAATAGACAGTGCAGTAGATAAATAATAGAAGCACCCTCCTTGTTCACCCAAGGTGGCAGTCGAAATTTCTTTTTGCTTTCCATATTGGGCTGCAATAGATCATTTTATAGCCCAAATGTTCAAATACATTTTAGGGGACATCAACTTTCAGTTTTGGTATCTTTTCTAGGGGTCATCCAAAAATCCACTCATGATCAGTTAGAGACATTCAATGCTCCTAAGGGGGGAAGGGGTTTTATCAAAACCGTTCAGTGTTCATTGGTGAACTTAAGGAATTTCATGTGTCATATAAAATACATTGACCATTCCTTTAATCAGGATCACGTTCAGGCCAAATTTTATGTATTGAATCACACACCAGACGGCCATGTGGTATTACAGCTTGGTCAGAAATCATGCATGAAGACTCAATATTAAATAATCTTTGGTTGAATCGTTAATATTCCTGGTTATAAACGATGTATAATTGTCAATATTCATTGTCCTTCAACAGAGACATTTGCGTCATCTCACTTGCATCTTTGGACGGAACATAGACCCACAAATATTGCCTCCAGTAAAGATGGGATGCAAACCAGGATTGCTGAATCTGTTCTTCACTTTGCATACAGAAGATGAAAAAATAGGTAAATTCTTTTACTTTGGTGTAGAGCTTGCTGACACATTTGGAACTTTCCCTTCATTTGTTTCCCTTATCACAGCATAGACAATAGATCTATGGTCGCATAGCATCTATGTCATGACTCTGCAGCAGCTGCAGATAATACCACAAAAACTCGAAAAAATACCCTTTAACTTTGTCAGAAAAATTGGCACCAAATGTTTTTCTCTTTCTCAGCATGCTGAAGAACATAGAAAAGCATGTTACCACAAATTTACATAAAAAAATCACTCGGCTACTGTCTGTGACATAGGGCTCTGCACTGTGTACCATGCAGCTTTCCTTGTATGTTCATGACAATGTCTATGTTAAGGTGTTGGGGCGCAGTGGTGAAGTCCTCTGACTTTGCAGTCAGAACAGTCGGATAGAGTGGGTTTGATAAATGGTAGGGCCCCACCACTTGAGCGCCATGACCAGGGGCCGCAGATTCGGTCAGCCCTTGCAGTAGCTACTTCTGCAATCCCTGTGCTTGGCGCTAAAAACTGCAACTTCACCTTCTCCTGTGTTTGCATAATGCTATTATGTTTCTCTTTTATTTTAGATCTCTATCAAAGTGAACAGATTGAGCATTCCTTGGTAAGAATAATACTTCTGTTTATCATTTTACTAATATTTCTGTTATAAACAGCAATTGTGTGCATGAATTTTTGTTCATGTCTGTCATAAGATTATTAGATATTCCTTGTTAGAATTCTCAAGTATTCTAGTCAGAATGCAAAGATTCTGCAGGAAAAATTTGCTTGAATTTGCAAAAAAATGCTCGAAATTCCTTGGGTGCCAGTACTCTGATCTGTACATTAAGTAAAAAACTATTGAAGATACTATATATAAGTAATTTTCTTGGAATTTTTGAACCAGGAAGCATTTTCATGGACAACATACTGTAGTGTGTAATGTGCAGTTCTAGGTTTGATTTTGTACTAACTATGATTTGGTAGTGCCAGATGGTGTGAAAGTTGAAGAGCTTAAAAATAAAGACTGCGTTTATACGATGCCAGCCAGTGGCGTGGTGGCTCAACGTTGACTGGGGGGGCACAGCCAGTTTTGGCGCCCCCTAGAAAACTTTGACTGTTATTTGCTGTACAACGTGCCGTGGCTATTCAAAGGTTGTTCATTCTTTAGACAATGCTTTGAAATTGAATAACTGTGCTTCTTTTATGATTCCGTCATAATATACCAAAATCAAACAGTTTGCAATGGGCTTAAATCATTTGCGAGCGAAGCGAGCGAAAATTTTTGAGACCATGATCTTCACATCGTTGGAAAATGCCCCTTCTGTGAAGAATTCGACAGAGGAGTCTACCAAAGAGTAGATGAAAGACGAACATTGATCAGCATATTGAGGGCAATGAAACTAAGATATTTTTGGCATTTGATACGGCTAAATAACGTATACAGAATATTGTTAGTGGGGTACATTGATGGAGAGAGAGGCAGAGGTCGCCCAAGGATGAGCTGGTATGACAACATCAAAGAATGGACTGGTTTGCGACATGAACAGGCAACAAGAATAGCAATGGACAGAGAAAAGTGGAGAGTTACTGTTTCATCCAACGTCGAAAGATAAGGAACATGAAAAAGAAGAAGAAGTGAAGAATTCACCACTTTTAACTGCAAAAAGGAATATGAAATTGAGAGGCTTCTCGAAGATTTTTTAGAATATAGCATCAAAATCTCGAAGACTGCCTTTTTATAATAGGAACACTAATAAAACTTTCAAGAGTCCTCTTCGTTCTCTTCTGGACAGTTAGCGACAGCAGATATTCACTTTAATGTCCAAACCCTGGATATTCATCCTATGCGCCTGTATGAACAGTCATCTGGATCCACTTTTCCGTCTAATAGATTTAGCGATTCTAAATCCCGCCAAGAATGTGAGACTCCAACTCCAAAGTAAATTTTCAGGATAAAGAACGCGATTGATACGCTAACGTTCTTCAAGTAAATAAAAATGATATCAAAGACCTGAGCCCCATCCTGGATGCTGAAGCCCGCAGCATCTTCCATTCTATTATCCTACATCCGACGAGCTTGCTTTTTTTATTTTACGAGGAAATCAGACGTGTAAGATCTTTGTGAGTATCTTTTTCTGGCTTCGCTTGAATTGAAGCTTAGTTCACACTTGTATTAAACGCCTCAAAATTAGGGTAAAAAGTGCGTCTTCCAAAAACATATCAAATGCGTTTCTGCCAAGCTATTAGCCTGCTATCACTTCGCTATCGAACAGTTCAATTTCTAATTCCATCGAGGCATCTCCAAAGGCCCGAAGTCTAAATTTGAGACGGAGATATCTCCCATACTTTTTTCTGTCGCATTTGTGCATCCCGACGTAATTTAGTGTGAACGGAGCTTTCGGGCATTTGGCGGCCGCTCAAAACGCTGGGCGCCTTCGGCGCCCCCATCTTCTCACGTCGCTGGGGGGCCCGTGCCCCCCGGCCACCACGCCACTGAATGCCAGCACATTTTGAAAACGATGAAAAATGTGACGGCTGCAAAATTTGAGCTAGTGTTCACACGATACCTGAACAATTTGAAAACGGTAGGAACTTAGACAGAAAAAACTTGATGCCAACTCGTTGCAACACTTTGATTTTCTATTTCTATTTCTATTTCTAATTCTTTATACACCGAGACCCTTCAGCAACAAAATAACTTTAGCTAAAAAACATAAATCTAATTACAATCATTTTTTAAAACAAAAAAGAAAACTACTGCTGATCTTCCAGGGGGCCGTGTTTGCATTGGTTTCAGCTCATCAAATGACTTTTTAACTGTTTTTTATATTGATACAAGGTGGAGAGCTCCCTAATATTCATAGGAATCTCATTCCAAGCCTTCAGAGCTGTGTAAGAAAATCTCTTTTTAGAATATTCCAGATTATACTTTGGGATTTGAAGGTTCTCACAAAATCTAGTATTATAGTTAGAGTAATGAGATCTCCGTTGAAATTTATTCCAAAGGTTTTCTGGACATAGCCTGTTCATGATCTTATATGTCATGACTGATCGATCAAACGTAATGAGTTGTTTAACTTGTAAAAACTTCTTCGACCAGTCATCCTTTATCCTGGCAGTGTCAATTATCGAAATGGCCCTGTCTTGAAAACGCTGTAATGATTCCATTTTGGAGTTGGATACACTACCCCATATGACATCAGCGTATCTTATATGACTCTCTACGAGCGCAAGATAGACATTGCTTAATTGAGATTGCGAAACAATGTTTTTTAGGGTTTTTAAAGAAGCAAGGCCCCCGCGTACTTTCGCTTTGATAGCTTTAAATTGGTCCTCCCAATTGAGTCCTTGATCGATAATTACCCCCAATGATTTTGTTTTCTTCATTCGTTTTATTTCTGAGCCATTTAATTTTAGTTTTTCTTGCTCGGTTATCTTATTAGATGCCAAAGAAGCTTACCTACACCCTAAGAGTCGATCAGTCTGGTTCCAAAAGTGTCAAGAAATGTTCTTTTTTCATCATTTTTAAGTTTTTACACGATGCCGTTTCCAAAATGTGTCGGTTAGAGTTCCGTTTTCAAAATCTACCGTTTTCAAAATCTGCCGGCAAAAAATGTGCCGTTTTCGTGTGAACGGGAGGCCTATCCATCGAATTTTTCACCGTTTTCAAAATGTGCCGGCATTGTGTGAACGCAGTCTAAGACCATAAGGCCTCATTTACTGTACAAGGGACCCTTAACTGATATGGATCGGCCTTGCATTTAAGTAAGAATGCTCAGGATTGATCCACTATCCATGCTAATTTCAGTTCTCTAGGAAAGTGTTCCAGTTTTGGATCAAGCCAAAATGAGATGATCCAATTTTTTATGTAATCAGTGCAAATTACTGCATTGATCCCAAATTTGCATGATTAGCATGAATAGAAAGTAAATGATAATGAAGTCCTTTGATATGAGCAACCTCGTCCCCAGGGCCTTTTGTCATATTGGGTCGGAGACGAAAAGGCCTGTCCCCATATGACAAAAGGCCCTGGGGATGAGGTTGTGATATGAGGTGAAAAGAAGTGCATGATATGGTATATACTTTTTGAACTTATTGTAGTTGAAAATTCAAGCTTTCAATTCACTTGGGTCCAATCTTGTGTAGAGGCAAGATGTTTTGGGATGGGTGCCATGTAAATGCCTGCTAGCTTTTTTTGCTTAAAAATTTCTTCACATCTGAAGGAATTCTGTAGTCATTTGAAAAAGTTTAAATGTTTTAGGCAAGAATCTTTGAAAACTGAAAAAATTCTCAACTTGCAATAAGCATTATTTATACCGCACAATACTGGCTTTACCCACATTAACATATATTAGAAATATGTTAATATACCAGGTGAGTCAAAAAGAAGTTTAACTTTTGGCGGGCTATGGAGTAAAAATTATGTGACCGATATTCAGAACTAAAATGTTAATCTATCAGTCAAAGGCTAACTTAGATGAGAAAATTTTGTTTCGTAAAATCATTCATCATTTTAACCCAAAAATTGGGAGAATGCTTGTAAGGGGCATGTTTGGGAACAAGAATTCCTCATTCCATTCTGGTCTATGATTTACTTGCTATTGAAATTATAATTCTATTTCAGAAACTTACTATCTGAACTTCAATTGCACATAAATCATGGACCAGAATGGAATGTGGAATATTTGATTCCCATACAAACCCCTTACAGGCATTTCTCTAAAGTACGACCAAAAACTACCTAGAGTTAAAACGATTTTCGATGCCATTTCGGCTCTATTTGCTTAATAGTAAAAGTTAAGGTCTCTTTCGAAAGAGGAAGAGAAGCGTAATATCCTTAAGCAGCATTTTCGAAATTTAAACTCGCAGAAGGGGGTTGAAATCAAGCCTCAAAAAAAGCAACTCTTAGACCACGCATCCGTCGAGGTTGAAAAATATATGGCTGAAAAGCTCTGTCATATCTGTATCCAAATCTATGCTCCGTTTATTTGTCAACCCAATAGGTTTCTGTCTACAAACGAAGAAATGGCCAAGGGTTAGGAGATTTTGGAAAATCTGGTTTTCTCAATAACGGGGGAAGCACCAAGTCCCTACAACAACAAATAACAGGGACTTTATCACAAAAGACTCTACCGAGCATGGAAGATTGTCTCAAGAGAGTTTAGTCGAAATTCACTTTTTCTTCCTAAATATTGTTGATTTCTTTCAAATAATATCTTTTTTAGATTCTAAACAATTAGATTTGGTACGCTTACAGTTTTTGAAAGAAATGCAGTGTTTCTCATTTGCGAATCTAGCCGTTTGGGAGATTACAATCGATGCATTTCATGTGCTTTTGCAAGAAATAGTTGTTGTCTAAGATGCTTGACCGAACAACTCAAATTCAAATGGAATATTTTTTCAAAGAAAGCATCAATGATCACGAGAAAATGACTTTCGGTTAAACTCCCTTAAGACAACCTTCCATGCTCGATACAGTCTTACTGTGATAAAGTCCGTGTTATTCGTTGCAGTAGCGACTTGTTGCTTCCCCCGATTTCGGAGAAACTAACTTTTCCAAAATCTTCTAACCCTTGGCCATTTCTTCGCATATGGACGAAAATGTACTTAGTTAACAAATAAATGGAGCACAGATTTGGATACAGCTAAGATAGAGCTTTTCAGCCATACATTTTTCAACCTCGACGGATGCATGGGCTAAGAGTTGCTTTTTTTTAGGTTTGATTTCAACCCCCTTCTGTAAGTTTAAATTTCGAAAATGCTGCTTAAGGATATTACGCTTCTCTTCCTCCTTCGAAAGAGAACTTAACTTTTACTATTGAGCAAATAGAGCCGAAATGGCATCGAAAAACGTTTTAACTCTACATAGTTTTTGGTCGTACATTAATTTCTTGGTCTAAATGGTGAGTGACTTTATCAAACAAAATTTTCTCATCTAAGTTAGCCTTTGACTGATAGATCAACATTCAGTTTTGAATATCGGCCCCACACTTTTTATGTAACAGCCCACCAAACGCTTAAACTTTTTTTGACTCACCTGGTATATTTAACATAATATAAATCGAAGGATGAGGACGACGATAAGAAAAGACATTTTGTTGCTTTCGGTTACTTTGACAATCCAGTTACGTTAAAGAAAAATTTTTTGACAATCCAGTTGAAATCCATTAAAGAGATATTTGACAATCCATGATTAGAGAAAGTTCGACAGTCCAGTTGAGCAAAAAATTAATTAACTAGTTATTATGACATAATTCAGAACGTTTCGACTCTGGCTAGAGTCATCTTCAGCAAAGAAATATGTGCACGAGGGCCTTTTAAACTAAAACGAAACATGGCATACAAGGAGGGAGAAATGCCTAATAAGGTAAAATAAACAACAAAACAAAGAAGAAAAAGACCAGTGATAAATGTGAGATAAAAAACAAGACCTAATAAAAAACAAGACCTAATAACATAATATATTTATAAAATGAGTTTCCCTCTGCAGAAAGAAGGAGTTTGTTTGCTTTGCAATTGTTTGATTTAGTGCCAAAGGCTTTTATCTTTGGCAGCTGGTGATCGAGTTTAGCCAATTGGTGGCTTGGGTTTTGCTGACACGTGATTTGGAATTTCTTTTGTTCGTCTTTTGTATCATTTAATTGGTTTGTCACATGAACCAAACTGGAACGACGAGCGTGCAACAAAAAGCGTTTTTGGTTACGCAGTGATTTTCATTATTGTATTTGCTAACTTATTTCTTTCCTCTCAAGGTTGAAGATTAATTTGTTCTTCTCTTGCAGGATTCAACAGTTTTCTCTCCAGATGCAGCTTTTTTTAGTTGTTGTTCATTTTAAGCCTGGTTTCCATTGAGTCACAAGGTGTTGCAAAGTGTCGCAGGAAACTGCTGTACGAAAATGCTGCAAAGCTCTGCGACACTGTTTCTTTTATATTTATATATATGTATATTGGCAACAAAGAAACAATAAATTGGATACTAATAGTGCGGATGAAAAACGAACGAGAAATAAACAAAAAAGGAGATGTTTTTAGCACATACGAAGAAAAACCACATACGAAGAAAAACTATTTAAAGCAGGACACGCAACCCTCAATTGACATCTCAACCATTTAACACTTCTATCGTCTGTCATTATGTAAACATGTTAATCCTCGTAATATATTATAAAAAGTTCGATTCAGATTGTCAGTCACACTCTGATGATAGCATTAACTTGAAAGGCCTTAGTGTGCTAAAAACATCTCCTTTTTTGTTTATTTCTCGTTCGTTTTTCATCCGCACTATTAGTATCCAATTTATATATATGTATATATATGTTCATCTAAAATTTACAATATACTAACTAACAAAAATATTGCATTACAAGACGATAGTGCAAGGAGCATGAAAATACATTGCAACCCTTCAACTATAAATAACTGCGACACTCTGCGATCAATGGAAACACCTGTTCTAATATTCTGTGACTAACTGCGATCCCAGAGCAATGGAATCATATGATTTCATTCTAGCTGTGGGCACATGATGTTATTATCATTGAAACATGGCACCAAAATTCTGCAACACTCTGCGACCAATGGATACGTTGTGTCGAAGGGAGTTATAGAATGCAGCAAGCCAAATTTCTGCAACACTCTAGGACATTTTGTGACACTTTACGATTTAATGGAAACCTAGCCTGTGCACAGACCCATCGTCCAAAGGAAGAAAGGGTCTATGCAGCTACGAGCCAGTCTTGTCGAACCTTCTCGTAATTTATTCTGGCGGCCTCGTAATGAGTCACTAAATAGTACCGACTCATTCTTCCTGAGTGGCATCCTTTCTATGGCTTTTAAATCCTTGTTTTCGAATTTTACTTGCAAAGTGTTTTTCCAGTGTCAAATGATTGTTTCAAAGACAGAGGACAGATTAATGAAGATAAGCGCATAGTTTGACAAGCTCTTTTGAATTCGTCTGCAGGGATTAATCACCCCTCCCTTGATTACCCTTGTGTGCTATTTTGATTTCCGTGTTATTGACAGCCGTGTGTTTCCTGCAGTTGCATAATTGCATGACCTTTTGCCATACTGCATAAATTAATTTCCAGAAATCTAGAACCATCGGCAAGCTTTGGCTCGTAGTTGCACAGAACCTTTCCTCCTTTGGACAATGGGTCTGTGCACAGGCTAATGGAAACCAGGCCTTACAGGAGTCTACAATTTTCTTTCTGTAGGTGACAGTGTTTTTGTTGTTGTTATGGGTTTGGTACAGCATAGGTTCCAAATCTTTGAATTGGTGTAGAAAGGCGGATTTGAAATTCATTTACCTACTTCTTTAAACTGAACGACTTGAAAGAAAGTTTAGCCACTTTTCTATGATTCTACCGTTGGACTTTTCAGAAATCTTGAATTTTTGCCGAAATTACAGCCTATTTTACAGTTCAGCTCATTTTATGGTGTGACGTCATCAAATTTCTAAATCACAAACCAGAAGAGTGAAAGAGTGTTGCTTGATACCAAATTGTAGGCATCCATAAACTATGGTTTTCTTCAAAATTATTTGATCTTTCGTCAACCGATTTAGAAATTACGATCGTTTTAACTTGTTGTCGAAAATTTTCTTGAATTTTTAAGAAAGGAGAAAACACTGTAATTCTGAAAATATCGAAGATTTCAGAAAAGTCCAATGGCAGATTTACTTCAAAATAATTCAAGTTTCTTTGAGGCCGTTCATTTCAAAGAAATAGGTCATTTTACACCCAGCTTTTTAAAGATTTGAAACCTATGCTGTTTGGTACTTAGAGTTTGCTATTCAAGACTATTTTTATAAATGATTTTCTTTTGAAGAACCCAAGCTGGAATGAATTTGATTCAGGAGTCTTCCCAGAATCAGCAAACTGTTCATCTTCAAGTATCCTTTCATCTTCCATTTTATTTGTTGATGGAGAAAAAGCATTTTGCCATTTGTACTTAGCAGGACAAGCAAATTAAGATGATTGTTCTGAAATTCATTGTGTAAAATATTTCCAACGAGACCTTTAGTAAGGATCAAATACATCAAGAAAGTAGCTAAGTTACAAATATTTTTTACTACAAGAGGTGGCAAACTAGACTGATTGCATATTCGTAGTTATCGCTATTGCTAGACTGATGGACGCTCAAACTACGACTTATGGACTTTGATACTAAAATTTGGGATGAAGTTTTCCCCTGTCGATTTCATAACTAGATATGGAAACCATAGCAACACTGTACGAACACCAGGCAATGGTGGATAGGCCTAAGTTGCCGCCTCGAACCTCCAATGTTAAAACAGCTCAGAATTCAAGTTTACAGTGATATTAGCCATGAACAAAAGCCACAAGTATCCATACGAATGTTTCCTCAATCCAAGAATCAACAAATCTTTCACTGTGAATCAGGAGTTCCTCAGTTTTCAGGCCAATTAGCTTCCATGAACTTCACCGCAGCATTGAGAATTTCCAACTGTCGAGGGTCACTTGCCTCGCTTCCGAGACTACATTGCAGCCTCGTTCCTAAGGGCACACGTAAACGTGTGCATCTCCGTCTCAAAAATTTATATCAATATCCATAAGGCCCAGATTGAGCAAAAAAGGAAATGTTGTTGGTGTTGTTATTGTTGTTGTTGTCGTTGTTGCTATTTTGCGATATCTGGGACTATGTCGTGAGGCTAGTGGCAAACCAGAAAAAACAATACATTTCTAACAGGCCATGATAAGCCAGGCTGATTTTGGCAATTGCTGATTTGATCATAATCAAAATCTGAATTAAAAACTCGGTGATTTTATTTTATATCGGGTGCACCAAAATAAACCATGCACTTTTGACAAGCCACGATAAATCGTATATTGGGCCGATTTTGGAGATTAATGAGTTAATGTTAAGCTAAGATACTCAATTAGATGCTAGTAGTTTTTTATGTTCTTTAGTCGTTTATTTATGGAGCTATAAGTGAGTTTCTTGATTTTTTCGATTTTGAAAACACTGAAAATGATCCAAAAAACGTTGATCAAGTTTTTTTTAAAGACTCAATGTGAATTGACAAAGAGAGAACGTTTTCTTAGTGATATGGGGATTTGGAAGTTGATCATATAATCCAATGCACGTCTGTTAGTTCTTTGTTGCAAGGAATGTAAAAAATATATTTCCTTTTTCAAATTTCACTGAATTCGTACTATTATGCAGTTACTGCGTTTCTGTGTCGAAGGGGTTAAAAGACAGACAGTAGTGAAGCAACATTATGAGGTCAAACAAGCATGGAGTTTTTATATCAATTTCTAAATTCCCAAATCACCACAAAATGTTTCTCTTTGTCCATTCATGTTGAGTCTTTAGAAAATTTGACCAACGTTTTTGGGTCATTTGCAGTGATTTCGAAATCGAAAATTTTAAGAAACTCGCTCATAGCTCTATATATGTATAAGACTAAAATATGTACAAAAACTACTAGCATCTAATTAAGGATCTTAGCTGGGCATTGACTGATAAATCTTCAAAATTTGTCCAGTATATGATTTTTCGTGGCCTGTCAAAAATTCATAGTTTATTCTGGCGCACCTGGTATAAATAGAAATATGTTTGTTGCGTGTGGTGCTATGGTAATTAAACGATAATGTTATAAATATATCATTAAAGTACCAAATGAAGTATAGATGTTAAAAAATACGACGTTTTGAGCGTGTACTCATTATCAAGTGACTCGAAATCAGTCGAGCCGAGCAAAGAGAAGAAGAGAAGACAAGATTCAACAGATAGGAAAGAATGTGAGATGCGACGTGACGTAGCCTGAATAAGGAAAAGGAAGGAATAAGGAATAAGGATTATTTGAAGAAGGAAGGAAGGAAGGAAGGAAGGAAGGAAGGAAGGAAGGATGGAAGGAAGGAACCTGGTGTTAGCTTGCCTCTTTCCAATGCTATTAGCATTCGTTGGAAATTATCAGCTTGGACGTAGCTTACTCTTCAAGGCCAAACTTATTTTCTTGGACCTTGATCACCAATCATCAAAATCAGTCCAATTTACAAGCAATTGTAGCCCCTCTAAAATGGATACTGAGTGATCACTGCTGCTGTTTCTCGCTGGAATATCAGTAGTATTACGGCAATTTGTTCAAATCAACAGCCTCTCAAACAACGTTCTAGTACAACTTTTATTGTATGGTGATAAAGACCATTCTAGTGATGTTACATTCAGTGCGGCAGAAGCATACCATCGTGGTTTTAATTTTTTTCTTTGCGTAACAGACAGAATCCGTGAATAATTTTGTTCATTGTGGTTTGCAGGGGAAAGAGCTCCTATTGTAATCCACTATACTCGGCCCAACGGCAGCAATTTTCGAATGAAATGGAGTCAGATAACAAAGCAATATTCAAACAGTTATCCAATCGTTAAAATCATTTTCAAATCATCCTCGAATTTACGTGATACGCATTTGCCGCTTTGACTGTAATAAACATGTTCTCAAACCATTTGTGAATTTCATTCTCTTAACTGGTCAGTTGTCTAAGGAAATTTTACACTTAATAATCGCTAAGTCCCTTTACCTATAGTTCTTTTGCTTGTAAGTTTGTTTCACATTGGATGTTAGGCTCATTGTGCACATATACATTTCAAATCCGTAATTGAATTTCCAGTTCACCCAGAGACGCAAAAACACTGTAAACCTACTAACCTGGTTTGGAGGAAGGTTTTGGCCAAAAATTGAGGAAGATTTAGTTGTCAAAAATAAAATTTTATATTGTTGGCATAGATTTAGAAAATAAATCATCAATAAATACATAGAACCATTAAAAATCATGTCAACAGTATGCAGATGGTGAGGTTATATTTCAAAACTATATCAAAGAAGAAAAATCAGGTTTGATCAGACAATGTGACGAAAGAGAGAAAGTCTAGGAGGAAATATGCATATGTGTCTGGAAAAAGTGATTTTTGAAAAGCGTCCCAGAAAAGTACTTCTGTTTGTAAAATCACCAAAATCTTATTGTAAGGCAGATCTTCAAAAATTTCTTTTTCTTACCAGGAGATAAAAAAAAATATTTTTGCAGGCAAAGCTCATCGTTTGATTTATTTTTCGATTAATTAAATCAAGCTCTTTTTAGTGTTGCCTGGTTTTGAAGCCTTCTGCAAGAAAGCACTTATATTTATTTGAGTAATTTCTTTTGTTATGTTGAGTTTCTTGTTTGGTCATATCAGAATGAAACATGAAATGTTATTGTGGACTTGAAGAATACTGCAAAATTTTCAATGTAAACGGTTATTAGAGGCAAAATTAGCGATGTTGCTTAAAGAGCGTTGCGTAGAATGAGGTTTTCGATGCATTATTTCATACCCGTTAAGTAAATAGACAAACAGTTCACCATCATTAAAAAATATTTGAATTGTTGATAGAAGATGAAAAAATTTTATGATAACTTTCGAAATCAAATTTTGGCGATTTTGTAAACAGGAGTACATTTTTGGACACCCAGTAGCTTTTAGATGTTCTCATCTTGAACCCTTTGTTCCCCCTTCATTGCCCCAATACCTTTCAATCAATGAATCATATTGGAAGATCTCTAATTACATGCTTTTGTGTGGTTTAAAAACACCGTCGAGCTGTTTTCCAGTAATTTTATATAGTGTTGAAATGAGGAAGGTTGAGAGCATAAATTTCAGGTTTGGAGGAAGGTCAACAAGTTTTTGTAGCTCTGGTTCACCCATTTTGTGAAAAGACCTGTTTGGCCAAAGTTACCCCGAAATGAAAAGTGAAACGAACCTTAGCAATTATCAGTAAAAGTCGTTAATGTGTATTTTTCGTAGTTGTATATTTGATTTTAGTTCAGTTACACGTTTTCTATGTTAATGACTGCAGAATTGTCATGGTCTTCCGCACTCTTTGGTATCGCCCGTGCAGTGTAGTAAAGTACTTCGTACGTAGTGTCTTAAGTAGTTCGTTTAGTGAAATTTTATATTGAATATATAAAAACCCTCTTTTGTTAATATGATTCGTTAATTTGATGATTCAATTTCAAATAAATACCGGGTGAGCCAGAAAAAAGTTCCCACTTTTGAAAATTCATAACAGCAAGAGTATTTCACAGATTTGAATTATTCAAATTCTAGTTAAAAGCCAAAAGTTTGAAGTATTTTTGTGATTTTTCTCGTTGTCTCACGAGCACTACAAATATAGATAAATTCAACTTTACAAAAATTTTATGGTTGCAAAATTACTGAAAAATGGCCTAAAACATCGATCAAAGCATAACTGACTCCTTGCACAAAATAATGAAGGAAATGCAACTTCTCATGGATGAGAGATATCCTCTGTACATTATTTGCCATGGGATTGAAAATCTTTATTATTTGTTTGAAAATCGATGTCTCATCGCACTTGAGGGAGGTGAAACGCCCATTGCCTATTGTTCGTTGTGAATAGAGTCCTTACAATTTGATCAACGTTTTAGGCCCTTTTTCATCATTTTGCAACCATAAAATTTTTATAAAGTTAGAATTATCAATACATCTAGTGCTGGTAGGAAAGCGAGAAAAATAAAAAAAATACTTCAATCTTTCGGCTTTTAACTAGAATTTGAATGATTCAAATCTGTGGAGTAATCTTGGTGCTATGAATTTTCAAAAGTGGGAACTTTTTTCTGGCTCACCCGGTATATGTACATCAATAATTGCTCTACAACAGATGTCCGATTTGCTTTAACTTGCAACTGAAGATTTTGTGGTGAAAATCTGGGCCAGCAGAGGATTCAAACCGAAAGTAATTATAAAATGGAATGTCAATCTCTCTGGACTTGTATTTTTTGGTGACCAGGTATGATATGTTTATTGCCTCCAATCCCTGATTGTTACATGTGGTTTAGTAGACTACAACTGCCCGGTGATCAAACTGAGTGACTAATACCCCATACAAGACCTTTTTGAAGATTCCTTGTTTCTGATCTCTGTAGTATTCTGATAATCAAGGAGATGACGTCAATAGCCGTTGTAGTATAGGAGTACCGTAAAAGCTCTAATAAGCCCCCGTGGGGTATGTCTTCTAATATGCCCCCCCTCTCACATGAACATTTTCAGACTGGTTTGAGCATACCGGGTGAGTCAATGAAAACGCCCGGCGTTTGAAAAAATCTTGCTCCCTGAATATCAAAGCAACGATTTTGAAAACTGTCTTCTTGTATTTTTCCACGATATGTCAAATTAAGTTCAGTAATTTTTCCGGCTTTAATCGGTCATTCCTTCCCATCGAAATAGGAGATTTTCTGCATAAAGCCCCTTTCGAAAACCTGGAAAAACGAGTTAGAAGACCAAGCAAGATTTCCCTTTGTTCTCCTTCCTAGCAATGATGACTCTTGGATGCGTTCTTGTATTTTCTCATGGGGGAATGGAATCCCCTTGAATAAGTTATTCACACTAGGGAGAAGACTTTTTTCATTCAACCCGCCAAAAAGGAAAGCGCGCTTTAAAGCGCGCTGAAAGTCATCGCTGTGAGGTAAACACATTAGGGATTCTTGCTTGTAATTTTAGCACGTTTTAAAGGTTTCTAAAAGGGATTCATGTTAAAAAATCAATTTCAGAATCTGAACAGAGTGACCGATTTTAGCCGGAAAAATTTCTAAAAGTAATTGAACATGTTAGCTTTTCAATCATGTTTTGCAAAATTTCATTGCTTATATACTCAGGGAGCAGTAGCCTTTCAAACGCCAGGCGTTTTTTGACTCACGTGGTATGAAACAATACGATCGTTCCTTCGGCAATCAGAACAATTGTGATTGTTTTGTGTTAGATCTTGGCATTGCTTCAAAACATTTAGATCCAGCTAGCTGACTTTGAATGAAGCCTTGATTTTGTTATTGCCAAAGGAACGCAAGGACTTTCGATCAATGTGTTTTGAAAGCTCATTCACCCCGAAATGAAAAATCTTTCTGCTCGCATGAAAGTTTCAGGTCGATCTGAAAACTCAGACCGACCTTAGGAACCGAAATGAGTGTCAGGGCAACTTGAGTTTCATTTCGCCTGCATCATGCGAGCTCTCCAAGGGCTTCGACGGTAGACCGAGATGAGTTTCAAGCATATCTGAAACTCGGATCGGTCTGAGTTTCCTCATGTGAGGGCACCGTTATAATTGGTATAGTGCTTGTAAATACCTTGTCAATAGAATTTATATTCAGTTCAGCTCCAACAGTGTGTGACTATGTACATGGTCTCCTTCTCGCGTATTTCCCCAAATGGGGAATATCTCAATTAAAGCTTTAGGATAAATAGAAGGATCTCAAAGCTAGTTGAGCCATATGGCTGAATGCTCATGCGAATCTTCAATAAGATTTAATCGTGGGAAGTTCAATCCAAGGAGATTCTAACTTCATTGTTGAAGAAATTAGACATGCCACCCAAACGGGCTACTTTTCGAGCCCAAAATTCCTTTTTTATAATTCTGTCTTCTTACTGAGTGCCAAGAAATCTTATGTTTTTGATTAGCTCTTAGATCACGAATCAATGATTTTACTTTTTATGGGTGAGTCATTGGTCTAAAATGGAATAGTAGAACTTGGTCATTGGTCATCTTTAAAACTGTCGCATCACCTAGCCAACCGTCAATTGATATAGATCCACTTCCACTCATAATTTAGTTGCGACGTAACGTAGAAGTGTCTTTGGGTCATTGGTAATTGGGCTGATAGAAATTCTCAAAATCATTGCGTTTTTTATTCCGTTCACTACTTTGAGGTTCACAACTGTGCAAATGAATCGCATGTACACGAACATGATTGCAACGACATGTTATTCATTAATGCAGGTATTGATTTTGAGATTTTACCTGTTGTTCATTAAGCCATTTGAATGCATGCAAACAGTTACTTGAATCACTGACCAGCCACTAAAGAAACTACAAGACGAACATTTTGAGAGCTATCTTCACAAATTCAAAGTTTCTTTTGAATCTTCTATCCCCAGCTAAAGCCACGTGGGAGAGCATACGAAGCCAACACATTGATATTCAAATTGTTTGGGCAGTTCTACACTTCTCCATCGAAGCAAGCTGTGGTAAGTATGTTAGAACCTCACAAATAGCAACTATTGTAAGACAGTTGGGGCTACCACAGGCTATAGCTTTGAGAAAAATGTGACTTTGAGGAAATTATAACTTTACCCCTAGGCTATAATTTTGAGGAAATATTTTCTTGAAGTAGGTACAAAAAAGCATTTTTCTCATATGGACAGCGAAATTGTTTCTCTTTTCGTTGGGAACACTTTTCTTCAGATAATTCTTGTTGCATAGAACCAGAATTTTCGGTTAAAATACGAATGATTTTTCTTGCATGAACCTTTGAAATTCTACTTCTTTTGTATCTTTCGTCTTTTTGAAATTCAGAAAGAATGATGTTATTTTATTGTTTTCAGGAGCTCCATGCAGATCGACCTAAAGACCCCATGGTTAAGGCGCTTCTCAAAGTTGAACAAGATGCTGTAAGTCTTTTGCGAGGCCTCCTTATTTCCCAAACGAGTTTGTTACGAACTTGACTTTCATTGCTTAGATACGCAAACCTACGTCAACCATGAAATATAAAAGGGCTTAGCTCAATGGACAAAGGAAATTTTTTTACCATTTAATTGCTAAAGAAGCTTTCAGACAGTTGCGAAAAACTTTATAAATTGTTACCAGTCGGGAAAACTTATATGTTTGCATTTGCCAATTTGATAATCAAGATGATTGTTTTCTTTGTTCTTAGTGAGAACAGCAATTGAGGTCCGGCAAAGATTATATTTAGAGATATGTTTTTTCAAACTTAATATCTTTGGCCAAGAAGCCTTTTTCTTGTGATGTTAACTGGCACTTTGGAATGCCAGTTTGTAAGAATCATTTGTAATTTTGAAGCATGCGTCGACACGGGTGTAGCTAAGAAAGGAAAAAATGAGGAGAACTTCAACGCCATTGCAATATTTACGAGCGTTTTGCAAGATAAATCGCTTTGAAAATATTTAAAACCTACTGATAACGTAAATCAATTTTTAGTAGGCTTTCCATTTTGCAGCAATGAATATGTAGCTCTTCAGGGCTGAGAAAGAATTTTTCCTTCTTGGACACTTTCTTCTTCTTTCCCGATATACGGCCACATTCTGTCTCTTTTCCTTTCTCTCCTTTTGTATTTCCCTTCCTTTCCTTTCCTTCCTTCCCTTCCTTTATTTCTTTTCCGCTTTTCCCTTTACTTCCGTTTCTTTTTCCCTTATCTTAAACACTGCCCACAAGAGATTAAAATTCAAGCTTACAAAACACTTGTGCCTCCCATGTTAGATTATTCATCCACGGTATGGGACCCCTACATGATTAATCAAGTCGAATCGATAGAAAAAGTTCAAGGAAGAGCTGTAAGATTTGCAACGAACTTCAAGGACCGTGAGCCAGGATGCATGACTGCCAAATTGAAAGAAATCAACTTACCTTCGCGCAAGGGGAGGAGAGAAAAGGCGCGTTTGGCATTATTCAGGGATATTGTTCAAAATAATTCTGCTGTAAAACTTCCATGTTATATAATGAAAAGGACGAGGAATACAAGGCAAAACAATACTGGCTTCTCTAGCTTTGTACATATGCAATGTGGGACTGAATCATATAGAAATAGTTTTTTTTTGCGAGAACGATAAGAGATTCCTTCAAATTCGATCAAAGTTTTAGCTATTATTAATTTAGAGAGTATATTTCAGAGACTCGTAAAAAGGGCTTTCACGTTTTTATTTGAACTTTACTTTTGGGTCAGTGACCCCTTTGCAGTTATGCCAATTGGCCTTGCAAAGTATTAGCATAGATGTAGATGTTTATTGCCTTCTTCCTTCCTGAGAAATCAAAGCATTTCAGCTACCTTCCTGGTTGTGCTGCTACAACGCTACATCGTTTTTGATCTATGGCACTTGTTATCAGCAATCTTCCTGATTTTTATTTAATTCGTTTCTTTCAGGTAAGCTGGGCCTACAAGAAGTTTTCTTTGCAGAGGTAAATTGCTCCTGCTATCTTGTTTAGAATAAACAAAAGATATGAGACATTTCGCTACAGATACTTTATCCTTCCAAAGATCTAGCAGAGTCTGATTCGTTTCATGTCATATCGTAAAGGACGGGTCATTAATTCTTGCCGGGGAGGGGGTGGAAGACATGTGGAAGGGGGTACCAAAATTTTGCCTCCTGAAAGAGAGAGGGGACGAAAAATAACACATTTTTCAGGGAGGGATATATGTAAATACAGCTAATTAATCGGATTTATGAAAATAGTTTGACAGTAATCAGGTATTTTTTAAACAAGCTAGTTCGTCAGCAAGTAAGTCTTCAACATCTCAAAAATAATTCTCAAATGCAACTGCTTTCTCTTTTCTAATCACATCTGAAATGGTATCTTTCTTTCATATGCTACTGTGACGATGTAAATTTTGATCCACTTGAAATCATGACCGTAGAGTGACAATGTTACCATACTGCGAGAGGGGCTGAAAATTATTTTCTGCCATGTTGGAGGAGGCACCGAAATTTTCAAGAAAACCAGGGAGGGGCTACGAAAATTCTCTCTAGTATTTGTAAATGTCTTCCGCCCCCTCCGCAGCAAAAATTAATGACCCATCCCTAATCATTTTTCATTTCATTTCATTTTTACTTATTTAGGCACTGTAGCCCCGTCAGTCCATGAGAATTGCTTTTCAGGGGGCCGTGGCAAAAACATCTACAAATAGGAAGATTGATACTAAGAAACAGGAATGGTCATCATAGTTTGTTTTTGATTCTTCTCCTAAAGGTAGCAAGGAAATGTGCCTTTTTGGCATCGGGTTCAAGTTGATTCCAAAACTTAGGTCTGCGAAAAAAAATAGCCCTCTGCCCATCGTTTGTTTTCGTAATGGTAGCAAAATATCAGCATCGGTATTTCTCAGTTTGCTAACATTTCGAGTCGATTTTTTTCCGAATAGGTTGGAAAGGTACTCTGGGACGAGGCCATTTAACGATTTGTACATAGTTGTAGCTATTTCACTTGTAATAATATCATCTACAGTTGGCCAATTCAAACTGCCAATTATTGGCATAGCAGGCGCATCAAAACCACAATTCTAGCTGCTCGATTCTCCAACTTTTGCAACGTTTGCAGCTTAGTCACCCTTAGGTAAAATTTTCTGTAATATCTCAAATCTGTTATTTCCTTAAATGCGAAGCATTGAACTGTTGTCTGTACAAAAGGCATATCATTCAACGATATGTTCTGAGGTAAAATGCCACTTATCTTTACGACATTCGGTGGACGAAACGAGGAGATACTTCCTATGTTCATAATTACTTTCTTTTAAGGAGGGTTGCTCTTCAGCATTTGCTTTCTGCAGGTTTCAAGGGGCATAATTCTTTGGTTTAATATTGATCTGATTTTTGTGTAGGGTGCATACCATGCTAAAAGCTGTCCATGAAACGAAGCAGCAAGTGACGCAAGCACGATCGTTAATCGAGAGAAATCAACAAATCAAAGGACAACGCTTAAGAAAGGTTTGTTTTACCTTCAATTCTCTTTTCACGTGCCATCTACAATGCATCTACAATGTATCTACAATGCATTAGTTATAATGCGTCTAAAAAGCCTTTTGGGCTAAAATTGTTTAAATCATGAGCAATGATACACCTGTATATATTTTCTGTATCTCCATCTCTATCCGCATCTGTATTTGTCATCATACTTACAATCGCGGCCAAAACTCGTTGAGACAAATGAGTTTCATGTTGAAAGATGCCTTTCCTGCCATTAAAGGGAGTAGACATAGCTATTTTGTAGCTGCTATAAATAGGCGTGAGAAACGCTTACAAACTCTTTGTTTCTTTAGCTACACAATGAAACCGGATGCGTCTAAGTTGTCGATACGTAAAGGGTATTGTAAGTTGTGAATTCATGATTTCCACTGAACGAATCTATTTGTCCGGAGCAGCCTTCATCAAAACTTTTGCAACATTTCACTGAAAAGTGAAGTTCGACGATTTACGATAAATTTAAAGATTTCCTTGAAGTTGACTGACAGCTTGACAGATTGACAGCTTTGAGAAAAGCTACGATATATGGGAAGAGTGGCAGAAACATTTGCTTTGTATTCACATGAAATTTCCCTAGTGAATATTCGCTTCATGATTTTGGCCTAATTAAGGATCTGACCTTCGTATCGTTGTGTTATTTTGATTAATTAGTTTTGCCACACACCTTCAAAATTTGATTTAGCCAGCTCCTACGCATTGCACTAAGCTATGGGGTGAGTCTGGTCCCCTGACATCATTTTTGACTGTCTGGGGGTCTGCCTGGCGTAGGGTATTTCACTTTTTGAGCAGTTTATAATCATTTATACCGGGTGAAGCAAAAAAGCACGCTTCAAGTCTTGCTATCCTCTTGGACGGGAGGGGGAGAATAAAAAGTCTTCCCGTAGTATGAATAACTTATTCAGGGGGATTCCATTATCCCAAGAGGACAAAATACATGAATACATCAATGTACATGTCATCGTTGTCAGCAAAACAAAGGAGAATTTGCTCGTTGTTTCACTTTCTATGGAAGGTTTTTGAAAAGTGCTTTCGGCAGAAAATCTCCAGTGTCGATGGGAAGGAATAGCCAATCAAAGCCTTGAAATTTTCAAACCTAATTGGATATATTGAGAATAAACAAGACAGTTTTCAATATTACTGCTTCAGGGAGCAGCTTGTTTCAAACGCCGGTCCTTTTATTCGACTCGCCCAGTAGAAAAGCATTTGAAGCAGAAGGAATTATTCGTAATTTTCGAATGAGCATGACATGGCATGCATATAAAGAACATATGTACCAAACCAATAATGCGTTAATTGTGAATAGATCAATGCTGCTTTGTGATGCTTAAAACGGGTGATTACATTTCTGATATTTCTTTTTGCAGCATACAGAGAAGGAATTTCTCAGTAGGAAGATTAATCTGCTGAAAGAAGAGCTAAAGAATCTTAAGGAAAAACTTGAAGTCGGTAAGAAATATTTACGATGCTTTTTTGCAGCGTTTCTCTTTCATTTACATATTCAAAGACATATTCGAGATACTATTGGGTGAGTAAGAAAGCGGCGGCGTTTGAAAGGCTAGTGCTCCCTGAGTTTGTAAGCATGATGTAAGCAATGATATTTTACAATATCTGATTGAATAGCTAGTATGTTATATTATTTTTAGAATTTTTCCTGGCTGAAATCGGTCACTCCGTTCAGGTTTAACCAGGGATTTCTAAACAAAGTCACTGCGAGAAACTTTAAAAACCTGCTGAAATCACGAGCAGTTTCCCTAATATATTTACGATATAGCAATAATTTGAGCACGCTTGGCACGTGCTGTCCTCCTGTCCTGGGGGAATGAAAACGTCTTCCCGCTAGTATCACGCATGCAGGGGCATTCTCCAAAGAGGATAAAGTATATACATAATACATTCAAGTGTCATTATTTCTAGGAAGGAGAACGAAGGGAAATCTTGCTTGTTGTTTTCACTCGTTTTTGCAGATTTTCGAATGGGGCTTTCTGCAGAAATTTCCCATTTCGGCGGGAAGAATTGGCCGATGAAAGCCCGATGAATTTCCGAACCTAACTGGACATATCGGGAATAAAACCTTTGATAGTAACCTTTCAAACAGGGATTGTTTTTATTGACTCACCCGGTAGCAGATCAGGAGGAGGTAATAAACTTGCTGCTCGATGATGCTAATCGACACAAAGTTTTGACTGTTTCGAAAGCCCGCTATGCAATACCTGTTTTTGAGATAATTTCATGTATCCTGAGTTACTTTGCCTACTTGTACTTCTTCATCCTTCTGTCCGTTGTAACGCTTCCATCTTCCCTCCTTATCTCGTTTGTTTGGTCCCACATTTGCGCCATTACACCTTGTCTTATCTCCTGCCCTGTTACAGAAACACCAGACATCAGGTATATTCTTGCAAAAGTAAATGCGCAGGCTACCTTAAGGCTTTGTGTTGTGATGTCGCTATTCCTTGAGCTTGTGAAATACTGCAACCATATCATTTTGCATAAAAACGTATATGCAAAGAAAATTTCGATGGTACTGCAACATGTTCTCTTTGCCCTCCTCATTGGTACAGGTCTTCAGATGCTACAGCTTGGACAGCGTTATCCTATTCACATACTATTGCTCTTATCTGGGGATGTCCACCAAAATCCTGGTCCGCAGATTAATAAATGCCTGGAGTTTTTTCATTGGAATCTAAACAGCCTCTGCGCGAGAGACAGAATTAAGATACCCCTGATTGAGACTTATGATGCCCTCCACAAATTCGATATCATTGCTGTATCGGAGTCAATGCTTGATAAGTCAATAAAGAATGATGAGATTTGCATTGAGGGTTTTAGTAATGACGTTTTTCGTAGTGATCATCCAAGTAACACAAAAACAGGGGGAGTCTGTCTTTATGCACGTAATGGGTTGCCAATAAGGCGCAGAAAAGATCTTGAGTTATTACAAGAGATTATTATCACTGAAATCAACATTGCACGAAAAAGATCTTTTTAGGTACCATCTATCGAAGCCCAAGTCAAAGTAGCCAGCAATTTGAATATTTTATTGACAAGCTGCAAATGGTGCTAAACAAACTTAAAGGAGAAAATCCGCAATGTGTAATCTTGACAGGTGATTTTAACTGCAGATCTTCTCAGTGGTGGACGGAAGATATTGAGCAACCAGAGGGTACCGCTTTGGAGGAGCTTATTGAAACAAACGGCCTATATCAGCTGATAGATGAGCCAACAAATATAAGAAATGGAGGCATGTCTTGCATTGACTTGATTATTACTGATCAGCCAAATATGTTTGTGGATTACGGTGTCCACCCCTCTTTAGATGATCATTGCCAGCATCAAATAATCTATGGAAAGTTGAATGCATCTGTACCATCTGCCCCTCCTTATAAAAGAACCATTTGGGACTACCCAAAAGCTGATATACAGTCGATCTGCGACTCAATCAATGCAATTGACTGGTCAGATAAATTTAGAGGACTTGACTCCAAGGAGATGGTTAAAATTTTCACTGAAAAGCTTTCTGAAGTATTCTCCTTGTTTATACCCAACAAGATTGTAAAATTCAACGACAAAGATCAACCATGGATAACACCCCAGTTAAAAACTGCTATCAAGCGCAAACATAGAATTTATTCAAAATTTGTTCAAAATGGTAGGAAGCAAGAAGATTGGAATCGGGTAAAAAATGTGCAAAGTGAAACATCTAGACTGATAGCTAGTGCTAAAAATGAGTATTATGCAAACCTTGGCAAAAAGTTATCTGACCCCAAAACTGGAACTAAAACGTACTGGTCGTTGTTCAGTAAACTTATTAATAAGAAAAAATTCTCCAATATACCGCCTTTGCTTGAACATGGTTTATTTGTTACCAATGTGGAGGCCAAAGCAAACATCTTTAATGATTATTTTGTTTCTCAATGCTGTGCAGTAGCTACTGGTAGTACAATTCCTAGTTTTATACCCCGTGGTCTAGTGAGTTTACAAAACATGGAAATCGACAGGGAAAAGGTTCTAAGACTTATCAGGTCCCTTGACATGAAAAAGGCACATGGATGTGACGATATTTCTTCTTCAATGATTAAGATGTGTGACGAGTCAATAGTAGAGCCCCTTTGTTTGATCTTTGAAAAATGCCTAGACTCTGGTGTTTATCCCCCCCAATGGAAAAAGGCTAACATAATCCCTGTCCACAAAAAGGGTAATAGACAGAGCAAGGAAAACTATCGCCCAATTTCGCTGTTGCCAATTTTTGGAAAAATTTTTGAAAAACTTCTTTTTGATACGATATACAGCCACCTTAATGAAAATGGCCTCTTGTCTCACCATCAATCAGGTTTTCGGCCAGGAGATTCAACAATAAATCAGTTGTTGGCGATAACTCACAACATTTACAGAGCCTTTGAGGAGGTGCCTAGCAAAGAAATGCGTGCAGTCTTCCTGGATTTGTCAAAGGCTTTTGACAGGGTTTGGCACGATGGTCTCCTCTATAAATTGGAAGTCAATGGTATATCTGGCAATATCCTCCAGCTTATTAAAAACTTTTTAAAGGACCGAAAACAACGCGTAGTTTTGAATGGGAAAAGCTCAAAATGGGAATCGATTTCTGCAGGGGTACCTCAAGGATCAGTCCTTGGTCCGCTGTTCTTTCTTATATACATAAATGACATAGTCAGCAACGTTACATGTGGAATTAAGCTTTATGCTGATGACACATCCCTATTCTCATCTGTGGATGATGAAAATATTACCGCGCGAGCGTTGAATCGCGATCTTGAAAAAATAAATTTGTGGGCGTGGCAGTGGAAAATGCAGTTCAATGCTGATAAAACGGAGGAAGTTATCTTTTCTTGTAAAAGGCAAAAACCGAACCATCCAAACCTCAGATTGGGAAATGATGCAATAGCTTCCAAGAATGAGCATAAGCACCTAGGACTGATTCTTGACTCAAAACTTGATTTCCAAAGTCATATAAGAGAGGCAATCCTAAAAGCACGCAGAGGGATTGGTATGATAAAATGCCTTTCAAAATACGTTTGTAGAGAAGTTCTTGAGCAAATCTACAAGCTTTACGTTCGACCGCATTTAGATTATGGGGATATCATATACCATAAACATGACCCTGAAATGCACCTTCACTTCACACGAAAGTTAGAACAGACCCAATACTCTGCTGCACTGGCTGTCACGGGAGCTTGGAGGGGTACAAGTAGGCAAAAACTCTATAACGAATTAGGATGGGAAACACTGTACCATCGTAGATGGTATCGCAGATTATGCCATTTCTATTCCCTGTGCAAATCCAAAGCACCGGCTTACCTGTATTCTGAGATACCCCAGCAGCGAAATCTGGTCTATAATCTAAGAAACCCACATTGTTACGAACAACCTACTGGAAGAACAATTCGGTACTCGAACTCGTATTTCCAAAATACCATATCTGAATGGAACTTACTGGATAATAAGGTAAGAAATTCTTCTTCGATTTCCCAGTTTAAAAAGAATCTGCTTGGTATCATACGGCCAAGTAAAAATCCTACCTACAACATTCGTGACATCCTGGGTATCAGACTTCTAACCAAGCTCAGGGTTGAATTTAGTGCATTAAATGGGCATAGATTTAAACATAACTTCGCCTGCTTAAGTCCAATGTGTGTCTGCGGCACTGGTACAGAGGACAATGAACATTTTCTCCTGCACTGCCCTCTATACAGCATATTGCGCCAAGATCTCTTTGACCAGCTCTCAGATATCGATGGATTCAATGTTGCCGATGTTAATCCGAAAGAACTTTGTCTTTTACTCTTATTTGGTGATCAAAATTTGGGTACAGTTGCAAACAGAATCATATTAGAAGCAACCATTTCCTTCATCAAAGCCTCGGCAAGGTTAAATTAATGTCGAAATGTAGCAGCAGCACCCCCTTCTTTTCTTTCTACTTAATTTTTGTTCTCTTTGAATTAATTTGTAGTTGAAATGTAAGTGGCATTCATGGTGAGGACCCGGTGACCTCGTGTCTTTCCTCGCCATGAATGTCACAGTTAATGTAGCTGTATTTTTGTAGTAATTGTAGTTTTTTTTTTAATTGATATATAAAAAAAAAAAATGCTAATCGAGGGAGATGACATTCAATGGATGATTCTAACTTGAATGCTAAAACTTCTCAGAGCAATTCAGCATTAACTTATGTTATGATGGTTCTTTAGGTTGAATCCTTTCTTTGATGTTTTTCTTCGAGCAACAGGAATACAGTAAGGCCCCGCATTTATGGAACCAATTTTTAAAACCTTAGCCTAAAATGTTTCTAATATCTTTTTTACTTCTCAGTTTTTTGGATCCAAGTTTCTTAAGTTTCCAATTCCTTTTTGGAAAGTCCTGGAAAAATAGGTTATGACAAAAGGTTATTGATTTGTTAACCCGGCGTTTATATTTTCAATGACTGCCAAGAAGATCAGTTGAAATTTAAGTAAAAAATCTATGAAATGTAAGGTGTCTTGGAAGCAATTTCTTATTAGTAGTACATGAATGGGATGCTCCTGGACCAACCACCAAAAGAGGATCTAGTATCGATCAGAATCAAGAAACTTTATTTGTGTGTGAGCCTTTCTTTCACGTGGTTTCTGAAATGCGAGACGTTACTGTACTGTTAGACAGCCTATTTTGAAGAAATACAATATTGCATTTTACATTCCAGGAGAGTAAAGTTATGTTTAAAACGTTTGCAAACCTGTAATTTGCTAGCTGTTCACCATTCTCCTCCAAACTGATTCTTATTGTCTATAACATGTCAACTCACACAGTAGAATTTCGGTTAAAGTTGGTCATATTATTGTCGAGATGCAAGCGATATTTCAGAGGTGTTTCATCTCAGAATCCTCAAACAGGGCCTAAATGCTTGATCAAATTTACTAAGATTCAAGCTCAACAGCTGGATACCATCTGTTATATACATTGAAACTTTTTCATGCCTGATGACACGCCTGGTAAAAAACTTTACACAACAGAAGCTAGATAACAATGGTGTTTACGGAAAGCTTGCCGCGGCATATTTCATGATAGAGCTCTGATTGTATCTCTTTTGTATCGATTTGTCATAGAATCAAATAATACAGTCCAACGAAGGCAACACCTAGAAATTATTGGTAAGAGCTAAGCTTTTCTACTGGTTTTAACTAGTATTAACCCTTTTTTGGTTGGGGGCACATTTGCCCCCAGTAGATTTTTTATAGCTCTACCGGGAGAATGATTATGGTCATGAAACTTTTTGACAGCTCGCTGCTACCTATTTTGCAATTATTCATAAATTTTCATTAAAATATTTTGACAAATGAGGAGGAGGGAGACAATTTTCCGGGACCGATCTTGTTAAAATTGCAAATTTTCGAATCTTGATTTTCGCGAAAAGGTAGTGAGTCTGTAATATTTTGCAAATTTACCTTGCAGATCAGTGTTATTTGATGTATCGTATCATAATTCCTATGTTTCGATGGAAATTGTCCTCAAAATTTGATTTTCGACATTTTGCCTGATTTTGGCCGATTTAGCGGCTTTTCTTGACAACACAAAGAAAAAATGCTGACTTAAGCAGTAATTATGGCTAAATTCACGTTAATTTTTTATTTTTTAAAGTAAATGCTTGGGGTTATTAGCACACCAAATCTGGTTGCTTTACCTGTTACCAGTCAATAGTTGCGATAACGCTAATGTTCCCAATCTTTAATAAAGTAATGAAAGTGGCTATCAGAACTTTCTTCGGATTGAATGGCTTAAAAGGAACTTTGCTATATTTCTACCAAACATTCTGGATATCTTGATTACAGTCCAAATTACAGCATTTTTGTTTCTAGACAAGGTTCAAAAGTCTTGAAAACATTAAAGCCATCGTAGCTTCCGAACCGATGGACGGAAATTGGTGGGAGTTTAAAGAAAACCATAGTACAAACAAATCTACAATATAGTTACATGCACAAGTGTCACTTTATTCTGCATTCGCAGACAAAACTCTTGAGACACTTTGCTTTTTGGAGGAAGTTTCGCGTCGAGATCATGCCACCCCCATCGCAATGCTGGAAGCTGCTGGAAATTTCATAAATGAGTGCACAATCAATCAATCAATCAATCAATCAATCAATCAATCAATCAATCAATCAGTAAACATTGCAAAGTGGAGAGGCGGACCTTTGACAGGTAGTAGTTTAATGGCAGGCAAAGCATCTTTTAACACAAAACTCATTTTTCTCAACGAGTTTTGGCCGGGATAGCAAGTTTTTGTTGATTTTATTGATAAACTGGTACTCCTGCATTGATCTCGGACATAAACGTGGATCTCTTTGCTTTTTGATATTTTTAACGGTTTTGTTGAGAAGTGTGTTGCGAGACTGACTTAAAATCTCTTCTCCTTTGTTTCAGAAAAAGATTTGAATTCAAGGCAATTTGAACTGGAGCAATATGTAGCCAATATGAAGATTCGTCATTCTGCTCATATCGTCAATAGGTTTGTTGATTACAGTAGAAACCCGCATAAAAGAACCTATTTTTATGAGAACCTTTAGGCTGAAATTTGATATTTTAAACCCCCTAAATAAGAACGTCTCTGAGGCTTACACTGGGAGAGGTCCTTATGTAACAGGTTTCATGTCTTCAGAATTCCTTGTTTGGAAAGGCAAATATATAATGTAAAACAATGCAAAGATATGAAATAAATACCATACTGATAAAAATAAAGAGGCTAATACTGACCCTAGTTTAAATCTGCCACCCATGTCTGACTGCCATACATGTTATTTGTTGCTTGGTTGAATTTGTTTATGTTATATTATGTTACCCTTTTGGTTAGTTATCTTGTTTATGGACCAGTCTTTGATGTGAATTATCAGACTTACTAATTATTTGTTAATTATGTAATGATGCAAATCCTCAGCTGATATCCTGTCACCAAGACGCCCCCTAGCTCCGCTGAAGGACAGTCCAGACCGAGCAAATGATGTGCAAATATGGCTCGGTCGAGACCCCCCCCCCCTCCCTCCAGAATGGCCATGGAGCCTTTTTACATTTCGGGGCAAAGAAAGTCATGAAAGCAGAACATTTTTCAACGTTTCCAAACTGAGGCTTGACGGCTGTTAAGGTTTAGGTACATTTCTTTGGCATCAAGTTCTTGCAGAGATTGGACCGAGATAGTTACCGTTGAATTTTCTATCGTTTTCAAATTGTGCCGGCTTCGTGTGGACTCATTCTGATACTACTATTCTTTTTCTAGGGAGACCCTTGTGAAAGTAAATGCGCAATTAACTTACCGAAGAAAGCAATTGGCTGCAGAACTTAGCTACATATTTCCAGTTGTTGAGGTATATATCCCTTCAATATGCGAATATTTTCGTTATAATGTTAGAAGGGTGTAAAGTTTGAGAAATTACTTTTATTTGTGGCTCGAAATTGCCACAAGATTGTTTCTTTGATGGAGCAACATTCGCAGATAATGTAACAATGGAATTCGTTGCGCTGGACTGAGGGGCCAGTTTAATGGCATTAGCAGTGACTGCAGACAAAGGGATTTCAATGCACGATTGGCCAAGTCAACCAAAGCAAGCCGCAAATCATTTTATGAAACCTGAAAATAGTTTTGGTGCCAGGGGAGGGCTAGAGTGGGCTACAGCCCGCGTGTTGGAGGCATCTAGCCCCCGTTGGAGGAAAGTTTTATTTCTCGTCGGAGGAAATTTGGCGACATAACGTACGAAAACCCATTCTTCAGTCACCTTAGCCCTCCTGTCGGAAGCTCCAGCAGTCTGTCGGAAAATGAGATTGTTGAGATAATAATGATAATAGTAATAATAATAATTGTTGATAATTGTTATTAGTATTACCTCACTGCAGTTTCAAAAGCGAGGCAATACAGAATCCCGCCATTCCTATTGGTTAATCACACATTTCCCGCGCTTTCCTGTAGCCTTGTACAATACGATACAAGGACGCTTTTTATCGCCACAACAACTGCTTTAGTACTGTTTGATTTACAATAAACTCTAACGACATGACAGTAACAAAATATGCTTCACTAACTGATACGAGTCTACATTAGAAGCTATTAGGTGATAAAAGACATGCTAACGTGTTTTGTCGTTTTTATGCACTCGCAAGCTCGGTCTGTACTTTTTAAGACTTGGGGCTTTATATTTTCCTGTACAACACAAAACCCTTAGTATCGATTTATTTAAAGGGACATTCCGCAGGAGAAAACCGAATATCGGCGAACTGCGTCGTTTGCATTTAAAAATTTTCGTTAAAGCCGATCATTTCTCTTGGTCGTAGTCGATCGTGGACACATGAATGAACCAATGCAACACGATTTCCAAACTCAATTCTAAGAGCGACACACAACAAACCATCAATGCTCGCCGACGACTAACCGGCGGACAATAACGAACATCTGCAACCTTAGCACAAAAATAATAGGGTATTAAAATTAAATCCGTCCAAATGTTTTTCTCTACATCTTGCCTTTGAAAAATGCGATCAAGGAAAGGAAAACGATTTCTGAGGGCTGACAAAATCTGCTTTTCGATCAGGATAACGATATAAACCTTTGCATGCATTTGATTTTCGCGGAATGTCCCTTTAGGTTAGTTACAGTTCTAGTTATGCATTAGGGTAATGTGAACTAATTTTCACCATCTATTTACAATTTTACAAGAGAAAGAAACCTATAATACAGTACAATAAAATGCTGATAATAATCAGCTACAAGTCTTGCATTTGTATCCGACTCCACTCCAGTTTTTGGTGCTTCTTTTGAATATAGCAGATGATGAAGTGCTCTTTATTAATGCTGTTCCACAAGAGGCTGCCTCGAAACTTAATAAAAGACGTAGTATGCAGAGCATAGGCGACATTCGTCTGAGCATGCGCTGACTTTTGGGGATGACTTAGAAAATTGTGGGTTTGCCTCATTTCGGAGTGGCGGGAAATCTTGAATCTCTCTTGAAAGCTGACGCCGCCGACACACACAGCTTTCTCTTCGCATGACGACGGAATGGCGCGAGCAGGAGATTTTCAAATTGCCGCGCATGCTCAGACGATTGTTTCCTATGCTAGTATGCAGCTGTATTTTGAGAACTCGAGTTTATCACCCGCATGGGCTTTCGAAATCTCAAGGATTGCATTGATAGGTTAAATATTTCTTGAAGATATAGAATTTGAACTGTAGAAACGACACATTTTTTTCAGATACCTCAGAAAGAATATGGCAAGAAAGGATATGCAATCACTGGAGTGCGACTACCGATCTCAGACGCCCTAACAGGTTGGTAAAATTTCACTACACCATCTCTTTGCCTTCTAGCTTGTGATAGCCTTATTCAGCAGCACTTATAGATGTTAAAGTTTACGTCATAGCTTGTTTTGCGCCCTGATTTTGGATGGAACCTGAAATGGAGCAAGAGGGTATCATCAGTGATATCAAAGATCAATCTGATTTTTAATGATATTTATAGGGTTTTTTTTTCAAGATCTTACGACTTTATCGTTGTTCCCTGGCTAGTGCTTGGAAGACACTTTGCTTCACTTCGCTTTCTTAACAGTCCTTCTTCGTCTCCTTCAGGTGCCATGCCGCATAGCAACTGTGAGCCACTTCGCAGGTCCTGTCCTCTCGTAACCAATCTCTGATGTTGGCAAACCTTTTTCTCCTTTGTCTCCCTCTGTCCATAGTGCCCTTGATTCTCCCTGTTGTAGTTAATTCTTCCATGTTTCCTTCACTATTTATATGTCCAAAAAACTTCGTTTGTTGTCTTTGATTCCCTTTAGTAGCTCTTTCTCTGTGCTCATTAACCAAAACCCTTCATTGTGCCTTTATCATTTCCAGTTATGTCGTTCATTATCCTGTAGCACCATAGCTCAGAACTGTCAATTCTTCTTTCTTCTTTTCCTGCGTTCTGTGTTTCACAGACCTACTTCACGATGGCCCAGATACAAGCTCTTAATGTCATTGTAACGCTTTCCATTGGAACAGAGTTGTTTGTCCAACTTTTTAAACAGTTTGTCTATAAGTCCTTGTTGAGTGGTGATGGGTATAGTTGTTGTTGTAGATGCATTATGAGACGAAGCGCTTTTGTTGTAAGTTTACATCAGCAAGTAACTTGCTGCCATAATAACCTTAGCCTTCAGATCAGAACGCGTTATATTACATCAATCGCTTTTTGCAGGTGAAGATGATGAAATGTTGTCAGTTGCACTTGGAAATACATCTCATCTCGTTGCTATGATGGCTAAATTGATTTTATTACCATTACGATATCCAATACGACCTATGGGATCACGTTCTTCGATTCTTGATTTGGTTAAAGACAGACTTACAGACAAGGAAAGAGAGTAAGAATTCTCAAGTGATATTACACGATTACTCTTTTGTGGCTAATAAATGGCCCTCTTAATTATTGATCTTTTGAGAGTTTCCGGACACCCTGGAATATAGTCTGATAGTCCGACTCCCCGCAGACTATGAAATTTCTTATCAACAAAGTATCTCTCCATTATGAAGTAAGCCCCAATTCATTTTCGAATACGTCATTGAATTTCTCTTTCCATTGCTAGCTGCTAGTTTCAGCATTGAAATATGACAAGGAAAACTTTTCGTCCATTGTAATTTGGCTCGCTTTGTGAAGGTTCCATTCCTAAGTTTGTAGTTTAGCTGAGCAAATTTATTTTGAGGAAATCTAACGAATAGTTTAAGTGACACGGCTCGAAACCTACTTAATATTATTCGCATAGAAGGTGAAATGTGCGTTAGTATTGCCATCCTGGACACCCTGTTGAGCGGCACATCCCGTCAAATATGGCAGTACCCCCCCCCCCCCCCTCGGGCAACCATGATTCATTATTAATTGCTGATTTATTTATATACTGATTTACTTTATTATTTTCTTCTTTTCCTTGGCTGATTCTTTCTTTCCAAAGTTTAGCGTTGTACAGGGCACTTTCTTATTTTCGATCTTATTCTTTCTGGGAAGCGAAATATTTTGTGGGACAAGCGGCCCCGTGGCCCTATACTTTTCCACCCCTGATTGCAAGTCCTTTTAAAGACAGTGCGTTCATTGTTTTACAGGTTTCCACTTTATCTGAAAGGAAGGGAGAAATATCAGTTTCATTATGGTGTTTTTCTTCTCAATAAAGATATTGCGCAGGTATTGTTGCAAATTTATTGAAGATTCATTTGCTATGTTGTTCCACCTGGACCTGTTCATTCATTCTTTTTGAATTCTTTAACAACGGTTACCCCGCAAGTCAAACAAGGGCAGATTTTGCATAACAATAGCATCAGTTGCTTTGATTCACACCTCAATTCAAATCGATTAGCGATCGTAGACTAAAGAAATTCTCTCAACCAATAGTTCAGAGCAAACATAGCCGCAAAGTTGCCCTGAAACCAGTAGGGCAAGCTCTCACCTGCTGCGGGTGAAGGATGGTTTTTAAGAGAAGTTATGTGCTTTTAACGAAAGAAGAAGGGTAAGTCTAAAGTTCTGCCCGGCGGATTTGTTTACTTGATTCAGAAACCGAGCAGAATGCATAACAATCTTGCATATTTAGTGATAAATGTCAACAGTTACTGTCAACTTCAAAGATATTCCACTGCAAATTCATAGCACAGCACCCGAAGTTGCTTTAAAGTAATAAACCAAAGAAAAAAGTAATAGAATTCTGCACCCATCTTTTAATGATATGTGCTGTATGCAGAATAGCACAGTCTCGATATAAGTTTTCTGTTCTATTCATAATAAATTAAAATAAACTAAAATACATTAGTACTGTACTCCTCTTGGTGTAAGAAGACACAAGGTCATCTGGCCTACACCAAGAACGGCACTTACAATTTTCAAATAAAACTTCAAAAACTAAAGAAAACTACTGGCAACAGGAAAAGAAAACAGGAATACGAAGCAATAATTAAAGGAGAGAAAGCGATTGACAGTTCCACACCAAACTCAAACCATGCTATGTGTATAACTCTTATGTCGTTGGTCTAACATCAGTTTTGTACCATCACATCGAAACTGATGGTACAATGACGATGGCAGTGAAGCGCTATGGGAGCATTTGGATGGTTTGGTGTGGAAGTGTATAGAAGATAGAAAGGAGAGTTTTATACCAAATCCAAATTAAAGAGAGTAGCCTTGTGAATTTAACACCATTTCTTGGTTTATTCCTTATTTTTTGCCCATCTTATTCATCGATACTAATGACATATCCGCTCTTTCCAGTTGCGGTATCACTGTGGATTGGGAACATCCGACCTTCGACAAACACTTTTCAACCTAAAGCATCTTTTCGAAAATAAATTTGGCGTTCGCATGTGAGTCTTAAATTTTTATAGTATAATCCGTTGGTTTGTCCCTTTTAGGGTTACAGTCCACCCTCGTGGTGGCCATTTCGGTTTTTCTCTTTGTTGTGACGTGCCATACCGCGAGAGGATAACAGTAAACCAATACAACATTCGATGCGTAATTTTATGATGCATAAATCCAGTTGATTGAAATTACATGTAAATCAGTTATCAGAGAAAATGAAGTTCTAGAATGCACCTCCATCGGGTATTATCTAGAATTTGACAAAACGCAGATATGCTTTTTGGCTCAGATGTATAATTTGGCCCATTGTGCCAAATTTACTCTCATTCGATTGGTCCTCAAGGTCCTAAGTAGCAATTTAGTACCCGCTGCTACGGAAGTTTTTAGTTCTGAGAAAACTGACTTGTACTCAGAGCACTGTAATAGTTGACAGGTAACGCAGAATCAATAACACAAAACAAGAAGGGGTCAAACAATTAGGAACATGCAGCGTGCTTGTTTATACAGTCCATACAAACCCGGGAAATACAAAAGAGGCCGCAGACCAAGAAGGCTGAAAAGGCCCTCATGTCGTTCCAGAGGTCAAGTGACTGCCATGAACCCTCAGAATAAGTTCTATTGCAAAATTTTCAGCTTCCCTTTTAGATCAAGATTATTATTGCTTCTAGTATTGAGATAGCAATGAAAGTAGGCTTAAACTGTAGCTTGCAGAGCACGCTGTCAACAAACACAAAAAGCTGAAAATCGAATTTTCAGTCAAATCAGGCAGGGCAGTAAGCCTTATTGTTCATGTCGCAAAGTATCAGTATTGGTTTCTGTCTACCGTCATGCTAAACAGCAGAACAATTAATTGCTTAGAGGCTTTGTCTGCCAGTAAACAACGCTACCTGTATATTACTCATAAATACGTAATTTACGTACATGCCTTAAATTACTCATCCAATCACTTAAGTTGTTTGGATGGCAGACATTTCTCGTGGCATGTAACTTGAGATAGACGGTAGTTTTAATCACTATGTCCAAATGGCTTCGGGGTAGTTATAGCCTTATGCTCCTCGGGGGTAGCGTTCCAGTGGTGTTGTATATTAATTTTGTAAAGTAGTGTTGTTTGTAAATACATAGTGAAATTTTTTAGTGGATGTATAATGATTACCCTGGGTACTTGACTCCCAAAAAAGAAATTTTAGGAGAGTCTGGTAACGAGGGTATAAAATGATTAACACTACCCCTAACTTCCCCTCGAAATCCTTGATCAATCTCTAACACTTTCCTGCCTTGCAGCGATGCGGCGATAATAACGTGCGCATATGTTATCACATTGAAGGAATGAAACATTGTAATTATTTTATATAAAGGGTGTCTCAAAAAATTGTTCGACGTTTGATTAAATATTAAAAAATAAGGACAACATGAACAGGCTCATAGAAGGATAGCCTTGTTCCTAAGATTATGAAATAATTCTAGAAACTAAAATCGTGCAAATCGGTTGAAAATTCACTGAGTTACGAGCTCTCGAAGGTCTGAAATATGCGATAGCTGAAACCAGAGATCCCCCAGATTACTTGTATTGCAAAAAGCTCGAAGACGGAGGAAAGAGAAGCTTATCCAATGTCATAGCTCTCGTTGATATAAGAGCAAACCAAATAGGACTTCTAAAGTAAATTATTTCTTGTGATTATTCTCAAAATTTCCCAACGCTGCGTAAGTTCAAAAACAATGATTCAAAACATAATCGGCGAGAGACCGAATCTGTTTCCTCAAAGCATCCATATGCTTGACAGTTAGGTTATCAAAAACCTGTTTGAATCCCATTTGGTTCGCCCTGAAACAATTGAGAAATGACAGAAACGAGGGCCTATGGGACTTTTACCAAAAATGCCATTTTGAGGCCTCTGGTTTCAGCTTTCGCACAAACTTGAACTTCAAAAGCTTGCAGCCCCATGAATTTTTAGCGGATTTGCAAGATTCTTGTGTCAAAAATTAATTTAAAATCTCAGGAAAAGGGTGACTTGGCCAAGGGTCCATTCAGCGTATCGTTATTTTTTAGTATTTAATCAAACGTCGAACAATTTTTTTTGAGACTCCCTGTAGAAACTGTCATTTTATCATTCATTTTTCGTTCGTTGCGGTTCATTGTACCACAAGGATAAGCCTTGTTTCTGGCATGGTGATGCATGCAAGTGGGAGAAATTGATGTTTCTGCCGTTTTTTGTAAATTGTTTACCATTTATCGTTCGATGCTGCCGCATCATTTTCCATTTTTGAATGCATTTTTAGAACATCCCAAAAATTGTGACAAGGATGAATATTTATTTCGGTGGTCTGTTTTACTCAGTGAAAAATAGTGCCCAACATATCTCGTCGTTCAATGAGCATTTTTCTACAATTCTTAGATACCTACCGGGGTGTGCCAAAAAATTATGAGCGTTTGAATAGTTCCTGCGAAGGATCCTTGGATTCAAAAGTTTTTGTTTACAGTTTATGGTAGAGATGATATCGCGACTTAGATTTTGCGAATTTACATTTCCAAATCGAATTTGAATTTGCAGAGTAAGTCACCTAACCAGGTAAATTTCTGCAGTTACTATCGATGTGTGATTTGGAAAAAGCTTTTAGGGTAGCTTTACAACACGTTATATTTGGAAGTTTGCTGAACTATGAAAGTGAAGTTTACTCCTCGTTAATTTAAAAGCCCAATATGACTGAAGAATCACAACTGTTATGAAAGTTGGCTGAGAGATACCCTGGGTACCAGAGCCTTTTTTTTTTAATTTTTATTAGGCTCTGGTACCCAGGGTAGATGAGAGAGATCCTGTAGTCTTAGAAGACACTACTTGACACCATTCCTGTTCCTTCAGTCTTAGGAACTTGCGCTGTGAACTGTTAAAATGTAAATGCATCTTTTCTTAACATCTTCTGTAATCGATATAGTAGTGTAATTGATCAAGTTAATTTAAGAATAAAAGTTTTAATTGTTGAGAGGAGGACTCAAAACTTCCGTCAAATTGCACATCTACCATAGTAGTAACATAATGCAATAACCATTTGTCTTTGGCTGCCTCAGAAATTTTGCCTGTTTAGATTAATTACTCTGCGAATACAATTTCCGATTTGAACATGCAAGGTCGCAAAATCTAAGTTGAGACTGCATAAGAAAAAAATTTGAAACCAAGGCTCCTTCGCAGGAACCGTTCAAACGCTTCTACCTTTTTTGGACACCCGGTATTTTTATCAATATAACGTTGAATCGAAAATTCATCGTGATAAGTCATAATAAACGATTTTCTATCTTCACAGAATAATTCGACCAGATACGGAAACATTACAGCAGAGAATATCTCAAGTTCCACCCGACCGGACTCTTTCAGAAGCGAATGAATCCGATACGTCACCTTCAGTGGCACGGACGAGAAGAGAAACAGAATCTTCGTTCGAACGGCCGAGAAGTTTCCATGATGAAAAAATTGACATATTTGAAAGTATTCATAAATCGAAAAGTTCTGGTGATATCAACAAGCGAGGTTCAAACTCGCTGGCAGCACCGCCAAATCGAACACAAATGCATAAATTGATAAACCGGAAATCGAAAAAGATGTTGAAACGGGCGAGTAGCATGCCTGATCCGGAATCACCGACCTCTGCGGATTTGTTATTGGAAGTTCCATTTGAGGATATGTTGAAAGGCAATGCTGCGACGGTTCGACGGAACACAATCCAAGAGGGGGACGACAGTGATTTTTCCCCACATAAGAATGGTGTTCATACAACAGACGGCATAACGATGAGTAAACGCGGCGAACAACGAAACATCTATTCTGGGAATGAAGCTGTTCCAAAGCGAGGCAAGAATATTGAACTTAATGAGATTAAAAATCAAGAATATGGCGCAACGGTATGTTTAGAATGCCTTCGCAGTGGTAGAAAATGCATTGATTGTATTCACAGAAAGCAGAGTCCAGTATCAGTGGAAGATGTACATTTTGGTGAAGGGGATTTGACGGATGCAAGACCGTTTAATCGACAGTACAGTGATATTTTGTTAATTCCAGGACCGTTTGATGATCATGATCAAATTGCATCTATTGATGAATCTAGTGTTGGTAATACGCTTTAGTGTGTGTTTACATTGTGTAAGACGCCGTTTCCTGAGAGTGGGGAGAGGGTACTTTGGAAAAATGGCTGAAGTTTCTTTCAAGTCATTCAGTTTAAAGAAATAGGTCTTTGAATTTTACACCGGGCTTCTTGCACCGATTTAAAGGTTTGAAACCTATGCTGTGGAAGCGTAGTCTTATTTTAGTTTACTCTGTAAAAGTTTGAATTTGGATCAATACTGTCTGTTTTGGCCAAATTTGATTTGCAGACAATCTGAAATTTAGCATGCCCGCAAGGTACCCTGGGTGACGATAGCTCTTTAATTGAAACCAGTATCAAGTGAACCATTAGCACCATATTTGAAGACAGTTAGACAGTCTTGTAGTTAACGGGTATCAGGAGTTGAAAAGCTCATGGACGGCGCCTAGCCTAGAAAATGGAGTATCACTCTTAAATTTTCCAGATTTGGGAGGAAAGGTGTACTGAGCCTTTAACGGCTGTTTGCATTAAAGGAGAAATTGTCGGGGAAGTTTTTGATTTGGCTATTTTCTGCTGAGCTAATTTATTGCGACTGTTCAACAAAAATTCAAAATAAATTTCTCATCTTGGAGATTAGCCTTTGCACTTTCTTCTGACATGAACTAAACCTCCATATGTTTTAGGATGGCTGCGATATAAAGGGATTTCCAACAAGTATTTTCGTTGATCTTTCAGCCTGTATCTAGATAAGGATCTTTCCTTTTGAATTTAGCCAAATGCAAAGGAGTTTTTACTTTCAAAATGCGATATCTGATGCTCAAAACGAAGATTTGTTTACATATTTCTTGTCCAGCTCTTTAAGAACCAATCGGGAAATTGCTCATTACGAGTAGCTAGCACCGCTCGTCCGCAGCTTTCTCCGTTGACTTCCAATGGCGCGAGGCTAATTTGCATAAAATCAACAGGGCACCACATCTAGTGATTTCAGCGGATCAGAAGATTGTTCCGCCCTGTTGCTAACACGTAAACTTAGAAACAACATTTACTCGCTCAAAGTCAGAAGTATCAGTGTCAAGATTCAAATGTTTTAAGTAAATGCTCAATTGCATAATCCATCAAAACAAGCATAAGTTCCAAATCTTTAAGTCGGTGTAAAAAGGCGGCTGTAAAATTCAATAACCTATTTCTTAAAATTGAATGACTTGAAAATTACTTTAGCCATTTTTCTATGATTCTACCGCTTGACTTTTCAGAAATCTTGAATATTTGTCGAAATTACAGCCTAGTCTATATTTCAGCTCATTTATGATGTGACGTCATCAAATTTATAAATCACAAACCAGAAGAGTGAAAGAGTTTTGCTTGACATCATATTGTAAGCGTCCATAAACTATTGTTTTCTTGAAAATGAATTGATCTTTCGTCGACAGGTTTGGAAGTTACCATTCTTTAAAGTTTTTTTTCGAAAATTTTCTTGAATTCTTAAAAAAGACGAAAAACACTGTAATTCTGAAAATATTGAAGATTTCAGAATGGTCCAACGGCAGATTTTCTGTAAAATAGTTCAAGTTTCTTTGAAGCCGTTCAGTTTAAAGAAATAGGTCATAGAATTTTACACCCAGCATTTTAGAGATTTGAAACCTATGCTGCAAAACAGGCCTAAAGTGTAGTCAAGCTGAATTTTTATCAAATTTGATCAATGATTTTGGGCCTGTTTTGAAGGCTTACGAGAGATGAACTATCGGAGTGTCCCATAGGCTTGCTCCAAGTTGTTCCATCCGTCCGTCAAACCGTTCCATTTACAGTAGTTCATGGCTCCGCCATTCCACCATTCCACCATTCCGTGTGAAAAAGATGTGAAAAATGATTCATAACGCTGCAAATTGTACAAGTCTATTCTCTTCTCTCGCTTTCTTCGCATGCCTTAGCGGAATGTTGGCATGGCGGATCCAGAAACAAACGAAAAGGGAACATTCAGACGGAAAGACGGAATAGACTTGGGGCAAGTCTAGGTGTCCCAAAAAAAGTATACGCGTTTGAATAGGATTGCATTCAAAAATCTTTATTTGCAGTTTATGATATAGGTGAGATCTCGACTTAAATTTTGCGACTTTGCATATCCAAATCATCGGATTTGAGCTCGCAGAGAAATTCACCGAAACAGGTAATTGCTGAGAGGATTCCAAACTTTCTTCCAATAAAGCATTATTATTATTATTATTATTATTATTATTATTATTATTATTATTATTATTATTATTATTATTATTATTATTATTATTATTATTATTATTATTATTATTATTATTATTATTGTTATTATTATTATTGTCCTTTCTTCACGCCTTTTTGTTGTTTGGCGGCTTTTTCTGGGCAGCGGATTGAATCCCTCAATCTTAGGTGTCCAGAGTCCTTCTAATTATCTTCGCCGTGCCAAGTACACAAGTCTTTTGTAATAAAGCTGTCATCTGTCCCATTTCAAGTTGCTCAACATATCTCTTAAAGTTTTTGCTCAGCGTACCAAGAGCTCCGATGATGATTGGTATTGTCACCACTTTCCTGACATTCCATAATTTTGCCACTTCCCTTCTAAGATCTTCGTACTTTTCCCTCTTCTCCTCTTCTCTTTCGATCACTCTTCCATCAAACGGGCATGAAACGTCAATGATTTTGCATTCATTTTTCTCTTTATCGTGTATTACGATGTCAGGTCGGTTGTGATTCAACTGCTGATCCGTTTGAATTCTAAAATCCCATAAGATCTTTGACTTTTCATTCTCTAAAACACCTTCTGGAATATGATCATACCATTTCTCTGTACAATCGAACCCATATTTCTTGCAAAGCTCCCAGTGAATTACTTTCCCAACTCTATCATGCCGCCAATTCTTGTACTGGCTATGGGCCAATTTTTCACATTCAGCCACTACATGCGCAATAGACTCTTCTCTTTTTCCACACATTCTGCAAACAGGTGAAACATCCTGTTTATCTATGCGGCTCTTTATAGCATTCGTCCTCAACGCCTGATCTTGGGCTGCCATCAACATCCCCTCTGTCTCCTTCTTCAGCGTACCTTTCCTCAGCCATTCCCATGAATCAGAACTTCTTATGCCTGCAGTCAACTTCTCATACTGGCCATGTAGAACCTTCTCTTTATAAGATTCCATTCTTTTTACCCTGATTGCTTCCTTTGGCATTCCAGAGCCCAACAAGTTTTCTTCCCTTACTGCTTTTAAAAATGGTTCTTTGCTCAGATCTATATAGCTATACAAACTGTTTACCTCAATCTCAACGCAATCCTCAACACTGATTAAGCCCCTGCCACCGTCTGCTCTTTTGTAATAGAGTCTGTCAACATCCGCCTGCGGGTGCAATGCTCTATATATTGTTAGCAACTTTCTGGTTTTCCTATCGACGGCTTTCAGCTCATCTACCCTCCAGCTAATTATTCCTGCACCGTATCTGATGATTGATACAGCCCTGGCATTTATTGCTTGGATGATGTTTCCACCATTCAGCTTAGATTTCAGTATTGATATTATTATTATTATTATTATTATTATTATTATTATTATTATTATTATTATTATTATTATTATTATTGTCATTTCACTTGATCTCAGACTTGAAGATATTGTTCGTCTGGTTCATTACCATTATTATTATTATTATTATTATTGAATTATCGCACACTGATAAAATGTCATTTCATTCAGCGGTAACGGTTAATTGATATTGGTAACAGCAAGTCTCCTCAATTTTCAAGGACTTTTCTTAGGATCCGTGCAGATTGCAGGATTACAGTCTTCTGCATCTCTTCAATCCTGGTCTCAATTCCCAGTTCTTCTACTCTCCTTTTGATGTCTTTTGGTGGTGTTCCTAATGCCCCAATGACTATGGGTACTACTTTTACTTTCATATTCCACAGTTTCTGGAGTTCTCTCTTTAAATCCTGGTATTTCTCAACTTTCTCTTTCTCCTTTTGCTCTATCCGGGTATCATATGGGATGGCAAAGTCAACGATAATGCAGTTGTTTTCCTCCTTCTTGATCAAAATTAAGTCTGGCCTTCTAGCTTCAATTACATGGTCGGTCTGGATGGTAAAGTCCCACAGTACCTTGCAAGTATCATTTTCAACCACACTTTCTGGCTCATGGTTGTACCACTTCTCGCTTACATTTACCCCAAACTTCCTGCATATGTCCCAGTGGATTCTTCTCCCGACCCAATCATGTCTGTTCTTATACTCCTTTTGCGCCATTTTGCTGCATTCGCTGATGAGATGATTAATAGTTTCATCAACCTTACCGCACATTCTACATCTACTGTCCTCCTGCGTTTTGTCGATTTTGGCTTTGATGAGGTTCGTCCTAATGGCTTGCTCTTGAGCTGCTAGGATGAGAGTCTCGGTCTCCCTCTTAATGCCACTATTTTTCAACCATTTCCACCTTTCCTCTCCAGCAATCCCCTCAGTTTGTCTAATGAATTGGCCATGTAAGACTTTCTCCTTCCAGTTTTCTTTGCGCTCCTTTGCTAGTCGATCTTTATATTGTTTCACTGTTTCCTTCACTTCCATGTCCGATGTTTTAGCTGCACTCAACAGCCGTTCCTTGCTCTCCTGTACGTATCTCTCTAGTCCAATTTTTGATGTTTCTATCGTATCTTCAACGCTGAGAAGTCCTCTACCACCTTCGTTTCGTGAAATATACAGCCGGTCTACATTGCTTTTTGGATGGAGTGCTTTGTGCATCGTCATAAGTTTCCTAGTACGTCTATCTAATTCTTGAATCTCTTCTTTCCTCCAGTCTAGAAAGGGAGCAGAGTATCTTACCACTGAAACAGCCCATGTATTAATTGCTTTAATGACGTTGTTTCCATTTAACTTTGTCTCTAACAAAGTTAAATGGAATTATTATTATTACTATTATTATTATTATTATTATCATTATTATTATTATTATTATTATTATTATTATTATTATTATTATTATTATTATTATTATTATTATTATTATTATTGTCATTTCACTTGATCTCAGACTTGAAGATATTGTTCGTCTGGTTCATTACCCATGAGAGCAGTTAATACAGGATAAAAGATGCTGAAAAGGAACTATCCTGTTAGAAACCCAACTTTCGGGATATACACTTGGCAAAGCCTACAGTTGCATTTTCCACCATTCCAACATCTAATTTGTTTTTTGAAGATGGGAAGGCTGTTTGATTGTTTTATTTCTTGCGGTAAAATCTGCCACAGTTTATTTCCAAGGTAAGCAATGGACTCAACTCCAAATGATGTTGTTCGTACCTTTGGCAGTTGAGCGTCATCGCCATGCCTTAGACTGTAACCAATATTTCGTTGCATGAAAATTTCCTTCATGAATGGTGGATTCAGACCGCATTTTGTTTTATAAATTTCGGTCATGAGCAACCGTAGATTTCTTACATGGATTGGCACCGACTTAGATTGCTCCAAGAGAAAATCAAAATCGTTCTCGTAATCTTTGTATGCAATGCCCTTTCATGAATATGATTTATTCTATGATTCAAAGTTCTATCATAGAACATCCAAACAAGCGGACAGTAGCTGAAATGAAACAAAACGAAAGCCCTCATTAACCACTGGAGTTTTTCTGTGTCTATGTATCGTGATATTCGAGCAAGAGCATGGAGCTTTTGGCTGGCCTTTTTACAAAGAGCCTTGACGTGTTGCTTGAAAGAAAGTGATTGATCAAACGTTATACCGAGAAGATTCTCCTCTGTGCTTTCTTTCACACAGGCCTCGCCTATTTTGATAGTAAATGTAGTAGAGTAGTAATATAATGCAATCACCATTTGTCTTAGGCTGCCTCAAAAATTTTGCCTGTTTAAGTAAATACAAATACTATGTGAATACAAATCCGATTTGAACATGTGAGGTCGCAAAATATAAGCTGAGATCTCATCTTTAGAAAAACTGTAAATGAAAAATTTTGAACTCCTTCACAGGAACCGTTCAAACGCTAATACTTTTTTTGGGACACCCGGTTTTGATATAAATTCTAGGAACGTGAAAACGATGCAAGCAGTTATGTCCAACTGAACATTTCGACCTAAATTCCAAAGTCATTTGCACGATGGAAATAATTTTGAATAAATCCAATGAGTAATTAAAAAATTACAGTCTGTTCAGCATTAATTCTTAAAACGGTTTAACTTTCTGAACTTCCAATTATTTTAGACCTAACCACCTTTAAAATTCAAGTTTGTTGTTAGTTTTCAGACTTAGGAAAAGTCAGTTGATTTAGTACACTAGTAAGGATTAGTACACTAGTGAGGAGTAAATTTGCTTTTTTTGAAAGTTTCAAATAATTATCTTTTTTCATGAATCTGTGGAATTCTAAGCTAAAGATAAATGTGTACATAATTTTATGAAAATTTGAAAAATGTAAGTAGACAATGATTTTGTATACCAATTAAGAAACACGCCAAGATAATTGAGTTAAAATCATAAATTTTGTTGTTGTCTTCTTCACTCTCTTCATTGAATTGCAAGTATGCCTGCCCATAGGTAGGTAGGTATTATATTTAACGTGGCTAGCCTGTGAAAGTCTGAAAGACTTATTTCCAGCAGGGGCCACGGATGTTTTATCATCAGTCCGCCGCAGCTACCCGCCGCAGCTACCAGATTTCCCTCACATGGCACTGGTCGACTCGGGCTAGATTTACGGACAGCGACCAAACTGTCCAGCGCGGGATCTGAACCTACGGCCGTTCTGACTTTTGACTTACGAGTCAGACGCCTTAACCACTCGGCCATCGACCATCGATCAATCGATGAGTGGCAGACAATTACTATTTGGCCGAACCGATTAATCGCTCAGTGTGGGGTAATCGATTTATTGGCTAAAAATCAATCAACTTTGCCGAAATAATCGATTTGTATTCACGATCACTCATCAGAAGATACCCGATTTTCATAGACCGGACTGTCGTGAAACGGAATACCAATTAAGATAGCGATCAACTATAGGGTGTTTCAGAAAAAACGCAACTTATTCGAGATTGTTCTGGAAACAATAAAATTTTAATCAATTTGACGCATGCCACCGGAAAGTACGATCTATCCTCTTTCGAATATTCTTTCGATCTATCTTCTTTTCTTTCCAATAATATCCAGGTTTCGCGTATTAATTGAATTTTTCATCACTTAACCTACGTTTTACTAAGTATGACCTTGTTCAGTAGCGGGAAATTTATAGGGCATTTACAGAGACGAAAACTCATCTCAATGAGGGCCTATTTTGTCATTCTTAAAAAATGCATCCAATGTGAGTACACTTTTCGTTTTCGAACTTCACGGCATCACCTCAACTACTTTATGGCCAGTAAGGTTTTCGCAAGATCTGTTCCGTAATTTTTTGTCGTAAAAGTGTGTTTACTTCGCTCTTACATACAACATGCTTTATTTCAAAGTTGGGCATGGTCACTAAAATACCAATTAAATGATAAACATTTCAATTACAGCAACGGCGGAAGTAGCGTACCATGTAAATTCGAAAATTATTTGAAAATAAATTTGAACTGTTGGATTATTATTTGAATAAAGTTCGAAATTTGAATTCTGCCTTGTCATACATTTTCTGAATCTAAAGACTGAATTTGTTTATTCTGAATAGAATACTTTTTAGCTCTGGATATTACATTCAAAGCAGAAGAGGTATACCCACGGGGGGGGGGGTTCTTCCATAGTAAAGGTACCTGGGGATGTGCCGCCCGCGAGGGTATACTTTTTCGGACTTCTAGTCTAGCCAAGGGTGTACTTTTTGGCAATTTTAGTCGAGTTAGGTCTAGGCAAGGGTATGCTTTTTGGGAATTTTGGTCAAAGAGATGTCAAAATTCGGTAATTTTTGTAAAAAAAACCCAACTTCTTAAAAATTTTGGTCTAGAAAATGCGAAAATTTGGCAAGTTTTGCCTAGAAAATGCCAATTCAGAGCACTTCTGAAGGAAAAATTAGTCTAGCCAAGGGTATCATTTTCACAAAAATTGGTCTAGCCAACGGTTACATTTTTAAACTGTGGGCGGCACCCCCCTACCCGAAATTTAGCCGAGAACCCCCCCTGTGGGTATACCACCTAGATTTTCCTTCAAAGGAAAATTCTTGAATATTATCACTAATTGTGTCTTCCAAGGGAAAGAACTGTTATAATCAACTATGCCCTATTCAGCAGATGCAATTATCGAATAAAATGGAAGCAAATAACAAAAGGAAATATATTTGAACAGTCATCCAGTCATGAAACTCTATTTGCAAATAATCTTTGAATTTACATGGTATGCCTCTTCAGCTTGACATCAAACAAACTTTTTTGTGTTTTTATATATTTCATATTTGCATATTTTTTGTATATATTTGGAACAGAAATTCTCTATCTACCCTAGTCCCTATCTACTGTAAGACTTTTCACTTGGTGAATTTTTCAAGTGGAAAAAAATTTTCAAGTAAAATCCACTTTCACTATTTCACTGTTGGTTACAAGTGACTTTAATCTGTTTGTGCTTTCTTACTTGTGCCTCTTCAAAGAATTTTCATGGTGAGAAAGTTTGCTTGGTGTGAAACTTGCTTCCTAGTACAGGTATTTATCTCAGAATCTACTGCCACTAAACAATTGGCAAGTTTCAGATATGATGAAAGATTCATCAATGAAGTTTATTTACTTGTTGGGAAAGTGCCTGTTTCATGCCAAGCCCCAAGATTCCCGAAGAATCACAAATTTTAGTCTACAACTCCATGTCATGATGCTGATGATAGGGTACTGGCCCTCAAAGCAGGCTTAAGTGAAGCTTTTAGCAGTCAGTAATTATGGACACAATTTGATGAGAAACTAACTTGGTTTATTGGTTACGAAACTATTTCATTATATCACTAAATGTTGCCTGAATTGTATTTTATTTTGCCAAGTCTGATGGCAAGATTTCTTCTGAGCCAAGTAGTTTAAATGATGAGCATGTGTCTGGAAGCATTGACCTTTAGTCCAGAAGAGGGCCTGCCCCCATTTTCCCTTCCCCTTAGTCCACAATTCTGTAATCCTCTGAATTTGCAGCCATACCAGCCAGGTGGACGGGAATAATACTAAAAACTGAAACTTCACCTTAAAGGGAATAGACATAGGTATATGTCATAATCGCTATAAATAGGCCTGAGAAACGCCCACAAATCCATTGTTTCTTTAGCTACACAATGAAACCGGATGCGTCTAAGCTGTCGAGTACAAAAGATTATATTTTTGACCTGGCCCGGGCCAGCTTTTAACCATGTCGATTCCCTTTAATCAACACTTTCAATATATATCTTTCAATACATAAAGGCTGATTTCCAATCAGTAGAATCTTCCAAGCAGACAGAATCTTGCACAATAAAAGTTTTGCCATACATAACATTTTATTGAAATTCAAAGTGATATTTTCTCTCCTAAACAACAGATTTTCAGTTCACAAAGAAAGTTCTACCAAGTGAAAATCAGCCTTAAAAACTGCCAAATTCTATCGTGGTAATACCATTGACTGAACAATACCATAAAAGCTCCATTAAGCCCCCTCTCTAATAAGCCTCTTCCCTCCAAGTCAAAATTTGAAATAAGCCCCCCTCTCTATTAAGCCCCCCACTCAAACAAAATTCTAGAATTTAGCAAATGTTTTCCATGTATTTAGCAACACAACCTTGTGTATTAGTTTTAGTATGGTTTGCGACAAAAACTTTGTCCAATTTATGTATTTGAGCCGTAAAATTGTATGTTGATTCCGCAAAATATGGGATAAAAGAACTGAATAGCTACCAAATATATCCTTGTCATTTGATATTATAAATAAGCCCCCCTTCTCTAATAAGCCCCCCTCCCTATTAATCCCCCCTCTGGAAGGTCTGAAATTAAATAAGCTCCCTGGGCGCTTAAAGACAAATGACGGATATATAGCGGCAATTTTGAAAATAGAACAAAACTTGGGTGCCTGCCATCATTTGACCAATCGTTTTGATATAATCTCTGGAGATCATCAAATACAATAATGGAATACAATAGACCATATTGTGTCTTATAACGCCTAGCTTACAAAAAGAGCAAAAGATAGCCACCTGCAATCATTTGTCCCATTGTTTTGACAATCTTTTGAGGTCATAATAGATATAAGAATACAATAGGCTATTTTTAGATTGCTCAGGCCCCTGATTTAAGTCACCTTATATCTCTGTCATTTGTCTTTAATAGAGCTTTTACAACCAAACCAAAGTGGATGTCAGTCACACATTACCAAACACACATTCTTTACAAAGAACTAATGCTAAGCTGTTGAAAAAGATTTTCAGCCATCACACACCTCCTTCCCTTCTGAATGGAGGTACCCACGTCATCAAACTGGTAGGGTCTTTTTCAAACTGAATTACTTTTCTTTAAAAAGTCTGTGCAATAATGCTCTTTCGAATTCTCTACTAGCCATGATGTAACCAATTCCTCCGACACCTAATACTGCAGCTGCCATAATTGGTCTTTGTATCACATTTTCCGAAAAAGATTCCGTAAATTTTTCTGCTTTCGTAATAACCCCTCTACCGGCTCCTCGAGCGACAATCATTGCCCCGACAGTTGCTGGCAAAAATGCAGCACATGCCACTGCTATACCAAAACCTCGCATATACGCACAAATTGAACATTCTAGTTCTTTATTCTGGAGCTTTTTCGTGATAAGATGGTCCCATGTTTTTACAGCAGTTACACCGCATATTGGAGGGAGCAATGCCCGTGCAGCAAAGGCCAATTTGGGATTTCGGTAGGAAGTCGTGATTGCAGCAGCAACTATGGCTGAATTTAGGCCTACAAGGAATCTGTGATTATCTATATCGAATAAACTATCTGTCCAATCCATGAATGTGTTCAAATAACTTCTGGTGGAGTTTGGAGATGCATCATTTTCGTCGACAACATTTTGTAATTCTTTCGTCTCGTTGTCAGCCATCTTGTCTTGAACTTTTTTGATCCTTGGAGCCCTGTGGGAAAATGGCGCGTAAACCCAAAAATGCGCGAAATCATGGTTACTGTTTTGCAAACCCACTCTGCTCTACTCGGAAAACAGTTAATTTCTCCAATATCATCATGAGTGGTGGAACACTAGAAATTCGATTAGGTTAATTTAGCTTCTTTACCTACCTTGAAATGCCATAAGATTCTCTTCCTTGACATTGGCAGCCTTTCTCAGCCATAGTTCTTGCCTTGAACTGAAGAGCTCTATCACATGTGCTTTCAAAATTTTTGGGCCTAAATTGGACTTTGTTATCTCCTGCGCATTGCTGTGCCAGACCACTGCGTAGGCACAGCAATTTAGCGATATTTTAGCGATATTTCACAAAGCCCACTTCAGTATTGACTACTGAGCACATTCTGTTGAAGTGCAAGGCTTAAATCGACGTTTATTTTGTTTCTTTTCTTTTTTTCTTTGTTTGTTTGTTTGTTTGTTTGTGTTCTTTTCCTCTTTTTTTTTCAACTGTCACTTTCTTATATAAATATATTCTTTCTCTCTATATGCCAATTCCCAAAAACAGCTACTTCCTTTAGTTTTGATATCCTGCTTTCTCTTGTAATGTCAACTTGAACTTTGGATCCCAGGGCTCTTCTATATGCCGTGCAGTTAAATACATGCTCTGTTGTTTCTTCCTCAGCTTTACATGCTGGGCACAATACATCTTTCCCTAACCCTTTGTAGTTTGACTTTAACTTCATCATATTCAGTCTTACACGCATTATGCTTCTGCACATATCAGATGTCGTGTTCGTTATATAACTTTCTTGAACAAAGCTTGTATTTATAAATCGCAATTTGGTCATTTGTCTCTTTTTTTCTTCCAGCCTTTTTCTTATCCACTTTCTTACTTTTTCTTTTACTTCTTTTTTCCAATCTGATTTTCTGTTATTTTGTAACCTTATGGTACTTATGTCCAACTGATATTGATCAGCTGCCTGCAATATCTCACTATACCAACAGTTTGGATATTGATTTCTTGCCTGCGACAGAAGTACTTTCTTGGATACCTTTGTATCTTCCGAGTTTAACGTGTTGTGTAGGAGCATGAACTTCTGATAATCGATTGTTTGCAGTATGGGCCATATTGCTGTTTCTGCAATTATGCCCCAATATGGTGTACTTTTTGCTAATTCAAATAATGATGTTATCAATTCTTTATGTATTTTTTCTATTTCTTCTTTATCTTTCTTTGATAAGTTTGTCCATGTTTCCATGCCATATGTTACTGATGGCATGCGCAGGAGATAACAAAGTCCAATTTAGGCCCAAACATTTTGAAAGCACATGTGATAGAGCTCTTCAGTTCAAGGCAAGAACTATGGCTGAGAAAGGCTGCCAATGTCAAGGAAGAGAATCTTATGGCATTTCAAGGTAGGTAAAGAAGCTAAATTAACCTAATCTAATTTCTAGTGTTCCACCACTCATGATATCATTAGCCTGGAAGTCTGCACTGCACGCAGGCTACATTATCACTTGTCACTGGCTCTATCGAAAAGCGGTAAAAATGAGGTTGTTCTGTTTCCATCAATGATGCTATGCTACCTTCCCAAATTAATTTTCAAACTTTCTGTTGACTTTTGAAAAGTGGTTTTAGCTTCAAAACTGCTGGGAAGATTTTCATATCTGCTTCAGCTCCTTCTTTAGCTAGCTTGTTGATCTACACCTTTGCCAAGTCCGGTTGAAAAAGCTTGGCTAGATTTCCAGCAATCGAAATCTATATTTCTGTTCACTTTTTGACAGCGATGGCGAAGGGGAGAAACACTTCATTAAGCAAACATTATCATGGTAAAAACAGCTTAAAACACTTGATCATATCATAAAGAAAATCCCGATAAAAAAATTAAATTACAATTTCTGCGAGAGGTGAAATGCCCTTTCTTGCGATTTGATCAATTTCTTTAGGCCCATGTTCAGGAATTTCACAGAACCAAGAAAGTTTTGAAACGCCTATATTTTGGGTGAAAAATTACAAAAATAGCTCGGTCTTTCAGCTTTCAACTGGGATGTAGGTCATTCAAATCTGTCCAAAACTGCTGATGCTATGAATTAATGCTACCAGAAACATTATTTTGGCTATCCACTCAATCACTTTAGTTGTTCGAGAGCAGACACTTCTCGTGGCGGCATGTTATTTGAGACCGACACATCTCTATGTTGAATTGGCCTCGGGGTAGTTATAGCCTCTTTGCTCCCCAGGATATCATCCTAGTAGTATTTTATAGTTGTATAGTAACTTTTGTAAAGTAGTGTAGTTTCTAAACTCATATTGTAATTTTTTAGTGCATGTAAACAAAATTTTGGCTCGCCCGGCATATTTTGAGAGTTGCATCTGAATCAGGAAGGGAATCGACGATTCAGTAATGAAATTTGGAAAAAGCCCATTTGCAGTCATTCGTCGCAGAAAATTTGTGAGATCAGTCTTTTGTAAAATTTGTCATGTCATTTCAGAAGTGGGGACTTTTTGTCACACCATGTATAAATATATATTTTTGCGACACCTGGTTGATTCTGGTACATATATATCGAATTTCTATAAAGATCACACCTGTACTATTGCGGATAAACTTTTCGTAGCACAGTAAGTTCAACGGGCTCATATAAACTAAGGACATCGTCTTTAATTGGTTTAGTCTGGGATTTAGTTAAAACTATGGTTTCGTTTGGCAGTCTTGTAAAACCACGTACACTGGTACTTTTGGGACAAAAGCTACATTCTACATAAGTGATTTCCATATAGTCTCAAAATGATGTATCGGCGACCGGTTAATCGCATATTTCCGGCGGGTTTCCCATAGCCTTATATAATACGATACAAGGATGCATTTTTGCCGCCACAGCAACTGCTTTAGGCCTGTGAGATTTACAATAAACTCAAAGGACATGACGGTAACAAACTATGTTTGACTAATGATACGAGTCAAAATTAGAAGTTATCACGTCATAAACTCAACTAAACGGTTTTATCACTGTACAGGAAGATATAAAGCCCTCGGTCTTAATGCTAACGCCTCGCAAGCTCGGTCTGTACTTTACGACCTCGAGCTTTATATTTTCCTGCACAATACAAAACCAGTTAGTATGCGCAAAGTACAACCCCAGATCATGCACCGATTCAATGGTACATCTTTCACTTTGAAACCCAAAGGCTATCTTAGATGAAACATTTTATTTCAGTAATATCGGTAATATGGTTCTAGCGTTCTTGATAATTTTGCATAGAAGCTACTTTTGATAAGTCACGAGAATAGCTAAAAATTGCAATCGAGTTTCGTTCCATTTTCAACCGTCATGAGATGACAATTTCATCAATTACCTTCCGAGAAATTGAGCAATTGACGAATTGGGTGACCCAAAAAGCAACTTCAAGAGTAAGATTAGGCATTGACCTGCTACAAGTCTCTCTCTTGTCATCACAAGGTGCGGAGAAGAAAGAGGGAGAAAAGACGGGCCGAGAGAGAGACTTGTAGGTCTAGAAAACTGAAAAAGAGACTCTTTTGTCCTCAGATATACAGTGGACAAGATTCTCCCTACCGACAGATCCTTTGATGTACGCAGAAAGCTAATCAAATGAGCTACACCTGTCGCTGCATAATTGCCATTAAATCTAATTATCTACTTATTTGTGTTGAGGTCTTGATTTCAATTTCCTAATCTAACAAGTCTCTCTCTCCCTCCTTCTCCCTCGCCCTCGCATTGCACATCTCACGACACGTGCTGATAATAAAGAGAGACTTGCAGCAAGTCCAGGTTAGGTATAGTGTCCTGAAAGCACATCAGCTTAGCTATATTCTGATATTTTGCTTGGCCAGTTGAAGTGATGCCTACCGAGCGAAAAAATTTTCAAAATATGGTTATTCGTTCCTTTCTCAAACCACCACCCCCCCCCCCCCTTCACGTTCTGGAAGATATGAAAAACTTCGAGTTCCAAATTTGCCTTGGAGCCCAAAAACTGAATGAGGAACAGAGGTCAATCATTTTGCAAACAACATATTTCCCCAGCTAAATTTGAGATTGAGACACAGCAGTGTCTCGCACATAAGAAACACGAATTTAAGAAACACCAGCCCTAATTTTCAAAATAATACCCCCTTTGGTAAGAAACAGGCTCAGGTCTGAACACGCTTGCTTCTTATTCAAAGATTACTGACATAAGAATTGTTTATATTTTCAGCTTTCCAGTTGAGTCAAATTGTATCTATTCAAAATGAAAACAAGAGCATGCAAATGAAGCAAAAAGCACCTTCCAGGAACAATTGGAACCTTTCTTGGAAGCAAAAACTTACAAATACAAATCAAAATAGGATAGCTAGTGTCCGAATAGCTCATTGATTGTAAATGATTTTTCTAATTAATAGACCTGAAATTGAAAACGTTGTTTCTTAGGCCCGGTTTTCACGAGATCAGATCCAAATGGATCCGTACCCAAACTGAAACGGATAGGCCTTGCGTTTACACGGGACTCGACGGATCCGAATCCATTTGGATCTGCTATCCGTACCCAAAAGGGATCACTTTCGAAAGCAATTCCGTTTAGATCCGATCCCAAAAAGGTCTAGTGTAAACGGATGGGATTGGATCAAAACTGGTACCGATAGGAAGTGACACGATTAAACTGAAAATCCTTTGTTGACATTTCAAGGAGGGGAATCAGAGGTAAGACAGAGTTTATTAGAGTGCAAAATTTCAAAGGATCTGATTAAAATAAGACAAAAGGTTTACTAGAGCACCGCTAAGAGTTCATAAAATCCAAACGGATCCGATCCCGTGTAAGCGCAAACAGTTCTGGATCCAGTCCCTTGTAAACGCCTCTCAAAAAGCGGATCGGAACCCAATGGATCCGATCCCACTTGAATCCGATCCCATGTAAACGGGCCCTTATATGCGGGGCACTACTGTAGCATATTTTGGCAAATGCCTGCACGTCATTTTGGGACATCTCGTACATGACATCTGTACTACCGGGTATGAGCCTTGGGCTGCACAGTAAGTTTAACAGGTTCACACAAACTAAGTAATCCTCTTGTGACATCATCTTTGGTAGATTTCGATGTCCTAACCGCTTTTTCTGATGATTTCTTTCGCTGCAGGAATGCAAGAACTTTTTCTTCGTCAACATCTGTTGTATGTTTCATTACAAGTGATAGTTGAACGCATGATGATTCTGCAAATAAACCAAAAAACGTGAAATAATAGCAAACAATGGCATGGCATGATATTGACTAAACTACTATTATTGAGTATGCATGGAGTATGTATGCTTAGCACATACTCTGAAAACACATTTTTAACATGTTTTTGAGAGGTGTGGAGGGTAGGAACTTTGTAAAAAGATCAACCAAACATATGGGGCATCAAGCCTCAAATTCCACGTCAACTGCCAGTTCCTCCTGCACTGCCCACAGTATTACACCCTTCGTTTGGATCTCTTTGGCCAGCTCTCTGACATCTCAGGAATCGATCTCACTCGTCTCGATGATAGATCCCAATGTAATCTTCTTCTATATGGAAGCCCCCGTTGTAGTGTGATAGAAAATAGCATTATTCTCGAGTCTACAATATCCTACATCAAAGATACGGGCTGTTTTGATTAGGGATATATCATCCTAAACAGCAGCAGCTTTTACTTTTCTTTCTACTTTTCTTTCTTAGATGTCTGTCTCAGGATAGATGCTGGAGAAGTCTGCAGGAATTATTTTTGAAATTAATCTTTCAATTACTAGAGGGGTATCGCCCTGATTGAGGGTAAACGCATTTTGACCGATTTTAACTGTCTTGCTTTGTTGCTGAATAACAGGAGTTTGGGTTTAGTTGAAACCAAAAAGTGGGCGAAATTATTTTGGTGACTCTATTTGCTACATTTTTTCTTGTTGGTGTTTCTTAAAATTCCGTCCACAAACAGAGGGAAAAGTGCGCAACGAAGTTCACCTGAGACGTAACTGTAAGTATCCGCCATTTTTCCTTTCACGTTTCGATGCACAATTTTCTTTTTGCTTGGTTTCTTGACGTTGTTAAAAGTTTCACAACAAACAAATAGCCTCTCGCCAAGCTCCGCTTGTCCAGAATAACTACTTCATGCTTCTTCAGAGACATGACATCCGCTTCCGCCACGACGGGCTTCTTTTTCCACGCCGTCTGATTGGCCTAAAGTCGCCCTGATTGAGGGTACTGTGGTATCTTTCGGTTTCCGGTTCTTGAACGAAATTTGCGCTGCCAACGCATGACAGGCGAATAACTATTTGCTGTAAAAGGACATATTACGGTGCAAAAACAGGTTTGTTCTATCGTTGGACTGTAGGAAATATTGTTTTGTCATGAACTGACTTAAGCATCGTTCAGTTCACCGAAGGAGGAAAGCTTAATGTCAGCTTGCTTGAAAAGTCTTTGAACGAAAGCGGCAACAAAGGTCAGCGTTTAGGATAACGAAACACAGCAAACACAATCAGAAAACATTTGATAACAACAAAAACTCTTTATCTGTTGATATGCTGCTAATTTTCACACCAAGTTATCTTAAATTTACCTGAAACCATGTAAAGTTGGGATACCCTCAATCAGGGCGACGTTGGAAATTTAGGCCCTCTCGAGCACTATGTTCTTGAGTAGCTCGCTCTTAAAGACAACATCACCAATGACAAATATATTTTATATCATCAACAGTGAAGAGTTTAGGAAAGTGTTCATGTTAAGTTTCATTTTGAAAATTTTTTCGTTCAGCAGGAATATTCGACCAATGTAGAATACCCTCAATTAGGGCGACACCCCTCTATATCCTTAGTTCCGTAGAAACTCCTGGCATTTATCTTGAGATACACTTGTTGACTCTTTTGTTCAGTTTACTTCTTCATTTATTTATTTTATCCTATTTTTTATCCTTAGAATTGTAACAAGTTGAAAATTGTAAGTACCATTCATAGCCAGAACTCGGTGACCATGTGTCTTTTTGGCTATGGATGGTACATTAGTTGTATTCCAATTGTTGAGTTAGGTTTTAAGATGGATATAAAAAAAACTGCCGTTTTCAACCCCTTTCAGTTTGGCAGGGCCGCCGAGAGGGGGAGGAGGGGCAATTTTCCCCCGGGCCTCAGGGTTCATAATTGACATTTTGACTGCAAGAAATGCTCTGAAATGCATTATGCATTTCAAGCCAATCTAAATGGCATGATCGACAACAATTTTCTGCTCGCTTCGCTCGCAGTTTTGCCCCTGGGCCTCCGAACACTGTCGGCGGCCCTGCACTCAGACGGGACTTCTACGTCCCACCAGGGTTAGCTTTGTCCAGAATGTTTAGTTTACATGAAGAACCTATGTTTGGTATGATTTTAAATGAAGCACAGTCTAACGTTGTAGTTGAAACTTTTATTTGGCTTCCTTGGCTTGTTGTTGTTGTTGTTGTTGTTGTTGTTGTTGTTGTTGTTGTTGTGTTGTTGTAACGTAGCATGGCGAAGCTTTTCAAGGTTTTAAAAGAGCTAATTGGCCATGTTTGGTCGGGACAAAAATTTTGGGGTGAGTAGACAGTTGAGATATCGAATTTCTTCACAAGTAGATATTTTAGAATATGAAAGTAAGTGATTTTCTTGCAGCATTTGTCTCTACTTTCGTTAGGCCACAAAAACAAATCATATTTGTGTTTTCTTGTAAATAAACTAATTCACATTGTAAGTAGCATTGGTGTTTTTTGTAAATAAAAATCAATTATAAAGTAAGTGCCATTCATAGTGGAAACTCGATGACCTTGTGTCTCCTTCCGCTATGAATGGCATAGTTGAATTATATTATAGTACTTGTAGTTCTGTTTTAAGATTGCATAAAAAAAGAAACAAATCAATCGGGAATACATAGCACTGTTTAGAAGGCATTTCCTTTTTTGAGAGGTTAGTAAGTAATATATCGGAGCAGGTCTGTTGATAGAAATGGACAATTCGTTGAGCAACGTATCGAGTAACATTGAGTAAAGACTGGATGGTTTGTTGAGTAAAGAGCATTGTCTTTTACAAGTTTCAGTGTCTTGGCTGCCATGCCTCGTTCTATGGAAAAACATAAGGTAATTTGATTACTCGTTGCAGAGAGCACTTAGGAGTTAATAAAGCTGGTCTTAAAATAAAAGGTAGTCCATCTGCCATTGGGGACCATATCAACCAATCAGGGCACGCCGTATCGCTTAAAGATTTCTCCATTTTGAACAGAGCCAACAATGAGTTTGATTTACTTATTCATGAAAGCCTTTTAATAGACGATTGCGCTAAAGATGGCGGCGAGGAATTTTTTACCGAGATGCAATGCGTTCTTTTATCGAATTCCTATAGAATCGTTAAAGATTTGCGATTCGAACGAGATGCATCTCGGTAAAAAATTCCTCGCCGCCATCTTTAGCGCAAGCCTCTATTCTACGGGATCGACCACAACTTAATTCCCAACAGTCGTCTATCCCCCTGGTTCTCCTCTAGTTTATTCCCCAGTTTAATCCCCTGTTCGTAGAAAATGCAACTCACGCTTGTGTTTTAGTTTTTCTAGTTTGTTTGTCTCTCGGTATAAATTGTCACTCATTATTATTTAGATTCGCTGAAGATGAACCTAGTTGGCTCGAAACGTTCGAATTACAAATAAAACATGTTTACGTCTAATTAATTATTTTTTGTATCTTAACTGGAAATGTCTTACTGGATTTGTCGTACTGCATCTGTCAAAATATAACATGGAATGTCTCTAAATATGAAGTCTAACACAATGATTGTCGTCGCTTGCCTCATCCTTCGCTTGATGTAGGTCAGAATGCAAAAAGATGAAAGAACTTAACAGCTATTAAGATATGTTTCCTAACAACAGCACTTACCGCTCCATGTTTGATGAGAGAGTACAACAGTGGTAACCAATCGATATTTCAAACTACTGAGCCTCCGAAAATCAGATGGCTTTGGTTTGACTAAATGCGACTTAAGATCTGGATAGACGACCTGTAATAAAAGAGAAAATAAAATGAATAAGAACCATAGTATTTTGATAGAGCTCTTGAATCTATTCGACCTAAATCAGCACCTTTATTCAACATAAAAAAATCCCGCCTGCATGGTAAATTCCACTGACTGGAAATTGGCCTTTATGCTCAAAATCCCGAAAACCGTGTCATTTAACAGAAATCCCGGAAGTCTACTTGTGTTTGATCGAATCGAAAAAGGATATACAAAGCATACAAAGTTTAGGTTTGGATTTTCACGTTTTGTTCTTTGCTTTCTGTCTCTCACACTGAGATACCTTTTAACTTATCAAATTGGCACTAATTGTCAACAAATCTTCTGCATGCAATCGAGGGGCAAATCACTTTGTAAAAATCTCGTACACCCTGGGCAAAAATATTTTTTCTTCAAGAAAATCTGCAAACTAGCAATAAAATTAGCTAGTGAGTGCGGCGTTTGGCGAAGTGAAAAAAAAAACAAACTGCACCAACATGGAATGGAATGAAAGAAAGGCCCCGTTCACACAGCTCCGTTTTTGTTATGATTCGTTTTTGCTGCATAGATGCTACCCGTTCACATTACTCCATTTCTGTACAAAAACGAAGGGAAAACCGTCCGTTTTTGCCCGTTCACATTGATCCTTCTGATAACAAATACGGAGCCAAAGATATCCGTTTTCATAATTATTATTACCATTATTATTGATTTATTTTCAAGTAGGCAACATATAAAAATAGCTATAAAACAAGAGCTAACTCAGGCCTACTATCTAAAAAAGTAAAATTTGTAAAAAACGAAATCAAATAGAGAATAATTATCTACAAAAACATACAGTAAGTTTACAGATTTTTACAAAGTCTTCCATATTTACAATGTTTTTTCCCCGGTATCTACAAAGTAGTAAATTTAGATCAGTTCAAGAACCCAACCTGAGCCACGAAAGGTCTACATAATAGTCTACAATTGCATTCTACTCCTTTCCAGACTTTGATTCTCCTTTTAAAGCTGGAGAGTGCGTTCACATTGCTCCGGTTCTGCGACGCTCATTGTTGAATATTGGCCCGTTTTCAAAAACCTCCGGTTCCTTGCTTTCACATTGATTCAGAGCGTTTTCAAAAACCTCCGTTTTTGTGGATATCCACTTTCGATAGCGTGTTCGAAAACTTCCGTTTTTGTGGCGTTTTTGTGCAGATCAATGTGAACACTTTAAAAAAAACGGAGGTTTTTCTCTCTGTTTTTGTACAAAAACGGTGCAGTGTGAACGGGGTCTAATTAATAGGCACTTCTAGTTCTTTTGACAATACAAGATGCATTTGCCTCCCTCTCCCCCCCCCCACCTGTCTCGACACCGCTCATTCGTGCAGTCAATTCACCTCTGTTGGAATTACATCACAATATCAATGCGATCTCCCTATCCCCGTCTCCAGACAATAACGAAATCAGACCATAGTCATTAAAAAGACAAAATCGTATTCAGTTACATTCAGAAGAACGTGTTCATGATTGTATGACGAAATTGCCGTACTTCAACATATACTTCCACCGACAGAGAGACATCGCAATGTTTTGATCCTTTGAGAATAGTTTGCGGCAAGCCACTAAAATCCCTGAACATTATATTGTTTAAATAAATCTCGTATGCCTTTTCGGAAGAGTGACACAACCCTTGTCTGCGATAGCTGTCTCGGATCTCAGATGCTAGTTTAAATGCAAAGTACATTCTATCAGCGCAAACCTCATTCGCGTAAACATCACTCACCATGATGAAGAGATCGGATGTATCATCTAGATTTTCAATCGTAGCATCAAGGTTAATCCCAAGCATTAATCCAGCTGTAAATCTTAAAACAGTATCAGAGTAGCCACATGGCTCTTCAATCGTTGCTCGGATTTCCCTTAACGGATTCTCTACATTAATCGATCGGATTGCACAAGTCAGCAGAAGACCTGAAATTAAGTAAATTCAGAAGTCAAGAAAATTCAAAATAGCGCGGCAAGAAAAAATATGAATAGCAAATATGATGCTCCTACACCCTTTGACGCTTTACAATCAAAGCAAGAGAAGTGTGACCAGTATAATCTTAAAATATTTCATTATTTCAAAACATGATTGCATTATTATTTCAATGATAATCCAAATGTAAACAAATGATTTGTGATACAAAATTTTGAAATAGCCTTAAATAGCGGACTCGTCACAATAAACCCATGGACATACAATCAACTTGTAACCTGTTGGTAAACACTATCAACTCCTGGAAAGAACAATGATCAAAATATAAGAGAATTATATGAAAAATATAAGCAGGTCTGAATATCCGCAATTACAAGAACTGACAAAGAAAGTGAACTTTGATTCAACACCACCACTCAACGTGTCTGTCTACGTCCGAGATGAGAAATTCTTGAGCTTCAGAAAATCTTAAAATCAACAATATTTTGGAAAAGGGCGCGATGTCTTGAGACATAGGAACTCTGAACGGGACGGAGAACAGTGACGGGGCAGTTGTTGTTGTTGTTTTTGTTCTCTCGGCTGGGGTCCTGTTGTTCAGCATTTTTGCCGATGCCAGCGTGAAATCCAATGTGGATTTGGATTTTTGGTATCTGTCCGCTAAAATCATTTTATGTCTTCCTTTTCGTTGTCTTATATTCAGCTATTATTTAGTTACATTTTCTTTACGTAGTGGGCACGGGCATTTATGGTCTTCTGCTCTACAAGGTATCGTCCATGTTGTTTGCGAATGAGTTCATTTACGTAGTGTCTTAAGTAATTCATGCCTGTAAAATTTTATATTGAATATAGAAAAAAACTCATTTTTCATAATGCAGAAATGCAGAACTCAAAGTTTCCTATAGCATCGCAGCAAATGAATCTTTAGCGAAAACTACTAAATCTTGTGAAATACTACCGATTAATATTTGGTTTTGGAGCTACAACTTCTTTGTCTCTTTTCCCAAGGAATATGACGAAAACCATCACAGAAATGGCATTTAACCATAACACGAAGGCACAAAAGACACCTTTATATCTGAATTACCATAATAACCGTTTGGTAATCGTTAGGTGTAATCCCGCACAGGATCATATTTTAGGTCACTGACTACGTTTTGGTCAAGGTCTTATCAAAAGTCTATTCGCAGAATACTCATTCATCGACTGAAATACGTTATCAGGTTTTGATATTGATAATATTGAAGCCACGAACCTTGTAGATAGCTAACTGCTTTAGTCATCGAGTATGATCCTTCTTCGAGAAGCTTTTCGCATCTGAGAATAGATTGCAATCCGGTATCTGTTGCTGTGTCAACGGATGATATGCTTTCCCTGAATCGCCGTATGCGATCCAAAAATAGTTGTAGGCAATCCAGATCATGTTGTTTACGATTCATTGATTTGATTGAACTTGATCTAGATGTGAGTACCATTTGTAAACAGTGGGCAAGTACACGCATCTGTAAAATGAAAAGTGAAGTTAATGTGTAAGATAAGTTGAAATTTGCTGTCCAACAGGATGTACTAGCGGTGCAGTTCCAGTTATGTGTCACCAAGTAAAGCTTTAAAACCTAGAAGTGGTAAGTATTGTAAAACAAGCAATCAATTTATGAAATCTAAGATCCTTTAACTCATTTGGGATTAAATTCACTTTTGAGACTACTTCGTAATACTTAGCAATGTAAGCAGCTTTCAAAAGTACGCACTAAATCCTGCGACTATAGCTTTCCCTGGAAATAGAATGTGGCAGCTAATACCGCACGGGATAAAAGACCGCAACGCCCTTTTGCCTTAATTTGCTGTAACTGGAGCTATAATTGTGTTTTTGCCTACTGTAAACAAGATGATGATGATGATGATGATGATGATGATGATGATGATGATGATGATGATGATGATGATGATGATGATGATGATGATGATGATGATGATGATGATGATGATGATGATGATGATGATGATGATGATGATGATGATGATGATGATGATGATGATGATGATGATGATGATGATATATAGCGTAGTAGCAAACAAATAGTTTGACAAGTCGAAGCACAACGCTGAGTCAGCAGAAAAACTATAAAAACAAATAACAAATAATAAAAACTACTTACCAGCTTAACGGATGCTGCTTCATGGTTACTAAGGCCTAAAAATGCATTTTCCAGTCTATACGAAACTCCTAACAGCTCCTCCACAGCTGACGTAAATATTCCGCTGTTCTCTACAGTGATTGGAGTAGGAACGGTCCACGTTCGCTCAGCTCTAACCTTGTATAAAACATTGATGCATCGCATGTACAATGACTGAAAACGTGAGTTAGGTGCCAACTGCGACGACACTCGCTCAACATGATTCAAGTCACGCATGCAAGCCTCAAGTATATTTGATGCAGCAGACAGCTGAAAGGAACCAAGGCTTTGTGCTCTTTCGAGAGTGCGTCGGTAGAACTGGATAATGTCTTGATTTCCTAAAAGATAATCAAAACGTCATAACACTGTAGTTTGGTGAACGACGTAGCTACGAAGGAGCATACGGACTGAGGAGGAGCAGAAGGACAACAAGGAAAAAAATGGAGACACACGACAACTTCGAGTCTGATTGGTAAAGTTCTTAGATTTTGTTGACTACGCATTGTATATTCACTTATGCAGATATGTATGTTGAAATTTCCTTGAACACGGCACAGCAAAGGAGGGGTTTCACCACAGTGGAAATAGGAAAAGATTTAAAGGCACAAGAAAAGCTCGCTCTTTGGTCAGGTAACAGGAAAAATTTGAGCGTACAGCGATCAAGGAAGTTTCTCCAAACACCATGCTTACGATGCAAACAAGCGCGTTCTTATCGATAGTGTAAATTCAACGTTGCAGCGGTACATTTTGCCACATCTTTCAAATGCTCTATTACTTGAAATGATACTGTATAGTGATGAAAGGTTGTCAGTTGATTCTAATTTAGAAATCTTTAAAAATTGGTTGCATATAGATATAGATATGTCCTTGTACCGTTTTTCAAATAGTGGATGCATTTTGCTGACTCACCTAGTATTCTTTAACCTTATTTTTAGTTGGGGGAGGCAATTTTGCCCATCCCCCCTAGAAGATCTTTTTAATAGCTCTGTCAGGAGAGAGATTATCGTGATGAATCTTCTTTATTATTTGCCGCTTCCTACTTAGGAACCTTTTCATGAAGCTCCATTGAAACAATTTAACAAATGTGGAGGAGGGGGACAATGTCCTGGGATTGACCCCCGGCAAACTAACAATCTCAATTTTCGTGAAAAAAGTGGCAAAATTGCATTCTTTGCAAATTTCCTTTGTCCACTAGTGTTATTTGGTTTATTCTATCATAATCATCATGTTTGATGGAAGTAGACCTTTCAGCTATTCTGAGAAAGAGCCTGGATCGAGCGTTGTTTTTATACATCTTTATATGCGGGGTTCGATTGAGTGGCGTTAGAGCTTCTATCACCATTGTGCACATTCGAAAATTCTACAAAATGTATCAAGATATCGTTCGATTTTGATTCTTTTCCAGAATAGCTAAAAGGTCTGTTGTTCTCCAAATTTAATTCTATCACAGCTTTCCCTATCTTTGGTCAATTCGGGCCACTATTACCAACATAAGTTTAATGGACAAAATAAACACTTACCATCAATCTTTAGTCTGTCGTTTTCCTTTTCGATAGTTCGCAACTCTGGCACTAGCTCCGGTAGACTATCTCGAAGGTAATCATAATGCCGTTTGGTATGTTCTGGCAATAAAGAACGTATCGTGGGGCACTTAATCGCAGCATTGAAAACCAAAATGGCTACAGATGTATACTCATGGTCGTCTAAATTAGGTTCTGGTATTGCGTAATATGGATGAGTCGACAAGAGTTCCGGAACTAAGCTTGAAACAGCTTCTGGATGACGTTTGCCAAGCTCTTTCATGCATCTAAACGATCAAAAGCAGTTGAATAAAGATGAGTAGAATAAAGTTGAATAATACTAAAATTTCCCAAGAGTTTGGTTGCATGACTCGAAATGGGTGCAACAAACCTTGGCCAATTAGGTCAATTAATTCCCCTGTTAGTAAACGTTCTTTCTTTTTTGTAGTAGTTACGTGTAATAAAGTGAAGTTACGTGTAGTTTATGTGCTATGTGCTATATTTGTCTTTCAATGTCGTCACGTATAGTGCTATGTTCGTGTTTCCTGTTTTATGTTGCCATTAGGTAGACGTCGTTTTTCGCTCCAAATGGTATTGTTTTAGTAGTAGGGTATAGTATTTTGTAAGTAGTGTTATTAGGTAATATTTATTGTAAGTTTTTAGCTGGATTTATATGAAAAGGAATAAAGATTTGGAAGCATGCAGGCCATTAGAATAAGAATTTACAGGAAAAGGACCAGCACAAAGAACCTTTCTTCGATACAAATGTATGGTGAGCTTTCCATATAACGAGCCCTCTGTTAAATGAACCCTCGCTATTAAGAATCAATTTTCCTGTCTCTTTGATAAAACTTCTCGCTTCAACGAAATCTTTGTTTAACCAGCTGAGGGCTCCTTGTATAAAGAGTTCATTGATTCATTTTTGTGTAGTTGCTTGTCAGTTCCATCATTGCATTTAGTTAGTACATCTGTTAAGTGTATTAGCGACCGGGGTCGCAATGTACTGGGTTGAAACGTAATCTGATGTACCCTGTTGTATCGTCTCGTAATTTCATTTCATGTTAGGGTAAGAAACAGCATGTAAGAAAAATTTATACAAAAAGTACAAACAATTCGAAGAGGGTATTAGTAGTAGGGTATAGTATTTTGTAAGTAGTGTTATTAGGTAATATTTATTGTAAGTTTTTAGCTGGATTTATATGTAAATTTAAACAAAAAGTACAACCACGGTAAATCCTCTCCAGGATGGTTGAAAGGAAAGCGCTTCGATGTTTGTGAATCTGTGAATTTGTCACTATTCCCAAGATTCTTTGAACCTATGTGAATTGTTTAGCAAGCATCCAAACGTGGACTTTTCATCTACTTAGCCAAAACCGGTGTTATACTAAGTAACATAGGAAGGATTTCAATAAATGGTTTCCTATCTCCATTCTGGAAAGCAGGCCTGAAATCATTGATCGAATGTGCCGACTATTTAGTCCTACGTGAGACGCTGTTCTTGTTTGAGATACTGCGAATCCCCCCCCCCCCCCCTGTGTAAATCACAAAGGAAAAGACGTTAACACTGATTGGCTCGCTGATCAATAGGACGAGCGAAGCGTTTTGGGGCATGCGCAATTTCATAAAGGAAGGATGAAGGGTGATGACCCTGAGATCAACACTGCGCAGACTTCAAAGCGCATGGACGGACTTCCGGCTCTTCTAGAGAAAACCCGACAGACTTTCACTGATAGTATCCTGAACAAATTCAAAGATTTATATCTAATACATATGAAATTGTAGGTTGTGGTCAAATCTATAAACTTAAGATGTTACGACAAGAAAATATTCAGAAGAATTCTATTTTCATCCAGGATCTCAAGCTGAAAGAAATGAGTTAATCTGGCAGTAATGAATAAAGTTGCTTGTTCAATCAAATCCTATTTAGCATGATAAGCACTTGATAACATGGCGTTGATTTAAAACAGGCAATGTTCTATTTTCAGCACACTCATTCTTCATTATCTTTAACACGGTAGCCCCAATCAGTCGAGAGGATTGCTTTACGGGATGACGTGTCATACTTTACAATATTGCAAGTGAGATAAAAAGAAATTCATGAAACTTTAGGTCTATATTCACAATATACAGTCAGATAAATAAATAAATAGAGTCAGGCCTATTATGGGGCCTAATCGAGGTCCGCCATCTGATCCAAATCAAAAGAAATCATACAGCATCAAGCATGATAAAGTTAAAAATTGGATCTTACCTCCAAATATGTGATCTGTCCTGTGGGTACTTCTTCAAATTCTGCAGCAAGGCAAGGACAGTTGCGTGTAAACATGCTCTTGTTGACAACTGACAATGTGCAAGTAATTCCCTAACTCCTTCTCGAATCTCCCAATTAGAATCGCTTAGAACATTAAACATGGTATCAAGTTGTTCCTCTCGTAAGTCAACGTGCTCACAAATCTTGATCAAGCTGTTTATCGAATTGAGCCTGACGCTTTCAATCTCATCATTAAACATATCAACAAGAAAGTCACATGACATGGCGGCAAATGACGAATTCTGATTGGCAAGTTCACACAATGAATCAACTGCTGCTGTCCTCACTTCCATGAATTCATCTTCTAAGCCTCGCACGAATGCACCACAAGCTCCTATGTTCATTAAAGTAACCTCTTCTTCATCAGGAGACTCTTTCTGGCTTGGTTCATTGTCACCCCACTGACGCCCAGTGCTCCAACCGCCTGGTCTATCATCTGCAATCCCTTGAAAACGCTCCTTCTCTTTGTCATGGTAACTCTTCTTTTTCTGGAGCAAGAAAAACAAAAGTGATTTCGACAACATCTGAATAGTTTAAAAAGGCAAAAGTCTCAGTGCTCCGTTGTTTGGACTAATTCTACAATTGATCGCCTGATAACACGGGAAAAGCACGGAACGATCGCGCATCGTTCCACTTTTTAAATAGGACGATATTATTTAAAGCGCTCCCGTGTGAGCGCAATCACTGAGCATTCCTCTTTTCGGAACAGAACGATACGGAACGGAACCATTGCGTTCCCGTTAGCCTGTGTTCCAGACCACTTGACCAACTTTTCGTTTCAAGTGGTCTGGAACACAGGTTAGTTCCCGTGTGAATGGAGTCAAAGTTAACAAGGTGAAGTGGTTTAAATAGCCCCTTGTGCAATAAGACAATCTAAAAGCTTTTCTCCGCATATTTATTAGGCTAATAGCAATGAATCTACTGTTGAAAGCTCTTCTAAAGATTCTACCCCTAATCATTTCATTAAATACCTCACCTTTAAATGGGACATCAGTTTATGCGACATCATAAAGTTTTTCTCTGTACATTTATCAAGCTAATAGCAATAAATCCATTGTTTAAATCACTTCTAACGATTCTGAAGGGCGTCCCAAAAATATGTTCGTCGTTTAAATGGCTACTGTGGAGGAGCCATAAATCCAACTTTCTCGTATTTTAGATTTTTGAGCAGGAGACACTTCAACTTTGAGTTTGGCACCGAGTTTGGGTAAATCTGACAACTGGCTGCTCATTTATTGAGAAAAAAAGGAGTGGTTGTTTTCAAAACCAGAGGATTTTGTCTCCGTACGTATATAACTTACCCTTAAATGCGACATTAATTTCTTATCAAGTGTCTGTTCAAGATAAACAAAGCTAACAAGATGAAGAGATCCAAGTAGGCCCATGGCCTCAGCTCGTACTTTCATTGAACCGTCATTAACCATATTACAGATCTTGATAAATCCATCATCGACAAGTCTTACTTCTTCTGACTTTGAGCTTCGTATCATCCTGCAAAATGAAATAAAATTGATCAAATTTCATGAATCAAGACATTTTACTCATTTCACATAAAATAGAACCCTACCCTGGAATTCGAATCTGAGACAGAAAGCGAGAATTTTCGGTATCGTCCATAGATTCTCTCGCCCGTAGTTGACCATGGACACATGAATGAACTACTACAACAGGACATTCAAACTATGTCATAAAGTATTTCTAGAGCCGGTTACCAAAACATGTCAAACGGAGATATTTTTCCGATTGGGTTATTTCTCAGTCCAATTTTTGACATAGGATATTTCTAGAGCCGGTTACCAAAACATGCCAAACGGAGATATTTTTCAGATTGGGTTATTTCTCAGTCCAATTTTTGAAATAGGATATTTCTAGAGCCGGTTACCAAAACATGTCAAACGGAGATATTTTTCAGATTGGGTTATTTCTCAGTCCAATTTTTGACATAGGATATTTCTAGAGCCGGTTACCAAAAACATGCCAAACGTAGATATTTTTCAGATTGGGTTATTTCTCAGTCCAATTTTTGACATAGGATATTTCTAGAGCCGGTTACCAAAACATGTCAAACGGAGATATTTTTCAGATTGGGTTATTTCTCAGTCCAATTTTTGACATAGGATATTTCTAGAGCCGGTTACCAAAACATGTCAAACGGAGATATTTTTCAGATTGGGTTAGTTCTCAGTCCAGTTCTTATGTTTTGAAGTATACTTCTTACCAATTCATCGTTTGGAGAGGAAATTCTGGAGCCGGGTAAAAAAAGATGTTGTCGTAGGCACACTCCCTCACAAATTCAAGTCAAGTACCCCCCCTCCCGGGGGTCACTCAGTAGCTATGAATTTTAAATAATATTACCTTTCAGGGTAAATGTGACTCAGCACCCAAATCAATTTCACTGCAGCCATTCTCACAGCCTCGTAATCATCATTTAATGCCTCAGATGCCTTTTCGTATACATTTAAGTCTAGCCCATGTCCTCGATGATGGAGTGTCAGCTATAAAACGAGGATACTCGCCAAATAATGTAAAACATCTACCGGGTGCATCAAAAAAGCAATCCCAGTTTGAAAGGCTACTGCTCCCTGGATATCGAATCAAATCATATATATTGAATATTTAGTGGGAAATGAGGTTGTTCAGGTTCTTAGATTGGTTTTTATTTCATTCAGGGCTTTCAGAGATTTCTTTTGTTCAGATCCAAGTTTCAGGCCTATTATTTACCGTCAGTTCAAAGCACTTGAGTATATGAGGTCTTATTCACAACAGAACTCCGTGAAAGAATGATAAATTTTATGTAATTTAATGAAAAGCTTTCAGAGAGCCACTTGAAACTGAACTACTTGAAATACAGAAAAGGACATTGAATATTGCACTTTTAGAGTTTTCTTGCAGTGCACATATCGTATTATCAGTTTGTACAGGTTCAATGACTAAGCAACTGGAGTGTTAAAAAAGCGGTTGGCTAAAATTGAGAAACTAATTATAAAAGCATAGTAATTTGACCTGAAAGATGTTTTGAAATCGTACAATAATAGCGAACGATTTGACATTATTGCTTTGAGTGTGAATTAAGTTGTTACCTGTTTTGATAGTAATTTGGGAGCCCTTCGAGCACATTACAGGGTGTCTCAAAAAAATTGTTCGACGTCTGATTAAATACTAAAAAATAACGATACGTTGAATGGACACTTGATTAAGTAACCCTTTTCCTGAGAGTTTAAATTAATTTTTGACACAAGAATCTTGCAAATCCGCTAAAAATTCATGAAGTTCAAGAAGTTCGTGAAGTTCATGAATTCATGAAGTTCGCCTTTGAAGTTCAAATTTGTGCGAAAACTGACATCAGAGGCATCGATTTCAGCCGGGAAAAATTCTACACATAATTGAACATGTTAGCTATTGAATCAGATATTGCACAATATCATTGCTTGTACACTCAGGGAGCAGTAGCCTTTCAAACACCGGGCTCTCATCCGGTACCTAAACAACGTTGCTATCTGGAAGATTTTTCATCGATTCAAGAGCAACAAAAGTTTGATCGCTGAAACATTACAATTACATTTATATAACACAAACTGCGATGTAAAACACAACATTTCTTCAATAAACTTTTCGATTATAAAATCTTCTACAATGTCACAGTGAAGAAGATTTTACAATCGAAACGTTTGCTGAGAGGTCGTGTCTATTTCATATTTCATACACTGCTTTAATAGAGGACGGCTTAGTTCATTAAAAAATATGATAAAAATATGATGAGAACCGGGATGGCATATGACTTGCGGATGGACGGGGGTCTCCCACCCGGTTTTCAGAAAGCTTCCATATTCTAATTACCGAAAGTTGCCGTAATACTCACTTTTATGTTGAATTGTGGCAGAAAACTACCAATTTTTGATAATTTTTTGCCTATTTCTGGAAAATCCAACCATTTTTAAGGAAAATCTGCCGAAAAAGGGACCTTTGTTTAGAGAATTTTGGATCCAAAAACCCTCCAATATGGGCGGCACATACACTTACCCTCAACATTTAATGCTACCCCTCCCCCCCGGGGGGATAAGAACAACAACAGCTGTATACATACCAACGACTGGAGTGCACTTGCACGAACTCTGGGATCTTGGTCAATGGAGAACTCACAGAAAAGATCAGGAAAATCGACATATCGACCACCACTCAGCCTGAGAGGTTCTCTGGGGCAAAGTTGACTCAACAGTTGTAGACATGAACATCTAACATCTTGATGTGAATCAGTCAGTTTCTGAAATTCAAACATCTCTAATTTCATTTTTACTGTTTCAGTTTCGTGTATTCGACACTCTGTTGTTATGGAATGTGTAGTTTGCACTTTACAAAACATTGTACGAGTCAGCATGGCAATTAATCAAAGATGGGTTTCGCAAGTGTTCTTCTGCACTCTGTTTACAGAACAGCATGTGAGAGATCAAAACTGACTGACAAAATCACCATCGATCACCATCAATCAAAAAGGATGATTTACGATGATGATTTATACCCGATGACTCAAAAAAACGCCCAGCGTTTGAAGGCTTGACATATCGGGGATAAAATAAGACATTTTTCAATATCATTGCTTTGATCTTCAGGAAGCAAGATTTTTTCAAACGCCGGGAGCTTTTATTGACTCAACCGGCAGTTGTCTTGAAAAAAACATAACATGTGGTTTAGAATTTTCTGCGATGCAGAAGTGATGTACAGTGGCGGCGCCACATGGAGGACCTGGGGCAACTCCTAAAAGTCGGGAAAAATTGTCAAAGAAAAATGGTATAAAATTAGACGGGTATACCTTTAGAATGTAAAATTACGTCAAAATCCCCCCCCCCCATTCTTTTGGATTTTTCAGAGCTGGCACCGCCTCTTGCGCTGTGGAAAATTCTCAGCCGTCTTTCTACGTCATGAGCCTTTTGTCTTCACCCTTACGAATCGCCTCAATCTAAATTGTCCTCACATCTTTAAAAATTCATTTATTTGTCCGTGATTTTAGTTATAACAACAGTAGTACTTGTACGCCGATACAGTCAGCCCATGAATTATTTTGAAATACAAAAACTGTAATTTTAGCAAACATTTTAACAGCATGCAACAAGGTATCAAAGGAGACATGCGACACAAATCACTACAAAGCTATACCAACCTTGTACGTAAGTTTCAGCACTTTTTGTACGATATCAGCCTGGCAAGTAAAAAGAACAAAATTAATAATAGTTTTGAAGCAATATTGGAACCCAAAATAAATTCATAGAGGAGTTTTGTTTGAACATTTACTGAAGAAGATGAAAATTGAAATGTTTGATAGGTGAATTAGTACAGTAGATTCCTGAATTATCTAGTAAAAATCTTATATGCTTAATTGGTGAATTGGCTCTTGGATTATGCCCAAAATAGAGATTCTCCAAAAACCTTTAACTCAAGAAACCCTTGAAATGGAATAAAGTGTACTGATACAGGAATGTTCCATGTCTCATGTCATCGGTGTGAACCACATACAAATGCTTGTCAGTTTCATGTCGTGAGTTGGCATTCAAATTTTGCAAAGCGTAAAGTTCGTTTTCTGAAAACCAAGCAATATAGTAGTTTTTTATGGGAACAACAGACAAATAGTATCTTTCTGAGTTCATCTTGGCGTTCAAGCTCTATGCTGTTAAAATTTGTTAAAAAGAACACTTCAAATGGATTTAGAGGTGTAAAGCTAACAATCTATTGATAAAACTGTGTCAAGTCTTCCAAAACTCTTCATGTATTCTGTTTTTAAGAAAAACATCAGCTGAAAATCAATATGTCCAGACAAAGAGACAAACTAAATACCAAGATCCTAGTTGAGCACTGCATAATAGATTCCTGTTTGAGTCTTGAATACCTAGCACACATTTCTACTCAAAGAGCAACTAAAATCTGGAAATTTTTCAGGTGCACCCAGTATCCCCTAATCAAACCATTGAATGACACTGTTCGTAGGTCTGTTATGAGAATCATTGTGGTTTCTCATCAGAAATAGAAAAGGAAAACTGTCTTTAAACAAAACAACTGCATATTGAGTGAAGGAAAATAGTGGCATGTAGAACTGATTTCAGTTTTATGAATAGCTGAGGTTACAACACTCAGAATCATGTACAAATTCCATACAAACCAGACAACATTTCAAATTTGATACAAACCACACAAATTTATTATCTTTATTATCATCAAAAAAAACAAACATACTATCAAAAATCAACAATATCAATTAACAATGTGCCATCCATAGTGGGGAAGGACTTACTATCTGCAAGTTCCCACTATGAATGACACTCACAGTTCAATATAGATTGTTCTTTCCATGGTCGTAACCCTAACAAGAGGGGTTGCAAGGAAGCAAATTATTCATCATGGTAAGTGCACAAGAAGAAAAATCTAGGGGGCTGCCCAAAAAAAATCAATATTTTACTAACTTTTTTGTTTGACTATGACACATTTTTGCCTGACTGGGACTGAATTTTGAAAATATTTCCAATCTTGGGTGGGTTACAGCTCCCCCCACCCACCGGCTTGTATTCCTGTGTTTCCTACTGTGTTTTGCATTTTTAAGGTTGAACAAGCAACATCACACTCATGTGCCTTTTGAGGTCCAGAGGCCAACGTTCAAGTGTTGATGTCCTTTGGATATTTGTTGTTTGGCATCATGCAAACTCCCCCTTTTGTAAATCATAACGATCTTAACTCTGACTGCTACCAATCAATAGAATGAGCAAAGCTCTTTGGCACATGCATGAATTCACAAAGGACAATTCAAGGATGATGACCCTGAAGTTACGACTGCACAGAATCCAAAGATCTTAGATGAGCATCTAGCTCTTCTAGAGAAAATCTGAAAGATTTGCACCTGATAGTATCCTGAAAAAGTAATGGTTGTTCAGTCATGCACAAAAGGTTCAAAGATTTACTGATCATTACCAGCGTTAAAACTAAAATGAAGAATTCTTGCAAACCTTTGCTGGAATTAATTGACCAACTGTGCAAAACATTTTTAAGTACTGTACAAATACATTGTGATTTCCTGAAAATAAAGACAGTATGTGTCATGTAAGTGAGAAAAAGCAAATTTGTGCCAACAAAATCCTTTTATCAAAGTCATCAGAATTAACCAACAGCTGAAAGTCATAAGACAGAGACCAAAGACTGACCTTCCAGTAATACCCCAAAATTACTTTTTCCTGACTCTTTGTCCAGGGCTCAAAAAAGCTGATTTATGTTTTCTACAAATACTTGATTACTTTTTCTTTTCACTCACACATTTTTTATAAGAAACTGGTTTGTAAGAAACTAGTACTAAGATGGCCAAAATTTTAAGAAACTCTAGTACTATGTCTGAGAAGTACTAACAAACTTTTTAAAGTTAAAAGCATGAAATATATATCAAATAGATCATTGAACCTAACCATTTGTGTTTTCAACATAACAGAACACTGTTTATTCCTATATGATGTTTTAAATATCAAGAAACATATCTGCAGCAGCTTCAGCAACCACACTGACAAGTCATGCATTCAAAAAATAAGAAACCAATTAAGAAACTTTTAGTACTAAAATGGACCAAATTTCATGTTACATTAAGAAACTTTTAGTACTATGGCCTGATCCAAGTTTCTTATAAAAAACATGATATTGTTAATAATTTAACATTGGGAAGCAGCACTAAAGGTCTCATGCTACCAGGGACTCTGTTAAAGACCTTTTTGGGCAAATAATAAATAATCCCTTGAAAAAACTCCACTTTGCAAAGGATCACAATCAGTTCTGTTGGAAAATACTCTTGAACAGTGTTACTAATGCATGACTTACTGTAATAATACAATTTTAACTCTGAGATCAATTTGAGTCCAACAAGATTTTAGAGGGCTTGTAAACAATATTTCTAACGTTCTTAACATACACAATAGCAGTAAAAGAAAATTACCTTCTTTTTGAGCAAGGTCAGCTAAGTCATCAATGCTAACCATTCTGTTCATACTTGGCTTTTTCATCACTTCATTAAGAACAGATAAAATCTTTGCCTTGACAAGCTGATTCTCCTCCTTCCTCAAAATATCTTTCAAAACTCTGATAATATGCTCAGCATCATCACTGCTTAAAGAGCAGATAGGTATCTCTGAAAGTCTCAGCAATGTGATCAGCCTTTCCTGTTGTTGTACATTCAGAGAGAGCTCTGATAATAGATTGTGAATTGGTGATGTATCTCTCTGTATATCTTTGATCCTTAGCTTCAAAGGTGGTACGTGACCAGGTTCCCTTTCTTTATCTCCCTTTATCTCAGTGGTAGTTGAACAAGGATATTCATTGTCTGCAGGCCTTTTGAGTGCCATTATCTATCAAACTGTGGATAAGAAAAGCAATTGCAATATCATTACCCAATATTCTTCTATGAGAAATTGCGTAATAAGAAACTCAGCTCTCAGATCACCAAAAAGTTAAGAATCTAACCAATGTGAATTCTGGCCACCAATTTCTTGAGATATCTCACAAATGTTAGCCATCAGTATATAAACAATAGCAATAGCCTAAGTACTTCCGAACTACCCGGCCGGACAGTGTTCCATATTCTCCTTATTCTTCAACCCCAGAGAGTCAGGCTCGAATTTTAGAATTAATAGAATGTATTGATGAAACATTAATGCTTAGGCTTAACAGCACCAAGTGTGGCTAAATTTGTTCTGAGTTGAGCTGACAAACTTTTTCCGCTTTGTTGTCCCAAACGAAAATGTGAAATGGGCCAGGTTGGAAAACTTGCATTCACTCGCAGCTATGAAATTGTTTCAAACTCGCTACTCGCGGCTAAAATCGAGGGTTCTCGCATAGGATAACAAAAGATCTATGGTTAATCTTTGCCTCTCTCGCATCTTTTTAAAGTCTACTCGCAGCTCGCACTTACAAATTTATTTCACTCGCTGCTACGCGTAGGCCAAATCATGCATGTTTTCCAATCCGGGAAATGGGCCTAGAATAGGCCTCCTATTTGCTCTTATCCTATGACTCTAGCATGAAACTATAAAACTCGGGTTTGTGAGCTTCTCCAGCAGCCTATTGCTTACCTATCGCTCTTATGGTCGGTATTCTTTTCAATATTTGCACTAAATCATTCAAATCAAAACCTTTGTGTTCCTCTCTGCTGAACGTATGGTTCCATCAAACACTTGTTCTTGATTCCAATGTGGCTCAAGAGTGCTGCCATATTCATTTTGCCTCAATCCCATGCTAAAACACAGGGGACTAAGAAAACGTTTTCTTGGCTTGGCACAAAATTGAAGACAAGAAGGCAGACGGACAGTTACTGTTACAACCCAACATTTAGCACTGTGTCAAGGGAATAAACAACAATCATATCAACTTTACAACTAATGTTCGCAAATAACAAGAGACCAAAGATGGCAACTACAGTCGAAGATGTACATATGCAGTCAGATACGCAAGACAGAGATCATTTGAGTGGAGTAATGGCAGCTTCAGGGTCTGCAAGTGTCACAGTCGCACTGCATCCGTTGGTTATCATGAACGTTTCAGAGCATTACACGAGAACCAGGGCTCAACAAGGAGCTAAAGATCCCAAAGGTTTAGATGTTATTACTTTTTGGTAATTTCTGGTATGGTGCAAAAACTGCAAGGAATGTGCAAAGAAATTTCTAAAGGTCTTCAAATTCTCTCTGGGTGAAATTAGCAGCAGTCTGCCCCCTTTTTGTGAATTGAATTAAGATATGACAAGGAGGAGGAAGAGTAGATACTACTGAGTATCTTGTCCGCTATTGATCAATATCATGATCAAAGGTACCACTACCTCCTACCACGGCTATCCTGCTTGCTGTGTTATCCAGCTGTGAACTGTTCATTACAAGTCATCTCTTTCATTCATACAAGTTTGGCAAGTCAAGACACATCATAAAGCATCTATTTTTATTGAGTGTTTTTGGTGAATTATGGACCTCAGAACTAGGGTCCATGAAACTATGGAACAAGTAAAGAAAAATAAAGAAACCCATGGAAGAGATTAAGGGGCCATCGACTTTCAATTTCCGTATTTCTAACGGCATTTAGCCGTTAAGCTCAGAGCCCCCACCCGCTCCCTGTTAATGGCTCTGCCAAAAGTGCCTTTGATCGGCCTAAAATTTTAGATGTCTTGTGGAACACGCTGGACTTCAACCAAAGATACGCCTTATCGCTTATCCGTAGGCATAGTAAAACTGTTCTATTCTATGCTCCATGCATTATTTGTAAAGATCTTATCTATGCTTTTCAAATAATTCCCCTACAGAGATTTCTGTATGACTTTTTATTTTCTTAACGGCCTCAGGGTTAGACTCCCTCCCTCCATAATGGCCAATTGCCGTTAAAAACTATGAAAATCGAAAGTTGATGGCCCCTAAATGAACCTAGTTGCAGCATTCTCTAACTATTTTTTATAGCTAGTTTAATGATATTGTTTTATCTTTGTGGAAAACTTTTGAAACTTAGTGTAACTCAAGGATGTTTTCTTCTAGTTTTTGGTGCCCTTTTGGGAAAGCAAGAAGGAAGAAACATTGAGCTGTTTAATTCATTTGAATTGCAGTGGGACCAAATTGAACATGATGCAGTGATAAACATGGACTATTACAAAGCAAAAGAAGAGCAATGTAAGTATCGCGATACAACTCCATTTAACTCGGTCAAGTGAGAGAGGAAACTATGAATCTTGCTATATGTGGACCTTTGTAAATGTTTTAGCAACATTTCTTGTCCAATTAAATAGCATCACCTCTTCCAGGAAGTTTGTTTGTGACTTGATTCTACTTTTGAAGCCCACATTAGGGAATCTGTCAACCAATGACATTGAATGACCTGAACTACAAATTTTAGTATTCCTTTGCATGTCCTTTACCTATATGCAAACCATTTTTATCTGCATCCTTTTGCCCGTGATTAGTGTTTTGTTGTTTCCATGTGTCCGTTCCATCATTGATCTTGGAGCATGCGTGGTTATACAATACAGTTGTGCTTGATCACCACAGCTTTGTTCTTTTACAGAAGAGAAAATCATTTACTACTGTAAAGGACATAATGTAGAGATTGAATGAAACCTCTTCAAACGGAACAACATACAATTTTCTCACAGATGCATAAATACATATGTTCTGAAGCATAATTGTGGTGTCTTACCACCCATTCGCAGAGGTCAGACACTGAACAGACACATGGAAACAAGAAGACATGTAAGGGACACTAAAGTTATTTTTGCACCTCTGGTTACTCAACAATTGATTGGACAGTACACCAAGGCCCAACATGCAACACCAGTAATTCCTAGTGAAAATAATCAATTGCCAATAGACGTTCTTTTTAACTGGAACGAATAGCTGCAATTTTTCCTGCTTTGCCTAAATAACTGATTCCTTTAATATGACTATATGCATTTTTCAACTGGTTTTCCCCTTTTATTTTCAAGTTCGCCAAGTATTTAAAGATTTAGACTTTATTGGCTGGTACACAACTGGAGGAAGTCCAAATGAAAGTGATGTTAAAGTTCATAAACAGGTGCTGTAAATGCAGTTCAATTCGACATTTATGAAATGGTTTTGACTTTCGTTCTCTTGCAGTATCTATGCATGTTTACTACAAATGAAAATGTCTTATCATTTTTGATGTGCTGAAGTTGCATGTGGTGAAGTCACCCTTTTCACTAATACCAAACATAAGTAGGATTTTTGTGAGAGACAGGCCATTTTCATGTATTTGATATGTATGCAAAACCCCCTATGTTTTGAAAACACCCCCTAATTGCCCAAGCTACATACGGATTTGTATTCTGCGCCGATTCTGCGCAAACAAAAAGTTAAGAGTTAGAAATAGTTGGTCTGGTAAATTGCCAGCTTGGGTGATAATGCTCCCCTCTGGCCTCTGGTCTATCATTGATGTGCTATCACGTCCAGTTATGATCAAGCCTGATAAAGCAAGTTGGCCAACAAGAATTTGGAAGATATCAGGCTTTCATTTATACTAGTAGGTGAATGGAATAGGTGCCTGCCTGATACTGCCCCCTAAATATATAAGCAATGCTATTTAGCAATTGAATCTGATTGAATACCCAATATGTTCAATTATTCTTAGAATTTTTCTTGGCTGAAACTGGTCACTCCATTTCGATTTTACAAAGGATTTTCTTGAGAAAGTGCCATCCTTGTGCCTGGTGGGAAGTCATCTCAGATATGGCAATCTACCATGGGGTCACCTTTCTGCGATAAACTCCATAACTTGCAAAATGTTACAGGATAGGAAAATTACTCTGATCCCATCTGCACCTATTAAAGGCAGAATACCATCTGCAACATTAAGTGTAAAGGAATTAATTAAGCTTGACCAAGCGGTGATGGTCCATAAATCTTCAAATGAGCAATGTCTAGAAGTCTTTAAGCAAAGTTCACAAAAAGATCTCAGGTTTCAAAATATGAAACAAGAAGAGTGAATGACCTGCAGGCACTAAGACCTAGGCTAGAGATAACTAGGAGAAGCTCGTCATATAAAGGTGCCTAGGTGCCAAGGTGTGGAATGATATCCCATACAATATAAGAAATGTAGAATCTGCTGCTCTTTTCAAAAAGCTGGTTAGATACTTTTTTGGGCTAATGAGACATTGAAGACCCACCCAAACAATGACCTCCTGGAAGAATAGTACGATTTTATATATTCTGTTTAGATAGATTGTAAATACTCTAGATATTATGTTTTTAGTTTCATTGCTTTGCAATTATACTGATGGAGTATCAGGTATAAACAGTGGCGTAACGCAGTTTAGGGCACCTTAGTTCAAAAACTAAGGGCCCAGACGAAAAGGGGCCCCCAGCAATATATTTCTTTGTTATCTATTATCGAATCTACATTTGAGTGAAACTTTTAAAGTTACTTTCTTGTGAAAAGGGACCTGTCATCAAAATTTTCCTTAGAGTTTGGCCCCCAGGCTCCCTCATTTTCCTGCATCCCCCACTGATTCACCTTGGCCACGCTGCTGGCTTGGATACTGCATATGTTGACAGTAAATCATTGCAATTGTTTTATCTTGCCTGCACAACTTATTCACTCCAAGTTTAAACTGGGCATAGCACTTTTATGTCTCTATCATTATCAATTACAAATGCTTTAGCTGTTGGCCTCAAGTGGAAAAATCCATAAGGGCCTCGACTGTCTCCGTTACGCCACTGGGTATAAAAAGATAAAATAAAATGATATAAAATGAAATGAATGTACATGTCATTATTGTTAGGAAAGGAAGCAAAAGAAATTTTGCTTGTCCTTTTTAGTCATTTTGTTTTCGAAGGACATTTTCTGCAGAAAATTTCTCATATTCACTGGAAGGAATATCCGATCAAAACCGGGTGAATTACTGAATCTAATTGAACATATTAGCAATTAAACAAGACAATTTTCAATATCATTGCTTTGATATTCAGGGAACAGTATTTTTTTAAATGCCGCATGTTCTCATTGACCCATCCGGTATACCATTCATTGTCATAATTTTTCAATTTATCTTGTAAATATTGTCTCTTCATATCTTTTCAGATGTCACAGATAAATGAGAGTTCTTTATTTCTAAAGTTGAATCCACTCACAAAATCCACCGATGTAAGTATATACTACGGAGTTTTCTTTACTAGCGTGGAATGTTTTGTTACAGTGGCTGAGTCACTTAACGCTATTACTGTAGGGGGGGGGGATTTTTCCCCACCCTCAAAACTTTTAAAGTTGTGACTAAAATTTATCGGTCCTCATTATTATGGTTAGAAAAAAAATTTTTTGACACGCGACATAAATATGACGTCATCACTCATGTGACCCAATTTTTGGAAAAATAAATTTTTGTTTGATTCCGTTGTGTGGTATAGTATTCGAAAGCTAATAGAAAGAGGACTAAGATAAGCTAAAAATTTAGCCTCAGCAGCTGTTTTTACGGGAGTTAAGTCCATTTTTGTCACGTGTGACTGAATCATGACGTCATTGAAAACATGCGAAAAATGTGGTTAAAAATAAGATAAAGTCCACATAGTACTAATATTTCAACTACATGTGACGTGTTTCATCAATAACTTTGCAATTATCCAAAAAATTATTGAATTAGAGGCAGGAATGTGAGCTACGGATTGACCCTACAGTAATATGGTTAATGTAAACGAACTTCTTTCGAAATGACGATTTTCCAGTATTTTTGATAGGCCCTATCACAAAGATTTCCACTATTATTCTCAAAATGAAGGTCATATTTTGAAGATGGACTCTTGAACTTCGTACAGAAACAAACGAAACACTCACACGTTCTACGATTGGAGAGATATTGGTGGATTTTTTGAAGTAACTTTCTTGTGGATTCACCCCATCCACCAAAATCTGTGCAGAACACAATGGCCACGTGTGGACAAAAATATAGATTATAAGATAACACGTTTGTTTACGGTTACATGACCCTACCCCTTTGAAAAGCAATGCAGATCTAAGCCCTAATAAGGTGTTTTGGAGGTAAATTTGCCAAAGATATTTGAAAACTACAAATGGTCCAAAAATTTTCTGAAAGTGGCTTTATTAATGGAATTATCGTACTGAACCCATAAACGCAACAAGAGCACTGTTTGTCTGTCAGTCTGTCACGTACATCAGATTGGCCGCAATAATCAAAGCTCAACACAACGGATTTGTTTGTGAATCTGTGTGTTTGAAACAAAGGAGGGCTATTCGTCTTGACCTTCTACGGTCGTAGAAAGTCAGAGGATTAAGAACAATTCAAATTTCCTATTCTTATAGCCCAATCAAATGCATGACAGACTGCCTTTAACACAATGTTTGGTATTTCAGCTTCCAGTCAGTATATATGAATCAGTAATAGATGTGGTGGACAAGGAGGTAAGTTAGTTTTACTGCTTTCGAGTCCGGGATAGACGCCTGCCTCTGCTTAGCTTTGTATTTTTGAAAGCATCCACTGAGGACATCCTTTTTCCAGAGTCTCGTTGATTAATCTCTTGCTTTTTGAGGCGTGAAACATATGAAACGGTGATTCCTGAAATATGACTTGAACTGTATTTTACCTTTTTAATAGTTTGTGATTCCTAATCTTGATCTCCTCTTGATATTCTCTACATTTGTGCTTTTCGCTTGCTTATCGTGATAAATGAAAATTACCCACCAGTCTGTTTGTTCCAGATTCTTTAGCGAGGGGCAAATTACTGTTTGAGACTTCTGAGATTTGAAAGACTTCAAGATTTTCTGAGATTCTCGAGGATTTGGAAGATTTCCCAAGATCTCCAAAGATTTTCCAATTGCAAGAATCAGGCAAATTTTGAAATTTTAAAGAATTATCGTAAGATTTTTCCGAAAAAAATGTGAAGGATCAGAATTGGCATTAAGAGATTTTCGAAGATTTTTATAGTTTTCTTTGGAATATCTAAGATTCAATGAAGATCTTTAATGTGTGAAGATTTTACGAGATTTCAAGATTTTGCGAAGGTTTTTTCGAAACTTCCAAGTATTTTAGAATTTTTTGAGATTTGTTAGGTTTTAGGTTCTTTGGTTGATTCGCCCCTCGCTAAAGTGTATTCAATCTTTTATTCTTCGAACGTAGAAATTGAAAGATGGCTTTCTTATTTTAGGCTTGTCAAACTTGATAATGTTGACCAATGCTAGATAGAGATATTTCACAGCTCAATAAGTCATTTTTCCGAATTGTCAGTGACGTAATTTCATTTAATTATAGCCCAGAGTTCTGTTCCTCGATGTTCCTTACACATTAGCAACAGAAGAAGCAGAAAGAATTGGAGTGGATCATGTTGCGAGAATGTCTTCTGCCGGGAACTCCGATATTTCATCAGGTATGCGTTATACCCTTGGCACTTGAATTAGTGTTGTATCTTAGTGGAGTAATCGTCTTATTTTGCAGGCAGAACAGCCAGGCAGACAGGGCTCGTTACCGGCAGAGCCCAATCACTTGACCGTCATGACAAAGTGTGGTTGATGCGATCTGCACTTAGCTACTTCTGTTGTCCCAGTGCTTGGTGCTAAAAACTGCAACTTCACTAATGCCACATTGCTAAGGCCAGTTTTAACTTAGGATGGACAAGGGGATCCAAGCTTGAAACTCCTTCTCAGCGTAATTTCTCCTGAAGTCATTATTTGTCGAGAGTTCGTAGCAAATTTTATGTCACAAGATGCTTTGACTTAGAACATTGCCAGAATCGTCAAACTGTAACTTTGAATGTAATATTTCACGACCTTATTACTTTAGAGTGTTCTTCATAAGCCGTAGTATTTGCAATGATCTTGCCCTAGTTGATGGGACCAGGTGTGTCAGAAAAGCCACATGACGCTCGAAAAACACTGCTATCTGAAATCAATGATGTTGAAAATGTCTTGTTTCATAGCCGATCTGTTCAATTAGAGATATGAATTTTTTGGCCTCAAGCAAGCGTTCTCTCCTTCCCTTTGTCTTTGGCGATTTCCTGCTCTTACAAAAACCAGTTAAAACGATGAGTGAAGACGACCATTAAACTTTTGGGAGTTTTTATTCAGAAAAACAATGAAACTTACATGTCATTCTCTTGGGAAACCGGAATCCTCACAAATAGTTTTCGTATGCTAGTGAGAACACTTCATTCTCCCAAGAGGAAACACATGCCAAAAACATGTCCACGTCACTGCTGTAAGTCACAATTTTTAATGGAATCTGATCGCGATTTTAGCCCTCTTTTGAAGCTTTTTGAGGAGGCAGTGTCGAGAAAATCCGTCATACCTTCCGAAAAGTGTGGCTGATTTGAGCCAGGAAAATTCCCAAAATTAATTTGACATGTTGGCTGCTAAATGAGATGATAGCAATTCAGGGAACTGTCATATTCAGGGGACAGCAGGCAGTCAAACACAGTGAATTTCTTTTTTCAATGACTTAATAGACGCTAAATGTCACGGAATATTGAAAAAGTGTTTAATCATCATTTGCAGCTGCTGAACATTTACAAGCTCAACATAGTGCAATAAAGATGCTCTACAACCGTGTAAAAACCATTTTAGAATATGTCAAAGCAGTTAAAGCAGGTTTGATATTTCTCATATATTGCCTTCTCTTAACTGGTGTGACCAACTGCTAGACTTATGCCTTTTCGTCCCTTGTTTCCCTGCGTTCTTTGACTTGCTGATATCACTTTGTCAATAGGGACTCATAATATTACGCTTACATAATGGGCCCACTTTTTCAAAATGGCCTAAAAAGGTGGGAGTTCTCGTACACTTAACAAAATCGCTTCAAAATCCGGTTTAAAGATAGCCTGTCATTTTATTTTTTTGCCTGTTCACAGGCTAGTTTAAAGAGCTCGAACATTGAAAAGCGAAGTTCTAGTGCAAAGAATGATGTTGTGTTGACCTACAAAGCGCAAAATGCATACGTTTCAGGCAGTAATCTTCCTCTGTAGAAGCAAAATAGATCCATCGAAGCTGCGAGAACTCCAGGCTGCTTCAACCGTTCTTTAAGAGCAACAACAACAACATTCTGAATAGTGGCCCCTGATTGGTTAAAAACTGAATTCTAGCGATTTGATTGGTGAATACGGAACCACCCTACGCGGGCCTAAAGTGGGCCCACTATTTAAGAGTAATGTTATTAGTCCCTCTTGACCAAGGAACGCAGGGAAACAAGGGACGAAAAGGCATCAGTCTAACCAACTGCTAGACTACATTACATAACTTACGCTTGCTGTTGTTGTTGTTATCGCTTCATTTGAGGGACTTATGTCCTTACGTTTCAATACAGTCCAAGTCCACCGCGTTCACGGCGCGACCAATTAGATCACTACTTTCTTAATATGGTCAACCCACGTGCCTATTTTTAGCCTTTGATTGGCTCATTAGTTCAAAGTTCGACTTTTTTGAAGCGAAGCGACGCTCGAAATGACCTTCGAAGGAAAGTTCATCTTTTCTTTCGACGTTCGTAGGATGGAAGATGTTCTTAGTTTCTTCTGATTTTTCGTAAGATTTTAGTCCCTGTTTAGAATCCGTTTGGTCGTGAGTCCTTTGTATGAGTGAAAGTAAAACATCAGATTATAAATGTTGAAGGAATACGAGGAATCACGTCGTCAGTCTAACCAACTGCCTGATGTATTTCAGAATCATTTTCCAACAAATGAAGGATCACACAAATATTCTGTAAGTAGAAAGCAACCGATAAATTATAGAATACAGGGTGTCCAAAAAAGTTGTGCCTCGTTTGTGTGGCTGCTGTGGAGGAGATGCAGATTCAATTATCTCAGTTTTTACACAGTTGCATTGGTCAAGCTTCAACTTAGAGTTTGATACCTTGTTTGGTCAGTCTGACACGTGATTGCTAATTTATGGCAGAGAAAAAGCAAAATTAATGGTTGCTTCAAAAACAGCATTCTATTGTTCTCCAACAATTTCTAAGGAAGGGTTCTGGCATCGTATTGATATTTTCATTGGATTTCTGAAGAGAGAGAAAGTGCTTGCTTATGAATGGACAACACAGCTAACCCTTTAAACAATTTAGCAGAAATTTTAATATGATGCCAGAACCCTTTTTTTAAAAACTTACTTTAGTTTTTGGTATTGCTTGGGAACGATAGCAGTGCTATTTTTGAAGCAACCACTAATTTTACCTTTACTCTGCCATAAACATGGGTATTGTGGATACGATTTGGGTGTTGATCGTGTCCAAAAAACCTGACCTAAATGTTCCTAAATGAATTTCTGTATTTCGTTATCTTTCTTGTCTTCAATTCATTGTTTATCTTTTTCTTGATTTGGAGCCGATGGCTTGCTCTCGACAATTTGAAGTGGGTTTAAAGTTCAAACTGTACCGCGCTCTGAAAATTATGACCTGAGAACTAGTTTCCACATCGATGCGGCCTCCCAACGACTCCTCCATGCATGACCAATTCCTGTCTTAGTCATATGTATGAAAGAAGATACTTCATCTGCAGACATAACAATTTATTGGCAAACTACCCTTTCGCTTTTCTTCTATGTAGAGATTTTGTAGATGCACATGATTACACTTGGATTCCAAGAGTTGACCCGCCTGGAGCAGCCTTTCGCATGCTTGGGGAATACATGTCTGAAAGTTGTGGCATAGACTTATTACCATTCGTCCCAGTTTTCGCTCGCAATTACGTAAACTTTTCTATCTACATTATCTATTGAACTGGATTATTTTACTTACGTATCTATTGAATCTATTTGCTCGCGAAAAGGTTATTACAAAAAATATACAAAAATTAGCTAAATTTACGACGAATTGTAACCAGTCTAGTTGTGGCTCAGAATCTAGCTGTATCTCCAAAATTTTTGTTGCCATCACAAGTCTAATTGCACTGGCTGACCCTAGGGAGTAAAACCGTTTGGAAAACTCAAATGCGCAACATGACGATAATGATTTCTCTCCATTAAAGGTGAACTTCCAATGAACCACGAAATAATGAGAGATTGTAGGAGTCTTTGCCAGCGGTTACCTGTCCTAGATTCATCACAATTTCAAGAGGATTTCTTTGACGTAAGTATTCACCTCTTGACAAGATATTGAATATTCCATTTTGCTACTGTTGCATTTTCCAGCCACTAGCAGTCATTGGCTGCGGCCAGACACTTGGCAAAAGTCATAAAATTGCACTACTTTGGTCTTTTATTGCCTACCTCCCGCCCCTTCCCGTTTCAATAGAGAGTTTACGAAACCAGGACGGCAACGCCAGCCAGAACATCATCTGATATTCTGCAAAGGAAGAATTTTTTGTACGCTACCTTTAATACATTATCCAAAAGGCAAAAATGAGGCCTGCTATAACTCAGAGGTGCCTGAAACCATATTTTTCGTTTGAAGGCAAACATTCAATAAGATTGAGTTTTACTTCGGAGGCCTAGATCTGCTGTACAAAACGCCAGAAATAGGGCTTCCAAGTAATGAAATTGAAAAGGACAACTTCAGAGATCTCAAGGGAAGCAAATTCGAACAGAAAACAAAGAATCTTTTGAATCTAAAGTCCTCAAACAAAAGCAACTTTGCGTTGCAGTTGCCGTTACCATCGTGGTTTCGTAAACTCCCCAATGTCTTTTGAATAAAGCGCCAGTTGACCTTCTCAGCATTGGATTAGGGATGGGAGGATCAGATGGTCCCAAACGTATGTTTTCGTCTTGATATTTGGCCGATATCACAAAACCACTAAATGTCCAATCTTGTTTTGGCCAGGATTATAGCTTCAAATAAACGGATACAGTTTTAAATAACACTGTTTTTGTGGACTCTTTATTGAGCCATATATTTTTATATCTCTTCCTTGAAATGTTTTCTATGCTTTATCGTTTCTTTTTAGCAATGCAATGATGTTATGCTTATGACGTACCTTGTCAGCATCACCAAGGGTTGCAATACAGCCAATGAAGTAAGTTCACTTCTGTTTCGTTTTGTTTGTTGTTTTATAAGCACATGAAGTGGTGATTACAGCATGTAGCTGCTGTTCAACGATGCTAGATGGAGCATGGAATTACGTTACAACCCCGTGCCATTTAACGATCAACTGTAAGTCATTCTCAAGATAACGTCGGGAATTTATTGAAGAATCAGAGCAATGAGGTCTGTAGACTTACGCCTTGTGGCCCCTTACGCCTTGTGGCCCCTCGTTTCCCTGCCTTCTTTGATTTGCTGATATCACTTGGTCAAAGAAATTCATAATATTAAACTTAGAATTGGCCGTTTTAGGCCCGCGTGGAGTGATTCCATATTCACCATTCAAAGACTTGGGCAAGTCCACCATTCAAATAGCTAGTATTTAGTTTTCAACCAATCAGGAGGCGCTATTTAGAAAGTTGTTGTTGCATTCAAAGAACGGTTGATGAGGCCTAAAGCTCTCGCAGCTGCCTTGGATCTATTTTGTTTCTACAGAGGAAGATTACTGTCTGAAAGGTATGCATTTTGCCATTTGTAGGTCAGGAAAACATCATTCTTTGTACTCAAAGTTCGCTTTTCAATGTTCAAGCTCTTTAGACCAGACTTTGAAGCGATTTGTTGAGTGCACAAGAACTTTCACAAGATTAGGCCTTTTTGAAAAATTGGACCCTTTTTTAAGAGTAATATTATGAGTCTCTTTTGACCAAGTGATATCAGCAAGTCAAAGAACGCAGGCAGTGAAACAAGGCACGAAGAGGGGCATTAGCCTATGAGTTCTGAGCCAGTTTCGAGTTTCGTTTTGTTTCAACTATAGTAATCTGGCATTCAAGAGACTAATTTTTCACACCTTAACCTGTAGTGTCTCTTACGTCTATGTGGACTTGCTACAAGTCTCGCTCTTGATCAATAAACAAACGGGAAGAAGAAAAGGGAAGAGAAAAGGGAAGGAGAGCGACAAGTCTCGCTCTCCTTCCCTTTTCTCTTCCCTTTTCTTCTTCTTCCCTCCCGTTTGTTTATTGATCAAGGAGCAAGAGCGAGACTTGGAGCAACGTCTATGGTACTTTTTCCTTTTTTAGGCTGAAAGATTTTAAATGCAATATGATTTAGCTTCGGTGAGCTTTGCCCAAAACCACACATGATTGGCTTAATTTGATCCTTGTTTTAACGATCAAGATAGCAAAATGATGTTTTCCTTTGCTCGGGCAGCGCTTTCTAATCATGTGGGAGCTCTAGAAATGTAATTATTTTATGGCATGTCAAGAAATAGGACTTTTGGCTAATTCCTAATTTAGAAAGGAAATAATGCACTTGAAATTATGAATAATTTTGAAAATTAAAGGGAAGGCAAAGTAAAATGGCGAAACTTAAATTTCACAAATTGGTTTTCACAAATTGGTTTCACATATTTTCTTGTACAATTTTTTAAACAGTAGTGGATAAATTTTTCTGACCAACCGGTAAAAGATTAATCCAAAAGGCAGATAGTCATGTTACCTCTTTATTTTTGCAGTTCATCAATAAATTCAATCTGGCCTACGACAGACACGGTATTGGTCGAAGAATGAGAGGTTTACTGTATTAAAACTGTATGTACCATTTAAAGAAAATTACAGCTTTACCTCAGATTTGCATGCCTTCAACGTTGTAAATCATGTTCAAAGACAAATATCTGGTGACGGAAGACACACTGCACATTGCAGCCTTACCCGACTGCAATGAAAGAACTAATTCATTTTGATGCTCGCACACGCTCAAAGGCTAGTGTGAATCCACTTATTCGACGAAAATACACATGTTACTGATGGTCATGTGACCTCTAAGATAGCATGCCATGGTTATGGCTAAGGTCTCATTTTTGTAAACAGAAGCGCGAAAACTTTGACAAATTTGTTTTGGGATTCATGAAAACTTTCGATGAGTTTCAAACATGGAAAGTTTCCGCGATTTGATGTCTACGAACCCGCCATTAAGTGAGATAGGCCATCTGAACGTTTGCAACTTGCAAATTTCGTGCTATCAAGAGGAATCACTGTCTGCAAGTGCAAGAAAAGTGCCCCTCTCTGTGACTCTAAGGAACTCTTTTTGACTGTTTCAATCGAAATGTGGTGCAAACATACAAATGAAGACGTCATTTGATAGTCATTTGATAGAAAATCCATAGAAAATCCAACGAGTTCTCTCAATTAAAAATCCAAATTTCTCGCACGCTGACTCCTGTTATTCTTTGGGCACCCTCACTGCAGGTTGCCCTCCTCTGAAGTCGGGCTGGATCTGCCCCTGGATTTCAGAATGCACTGCGTATCCCATCAGCTAAATGAATTCACACTTCTGTGAATAATTGGCAAGTCAGATATCTTCACTCGAATATTGTAAAAGTGTAAAATAAAATCACTTATTTATCAAGGCTGCTTAGCTGAAACATTTCAGTGCAATGTCCACTGCTCCGCCTTTTGTACCTCAGAGGTAGCAAACTCCAGGATATCGTTGAGGAAGAGTTTTCGTTTTCCTTAAAAGACTCCGTCGACAAGCGTGCTTCGCACTTGTCAGCTCTTACACATCTGTATTGCAGCCATGAAAATAGCGACAACAAACGTCAATACAGAGATGGAACGTGCCAAGTATGCTAGTTGAAAGAGATCCTGAAAATGCTGCAGTACTATCCTGCGTTTGAAATAGGCCACAACTAGTAAATTTTGGCTTAGATGTTATTGAATTAAGTTCTGAATAAAAAGTATTTATCAATGTGGATAAATCCTAGACAGTTGCAATTCGAATTTTCTGATTTAAAGGAATTCACTTGAAAGGTGTGCAGTTTCTCTCTACACAGTCTGTCAAAATCCATTCATTGCGAGGCTCACAATGTGCATTCGCTTGGCCTAGGGGCTAATCATTCTAAATCTCGTACACTTTTGCAGAAGTTCCTAACAAATCTTCAGAAATCCCAGAAATCTCACAGATCTTAACAAAATCATAGAAATCTCGAAGAAAATCCTGAAAATCTTTTCAAATCTAAAAGATTTGATATTTTATCGACTGAAACTACCATTTTATTTCGTAATGCTGCAGACCAGGTATCATTCGAAAAACTTAGTGGATCTTGAATCTTGCAAGGTTTATGAAATTTACGTGAGTTAGTAAGGCACAGGTAGCATCCGTCGAAAGAATTGTTAAGAAAGGCTTACTCACGCTGTATCAGTATTTTTTCTGCTCTGTTATATTCTTTCTCTGACTGCGTTGGAACTTTTGTGTGAGAAGAAAGGCCCATGTCCCAGGGGAAGTGTGCAACAGCACAACTACATATACAACATAAGCAATTTTTGACAATTCTTTAATATCTGATGGCATCTGTGGTTTAGTTTCTTCCCATGGAAATTAGTCAGTATGTTTCGTTCTTCAATTTTCAGCCAAAGTTACATTTTATGAACTGTTCATATCTTCCTATCAGAAGCCTGACAGCAGAAAAGCATAGAACTATTGCTATCGAAAATAACTTTGCAAAGCAGGAGCATCTTGCATCATATTTGCAAACTTTTTCCTCCTATTCAGCCTGATTGTAACAGCAACAGCATGAGTTATCAACAGAAACAACAATAGCTAATGCGTCACTAACATTGCTGCGTTCTTGATTAATACATATTTGAAAGAGGTAGAGCAAAGTATGGAACAAGTTGGCGAGCAAGCTAGCATTTTATGAAACCGTCATGTCTTCTGCTCAGAATCTGTAAGCAGAATAGCATAGCACATTATTTCTATGATAAATACATTTGCAAGGAAGAAGAACCTTGCTTCATATTTGTAAACATTGCCTCCTATTCAACCTGGCAATTACTGCTTGAGTGATTTACATTTTGGATTATCTTATTTCTCATTCATGGAAAAGAGATAAGTGGGGAGTGAAAGGCTTGGCGGATCGGCGTATTCGTTTATTCCTACAAGCGGATTTTGTAGCCGGTGGGTGCAATTCAGTAGTTAAAGGTACACCAAGCTCGTCCATACTATGTCACAGAATACCCTTTTCTCTGACTTTCTTGTTGGCAAAAGGACCCCTTATCACGGAACATCTTTTAAGGTAACCCCCTTTTAAAGGAGTATCACTGAACTCGGGAGAGGTTTTTACCATACAACTACTGAATCCGAGAGAAAGGTTTGGAGTCGTTGCATTTTGTCACCATCCACTTACTGACAGAATCCCATGACAGTAAGTGGATCGAAATGGCTTTCAGACGACGAAAATTTCACTATATTTTGGAGTCTCGAGTTCATTAGAATTTGAACGTTTTTGGGATATGTTATAAAGAAAAATACCCCTTACAGTAATTCCCAGCATATAAGAACCTACTTTTTTGAGATTCAGGCTGAAATAGGTTCTTATTTCAAAGACACTATGACCAATATCAGGGTATATAGGTTCTTATTTGAAGAGTGGCTTGTGTAGGCACTTTCTGAGTCTTAACAATGATTTTCAGCCATATTATTTGTGTTGGAAGGGTTCTTATGGACCTATACCTAACTGGGGAGGACTATCAACATTTAACAGCCAACCTGGGCCAAAATTAACTGAGTAACATAAATCAAAAATCAATTTTGCTATCCCTGCAATAATAACCTGTATTTCATCAGACTGAAACAGGTTCTTAATTGCCAGGTGAATAATTCAGGAAAATCAGCCTCTAGGTTCTTATTTTGGTAGGTTCTTATATGCGGGGATTTACTGTATTTCGAGATCTAGGTCATAGGATTTAGCTTCAAGTATACCCCTTTCTCAGCGATATCATGGATGAGCGTGGTTTCATATCTTCATTAACGTTGCAGCCACCGGGATTTTGTATCTATCAGTTTGACAGAACGGATTTTCTTATTTTCTTTTCTTGGCGGATAACGTATTTTCCCGATATTCTACGACGTATTTTGGACTTAACTAAAACTCTTCAACGGATTTTCGGATCCTTTCTGCACGGGGGGGGGTTCTCAGCTAAATTTCGGTTAGGGGTGTGCCGCCCACAGTTTCAAAATGGAACCGTTGGCTAGACCAATTTTTGTGAAAATGATACCCTTGGCTAGACTAATTTCTCCATTAAAAGTGCTCTGAAAGGGCGTTTTCTAGACAAAATTTGCCAAATTTTCGCATTCTCAGGACGGAAATTTTTTTTAAATTTGGTTTTTTTACAGAAATTACCGAACTTTTACTGTTCTTTGACCAAAATTGCCAAAAAGCATACCCTCGCCAAGACTAAACTCGACTAAAATTGCCAAAAAGTATACCCTTGGCTAGACTAGAGGTCCAAAAAAGTATACCCTTGTGGGCGGCACATCCCCAGGTACCTTTACTATGGAAGAACCCCCCCCCCCGTGCCTTTCTGTCCTGTGCGGATAGTAAAATGACTGCGAAGCATGATTTAAGGGTACTGAGCAGGAGATGTTTTTTACCCTTCAACGTGCCAGCCAAAGTCAAAATTGATGCCGAGTGTTTCCACTCGATGTGGAAGGCTGGGAGAATTGATAACAAATACGTATCATGAATGTAAATGGCCAGTGGTATAACTGACACATTAACTTGACGGATTTCCGTATTTCGTCGAAAAATTATACGATTTTCGTATTTTTTATTAAAAGTAAGTGTATTTTCGTATTTCAATGCCCTTTTTCACCCCCACAGATTACTAACAGGCCTTTTAACCGGGGTCCCAGATTTGGTTGGGTGAACTTGAAGATGAAGTTGTGGTCTTTAGCGCCAAACGCTGGGAGCGCAGAGTCCACGACCCCTGGTCATGACGCTCAAATAGTGGGGCCCTACCGAGTTTCGAACCCACTCCACCTGACTGTTCTGGCTGCAAAGTCAGAGGATTACACCACTGCGCCACAACACCTTCAGCACAACACATGGTTCCATCCAGCAATGAGAACTTACGTTGCTTTAATCAGTTGTTAATTAGTTTCAAAAAGTTCCTCAATAGTTAACTTGAACATAGCTATCTCGTTTTTTGATACTGACGCTTCGAGTGTGGAAATATTAAAATTTCAAATTTGCTCTCATCTCCAAACCAGAGCTAAGGCATTTTGGCCTAAGCAAATTCTTGAAGCAAGGCAAATACATCAAGAAAGCCTTTATTGAAAGGGAAATCTTCAAATTATGTTATATCCTTATTCCTCGAAGTCATCCGTTGTGCCATTTTCTCAAATGGGGGTATTTATGTTCAAGATTTAAAGGGAAGGGAAAGTATCAATGCTGGACCCAACCATACCTGCTTGCTTTTCTAGGATATCCGGTTGTTCTGTTTGAGTTGCAAGTGCGAGATCTCTGTACCTTGCCTCTGCCTCTGTACCTCTGGAGTTGATCTCTGTACCATAGATTCCATTCTCCCTGCCGGTGCTCTCGTGCTTGTGGTTTGGTGGGGGGTGGGCTGTTTGTGCGGATTTTGGGGGTACTTCAGTTTCGATTTAGCTTTTGTTCTTGTTTTTGTTTTGTTTGTTTGTTTCTTTTGTTTGTTATTTTTTTGTTGTTGTTTCCTTTTCTACTATTAATAAGGTGGTTGCAGGAGAAAAGCTCTAACTTATTTGATAATCTTTAAATTCCGAAAGTTTTTTCTCCTGCAACCACCTTAACTACCGTTAATATTTTGTAGAAAATTGTAAGTGGCATTTGTAGTGAGGACCCGGTGACCTTGTGTCTTTCCTCGCTACAAATGTCACAGTAGTTGTGTTAAATTGTTGTTTTTAAAATTTTAGATTGATAGAAAAAAAAGTGCGAGATCCTTGCCTGTGTCATCATCTTTCTACGACCATCTACGTTCGAGTCAAAAATGTAAAGGACATGTGATCAGCTAGAATGTCCTTTCAAAACCCACCAAAGAGTCGCTTTCTAATGTGCTGCAGTTAAAGGAAATGAATCAGCAAAAGAAGGCAAGGTGTACTCTATCTTCTGTCAAAAACTACTGACAACGCATATGGAATTAAGAGTCTTGATTGGTCAGTTCTGTGTTGATCACATGAAGCTGTGTGTCATTGTGTTGTTGCTTTAGTTTAGGCTGATCAGAAACAATGCAAAGACAAACCGATACTTTTTAATTCAGAAAGGTGCTGGTCAAGGATATGAGGCACTTTCCTTCTCCATTGTCGTCTCATTAAATAATAGCAATAAAATCCCCTGTACCTCAGGATGATGGTAGAATTACTCCATTGTAGCCTGCGTGCAGACTTTACTTTTCCCCTTTCCGGCCTCCTCCGCAAAAGTAAAGTCCGCATGCAACTCCATTAGGACATCAGCACAACAAACTTCACCACTGCAAACATGCAGAGATAAAGGTCAGAGGTTAAAATCAAAGTGATCACATGAGCTTCTTGTACTTTGCTGATTCAATTCCTTTAAATCAGACAAATAAACATTCAATAAAACAAGAGAAAGATCTAGAAGAGCTTTCTTCTCACGGCCATTGACGTTTGGTGATGGTGTGATCACACATGATGGGCTGTTCACATTTTCATGTGATTGCTCTTTCAATTCTTGCTGATGCAAACATCCCTCGCATTTCCTTGCTCTTGATTCACATTCCTGGCATTGGACGATGATGGCAGCTGCAAAATGTATTGCAACTACCTTGGTATATCCTATATCATACTTTCGATACATGATACATTTCCTGATGGGGCCTTTCAAAACAAGGTAGAGGACATGCACGCCTTTATGAGAAAGTTTGATCTTGCATAGCAGTGTAAAATCTCCTTAATTGAACCTGAAAATTTCTCCATTTTAGTACCAGAGTTTTCAGTAACTCGTTTTTATTTCTGACATGCATGACTTGTCACGGGTCACATGGTGTCCTGGAGACGTGTTTCTTCACATTGAAAGCATCAGATGCGATAAACAGTGCTGTATTATGAAAACGTGACTTATTTTTCGTAATGTCAATGAATTGAGGTTTTAAAATTTCTCACCACTTCTCAAACATAGCACTAGAGTTTCTTGAAATTGTGGCCATCTTTGTAGTAGTTTCTTATTTACCAGATTTCTCATGTAAAATGTGTACCTGAGCAATTGTTGGTAGTGACGTTAAAGCATATTTGGTAAATATGAAAAGTCCTTTCTTGACAAGTATACTTCTGCAAGGGCTTGCATGCTAAGTAAAAATCTTCAAGTACATGTTTGTTTAAAAGAAACTAGTACCAATATAGCAGAAATTTTAAAGAACTCTACTATTATGCGCGAGAACTAGTGAGAAGCTTTCAACGCATAAATTCAAGGATATTATGGCAAATATCAGAAAGGAACTAAAATAACTTTGAGTACCATAGCCTGATCCAAGATTTCTTTTATAAAAACGTGTAAAAGATTGTCAGGGAAGACTTGTCTGTGTGGATGAAGCTTATCCCATTCACACGCACTGAAAGGAAGAAAAATCTTGCATCATATTTGAAAACATTTTCCACTCATTCAAATCGAAGACATCTCTAGCCAACCTCCAATTCCAAAGTCCGAGTGTTGGTCTCCAATTTGTAAAGTAGCCGCCCAGGACGCTTTGTGCTGCAGAGAGCCAAATATGGGCAGACTTTTCTTTGTCTTTTCAATGCCGAGCCAGAGGGAGATCTCCGGTAAGCTATAAATAACTTTTGCTGTGGAGTATTTCGCAAAAAGCAGAGAGGTCCTGTGGAAGCAGCAGGAGACTGAGAGGAGGAAACGCACTTTGGTAAGTACACTGATGTCTTCTCACTTAATCTCGGCCTTTCTGACAGGAGATTTTTACTTGAATGTTAATGACTACACATATTTTGTAGAGATGCACGAGTATCTTTGAAGTTAGAAGTTTAAATTTCTTAGTTTTCAGCGAGAATTCCTTAGGATTTTAGCAAAAAGATTCTTAACTTTGTAGAGATTTGCTTTATATTTTGGGGTACTTTTTCCATGCGATATTGGCTACAGGTACGACTGCACGGATTTTGCTTATTTGTGCTTGCTCATTGCTTCTTAAAAGAGGTACTCAAGTTTTGTTAAGATTGGATTCACAGTTTTGATCTTAACAATTAGACCAGCTTGCACTGATCGACAACTTCTCGAAAACATATCAAAACGAAAAGTCACCGAAGGGCGGAGAGCTGACAGTTTTACTTTGCCAGAAGAGGGTTTAATTGCATATGCTACCGGCTTGTTTGGGCATGTTGTTTTTATAAGAAACTGGTTTATGGGAAACTAATGCACTTATAACAAGATGGCCAAATATTTTAAGAAACTTTGGTACTTTGTTTGAGAGGTGCTTTTTTATAAGTTAGATATAAAGGGACAGGGTTACGTAATGTAAACAAACCTTCTTTGGAAACGAAAATTTTGCAGTATTTTTGATAGTCCATATCACAGAGATTTTCCACTACTTTTCTCAAAACATGGGTGTTATTTTGAAGATGGACTTTTGAATTTGTAGAATTGCAGAGTTGTAGGATTGCAGAGATATTGATGGATTTTTAGAAGTAACTTTACTATGGATTCACCCCATCCACCAAATTCTGAGCGGAACACAATGGCCACGTGTGGACAAAAATATAGATTATAAAGATAACAGGTTTGTTTACGGTTACATGACCCTACCCCTTTAGATATAAGGATATCATGGCAAATATGTAGTTAAACTTATAGTATTGAATAATAGTAAATAAATATTCGTGTTTGGAATATGGTACAGAACTGGTTAATCCTACATGATGTTTTGACTGCAACAACATATCTGCAGCAGTGTTAGAGATTACGTTGATAATTCATCCATTTACAAAATACGGAGGTTGAAAAAGTTTCAACACCAAAATGTCAAAATCTTCATGTTGAATTACGAAAATTTTTGCACTTTCGCTTGATTCCAAGTCTCTTATGGAGAACGTGTAATTAAGAAATTAAATGAGATCCCTGCGTTTCAGGTTCTTGCAAAGTTGAGTCTGGAAAATGAAGATATTGACCGCCTTACTACTGATTGGAATTTGCTTCTTTGTATCAGGTGAGTGGGAACTTACATTTGCAACTATTCTGTTAATTTCATATGATCACTTTTGCAAGTACAAAAGAATTTCTGAATGAAGTTATACCGTCGTGGTCTGTCGTAGTGCGTGGTCACATAAGATTTCGGCACCTGACGCTCGCAGAGTTTCGCAGAGTCATGATCTCTCGGGCCTAAACGATGGATGAAGTGGTTTTGCGATACGAAAAGCTATGCCATGTCAATTTGAATTTAACTTTATCTTATAGCTTTGCTGAATAATATGTCTGCCTTGCCTCAACAATTCCATAAGCGTTAAAGACAATTTGACGTTTATTGGGGAGAGGGGGATTTGAAACGTTCAGTGGATTTAACTGTGCAGCCTATTTCCTTCTTCTCCGAATTAGAGCGTGTAGTGGGCAGTGCCTTTTCCGAGGGGCACATCTCTCTTTGAATATCTCGTACACCTTTTGCAAAAATCCCGCACGGGGGGGTTCTTCCATAGTAAAGGTACCTGGGGATGTGCCGCCCGCGAGGGTATACTTTTTCGGACTTCAAGTCTAGCCAAGGGTGTACTTTTTGGCAATTTTAGTCGAGTTAGGTCTAGGCAAGGGTATGCTTTTTGGGAATTTTGGTCAAAGAGATGTCAAAATTCGGTAATTTTTGTAAAAAAAACCCAACTTCTTAAAAGTTTTGGTCTAGAAAATGCGAAAATTTGGCAAGTTTTGCCTAGAAAATGCCAATTCAGAGCACTTTTGAAGGAAAAATTAGTCTAGCCAAGGGTATCATTTTCACAAAAATTGGTCTAGCCAACGGTTACATTTTCAAACTGTGGGCGGCACCCCCCTACCCGAAATTTAGCCGAGAACCCCCCCCCCCCGTGAAATCCCGTTGTTTCAAATAGAAATCCGTAAAAATCCCCACAATTCCTATTGCTTCAAAAATCTCATACATCCCTGTGGAAAAGTGAGACACCTCTCGCCTGATTAGATTATCCAAGGCAGCCCTGGCAGGGCCCACAGTAAAGCAATGCTCTTCAATTTTATCGAGTCAAAAGCATCGAGAGTCATGTTGAATCATCTGTGATTACCCCAAATTTAAGGAATCTGTTGACTCGTGCTTTTTAATGGCGTATCTTGTTGAAAGGAACTGCATTGTGTTACATAGACTTGCCCCAAGTCTGTGTTCCTTCCGTCCGTCCGATCGTTCCATTTACGGTAGTTCCTAGACCTGCTCCAAGTCTATTCTATGGTTTTCATCACTAAGGAATATGATTCTGCGGGGGCGTAAATCACGAAGAGGACGCTGCGAAGGAACAGCAAAGGAGGAGGAAACGGAACGCCCCCGTAGAGGTAATTTTCTCCTCAGTGCTGATATACCACGGAATGGACTTGAAGGAAGTCCAGGTAGTTCCTGGCTCAGCCATTCTTCTTTGGGCCTTGACGTAAATGTTGGAATGGCGGATACAGCCGAAGAGGGAACGGTCCGACGGACTAAGGGAATGGACTTGGGTCAAGTTTATGCCAGGAGTGATAGCTTTCCCTGTCATATGGGTCACTACCCTGGGTACCAGACTCTCTCAGAGAAAGAAAATGAGAGAAAAAAGAAAATTATTTTCTTTTTTGAGAGAGTCCAGTACCCAGGGTAATGGGTCACATGATAAAAGATAGACAGGTCTATTCATCCTGGCACGGTGCGTTTTAAGGCGTATATCGGGTGTGGTGTAATCCACCCCTTTACTTTGGTGACTTTACAAAAATTATTGAGGTAAACAAGATTTGAACTAAAACTGCAAGTTAATTTTGAACTAACTGACCGACTTGACCATTAGCGTATGGGAAGAAAAGCCCAGGGAGGCTGTCCAACAAACATTTTATTGTTTACCAAGATCTTTGTCCGATGGGGCTGATTCTCAAAAAATTTTCCAACGTTAAGGGGCTACCGCCCCCAACCCAGTCCTTGGTTCGTACGCTTGTGAACTTAAATGTTACATACACAGGAGCGGAAGAATCTGCTACTGTCACAGTCCAGGACTACAGCCCAGCAGAAAAAGAGCCAATCCAAACACCAGATACACCTGCTCAAGATGCCGTAGACGAATTAGAAGCAGTGTCAAGGGCGAGTGATGAAGAGGAACATGATGAAGAGGAAAGTGAAGATGTCCCTGCGGAGGATACAGAGGATGAGAATAAAGTAGCGGATACAAAGGATGAGGAGCAAGTTCAGGATACACAGGAGAACGAAGGTACGTATCTAGTATAGGAAATTTTTTCTGGGAATACTGCACAGGAATCCCTTGAATATGCTATGCATCACCCCTACAGTGATATGAGAACCTTACTCTTGCAGCCTTCTTTGCAACGTCTGGGTGATGACATAATGCCATTCTGCGCATGGTGTACATCATAACCTTGCAATTGCAAAGGAGGCTGCAGAGTTGGGCTTCTTGCTAGTCTTGTGCCTTTTGTCCATTGTTTCCCACTGGAAATCTAGGATTCTAGGCGCCATTCTAGGTTCGAAATTTCATGGTTGCCAAATGCCTGCAAAAGGCCCAAAACACTCATCAAATCACAGAACAAACAAGGGAGTACAATTTCGTCAATATCGTCAGCGCATTTATTGCCATAGGACTGAATTTTTTCATTATTTGCTGAGAAAATGCGCCCCATTCCAAAGAAAGATGAGATTTCGCTTCTTAATAACTCTGTGGCGAAATTCCTTACGATTTGATAAATTATTTTTGGTCCTTTTTAGGCTTTTTGCAACCATGAAATTTCAAACCTAGAATCCTAGATTTCCAGTGATATTCGTATCCCAGATTGATATTCGTATTCTAGAATCCTAGATTTCAATATTCGTAAAGTCAACTTTACAACATTTTCAGTGGTCATCAAACTGTGAGAAAAATTACAAAAATAGTTTTGTCTTCTAACGTAAAGCCTGGTTTCCATATGATCGCATGGATCGTTGGTGACGCAATGGATCGCACAAATTTGTGACCAGCAATTCTCTGCGATCCTTGCGTCATGTAGTTTCCATTTATCTCAACGATCGCACATTTCTTAGAACTTTGGCGGCAAAATTCAATTCTCACAATGGCGGTTAAAGATAACAAAGAAATATCTTTTTAAAGAGAGGCATCGATCGCTGAAATTCATGCTCAGTCGGCTTCCCTTTGAACCAAGGATCGCTGCGATCGCATAGATAGAAAATTTTCATCTTAAGCACAAGGATCATTTTCATTTTGTCTCATTTTAAATTGTTTATACACGGTGGCCCCATCAATCTAAGACTGTTTCACGGGGGGCCGTGTTAAAAACTTACAAAATTGATAATACCTTGCTAAAATAACTAAAGTATAAGAGCTAAAACCTAAAATAACCTAATTACAAGTGCTAGTACCTAAAAAGTCAAGCTAAAATATATATGATAAATAATAAAATCAGTAAAATCAAAACTGGTGAATGGAACGAAATATTACATTCAAACAGTAGGCTGCAAGGGTTTGCATTTAAACGAATTAAGCGAATTTGCCTCTTTTATATCCGACGAAGGTTGATTCCAAGTTTTAGCGCCACGAAAAGATATTGCTTTTTGTCCTTTGCTAGTTGTCATTTTGGGGATGTAAAGATCGTTTGCTGCATTTCGCAAGTTAATCTCAAGATTTCGGTCTGTAATTTTTGTGAACAAATTAGAAAGGTAGCTAGGTGTAAGAACAGTTATTGCTTTATACGTCACCGTAGCTGTTTCACCGATCGCTGGCAACGCAATGATTGCTGGCAAACTGAATAAGAGGCCCTTTACATGGAGACCCGACATGAAACTCGTGCCGGCATGAGCTCATGCCGGCACGAGAATGCACTCTGTTTACATGAGAAACGACATGAAACTCATGCCGGCATGGCCTCGTGGCGCCATGAGTCCCGAGATGAAACTTTCAATACATTATCATATCGATTTGGTTTTCATGTCGCCCTGATATGAGAAAATTTTGTTTACATGAGGTTTTCCATGCCGGCATGACTTTTCATGCCGACATGAAAAGGCGACATGAAATTTTCATATCATATCGATATCATATCGACGTTATCATATCGATTTGGTTTTCATGTCGCCCTGATATGAGAAAATTTTGTTTACATGAGGTTTTCCATGCCGGCATGACTTTTCATGCCGGCATGAAAAGGCGACATGAAATTTTCATGCCGCCCCGAAATGAAAGTTTCATATCGCCCCGACATCATTTAACACAACAGTAGCTCAGACCAGCACCCGATATGAAAACTCGTGCCGGCATGAGTTTCATGTCGGGTCTCATGTAAAGGGCCTCTAAGACAGTTTCCATTTCGACGCAACGATCGCTGGTCAAAAATTTGTGCGATGGTTGTATCACCAGCGATCCTTGCGATCATTTGGAAACCAGGCTTGAATGAAATAGGCATAGTTATATTTAGCAGTTAATATGAATAAGGCTAAAGAATCACCCACACACCCATTATTGTTTCCTTTGCTACACAACGAAACAGCACGTGTCAAAAGTTATCAAATAAGATAGATTATGTTTTTTCAACTTACCCAGCCCAGGTTTGCTTTTTGGTCGAGTCTCTTTAACCTTGAATCATTCGAATCCATTCCAATACTCTATGTGTTATGAATTTCGAAAGCGGGAACTCTAGTGACCTATAAAATTTTCAATCAGCTTTGTCCTGAAGACCTACAAAATACGTTCATCGAGAGGTCGATCTTATCAAAACATAATACAAGGAATAGGAGGGATCTCCATTTGCAAAAACTGACATTAGAGTACACCAAAAGAGATGTTTTTTGTACACTGGTCCAATTGCTTGGAGTAATATCCCACAGTCCATTAGAGACACCAATTCCATCGTACGATTGAAAAAAAACTAAGATCTCACCTTTTGAGCTAACAGAAATCAGCTCCGCACGAATCCATGGAAGATCGGGCAATAGATTTTAATCATTGAGGGTAACCTCAGGAAATTTTTAGTGTAATTAGTTCTTCTTTTTGTATGCTGAATGGATATCGTGGATAAATAAGATTAAATGAATGAATGAATGAATGAAATCGCTTCTTTCTTACCGGTAATTCACAGTAGGAAGAGACAAGCTTTCAGTTGAGAAAAGCAAAGAATACTGGAGAACATCCCTAGCTGTGTTGTTGTTGGGTACCTTTTGTTTGCTTTATTTACTACAATTTACTTTCAGGTGCCGTGTCAGATGAAGCAAATGATCCTAGACGCTTTACCCGAAGAAGACGCAGAAGGCGCGTTGGACGTAGGAGACGTAGAAGTCCCGTTGGCCGCAGAAGACGCAGAAGGCGCGTTGGCCGCAGAAGACGCAGAAGGCGCATTGGCCGTAGAAGACGCAGAAGACGCGTTGGCCGCAGAAGACGCAGAAGACTCTTTGGCCGTAGAAGACGCAGAAGACGTGTTGGCCGTAGACGCAGAAGACGTGTTGGCCGTAGAAGAATACGTAGAAGACGCATTTCCCGCAGAAGACGTAGTTTGTGCAGAAGAAGGCGCAGACGACGTGGTAACCGCAGACCAAGGCCATTACCAAAAAGAACAAGGCAGGGCTAGATTCAGGAGGACTTTATTCTGAAAATCGTTGATCAGAAGTCGCCGCTGGACGATTACTTCTAGTACTTACTATCTTGGTTAATTTCTATTGCTAATTTTTCATTTGCTTATTAGCTGACACGTGCAGAGGAACTGCCTTGCTGTTTTTATGAAGTTGGAAGGTATCTTTGTAGGGCAGAGGTTTTTCAGTGTGATATTTCGGATATCATGACTATGATTATGAATCGGTAAGGATAACTTGCAGTAAGTCGTTGCAAGGACATCGTGAATTGGTTTCCTTCCCTGCTGTAAATGCCGAAAGTCCTTTGAACACTTAGGCCATTTCAATCCGCATTTCTAACCATAGCCACCAGGTTGAAATACCCCCTCACCCCCGAAACAATTGTGATTTAAAAGGTTACTGTCCCAGCATTCCAGCAGAGTCGCGGATCGTCCTGTCATCACAGTTTTTTACCACAAAACGACATTGCTCTGAGGTGGAAAGAGGGAATCGCAAAGCTAGCGGCGTGCTGGCAGGGGGCAGGAGGCAACTGCCCCCCCCCCTTGCGAGTGAAATATGAGGGGCGCCAAAACGGCAATCTTAAACACATGGGCGCCGAAGGTGCCCTTGTTGAGATACAAGCCAAATAGTTTCTTAGAGTTCTTCAAGGATTCTTCTTCAGACTTGAAAGGTCTTTCAGGAACACACAAACAGAAACGTGGATATGCCAGGAAGTATCAAACTTTGGGTACAGAACACGAATAGAGGCAGATGAGCGACTTTTGTCGAATTGTGAGTGATTTTCTGCTACCCGCCAAAACTTCGAAACGGGAATCAAACGGGGGATAAACTTTTTCCAGTCGTAGAAAAAGGAAAAAGGAAAGAAAACCATTTCCTTGACTGGAGGACAAGCGATAAATAAGACTGCGTTCACACGATGCCGGCACATTTTGAAAACGGCAAAAAATGTGATGAATAGGCCTCCTGTTCACACGAAAACGGCACATTTTTTGCGGCAGATTTTGAAAACGGTAGATTTTGAAAACGGAACTCTAATCGGCACATTTTGGAAATGGCATCGTGTAAACTCTTAAAAGTGATGAAAATAGAACATTTTCAGACGCTTTTGGAACGAGGCTGAACGATTCTTAGGGTTTAGGCACACTTCTTTTGCATCAAAGTCTTGCAACGAGCTTTTTACCGGCAAATTTCCAACCGTTTTCAAATTGTTCCGGCATCGTGTAAACGCTAGCTCAAATTTTGCTACCGTCACATTTTTCATCGTTTTCAAAATGTGCCGGCGTCGAGTGAACGCAGTCTAAATGTTAACCCGATGCTTGAAAACAAAATCATAGCACTTTTCAGCTTCGTAAATTGTGCTAGGTTTCTTATCATTTGTAAACAATGCCGAAACAGCTTCCACGAAACTCCAAAATTTCTTGGTGATGCTAAACTGTATTATAGAATAGTTACAAAAATATATTTTAGCACTGGAAAGCATGGTTATGGTTTGGAGACGTTTTGAGAAAGAGTAGAAGACGAGTCCTCAAAATTTTCATGGGGGCTTGGCCCCAGACCCCTTCATTTTACATTTCCCTTGCCTTTTCGCTGCAAATTTATCAGCATCTTATAACGTGACTTTTAACTTAATGTATCTCTGCTGTAGTAAAGAGCATTGAAGGCGACTAAATCCACAGAAAACATGCGATAGGAGAGCTATGCAGCATGCATCAAAGTGGGAATATTTTGAGCCTGTTCTGAGCAATAACTAATGAGGGGGCGCCATTTTGACATTTTGCCCCCTTGCTGAATGAGCCCCAGCACGCCACTGCGCAAAACAAGGCAAAACTAGCAGAGGTGTTCCAAGACTTTTGGCTGGCATTTTAGATTTTCGTGCAGTGAGGCTATGGTTTCTATATCTGGAAATGAAATCCAAGGAAATAATTTCGTCCCACTTTTCAGTGTGAAAGTCCACGAGTCATAGTTTGAGCGTCCAATCTATCAACAGCGGTGACCATGAATAAGTAATCAGTCTACTTTTGGAGTACGTTCTGTTTGTTTTTCTTCTCATTCTCCATGGATGATTTTCAACCTGAGATTACAATGACATCGATCATCACCCACGTGTTTTAACGTGGTTAAAGCCTTGCTCAATTCAATTGATCTATTGGCTTTCCATTGGCTTTAAAAAACAAACCCAAGTCTAGATGAGAGTTTAAAATGGGTCAAAAGTTGGTCACAAGTGACTGCTGGCCTGGAACTGCAGCCAAAGAGAGTAGGCTTGACATGAGCAAAGTTCTGAAATTGTTAACCTACAAATTGTGCGAGCAATCATTTAACCCTACTACAAAGTCTGCAGGGTAAGGTTGGGTAATTTGAGTCTATGGGGTAATTTGGGTCAACTTGCTAAAAACTGAATCAAAATGCTAGAAATTTTCCAATAATTCTTCAGTACCACTTTAACAACTCCTTTAAGTATAGATTCCACTACCCTCTGAGTAATGGATCGAACTTCGAATTCCACGATTGTTTTGATAGCGAAAAGCAAATAGATCCAAATTATCCCCCATCTTCCCCCCATCTCACCCCATCAAGTCATAAATTTTGCGTAATCGCAAATCTCAATGACATCTAATTTGAAACGGACTTCAGATTTCCTTAAGCTTTCTGGTGTTCGAAGGAGACCTCGTCTTTCTGGATTTACAACGCAATTCCTTTCAATGCATGTCGACTGAAAGCCTAAAGATTGACATATAACTTATGCAGCGAATACTCTTGTATAAAACCCAAGTGAATCAAGCAAGCAAAAACATCTTTTATGAACGCTTTTTTTCGCTTTTTTTATGATTTTTTTCATTTTGAAAGATTTTACTGTTTTCAAGGTCTGAACATGAGCGTTAGGACACCCAGTGTATAGCTGTTAAAATTTATATTAGTAGCGAGCCACCTTAACTTGTTGCTTTTTTTTGTGTCTTGAATTTGTTTTTACTTCATACACAACCACCTTTCAATGTTTCGTAATTTTGAAATTTTCAGTAGTGAGCCACCTTGATCCACCTTAACTCTTGAAGCTCTTACATGAAAAACTTAAAAAAGAACTGAAAAAAGTTTTTCAGGAAAGAGCTTTAACTGTTAAGGTGGATCTTCACTTAAGGTGGCTCATTACTGAAAATTTCAAAGTTACGAAACATTGAAAGGTGGTTGTGTACGAAGTAAAAACAAGTTCAAGACACAAAAAAAACAAAAGGTAAGGTGGCTTGCTGCTATTACAAATTTTAACAGCTACACACTGGGTGTCCTAACGCTCATGGTCTGAAGCTACAGTGGATGTCACGTGGGATTTGCGATAACGCAAAGTTCCTTCTGGAAAACACTTGAACTGTTGTTATTCGCGGGAATTTTCGCTTGACATCTTCGTTGAGACAGACTTTGATCCAAGTGGCAGTTTGAAAAAACTCACACTGTGATTGGCGTTGCCTGTCTTTCAAACTCTGAACGACACTCTCTTGTATGCGTTTCCGTATCCATCCTGTTCAGTTACCTTTTCGCCAATCCATCGCTTTGATTTCACACCTGAGTCATTGTGCTTTGACAATTAACATCGAAACAGCGAGGTTTATCTTACTGTTCAATTAAGAAAACGATGAATTAATTCTCAGATATCGCGAAACAACTTTAGCAGAGCAAAGAAAAGACCCCATGTTGACCTTTGCTTCGAACACGTGTAAGTCTTTGAAGATAACAATAGTCAATGCTTTGTGGCCCAGTTCTTGTGGGGTCTAATAGCCATCGTAAGATTTGATTTAACATCGGTTGTCATTATGACATGCGTTTCGTACAGATCATATCCCAGGGGGGTACTCTGGTTTATTTTGGATTAGCCTCATTCCATAAGGACCCTCAAGTTGTGCTCGTTTCGTTGAGTTGGATTGTTGTTGTTGTTGTTGTTATTTCTTCACTGAGGGCCTGGGGCTGTAAAAACAGCAAAAAGTGTCAATCAGCGACGATTTTCTGTTGTACCGTCGTCTGCTGGTCAGAATGTGGCTCAGAGGAAGGCGGTTTCTGCTATTATGGCAAGAATGATCCTTTGCCGCAGTACAGTATTACCCCGCCAATCAGAAACTCATTTTTTAAAGCTTGGTTTCCTATAAATGGTGAAAAAAGATAAAACATGCTGAATAATTTCTTATAATTGCAGCAAGAAATTCACCAAATGTGCATCAAAAGAAACCATGAAATTTCGTTTTATGTGGGTTACATTACACCAAGTATTGGACAATGACTATTCAACTTCAGTTACTGTAACCTTGAATTGACAACGCTCCCCCATGTGAAATAAAAACAGCAGAAAGCATTAACTACATTAGTTACTAGCCATGTGATATTTTATTAATTTTAAAAGCAAATTGTCAGGTTTTTCTGTTGTTTTATTAGACACATAATAAGTTTGTATTATGAAGTGCGAATCAAAATTATTTCTAAGAAACCAAATTGAAAATTACAGGCTGATTGGTTTCTTATATCAGGGTAAATGTTGGGCCATCAGGCAGGCTGCAGTTTCTTATAACTCAGTGTCTAAGTGGCGGGGTAATACTGTATTTAGTTTCCTACGAATTTGTTTCTTATCAACCAGGACACAGTTGCAAGGCAAATGCAGAAGCCTTCGGAAGACTCCTTGCCGATGTGTATTCAAATGTCTCCACCATCAACTCAGAGTTTTGCTGGAGGAGCATAGTCTGATTTTTTATTTGATTTTATATTTTTTACCCATGGTAGCCCCTCAGTTGGAATAACTGATTTACAGGGGGCCATGCTAAAAACTTACAATAATTAATAATTTACAATAAAAACCAGTATTCTGAACTAAATTAAAATTACAATTGTTCAAAAATCAACAAACAAAAACGAAAAGATTTAAGTGTTCATTTTTTCACCTCTCTCTTGAAGGCTCTCAGGGTTGAAGAGTTTTTTGCCTTAGTACCAAGATTGTTCCAAAGCTTAGCGCCTCGGTACGAGAAGCATTTCTTAGCAAGCATTAGATGAAGTCTAACTTTAAAGATCATAGCAACTTGCTAGGAGCCTACAAAAATGTGCAATCCGATTTCGCGCTGCTTCTCAAGGCCAATCTCATGAATCAGCCAAATGTTTCCTAAACAATTACAGCCAAAGACACGCGTACCTTTTGTTCGCTAAAGACTCGAGCGCGTGTTTTTGCACTTTATCGGGTTGCTAGGAACCGCATTTTTATCTTTCAGTCTATGCCCATAGATTGTTCTATATAGTTAAAAGAGAAAAGACAGTCAGTTAGTGAAAGGTCACATGTTTGATGTTAGAAGAGAGGACGTATTTTCATTCACCTTCCAGAAAGGATATTTTTAACAGCAAGAGGTGAGATTTTCAATTAAGACGTTTTAAAATTTTATCTTGTTCTTGAAACCTATCGATTGGATGTAAAGAAATATACTTTTTTGATAGTAGATTCTTTGACGTAACTTGGTAATTGTAACCTAGGGGAGGCATAACTTTCTCGTTCGTAGCCTAGAGCTAAATGCTAGGCACCCTTTCGTATGCATGCTGCCCTGCCTCTAAGATTTTATGTAATGGTTTCACGGAGAATGAACCGACTGATTGTTACAATTATTTACTATTTGGTCGAAAGTGCCTCAGGCACTTCCCAGGCTCAAGCAAAGCTCTTCTTAATTTTCTCAGTGAAGATGAGAAATATTTGCTATTAAAACTTTGGATTCAGTCTAGGTAATTTTCTTGCTCTTTTCGAACTTAGCACAAGAGTTTCTTAGATTTCTGCTTGAAGAAAGAAAATGTGCACATCATAGTTATTGTTACACAACAGTAAATTAGCATTATCAGGTCTTATGCAAAAGTCTTTTCCTTATCTATCCCAGGAAATTGCTCTTAATTCTGGACGAAACGCCATATTCTAATCAGGTGAAAACTTTCAAAATCTAAGTGAGAACCTTAACTACTCAACGAAGTGCTAGCCAATTTATCATTATGAAGTTTTAGTACCTTATAGTACTCATAACTGAGACGGTTTTCAGGCTATCTTGCCTGATTGCCAAATGCATATCGCAGTCTGAGGGGCATTTTACCACGGGGGGGGGGGGGGTTCTTCCATAGAAGAGGTACCTGGAGATGTGCCGCCCACAAGGGTACACTTTTATGCTTTTATGGACCTCTAGTCCAGCCAAGGGTATACTTTTTGGCAATTTTAGTCGAGTTTAGTCTAGGCAAGGGTATGCTTTTTGGCAATTTTGGTCAAAGAACTGCAAAAGTTCGGTAATTTCTGTAAAAAAACCAAATTAAAAAAACATTCAGTCCTGAGAATACAAAAATTTGGCAAGTTTTGTCTAGAAAACGCCCTTTCAGGGCACTTTTAATGGAGAAATTAGTCTAGCCAGGGGTATCATTTTCACAAAAATTGGTCTAGCCAACGGTTCCATTTTGTAACTGTGGGCGGCACACCCCTAAGCGAAATTTAGCTGAGAACCCCCCCCCCTCCGTGCATTTTACTCATTCAAAAATGCGTACGAGGTTTTTGCTGAACAAAAGATATTTACGAATTTTTTATGGATTTCTCTTGAAAACAGAAGGATTTTTGCCAGAGTTGTACGAGATTTTTAGGAGCGAAATGCCCCTTTGTCGCAGTCTCGATGTAAAATCCATTTGGCAGTAGATTTCTTTAATGATAATTTATACTTCTTCCCTAAACTACGCCCTTGACTAGAGTGCTTTCAGTAAAGTAAAAATTTCTTGCATTTACAGCGAACGCAAGAGTGAGAACTGCAGGTATTATTTTGCGGAAGATATATTGCTAGGGTCAAGGGTGCCTTCAACTTACGGACAGGGTTAATGTTACAACAAACGGACATGGTAGAAATTGCATACTTTTGCCTTCGCTGAAGAACGTCATTTTGTCAAAACTTTTTATTTTTAGGGACCGGTCATTAAGTATCTACTAGGGTGGGCTGGAGGGAAAATCGAAATTTTCTCGAAGAATTTCGTAGCGCAACCTGAAAGAAACAAAGTGTTTCTGTGGCCCACCAGCTATGTAGGAAAATTTTTCATGGCCCATCCTTTGTCGTTGGCATTATCAAGAGGTATCGCTACAAAATAAAATGACTATCAACCCTTTTTAGTGCATAAGAACTTCATTGCCAATGGAATTATAATAGATTTCTCTTTGGAACAGCGTGTTATTGACAGTGTCACAGTTAAGTATCATATTTTGAACACGTATTGCAAAATTGTCCAAAATCAAGCATATCTATCAGAATCAAATCGCAAAGAAGGTATATTGTTTTTAAACTTTGTCACCAAACAAATCAATATTGCTCCATGGCCCACCCAAAACTGCAAAAATTATGGTGTAGCCCACCCAATTTGTTTGAATGTATTTCGTGGCCCAGCCATATTCCCTCCAGCCCACCCTAGCAGATAGTTAATGACCGGTCCGTTACCATGAACTTCAGGTTTTAAATTGTTTTTGTGGTAGGTACACAGCTATCAAGAAACATCTTAAAATGCCACGGTATAGTGACGGTGAGTTGATTTCGTTTCTACCCAACGTCCTTGGTAGTTGTTGAGGGGACTTGGGGTTTGACAGGTGGCGGGTTTGGCTAATTCTAGCCCTTGGGTTTCGGGATTTACGTTTAAAATCGTACAGGTTTTCGGGTTCTGAGACGTTTCACGGATTGCGGTTTTGGCCAGTTTCTGTGCTCGGTTATTCCATTCAATCTTCCTATACCTTCGTATTTTGAAGTCATGCAGTCCACGAAGTTAACTGAGATCGAAGAAGCAGCTCTCGGATGCTTAAAACGATGCACAAAGTTTCAGTGAAAACGAAAATGCTGGAAATAATCGAAGATTACTGACGAAAATCGAAAATCTTTGTTCGAAAGTGTAGTTTCGGGTTTGGTTTCTTTGTTTCTGAGTTTTCGCGTTTTAGCTAATTTTGATCAGGGTTTGCGGGTTCAGCATAGGTTTCAAATCTGTAAAAAGCTGGGTGTAAAATGCTATGAAATATTTCTTTGAACTGAACTACTTCAAAGAAACTTTTAACTATTTCACAGCAAATCTGCCGTTGGACTTTCCTGAAATCTTCCATATTTTCTGAATTACAGTGTTTTTCTTCTTTTTTAAGAATTCAAGAAGATTTTCGAAAAGAACTTAAAACTGTCGTAACTTCTAAACCTGTTGACGAAAGATCAAATAATTTTCAAGAAAACCATAGTTTATGGATGTCTACAATGTGATATCAAGCAAAACTCTTTCACTCTTCTGGTTTGTGATTTAGAAATTTGATGACGTCACATCATAAAATGAGCTGAAATATGATGTATATAACAGTTTTCCTTTTCATAGGCATTTTTACTTTAGCGTCATCTTTTCCTCCTTCGTAGCTTCCTTGATCCCACTCTCTCCTGAAACGTCAAATTCCATTAGACGTTCTATCCTTCTCTATCTTTCGACTTTTCGATCTCTGCCGCATAACTGCCCTGTGCGTTCTATTTCTTATCACTACTGATGAAGGGTTACGCCCAATAGGTTTAGTGTATTTAATTCCTGGCATTTTAGTTTAAATTATAAGTGAAGTTAGAAATATAAAGTAGGCTGTAATTTCGACAAATATTCAAGATTTCTGAAAAGTCCAACGGTAGAATCATAGAAAAGTGGCTAAAGATTCTTTCAAGTCATTCAGTTTAAAGACATAGGTCATTGAATTTTACACCCGCCTTTTTTCGTAGATTTAAAGATTTGGAACCTATGCATGAGGGTTCTAGTATCCCCAAAAGTCCGTCCTCGTTATTGGGTGGGCCAGCTAAGTATTCGGACGTTTGCGAGCCTGTACTGGGTGTTCCAAGGTGTTTGTTCAATGTTTGATTCAATATTGAAGAATAAAGATAACATGAACAGATCCATGGGAAGATAATCCTTTCACTAAGATTTTGAAGTAATTTTGGAATTTTAGATACAAAATGTTGCAAATCCATTGAAAATTCACTGAATTGCGAGTTTTCAAAGATCAAATTTATGCGACAGCTGAAACCAGAGACTCCGAGACGAATTGTAATGCAGAGCGGAGAAAACTCCAAAATTGTGGTATAGAAAAGTTATCCAATATTATAATACCTTCGCTTATGTCAAAGCAAAAGTATTTTGATTCTTATAACCATCGTCAATTTTCTTAAGAATGAATGTATCCAAGAAACATTGAATGAAAACGCAAGCTCGCGACGTGAAATTGGACCATTTTCAAACTTTGATCAACATGATTCCTCAAAGTATCCATATGCTTGAAAGTTAGGTTGTCGAAAACCTTTTCAAAGTCCATTTGAATTGCTTTGAAATGAAGGAGAAAAAAGAAACGATGGCCATTGCTACTTTAACCAAATATTCAATTTAGAGGCCTCTTGTTTCAGCTTTCGCACAAATATGAACTTTAAGAGCTTGAAGCCCCGTCAATTTTCAGCGGATATGCAAGATTCTGGTGTCTAAACTCAGTTCAAAACCTCAAGAAAACAAGGCTACCTGATCATGTAGTGCCTTCATTATATCATTATTTTCAAACGTCGAAATACGCTCTCGGGACAACCTGAACCGAAATGAAAATATCACTGAACCTAATTGAACAAATCGGCAATAAAACAAGACGGTTTTCAATGTTATTACTTTGATATTCAGGGATTCCTTTCAAACAGTAATTGTTATTTTTTTTTACTCACCCGGTGCAAAACTCAAGGAGGTCCTCAAGAAACTTGGATGCTGAAGTTTGATTTGTAGACACTGAAATTTGCTTTTGTGCTGACTTAATTCTCTACAAAACTTGGTTTTACCTTTACTTTTAGAGGGCAGTTCAAGAAGAAGTCATCAACTTTCGCTCAGCAAACTTCAGTCACCTATGACAACGAAGTGGTATGGTAACCTTCCTTGCTAAAGGGCTGCCTTCGAATAGGGGCGAGTTGGTTCGGCTTGCTGGCATGGTAGAATTCAGGGTTGCCATATTGGCTTTTTTTAGGCCAAATTTCACGATTTTGGCTTTTTTCAACTCGTTATGGCTTGGAAAATTCGAGTTTGGCTTTTTTCTTAAATTTGGCTTATTTTGGCTTTTTTGAAAGTCGTATTTTCTTTTCAAAAGTTTCATTGTCCAGGTGTTTATGGTAGAAATAATGTCCCATTTTAGCAAATTAGGCCATTCCTGGATGCCATATTTAGTTCAACGACACAGGGAGACTCGAAAAATTGGCTTGTTTGGGCATGCATGGCAAAGAAGCCCAATGATGTAATGTTATGCACAGTAGATGTAATGCATCTATGGATGTAATGCACAGTAGAAACTATGGAGCATGCGCAGTGAAGGAAACAATGACGTCATGCACTAACTTTTCCGTTTTGGCTTATTTTCCAACCATTTGGCTTGTTTTTTGGCACATTTTGGCTTATGTTTAGAATTCAAATCTGGCAACCCTGGTAGAATTTGTTAAAGTTAAAATTTGTCATAATGGTAATCATTTCGGCCGCATAGCATAATCGAGATATCGGCTGAAAAGCCTGTAAAGTCTTTCCTTGTGATTCATTTTAAGATTTTGTGTCAAAGGCAAAATCAGTTTATGGGGTTTTCCACACTCCACAACGCATTGATTTTGTAAGCATGATTTGTGTTTTATGATCACCCAACTTTGAAGCATGCTCAAAATCACATAGACTAATCGTCAACAATACAGTCTTTCAGCACATGGCCTGAATTTGGCTCCAGATTTCCATCATCAAGCATTGTTATGATCTAGGACCCCAGGAGCAATACCAGCCATTGGTGCGGCTCTCGATTCTTGTGTCACATTACTTTTAAAGTACTTGAGTAATGACTACACATTGGAATGGTTTTAAAACCATCTTGTTTTGAAACGTTCTCAAGGGAACAGGTAGTGAAAATAAATATTGTTATTGTCATGGAACCTAGGAAACTCGCAAGAAACTCTGAGTACTCAAAATCTGATTGATAACCTTAAGAAACTTTCAATACACTCCCCAGTAACGACTCCGCTGAAACGATTCCCCGTTAAGGTGGGAGGTCAAGAAAATGTTTTCCCCACTTTGCTCGAATTAAACTCTTGCCCCGCCCCCGTTGAAGTTTTTGTTTCCCCGTCAAAAAATTATAGCATTTCCATCATAGAAAATAACCGAAAGCTTTCTTTCCCCGTCATGATAATGATATTTTTATTCCCCCTTTGCAGATGTATCATTTCATAATTTCTCCGCCGTATGTCAAACGTCCGGCGGGGTCGTTACTGGGGTGTTTCAGTACTGGTCCAATTCTTAGTTTCATGTAAAAAAAATATTTGTATTGCACAGCAGATGATTCCAAGACAAGAATGAATGAAATAGTCTAAGTTTAGTGATAATTCTCGAATATTTCCAATGTTAAATTTGCTTACTGGAGTAAAACCTTTCATCTTTTATCTTTCAGGCTTCATGATAACTACGAAATATCAAGCGGAGTGAGTTTACCACGCAGCTCACTGTACAGTCATTATTTGGATTTTTGCCAGAAAAGTGGACTAGAGCCTGTCAATGCGGCAAGTTTTGGAAAGGTAAGCTGATTCTAAGAGGCCCTTTATATGAGTAAAGTCAACCCAGGTGGAGCTTCACCCCGGGTTGAGTTTCAACTCGGTCGCTAGAAAAACCTTTGTTATTCATGAAATCGTTTACATGAGAAAATTTCAACCCGCGACGGGTTCAACTCGCTTTCTCAACCCCGGTGGATATTTCGCCCCGGGGTGAAAATTGCATGTAAAGGCAAATAGAGGATTGCGCTAAAGATGGCGGCGAGGAATTTTTTACCGAGATGCATTGCGTTCTTTAATCGAATTCCTATATAATCGTTTAAGATTTTTAACTCAAACGCAATGCATCTCGGTAAAAAATTTCTCGCCGCCATCTTTAGCGCAATCCTCTATTGTTGCCAACCCGGGACGAATTGAGGAATAAGCAATGATTAAACAAAGAGGTGAGAAGGACTCTGGGATTGAAAATCAAGGTTTTTGCGTGTTTTTGTGCACCCTTCTTCACAAGAATGCTTTGCAATGATGGTTGTATCTTTTTAATGCAATATTTTCCACCTCTATGGCACGTAGAATGTCCTGCTTCAAAGCTTGATGCTGAAGCATTGAAATTTATTCGAAATGCAATGCTTGGTGGCATGTTGTCGAGGTTAAGTGGACAACGAAATCAGGAAAACAACAGCAACAGTGATTGCAACACTTGAGCGTGGAAACTCACCCGGGCTGAAAATCTCATGTAAACGCAAGCCAAATTTGCAACACCCAGTAAAACTCAACCCAGGCCGACATTTCCACCCGCTCTTTCAATTTTCAACAACGTTATTTCAATTGATTATTTACCAAATACGCGTTTCGTCACACGCTTTTCGGTTTAATTCATGCGAAGAACAGATAAATGACACGATCGGGCAGTTTTATACTGAACAAAACAAAAGACATTTGAGTATCACGTGAACATCTCACCTGAGCCACTGATAGGCTAATCTCACACAAAAAGCCTTGATAATTGCTGTGTACTGACATGTAAACATTTTTTCTTTAATCTTTTGAAATAAGCTTTCCGATCTACAATTACAAAAATTTTCCATCCTTGTGTTCCACAAAGTTTCGGAGTCTTTCTTGTAACATTTCAATCCTTAGACAAAAACAATGGCGTTAGTCACTTTTTTACCTAAAGAAGTGCAAATATTTGAACAGTTTCCTTATGAGCTAAGCATAGATTGAAACTCGTCATTTTACCGTCAAAACAGAAGGCAGAATAACAAAAAACTTTTGTGCTAATCTTTCAGCTAATCCACATGTGCCTTTCAAAGGCGCATGGTTAATCCAAATGTTATATTATCAGCTTAGGGTATACTCTTTGGGGCATCTGAGCACTGGAAATCGTCTGAAAACGACAGAGATCGTCCCTAACTCGCGCATTGGGTGGAGATCTGATCTGAGAGATGGGAAGGCGCCTCATTTGTTGAAAAACACAGGGTAAGGAAGAAAGTGAAATGAAACGTTTGCTGCGCTGTGCGAGGGGCAAATCACTTCTCAAAATAGCGTACGTGATTTTTGTGATTTTGAAATCACATGATTTTTGCTCTGTGTTTTTTTGTGATTTTAGTGATTTCTAGTGATTTTTTCGTGTGATTTTTCAGTAATTTTTCAGTGATTTGTGATTTTTGGTGCTTTCTGTAAGTGATTTTTCTTGTGATTTTGTATGTGAATTTTTTGTGATTTCAAGGAAGGTGTACGAAAGAGAGGTCAGTGAATTGCCCCTCGGCGCTGTGGAATAAAAGTTCAAAACTAAAATATTTATCGTTCATGCAATGGCTAACTTAAATGTGAAAGTATTGTTTGCTAAAGTCAGTCATCTTTTAGACCAGAAAATAAAGAGCATGATGGTGTAAGGGGTTTGATAGGAACGGGAATCCCAAGTTCGATTTTGGTCAATGATTTTCTGTCCATGGAAATATATTAGACAATTACAGAAAAGATTGCGTTGATGGGCATTTAACCAACAAGACCAGATTTTGTAATACAATAGCATCAGTTGCTTTGGATCACACCTCAATTCAAAGCGATTAACGAATGCAGACAAAAGAAATTCTCTCAAGCAGAAATTGAAAACAAACGAAGCCGCAAAGTTACACTGAAACCAGTACGGCAAACTCTCGTTTGGTGCAGGCGAAGAGAGGTTTTTAAGAAAAAGTATGTGCTTACAACAAAAGAAAAAGGGTAAATCTAAAGTTCTGTCTCGCGGATTTTGCTTGTTTGATTCAGAAACCGAGCAGAGGGCATTACAGTTTTTGCATACTTTTTGCTCAGATGTACGCAGTCACTCATCAGCTCCTGAATCAAATAAACAAAATCCGCGAGACAGAACTTTAGATTTATCCATCTTCTTTCGCTATAAGCACATACCTTCTCTTAAAAACCTCCCTTCGCCCGCACCAAACGAGAGTTTGCCTTACTGGTTTCAGGGCAACTTTGCGGCTTCGTTTGTTTTCAATTTCTGCTTGAGGGAATTTCTTTTGTCTTCATTCACTAATCGCTTTGAACTGAGGTGTGAACCAAAGCGACTGATGCTATTGTATTCCAAAATCTGCCCATTGCGTTCTGTAATGGAATCACTGAATGGAATCAACAGGGATTTTATAGAAATTTGACCATTTCTTCGGCCAGTGCTTCGGCCACATACTTTTTATTCCATAGCCTACCAAATGTTTTAACTTTATTTACTCATGCAGCAGAATGCAAACAGCATAGGTTTCAAATCTTTAAAAAGTTGGGTGTAAAATTCAATGACCTATTTCTTTAAACTGGACGCCTCAAAGAGACTTGAACTATTTCAAAGAAAATCTGCCGTTGGACTTTTCTGAAATCTTAAATATTTTCAGAACTGCAGTGTTTTTCTTCTTTTTTAAGAATTCAAGGAAATTTTCGAAAAAACTTAAAACTGTCGTAATTTCTAAACCTCTTGACGAGAGATCAAATAGTTTTCAAGAAAACCGTAGTTTATGGATGCCTGCAATGTGGTATCGAGCAAAACTCTCTCACTCTTCTCGTTTGTGATTTAGAAATTTGATGACGTCACATCATAAAATGAGCTGAAATAGAAAAGAGGCCGTAATTTCTACAAATAATCAGGATTTCTGAAAAGTCCAACGGTAGAATCTTAGAAAAGTGGCTAAAGTTTCTTTCAAGTCATTCAGTTTAAAGAAATAGGTCATTGAATTTCACACCCGCCTTTTTTCGTAGATTTAAAGATTTGGAACCTATGCTAATGCAAACAATAGATAAAGAGCATACCGTCCATAGATAAAGATCGTAACGTTGATAGATTTGAGCCAGGCAGAGGGCATTCATAGGAAAGAGGCTAGATCCAATTCTTATTATTGCCTTGTTTTATTTCAGGTTATCAGGAACACGTTTCCTTCCTTGAAAACTCGAAGACTTGGAACAAGAGGGCAATCAAAGTAAGCGTCTCGTTCATGCCATTTTTCATTTAAACAGTGAAGGCATAAAGCTGTTATTTAATGGAAAAAAATTTCCACAAACATCGTGATCAGTTTGCATTATGCTCCATTTTTGTTTTGGAGTTTGCTTGTTTGCATGGAATTTACACAAATTTGCATGTTTTTAGAAAGCTTATTTCCAAACCTACTGTTGCAAACTGATGTGGTGGAGAATTTACACATTTGCAATTTGGTGGAGAACCCTTCGAAAAAATTTACAAACTGCTAAATCTGAAGAACACTTCATGCAAATTATCTGTGAAACAAATGCAATCTAAATGCAAACCCCGTAACATACCATTAGGTGAGCGATACGATATTATTTTATCACAATGGAGTCAAAACAAATGGTTTCTTTGGGAAAACTGAAGAAGCAATTGTGATTGGCCAATTTCTAAGACCCCATTTACAATGCTTCATTTTTGTAATAATTCGTCCATGGTGCATCGGAGCTACCCGTTCACAATGCCCCGTCAGTTTTCATTCATCCACATGATTAAAAATACATTTCTAGCACTAGATGACAGAGCAGAAACTGCGCACGCATGCGCGAAAACTCGCAACTTTGAGTCCACCTAGATCCATGCAACATTGCAACATTTGTTTCTTGGGCCTTAGACTGCGTTCACACGATGCCGGCACATTTTGAAAACGGTGAAAAATTCGACGGATAGGCCTCCTGTTCACACGAAAACGGCACATTTTTGCCGGCAGATTTTGGAAACGGTAGATTTTGAAAACGGAACCGTAACCGGCATAAATTTGAAACAGCATCGTTTAAACACTCAACAAAAATGAAAACAGAACATTTTTCGACACTTTTGGATCGAGACAGGTCTATTCTTAGGGTTTAGGTACACTTCTTTGGCATCAAAGTCTTACAACGAGCTTTTTACCGTCAAGTTTCTACCGTTTTCAAATTGTTCCGGCATCGTGTGAATGCTAGCTCAAATTTTGCTACCGTCACATTTTTCATCGTTTTCAAAATGTGCCGTTTTCGTGTGAACAGGAGGCCTATCCGTCGAATTTTTCACCGTTTTCAAAATGTGCCGGCATCGTGTGAACGCAGTCTTAAACTCTTGATTTGTTATATCAAAAGATTATCTATCCAAACACTTCCTTATCTCAGATTGCTCGATGACGGCATTTTACGCAGTTTTTGCTCTATCGTACTAGACTATTTTTTGTGCGATCACATTGTTCCGGGTTTATGAAACTCGTTGTTGAACAGCATATGTTTTTGTTACAACATATGTAATCGAGACTATATAACTTTCCTTGGAAATAGACTTTTGTCGACTTTAACGAACATAGTCAAACAAGCAAGCACACTTCCTATATTTAAAAGAAACATTAAATATTGGAAGGGCGAGAACTGTAACCGTACACTTTGCAAAATATATATACCGCAAGTTGGGTACCTAACATGATATGTAGCAATAAGATACAATTATATTTTAAACGATTGTAAACATATTTTCTTTTAATTTATATGGTAATTAGTAAGCCTAAATTAGCAGTAATCTTGCTATTTTAATTCTAGTTAGAAGCCTATTGTAAAAAATAGTCGATTGATGATTGATTGAACATCGGAAAATTTTCAAAGACCTCCCTTTTTATGCGTTTACATTGATCAAGTGCGTTTTCCAAAACCTCCGGTGCTGTGGCTGTTCACTTTCGGTAGGGTTCTCGAAAACCTCTGTGTTAGTGCCGTTTTTGTGCGGATCAGTGTGTACACTTTCACAAAAACAACAGTTTTTCTCTCTGTTTTGTACAAAAAAGGAGCAGTGTGAATGGGACTTAAGATTCGTGATTCTATTTTGCTGATTAAGGCCAACGGAGACTTTATATCACAAGTGTTGCAAAAGCGGCCGGTTTTCAAAATGGTATCTACTGGGCTCCTTGACATGGCCGGTTTGCGTATTGCCCGCTATGGAGCGCCTACAAAGATCTTACTAATCTTTTTCTTACTCCCTTGATTTGAACATCTTACATTTCTAGGTATCACTATTATGGCATCTGTATCAAGGAATCGTCGCCATATCGTGAGACAGTTTACAATTCAACCCGCCAGAGTGTCACCGGATTCAGTCAAAGTTATTGCAAACCAGACTTGGAAGATGCCACTCAGGTAACTCATCTTACACATCTAAAAGCAGTCCTTCGCTTATCTGCCGGATGATTAAAAAAAGGCCCGGCCTTTCAAAGGCTGCTGCTCCCTGAACATATAGGCTATGATATTTTCCAATATTTGATCGAACAACCAAGATGTTCAATGATTATGACTACCTGCAGTCTGTTTCAAATTACACAGGCCCGTAGCAGCTATTGGGGCCGGTCGGGCCCGGGCCCCCCCAATAATTTCCAAAAGTTGCATTTTTTCATTAAACCAACGATGAAGTTACTCTCCAAAAAGTGTTTCCTTGTGCCCTCCCTCTTTCAGCACTGTCAACGACCCCTAGCACTGTGATCGAGAGCATCGAATTTAACCAAAATTTGAAGTTTTGGATTCCTGCTTGATTTTACGCTTGAGATATGCACCATAACCTAGGGGTTCATGTGCTGCAAAAATTTTCAAGATCAATCAAGCGAAGGCGAAGATATTGATTTTTGAAGTTGGGCCTAAATCAGATCTTTGTTTACATGGCTGGCAGAGGCACGGCACTGTTTTGACAGCAAATTACAATTCCTTGTATCTAGGCTCAGGCTTCACCGATCTTTTTTAATTTAGTCTCATTCTGATCCTCTAAATGTGTCTTTTATGGCAATCTAAAGCAAGCTAAGATATTTTGCCTTTTAGGACCGTTTTTGGACCATTTCACAATGGTACTTTTCGAAAAATTTCTTGTCTTCAAAAATCAATTGTAGAATTAAAAGTTAAAGACAAAAAAGTATGTTTCGCTATGCTCTTCAAAATAGTTTCAACAATTAGAAACGCCTGTCTAACAAGTTTCTACCAAAGGGCTGGTGCCTATTCGAACCCAAAAATCTGTTATGACTATTTTCATTTCACAAGTTTTTAATTCGATTTCTAAGATTTTTGCATATAATAACCACTAAACTTTAACAGACATCCAATGAAGGGACCAAAGGTGACCAAAAACCTTACGTACATGTTAAAAAATATAATGACTAAAATTTGATACACTTTGCAAGGCTTATTTGTTAAAATTCTTGCAAAATTTAAAAATTATGAATCTTTTTAGAGACAAATGGCTGCAAAATACCATTTTGGCCTTGAAAATGTCTGACTAGAGGCTTTAGCAGTCTTAAAGGACAAGTAAATGTCATACTTTTGACTCTGCATCGGTTTAAAACAAATGCAAAGCTTTCCGTTTCACTTTATCAAATTGTTCGTCACGAAATGTGGAAAAATGTTAAAATCATGTACAAAACTTGTAAAATTCAATTTTTTGTTACAATTTTTTGGAGGCGAATTGGCACCAGCCCTTTGGTAGAAACTTGTTAGAAAGGTGTTTCTAATTGTTGAAATTATTTTGAAGAGCATAGCGAAACTTCCTTTTTTTGTCTTTAGCTTTCAATTTTACGATTGATTTTTGAAGACAAGAATTTTTTAGAAAAGTACCGTTGAGAAATGGTCCAAAAACGTTCCTAAAACGGCAAAATATTTTAATATGCTGAACATTGCCTCAAAGAACACATTTAGAGGATCAGAATGAGACTAAAATGAAAAATATCGGTGAAGTATGAGCCTAGATATAAGGAATTGTAATTTGCTGTAAAAACAGTGTCATGCCTCTTCCGTTCATGAAAACAAAGATCTGATTTAGGCCCAACTTTAAAATTCAATATCTTCGCCTTCTGTTCACGGATCTTGAAAATTTTTGCAGCGTATTAACACCTAGGTTATGGTTCATGTCACAAGTCTAAAATTTTATAAGGACTTGGAACTTTATTTTTTGGCTTAAATTTGATAAAAAGGGCCTAATGGATCACAGTGCCTAGGTGAGATAGGAAGATAAATATAAGCCACTCTAACTGGGAATCTAGAAATGGGAGCTTCTGTCCATTTTCCTTTCCTAATTAAGCAGTTCAAGCAATCACCAAGGGGCTTGTGAAGTGTGAAGTGAAGTGAAGTGAAGTGAAGTGTGTATTCCGAGTCAAAACCTATAACAACAACAAAGGAATTCGTTGTAGACTCCAATGCAACAAAATATAACTTAGAAAGTTCAGCTCAGTTGACATCAGAAGCCGTTTGTCAAGTGACACGAAAAGTACTAAGACTTCAACGATCAAAATCACACGCATCTAAACTAGGAACACTTGCAATGCTTTTGACCAAGTATTCTTGTGTCGCAGTTTAGTTTCAGCCAGCCTGTTTGAAACACAGTTGAATTTATAAATTTCCTATTTCACCTGCGGACCTCCGACCATATAAAGTTACTTTTCAGCATTCACAGAAGGGAGTTTCCAGAAGAAAAAAGGGCATGACACCCGAAAATTTTTTCCGGGGGCCCCGCCCCCAGACCCCCAACAGCTTCCTGCTTTCGCCGCGAATTGGTGCCCCTCCAATCTGAAAAACGCTCCTTCGGCCCTGAATTACATGCCATGAGAAATTTCTGAGATCTAAACAGCATTTGATTTTTTTTATCACTCAATAATCAGTTACATGACATAATACTAACTACACTACTTGCAAAATCATTCTACCAGCTACATTGCTTATAAAATTACTCTACTGCTACCAAAACGATATTGCAATCAGCATAGAAGCTGTGTCTACCCTGCGGCCATTTAACATAAAGTTAAACACTGCAAGTGAGTATGGAGGGAAAGATAAATGAAAAGGAAAATGAAAAAAAACATCTAAATCCCGAAGTTGCAGCAACTAAGTGTCAGTGACATCGTTTTATTCAAGACGCTGTGTTGCGTATATGTATCTCAAAGTTGCTTTAAAGATTTCTGAATTAGAATCAACGGATAACCTTTCATCACCATGGAATATTATTTTAGGCAATAGAGCATTTGAAAGATTTGGCAAACCGTACGGTTGCAACCAGGGAGCGTCTATGCAACGTTGAATTTACACTGTTGAGAGGATCTTTCCTGCATGCATCGTTAGAATGGAAGTGCAGCAAAAACTTTTGATTTCAAAGAGCCAGTTATGATCTGGCTCGTGAAGTTTTCTCTTTAGTTACCTTGTATTCTCTTTTTAGAACTGAATTCCTATTTGCAAATGATTGATCAAATCTTACTAATTTTCACCCACCCAAAGGTTCTACCAGCAAAGAGCAACGGCCAAGGACCACAGCTAACCACAGTATCAAATGGAGTCCTGTTACCCGAGTTTCCAACAGCTGATTCAGTTTCTCTTCAAGATCGCAAAATTAAGGATAAGGTAAATTTGATTATTTCAAATACCTCTACCGAGTGAAAATGAGCATACCGGGTGAGCCAGAAAGAAGTTCCCACTTTTGAAAAATTCATACCAGCAACAATATTTCACAGATTTGAATGATTCCAATTCTAGTTAAAAGCCAAAAGGTTGAAGTATTTTAGTGATTTTTCGTTGTTTCACGAGCACTACAAGTATAGGTAAATTCAACTTTACAAAAAATCCATGATTGCAAAAGACCGAAAAATGGCCTAAAACATGGATCAAAGTATAAATGACTCCTAGCACAGAATAATGAAGGAAATGCAACTTCTCATGGGTGAGAGATATCCTCCGCACATTAATTGCCATAGGATTGAAAATCTTCCGTATTTGTTTGAAAATCGATGTCTTATAACCCTTGAGGGAGGTGAAACGCCCATTGCTTATTGTTCGGTGTGAATAGAGTCCTTATGATTGAATCAATGTTTTAGGACCTTTTCCGTCATTTTGCAACCATGAAATTTTTGTAAAGTTGAATTTACTAATACGTCTAGTGCTGGTAGGACAGCGAGAAAAATCACAGAAATACTTTGATCTTTCAGCTTTAACTAGAATTTGAATGATTCAAATCCGTGAGGTAGTCTTGGTGCAATGTATTTTCAAAACTGGGAAGTTTTTTCTGGCTTACCCGATAGGTTCCCCAAGCCTTCAAGGTTCAAGAAGGTTTTCGTACAAATCACTGACCCAGTTCTTTGAAATGAATGGTTTCAAAGAAAGTTTAGCTAATTCGCTATACTTTTACCGTTGGACTTTTCTGGAATCTTCCATATTCTCAGAATCAATGTATTTTCTTCTTTGTTAGGAATTCAAGAAAGATTTTCATGAAAACTTAAAACCGCTGTAATTTCTAGGGCTTTTGACGAAACGTGAAATTTTTTAAAAGTAGTCTTGATCAACGGATGTCTCCGATATGATATCACGCTAAAATCTGTCACTCTTCTGGTTTACGATTTAAGTTTGATAACGTCATGTCTTCAAATGAGTTGAAATATAAAATACGCTGTAATTTCGAAAATAGTCCAGATTTCTGAAAAGTTCAATTGTAGGATTAAAGATAAGCTGTTGAAGTTTCTTGCAAGTCATTCAGCTATAAGAAATAGGTCATGGAAATTTACACTCACCAAGTTGCCGAGCAACGGGGGGGGGTAAGGGGGTGCCCCCTTTTCCAAAAGTTGGCTCCTGAGATTCGCACAAACATGCATAAAGTTGGTCTCTCGGGAGGGATAAGCCAGATCTAAGGTTTTTGTCATGTAATTAAACGATTTGATGAATATTCTTAACCAATGAAGTTGAACGTGAAGTTGTGGGTATTAGCCCCAAGCACAAGGATCACAGAATTAGAAATCGTCAAATCGAGTCCGCTATCCTTTATCATGATGCTCAAGTACTGGGGCTCTACCTGGCGTCTGCAATATCAGACCACTGGAATAAAACACCTTTGCTTGAAAAAAGTATGCTGTTTGAAAATCATCGACAAATTACCTACAATATCAAGCAACTTCCCCATTTGTTGACTCTCGTTAGGCTCTCGTAGCTGAACCAGATAAATTGAAATCAGAGACAATTGAATTGTTAGAAAAACAGCATCGCATTTGAATGAAGGCAAGAAGCAATTTCATCTTGCAATTTATCAACAGAAAAATTCGCCAATATGGAAGAACTTGAATGGTGGAGTTCTTCATTCAGTGTTGATGCCTTGTCCTCGCAGACCTGTTTGCTTTTATCTAACATGTACCAAATCCTTTCCCAGGTGAAGACATTCTTAATCATGTATCGAGCTCATTGCCAACGAATCCTCGACACAATTTTAAGAGCAAATTTTAGTGAAGTAAGTCATCTATGAATAGAAATCTTCCCATTAGTTACAGGGTGTCTCAAAAAAATTGTTCGACGTTTGATTAAATACTAATAACGATATGCTGAATGGACCTTTGGTCAAGTCACCCTTGTCCTGAGATTTTGAATTAATTTTTAACACAAGAATCTTGCAAATCCGATAATAATTCATGGAGTTACAAGCATTTGAAGTTCGAGTTTGTGCGAAAGCTGAAACCAGAGGCCTCGAAATGGCATTTTTTGTAAAGTCCCATAGGCCGTCATTTCTGTTATTTCTCAATTGTTTCAGGGCGAACCAAGTAGGATTCAAACAGGTATTCGATAACCTAACTGTCAAGCATATGGATGCTTTGAGGAAACAGATTCAGTCTCTCGCCGATTTCGTTTTGAACCACTGTTTTTGGACCTATTCAATGTTAAGGAATTTTGAAAATGATCGCAAGAAACAATTTACTTTAGAAGTCGTATTTGGTTTGCTCTGATATCAACGAGAGGTATGACATTGGATAAGCTTCTCTTACCTCTGTCTTCAAGCTTTTTGCAATACAAGTAATCTGGGGGTCTCTGGTTTCAGCTATCGCATATTTTTTATCTTCGAGAGCTCGTAACTCAGTGAATTTTCAACCGATTTGCACGATTTTAGTCTCTAAAATAATTTCATAATCTTAGGAACAGGGTTATCTTTCCATGAGCCTGTTCATGTTGTCCTTATTTTTCAATATTTAATCAAACGTCGAACAATTTTTTTGAGACACCCTGTAGAGTTAGAAGAGTGTTTGTACGTCTTGTTTATGTACTTTACTTTCGAGTAACAATGGTTTCCTTAGATAGCAAGTAAGACTTTAATATGCAAGGAGAAATTGGTCTGGCATTCATCAGTGTTTTTGCAGCATGCTTTAAAACCAGGCATCCCTAAACTAGCTATATTGCTAATTTCAAACCTATCACAAGGTTAGCAATGCCTGGAAAGGTAATTTGATCTTGTATCTTCTTAGCCGATGAAAGAAAACTGACGGTCAGCCATGTGATCGAAGTTTGGTGATCTTTCAAACAGGAGTATTTTTCTGGGACACCCAGAATATAAAACTCAAAAAGGCCAATCTTTGGTCGGCTGGGTTTTCCGAGTGAGCGGAATTTTAAACAGTAAAAGGTTGCTCAGCTGTAACTGTCTATTCAATTCAGAGCGACATTTTCCCACGTAAACTATTGTCCGGTCGGAAGGACTGACTGAGTGGAAATCCGCCTTACCAGGTGAGTCAGAGATACATTTCTTTGACGCACCTGGTACTCCAAATTTTTTGTAGTGTATATTTTTTTTTGTTATACTAGATTTATTATTGTATTTAATTTTTGTAATATGTCGTTCGTAGTGGGAACTCGATGACCTTGTGTCCTTTCTCGCTGCGAACGACATAATTCTTTCTTTTTGCGTATTCTAGTTTAACTGTTGTTGTTGTTGTTGTATATTTTTAATATTTTAGGATGATATAAAAAAAAAGAATATAAAACAATATGGCCTAATGTTTTATTTTTGGCAGCAGTCAGGACTTATCGTTTTCTTTGCAATGCCTTATGCTTTTCAAATCAGTTAGCCACATGTGTAGCATTACCCTGGGTACCAGAGCCTCAATCTGGAACCCAGGGTGGTGTAACACCAAATTTTACTAATCTAAGTATTTCAGTGAAATACGAGGACTGTCTCCAAGACTGACTTGGTCCGGCCAAAATAACCGAAAGGTCCGCAAGAAATGTTGTTAATGGTTTGTGTATGCTCAAACTTTATCTTTGAAACGTGACAGACCCAATCGTTGCTAAACTTTCTAGTCAATCTCACACAAGCACGAACGTTTGAGTAGTTCATCGGTGATTCTAAATGATCATTAAATTTAGGTTATCTTTGGCCATGCTCCCTTTATCCATTTTGATGCATACAGAGAAGTTTTGACGCCTTTTGAATAGGTTACAATTTTTGGTTTGTAACCTGAATTTGATGTTTCAGGTACAGCACTTTTTGTTGCACTTTTGGAGAGGTATGCCACAACATATCTCTGTAATTCTTGACATCAAAGAAGTCATTGAGCTGATTGCAAATTGTGACAACATTTTATACAAGGTAAGGTTTTTCATGTCTTGATATACTGTGTGAGTAAAGAAGCAGTATCTCCGATTGAAAGATCACTGCTCCTTAACTATCAAAGAAATAATTCTGAAAAACTGTCTTGTGTTATTGCTAATAAGTAAATAGGTTGGCAATTTTCCCAGCTTTAATCGGCAATTCCTTCCCGTGTGAATATGGGAGATCTTCTGCAGAAAAGCCCCTCCAAAAACCTGCAAAAGTGAGTGAAAACTGCGAGCAAAATTTCCTTCTTTCTCCTTCTAACGATAATGACCCTGAAATGCATTCGTTCATTTTGTTCTCTTGGGAGGATGGAATCCCCCTTGCATAAGTTATCCATACCAGGGGAAGACTATTTCATCCTCTGAAGAGGAAAGCACGCGCTAAAGCATGCTGAAGTCATTGCTCAAAGGTTCGTATAAGGTAGAAATGTTGAGAAAGTTTGTTCCCGAGTTTGGCCACGTCTTGAAGGTTTCTTGAAGAGGCTTTCTCGAGCAAATCCTATATAATTCAAAGCGGAGTGGCTGATTTCAGTCAAGTAAATTTTTGAATAGATTTGAACATGTCTACCAAGAAGACTTAGTCCCGGTCATCGCAACAACAACAGCAACAACAATTACAACAACAACAAAATTTTAATTTTGCTTAAATTGGGACATATGGACTTTCATATAAAATTTGAGACGGAAATGAATAGGTTCAGCTCTGAAACGAGGCCAAGATGTAGTCTCAGAAGCGAGGCAAGCCACCCTGGAACCTCTTGAAGCTCTCATTGCTGCGGTGAAGTTCATGGAAGCTGATTGGCCGTAAAAATGAGGAACTCCTGGTTCACAGTGAAAGGTTTGTTGCTTCTTGGGTCATTCATCTGGATACTTGCAGCTTTTGTTCATGGCTAATATCACTGTGAACTTGAGCTTTGAGCCGTTTTAGCATTGGAGGTTCGAGCCGGTAACTTGGGCCCATCCATCGTTGCCTGGAGTTCGTACGGTGTTGCTATGGTTTCAATATCTGGTTATGAAATCGATAAGGGAAAGCTTCGTCCCAATTTTCAATGTGAAAGTCCATCAGTAGTGGTTTGAGCGTTCATCTGTCTATCAATAGCGATAACTGTGAATACTGAATCAGGCTAATGTCTATCATCGAATAATGTATTTGCCGGTATCATCTTCTTGATATCCAGGCATCCGTTGCCTATCAAACCTGGATTGTTTTCATTGACTCACCAGGTACAACATTTCAGACGTTGTTTCATATTGTATTTCGGGGACAGAATGTTTACTTTATGACAATGTTAAGGGGATTACAAAGAGCAACATGCTTTGCGCGAAGTCAGTGAGTTGCTCTCCACGGCTCCCAAAATAACTGACTGTACCGAGAAGTGCTGTTTTTGAAGTAGCCACTTATTTTGCCTTTTCCCAACCATAAATCAGGAACCTCTTGTCAGATGACTCAAACAGGGTTTCAAATTCTACGTTGAAGCCTGACCTATGCAGCTTTGTAAAAATCGAAATGATTGAATCTACAGCTCCTCCACAGCAGCCACACAAACGGGGCACAATTTTCTGGGACACCCTGTAGTAAGTCTATAACAAATCGTCCTTTGTTCATTGCCATAGCACTGAATGATAATGATTTTTTTATTCCTCAGGCTGTCAGTAGCGTCCTTATTCCGGGAATATTACAACCCCTCCCAGCAAGTCTAACTCAAGCGATTAGACAGTTCGCCAAACAACTTTGCAGCTGGTTGGAAGTGTCACTTCATCATGTTCCAGAGAATCTTCAAGATCGAAAACTTGCTGGTGAGTTTGTTGCTTGTGCCACATGATTCTGTTGGGCGACTCGATAAAAATAAGACTTTTGAGAAATCAGCGATCTTTGAATTTCCTTTTGTGTATTTGTATCAAATACCACAGATAAATTTAGTCGTCTATTTAGGGAAAATAAACGCACTAAAAGTTACAAAGTTATTCTCGAAATCAATTCAGGGGCGGATCCAGCCTGAAGCTGAAGGAGGGACAGCCTGCAGAGTGGGCGCCCAAAGCACAATAGTAAGTAAGCACGCCGAAGGTGCGGGAAAATTTGGGGCTCCTAATTGAGAAAATTCGTTGGATTTCGTACTAAATAACGTCTTAATTTGTATGTTTGCCCCACATTCGGATCGGAAATTGTTAAAAAATGTCATAGGGCCACAGCGAGGGGCGCACTTCTCACCGAAATGGGGTACCAAGCTGAGTTTTCATCGTTAAGGGAGGGACAGTTGCCCCACTTGCCCCAATCCACCTCAGAATCGATTAAAAGTTTCGTCTGAAGCCAAATCTAGGGTCTCCGTGGCAAAAATTTTCCAAAAGTGGCTACATCTTTTTCTTTTTGTGTGACTTCGTACTTCCTGGTTGACATTTTCCATCTCTATCCACAGTTGCCAAAGCGTTTTGCCAGATATTATGCCGTCAAACATCACTATCTCATCTTGCTCAGGTAAATTACAAACGTAGTATCTTTATTAAGAAACTCATCGTCTGAAAATATTACTAGAATGGCTAAAAATTTTATCGGTGATAGAGAAGCCGAGTGGCTTATGCAGTCCTCGTCAGGTGACTTAAGTTAAGCTTGGTTGAGTGAGGTCAAAACTCTGGATGGGTGACCTCGGAGGTCTGACCTCACAACTCACCTCTTCGTCCTTCGGAAGGGACGTTAAACTAGGGGTCCCATGCATGGATGCGGCATGCACAGTGGGCCTAAATTAGCTTTCAGTAGCTAGAAATCCTGACAAGCCCATTCAAAACAAATTGAAAAAAAACAAAAAAGAACAAAAGAAGCGCTATCAAAATTTCTAAAGACAAATTCAAAGATGTCATGGAAGAGATGTCTTTGAGCATTTATTCTTGAGCGGTATTCACTTGAAGGTTTTTGGGCCAAATAGGTTTCGTTGACATTCATGTACCTGGTGAGTCAAAAAAAAAGTTTACGCGTTTGGGGGTTTTACGCGTTACCAAGATTCCACATTCCATTCTGGTCTATGATTTACGTGTCTAATATAGGGTGCCTCAAACCCACAAAACCGCCAAAATTTGCGCTCTTACTCTCGAGTACCGAATAATCATCCCCCCCCCGCTTATTAGTTTTTTGAAAAATTTTCCAACCCCCTTTTATTAATTTTGGGAAAATGAAATGATAGTAAACATAATTTCTAAATAAACCATGCGCAATATGAAACGTACACATTATATCTTTCTTATTGCACATGCTTAGATGTGAAATTTAATTTTGTTTGGTAATATCATTCTTCCTACAGAGCCATAAATTAAACGATGAATAGCAATCGGTAAACATTAAACGAGCTCTGCAGCTAACATTCAAGCTTCAAACCTCGTTAAAACTATTATCACAGTGAAACATTTCCCTGGCAAATGCTCACATGAAAACAACAGATGCTGGCACGACGTCTGCTCATCGCAACTGATCAGAAATCTGCGTGCGCTTCGGTTTGCATAGTTAAATGGTCGCTGTTGCATTGTTGGAAGGACTGCCTATCCTCCTTTGGAAATGCTTGAAAAGGGTTTGCTTGGGAACCAAGATTCCACATTCCATTCTGGTCTATGATTCACTTGCTATTGAAATCAAAATTCATTTCTGAAAGTGACAGTGGCATTGAATCTGAATTTCAATGTCAAATAAATCATGGACCAGAATGGAACGTGGAATTCTCGATTCCACACAAACGCCTTACAAACATTTATCTAATTTTTGGGCCTTGGAGACGAGTGATTTTACCAAACAAAATTTTCTCACCTAAGTTAGACTTTCAAAAATAGATTAACATTTTAGTTTTAAACATCGGATACATACTTTTAAGTCCAGAGCCCGCCGAACACGTAAACATTTTTATTGACGCACCCAGTGAGTTCCAAGAAACATATCTCAAGCAGTTATCAATACACATCAAAATTCATGCAACCAAAAATATGAAACGCAAAAACTATTGGAACTGAATAATGGAAATTTTCACGTGGAACTTAGAAACTTTTTATTGCTAAGGGCTTATCCAAGTTTTTTTTTGTAAAATGACATACATTGCACAATTCGTTGGAAGCCGCAGTTTGATAACGAAGCGGAGGTTGAGGCAAGCTATGACAATCACATTGTTAATTTCATTTTATCGCCATTCCATGTTATCATAAAAACTTTGAAAAATCCAGGAGACTTAAATGGTGGTTGACATAGTTGACACATTATTGACTTAATAATGTTTGTATGTTTCGAACCAAACTTGCTTCATCTTCAGCAAATTAATTTGATTTTAAACCTCTCTTTTTAAAAATTTGAAAGATTTGAGCCCTCTGTCCTTCTATATTAAACCGTTAAACAGTTCTGTTCAGGTAACTGAAGTTAAGCTTGGTCGAGTGAAGTCAAACTCCGGATGGGTGACCTCGGAGGCCTGACCTCACAACTCACCTCGCCGTCCTTCGGAAGGGACGTTAAACTAGGGGCCCCAATGCCTGGATGCGGCATGCACAGTGGGCCTCAATTAGCTTTCAGTAGCTAGAAATCCTGACAAGTCCACTCAAAACAAATTGAAAAACAAACAAAAAAACCATATTAAAAGTTGTAGGCAGAACAAGATTTTAGACTCAAGAAATGCAAAGTCTCTGACAACAAAACAATTCCGCTTTCGCACTTCTTAGGTGGATTACACAAAGATCGCAATAAGCTGTGCACTAGCTCCTCAAGATCTTGCATGATTAGATTGGTTAAAATATGTCAGGCGTCACGGAAATGTGACTGAAGCCACGCTTACTGTGACCTTTCATGATATTTGTACTATTTGTATTGCATATAGATGACATGTAGATGTGAGATATGCGCAACTAGAATCGATCAATCCGTTGAATAAGGGCCTCAAATCACTGTTAAAGTTATCTAATACTTTCGCCTTGCAGCGACTAAATTAGTACTTAGCAGCAAGCGTGGTGCTGTCGAGAAGAAAATATCATAGCATGTCAATATTATTCCGTGTCATTGCATCCTTCCTTGCGGATAACACGTGCTGATTTTCTTGACAGTTAGGCCACGTCCGCACTAATCCGTTTTCATTTAGATCCGTTTTTACTCCCAACGACGGAGGTATTTTTCCTCCCCGTTCGCACTTCTCCGCTTTCAGATAAAAATGGATATCATTCAACAAATGTTCACACTTGTTCTGAAAAACGCACCTGATTGTCTCTTTTTGAAAACAAGACTAGCAAGGCTTGTTGTTGTTAGCGTATTCAAATTCCTCCGTTTTTGGTATTCACATTACAGATATGCGTTTTTGTTTAGCTCCGTTTTCATTCAGTTCCCTTTTTGTCTGCGTATTAATTTAGCTCCGTTTTTGGGTGGATTAATGTGACCGCAAAGCCAAAAAACTGAGCTAAACATATCCGTTTCCATGTAAAAAAACGGATTACAGTGAAGGGGGCCTTAAACTCAAGAACAGAGAAACGCTAGTTATTTTTCGGGTGGTTTTTGAAGGGAAATTCTCAATGAAACCGCTCAGAGGTTTGGAAAGGGGATCAGATATAAACCAAATGAATGTTTGCATTTTACCAGCAATGCTTATATTATGCAAAATACTTTGTCTCTAAATCTGCAACTAAGTTTAAGATTGGGTTAAAGTGAGTATGTCAGATATTGATGGAGACTTTTGCAAATTTTTTGACTTGACGCTTTCATTAAAATCTGGAACAATCTTCAGAAATCCAAATTCTCGAAAAACCTTGAAATCTTATAATTCTTCTTCAGATCTTCATAATCCCATAGCAAATCCTGAAAGTCTTCAAGAATCCACAAAATCCCTGAAAATCTTCCGAACAAATTATGAAAGTTCTTTGAAAATCTATTGACAATTCCCCAAAAACCTTAAAGGTTGTTTAAATCCTTAAAAAACAATTTTGAAAATCCTGCAAAATCTTAATCTTTGCAAATCTTACAAATCTGAAAATTTCAAACTTTTTAGTTTCCTTAAGAAATCGAAGCAATCCTTGAAAATATTGGAAAAACTCCCACAAATCTTTGAAGGATCTGAGAGGTTTTTGAAACACATTTCATTCGCTCCCGGTGGGGGGGGGACACTCCCATACTTGATTTGACGGGATGTGCCGCTCAACAGGGTGTAATTTTACGGTAAAAATTATGCGGCAGGGTGTCCTTTTTTGATAAAAATTATGCGACAGGGTATTATAATTGATAAGAAAATTACGCGACAGGGTATCACGTGGAAGCACACCTTTTAGAGTTATCATGAAACAATGGATTTTGGCAAAATCTTTATGCGACAGGGTATACTTTTAGGCAATTTTTTTTTCGACAGGGTATAGGGTGTTGAGCGGTTTGCCACACACCTTCGTCACTTCCCTAGTCAAGTACCCCCCCCGGGCATTCGCTACCTTGGGAGTCATTTGCCCTTCGAAAATTTGAATTTTTTTCTTTTTGATTCAATTTGTGACAATATTTATCGTGGCAAACCTTTCTTAGGCTGCGTTTACACGGGGCCGCTCGAAATATTTGGCCGCGAAGCTGTACCGTGCAAATATTTGGTCGGTATGGCTTCCCATTTACACGAGGCCGGCCATCTTTTATGGGCATGCGCATCAGTATTATTATCATTATTAGCGATTTCAAACCAGTTTCTCTAAAGACTATATTTATTGGTCTCAATAGACATAAGAACCGGAGGCACTGGGGGCACTGGGGGCACGTGCCCTCCTAAGATTTTGCAACAGACAAAGAAGTGCCCTTTTTATTTCTAGAAAATGCCCCCTTTTTCATAAGGAAAAACTGGCCTGGAAGTGTCGTGCCCCCCTCAAGCTTGAGATGCTTCCTACGTCCCTGTTTGTCTCCTACTCAAAGTATTCCATTTTCAATTGTGGTACCGTGCAAATATTTGTTCGCTTAGAGAGTTACCGGAACGGAGCCAAACCGTATCCATCATCATATAAATTTTTCGTTTGTATCCTGCAGAGGCACTGTTTTTACTTGTATCATACCCATACTCTCTTTTCTTTTAGGCTGCTCGTTCCGTGCTACATAGCATAGAACCTGTCAATCAAATGGCTGAGGATTTACGAGAGATCAAAGTTACGTCAATTATTGAGCAGACATTATGGATGACTTCCGATAATCCGCAAAAAGATTTTAAGAAGATCTATTCGCGTAAGTTTTAGACTTGCCTCATTCGTAACGATCAATGGCCAAAAGGCCTTTTCTTATCGAGGTGCAAAACTGTGGAACAGTCTAGAAAGAGCTACTAAATTGGCCCCCTCCCTGAAAATCTTCAAAGATCATCTATAGCCGGAGACAACTCTTATTTCATCTTTACGTTCTCTTTTTATAGCCTTAGTTAGAAATAATATTGTAAATTAGGTTAGGTTAGTAAATTTCTTTTGTTATTAGTATTAGTGCTTATTTTTATCTTTTAAAACAGGTCAGGTTGAAAAACATATATGTGTATGAACCTTTAACCTGTATAAATATTACAAAATGAATGAAAAAATGAATGTATCTCCTTCACAGCGTATTTTCGCAGTTTGCGCCCCCACAGAAGTAATTATATCTCTTAAGCGCTGACTGACAACGGGATAGTCTTGGAGCAAGTCTAGGTAAATTTATGCGACTAAATGGTTGAAAAATTATAAGATTTGATAACGAGGGAGCGCCGAGGGCGCATCATAAAAATTAGTTCAAATTCTGTGCATCATTTGCAAACAGATCATTCAGTGTAATGGGACCACGACTGTGGAATGACATTCCTAATGAAGTAAAACAATGTGTCGAAGTTGAAACATTTAAGAAAAAGTTAAAGACATTTCTTTTCAATAAATTTCAAATGGACATTCTAAGCTTTTATTAAAGGACTTTTAGGAACTGTGAAGGGCACTTGAAGATGTTATATCAAAACTGCACTATATAAGATTTTTAAAGTTAAAATTAAATTTTCATCTAATATTTTTTGTATTCAAAATTTGAAATTTGAATTTAAATTTAGATTTAAAAAATGATTTTGAATGCAAGATTGCGATGAATAAAGGCATTTAACTCCCATATGTGTGCAATTTGAAAATACAGCATTTTAACTCAAGCCACACATGTTACCTGGGAGCCAGTGTACATGTGCTGTTAGATGATTTAATCAGTTCACATTTGTTCAAGACAATTTGATAGATTTCATCCAAATCTTTACCCGTGATGGTGTCACTACGCATTAAGTCGTTGATTCGAATGTACAATTTCGCCGAGAAAAGATGCAAAATGGCAGAATAATGTACGATATGCCATTCATAACAGTATAAACTTGGCTTCACGTGAATGTGCTGAGTGCCAGCCAGGGCCCCGACCGACTGAAGCTTCTATCAGCTTCAGATTTTAGATATCTGCCCCATCAAATAACAAATCTAAAAATTGGTTGTCAATCCTGGGATTTCGGATTTGAACCAAGTTAGATTTTAATCACGGGGGGGGGGATCTCGGCTAAATTTTAGGTAGGGGTTTGCCGCCCACAGTTTCAAAATGGTACCGTTGGCAAGACAAATTTTGTGAAAACGATACCCTTGGCCAGACAAAATTGTACATCAGAAGTGTCATGAGTTGGCGCTTTTTAGACTAAATTGCCAAATTTTCTCCTTCTCTAGACCTAAATCACCAGTTTGTCTACCGGAATAGACCTTTATCTATTCAGCAGAAGTGAAAAGAGCCTGGATCGAGCGTTACTCTCATACATTTTTATACGCGAAGCTCGATTGAGTGGCGTTAGAGCTTCTATCACCATTTTGCACATTCGAAAATTCTACAAAATGTGGCAAAGTATCGTTCAATTGAGATTCTTTTCAGAATAGCTAAAAGGTCTATTACCAAATTTTGACCTTTCTTTGACCAGAATTGCCAAAAAGGATACTCTTGGCTTCCGATAAAGTATACCCTTTCGGGCAGCCCATTTCCAGGTACTTTTCCTCTGGAAGAGCCCCCCTCCCGTTATTTTGACCAATCAAGTCATTCCGATCAAGGACCGAGATACAGGGGTCCAGGGGGGCCATAGCCCCCTTAAAAATTTTCAGTAGTTGCTGCAGTAAATCTTTGTTCCTAGTATTTCAGAATATTAGATAGGTACTCCTCGTTCGATTTCTGCCTTTTGGCGGTATGTACAGGGTGTCTCAAAAAAATTGTTCGACGTTTGATTAAATATTGAAAAATAAGGACAACATGAACAGGCTCATGGGAAAATAACCCTGTTCCTATGATTATGAAATAATTCTAGAGACTAAAATCGTGCAAATCGGTTGAAAATTTACTGAGTTACGAGCTCTCGAAGATCAAAAATATGCGATATCTGAAACCAGAGACCCCCCAGATTACTTGTATTGCAAAAAGCTCGAAAACGGAAGTAAGAGAAGCTTATCCAATGTCATACCTCTCGTTGATATCAGAGCAGAACAAATACGACTTTTAAAGTAAATTATTTCTTGCGATCATTCTCAAATTTCCCTGACCTTGCATTGGTCCAAAAACAGTGGTTCAAAACAAAATCGGCGAGAGACTGAATCTGTTTCCTCAAAGCATCCATATGCTTGACAGTTAGGTTATCAAATACCTGTGTGAATCCCACTTGGTTCGCCCTGAAACAATTGACAAATAACAGAAACGACGGCCTATGGGACTTTTACTAAAAATGCGATTTCGAGGCCTCTGGTTTGAGCTTTCCGAAAAACTTGAACTTCAAAAGCTTGTAACTCCATGAATTTTTATTGGATTTGCAAGATTCTTGTGTCAAAAATTAATTTAAAATCTCAGGACAAGGGTGACTTGACCAAAGGTCCATTCAGCGTATCGTTATTTTTTAGTATTTAATCAAACGTCGAACAATTTTTTTGAGACACCCTGTAACTAATGGGAAGATTTCTATTCATAGATGACTTACTTCACTAAAATTTGTACAACCAAACATAGAAATAAAGTCAATCTGTATTGAGGAACAAAATTACCGTTGTTTTAAGCCAATTTGAGGAGCCTGGTATCAAATTTTTTCAGGGGACTACCCCCCCCCCCCCCGACCTCCTTCAAAGTTTTAGCTCACTTCGCTCGTCGCCCTATTTTCCCATAGTCCCCCTCAAGTAAAAAATTGTATGTCGGTCCTTGATTCCGATGTGCTGGATTACTACAACGCAACGACCGATAACCTTGTTTTTTGGAAGCCACTCTAACTTGCTAGTTTCAATGGGGTATCATTTTCAACAGCTCTTATTTCCTTTTACTTACCAATCATCGTTTTCATAATTAATATGCACATGAATTTTGATCAAAAAGTGATAACGATTTTTCTTTGTAGTTTACGAAGAATTTGCAAGTTTACTGGAACAACAGGCAACTGTCGACCAATACACAGAATGGGTTGCAAGTCTTGTCAATAGATGTGTGATTAAGGTTATTGCTTGTATTCAGAATTACTTACTCGGAAAATATTCGTATCCAGTTTATGGGATGCCCGAAAAAATTGTTTGTCGTTTGATTGAATATTGAAAAATAGGGATAACCTGAACACGCTCATGGGAAGATACAGTAAAGACCCTCATATAAGAACCTTCATTTATTAAGAACCTACAGTCTGAAATTGTATGTTTTGTACCCTATAAATAAGAACCATTTCAGCCTGATATTTTAACCAGGTTCTTAATAAAGGGTATAAAATTTCATTCTTTCATTCACTGGGAAATATATTTGTTTGTAACCTGCTTGTCAATCAACTTCTTTCATGGATGGACTTCAAAACATATACAAAACTGTGATAGGCAGGGCCTGCAGGAGTAAACTGGGTAAAGCTTGAGGTAAGGATTGGTCAGGAGATGAGAAAATTCATCCCCAAGGACGAGAGGACTTTTCAGGTCTTTAAGTTTTTGTCTATTTAAGTAGCGCTTAGCGTTGCTAGCCATATGTCCATCATGTTTCAATGCTAAACATTCCACTATCTTTTGTTTTCTGGCATTTGTTTTGGACCCTATGTTAAGAACCTACACCCTGATTACGGGATTTACCTTAAAGCATAAGAACCTAAACAGGCTGAGTTCAAAATCTTAGGTTCTCATGTGCGGGTTTTTACTGTAACCCTGTTCCTAAGATTCTGAAATAATTCTAACAACCATCGACCAAATTTTTTAAAGAATGCGTGTGTCCAAAAAAGATCAATTTACGACAGACTGAATCATTTTCAAACTTTGCTCAATAGAATTCCTCAAAGCATCCACATGCCTAAAACTTAGGTTATCAAGATTATTTTCAGATTCCACTTTATTTGCTCTGAAATAATCGTTTTGAACTGTTAAAACGTAACTGCATCCTTTCTTAACTTTCCACTTATCAATGTAATAGTTCAATTTATCAAAAAACTTTTAAGAATAGAAATTCTACTGGTAAATCTGACTCAATGCTACCTTCAAATTGCGCATAAAACTAAGAAGCAACATAATTCGATAACTAACTGCCTTCGGGTGCCTCGAAAATATTGCCTGTTTTTAGTGAATTACTCTGCAAAAACAAACCCAATTTGGAAATTGAAGGTCGCAAATCTATTTTAAGGTCTCATCTATACCATGAACTGATAACAGAATTTTGAAATCACGGCTCCTTCGCAAGAACTGTTTAATCGCTTATACTTCTTTGAGACACAAGGTAGTTTTTGGCGAAGACATAAAATGAGGTATAAAACGTTTTCGTCTTTTATTTTGTAGCCAAGTGAGAAAGAACAAAAATCATTTCAATCATGTGCACAAAAGTTCCTTCTGTTTTGGTCATTCGTATGCTCAAAGTTTGTCCAAGAACTTACTCTAAGGAGTGCCAAGAGTTTTGGTAAGTAACTATTATATGTAATCCTTGCTTAATTCTATAAAACAAAGGACTAAACACAGTTGACTACCCTGGGTACCAGACTATCAAAGGTAACAGAAGAATAAACCTGACTGAAAATTCCCCAAAAAGTTTTATATTTTTCCAGACTTTGTCTTTGCCAAATAGACCAAAGACCACGTTTTCCCCCAGTTATGGCTGGCTTTTACTTCGCTGTTTCAACATCTACCTATTTTACGATAAAATCTGGACTTATTGGGTATAATTTGGAACAGTGTTTAATGATACCCGAACTTATGGGTATAATTTTTGGCAAAACATCCTCTAAGAGCATACTTTTCCACTTATTTTCAGATTTATGGGTATACTTGCTCGGTTTTCCCCGATTTATGGGTATGACTTTCAGACTTGTTTCCGTATTCACAGGTGATAATTTCAGGTAATTTGGCACCATCCCGTACCATGGAGTCTTAAATTGCCCCCTCCCACCTCCCGGGAGTGCATAGGCTGTTCGTAAGACTTTCTAGTATAAAACTCATCAGTCGGTTTGTACTTGTGTCAATAATGGGTTGTGTCAGGGATAAAAACAACCTCAAGCACCCGGGGGGGTACTCCCATTGTGGCCTAACAGGGGGGTCCAGTCAGTTTGAGGGTCTTACCAATTGGCTACCAAATGGCCCTTTTTGTCAACCACATACTAGGGGTATTCTTAGATTCGAAGCCATTTATTATGTTTCAACCCGGTACGCACCTCCGCACACCAATTTAGTCATTACAGTAAAAACCCGCGTATAAGAACCTAGTGATTAAGAACCTACAGGCTGAAAATTCTGAAATTAGACCCCCAATGTATAAGAACCCATTCAGCCTGAAATTTGAAATAGGTTCTTATTTGTGGAGATCATCAAACTAAATCAAACTCTAGTTGCTTTGTCATTGAGCCTATACGTACTGATTCTGCCACATGTGCAAGTTGCAAAGAGCTCTAAAGATGCTTTGAAAGCTTTTCATTGTATTCTGTAATATTTCTGGTTCCTCCATGAACTGATGTTTTGAATAAGGCCTCGTGAACTCAGGTGTCTCGCAACTGACAGTAAATAATGGGCTTGAAGTTTCAATCTGAACAAAAGAAATACCTGGAAGTCATGAATGAAATAAGAACCAATTTAAGAACCTGAACAGCCTTATTTCCTACTAAATACTCAATGCATAAGAACCTAATCAGGCTGACTTGCAAAATTGTAGGTTCTTATACGCGGGTTTTTACTGTACAGCATCAATAATAAATGAATTTTGAAAAATTTCTTGCTTTGTTCCATCAGTTTTGCATTAAAACATCTTGAAAAACCGTAGAAAATTTTCATCTCTAAATGCTACCAAATGACCCAGTTTTCAGGTTCATGAACTACCATGCGAGGGTTTTTGTAAAAAGATACTACCATTTGAGGGTATTTTTCAAAATTTTTGCTTTGGCCCTCTTTAGCCCTGACTGGACCCCCCTGTCAGGCCACAATGGGAGAACCCCCCCGGGCTCAAGCACTGCCATGACGCACCATTTGTAGAGTTATGACATCAATTACTATTGAATTTTCTTGGTTGTTGGGGTGCCCTAAATTCTCAACCCAAAGACGATGACATCAATGAACCAGTAGCCTTCTGGTCTGAAATATCAGTGACCCAGAGAATGAAATAAAGACTTCGTCTCATTCTTAGTCAATCACATGTAAATCTCCGTCGGAAGTTTCATAATAAGTGAAAACAGTCAAATCCCTTCCACTCGAACTGCTTCATTTTGAGTTGAAACTGTGATGAAAGGTCGACAGGCTTTATGAGGAATCAGCTGTTTTTCGAAAAGAGAATATTTGATTCCAACTCATGTTTGTTTTCGCAGAGTAATTTCTAATTACTCTAAGGGGGAAAAATTTCTAAGTCATCCCAAGACAGATGGTTATTCAATTATGCACTTATTGTCTATAGGTAATTTGTAAAAAGTCTTTTAGGGCAGTCTAATGATGCTTTATCTTTTGGAAGTTTGTTGAGCTGTGAACGCGAAATTTACTCTTTGCCAATTCGAAAGCCTTAACCTTATATTTTTAAGCCCGATTTCCATTGAATCGTAACAGGATCGGCAACAGACTGCGATCGTCGCCGATCCCTCCCTATGTTCCATCTTCTGCGATCTCAGCAGTGGACGGTCTGCGATGCACCTAGAACCACGATCCTTTTCAAACCCGCACAGCGTAGCAACAACGACAACGTGATCATAGTTTAACAAAAGCGTGTCTGCGATGATCTCCGATCATCTGTGATGCGTGTTTCAATAAAGCTTTTCCAGATCGGGACAGTCGTAACTATCGGGAAAGCTGAGTTCAACTGTCCAGACGCTTACGATCCACGATCCCCGACGGTCTTAAGGATCGTAGGATAGTGTTTCCATTAATTCGGGAACACAACGCAGATGATCGCAGACGATCGCAGACCTTGCCATAAGAACAACCCCCGGAAAACATAGCCTAGCCAGTCTGTTTTTTTAGAAAAGTATGTTATAGTTTGCGGGGTTTTACTGTATCTAAGTAACAGCATAATTCTATCATCTACCTACCTCATATATCATCTAGGCTACCTCAGACATGTTACTTGCTACAGTAAATCATTCTATGAATACAAACTCTATTTGGACATTCGATGTCACAAAATTTAAGTTAAGATATCATCCAGGAAAATGAAAATAACAGTTTTGAATAAAAGGCTCCTTCCAAGGAACTGTTCAAACGCATAAAACTGTTCTTGAGACACCTGTATATGAAGGCATATTTACTGTCATTTACTTTGTAGGGTCATTTCACCTTCTTCAAATGCTTTTTGATGACTACATATTATACTTGATTGAATCACACGCCATTGTTTCAGAAGATTTTGATGACGGATTGAATGAGTTCTCCATTATTCGCAATCGAAACACTGGTAAGTGAATCTTGTTTTTTATCAAGTTCCTGAAACTTCTTTGCCGCTCAAAATGTTCTACAGGGTGAGTCAATAAAACAATCGCCGTTTGAATGGCCACAACTACATGGATAGCAAGACCGTGATACTCTCAGAAATTCCTGGTTTAGACATTTCAAATTATGATTCAAAATCCTTATGCACATTGCTTCTATATGGATTTCCGTTGCTGAATGTAATTGCCAACAGGATAATTATGGAAGCTACGATATCTTTTATCAAGGAAACAAAACGATTTGATTGAATTCGTTTGTTTGTTTTTGTCATTTGTTTCTTCGTTTTTTCCCTTTTGCTTCGTTGTGTTTTTTGGTTTGTTAGTTGTCCATTTGTTTCGCTAGTGACAAAGTAGTTAAATATATATTGTAAGTGCCATTGATAGAGGGAACTCGATGACCTTGTGTCCTTTCCCTCTATGAATGGCACCGTATGAAGTAGTTGTTGCGTAGCGTTAATGTTTTATCTACATATGGAAAGATGCTACCAGTAAACAGGGATCAAAAAAATGGAGTACAGGGTGTCTCAAAAAAATTGTTCGACGTTTGATTAAATATTAAGAAATAAGGACAACATGAACAGGCTCATGCAAAGATAGCCTTGTTTCTAAGATTATGAAATAATTTTAGAGACTAAAATCGTGCAAATCGGTCGAAAATTGACTGAGTTACGAGTTCTCGAAGGTCGGAGATATGCGATAAATTACTTGTATTGCAAAAAGCTCGAACACGGAGGTAAGAGAAGCTTATCCAATGTCATAGCTCTCGTTAATATCAGAGCAAACCAAATAGGACTTCTAAAGTAAATTATTTCTTGCGATCATTCTGAAAATTTCGTAACATTGCGTAAGTCCAAAAACAATGGTTCAAAACATAATCGGCGAAAGACTGAATCTGTTTCCTCGAAGCATCCATATGCTTGACAGTTAGGTTATCAAAAACCTGTTTGAATCCCATTTGGTTCGCCCTGAAACAATTGAGAAATAACTGAAACGACGGCCTATGGGACTTTTACCAAAAATGCCATTTCAAGGCCTCTGTTTTCAGCTTTCGCACAAACTTGAACTTCAAAAGCTTGTAACCCCATCAATTTTTAGCGGATTTGCAAGATTCTTGTGTCAAAAATTAATTTAAAATCTCAGGAAAAGGGCGACTTGACCAAGGGTCCATTCAGCGTATCGTTATTTTTTAGTATTTAATCAAACGTCGAACAATTTTTTTGAGACACCCTGTAGTGTGGAAGGCAGCTGAAGTGCTCAAATGTCCCAGGATCGAAGAAGGGAAAAAATGACAAAATAACTGAAATGAAATGAAGAAGAAAATGAAGAAATGGAAGTAAAGGAAGGGAAGGGAGAAGAAGACAAAGGAAAAGGGATAGAATGTGGCTATATGTATGGAAAGAAGAAGAAAGTGTATAAAAAGAAACGAAAGTGCTTGGCTTGCAATCAGAAAGGAAATAATCTTTTTAGCCCTGCCAGTAAATATAAAATCTTTATCAATCAACCTGTTTCAGCCTGGATCTCAAAAAAGTATGTTCTTATACGAGGGGATTTGCTGCACCAAAACCTTTGTCCTTTAAGGATCACATGAAACTTACCATTAAGGAAGTTGATGGAAATTTGGCAGCCACCCGGGAGGGCGGAGGGGGGTATTTGGTCTGCGAAGATACGGGAAGGTGCCGCTGGAAAATCTGAAAAGCTACCCTGTCCCGGAGTCAAATTCCTGAAAATGATACCCTGTCCCGGAGTAAAATTTTCTTATACAATACCCTGTCCTTTAGTTTCTGCAGACAAAATTGTGCTCTGCATGGAAATTTGTACGAAATCTATCGAAAAATGTGGAAATATTGCCATCCAAGCGACTTGAATCACATTCGCAGAGTGCAAATAGCCTAAAATGGTCTTTCGGAGTCAAAAATCGCCCAAGACGGCCAGATGACAGCATAGACTTATGATGATGAGTCCCTTGTATCCCTGTTGACCTGCGGTAAACCTTGCTCAACAGGGACTCATAATGAAACAGTAAAAAGGCTGATCCTATTTTCTGTAATCATCAATGGAACAATGACGGAATCACGGCTTCAAATCTCGTATCCCGTGGGAATCATAGACATAGGAACCGGGGGCACTTGGGGCTCCTGTCCCCCAAGATTTTGCAATAAACAAAGAAGTACCCTTTTTATTTTTAGAAAATGCCCCTATGTCTTTAAGGAAAAAGTGCCCTTTCAAGCGTCATGCCCCCAAGTTTGAGATGCTTCCTACGTCCCTGGTGGGAATATTATCAGTTCTTCAATCGAATCGAAAATTCTATCACATTTGCCGTAACCATAATAATTCACAACTCTCGCTATCTGATTAGTACGCTAAGAAGCTCAGAGTTTTGGCCTAGGTAGGGACAGGTTTTTCTGGGCAATGTTATGAGTCTCTGTTGAACGAAGCGCTATCATTTAGTCAAAGGAGCGCAGGGAAACAAGGGACTCCAGGTTATAAGTCTAATGACAGCACAGAATTCTATTCTTCCTTCTTTGAGCCTGATAGGAGAACCATAAACATTTGCAACCGCTATTGCTCAGCTTGCTTTTCTATAGTTTTTGTTGTGTGCAGCACGTAAAGCCCACTGGCCATGGGCCGAAGGAGACTACTGTGGTAGCCTAAAAATGCTTAAATTGCCTCATTAAGAATTATATTTATTCATACTTACGATGCTGTGGTTGTCTCTTTCTTCTTCATTGTCTTTACCCAAATTTATTGGTGAAATATATGCACAGCACGACTGTGGCCTACGGCCGCCATATTGCATTGATTCTTCGCTGTTGCGCATATATTTCACCAATAAATTTGGGTAAAGACAATGAAGAAGAAAGAGACAACCACAGCATCGTAAGTATGAATAAATATAATTCTTAATGAGGCAATTTAAGCATTTTTAGGCTACCACAGTAGTCTCCTTCGGCCCATGCACTGGCTAGCAAAGAGTCTGTAAGTCCAAATCTAAATCAAATTTATTGCCTTGTCAGAAATAAAGCGCCAAAACAAGCGAATCGAACATCTGTCCTTTAGTTTAGATTATTTCATTGTTTTCCTGCATGCGTACACCAGAAATGCAAACAAGGTTGGCTTTCTTATGTTTTTCAAATTATCATCATCGCAATAGCATCAAGCTTTATTTAGAGAACAAGTTAAACAACATTACTAGTTTTATTTCTCTTCTACCAGTTGCCCTTGATTTATTCAAAACACAGAACTGGTTGCCGTTGCGCAGACTCTACAGGGAGCTTTCTTCTCCTTTTCGCTCCTCCGCACTGACTGTAGAGTTTGCACGCAAGATAGTTGGGACGGGATGAAAATCCCATATAAACGCAAAGTGAATTCCGTAGGCAGCTGGGGTATAAGTTATTTTAGATTTTCTCATAAGTTGTCCCTTACAGAGTAGTTGCAATTGCCGAAAAAGATGTTGTAACAAAACGAAATTTGTTACGTTTCTGTCTACTCCATCATCGTCTCCCGGATGAGTTGCTTAGTTTAGTTTGCTGACGGGATGTCCAATTTTTCCCTGATATAGTTTTCGCCTCTTCTTTTTAACGCCACGGGTATCTAAGGAAAACTATTTTTCTAAAGCCGGTTTCATTCTTTGTCAATGTTTTTTTTTCACGTTTTGGGGTACGCTTTTCTCCGAATTTTCCTTAAGCGTGCTATCACGTAGAGGGAGAAATTCTAAAGCCGAGTGAAAGATTATTTCTTGGAGTGTACACCCCTGTACAATTGAAATTCAAGTAGTCCTCCGAGCGCAGTCTCCACGTTACCTCACTGGAATAAATTGTGGCCATTTATCTCAGTTTATCTTAAAATCTAGGGATGACGGAAACTATCATCGTGGCCTGTCAAAACTGCCTAGTTTATTTTGGCACATCAAGTACAGTTTGATATTAAAATGCTGAACAAACTTTTACGAGAAAGACCATATTTCTGGCTATTCAGCAAGTTCCGGCTTGAGTTGAAGGTTGAAGATATTTTGCAATAAAAATGGCCATGAAGTTTCAAGGAATTTGCCTTTGTGGTGAATTTTGTGTGGGAAAATCTAGAAAAGTTATTTAATCAGAGAAAAGTATTATGGAAGAAGTACAGAGTTACTGGATAATAAAATGTCTAACGAACTTGTCTCTCCTCTTTTTAGAAATCGCAGAAACAATGCCATTCCCTCAACTATTCAATGACCTCCCGTTCTCGGACTCACCAAACGAACGGTTCAGTCAGCGGTCCAGGCACTATTCAAATGGTTCATCATCCGGTCGCGGATCCATGCCAAGTCCGGGACAAGAAGAAAGAGACCTTGCAAACATCCAGTCTGCTATGAGCCTCCCTTCAACGTTGAATCCACCAAGTAGAGGCACATCACTGCAGTTTCCATACGATAGTGCTCAGCATCCGAACCAAATATATGGTTTCAATAACTTCGACACAAGGGGTCAAGGGATCACAGAAGAGTCCGGTATGACGTATTATGAAGACCGGCTATCTGGCCATCATTACTCATATAAACATCAGTTAGAGCTGGCTGGGCCTAATTTCAATGGACCATTCCTGACACAAGAGTTAGAAAGACTTCATATGTCGTACGGAACTGAAAATCTGTTTGATCGGAATTATTTTTTCCAGAGAGAACTTAGGGCCTGAGAAAACCGTAAGTTGAAAATGATTTGTAAATAAATCAGAGACTCTAATGTTTATGGTGAAGGTTAACAAAATGGGACATTGGTTGGATTTGGTACTTGATTTAGGCCACGTTCACACTACTCCGCTTTTGTACAAAAACGGAGAGAAAAACCTCCGTTTTTGTGAAAGTGTTCACACTGATCCGCACAAAAACGCCACAAAAACGTAGGTTTTCGAAAACGCTGTCAAAAGTGAATATCCACAAAAACGGAGGTTTTGAAAACGCATTTGATCGATGTGAACGCACAAAAACGGAGGTTTTTGAAAACGCTCCAATATCCAACAATGAGCTTCACAAAAACGGAGTAATGTGAACGCACAAAAATAGGTACCCTATGGGGATGTGCGAAGAATTTCGGTGCATGTGAAATACTGGGGCAAGAATTAGCCTGCTAGCAACCCTCACTATGGGCAACTGGGCGAAAGATATCGGCGAGGGACTTTTTACGACGATGCACTGCGTCATTTAATAAATTTCTGCAGAATCGTCAAAGATTCGCAATACGAACGCAATGCATCTTGGTTAAAGTTCCTCGCTGCCATCTTTGGTGCAATAGTTTATTGTGGAGGATTGAGAGCCTGAAAAAGGAGATTTCCGCTCTGCCGCCAGCACTGATCAGTCAGTGATTACCGTACCGCCATCGATAACGAAGAGGTAGAAGTTTGAAGCATTGAAGTGGTGAATGGGTGGATGGACTGTAGTTTACAGATGGCGAATGGGTGGATGGATTGTAGTTTACAGATGGCATTCTTCGACATAAGGTGAATTCGTTACTTGTAGTTTTCATGTTCGTTACAAGGTGATCAAAATATCTGCCCCTCTTGGGGAATTAAACTTTTGGTTATCGATATTTGGTAGTTTCTACTTTGTGCGGGTAAAATATTTGAAAAATAACTTGCATTGGGGGGCTAAAAAGAACTCCTCGTGTACCAAAGTTTTGTTGATAACTAAGTTTTGTTTATTTCAGTGCTAATTAGCAGCGGTAAAACGTTTATCAATCGCGTTAACGAGCGTGACTGACTGATTTTCTTTCTTTCTTTCTTTCTTACTTTCTTACTGACCTCAATCCCCCTCTTAGATTACAACGTTGGACTTTGTAATCAAAAATGCTGCTAGAGTATTACGAGAATATCTAAACATTGGAAAGGCCTCAAAAAACCTTGCTTTGAAATGATCACGAGGGCACATGTAGTGAATATGAAGGTTGTTATGGAACATTTTAGACACTCGTAAGAAATTCTGTGTTCTCAAAGTACGATGATTTTAAGAAACTTTCAGTCCTGCCCCAAATCCTTAGTTTCTTATAAAAAATACTTGTAGATATAGCGAAGAAGTGGATTGGGGGCAATATTGACGAGTTTTTTTTTACTTTAGCCAGACACCAGCTGCCACCTTAACCGTGTAACACTTGTTTCTTGATGGTGTAGTATGATTTGCTTGCTTTTTTGACAACAGTCATCCTTGTTGAAGGTTGAAGATTTCAAACAGTAAGGGAAGTTTGCCAGGTCACAGAGGTCAGATTTTGGAAAATTGACTTTAAATGACTTGGCAGCTCAATTGATGAATTCATTAACAGCCAGAGTTTTGGCAGCCCACCTAAATATGATTATTCTCCCAAATATCTCTTGAATTGCTTTGATTGTATAAATTAACAGTGCCTATAAATACCTGAAATGCTTCATTGATTGTTTGGATTGTGTGCAGGAATAATGCCTATTGTTACACTTTTGGCACGAAAAGCGTCCGTAGATACCTCCGTTCCTTCCTTCCTATACAGAAATCTTCCCCATCACATAATGTGCTCATTCTTCGCACATAAAAACGGATGTTTTTCGCTGCGTTTTTGTTATCGGGCAGATCAGTGTGAACGCACAAAAACGGAAGTTTTTCTCACCGTTTTTATACGAAAACGGAGCAGTGTGAACGGTAGCTTTGATGCAACAAAAATGGATACTAACAAAAACGGAGTAATGTGAACGGGGCCTTAAACACGGCATAAGGCGGTATTATTCGAACAATATTGAAAGTAAGGACGAGCCTCGTTTTTAATGTGTTTATATTCACGTTAAACTCACCAAGTAGCTAAGTCAGAAAAATGTATACTCACGAGTACCAAATAAACGTCTCTCCGCTTATAAATTTTTGAAAATTTTCAACTTCCCCCCTAGACTCATGACGTAAGTCCCTCCAACTTTCGCTTGTTGTTGTTGTTGTTATCGCTTCAGTTGTTATCGCTTCAGTTGTTATCGTCTGTTGTAGCGACTAGTCTGCAGGAGGAGCGAAACAAGAGAATTTTGGAATGAGTCTACTCCCCTGCTTTTATTCTCACCCCCTTTAGTTTGGAAAACGAAATAATGGTGAATATAATTCCTGAACTAACGCAAGAAGAACTCTCAAGAAGCGTATTTAACAGAAGCAGAGTTCAGTAGATGTATCCAGTAACACCACTGTTTTCATCAATATATAAAAGATACGTGTTTGACTAAGAAAGCGACTATTTTCAATTTCTCCAAGCAACCCCCCCCCCTGCGCGACTGTTTGAGCCCCCCGCTTACTGTTATATCGAACCATTTCCAGCCCTCTCGATCCTTCTCACCTTCAGGACCCTCAAGAGGCTTGCCAGGCACCAGGGTTGGGAGTGGAAGGGGGCCTCCGGTGCCAAGGACACCGGAAAATCTCTGTGGCCACACTTTTTTCTCTTGGACCACACCCTCGATTGCACTGGTAAAACGCTGCTTTTAGATGGCAATGTCTTCATCAACACTGTTAAAAGCAAAATGTTTGATAGAAATTTTTTCCTCGAGTGTAAAGACTAACTTTAGAATGCACTTGAGCCCGTAGGCCCAGAAGCGTTCCTGGAGGAAAATTGAGAACAAGGACAACGTACATAACTTTTATGTTTCCTGCTCCCCAAAGGCCTCGGGCCTGCTGGTAACTACCCTGGCTACCCCCCCCTCTTCTCAACGGTCCTGCTCACCTTCCTCTTACATTTATTCGGTACTCGGGGGTACAGAATTTGAAAAATCGAAATACATAAACTTATTTTGTACATCAAATGCATCACCTACTACAAGGCATTGAAGACTTAATGACTAGCTAAGCCATAATTTATGGTACATGCTTTAAAAAACAAGGCTTTCTGATCATAAAAATAAAGATCATGGCTGTGGTACCCTGGGTACCAGAGCCTAATAAAAAGGAAAAAAGAAGAAGAGAGAAGAAAATTATGCTTTGATAGGGTAAAAATGTGCTTTGAAGCTGTGTATTCATTTTTTTTTTTGCAAACTTATTTCAGTTCGATTTTGATTCTAGCTATACATGTATATACATATACAACTAATCTAAGGTGAATCTAAATTTGACTAAGGCTCATTACCTATTTCTATTTTCTACTCACAAAACTGTACATTGGTTGACCGAAGATGCTGGACTGATGAAAATCGTCGTAGTTTCGCTCCTTGATAGGCTGATGATCGCTACAAGTACGACTCATAATCAAACTAATCAAAAGTTCGACTAGAAATTGATGAACCTCGCTTTGATGCCGGAAGCCAAGAGCTTAGGCCCTTCTACACGATCACAACTAACCAATTCCAAAACGCCTGAAGTTCGTATTTCATTGAGGTTGTAAAGAAAACCAAACCAACCCGAGTCAAGATGAGTACTTCTTCTGTGTACTGCTTGAAGATTCCTTCACTTTGACATGAGAAACCTGCTTTAAAATGCCAAATCACTCTTTAGATTTCGCCACAGCAATCGACAGCGATCCTTGCAGCTTCATCACTTTTGAAGCCTCGAGACTAAAGGGAGGCTAATTCTTGGAATGAGGTTGAAATGTTAATATCCTATTGGTCAGTTTGAACATAGTCAACTATTGTTTGGAACTCTGCAATCTCATTGGTCGCGCCAGTTTCACGGCGATTTTGGCCGGATTCTCAGATAGTTTGATTATCAGGCCCACTTAAAGTGGAGTCCCATCATCTATTTCAATAAACAAACCGAAAACAAAGTTAGTCTACGAAGATGCTTATCACGTCTGGTATCTCTAGCAAGTTCACTTCTCTTTTAAGCTCCCCTATCGTCTTGTAGTTTGCATGCGGTAGTTTCCGCATATAAGAAATAACATTTTCATTCAATTTAAGTTCTGCTGTGTTTCTCATAAAATGAGATATAAACTTCAAATCAGGGTAAATTTTCTTAAGTTTCTCATTAGAAAAATCATGCACTATCAATAAACTACTCAGACACGAGCTTTATGATTGTCCGATAAAACATACTATTTTCATTTGTATTTGTAAATCGTCACGACCAAGAAAGGTTATATTCATCCCAGGAAGGTGCTTTTTGCTTCATTTGCATGTGAATCTCATGTTTTCATTTGAAGAGGTTCAGCTGATTCAACTGCAAAGCTGAATTTGTCATGTTTTTCAAATTTCTAATGTATATATCGAGGGGCGTATCACTCTATAAAAATCTCGTACACCTTTGGCAAAGATCCTTTTGTTTTCAAGAAAAATCCATAAAAAATTCCTAAAAATCCTATTGTTTTAAAAAATCTCGTACGCCTTTTCGGAGGAGTGATAAACCCCTCGGTATACCGGGTGAGCCAGAAAAAAGTTCCCACTTTTGAAAATTCATAACACCAAGGCTACTTCACGGATTTGAATCATTCAAATTCTAGTTAAAAGCCGAAAGATCAAAGTAATTTTTTCATTTTTCTCGCTGTTCTACCAGCACTACAAATATAGGTTAATTCAACTTTACAAAAATTTCATGGTTGATTGATTACTGAAAAATGGCCCAAAACATCGATCAATTCATAAATGTCCTCTCGCACAGAATAATGAAGGAAATGCAACGTCTCATGGGTGAGAGATATCCCCTAGGCATTAATTTCCTTGGCATTGAAAATCTTTCATATTTGTTTGAAAATCGATGTTTTATAACTCTTTAGGAAGGTGAAACGCACATGGCCTATTGTTCGATTTGAATAGAATCCTTACAATTTGATCAATGTTTTATGCCCTTTTTCCGTGATTTTGCGACCATGAAATTTCTATAAAGTTGAATTTACCAATACTCCTAGCGCTGGTAGGACAGGGAGAAAAATCACGAAAATACTTTGATCTTTCGACTTTTAACTACAATTTGAATGATTCAAATCCGTGTAGTAGTCTTGGTGTTATGAATTGTCAAAAGTGGGAACTTTTTTCTGGCTCACCCGGTATATAATTTTTTGACTAAGAAGCAAGTCTGTTTTAGACCTGCACCGGTTTCTTATAAGAGGGGAAGCATAGAGCTCAAATCTTTAAAAAGGTGGGTGTAAAACTCCATTACATTTTTCTTTGAATTAAAGTGCTTGGACAGAACTTTGAATAATTTGCTGTAAATTTGCCGTGGCAATTTTTTGATACCTTGATTATTTTCAAAATGGCGGCATTTATTGTTTTTGAGGCTGTGACGTTATCAAATTTCTAAATCCTTTGCTAGAAGAGCTACAGATTTCTGCTTGCAACCATCCTGTAGACCTTCATAAACTATGGTTTTCTCGAAGATTTTATCAATTTCCCTCGAGTAATTTAAGATTTATGATGATTTTAATTTCTTGAAAATTTTTGATGAATTTTTGATAAAATAATCAAAATGCCGCCATTTTGAAAACAATCAGGATATAAAAATTGCCATGACAGATTTACAGCAAATTACCCATAGTTTCTTTCAAGCACTTTAATTCAAAGAAAAATGTGATACAGTTTTACACCCACCTTTTTAAAGATTTGAAAGATTTGAGCCCTATCCTAAGAGGGGATATTATTTTGAAAATCAAGGTCTGGTGTTTCGTAAATTAATGTTTCTTATATGCGGGACACTATTGTAGGTAAAGGAATAATCTGAAATTCTGATGCCCCTGTCGGTCAATGGCTTTGCCCAAAGCTGGATCTCCACTGCGGAAAAATGTTGAGGCGGTAAAATTTCCAGACATCTAATTGGCTGATCGAATTGTCGCCGCAGAAAGATTTCGAGCCGCGAATAGGAATACGTTCTACTTTTCGCGACTCTTCATTTTTCAGCCTTTTTTGAGATCCGGCTTTTATGCTCGCAAGAAACCATTTACTTTAAATTGAAGTCGCAAGAAATAAGCAAAGGGATGCAAAATAACGCAAAAACCCTCGATCAAACAACAGCTGTTCTGATCATGGAGAACAAAAGCAGCACTTTCTTTAAATATTGCTATGAGAATATGAAAATCTCTGACAGTAGAAGCAGTTCCCTTGACAATTGCAAGATCGAACTTCTCCTTTTTCATCTCCAAATGAAGTCGTGATGATAAAGAATGAGTTTCGTGTTTGTATCTCTTTATGTGGTTTGAAACTTTATCTATTCCCATGGTAAATTAGAGATGTGCTGCTCTTTACCGCGAGAAGCAATACAGCCGTTCTTTGTTCAGTGCTCTTTATCACATTCATTGCGACTGATATCTGGAAGAAATATTTTATGGCAGGCACAGAATTTGAGCAAGACCAACAAGGGTACGTGAGTTAAGTGATTTTTCAACGACACAGAAATTTTGTTGAACACGATAAGATTGAAATGACTTAGGGCATGATTAGGGCCTGTCTATGCGAGGAAAAACACCTCACCGCCTGCCAGATTCAAGGCTGACTAGCTGCTTCGTGCAGGCTCTACTGATTTCTTTACATGGGTTCTCATCTGTATGGTCTGCCCATCAGTGACCAAATCCTTGTTCTAAGTTCATAAGAAACAGGCGAGGTGGCGAGGTACGTTTCAATCACCGTTTGTATGGGACTAGGCATGCGTGATGCGACTTCGTCGTGTCTCCACATTCCATTTGATTCTGCTAGCCTTCGTCCGGGACAAGCTGCTCGGAAGCTTATCATGTTGCGTCACATACGCATAAGGACCTAATGACTGGTATTTCTTAAGAGTTCCTTGCAGATCTTGAATTTGTAAAACTGCAAACTCTGAATTTGTAAAACTGCAACAAAACCAAAAGGATAGCCTCTACAAATCATGGCAATAACTTTGTTATATCTAATCTGAGGATCGAAATAGTGTGCCACAAGGTAGAGAGATAATGCAAGTAACATAATATCAATTATTTTCAAGGTCTCACCTTCATGCGCGTGCAAAAATCTCTAAGCTGTTTGTATGAGCACCTAACATGGTACACTACGAAGGCTTTGGTGTTATGTATGAAACGATGCAAGGGAGAACGGTTTCTTTGGACTGACCGGAATGTCATCAGGTCTTGAGTAGCCATGGGCGTTGTGGAAAAAATTTTCATTTACTGGATGAGTCGTTAGAAGGCTGCGTCGATCTGGGAACTAGTTCTCAGATCACGGCTTTTAAATCGCGGTGCAGTTCAAAATTTAGGCCATGCAGAACCGTTCAGCAGATCTGACTTGCTCCAAGACAAGAACGAGAAGATAAACAGTGAATTGAAGACAAGCAAGGTAACAAAATACATTCATTCATTTAGGGTTATTTAGGCCAGGTATTGTGGACACGATCAACACCCAAATTGTGTCCACAACTTCCATGGAGTAATATGAGTTACCAAAACATTGATTATTATGTTTGATCATTTCGCTGATGTCGTGCTAGATCTTTCCTGGGTTGATTCTTCTAGTCTTGGTCTCCCGAAGCGCTGGTTTAGGCACAACAGGCTGCAAATTATGCTTTATAACATGCTCATCATAGGATGCTCCATAGCACCCATCAAATCTCCTAGAACCATGGTCTATAAAAACAGGCTATTATACATTGATGATGTAGCTTTCTTCAAAGCACAAAGTAAGCGCACCTCGCAGTTTTTAAGTTCAAGTGAAGGTGAAGTTGCGTTTTTCAGCGCCAAGCGTTGGGATCGAAGAAATAGAGAAGACCTAATCGAATCCGCGACCCCTTGTCATGACGCTCAAGTGGTGGGGCCCTACCGGGACTCGAACCCACTCCGCCTGACTACTCTGGATGCAATGTCAGAGGATTACACCACGGTGCCACAACACCTTCAAGCCATTTGTATGATCAAGACGCATGATTCACAATATGTGCTGTATGAGAAACTTATGGCAGGATGCTCCACCGTTCTTGTGAAATCTCCTAGGGCCTTTGGCCTATACACAAGCTACGCTCATGATGTCGCCTTCTTTGTTAATAGTTTGGGGCTCCATAGATATAACAAAATTTTTTAGATTATTGTTAAAATTCATTGTAAAAGCCATTCATAGTGAGGACTCATTTCATTTCATTTTAAATATTTTTATACACAATGGCCCCATCAATCTAAGACTGCTTTACAGGGGGCCTTGTTGAAAACTTACAAAAATTAATTATACCTTACTAAAATAACTAAAGTATAAGCTAAAACCTAAAATAACCTAATTACAAGTGCTAATACCTAAAAAGTCAAATCAAAGTACATATAATAAAAAAGAAAAAGGATTAAAATCAAAACTGATGAATGGGACGGAATATTGCATTCAAACAGTGGGCTGCAAGTGGTGTTTTAGTTTGCATTTAAACGAATAAAGCGAATTTGCTTCTTTTATATCCGACGAAAGTTGATTCCAAGTTTTAGCGCCACGATAAGATATTGCTTTTTGTCCTTTGCTAGTTGTCATCCTGTGGATGTAAAGATCGTTTGCTGCATTTCGCAAGCTAATATCAAAATTTTGGTCAGTACTTTTTGTGAGCAAATTAGAAAGGTAGCTAGGTGTAAGACCAGTTACTACTTTATAACTCACTGTAGCTGTTTCACTTTATACATCACTGTAATAACTGCTATTAGACGGTCCTTGCAATCAGATTTTGCAATTTTTGTAACACCCTCAATCTTTTTTCACCACAGCTTCCCTACACTGAACAATAGTAATGAAAATGTGGCTCGACAATGCCTCTGTACTTTATATCAGAGTTTCTTTGGTACGAATTTCTTTGCATGCTTCAAAAAGCCAACTGCACGAGATGCCTTGCCGCATAAAACTTTCATGTGCTGATTCCAATCAGTGTTACTTTCAAGTTAAACTCCTAAGTATTTCACATTTTAACGAGATAAATAGCAGAATCTCCAATAGAAGAGGATGTCGTGTCTACTTTCTTATTAGCAATTTTCTTCCAGTTTGGTTGTGATCCTATAACCATCGCCTGAGTCTTTATAACATTTAATGACAGTTTGTTACCCTGTAGCCATTTATTTAGACAATCGAGATCCCTATTTATAACGGTATTAAGTTCTCCGATATTTTTAAAAGCATAAGAAATGCCAGTATCATCGGCATACATTGTCAGATTACATTTATGGAGTGCCAGTGGTTAATTGTAGATTAAAAAGTGGTCCTAAGCAAGATCCCTGTCTAACACCACAATCAATATCTTTCAAATCAGAGCATGCACCATTTGGCATTTACCCTACAGAACTGACGTCTGTTTTCTAGATACGATTGGAACCATGAATGTTCTAGGCCATCAATAGACCTTTTAGCTATTCTGAAATAGAATCTCAATCGAACGATACTTTGCTACATTTTATAGAATTTTCGAATGTACACAATAGTGATAGAAGCTCTAACGCCACTCGATCGAATCTCGTGTATAAAAATGTATAAAAATAACGCTCGATCCAGGCTCTTTTGCTGAATAGCTAAAAGGTCTATGCCGTATTTCTTCAGTTTCACGAGAAGAATCTGATGATTGACCGTGTCAAACGCTCTCTTAGAGGAAGACCATGGCAGTGTATTTTCCATTATCTATGTTGACGTACCAATGATTCGTATCATTCAAGAGGGACGTAACTACAAAGTGTAAACTCCGAAAACCGGATTGATGCGAAAAAAGATGTTTATTTGCTTCCAAATACTTATAAATGATTATAAACCAACTTTTCGAACACTCTTGGTAAAAAAGGGAGAACTGAGATAGGTCTGTAATTTAAGCTTTCCAAAGACCTTTTCAACCTGACATGTGTCCAGGAGTGTAAAATGGAACATTGAATTTTCTTTTTTGACAAAATATTCATTTGCCAAAAACGGGTTTAGAGTAGCCGGTATTTTGTCACTGAGTTTTTTGCCAATGTCGTAGAAAACATCATTCATGGATTCAGAATGATTGACTGAACATTCACTAAATGTCCTTGTGTCTTTTCCCCAAATAATTGGCCCAGATCATTGTATTGTACTTCTTCTGATCTCACACACACATAAAGCATAGATATGAATAATGGACAAGGGGAATCGTACACAGCCGAGCGTAACGTATGGCCTAAATTCTGACACTTAGAGATTCAATGTGGCAACAACAACACCGGCTCCTCTGTAGGGCAGCACAAAGCATAGCAAGACAAGATATTAACAAAAAAGGGATCACATTCTTTAAAGCAGACACAGCGCGACGAACTTGATGTGTGTTTGCATATTTGTCAGCTGTTTGTATGAGCAAAAAGCATGATGCACTAGTGAATCTACGATGTATATTGCCTAAGAGGTTTATCTAAGGACGCTCAATGGAATCTATCAGCATGGTACTGCTGTAATAACATATCAAAAGTCGACATAATTGCAGCCAAATACAGGTGGTGTAAACTAAGTAACAGCAGATTCCTAACGTAAGATTTATGTACAATGATAGTTGTTGAAATTTTGCAGCGAGCCATTTCATGTGGAAAGAGTAGGCTTCAAGTTATGATGTTTACAACTTTGTTAAACTTTCTTGGTTGTTGTTAACGATGAGATCTTCTGAGTGAGGAGCAAAGAAGAGAACATGTGAGTTTTCTTATATTAACTCTACCATCATCTACCTTTCAACCGATACCGTCACTACTTGAAAACGGCAAAAACATGTGATGATTTCAAGATCTTTGCTTGCGTTCATACAATGCCAGCACATTTAATCGTGCACCCACCGATTAAAGAATAATGTCGATAGAATGTAGCCTACCCAAGGTTTCTTTATATCAACAGAAGGCTTCCACATTGTTTTGTCTTTTCAAACTGTTCTTTGCTCTACTTTATGCACAGCAGAGAGCGTGTGGCTGAGTGGTTAAAGCGACTGACTCATAAACCAAGGGTCAGAACGGCCGAGGCTCGAATCCCGCGCTGGACAGTTTGGTCGCTGTCCGTAACTCTAGCCCGGGTCGACCAGAGCCATGTGAGGGAAATCTGGTAGCTGCGGCGGGTTGATGGTAAAACATCCATGACCCAGGGCCGAAGCCAATGGGGGGCTGGGGGGTCGGAGCGCCCCCCAGCAGACCATTTGTCGGAAAATTTTGCTCTCTTGTCGGAATTTTTGTGTTCTAAATAACTAGTTTTGGAGGATTTTGAGGAGAAATAATGGAGAAAAACATGAATTTTTTAGTGCAAAAACATAAATTCCAACAGAAATTATTGAATTTATGGCATATTTTTGATTGATATTAACTAATTGTGTTGATATCAACGTTGAATTGCGAAACGTGACCAAATTTTAGTTACCGCGGAGTTAGATCGGTACAACTGTTGTTGTTGCTGTTGTTGTTGATGGTTTTTTCGTCGGAAAATTTTGGTTTTTCGCCCCCCTACGCAGGCATAGCTGGTATCGGCCCTGCCATGACCCGTGCTAGAAATAAGTCTCTCAGACTTTTGCAGCCTAACAACGTTAAATATAATTACCTACCTACCTAGCAAGCATAAAATGTGCGATTAGTTCCGTCCTAGTAAATGATGGCGTGTATGGCGTAGAACGTCCTCGCTCGTACGATCCTGCAAGGTGCGTGTTCGTAAGAGACACCGTTAACATACTTCGGCTTCGGATTTATCTAAATTTCGTCACGAAATCGACTAACAATAACGGCAATACGGCAATACTCCAGTTTGACTCCAGTTTGACTATTCATTAACAATTCGGCAACAACACGACGTTTCGGCTTCTCTCGCGGTTTCGGTAAATTCATCAAAAATGCGAAGAGCTGCTGCAATAAAACTAAACTTTAAAGCGGCCTAAATAAGCGTCTGTTTTCTCGTCCTGTTTTCTTAAACTAAATTGGTAATCTAAAATGCGCGGTTAATCAAAAATATAAAGACAAAAGGAATAGCTAAGAAGCATGATCAATATCTGTGCTAAAAGATGTTAGATAACATAACTAAAGGAACGTTGCAAAGATAATTTAGTAGTGCAACGCGAGGGGCAAATCACTCCAAAAATATTGTACGAGATTTTGGGATTTTTACCTCAGATTTTTCAAAGATTTTTGAAATTTTTTCCATGACTTTCAAAGATGTTTGGAAATTTCTAACACTTTTCAATTTCTCAGAATTTCGAGATGTTCAAAATTCTGGAGATTTTCAAAGATTTTCGACATTTGGTATGATTTTTGAAGATTTTTTTAAAGATTTCGCAACATTTTTGAGCATTTAAACGATTTGTGAGATTGTCAAAGAAATCTGCGAATTTGTATCATTTTTTTGTAAAAATCTTGAGTTTTTGAGATTTTCAAAAACTTTCAGGATTTTCTTAGTAATTTCTAAAGTTTTGAGATTTTCGAGATTTTTCGAGATTTCTGGGCCTAACGTTATTTAAGGATTTTTTACGAGAGTGTTAGCCTGAGTCCCAGACTCTAGAAAATTCCAGACAATTGAACACAGGCTACGAGAGTGTACGAGATTCTTTCAGTGATTTGTCCTTCGGTGCAAGCGTCATTAGTCAACCGTGTCCAAATATGACAAAAGGCCCTGGGGACGAGGTTGGTCATTAGTAACAAACTGGGAAAACCTAAACAAATATGAAATGTTGGTAAGGAAAGAATAATGCATGCAAAACGTAACTGGTTTATGATTTTGTCTCTTAACGTTAGCACAAACTATAATGAAACAGTATGCAAATGGAAATTCGAGGTCTGTCGCAATCGACACAAACACAGTAGGGTCAAGTCGTGCTGCTTAGCTTGAATCCTCACATTTAATTGCATATTCACGTTGCTGGTTTAAAAATCCGTTGTACGATCAAATGTTTTCAAAATATGCCTAATCGTTGTCAATGTTACAATGAACAGGTGGAATGTTTAAGAAGAAACAATCTCAAATGGATGAATATTCAAATTGACTTAGATATTGCACGGGCTGTAGGAAAGTATAATGGCGTTGATAGAAACGTATTCGAACTGACTCTAAATCTTTTATCCCTCGCGCCTCATATAGCCTTAGCACATAAAATATCACAAGTGTTCACAAGACAAAACATTGTCCCGGCTATCCGTGATCCCGCTTGAACTCTACCGACATCCGGTCATACTTTCCTATATCTATATGAACACATTTTTCCGGCTAGGCGGGGAAATTACTTCTGTTAATGGTTAACTCGACTCTTCGGTGCCAGAGACAAAGCCCTGTTGCTCTTTATGCTCATTTTATTTTCATTTCATTTTCATTTATTTAAACAGGGTAAAACCACAACTTTATATACATAAATTGCTTTACAAGCTGCCTAACTACAAATGGTTGGGGTTAGAGCAACTGCTAAGGAGCCCCGAGCAGGGGCCCTTTACGATTTGTAGTAAAGTAATCATTTCCCAATGTGTTGATTTTGCACCAAATACTGCAGCCTATGCAGAGAAACTTCTTAGTGAATAAAATGCCCTGGTGACAGTGAATTTGACTCAAGTTAAATCGTGAAATGCTGTAAATTTCAAGCTCGTCGAAAATTGTTTATCATCTTATGAAGAACATGAAAGCATTTAGTAGATCACTCGATGCAGAATCCATTTCTATGTAGTGCATTATTGAGAACATGTTCCTGAGGAGATACTCTGGATACCCTGAACCCAAAATTTGGCTCTCTTCACTCGTATTCAATTTTTTGATGCCTCTGTTGCATCAGAGGCCCAGGGGGGGGGGCACTCAGCACATACACATACGGGGAGGTAATAACTCCAATATTTTTAGGTCAGAATATTACCAAAAGAGATATTTTTGGGTCCAAATAAAATTAAAACTATCTTCATGATATTTTTGACATCAAACATCGTTTAACTGATATTTCTGGCATCGCTAGAAGCAATCCTGACTTTTGTTTGCATTGTTTCAGGATATTTTATGTTCATGTACAGGTTTTTAAGTATAAAATGAGCTGATAATTTTGGGTTGCAATGATGCTGAAGTGATATTTTTAGGTTGCCTGAAAAATTTCTTGGACTGACCTCCCGTATGCATATGTGCTGAATGTCCGCCTGGGCTTAGAGGGCCCTTGTATAGCTAAATCACTAAGGCCCCAGGCAGCTCCGTTACGCCACTGCTCCCACCAGAAAACACTTGAGTACTTGATGATGATGAAAAATTATAAAAGGCCAATGGCTCTGTATGAAGATGGATTTTCAAGCTATCATTTTAGCAGTATTTGCACTATTTAGCATAGTTGAAAACTGGAAAAGAACATATTCTAGGTTAAATGTCAATGCAAAGGTTTTGTCGATTTACCAAACGTCGAAATCTTTATCTTTCTCACCCGGTAGGTCATTTTGAAATATGAATTGAAAAAATTCTAAACTTCCATGTCAGACATCGGATCTAATTGACGTTCGGCTGTCCTTTTCTCAATCAAATCAGCTGCAAGTTCTCATTCTGAATCGATGATATCCTCAAATGTCGTTTTTTTATCAAGTTATAGTCTAAGAAACAGTTCTAACCGTGGTGTTGTGATGAATCTGATTTTTAGTCATATATTGTAGTGAAATTTAATGTAATAGTTCCACTAATTCACTTTGTAGATATGAAATGCTAATTTCTCTTTGTACAGAAAATGTAGACTTGTGACCCAGAGTCCCTTGTTTCCCTGTGCTCTTTGCCTTGATGATGGCGCTTCTGTCACGGGGGGGGGGGTTTGGCTGAATTTTGGATAAGGGTTTCCCGCCCACAGTTTCAAAATGGTACCATTGGCTTTACCAATTTTTGTGAAAATGATACCCTTGGCTAGACTAATTTCTACATTAAAAGTGCCATGATTTGGCATTTTCTAGACAAAATTTACCAAATTTTTGCATTCTCTGGACCAAAATTTGAAAATATTTAGGCTTCTTTTGTTGGGGAGACAAGATACGCTTGACTGATAAACCAATATGTCCCCCCGTGCAGTGGGTCAAAGCTCATGCGCCCGTCTGAGCTTCAACTCCAAACTCCTACTGCGCATGAGCTATAACCTACTGTACGGGGGGCACATAAGTTTCTTCGGACAAAGCATATCTGGTCTCCCCAACAATCTTTACAGGAATTACCGAAGTTTGAAAGTTCTTTGACCTAGATTTCCAGAAAGCATACCCTTGCCCAGACTAAATGGGCTAAAATTGGCAAAAAGTATACCCTTGCTTGACTAGACTAGGAAGTTTGAAAAAGTATACCCTCGCGGGCGGCACATCCCAAAGTGCCTTTACTATGGAAGAACCCCCCCCCAGTGGCTTCCGTCAACAGAGACTCATAATATTACTCTGAAAAGAAAAATCTGACCCTATTTGGGCCCAAGCTCCGCGATTCCTAGAGCGCCAATCATACTGCAAGATTTGGCAAAGAATTTTGCATTTTTATTTCATTTTAGTCCTTTCCAATCATAGTTGACAAAGTCCAGAGGGCAGAGGCAGAGACAAATTCAGGTTGACATTTCAGTAAGATGTGGAGTTGAAAAATCCATTACTAGACGAATCCAGTGATAAAAAATGAATATTAAGACTACGCCATGCTTTGCATGGCCTCTTTTAACATACAAACTAAGGGGTAAAACCCCCCAGTCCTGCTTGCTTGTCCCCCCAGTTACAGTTTTTCACAGTGTTTTGCCCCCTAGTATATGGTCCATTTTTACTTGTTGCTGTTCTTAGGCCCCTTTTCAGGCCATTCGCAAAATTTTTGTGAAGGCGAATTTGCTTATCTTTCCAGTGCAGTGCTCATAAAAACAAGAAACTTATAAAAACAGAAACTCATAAAAACAGAAATGCTTCAATATCTCGGCTCTCGAGCAAATATCGATTCATCAGACACTCTTGGTGCTATAAATTTTCAAGTGTGGGGAATCTTTTCTGGCTCATCCGGTTCGCTGGTCCTTGTTTTTATTCAGGAAATGCCTTTCTTGGCCTATATGTGACAATAGATTGACTTTGACTACAGTTTGTGCTGGCCTGTTAACAGGCAGCCTGTAGAGGTAGGGACTGGCTACCAGAGCGATTCTAGCATCACAGATTTTAAAATTTTTCCAGGGGAGCATGCCCCAGGACCCCCCTAGGTGGATGCGCCTTTGGCGTTTGGCGTACCTTTCAAAACTCACTTTGCAAAAGGTAACATGTTTTTTCTGACCCCGGGCCATATTCATAAATTCTCTCCCCTTCCTGATTACAAAGATGAACGGCATATATAGATAGTGATAGGCCTTCTACCACAATTTATGCCTTGTAAGAAAAATACAGGCTTTCCTAAGGAGTTCATAAAGAGAAATATTTCATTGATCAAAAAAGACTGCGTTCACACGATGCCGGCACATTTTGAAAACGGCGAAAAATTCGACGGATAGGCCTCCTGTTCACACGAAAACGGAACTTTTTTTGCCGGCAGATTTTGAAAACGGTAGATTTTGAAAATGGAACTCTAACCGACACATTTTGGAAATGGCATCGTGTAAACACCTGAAAATGATGAAAAGAGAACATTTTTAAACACTTTTAACGAGTTTTTGCCGTCTAAGTTCCTACCGTTTTCAAATTGTTCCGGTATCGTGTGAACGGTAGCTCAAATTTTGCAGCCATCACAATTTTCACCGTTTTGAAAATGTGCCGGTATCGTGTGAACGCAGTCTAAATCAAAGAAGGTTTGCCAGTGTTTGATTTGCTTGAAATAAGGTTTTACTTTCTTGTTTTTTTTTACTAAAAATCTGTTTTTTTCTTACGTTGCAACCAAGGGTTGTCACATTGCCGTTTTTTAAAACAAATTTCATGATCTTGCATATCTCAAAAAGACTTCAGTTTTTTGGTTTAGGCCCCGTCCACACGTATCCGGATATTTTTGAAAACGCATCTTTTTTCATCCGTTTTCAAAAAGATTCGCGTCCACACGAGGAGCGTTTTCGAAAATATCCCCGTCCACACGATACATCGCTGTTCGAACTTCGACAAAAGAAAACAGACAATCAAAATGCCCTTTTGTTGTCCCCTAAGATCCGTGCGCATGCTCTGATACGTCGTAAATCGATGCCTTGACATCAGCGTTTTCGAAAAGCTCCGTTTTCACCCGTCCACACGACAACATGAAGACGGCGTTTTCAAAAAGATCCACTCTGGAGAGCGTTTTCGAAAAGATTCGTTTTCGGTGACCGAAAACGCCGTCTCCGTGTGGACGCTAACCCAAAACGGATAAAAAAAGATGCGTTTTCAAAAATATCCGGATACATGTGGATGGTAGCCTGCGTGCAGACTATACCGGAGATAAAACGTATAGTCTGCGTAACGCCGCTCACTTTTGTGTAGTGCGTGCTTCAGCATTTATTTGATAACAAAGAAAAACTATTGCTGTAACAGCCAATAACATCTCTTTCCTGCGAAACGAGGAAGCAATCAGATTTGAGAACGGCCATCATGTGATTAAATCTCAGGTTTCGCTTTGTTCTCTAAGCAAATTGTGTTAACAACACAATACTCTGGAATTTTAAGTACCTTTTGATAGACAATGCAAAGGTGATAAGAAGAAAGGGCCATTCAAACTGTTATTGAAATGAAGTGCTGACTCACGCAATACACGATATTGAGCGGCATTACGCAGACTATACCTTTTCCTTGGGTACTGTCTGCACGCAGGCTAGTGGATGGGGCCTTAGACTAAAACCATAACTTCTCTCAAATGAATGGAAGAAAACTGTTAGAATTATCAAGAAATGGCTACAACTTTCCTTGTTTTTGATTTCAGAAATTTGATGACTTCTAACCTCAACTCGTTTCAGATATAAAAGATAAAAGTTGTAAAATAAAGTCTCGCCTTTAAGACACTGCTTCATAAGAAACTGAAGCCTGACAGAATATCTCTCTGCGAGAAGCTATCCAGGCTGATATGTTTCCTGTCTCAGTTCTGTAGTAATGAGGGTATAAAATATTATACACAAATTGTTATGATTTAAAGAAACTGTCAGTACTGGCTTAAACTATTAGGCCCCGTCCACACGTATCCGGATATTTTTGAAAACGCATCTTTTTTATCCTTTTTGGGTTCCCGTCCACACGGAGACGGCGTTTTCAGTCACCGAAAACGAAGCTTTTCGAAAATGCTCTCCAGAGTGGATCTTTTTGAAAACGCCGTTTTCATGTTGTCGTGTGGACGGGTGAAAACGGAGCTTTTCGAAATCGCTGACGTGACAGTGTCGATTTACGACTGTTTACGACGTATCAGAGCATGCGCTCGGTTCTTTGGGGATCACGGGAGGGCACTTTGCTTGTCCGTTTTCTTTCATCGAAATTCGAATGCCGAATATCATCATTGTTATCGAATATCGAATAGACGATTACGCTAAAGATGGCGGCGAGGAACTTTTTACCAAGATGCACTGCGTTCTTTAATCGAATTCCTATAGAATCGTTAAGGATTCGTCATTCGAACGCAATGCATCTTGGTAAAAAGTTCCTTGCCGCCATCTTTAGCGTAATCGTGTGAATGTCACAGCGTTTTCGTGTGGATGTGGTTATCAGGGAGATATAGTCTATATCTCCCTGGTGGATATTATCGAAAACGCTCCTCGTGTCGACGCGGATCTTTTTTTAAACGGATAAAAAGATGCTTTCTAAAAAATATCCGGATACGTGTGGACGGGGCCTTAGGTTCATCATATGGGTTCATGTACAACCAAGGGTGTTAGGACACGCACGTTTTCCTTGATTATCTGTTTTGCTTGTTTTGCCTTTGTGTCTTGTTTTCTTGCCTTCTTTCTGCTCTGTTTCATCTTCAAACTGATGTATGCAACTGAACGTAGGTTTAGGCCTAAACGGTCTCAAATTGTTCGAATATTGTTGTAATACCTTGGCTTCCCTATGAACACGTGATTTTGCTGTGCACATTGTGACGTGTACATGAGAATAGTGCACGTGATTGTTATCGCATTCGATATTCAGTCTTTTGACTGATAATGCCAGCCCTTGTCCTTTTTCATGGCGAGATAGCCATGTTCACGTGTCATTTTATGGACTTCCTTGCCGTGACTTTGAAAAATGATGTTGATTGATGGGTGTCACAACAAGTTGAAAGAAAAGACCAAATACGGACTCGAATCATCGAGCTTTAGGAACGCTGCAGACTCAATATTTTCGTAGATTTATGTGATTGGTATATCTTAATTAATGATTGACAATATATATGATTTTTAGGCGCTGTCAAATCTTACGTTGTCCTTTTAAGAACATTTTTAGGCGTTGACCAACTTTATGCTATCATACGTTTTCCTAATATGAACTTTTTAGGCGTTGCTATTGTTTCACCGTTTTGCTTATAACCTTTCGTCAGGGTGTTTTTGGGTGGTGTGGACATTGTTTTAGAACTTACAGTCGAAGTTGAAGCCGAAAGACGTTTGCCGAAATATTAGACGAAACGACGACCCGACGACGCCGCGACGAAAGAGTTTTAGGTTTTGATAATTGATTTTAGTTAAGTACGTTTAGTTCATTGTGTATTCAAGAAGTCTCGAAGGAGTTGAAGAGTTACTGTTGACGTTGAGCATTGCCGTGTCGTTTCCTGAGAAAAGTCTCCGCCGTTAGCCGCCGCCCGTATCGTTTTGGAAATATTTGAAGGTCGTAAGTTTTTGTTTTAGTTAAATCAATTTCTTGTTTTTGCCGCGAACCCAGAAGATACACTTTTATGTTAGGCCAAGAAATCAGTGGTTTAACATCTGGTGGCCAGTGTGGGTCACCTGAAAACAAGAAGAAGAAGTTTGACATTTACTTTTTGGAGTACTTTTTCAACTAAAATTTTTCTTGCGTAGAAGATATTTGACTTTTGTTCGATTGAACTGTGCGCCACTTCCGTACTGTTGTTTCTGTGTTGATTGATTGCCTAATGCGATTTGGACGCTTTGATTACATGAGAATTTGTGAATGAAACTGCGATTTATCGAAATTTTATGAATGAACCAATGGTGATCTGACATTTCAGGGAGTGCATTTTTTTATCGATATTGAGATCATTTGTCTTGAATTTTTATCTCTTGCTTGACTTTGCTAACATTGTTATCAGTTTTTTGGTTATCCTCAAGTCACATACTTTGCCTCCGAACGTTATTTTGTCGGATATCGTGTTGACTTTCAGTACGTACTTTATTCGATTCGCTCGCTCATTATTCGTGATTTTTGCTGTTATAAGTTACTGAAATGGGAGACGAGGAAGTTGCTGCCACGGTTAATGAGTTACAAACTCAAATGACAGCCATACAAGCTGCTTTAGAAGGGAACGCCCAGTCAGGCCTGTTTCGGCAAGCCCCGTTTTGTGGGGGCCCAAACGAAAATGTAAACGAATGGTTAACAAAATTTGAGCGACTTTCGAAGTTTTACAACTGGTCGAATGCCAAAAAGTTGGGTGCACTTCCGCTTCTTTTTGGGGGAACCGCCCTTGCCTGGTTTCAAACTTTGCCCGACGAAACAATTAACGATTATGCTACGTTGATCGATGAGCTAAAAACGCGCTTTGGAGCCCAAAACCTTGAATTTATTTTTCGTCAAGAGCTTTACGCCAGAAGGCAAGGCCAAAACGAACCTTTGTCGATGTACACGGAAGATGTTATACGTAAATGCCAACGTTTATCACTCAGTGACAATGACATGATGAATGTGTTTATAAATGGACTGAATAATGAGATTAAAACTCATGTGATTCTCAATCAGCCAAAATCTTTCGCGGAAGCAGAGAATCTTGCTCGCCTTAGACATGCTGTAGCGAATTCCACAGGGTTTTCAAACTCCGCTACAGCCACCGCCCAAAGTGCTTCACAAGAGCAAAAGATAAAAGAGCTGGAAGGGCAAGTTAATTTGCTTATGACTTTGGCAGCCCAAAAGAAAGATCCCAGTTTTTCAGCAAAACCCGTCCTGGCTTTCGAGGCTAAAACGCCCTTGGTGGTTAAAAATCATACCAATCCGTTTCTGCCCTTTTCGTCTGCACCGCATCAGTCCGAATGCGGAAGTGAGATTGCCAGTGCAAAACAAGAAATTATTGCTGCCTTTGAAACCCGTTTCCAAGGAAACCAAGTTCCAAAAGGACGAGGAAAACAACATGCCGGAGTTCAAAATGTTTCTAGGGGTAGAAATTTGCGGACAACTGACGGTCAACCGATATGCAACAGTTGCCAACGTGTAGGGCATGTCTCAAAATATTGCAGTTTTCGAAGTCAGTTCCCTGTTTCGCCACCCTCGGGCCAATATCAGCAGCAATTCCAGCCACAGCCGCCCTTCCCGCAATATTATCAGCAGCCTCCGTTTCAGCAGCAGTCTCCGTTTCAGCAACGGCCTCGTTTTCAGCCACAGTCCAATTTTGGCGGGAAAAGCCAGCCATCTTTAAACGGAGCCGGGTCTTCACAGTGGGGAAATTGAAGACCCAGCAATTTTCCGATGTATACAATGCCCCAAACGGAAATAAAACTTACAGTGAGCTAGGAGAATGGGCTGAATTAAGAATGAATAGCAAGATGATGCAATCTAACCGTAGTATAGCTGAAGAACCTGAAACCGAAAACAGTTTGCAGAGTTGTTCGACTGAAAAAACAGTTCCTGAAACTTTTAATTCGAATTCAGACCTAGACAATGAGCCATCTACTATTTCGATCAAAAGTGAAGATGAAAACGCAGATTTGCCTCCGAAATTCGAAATTAATGAAAATGCTGACATTCCGTGTATTGAACTAGAAGGTAATCTTTTGTCGTCCGCCCCCTCTAACATTTTGATATGGGGAACAGTTTGTAAGCAACCGATTCGTGTTTTAGTTGAAACTGGTGCCGCCATTACTGTCGTAAGCGAACAGTTTTATGTTGATGTGTTGCGCGCAGACTTCGCGATGAAAAAGAGTGACAAAATTGACAGTATCAAAACTGCAAATGGAAGTACAGTTTCGGTCAGTGGTTCAGTAAATTTCCCTGTTTCACTTGGAGATCAAGAATATTCGTGTGACGCAACTATCGTCCCTGGTTTAGCTTATAATGTTGTTCTCGGAAGAGATTTTCTTCATCGTTTTAGTGCTGTTATCGATGTCAGAGGTTGTTTTGTGACATTTGCCGATACAAACGTCGTTCAGTTTGTTAAGGGAGATAGACCCACTTTTGTGTCTGATGTTAGAACCATCACAACTTATGTTATTGATGCTCAATCCGAAGTAGTCATCCCAGCACGCCTAGACAAGTTGTTTTCTGAACCAATGATAGGCCTAATAGTTGCAACACCAAAACTTTCTGATCGCTATCGTTTGTTATCTGCCTCTTCGCTTTCTGCTCCTACATCTGAAGGAATGGTTTCTTTCCGCATTTTGAATCCTGCTGATAAGCCAGTTCTTCTCTACAAGGGATCTTCGATAGGAACATTTGTTGAGACAGATGCTGAAGACTTAATTTTGAATGTAGAGTCAAAACCTGAGGTAGCTTCTATCGATTCGTCCAAGTTAGATCAAAAGGATGATTTATTAGCGAAGTTTCAGTGTTTACCAAGCCCAGCTCTCTCTATCCATGAGAATGCCCAATTGAATGATCTGTTGACAAATTACGAGGATATTTTTGCGAAATCCAACTTAGACCTAGGCCGTACTTCGATCATAGAGCATGAAATTGACACTGGTGATGCTAGGCCCATTAAACAATCTCCATATCGCGTTTCCCAGCAACAACGTGCTGAAATTGACCAACACATTTCTGATATGTTGGAACAAGATATCATTCAGGTTTCCTCGAGCCCATGGAGCTCTCCAGTTGTTTTAGTCAAGAAGAAGGATGGAACTACTCGTTTCTGTATAGACTATAGGAAGTTGAACGCGGTAACTCGAAAAGATAGTTACCCTTTGCCTCGTATCGATGATGCTCTTGATTCTCTGTCTGGTTGTAAATATTTCAGTACTTTAGATCTTCAATCAGGATACCATCAGGTCGCAATGCATCCTGATTCTAAGGATAAGACTGCTTTCATAACGCATGCAGGACTTTACGAGTATAATGTACTCAGTTTCGGTTTGACAGGTGCTCCCCCGAATTTTCCGCGTTTGATGAGTCGTATTTTACATGGCCTTGAGTGGAAAATTTGCTTGATTTATATTGATGACATAATAATCTTTTCGCAGTCATTCGAGGAACACTTGTCACGTCTTAGCCTCGTTTTCCAACGGCTCCGAGAAGCCAACCTCAAGTTGAAACCATCAAAGTGTCATTTTGCCAGAAACTCTGTGAATTTTCTCGGTTTTGTTGTATCACCAGATGGGGTGTCTCCAGATCCAGATAAGATTGAAGCAGTTCGGTCATTTCCTGTCCCTAAATGTGTGAAAGACGTTCGTAGCTTTCTGGGACTGTGTAATTATTATCGTCGGTTTGTTGAAGGTTTTGCGAAAATTGCCTCTCCTTTGAATCGTTTGACAAGGAAAAATGTAGAGTTTGCTTGGAGTCCGGACTGTGACGTAGCTTTTAATGAGCTCAAGAATCGCTTATGCTCTCCTCCAATTCTTGCCTATCCAGATTTTAAGAAGCCTTTTCATTTGTACACTGACGCCAGCAAGAGTGCAATTGGTTATGTGTTGGGACAGAAAATTGAAGGAAAGGAACATGTGGTTGCTTATGGAGGTCGTGAGCTAAACTTAGCTGAAACACGCTATAGCACTACTGAGCGTGAAGCCCTAGCTGTTGTAGATGGGATAAAACGATACCAGCCTTACTTATCGGGTGCCAAGTTTTATGTGCACACTGACCATGGAAGTCTCTCTTGGTTAATGAACGTTAAAGATCCAACTGGTAGACTAGCTCGTTGGGCGTTGCAGTTACAGCAATACGATTTCGAAATCTTACACCGCCCAGGATCTTCTAACGGAAACGCTGATGCACTTTCTCGTCGTCCTTATCCTTCGTCTGAGCCGTTAGAGCCATCTGATGTTGTGCCATCTGTTTCCTTGCCAGTAGCATCCATTGATCAGCCAATCCCATCAATTCAGGGCCTTCACAAATTACAACGCCAGGATAAGGATCTTTCTGACATCATCCAGTATCTCGAGGTAGCTACGTTGCCTGCCAGTGACGCTAAAGCTCGTTCTTTATTGCTATCAATCGATTCTTACTATCTCGATGAAAATGGTATCTTGTGTCATTTGTGGTCGCCAGGTAAACGGCGAGTTCATTCTATTTGTTCTCAAGTTGTCATTCCAGCTTCCCTTCGCCATGAGATTCTTGTTGCTTGCCATGACGATCCAACTGCCGGTCACCTTGGTGTTTTGAAAACGTACGAGAAAGTTCGTGTTCGTTATTTTTGGCACGGAATGTTCAAAGACATCGAACACTGGTGTAATTCATGCGTAGATTGTGCTATGAAAAAGATTCCTCGTGGAAAACGTAAAGCACCGCTATTGCCTATTCCCGTCGAGGGAGCTTTTGATCGAGTTGCGATGGATATTTTAGGCCCATTTCCAGTTACAAATGATGGAAATCGTTATATTATCGTGTTCTCCGACTATTATACCCGCTGGCCGGAAGCTTTCGCCATGCCTTCTATTGAGGCCCCTCGAGTAGCACAATTGTTAGTAGATGAGATTCTCGCTCGCCACGGTGCTCCTAGAACGTTATTGTCGGATCGAGGATCAAACTTCCTCTCGTCCATTGTAACAGAAGTTTGTCGAATCATGGACACGCGTAAGCTACACACGACTGCATACCATCCCCAAACAGACGGACTCGTTGAACGCTTCAACGGCACTCTCGCAGAAGGTCTTTCTATGTACGTGAGCACAAATCAGAAGGATTGGGACCGACACATACCTATGATCTTATTTGCCTATCGTGTATCGCCAAACGCAACAACCCACGAATCACCGTTTTACTTGTTGTATGGTCGTGAACCACGCTTGCCAATCGATGTCGCACTTTTACTGCCGTCGTCCAAGTTATCTACATCGATTCGTGAACATCGTGCCCGTATCGTGCAAAGTGTAGAGAATGCACAAAGGATTATTTCCTCGAACACGCAGCTCGCTCAACAACGGATGAAAGCACAGTACGATAAGACGGCTACGCCTGTTGATTATGATATCGGTAGCAAAGTTTGGGTTTACACGCCGAAGAAACGCAAAGGACTCTCGAAGAAATTATTGCATAATTACCATGGACCTTATCGTGTAGTAACAAAATTATCGCCAGTACATTTTCGTTTACGTACATTAGACAATCGCCCGGTTTCCGTGCCAGTGCACGCAAATCGTATGAAGCCGTTTTACGATCCTGCAGATCGACCACTAGAGCCGCCAGACACTGAACTATTTTCGCAGGATCTCGCTGATTCTGATTTACCAGTTGAAAGTTTCAGCAATGAAGAAGAACTCTCGACGAACGATCAAAGCGAAGAACATGTAAATAGTAACGTTCCTGTCTCGGATGAACCTCAAATAACGAGACCGGAGGACTTTCACTCTCCTGAACTTATAAGAAATGCTTGACTCTTCATTACGCAAGCCAGGAGGCTTGATTTTAAAGAGGGGAGTCATGTTGTAATACCTTGGCTTCCCTATGAACACGTGATTTTGCTGTGCACATTGTGACGTGTACATGAGAATAGTGCACGTGATTGTTATCGCATTCGATATTCAGTCTTTTGACTGATAATGCCAGCCCTTGTCCTTTTTCATGGCGAGATAGCCATGTTCACGTGTCATTTTATGGACTTCCTTGCCGTGACTTTGAAAAATGATGTTGATTGATGGGTGTCACAACAAGTTGAAAGAAAAGACCAAATACGGACTCGAATCATCGAGCTTTAGGAACGCTGCAGACTCAATATTTTCGTAGATTTATGTGATTGGTATATCTTAATTAATGATTGACAATATATATGATTTTTAGGCGCTGTCAAATCTTACGTTGTCCTTTTAAGAACATTTTTAGGCGTTGACCAACTTTATGCTATCATACGTTTTCCTAATATGAACTTTTTAGGCGTTGCTATTGTTTCACCGTTTTGCTTATAACCTTTCGTCAGGGTGTTTTTGGGTGGTGTGGACATTGTTTTAGAACTTACAGTCGAAGTTGAAGCCGAAAGACGTTTGCCGAAATATTAGACGAAACGACGACCCGACGACGCCGCGACGAAAGAGTTTTAGGTTTTGATAATTGATTTTAGTTAAGTACGTTTAGTTCATTGTGTATTCAAGAAGTCTCGAAGGAGTTGAAGAGTTACTGTTGACGTTGAGCATTGCCGTGTCGTTTCCTGAGAAAAGTCTCCGCCGTTAGCCGCCGCCCGTATCGTTTTGGAAATATTTGAAGGTCGTAAGTTTTTGTTTTAGTTAAATCAATTTCTTGTTTTTGCCGCGAACCCAGAAGATACACTTTTATGTTAGGCCAAGAAATCAGTGGTTTAACAATATTACTCCCTGTTTTATTCTTATGTCTTAGTGCGCCTTCGCACAAGAAAGGTTTCAAACCGTAAAACCATGTGAAAGCGGCCAATGACACAGCAACACGATTGAGTAATATTCGAACGATTTGTCTGGGTCTTTTTTAAGAATATTTCTTCATTTTTAACTGTGAATTTTTTCTTCTTCAATTTCCCCTTTTTTGGGTGCAAAATTGGCAATGTACTTCACTCCTCGCAATGTGTTGGCAGTATTTTGTTGTACAATCCATCAAGTCATCCCAGTCTTTGGCCAAATTTTTCAGCTTCACTATTTTGAGGTAAATTCTAGAACTCTAGCCCCATTGTTGGGATTGAATCTATTTATCATCTCCTTTGGTCCCCGCCTCCATTTTTGGGTGCTGCCGTGCCTGGGCACGTGCTAAATAAGCATTTGAAGTCATTTCTGTAAGGCAGAATATTTGGTCGTGATTTTTGGCTTGCTTTGAAAGTTTTTTGAATTGGCTTCCTTGGGAAAATTGCCCGCAGCTTCAGAACGGAGTTGCCTATTTTAGTCAGGTAAATTTCAAAAGTTTATTTGAACCTGTTTACGACTGAATAATATGCCTGCCTATATCATTGCCTTGATATCCAGCTAAAAGTTACCATTCAAACCAGAGTTGTTTTTATTGAGTGTCTCGCTACAGAGCAGAAACTGTGCAAGCATACACGAAAACTCGAAACCTTAAGCCACCCTAGCTCCAGGCAACAGATACCGAAATTAGGCAACACTTGATATTTTGTTCTTCAGTCCTCAAACTCTTGATTTATCATTTCAAAAAGCTTATGCATCCAAGCACTTCCTTACCTCAGATTGCTTGGCGACGTTATTTTACACAGCTTCTGCTCTGTCGACTCATCCAATAAGCAAGAGATGAAGATCTCGGAAAGAAAGAAATCTGCTCTCTAACTTATCGCTGACCAAAATCAAAATAGGGAACATTTCTTGTTCACCTGGTAAATGAAGTCTAGGAAAAAGAGGATTTTTGAAGATGATCGATGAAAACAGCTGGTGAATGGAAAATTACACTCAGCGTTTCAGCGTTTTCGAAATTGCTTTGACACTTGTGTGAATTTCAACGATAGCTGCATTCGTTGATCATAATATCGCCCTGTCCAGTGCCCAAAAACAAGCAAAACTTTACACTTTTGCTGAGAGACGTGTGAAAAAGAAATTACGTAATATTAATTGAGCAAAAGTAGTATGTGAGGAATTGTCTTGGTTACGAAAATTGGTCAGATAGAAATTTCATCCCTGCAAAATTGGGACGGATGCAGGATAGGGGTGATTGCTACGAGGTACACCTAGTTTACATCATTGTTGAAAAACATAGAGTGGCGTCGCCCATCAGAGACGGTCGCCCATTATGGCCGAGTAGCCAGAGAAATTAGGTTTCATAGGGCAGGGAGGGGTCAAGTGATAAAGCTGCGATGGCGAAACACCTTCGTTGACGTCAGTTTTATCATGATCTGACCTTCACAAAGGTTTCAGTTTCCTTGCATCGAATAGACATAAGAACCGGGGGAGGGGGCACTGGGGCCACGTGCCCACCCAAGATTTTGCAATAAACAAAGAAGTGCCCTTTTTATTTTTAGAAAATGCCCCTTTCTTCATAAGGAAAAAGTGCCCTCGAAGCGTCGTGCCCCCAAGTTTGAGATGCTTCCTACATCCTTGTTGCATCGAAACCAGACGCAAAAGTTTCTTTCCCCTTCTTTACAGCTTTACTTTTCTCTTTACTTTTAATGGACTTTTCAAGTATTTTGCCAATTTCACACTTCTATTTACATGCCTTCCTTCTTTTTCGCTAGCTCAGCACCTTGCGATTTGAGAATTCCCCAATGTACCCCGATTCCACAGAAGTCCTGTCTCTTAAGAGGGGATCTACTTTTGAAATACTTCCATGAACATCATTCGCCTCGATATGATATCATGTGGATCTAAATCTCAAAAGCGTGCATTGCTCTTAGCAACGCATAAAATAGTTTTGTACATGTCTTTGCAACATAATGATATGATGTAGATTTATTGCTGTACTGGGAATCACATCTTTTACCTGGAATTGAATTTAGCTGTGAAACTGGTCTATTCAGATTTGAGGCAGAAAAAGTCTGAATGCTGGTATTTGCAGCATAGGTTCCAAATTTCGGGTGTAAAATTCAATGCCCTTTTTCTTTAAACTGAATGACTTGAAATAAACTTTAGCCTCTTTTCTAGGATTCTACCGTTGGACGTTTCAGTAAGCTTGAAAATTTGTCGAAATTACAGCCTGTTCTAAATTTCAGCTCATTTTATGATGTGACGTCATCTTATTTCTTACGTGCCAACGTGCCATGACATATAACGTGCCAACATGCCTACGTGCCTACGTGCCAAATTTCCTTACGTGCCAACGTGCCATGACATGTTACGAGCCAACTTGCCAACGTGCCTACGTGCCAACGTGCCAACGTGCCAACGTGCCTACGTGCCTACGTGCCTACGTGCCAAATTCTTTTTCGTGCATTATTGCTATCACATGTTAGATGTCTTACAAGTTTGCACTCCAATGTACCGATGTGCCAGCATGTCACTCTAAGATACGCGTCTGAGAACAACTTTTGGTCAAGGCAGAGCAATGTCAATGTAGGCCCCATAACTGAGGATGATTTAAGCATCTTGTGATCTGGTAAAATAAGTCGTTTGTATACCCATCTAAAAATTTCATTTTATCTTTTATGAACCGACATTCAATTTTTGCTACGCTGTCAGGTTAATCAAACTTTAGGCCGGGGAAAATCTGTTAGAAATTATCGAAAATTTCTTCGATACCACTTAAAAAGCTCTAAACGTATAGATTTCACCACCCACTGAGCCATGAATCGAATTTTCAACTTACGATCGTTTCAACAGCGAAAAAAGCAAATAGACTAAAGTCACCCTGTAGGCCCAAACTACAATCTCCCACTTTATCCTACAACAAGAATCATCTGTTAGGCAACTAAAACAGTTCCACATCTCCTGACAGCCGCCTGACGGGCAGGAAAAGTGGGTGAATTTTTGACACTCGTATCGCAACGAATATGGAATATCAATAAGGAACATCACAACTGTCAGCAGTTTAAAAACATGTCACCAGACCAAAGTTTGGGTGCCAAATCCACATCTGGGGCTCGAAATTTTCATATTAGCAATAGGAAGAGATTTTGACAAATTTCCAAAACGAGGCTGCTTAATTAAAGTGGTGTATATTCTGTTCATTTTGTAAAGCAGTTTACTTTGCCGTCGACAGGGGGTAAAATGAGAAAAATTGTTAACCAAAGAAAGCTCCTTTGTAAGTGAATGCACGAACATGTTTTAATCAAACTAAGCAGTTCTGAAAGCTTCTTTACTTATGTACTGTCCGAGTAATTTCATTGCATTTTAAACGAAACAGCTTATGGGAAATTTTGCCCTTCCGTTGTTAAAAAGGTAAGAAACTTTTGTATTTGGGAACTTTTTCCTTGGTCAATTGAAAATTTTTTGACACTGTACAGTAATAGTAAATGTTTTGACAGTGTTTTCAATGTGAATTACGTCATTATTACATGCTTTAAGATCTTACCAAGTAATTTGGAAGCCCTTCTAGCAACAAATTTAATAGCTTTACTCATAGCAAATGAAGAAGAATAAGCATAGAAAAGAAACGGTTTGTAGCAGGATGGCCCAAAAATTGAAGAAGCTGCCTACGAATGGACCGTACGACAAATTGGCGCGTAGGTAAATTAGCAAATGGCAGGCAGGAACTATGCATGTTGACATGTAACATCCAATGGCACGTTGGCACGTAAAGAAATTTGGCACGCAGGCACGTTGGCACGTTGGCATGTAAAATGTCATGGCACGTTGGCACGTAAAGAAATTTGGCACGTAGGCACGTTGGCACGTAACATGTCATGGCACGTTGGCACGTTTGGCACGTAATTTAGCAGACTCGGAGGCTGAATAGCTGATTGATTTCTGTCGTTACAGAATCTTGCTGAGAATAATCAGTTCATCAAACTTTCTTAAATCTTCGCGAACGAATCATATCAATTTTCACAACCCTAGCGGTAGTAAATTTGAAAATTTGTTGACTCAAAGAGGTAGTAAATTGCTGAATTTGAGACACTAAATTCTACAACGGGTATGTCACTTTGAATTACCAGTCCCCCTCCCTGGGTGGGATGAGTCCTTGCAACAAGCAGTTGTGAATGGAGGAGATATAAGTCATATGAAAAACATGATGAATTAGAGCAAAATGCAACCTTGAGCCCCTAAGTTCCCTACGTAATAAATCATCAAGTTTCGTACTTTATCGAAAGGCACTAAGGGGTGAAAAAGGCCCTTTGAAATATATCTGAGGCCCTTCACTGTCCACCGCGCAGCACACCTCTTTCTCCTCCCCCACCCTCGCTTATTGTTAAAACGATGCGCATGCTTAAGACAGTATCCGCTGACAGGTGGGGCAGCGGGCAGATGAAACCCTTTCAGTGTTTATCGATGATCGAACAGCAGGAAGCAGGTGAAGGAGGGACGACCAAGATTTGATTTTTGACGCAGTTTTTAGGTGATTATCGCTCGATCAACCCTTCATCCGTTGGCAATGTTTGAATGCTGAGATATATGGCTTTAACCTCTTTTCAATCTATCTGATGGGGACGAAAGGATCACAAAGCAGCGGATAGCTCGCTGTAACCTATTCGTAGCATCTGTTCAATTTCCAGCTCTGGCTTTTCAAATACGAGACCCGTTTTTTCTCAAGCACAAATTCAAGAACATTGCATTGTCAAATAGTTTGGACAGGATTTGTTTGTAGTTGTACTTTGAAGTGAAATCGTATGCCATGAGTAAAGCAAACGGATCTGCAAACGAATCTCCGGGGCAAGATGAACAACAAAATGTGAAACGTCCGGGTACCAGGTATGCATTTTACTGAAATTTACACCGACACGATAGTCGACAGCATAACAATCTCCATTACTAAGTTTTGCCGTTATTTCTTCAAAGTAACAACTTAAAATTCGTATAATCCTGTGGCGATATTTTCTCATTGAAACCAAAGTTTTCTCGGCTTAGCTTTGATATTTTGAAGCTATTATGATATTTCCGAAGCATCAAATGATAGATGTAAGTCGGTAGACCTTCCAATTGCAAGTTTTGAAATAGCGTTCGTTACTGGAGCGCTGTAATGTTAAGTCGATCAAATATTCAAACAAAATATTGACCTTGTCTTACGAGGCAGTAGTAACCTTCGATTTTCTTATCTTTCAAACAGTGTTTCGAAACTAAGTGGGCCTAACGAGCTTGCTTTGCGTGAAGAACGCCTCATGCTGTCTTTCTTTGTTCCCTTCCGGAAGACAGCAATATCTATCTGCCTTCGAACGCAAATAGCAACAACATGTTGAAATGTTGCACTTCAATGTTGTTGTTGAAATGGTGCAATAAAAAGTTGTTGAAATTTTGCTATTACACGATAAGGCAAGCTTTGCAATCAGATCAGTTACTTACTGTTGGTTTGTCGTTACGGTCGTTACCCCCTTATTGTTCGTGTTGCACTGCTGCCATACCCCAAATGGAGGTGGTGCATTTTGCATTTAGATAAACAAATGATAATAAATGCAGGTAAGGTAAAGTCATTAAAAGTTTAAAAGTAGACACAAACTTTTCAGCAGTGTGGAAGATCCTGTGAGTTCCCTGTTTGGCATTTGTTTCTTCAACCAAGTTTTGTAGTTGATCTCATAAGTATTCAGTTTCACCAGCAATACCAACCATCCTGTACCTAATACCAATTATTTGGTCACATACTGTATTATGTAGGATGCTTTTGTTCCAGTCATGTTAGAAAAACCCTGTGCAGTTCAGAATAAAGGAAATATCTTCCAAAAATGTTGTTATTTTCACAATGTAAGGAATTTGTTTGGCAGCATATCTCCAGTTGAATATTCAGGAATGACTTTTGGACACCAGATTTCTCATGTACTTCCTATAAACTTCACAAAAATATGATTAATGGAAAAAGAAGATTCAAGTACCTTTAATGATAATTACCACATGAAGATTTAAGAATTTCCTGCCAATCTGCTATACAGATCAGTTTGTAAGATTGCTGGGTGATGTATTGTTTGCATTTTTCTACTTGTTTTTGAGTGAAGAAAGAGAAAAGAAGAAAATTGATTTGTGGTTGCCATGTTAACCACTGACATAAATCAGCATTTCACACCAACAGCCAGACCCAAACAGTGAAGTATAAATATTTCAGGAGAGAGTTCTTTGCAGTTCCAGTTTATAAGGAAGATTTTTGCCCTTTGCTCTGTTTTTAGGAGAAAGCACAACAATTAAACAGAACTGTGGGGAAGGTTACTCAAATAGGGCATTTCACTCTCAAGAAATCTTATTACATCTTTAAAGCAAAAATCTTGAATGCTTCTTCACTGAAATTGACCTGCTATGTCAAAGTGATCTTCTTTTGGAAATGCAAGCAGTACCCAACAAGTTGTATCCCTAAGTTTTCTCAACTAATTTAACAAGGAACTCCCATGGTGTGCTTCAATGTTGATAAGAATCTCCAGTATTCAATGGGCATTGTTCAGTTCTGAAATGCAGTCAGCACCTGTTCAACCTCAATGGGTGGTACTTGAAATGACTAGAGTCTATCTTATAAAAGTCAAACCTTCTAATTCCAAACAATGCATACAAGCTGAATCAATTGCATAGTAATGAGATTTTAATAGGTTAAACCACTATTGCAAATTTGGTTTGTATTCCCTTCACCAGATTTGAGGTGGACTAAAATAGCAAGAATATATTTTTGCTTCAGTTCTATAAAGAAGTTTAATTGTGACACATATAGTTGATAGATGGCATAGTAGGGCAAATACAAAGCCATGCCATTTCATCCTGATATGTCAAGTGACACAAATGCAATACTTCATGTCTTGTTTTTTACATCCTGCTCATTGTTTGAACAGCTGTTTGTTTCATGGAGTTATGCTGTTGGACCTGTGAAAACATACTGCTCAACACTAAAAAATGTGTAGAAACGCCTCTTTGAGGTAATAAAATAGTGGCCGGATTATGGAGAGGATGAACAGGTGAAAGAATAATTTCATAAGAGAAAATTTCACATTGGAAGGAAATCTATTGATAATTCAAGATCATGATTAGATAAAACTTTCAATGAGATTGAATTTGTCTTTTGTGTGAGGTATTTCTGAATTTAGATAGAAACTGTTATTATGACAATCGTTTGACAACTGTCTTATTGTTATATAGTTTCAATCATCAAAGGTATAAGAAGATTGTTTGCAATGTTGCAAAGATTTTAATATACTGTCAGTGATTTGACTGATGAAGTGATGCAGAAAGTTGCATCAAATTCAGTTGAATTCATAGCATTTCTAATTGAAGACAAATTTGACAATTGGAAGTGTCTTAGATGATGAGTGTGTAAGCTGTCTGTTCAACTGTCAGCATTGAATCCTTGAGCTTCTTTTACTCTTGCTAAAACTATTGCAATCACCAAGTTTTGCATGTTTCACTGGCGAAAAATTTACCTGCTAGATTAAAATGATGCAGTTTTGCAACTGTGTTTGCAAAGTTTTAGGGTTTTTGAGTGATATTCAACAAATGGAATTTACCCACAGGATGTTACTCCAAAGATACTTTTGCCTTTGCAAGTTGATAGATTATGGTGTGCAGAGTTTTCAAAGGAAAATTTAACTTGGTTCCGTACTCACTCCTTTGTTCACATCTTCCTTCGACATGATGAAATTTTCAGTGAGATCATACTGTTCTAACAGTTCTGTGACAGGAACACATGTGATTCAGGCCGCCCCAATTTTTTTCTGAGAACCAAATGATGTCTCATCAATAGATCTAGCATTGGTATGAGTACCATATTGGTATTAGAACTTCTCCCATTGTAAGTGCTATGACATGGACAAGCAAGCAAGCAATCTTTATTTTTTGGTGGGACTATGACTTGTGCCCTCTTGCCTCCAAGGTTATACTTTTTCGGACTTCTAGTCTAGCCAAGGGTATAATTTTTGGCAATTTTAGAGCCGATTTTAGTCTGGGCAAGGGTACTTTTTCGCAATCAGAGAACTGGTAGTTGCTGTAAAGAAACCCTGTTGTGATTGTGGTCCAGAGAAGGTGAAAATTTGGCATGTTTTGTCTAGAAAATGCCAACTCATGGCACTTTGGATGTAAGTCTAGCCAAGGGTATCATTTTCGCAAAAATTGGTCAAGCCAACGGTTCCATTTTGAAAATCTGTGGACAGCACACCCCTATTTAAAACTTAGCTGTGAACCGCCCATGATTTATGTGGGCAGACCCAACAAGATTTGAAACACTGCACCTGAACCACTTGGCCACACCACCAGAAAAGCTAAAAGTTCAATGGATCTCGTATGCCAGAGCAAGATGATCTACATGTGGGTGTACATCCAGGCAGTTACAGCCATGGAAAATTGGATGGACAAGGGGATTGAACTGAATCCCAGATAAATGTTTTTCAAATCACGTTTGCTTAAGGATCATACAAACCTGAGGAAAGTGGTGGACATGTCCAGCCATCCCTTGACACAACCCTTGGGTGCATCCAGATGTCACTAATATCATGGCTCATGCAAAAATGCACAATGACATGATGACAGTATGAATTTAAGCCATAGTTATCAAACGCTTTTGGCTGAAGACAACGGATAAGGATGAAGACATTTGAGCTGAAGTCTTGCTTATCAAGCTTGTTTTATGATATCAAACAACCCAGGAGTTGTGTGTGGTTTAAAATTGCGAGGCAAGCACTTTTATCAGACCCATATGAAGTATGTCGCACCTTGTGATGTAGGAAACAGCCCCTTGACAGAACTTTTTATCTTCCTGCCAAAATGGTATCAGACTAAAGGCACATCATGAAAGACCACAGTATTTTATTTCACTTTTTTTCAATTGCAAGAGATCCCAAGTTATCTTATATGATTTGCTGTAATTAATACTTCCTGTAAGAGATTCTACCGAGGTATCATAACAACTTGGTAACAATCAAACGAGAAGGTCTACTGAGCTGAAGGTTGTGTTGGTTTAATATGACAAATTTAATGTACGTAGATGATTTTGTTAAATATGGTAGCGAGAAACTTGTCCAAGATGTATGGCATTCCTTTTATAAAATCTTTATGATTCAGGAATTTGAGGAACTGACCCTAAATTTCATTCACAAAACTGGTCGATTTGACTAATTAAGGTAGGTCACTGGTCGAAAATCTCATGAATCAATTTTCTGTCGAGATTACCTTTGAACATTCGTTTAAGAAACATATCTTTAAAGGACAAGATTTAAGAATTTCGACCAGTGGCCTGCCTTACGCAATTTTCAGAAATTTTCCTTCGTAAAAGTCACAAAGTCCTCCTTGTTCCTTTAGAATGTTTTACGTCTGCTTCGCAGTTGATTTCAGGCGTCACAGCTGACCTCCAATATCCAAACTTTACTAGCACTGGCTCAGTGTCTTGGTTTTCTAAAATTTTCGAATTTGATAACTCGACATCAACTGCGAAACAGGTTTCTTTCTATTAGTTATCGGTAAATTGGTTGTATGTAGCTTTTTGTAATCGTATATTTAATTTTAGTTTAGTTCTATGTCTTTTATGGAATGGCGTCGGGGTAGTCAGGGTATTATGCTCCCCGGGGTATCGTCTTTGTAGTGTAGTAAAGTGTGTTGTAAGTAGTGTCTTAGGTAATTCGTCTTTGTAAAATTTTTAAATTGAGTATATAAAAAAAAAAAATTTGAGGAAGGTATCATGTAGGAAAGGTGTGCCATAAGAGAACAGAGAGTAAACACATCAGGTAGGCAGATGAAACGTTTGATGGGTAACAGCTCTCATTTGGCACAAGTTTAGACGAAACAAATGAGAAAACAAAGAGCAAAACAAAATTAAATAGATGTTTGATTGAAACAAGGGTGTCCTAAAACCCTTGCGCTGATGGAAGGTACACTACACTGGGCTACCGTACAGTTTCTTTGTACAACCTTTCATCTTCTTAACATATCATCTTATTCATCATGGCTTGAGGAATTGAAATTCTAACCTATGGCCGTAAAATATTATGGCGAATAAAACTTTGATCGTTTGTAAAACAAACTTATTTCATGGCTTTGTCACTTCAATTGGCATGATTGCTTTCTAGATTTGGCATAATCTCTCTTGATTCAGTCATCTCTTCGAAAGATTCTCTCTTCTTTTGTATAGTCACAATGAACGAATCATGGCCATTTCAAACAAAGATAACTAATATTGGATCCGAGTAGCCAGATTTTTCGACACCTGTCGCTGGAAGTTGAAATATGACTTCTTCCACACCCTAAGGGACAGTACAAAAATTCATTTTATAACATGGCCGGTGCACAACGTAACGGGGCAACTACTTTTTTGTGTACACAACTTGGTCAATGCTTTTTATCAAGCAAATATGAACGGTGGATATGAACGGTGAACCATAACCCTAACCCTAGCTTATTTCGGCTGTTACAAACGGGTTTGAACGGAGCAGTTACTTTTTATGAGCTCAAGATAGGATGAACTTTAAAATATAAAATGGCTCACCTTGAGAAAAAAATTGTGAATCATGCAAGTTGAGAAATGCATGCAAAAATGTGTATACATTTCCTTTTTAGTTTCTTGCAAGAAGGATTCATCAGTCCTTGACAAAGGCTCTTATAGAGATCAACTGCCTCTCTTATGGTCTTTGGCTAATTCATCGGTGGTACTATAGTACTATACAACACCTATTGTTCATGAATACGTGGCAGATGCATTTTTTGAGGAAAAGGTTACTGGGCAGTTGTATTTTTCATACGCGGCGAGCAGATTTTTTTGGAACAGTTTTTCTTCTGTGATGTAATATCATATATGGTATGATATAATTAATATAATATAATACAATATGATATGATATAATATAATATAATATGATATGATGTAATATAATATGATATAATACAATATAACATAATATAATATAATATGATATAATACAATATGATATGATATAATATGATGTAATATTATATTATATCATATCATATTATATTATATTATATTATATTATATTACATTAATGTAATATAATAAATTTTGTGCTGTCCCTAAGACCCGCACTGATTTGTGCAGTTTCGATCCGTTACAAATTTGTTTTTACATTCAATTAAAAAATTTTGCTAAGTTATGACAGTTATAACAGTTTATATCAAATAACACTACACCGCAAAAGAAATTTGCAAGATAGTGCAATTTTGCTACTTTTTTGCGAAAACTGAGATTTGAGGATTTGTGAATATTGCAAAATGATAACATGTTTTAGAAACGATTGGCGAAAATTGCAATCGAAAATGTAAAAAGATATTTTGGAAATCAACAAAGTGACTGCCTGCTCTAAAGAAATACCTTTTTTGACCACAGGCTTTTGAAAGATGGCCTCCTTTCGATGCCCGGCGTTAGGAAAAAGAAGCTCGAATGATACCCATACCCATACCCATACCCATACCCGGGAAGGAGTGCACATCCCATTTGCAAAGTTACTTTCAGTTTCAGTTTCATATTATTTAAATTCTCTACATAAAATTTATAGTTCTAACAATACAAACAAATAACTAAACTACAAAGATAATGATGTTAAAAAACTTAATACAATTGATACAGAAAACTTAATACAATATACAAATACAAATAAAAGAGGAACTAAATAAATTGTATGCAGGGAATTACTTAAAGGAGGAGCTCTCTCAATAGGTAAACTAATCGAGGAGAGAGCCCGCCTTGCTATCTTAAGATATCAGGTAATTTTATCAGGTATATTTAGTTGCATTTAAATCATTGTGCATTTTCAGTATCAAAACATTTTTAATTCATCGGTCGACATTGTTTGATAAGTAAGTTTTCAGTTTTGCTTTGAACGATGCTTTTGATGTAGCATTTCGGAGTTCAATGGGCAATGTATTCCAAAATTTAGCACCAAGATATCGAATTGACTTTAGACCACACTGAAGACTGTTTCTTCGAGACATACATAAATCACCTTGCCTAGCCTGTCTAGTGGAATACTGATGAACAGATGAATTGAATAAGAAAAAGTCATGAAAGCAACTAGGTGAAGTCTTTTTAACAGAATCAAAAACGAAAGTTAAGAGTCGGAGTTAAAAAATCTCAGACAGTTTCAGAAGCTTAAGATCATTAAAGATTGGAAAAGAGGGAGACATGCGGGGCTGAAAGGAGATAGCTCTGACTGCTTTTTTCTGCAACTTGAAAATTGGATCAATGTATGATGCATACGCTTGATCCCAAACAATAAGACCATATTGTAAGAAAGACAAGAACAAAGGATTGTGCAAACAAATTAAGACGTCTAAGGGAAGTAAGTTCCTAATTTTGAAAAACATTCCACATGTTCTAGCTAATTTTTTAGAAAGTTCACTGACATGGTATTTCCAGCTTAGATGCTCATCTAAGAGGAGACCTAAAAACTTAACAAATTTAACTCTTTTAATACTAAATGCCTCGCCCCTGAGCTTCTGCCGTTTGCAGCAGACTTCCGATATTTCAGGTGGTCTTAAGAATACGCCCACCCTGCAATGTCAAATTTTTAGCAGGTATCCTGTGTAACAGAGCATTATCTATATCACTTAAGTGCGAGTTTCATTAAAAATTAATTTGCACCAAGAAAGAAGTGAATGACGGTGTATTTTGAAAGTCACTTGGGTTTCGGTGGTGTTAATCGGACGACGGTGGTAATCGGATGGCAACGAAAAACTCCATTAAAAACAGAAAAGTGCGTTACAAATGAAATCCCACAAAAAGCGTATTTCTCGGCACTGAAAGCTAACATTATAGATGCTAAACATATTTACGAACAGCCTGCTTAAATATAAAATACGCTGAAAACTATCACTCTATCACTCCCAGATTCAAACTCTGAATCTGTTGCCCAACGATGTGAATAACGCATAGGATTGTGCCAAAGACAAAAGAAACAGTTTCACTGAAGGGAGGGCAGCGGATGCCATACCACATCGAATAGCATTAAAAGTTCATGTGTGTGGTTTTTCTACACCAAATAAATCTGTTGTTTGGAAGAATGGATAAAGTTCAGTTTTGAATTTGATTTGGATTTTCATATTTCTATCAAAAACATCTGTACGTAGATCAATGGAAGGTTGTGATGAATTCAAAAACATATTTTTCTCACTCATTTCCCAGTTTATAGATTGGTCTGCGTGTTCTCCAAAATCTTGTGTGGTTTCAGAGAGGGATATAGTACGCAACATGCTTTAATAAGGTTGATAGAAAATTGGAGGAAATACCATGACGCATCAAGTATTGTAGGAACAATTCTAATGGATTTATCCAAGGCTTATGACTGTTTGCTTCATGACCTCCTTATTGCAAAACTGGAGACTTATGGATTCGATTTCACGGCGCTCCCTGATTTCAGCAGCCATAGCCTTACGTATAGCTACCTGGATTGCCGCCTTCAAAGGGTAAAAATTGGTTCACATAGAAGTTCCGCAAAAAGAATAAAAATTGGAGTCCCACAGGGATCTGTCCTAGGTCCTTTGCTCTTTAACATATTTATCATTGATCTATGTCTCGTGAGACTAAACTCTGAGATCTGTAATTTTGCAGACCATAACACCATATACTCATGTGGGCTAGACCAATCTATGTGAAATTGTTACCACTTTGGAGGGTGATCTCAGTAGATTGCTGGAATGGTTGCAAACAATGGAATGGTAGCAAACTCAAAAAATCCAGCTTATGTTCCTAGGCTCCAAAGGCTAGAGAAGACTGCGACTTAATATCAATGAGAACAAATTATCTGCAACAGATCGTGTTGAATTGCTAGGGATTGAAATTGACAACAAATTGAAGTTTAACAAGCATGTTAAAACGTTATGTTCAAAAGTCAACAAGAAAATCAGTGCCTTTTCTAGGCGTAATACGTATATTTCTAGATAACACAACGCTCCCATTAGCGGAGTGAAAATCACTCGGCTCTGGAGGTGATTTGAAAATCGCTCCGAAGTCACTCCGTAGCGAATCGTTGTAGTGCAATCGCACGGGTCCGATATACTCCGCTTCGAAACAATGAAATTTCAGATTAGCAAACAATGAATTTGGCAGCAGACTGCAAAAGCGCCCTGCAGTTAAGACCAGAACTGCGGAGGAATATGACTTAGAAAGGTTGCAGTGTAACTGCTACCCCAAATGTCACTACGGAGTGAAAGTCACTCGTCTCCGATAGCTATCCGATATAGTGTAACTCAAGCCTAAATGATGTGTTATTAAAACAAAACTTCTGCCTAAATTACTGCTCTTCCAGGGGGTCGTGTTTTGCCAAGCAATATTTATCAGGTAGTTATCAGTCAAGACCCAGTATTTCAAATCTTGGGGTCCAATTGAAACCATGCTTTTCTATGAAATCTCCGAGAAAGGGGATGGAATTTCCAATGAACCTGGGACAGGAAACCAAGAAACTTGGTAATATTCTTGTCCTTTAAAGTCATTAGCATGCTTTTAGGGGTGAGTGGCCGAGTGGCTTATACAGTCTTCGTCAGGTGACTGAAGTTTAGCTCGGTTGAGTGAGGTCAAACTCCGGATGGGTGACCTCGGAGGCCTGACTTCACAACTCACCTCATCGTCCTTCGGAAGGGACGTTAAACTGGGGGTACCATGCCTGGATGCGGCAAGGACAGGGGGCCTAAATTAGCTTTCAGTAGTTATAAATCCTGACAAGCCTACTCAAAACAAATTGAATGTTCAAGAATTCTTGTATCAAAGTTTTCAGTCTGTTTTGTACCGCTGAAGAAAAGGATTGGAAGGTAGTAGGCATGGATATGTTCACCCAGGTAGTTCTCAACCTGTGTGATAAGCTTCATTGTAAATACTTGTCAGAGAAATCCTGGAAAGAGGGCATTATTTTCCACAGTTTTCAGACATTTGATGGAAATGGTCGATTTTTGCAACCAAAATCAGGGAAAAGATCAATCTGAAAAGTTGCTAGACAAGCATGGCTGCACTTGGACCCCTATGGTTGACCCCCTGGAGGTCAAGGCAAAAGAAAGGAAAATTTGCCCCGAGACAAGAAGCTTCTAAGAACTTTCTGAGCGTAAAGCCTTTTCTGAGCGTAAAGCATTTTGCGAGCAAGCGGAATTTTACACAATAAAAGGTCGCTCAGCAGTAGCTACCTTTATTTGAACTTAATAAAAATTGCAGAATGCCGCTGTGCGTTTTTATGACATACATGTACTGCTATAGATACAACATGAAATTCACCTAGTGAATAAGAATTGCTTTGCTGCTGACTAATGTCACAGGGAAGTGAGCTTTTTAAAATACAGGGTCCCCAAAAATGTTCGACGTTTGATTAAATATTTAAAAAATACCGATATAACGAAAGGACTCTTTCATGAGAAAGCTTGATTTCTGAAATTTTTAATAATTTTGGATACCACAATCTTCCAAATCCGCTGCATATTCACGGAGCTACAAGCTTTTGAAGTACAAGGTTGTGCAAGGACTGAAACCAGAGGCCTCTAAATGGCATTTGTGGTAAGCGTAGCATGGGGTATGGCTTCTTTTGTTTTTCGTTCATTTCAGAGTAAACCAAATGAAATTGGGAAAAATTTTGATAACCTAACTTTCTAGCATGTGGATGCTTTGAGGAATTCTGCTGAGCAAAGTTAGGAAATGATTTAGACAGCGTTCACACGATGCCGGCACATTTTGAAAACGGTGAAAAATGTGACGGCTGCAAAGTTTGAGCTAGCGTTCACACGATGCCGGAACAATTTGAAAACGGTCGGAAATTTGTCAGTAAAAAGCTGGTTGCAAGACTTTGATGCCATAGAAAGGTATCTACAACCCAAGTGTCAATCAGTCTTCTTCCAAAAACGTCGAAAATTGTTCTATTTCAAAATTTTCAAGTGTTTACACGATGCCGTTTCCAAAATGTGCCGATTAGAGTTCCGTTTTCAAAATCTACCGTTTTCAAAATCTGCCGGCAAAAAATGTGCCGTTTTCGTGTGAACAGGAGGCCTATCCGTCACATTTTTCACCGTTTTCAAAATGTGCCGGCATCGTGTGAACGCAGTCTTAGACTGCGTTCACACGATGCCGGCACATTTTGAAAACGGTGAAAAATGTGACGGATAGGCCTCCTGTTCACACGAAAACGGCACATTTTTTGCCGGCAGATTTTGAAAACGGAACCCTAACCGGTATAAATTTGAAACAGCATCGTGTGAACACTCGACAATGATGTAAACAGCACATTTTTCGATCGAGACTAGTCGATTCTTAGAGTGTAGGTACTTTTTCTTTAGCATCAAAGTCCTGCAACGAGTTTTTACTGTCAAATTTCCTACCGTTTTCAAAATGTGCCGGTGTAGTATGCAAAAGTGTCCCCTATGCGGAAGTGTACCTACCTGAACCGCAATGCGTTTGATGACTCTGTTTTATGTGACCTCAACGCTATTGCGTTTCATGACTGTGAAGACAATATAACATGGAACTGAAACGCATATGCGTTTCGTGACCATGGAGCAAGACCAAAGCTTCACTTTGGGTAGAGGGAGAGCGAAAGGGGGCTCGATCCTCAGACCTGAGGATACAATAGTCTCCAGTACAAAATAGAGGGGATGGTCAGAAGGGATGACCTTAACAATCAGGGGGGAGGAGAGGAGTTACTATGAAAGCAAAAATAAATTGGGGCAAATACTTCGACATTCTACCATTATTTTAGAAAATTGTTAATCAATGCTCTTCAAGCTTCATATTGATAAACACTAAGGATGGTTCCTAAAAACGGTCGCGGGTAGGGAATGATTCCTCAAAATTCAATAAACTAAAGGTATATTGGCAATTGAGTAGAGATGGTGATGCAGTAAACCTTTTCAAAATCATCAAAGGAAAGGGGCTGAGGCTTGAGGGGAGCTCAGTCACTTGTCATAAATTAACAAATTCTTCAATGCACATTTTTTCATAAGAAACCAAGAATTTTATCAGATTTTGAGTACTAGAGTTTCTTACGAGATTCTTCTTGTTTACTACTAGAACTGTGCCCTTGTGAACATTTCAAAACAAGGATATTTGATGCCTTTCCAATTTTTAGACATTAAATTCAAGTACCTCTGGGTAATATGATACAGGAAGCGAGTGAAAGTAAAGTAAAACCTTGTTGTAAATAGTTTCTTAACTTCCCAACACTGGAGTTTCTTAATTTGTTGGCGATCTACACTTGGGATTCTTGGCAGTTTCTTATAATACTGGAAGTACACTCGCGAGACATCAGCGCACATTTTCGACTCCGCTGGTATGGTACATCATCTTCCAATACAAAAGGCAGTTCCTATTTTAAGGTGATTTCACAAGACCACAATCTGAAGAAAAATAACTATTGAGGACAAACTATTATAATCAGTAGGAGACGCCCTTTCCACAACCTTTAGTTATGCAAAAGTCCTTCCTTCCAACAACCTTTCTCGTAAATTGTTTCTTACAATTTCAAACTTTTTGCCCTAGTGTCAATGTCCCGTCAAATCCCTATTCACACTTAACCAAGAAGAGAAATACACGTGGGCTGCCATAAGTGTAAAAGATAAAAAATTGTCTCGTTTGGAATTCAACGAAAATTGTAGCGTCCAGACCAACTATGGAAAAGAGAGCATACAAAATGCAAACATTTGTTACATATACATAAGCAAAAGCTTAAAAATGACAAGACCACTCATTCTAAATTTCAAGACTGCATTTCAACATCACTAAATATGGCAAAGACCTCACTAAAATACTAAAATAGGCACTGACAAAAGCACGATGCCTAATTTGATAGGTAGCTGTAATAAGTAAAGACCAAATAAAGAAGTAGGAACCGGGGAGTACTGTGAGCACGCGCACCAAGGTTTGTTATGCGTTCGTGTGTACCCTTGGTAAAACAATGGGAGACACTTTCACACAGTCAATTTTTGTTATGCATTTGTGTACCCTTGGTAAAACAATGGGGGACACTTTTGCATAGTCAATTTTTGTTATGCGTTTGTGTACCCCTTAGTAAAACAGTGGGGGACACATTCGCATAGTCGAATTTCATTATGCATTTGTGTACCCTTGGTAAAACAATGGGGGACACTTTCGCATAGTCAAATTTTGTCATGCGTTTGCGTACCCTTCGTACAACAATAGGGGGCACTTTCACATAGGCAGTTTTTGACTATGCATTTGTGTACCCTTCGTAAAACAATAGGGGGACACTTTCACATAGGCAGTTTTTGCTATGCGTTTGTGTACCCGGACACTATTGCATACGGAATTTGACTATGCATTTGTGTACCCTTCGTAAAACAATAGGGGGACACTTTCACATAGGCAGTTTTTGCTATGCGTTTGTGTACCCGGACACTATTGCATACGGGATTTGACTATGCATTTGTGTACCCTTCGTAAAACAATAGGGGGACACTTTCACATAGGCAGTTTTTGCTATGCGTTTGTGTACCCGGACACTATTGCATACGGAATTTGACTATGCATTTGTGTACCCTTCGTAAAACAATAGGGGGACACTTTCACATAGGCAGTTTTTGCTATGCGTTTGTGTACCCGGACACTTTTGCATGCGGAATTTGACTATGCGTTTGTGTACCCTTCGTAAAACCAGGGCCGAAGCCAATGGGGGGGGGCTGGGGGGCGGACCCCCCAGCAGACCATTTGTCGGAAAATTTTGCTCTCTTGTCGGAATTTTTGTGTTCTAAATAACTAGTTTTGGAAGATTTTGAGGAGAAATAATGGAGAAAAACATGAATTTTTTAGTGTAAAAACATAAATTCCAACAGAAATTATCGAATTTATGGCATATTTTTGATTGATATTAACTAATTGTGTTGATTTCAACGTTGAATTGCGAAATATGGCCAAATTTTAGTTACCGCGGAGTTAGATCGGTACAACTGTTGTTGTTGCTGTTGATGGTTTTTTCGTCGGAAAATTTTGGTTTTTCGCCCCCCTACGCAGGCATAGCTGTTATCGGCCCTGCGTAAAACAATAGGGGGACACTTTCACATAGGCAGTTTTTGCTATGCGTTTGTGTACCCGGACACTTTTGCATACGGAATTTGACTATGCGTTTGTGTACCCTTCGTAAAACAATAGGTATGACATTGTATTTGCTTTCTTGCATTGCAAGTCATCTAGGTGTCTTTGGATTCAGCTGTTGCAAGTCTTTGATATGTGAAAGCTCGCCACTTATACTCTGTTTACACGGAACAAACAATATGGGATCGTCATCCCACAAGGATCGAGATCGCAATTTGAGTTGCGTTTACATGGGCGTTAAACGAAAACGGATCAGGATCGCGATCCACTCGCACATGCGTATTGTGCATACTGTAGTTACGGAACCTAGAAACACTACAAAGACAATAGCGCTTGTATTTACTGTGCATGCTTAAAGGATTTCGATTGGGATCGCGATCCGAGAAGCGTTTACACGGCACATTTTTTCAGGATCGGGATTGCGATCCGGATCGCGATCCACCTCTGAAGTGAGATCGAATTTTAGGGAATCGCGATCGCGATCAAGTGTTTGCACGGCAACTTTTATTCAGGATCGGGATTGCGATCTGGATCGCGATCCCGTATTTTTGCTCCGTGTAAACGGGGTATTAGTAAATTTCAACGGATTTGCATGATTTCGTTGTCTATGTTATTTCAAAATCATGTAGGTAGGGTTGTGTTCCCATAAGCCTGCTCATATTTTCGTTATTTTTCAACATTTAATCAAATATCAAAACATTTTTTTGGGGCACCTTGTGGATTGTAACAAAACTATCGTAACAAGGCCCAAGGGGTGGAATAAATATCTCAATTTCTGGGACCAAAACGAGTATCGGAAAGAACTTTCTGTGAGAATTGCTCTGAAAAAGTACTATATAACTTTTTGACTGGCCATGATATGGATTTGGGTTGGACTGAATCGGATAAATTCTGGAGATGTACTATAACCTTTAATTGAAATTGTAAATTATACTATCTTTGGAGCAAAACTTTGGAACAAATTAGGATCCGAAGCCAAAACTACGAGTAGCTTTTCTGCTTTCAAGAAAACTGTCACGCAAAATTGACTCTATATTTTCTTTTACTTTTACTCTATTTTTTTTTCTTATACGTTAGCTGCGACATAAAATTGTAAATAGGTTTTTTTTCAATATTCTTTTTGTTTAGTTGACAGGGCAAGCTGTAAAGCAGTAATTTTAGTTATTGAAGCTTTTACCCTGTTTAAAGAATTAAAAATGAAATGAAATGAAATGAAGTAAATTGTACTATTGGGTAAATTTTGTTGATTTTTCTGCTGACCACTTCCCAAGTTATAAACAGGAACTTGGTCTGGTAACAGCCTTAATTGACTGAACAAAATCCATTAAACTTTCTTAAGACGTAAGAATTGCAAAGCGAAACTACTGTAAAGTGTATTGACACAGCATTAACTTTCCCTTTTTTGATTTTCTTTCTTTATCCTTTCTTCTTTTTGTGCCCCTTTCGTTTCTTTGTGGAGGCTGTAAAGATTTCTGGCACCATTGGTGCTGTGGTCCGCCATTTTCCCACCCCAGCAAGCCATTAATTATCAGAAACGTAAGTTGACCAGGGAAGGCGTCAAATCAAAGTTTTTTCTGTCGAACCCTTCACTGCATTGTTTTCACCTGTTTCTCTCATAGGCATAGGAGACAGGGCTGGGAGGGCTGCAGCCCCCCAACGTTTGAAAAATCGGCCATAATCGGGCAGAAAATCGGCCTTTTGTTTGTTTGTTTTTTTTTCAATTTGTTTTGAGTGGGCTTGTCAGGGTTTCTAGCTACTGAAAGCTAATTTAGCCCCACTGTGCATGCCGCATGCAGGCATGGGACCCCTAGTTTAACGTCCCTTCCGAAGGACGATGAGGTGAGTTGTAAGGTCAGACCTCCGAGGTCACCCATCCAGAGTTTGACCTCACTCGGCCAAGCTTGACTTCAGTCACCTAACGAAGACTGTATAAGCCACTCGGCCATTCACTCCTCTTGTCGATGAAGGTTTGTGTAGATAATGGCTTTTTTGTGGGGCAGCCCCCCATGTCCCCCTGCGCCCATGCCTCTACCTCACATTTTTTGTATGAATAATCATTAAAGTACAAGTTGCTGTTGGAAGGACAGTTTGCACAGGTAGCTAAGGAATGGGCGTTTTCTACTGCTCTGAAGAGCGTGTGGTCTGAACAGTTCTTCCTTGAAGAAATCTCTGCTCCCTAGGAAATATAGCTGTAGGACTCATAGAGCCCATCAAAAGGCATTGGAGATGTACTTTTTTCATTTTCTCATTTAAAATTTTTTAATACATGGTGGCCTCATCAATCTAAGACTGTTTTACAGGGGGCCGTGTTAAAAACTTACAAAATTAATAATGCCTTGCTACAATAACGTAAGAGCTAAAACCTAAAATGACCTAATACAAGTGCTAATATCTAAAAAGTCAAACTAAAGTATATACTATCAGTTAACTGCTCAGATACTTAAATACTTTATTTTTCGTCTTAGGGTATTCAAGAAAAGCACACCAAATGGAAAGGTAATTTCTGCACTGATCTTTTTAACGTTCTTAACATGCAGTTTGTGCCAGTCTGTACCGGGTGAGTTAAGAAAGATCTTTGGTGGGTTTTGGAATAAACGGTATCTGGCCGATATCTAGAACCGAAATGTTAAGCTATCAGGCGAAGGCTAACATAGATGTGAGCATTTTGATTGGTAAAATCACTCATTATTTAGACCCTGAATCAGGAAAATACTGGATGTGTTTTAGCAGGGAACGAGAATTCAACATTTTATGGTGGTCCATACTGTACTTGCCTTTGAAATTTAAATTCTTTTTCTAAAACTGACAGTTTTATTGAATTTGCTTTTCAATTGCAAGCAAATCATGGACCAGAATGGAGCGTATGATTCACGTTCCCGTACAAACCCCTTGCCGGCATTTTCCTAATCTATCGGTTCAAAAGATGAGTGATTTTACCAAACAAATTTTCACATCTCAGGTAGCCTTTGATTGATAGATTTGCAGTTCAATTTTGAATATAAGTAGTATGCTTTTTGTTACAGAGCCACCAAACGTTAAGCCCCGGCCAAACGCTCTCGACTTTTCGCTAATGCTCGACATTTGTGTCGAGTGAAATGTTCAGAGCGTTTAGCCACCTTGTATAATGTAGAGTGATGTCGAGTGTTGTGGAGTCAAATTTGTTCAAGGTCAAAATTGTCTAGGGAAGGTTTTCGACTGTTCTGTTGTTTGAGGTTTTATCAAGTGTTGTCGAGTGCGTTTCGTCTTTCCGCTCAACATTGCTGAGCTCACGCATGTACATTTAAAAATTTTCCCATCCAAAATCGCGGTAAAAAGGGCTCCGACAAGCAAGAATTCTTCTGAATTCTCCAATAAAAACGGAAAATTTTCATAGGAAATTCTTATCATATTTCGTAGACTTTCCGGATCTTCGATGCTGAATGCTGTGAAGATATTTTCAAAATTAACCTCTCTGTAACAAGGGCAGATTTTGTAATGCAATAGTATCAGTCGCTTTGGTTCACACCTCAATACAAAGCGATAAGCGAATGCAGACAAAAGAAATTCTCTCAAGCAGAAATTGAAAACAAACGAAGCCGCAAAGTTGCCCTGAAACCAGTACGGCAAACTCTCGTTTGGTGCGGGCGATGGGAGGTTTTGAAGAGAAGGTATGTGCTTATAACGACAGAAGAAGGGTAAATCTAAAGTTCTGTCTCGCGGATTTTGTTTATTTGATTCAGAAACCGAGCAGAGGGCATTACAATTTTTGCATATTTGTTGCTCAGATGTACGCAGTCACTCCTCAGCTCCTGAATCAAATAAACAAAATCCGCGATGCAGAACTTTAGATTTATCCTTCTTTTGTCGTTATAAGCACATACCTTCTCTTAAAAACCTCCCTTCGCCCGCACCAAACGAGAGTTTGCCTTACTGGTTTCAGGGCAACTTTGCGGCTTCGTTTGTTTTGAAATTCTGCTTGAGAGAATTTCTTTTGTCTGCATTCGCTAATCGCTTTGGATTGAGGTGTGAACCAAAGCGCCTGATGCTATTGTATTACAAAATCTGCCCTTGTTCCTCTCTGTTGGCTCTCCTTCTTCTTCATCGAAGATTACAATCACGATTGGGGTAGTAGCAGCCTTAACGTTTTCTTGATTAAGTTTCAATGCTGGTTTAAGAACAGCAGCATAATTTGGCAGGAGTTTATATGAGAAAAATATAAACTAAAACACGAGCTCCAAGCTGCTGCGAAGTCAAGGAAGAGTCGATTGAAATGTCGAGAGCTTTTGGCCACCCTTTACTCGACAACGCGCGACATAGCTCGATTTTTGTCGAGCATTGTTGAGTTAAAAGTCGAGAGCGTTTGGCCGGAGCTTTAGCCTGTGTTCCAGACCCTAAACGTCATTTGCCTCACCCGATATACAGAATAACTTAAAGAGCAAAGCCGGAGCCTTGCAAATAAACGTGAGGTAGTCTTGCAAATAAACGACTTTGAAAGGAAACCATGTTTTTATGTTTACTAAGTAAATTTTCACCATCATTATTGTATTGTTATTTCTCATTTGGAATTCTCCTGTGATGAGCGTGTTTGCCGGTTTTGTAATTCAGTACATTTGGAATCCCTAATCAAATAGACTTTTTGATTATATTTTCTGTTTTTCATCTGATTCATTTTGCTCTGTTAACCTGGAAAATCAAATATACTAGATTTGCTCCGAAAGCAAAATATTAGATAATGCCAAGCGAAACCGTTTCCTTTCAGTGATGTTGCCGGGGGGATTTTGTTTGTTCACGGTAGCAACGCAGTAGCGTACAGTGTTTAAAACACCCTCAATGTCAGAAACAGGACTTTCCCGTGCTACGTAAGCAATTGTGTCACCCGCGGTTTGTCTCGGACTTTCAATCTCCAGTTGACAACAGATTCTTGGGAGGGATTCCAAATCACACCATTTGAATTTTCAAGCGTATATTGTGATGAATACGGCAATATTCATCAAATAGCATGTATTGTAGCCCCTTTGCAGCTCGAATGCAATCCGGAAATATTTTTTAGGTAAGAAGAAATACCCTAGACTTAGGCTAAAGGGATCTCGGCAGCTTCCAAGGGGTTTCAGCTTTAAATTTTCAGAACTTAAGCATAAATTACATTTGTTGGTTTTCAATTGGAGAAATTTGAACCAGATATCCCCTATCCAACAAGGGCAGATTTTGTAATACAATAGCATCAGTCGCTTTGGTTCACACCTCAATACAAAGCGATAAGCGAATGCAGACAAAAGAAATTCTCTCAAGCAGAAATTGAAAACAAACGAAGCCGCAAAGTTGCCCTGAAACCAGTACGGCAAACTCTCGTTTGGTGCGGGCGAAGGGAGGTTTTCAAGAGAAGGTATGTGCTTTTAACGACAGAAGAAGGGTAATCTAAAGTTCTGTCTCGCGGATTTTGTTTATTTGATTCAGAAACCGAGCAGAGGGCATTACAATTTTTGCATATTTGTTTCTCAGATGTACGCAGTCACTCCTCAGCTCCCGAATCAAATAAACAAAATCCGCGAGACAGAACTTTAGATTTACCCTTCTTTTGTCGTTATAAGCACATACCTTCTCTTAAAAACCGTCCTTCGCCCGCACCAAACGAGAGTTTGCCTTACTGGTTTCAGGGCAACTTTGCGGCTTCGTTTGTTTTGAAATTCTGCTTGAGAGAATTTCTTTTGTCTGCATTCGCTAATCGCTTTGAATTGAGGTGTAAACCAAAGCGACTGATGCTATTGTATTACAAAATCTGCCCTTTTTGTTCTCCTATCCATAATGTCTCCATATTGGTTGCCATTATGGATTTTTGGCAATTTTCAAAGCTTTTAAATTGTTGCCACCGTAATCAAGCCGTTTGGCTTCTTGTTTTGCATTCAGGTCAGGGACGAATCGTTGCCCTGTTAGGTGGACTTGCCCCAAGTCTCGCTTTGGCTCCAAGCCTCGCTCTTGATCAAAAGCGAGACCTGGACGAAGTCCACCAGCCAGGTTATGGAGTAGGGCTTTGGGCTTTTACGAGTTTGGCCAATTTTAGCCCCGGGGTTTCGAGCTTCATGTTCAAAGGTCTGAAATTTTTATAGAATTTGTGTATTTTGACTTGTCAATTTGTATGTAGAATCCGTAAAATAAGGAATTAAAGAACTGAAAAGCTGTCATTTACATCCTTGGCAGACGACTTTATTAATAAACCCTCCCTACTCTAGTGAGACCCCTCTCTTTTAAACCTCCCTATAGTTTGTGCAATTACACCCCCCCCCTTCGGATCATGGAGCTCTTACTGTAATCGAGTTTTGATGATCTCGGAACGTTTCAATTTTATCGGGTCACACTTGTGTGTTAGCTTATGTGTTTTTGATGTCATGTAAAATTTTGTGTTAACCTGAAAAGAGCGTCATATGTTTTGTCTCCCCTTTTAACCTGTTGAATCAGAATTGCATCTGTTGACCTTCAATAGGTAATGTTTCACATGGGTTGCCCCAACTGTTTCTACTCAACCAGCATAACACAAACTGTTACACTGGAAGTGAGTGCAATACTTTCCTTCGAAAGAACGATCCCATTCGCTCTAGTTATTCGTGCCCTGGCAATGCCCTGGCAATAGAATAAAAATTATTCATTTGAACGAAATACGACATTTTGCCACAAAGTCAGTGTTATAAAGAACAGTCTTGTTCTTTCCTTACCACTACCAACTGTTCTTCGTAACGAAATTCGACTTTTTACCGTGACCTTGATTTCTATAGTGGTCGGTATAGCTAGCTGACATGTCCAATTTTGGTCAACCATGTTATCCCATGAAATTTCATCCCATGAAAAGTGGTTGGAATCCCCCCCGGGCGAAGGGGGTAACTTCTGTGTGCAGATAACGGGAATGTACCATTTTGACTTGTGACTTTACACTAAAATTTATGAATTTTCCAAAAAACAATCCCCAACATTTATAGGCCATTTTCATAATATACAGTAATATTGTAACACAAATTCAAACTTCTAACCAAATGTATGAAACTAGAACAGATTTAATACTCGAAACACTTATTCTTCTGAAATGACACCCACACATTTATATCTATTTGTCATTTTACCAAAAGTGACACCCCAAAATTTATTTTCTGCCTGAAAAAAGGCAATAGTAAAAATGGCACATCCCCCTTAGCGCTATATATGGTACTTCTGTCCCTAGGGGTTGCAGAACTTCTAAGCACTCAATAAAGTGTCAGTTCCTATGCTCAAACTGAATGGCGACCTGGCCTGTGGCATACTCGTCTGATTTGTTTTCGGAGAGGTTTCTCCTCCACAGTATGTGATAGAAATCAATGAAGCCTGCACACATTGGTGACCTCAGCCCGTTTGTTTTGCCGTATTGCTCAATTCGTGGTCTAATCTAGCGTTACTTACTGCGTTAATCGCGAAACACATCTCGTTCTCATAAATATTTTAATGACGTGGAAGAGAAACGGACAGTTCATTCATGTCTTTAATTTACACCTGGCGTTGCAACCTCGTGCCAATGTGAAGAAATACAAAAAAGGATTTGAAAACGTTGTACAGGGTGTTTCAGAAAAAGCGCAACCCACTTTCATTCCAATTTCTTCAGCAAAAGATAGAATTTGAATCAATATGAGGCATAACCATCTGAAAGTACAATCTATCTTCTTTCCAATCATATCCCGGTTGGTTGGATTAATTGAATTTTTCATTGCTTAATTGACATTTTGATAAGTATGGCCTATTTTAGATGCCAGAAAGTGATAGGGCATTTACATAGGCGATAATTCACGTCTGTGAGAGCATATTTTATCATTATCTACAAATGCATCTCATGAGGATGAAATTGCCTTTTTCCCGCCGCAAGGCATGACCTCTTGTGCTTCTAGGCCTGAAATACCTCGAAAAATTTTTTCCATTATTTTTAACGGAAAGAGGGGGTTGATTTTGCTTTTGCAGGTTGCTGCATTTGAAATTGGGCATACTTAATAAAATATGAATTAAATGATATATAATTCCATTAAGGTATCCAAACTGTATAAAAGGAAGAAAGAATATACTTTCAGATGGTATACATTAAGACTGCGTTCACACGATGCCGGCACATTTTGAAAACGGCGAACAAAGTGACGGTAGCAAGATTTGAGCTAGCGTTCACACGATGCCGGCACAATTTGAAAACGGTAGGAAATTTGACAGTAAGAAAACTCTTTGCAAGACTTTGATGCCATAGAAAGGTACCTAAACCCTAAGTGTCGATCAGTCTTGTTCTAAAAGTGTCTAAAAATGTTCTATTTTCATCATTGTCGAGTGTTCACACGATGCTGTTTCAAATTTATGCCGGTTAGGGCTCCGTTTTCAAAATCTACCGTTTTCGAAATCTGCTGGCAAAAATGTGCCGTTTTCGTGTGAACGGGAGGCCTTTCCGTCACATTTTTCACCGTTTTCAAAATGTGCCGGCATCGTGTGAACGTAGTCTAAATGTACTCATGTTTTGGCAATTTTTTTGATATTTCAAATTATAGTTGGGTTGCGTTTTTTCTGAAACACTGTGTATAGCGAAGAGCTTGTAAAACAGAATGTTTCGGTAGTCGTTCGTCGTTGAGTCATGTTCAGATTTTGTGGAGTGAAATTCCTCGAGGCATCCATCGGCTTGATTTAATGTCGGAGAAAGTTATGTTATCGAAAGTCTTACCAGATTTCCTTTGATTTTCCTTGAAATAAACAAGAAACAAATTGCCCGATGCAAATTTAACAATATCTGCTGTTAAGAAGCCTCTGGTTTCAGAGTTTGCACAAACTTGATTTTCAAAAGCTCGTAATCCCGTGAATATTCCGCAGATTTTCAAGATTCTGGTGTCTAGAATTAGTTTAAGATCTCAGGGACAGGAGTATCTTTTCGGTGGGGGGGGGGGGTTCCTTGATTGTTAAGTGATACTGGACGTGCTGCTCATATGGGTTGGTTTTTGACTTGAAATTCCCCACATGTGGGTCCGTTTTTAATCTTAATTCTGGTAGATAGTTAGCTTTTTCAGAAGTTTTATCGCAAGGGAAGAAATTTGAATAGACGTCGCATCCTCAAATTGACGGAATTCATAGACATGGTTACGAAACTTCCTGAAATTCATGCCAAAGGGTTGGAAATTCTTGAAAAATGCTGTCATACAAATGGGTCCATTAGTCAAAATCCAGATTCACGTCGAGTCACAGTCACAAGTACTCCCTGGGGATATCGTACCGTGGAACCCGTTCATCATATCATTGTTTTTTAATATCTAGGGTAAGACGGGGTAAAGTGCACTACGGGGTAAAGTGAACTACTCAGAACATTCACGCTCTGCTCCGAACGTAGAAACGCTATGATAAAACATAATTTATGACGGATGCTTGATTATATATGCTGACAGAAAATCAAAATATTTTTGCTGAAGGGTTATTTCTGTTGTATGCAAAAAATCCCCTAATCCTAGGTAGTGAAAACAACTTTGGAAAATCACAGTTTTAGGTTTAGCCCTTCTTTTTTAGTCTTGATTTTTGACTCTGAAACGAAATTATTTTCGGAGATTTTTTTGTTGATTAAAAGCTCACACCATGTGGTTCCTTTTTCCAGAAAAAAAGATAACCAAGAAAGACTTTCTAGTCCGCTAGCATGGCATTTTGAAAGACCCACTGTTCAGTCAAGATTTTGCCTTGACCAGGGTAAAGTGAATTACCTGCATTGCATGTGATGAAACTGGAGTTTTGATGCATTCCAAGCTTCCTTCATGTGAGAAAGCGTAGCCTCCTTTCCAAAATTTTCTCAAATTAAACCAATTTCTGCGTATTTCAACTTAATATGACTAATGCTGGGCTTCTTTGTCAGGCTTGCAAAGAATCATATTTCAGTTTCAGCACAAAATGTTAACACTTCAGAAGCAATAGCAACTGATCTAATGGGAATTTCTTTACTTAAAGAGCCCCTTCTCTGTGTAAAATTTTATATTCATAAAATTGATTCAATTTCAGTTTTTGTTATGGAATTGAAAAGAATTCAAATCTCCGCAAAGGGGTATCTTGGGATAGAGTCTCTTACGACAATCATAGACAAAATAGCTTGGACAAATTCAGAATTTAAGATCTGACGATGAAGATGCCCCTCTCCCCTTTATTCAATGTGGGTGATGTGTCAAGGAGGGTCTCTGAGTTTTCAACATTTATTGAGGGGGAACGAGGGGGGGGGGCAATGATGCTCAAAAGGTCAAAATATCTGAAAAAATGACTTTGTCTCATAACCTATGTCCCTGATTGGATTTTCTGTAACGGTTCATGACAATCTTCACGTTTACTAATTGCACCCTTGTGAATTTTTCAAAACGACATTATTTGAAGCCTTTCCGATGTTTAGACATCACTCAAGTACATGCCAAGAGACCGAGATGGTATCGCCAGCGGGGGTGCTTGGGGGGAAGAGCCCCCGGTAATTTCATTGAGCCCCACTGGCACTTAGATTTCTGAAAATTTCTTTCTACTGTCGGCACCTGGAAAACTTCTATGTCATATTTTCAGAGAATGTGGTTGCATTTTAAGCCAACCTGAAAGGTCCTTAAAAATGTTTTGCTTCATTCGCTGTCAGCACTCTGACAGTATTTCCCCCCCCCCCAGAATTTCATCTCTGGCGCCATCTCTGCCGAGAAATATGATGAAGGAAACAGGTGAAAGAAACTAAAATATGTTAAGGATTTCTTTTTAAAAATTAATCGTTTCTTTTATGTTTTCCCAGTGCAGGAGTCTTTTTTTAATTGTTTGACGATCTGTGAGTTGAGTTTCTATAAGTATAAATATACATGTAGTTCTCTGCTGGTTTTTACCAGGCTGATCATTCATTGGAAAATTCTGTGTAAAACATGAAAAAGCATGACTCTGGCAAAGTTGTTGTAGTCAAGGTTAGAGTACATGATAAAACATCAAGAAAGATCGGAAGGTCTCCTTCACTTTTGCTTCATACATGAATATTTCGACTTGCTAATTCCAAAGGTTCTCCTGGGGCGTCAAAAATCTTTGCTCGGCCCTGTCTGAACTATTTTCCACTTAGAAATACATAGATTGATTTCCAAAGCAGTTCAAAGTCGACAAAACAACTGAGTTTTGACCATCACTCTACTGGTTCACTTTACCCCGTTTTGCGGGGTAAAGTGAACTACCCAACTGCTTGCCAAAAACACGCTGATGCGTGGAAACGCCAATCATCAAAAATTCAAAACATGCATCAATATTTCAGCAAAGGCCACAATGTCACTTTAACGCAAGAAGATTTGATATTTTCATCGAAATAAAAAGTCAGTTCTACGAAAACCTACAAAATAGTTCACTTTACCCCGTCTTACCCTAATTAAATGTTGAACGAGTCTTTCGGTACAGCATGTGCATGTTTCGCATGCTTCATATCGAAAACCTTTCTTAAGTTCTAAGAAGTTTTAGCCAACAAGCATGGCACAATTTTAAATGCGAGTTTGCCAAACGGGAAAATATTGCGGGACGTTTTTAGCAAAACTTTGAGGTTTGCTTGTCATAAATAGCCGTGTAATTTCGTTTATTTCATCCTTTTAGTTGACGGTTTACATTGGCAAACGAGATTTCTATGATCACATAGACTACATTGAACCAATCGGTAAGTTGAACTCTTTATATTTGAGAATTGACTATGTGTACCATGTGAGGCTTTTTATACATTACTCCGTTTTCAAATCACTCCGTTTTCCGATAATCTTGAACTGTTTCAATTACACCTTTTTCGTGAAGAAGGCCTGACACGAAAACGGAGGTGTTTCCTTTGCTCCGTTTTCATTTGTTTTCATTTCCTTTGTTCAGACATTTCCTTTGCGATTTGCGTTGCGTTTTAGCGCCAGGTCGGTTTCAGTATTTAAAGGGACTGCATTTTCAGTATTTCTAGTAAAGCGATGCGATTTCAATTGTCGCGTTTTTCAAAGGTATTTTCAGATGTTTCGTTTTGGATCGTTTTAAATGGAAACACAAGGCCGAAACGGAGACATTCCACTCCGTTTTGACAAAGCTAACTTTTTGGAAATAATCAATTCATCACTTCTTCAGAAGAAAGGCATTTGAAATTAACCTTTTAGCATGATATTCGTCAAGTGTGGAATGTCCTGCTGGGTGACCAAAAACAATCCCTGTTTGAAATGTGTCTTTTCCCGTGGAATAAAAGACAATAATATTTGTAATGTTCAAATGAATTTTAAGATTAACCTCATTAGCATCGGGCAATGCACTCCGTCCTGAAATCACGAGGGATTTTCTGGAGAATCCCTCTCGGAGCAAGCTTCAAAACCGGCCTGAAATCACGATCAAGTTTCCAAATATTTCTACCCTTCAGCAATGAGTTGCTACACATTTTAGCACATTCTGTCCACGTGTTATCCACATGAAATCATCAAGAAAGTGTTTTGCTCCGAGGGATAACAATTGATTCTCCCCAAGGATATCTTGCTATCAAAATCAAAACAATTTAAATACAAAAATTCGTTACTTTCTACTGTGCCATCCAAAGCAGGAAAAGACACAAGATCATCTGGTCCCTATTTTGGATGGCACTCACACAATTTTTGATACTTTAGGGGAAAACAAAGTAGATTATATCGGCCATGGGGTAGTCATTGTCTTTCGCTCCCCATGGTGTCGTCCCTGTAGTGTTGTAAAGTAATTAGGGAAGTTTTGTAGAATGTAAGATATGTTGTAAAATTTTCATATAAATATAAAAAACAAAGTAGAATCCAAGGTAGCTTTGTACCAAATAATCAAAAAAACCCTAAACATTTTTTATGATATCTCCTATTTCTTAAATTTTCCCAAGGGTAGCACGTTCCAAAGCATGAGAAATCCATCCAAGCAAACTCAATTTTTTAAATATCTGCAATATTGCGACAGCACACGTGCGGTGTTATTGAGCGGTGGGGACCCTGGGGCGGGGGGACAGTAGCGGCGACGGTGGTTGTCGGTGGTGCTCTCTCGGCCGGGGTTTCAGCAGTTCAGCGTTATTGCCTGTGCTGGCGGCAATTCCAACGTGCAACAAAGCCTAGTATGCATCCGTATTTAGACGTATTTAATCGTTTATATGTAGCTCATTGTAACTGTCTTTTTCTTTTTGTTTCCATTTTCGTCTTGTAGTCCTGTAGTTTGTAAGTATAGTTTTTAGTGCCTCGTTCTTGTGTAAATCTTTTATATTGAATAATACAGATATGCACTAAAAATATCTTTAAGTTTTCCGGTATGTAAGGCCTACAGTGTGTAAATACGATACTGAACAAGTTCAACTTTTTTTAGATGGTGTCGTCTTAGTTGATCCTGATCATGTGAAATCAAAAAACGGTGAGCCTTGAATAATTTAATACTTTCTACCACCTGCAATTAAGTATGAGAACCATTTCGTCACATGGAACAAAGAATTTGAGGTTTTATGGTAAATTTTGCTCGATGATAAACTCATGCAATCATAAAAATGGCGATATATGTCATTAATATCCATTTTGGTTCATTCACTGCCTTGGGAATTAATTTCCTGTTCTTTTAGGCATTTATATTTTGCTCTAGACATCACAGAGTTGTCCTTTGGGAGGATAATGAGAAGAAATTTAAGCCGGTCGAAAGTAGACTCACAGGGACCTCAGGAAGTTGTATAACCCCCCCCCCCTCCAATGATAAAGAGGCCTTCCTCTGAGCCTCCTTTGCGATTGCGAAGCTATGACGTAATCTCTCTCTCTTACAGCATTACGTCATAGCTTCGCAATTGCAAAGGAGGCTCAGAGGAAGGCCTCTTTATCATTGGACGGGGGGGGGGGGGAGGTTGTACACTTTCCTGGGGTCCCTGTGGTAGACTTAAGATGATGAGTCCCTTGTACCCCTGCGGTAAACCTTGCTCAAGAAGGACTCATAAGGAAACAGTGAAAAACGTGGCCATATTTTCTACAATCATTAATGGATTATGATGGAATCACAGCTTCGAATCTCAATCCCGTGGGAGTGTTTTCAATTCTTCTATCGAATCGAGAATTCCATCACATTTACACCGTAACAATAGTAATTCATAAATCTCGCAATCTGATTGGTACTGTAGGAATCGCGAAGTTTGGGCCTAAATAGGGCCAGGTTTTTCAGAGCAATATCATGAGTCTCTGTTGACTGAAGCGCCATCATAAAGTCAAAGAGCACAGGGAAAAAAGAGACTCATCGTCATAAGTCTAGGTCGAATGATGTTCTGCTTTATTTACAGCTTTCAATCTATTTTCATCAGTTTCTTTTCAGTTTGAAAATTATTATCCGAAAACGTCTAGGGAAAGATCCTACCCCAAAGCTTCCAAATAATATTATTTGGGAGAAGTAATATTATTTGGGAGAATCGACATTGGATTGGGATAGCGAGGATGAATTTTCTTCAGAAAAGAATTATCTGGTCTCCAAGCGGGAGGTGCTACTTCAATATACAGATTTTGGGGGTGCGCCATTTTTACTTGTGAAATCGCACCCTATAATTAATATATTTTCCGATTTCCATGCCTCAAAATTTACCGGCCATTCAAAATACATACCCTAAGATTGTGAGGAAATCCAGAATTCTAACCAGTTTTCTGACATCAGGTCAAATTTAACGCCCGAAAAAGTTATTTTTTAAAATGATACTCTTAAATTTCTGGCTGATGTTACTAAAATGACACCAGAATATCTATTTTCTGCTTGAAAAAGGCACCCCAAAAGATGGCCCTTCCCGTTCCGGCATATATGTATATATGTTGTTTGCCCCTCCACCCCCTGGGTCAGGTCTCCTACAAGACAAGATTCACACCGTCAGCTGAGCACCCAAGCAAAGAGTACTACTGACAAAGGGCACGGCCCGGTACGTTTTCGCTAGTTTATCATATTGCAGTAAAGATATTTTTAGATAGAATTCTTCTTATGGATAGACGAACTTCGAAAAGGAAGGCCAGTTTTAAAAAATGGGATGAACGAATGACAATTGTCGAGGTTTAACGAAGACAAGTTGTTCATGGTTTCATGGGCTAAATTTTTGCTTTCCCTTCAAAAGTAGCATGTGCATACAATTATGTAAAATTTTTACGCCCGAGTGACTAATGGTAAATATCAATTCCATTCTCACAGTCATGAGGGAAAATTTAAGAACAATTTGGGCAACTCTGTGGAAAGTTCTGCAGAAACACATGAATTTCCTGTAAGTTTACACCAAGCAGTGATTGGCATCGTGTTTTCAACGCTGCTAAGACGCCATACTGTTGTACGAGTTATTTCAAAATATGTCCAATTAAGTGTTCAGATTTCATCGCAGTCTATCCAAGTATTTAATTATTTAAAAGATAGGACTTTGAAAAATTGCTTAATCTTGAGGATTTAGGAAACAGATTATTCTTGTTGCTGGAGGTATTAACGTTAATGTTTCATTCTATCTTAAAGGACAAGTCCGGGGTTTATAAGATTTGCGTCAAAAAAGCAACCTTACCAACTGCTGAACACCAATTGTGACTTCTTTCCGAGTTTCGGGATCTCTACCGGCTGTAACTTCGCATAATTTTATTCGTAAGTTAGGCCAAAATGTCGTCGCCATTTTGTATGATTGCACGATAAGGAGGTTAGCCTCGGTTTACAAGCCTAGGTTTAAAGGCTATATTGTGACATCGGAAAATCTTTCAAGTTTTTTTGCGGGAAAACATCTTGTACGCAAGTGGGACGAAAATGCCGAAGTGCGAAGGATGTAAAAATGCAACTAGCAGGAAACTTTCGTTCAGGTCGAAAGTGAAGTGTGCGAAATGATGTCATGAATTATGACGTCGTTTCGCACATCTCGCAGATTGAAACACGCAATTTCGCAGAGAAAAGAGAGAAAACGTTGGAAAAAGTACAACGCACCAATCACAACGACGTAATCTTTCATTTTATAGACAATTATCCAACCCCGGACTTGTCCTTTAAGTGGCTGTAAAATAATCGAAGATGCTTGATAAATTGAATACTGGCTTTCTGAGTTGGGAGGTCAATGAGCCAGGTGAGGCAAGAAAGCTTGCTGCATTTGAACGCACATGCACGGAATAAGAGCAAATTTTGTAACAGTGCTCCAAATGATGTCACAGCAGCGTTGAGAATACGACGCCATCTTGTACTGGGGGTAAATCTTCAGAAGGTTATCTAGGTTTCTGAAGGAAATCTACAAACACTTGCATAAAATTACTTTCATATTCTTCCCGCAATAGTGGCAGAGAAAGGATAGTTAGCAGTCATCAGCCAGACCTAAATCAAAGAGATAATGGCACGAACAAGCTGTTCTTGAAAATAAGCCAAAAATTTAGTCCGAAAGACGCAAGAAATCTTGCTTTGACGACGATGAATTCGTAAACAGTGCCCCAGACTCCATCAGTTGTACGTTGATCGTCGTTTCTTTGAAGTCCACCTTGAGGCTGAAATTCAATATTTTAAATCCTCTAAGTAAGAGCCTCTCAGGCTGACACTTGGGGAGGTTCTTGTATAACAGGTTTCATGTCTTCAGGATTCCTTAGAACTTTCAAGAATTCATGACATTCTGATCAGAATTCTTCAGTGGTACAAGGGACTATCAGATTTTTAACAATAATTCTAACCTAAAAATGTTCTCAAGAATTCTCAAGGAATTCTCAAAATTTTGTAGATTTCTTGTACTGAAAACAGTATTAATGTGTGCAAGGTGAGTATTGTATACAAGAACCTCTTTAAGAACCTTGCAGGCTGGAATTTATAATAACAGCCACTTAATTAAGAACCTTTTCAGGCTGCCCAAGAAAACCTAGGTTCCTTTTGTGGTTTCTACTGTATTTGAACAGCTCCAAAGCTTTAGAATTGATTTAGTTGCATAAATGAACGAGACACTTTCAAAATCCCTCTCAGAATTCTCTGTCCTTAAAGGGGATCGACACAGTTAATAGCTGGCCCGGGCCAGGTTAGAATATAATCTATTGAATTTGATAACTTCGATACATGTGGCTTCATTGTGGAGCCAAAGAAACAATGAATGCGTAGGCGTTTTCTATAGCCTATTTATAGAAACTACGAGATATAGCTATGTATATTCCCTTTAAAGATAGACATGTCTCTTTCTCCCAAACTTTCCATGGTCGTTTGGGTCGTTAAGATCCTGCAGAAAGATCCAACAGACAAAGGACTAAAACTCTAACTCTTGTCTTGTGGGTCTTTCTGCACGACTCTAACGAGACAAACGGCCTAAAGTACGACCAAAAACTATGTAGAGTTAAAACGTTTTTCGATGCCATTTCGGCTCTATTTGCTCAATAGTAAAAGTTAAGGTCTCTTTCGAAAGAGGAAGAGAAGCGTAATATCCTTAAGCAGCATTTTCGAAATTTAAACTTGCAGAAGGGGGTTGAAATCAAACCTCAAAAAAAGCAACTCTTAGCCCACGCATCCGTCGAGGTTGAAAAATATATGGCTGAAAAGCTCTATCTTAGCTGTATCCAAATCTGTGCTCCATTTATTTGTTAACTAAGTACATTTTCGTCCATATGCGAAGAAATGGCCAAGGGTTAGAAGATTTTGGAAAAGTTGGTTTCTCCGAAATCGGGGGAAGCAACAAGTCGCTACTGCAACGAATGACACGGACGTTATCACAGTAAGACTGTATCGAGCATGGAAGGTTGTCTTAAGGGAGTTTAACCGAAAGTCATTTTCTCGTGATCATTGATGCTTTCTTTGAAAAATTTTCCATTTGAATTTGAGTTGTTCGGTCAAGCATCTTAGACAACAACTATTTCTTGCAAAAGCACATGAAATGCATCGATTGTAATCTCCCAAGCGGCTAGATTCGCAAATGAGAAACACTGCGCTTCTTTCAAAAACTGTAAGTGTACCAAATCTAATTGTTTAGAATCTAAAAAAGATATTATTTGAAAGAAATCAACAATATTTAGGAAGAAAAAGTGTATTTCGACTAAACTCTCTTGAGACAATCTTCCATGCTCGGTAGAGTCTTTTGTGATAAAGTCCCTGTTATTTGTTGTTGTAGGGACTTGGTGCTTCCCCCGTTATTGAGAAAACCAGATTTTCCAAAATCTGCTAACCCTTGGCCATTTCTTCGTTTGTAGACAGAAACCTATTGGGTTGACAAATAAACGGAGCATAGATTTGGATACAGCTAAGACAGAGCTTTTCAGCCATATATTTTTCAACCTCGACGGATGCGTGGGCTAAGAGTTGCTTTTTTTGAGGCTTGATTTCAACCCCCTTCTGCAAGTTTAAATTTCGAAAATGCTGCTTAAGGATATTACGCTTCTCTTCCTCTTTCGAAAGAGACCTTAACTTTTACTATTAAGCAAATAGAGCCGAAATGGCATCGAAAACCGTTTTAACTCTACGTAGTTTATGGTCGTACTTTAGTGTGAACCAGCTTTAACATAAATGTCTTTTCGTTGTAGTTTTTGTTCATGTGCTGGCCGCGTTCAGGTAAATTCAATTCTTCATATAAACTTTATCTTTGTTTCAATTGTATCGAGTTTACGAATTCACAACGGCAACTGCAACGCAAGGTTTTTTTTTTGTTTCAGAACGTCTGATTCAAAGGATTCCTTGTTTTCTGTTCGAATTTGCTTCCCGTGAGAGTTTCTGAAGCTGTCATTTCAATTTCACAACTTGGAAGCCCTATTCTGGCGTTTTGTACTGCAGATCTAGGCCTCCGAAGTAAAAGTCAGTCTTTTCGAATCTTTGACTTCAAAGAAAAAAATTTGGTTTTCAGGCATCTCTATGGAGACTCTGGAGAGCAGGAAACAAGGTCAACTCCACGCCCATTGCGTAAAGACCATGAAACTAAACTAAAATTAAATATGCAGCTATTAAAGCCACAAGAGACGATGCTTACTGATAAACAGTAAAGCCGGTACCGGTTTCACTTTCGATGGCTGGTTGACAAAGTCGATAGGAGTTTACGAAACCACGACGGCAACGGCCAATGCAGCGCCACGTTCATTTTGTCTCAGACTTTTAGATTCAAAAGATTCCTTGTTTAATGTTCGAATTTGCTTCCCTTGAGAGCTTCTGAAGTTGTCCTTTTCAATTTCACAACTTGTAAACCCTATTTCTGGCGTTCTATACAGCAGATCTAGGCCTCCAAAGTAAAACTCGGTCGTTTTCAAAGAGAGAAGATGGTTTCAGGCATCTCTGAGTTATAGGATGCCTCTTTTTGGCCTTTTTGATGATATATTAAAGGAAGCGCACGGAAACAGTCCTTGCTTTGCAGAATATCAGATGACGTTCCGGCTGGCGTTACCGTCCTGATTTCTTGAAACCTCTTTGTAAATGTTGCGCGCAAAGTCCTTCTACCTCTTGACTTCAACTGCAACAAAGTTACCAGAGTCCCTTACCTCGATAAGTTTTGTGGATTCAATAAAAAGGTCAACCTTTCTTGGAAGGTAGTGTGCAATGGTAGATAGGCTTGTCTATGATAAAACAATGAAGACCCTTAGACACGGCATTGTTTCTGTAGTCATCCATTGTTCAGGGCGCATGTGCATGTGCAACTTCAGTTTGAGTAACAAGGGCAGATTTTGTAATACAATAGCATCAGTTGCTTTGGCTCACACCTCAATTCAAAATGATTAGAAAATGCAGACAAAGAAATTCTCTCAACCAGTATTTCAAAACAAACATAGCTGCAGAGTTGCCCTGAAACCAGTATGGCAAACTCTCATTTGGTGCGGGCGAAGGGAAGTTTTAAGAGAAGTTATTTGCTGATAACGAAAGAAGAAGGGTAAATGTATAGTTCTGTTGGGCAGATTTTGTTTATTTGATCTGAGGAGTAACTGTCTACCTTTGAGCAATAGATTTGCAACAATTGTATTGCCCTCAGCGCGGCTTCTGAACCACGTGCCCTTCCTTTTTGAGCATGAGTATGTTTGGGGACACCCGGTAGAGCATTTGCCTTTGTGGAGATTATTCGTTAATGAATCAAACGCACTTTATGTATTATTCTAGATATGGACGAGAAGATCTAGATGTTCTTGGTCTTACTTTCCGAAAAGATCTGTTTCTGGTATGTACATAAAAACATATACTTTCTTTGTATCAACTGCATTTATGTCAATTCTAACGATAATTTAGTTTTGTACGTATTCGTTTTGGAGCTGCTGTGAAGGAATAGCCTTTCCAGAAAGTGTTTTCAATTTGAGTTGAAGGCAAACCGGCAAACCTTTAAAGGAATTCAGCTAACCGGCCTCGTTTGGAAATTCAGTAGAATTTCTTCCTATTTATCATATGAAAGTTTTGAGCCAGCTTTGAATTCAGCACCCAAACCTTAGTCTTGTTTTTTTTCAAACACCTGGCGTTTTGCTGATTTTGTGACGATGTAACGTTAACAAATTTATGAGGGATTTGACCGTGACCGTGAAAGTCGTTGTGGGTAGAACGTTACACCCCGAGTCATTTTAAAACACCATAGACAATTTGATCATTTATAGATTTTTAAATTGGTCATAAAATCAATATTACGACCACTAGCGGATTGAAAACTCGTATTTAGGCTAAAATATGGGTGCTGAATTCAAACCCAGTGACTGAAAAAAAATTTGTGTGAAATAGTTTGAATAATTTCCAAAGCAAGGATGTTAGTCGGAGTGGTCCATTAGATTACAAAAGTTCGAGTTGCCAGACCAAGGACCAAGGTGTCTGGCAGGGCTATCAATAATGATAACCACCAGCTTCAGTGGTAAATCTTTATACTATGCAGAAACAGTATTATTCGTGTTCTCCTTTGTTCTGAAGGCGAGGCAGCAAGTCTTCCCTCCAAAACCAGAAGATGAAACGCCATTAACAAGACTGCAAGAGAGGTTACTCAAAAAGTTGGGGAAAAATGCATATCCCTTTAAATTCCAGGTTTGTATACAGCTCTTTTCCCTCAATTTGTGTGGACATGAATTGTGAAAACATATGATTTGATATTTGCTACTGGATGAAGCTGAAAGCATTCCCCGTTTCAGTGATTGGTGGCCTTTACATCAGCTGAGTAGTAGTGTTGAATGATTTCCTTTTAGTCCAGGAAATAAGTGAAAACAATCGTGCACTTTTGGATACCAGCATGAATTTTGTCACAACCATAGAGCTTTGTTAACTGATCGATTTTTGGTATAGAAGCAACTTCAAAAGTTTCCCGTTGTGATGGTAACCAAGTGACAAAGCATTCTCTAAAAGCCCTTTCGTTACGTCATTTCTAAAGTTCTAATTTTGTGCCAAGTTCCAATTAAGTTCTTGGTTGTGCCAAGTTTCATGCTGGTATCCAAAAATGCACGATTATGGCAAAAATTAGCACTTATTTCCTGGACTATTTGCTGTGTAGCTGACATTTTGAACTTGAATTCGACAATTTACCAAGTAGCCAACAGGGATGGCAAAATTAGCGGACCATGGGAACAATGGTCCCAGAAAGAAAGGAAAGAGGAATGAAAAGAAGAAATGAGAAGGGGTAAAGACAGAAAAACAAGAAAGGGAGAGTTAATGTTGCGTCAAAACACACTTTACAGTAGCTTCGCTTTGCAATGCTAACGTCTTTAGAAAATTTGATGGATGTTGATCAGTCAATCAAAACTGTTACCAGACCAACAATTGTTTTTACGAAAAGTCTTATAACATGGGAATGGATCAGCAGAAAAATCAACAAAATTTGCCTAATAGTATAATTTACCATTTTTATTAAAGTTAATGATAAATCTCTAGATTTTATCCAATTCTGTCCAACCCCATTCCATATCATGGCCGATACTTGTTTTGGCCCGAGAAATTGAAAATATCTTTTTCACCCCTGGCAGCCAATTTCGGGAATTTCATGTGTACATTTCTTGGTGATAAGAAAGATCATATTAGATGAATGGCTGACTGCACCATAAAAGCAATCGAGATTGTAAGGTTGCGAGCGGATGATTTCCAATCTACGGAGGCAAGGTTACACTGAGGAAGAGAACACAATCGAAATTCGCCATGTATCTATTATTAATTGTTTTATGTCCTGCATTAAAAGAACCTCTGGATTTACCAACTACCGGGGAGCAAAAAAAATATTCCTGTTTTTGAGATTTGGTGGTCGCAAGATTACATGACGGATCTGAATGATTCAACCTCTAGTTAAAAGATGCAAGACAGAAGTTTTTTTGTGATTTTTCTCCCTTTTGTATCAGTACTGAAACTGTATGTAAATTTGACTCTATGCAAATTTCTTGGTTGCAAAATTTTTGAAAATGGGTCTAAGACAATTGATCAAATCAATAGGAATCTCATCTCAGAGAACAAGAGACGAGTGCAGTTAATCTCTCTCGAGAGTTATTTCGAAATGCATTTTCAAACAAGATCTGTGGTGCCATGGCAGACGACATTTGATACACTTGAAAAACTGTCCTCTTGTATTGCGCGGTGTGTGAAGTTTCTTAGGATTGGATCAAGTGTTTTCGGCCTTTTCGGGCATTTCGCAACCATTGAATTTTTGTAATTAGAGTGTTTCGCAATTTGGAGAAAGGGACTGAGAAGAGAGCGGCCCATTCTGACAGCCTTAGCAACAATAGGAAATTAGGGGAATCCCCTCCCCTTTGGTGATAAGCGTATTACTTGCGTCTCGGTCGCATCTCCTTGCAAAGTCGAGATATTTTCAATTTATTTGCACGTTTCAAGAGTTGCATGATTTCTGTTTTCTCTGGAGTATTTCGGCGTCTTGCCAACCTTCCGCCCATTCGTGAGTGTATTTTGAGCCAATTTATTGCAAGTGCTCACTCAAGTTTGAAGTTAGGCCTGTTGATTGGTTAGACCTCAACTGAGCTGCTTCAAAACCAAGGATAAATATCAACGATGAAGTGGCTGAAAATACATTTAAAAATGGGTGAAAGGATGACCAGATGGCTAAATAATCCAGAGAAAGCCCTTACCGGTCTAAACAAGTATGGTGTGACTCTTGAAAGGTGCAGATAAATCGAAATTAACTCAAGTTTGCAAGGAGATGCAACCGAATCGCAGAAAGGGGAGTCCCTGATTTCCTACTGCTGCTAAGGCTGTCAGAATGGGCCGCGCTCTCCTCTCTCCACATTGCAAACAGGTCTATTGGTACTTATCTTTGTTTCAAGTACTCATGAAAAACCCGAGAAAAATTACAAAAATACGCCAATCACCAGGCTACCAAGCAGAATCTTATTCATTCCAATCCATGGAGTACTCTATGTGCTAAGAAGTTTCAATTCCATATTCAATTTATGTTTTGCAAAAATTTCAAAATCCCTATCAGTTACTAAAACAACAAAATTTATCGTAGTAAGGTGATCGCAGTAAGGTCGATGATGGTAGTTATGTTAGCAGTCAGACAGGCATTGTATTTTTGACTGAACCAGTTCATTTTTGATTTCTTTTTCAAGCTGACGAAAGGTGCACCATCATCCGTGACGTTGCAGCCAGCACCAGGAGACACTGGCAAGGTATGATGGCGCCAAAATTTATGCATTATGTTTATACCGGGTGTCTCAGAAAAAGTATACAGAGTTTAGTGGGTGGAGCCGTAAGAACTTAGCTTTTATTCAGTGGTAATCAGTTTCAAACTGCTCCGTCATAGTCAACTTGAACATACAGGGTGTCCCAAAAAAATTGTGCTCCGTTTGTGTTGCTGCTGTGGAGGAGCCGTCAATTCAATTATTTTAGTATTTGCACATTTTCATAGGTTAGGCTTCAACTTAGAGTTTGAGACCTTGTTTGAGTCTTTCTGACTCGTGATTGCTGGTTTCTGGCAGAGAAAAGGCAAAATTAGTGGTTGCTTCAAAATCAACACTTCTGTTGTTCTCCAGCAATGTAAAAATCAAGTTAGTTTCCAAAGAAAGGGTTCTGGCGTCGTATTAAAATTTTTGCTAATCATTCTAAAGGGCTGGCAGTGTTTTCTATTCATGAGAGAGCACTTTCAGTCCTTTAAAAAATGTGGTGAAAATTTTGATACGATGCCGGAGTCCTTTCTCAGAAAACTTACTTTATTTTAAACATTGCTGGAGAATAACAGAAGTGCTGTTTTTGAAGCAACAATTTATTTTGCCTTTTTTCTATCATAAATCAGCAATCACGTGTCAGATTGACTCATACAAGGTCTCAAACTCTAAGTTGAAGCTTGACCTTTGCAACTGTGTACAAATCGAGATTATTGAATTTTCAGCTCTTCCATAGTAGCCACACCAACGGGGCACCTTTATTTTGGGACACCCTGTAGATACATCATTTGCTGATATTAATGCTTTGAAAGCTAAAATTTTACACTTAAAAGTTCAAATTTGCCACCACGTTCAATCCAGAGCTTTGGCCTTTTGGCCTAAGCAATGTTGTCGTCCTCGCCACCCCACCAGTCATAGTAACATATCAATTCAGAGGAGCGAATGAGTCTATAAGCTGGCCACTACCAATACAAGTGGAAGGGACTCCACTTGGAAGGGACTTTCTGACTTTATTGTCAAAGAGACCAGTTTTGCATAATTCACTCAGATTTCAGTTGCTTTGGCCCATGCAGGTTTTGTTGAGACCTATCTTGCAATATCCTGCCATGCAAGCTTCATGTACACATAAATTGGATATCAGCGACTGTTTGCGATATTGTTGACCAGTTGTCCTTCGGAAACGAAAAGCGTTTTCTTAAAGAGCTATTGACACCCAGAATCCTTTGCGAGCAAGCAGCAATTTCAGATTATCTAAAAATCAAATTTGGCCTTAGTGGAAAATATGAATCGACATTTTTATCGTTGAAGAGTTAAAGGGTTCGACTTTTATGTTGATTTTTCCAAATCAGTTCAGCTACCGCAATGTGCATCCATATTTTCCGTTAGGCCAAGCTAGACTTATGACGATGAGCCCCTTGTATCTCTGCAGTGAACAGTGCTCAGCAGTAAATCATGATGAAACTGTGAAAAGCTGACCCTATTTTCTGTTTTTATCAATCGAATTATGATGGAATCACGGCTTCGAATCTCGAATCACGGTCCCTAATTTCGAATCTCGGCCACGAATATCAAATCGCGTCCGATTGTTATTAATTATCCAGTAAAATCGAAAATTCTATCATATTTGCCGTAACCACAGGAATTCACAAATCTCGTAATCTGATTGGCGCTCTAAGAAGCCAAGAGTTTTGGCCTAAATAAGGTCACGTTTTCAGAGTATAATGTTTTGAGTCTCTGTTGACTGAAGCACCATTATTAGGCGAAGAGCACTGGGAAACAAGATTCTAGGTCATAAATCTAAGGCCAAACTTGATTTTCAGAGGGTCTGAAATTGTTTTGAGCCCCCAAATTGTAGTGAGCCCCCAAAGGACCGTGGGGGTAATGGCTCTTTAGATAAGGCCAAAACTTAAGCTGGCAGCTGACCTTGTTAAAAGGCCAGGTCTCGCCAGTCCGTATGCCACGTCTTTACTATTCGCAATATGTATGGAAGTTGATTGCTCTCCTATGATTAAGGAGTCAGTCCGTGTCGGCGGGTCAACAGATCAATCATTTTGCAAACAGCTGAGCAGGGCCTTCGGGAAATGTTTATGTTATTTAAATCAGCCACACACGATCAAGTACATATTATACAGTAGAGACCGGAATAAAAGAAGCTAGGTCTTTCTTGGGCAGCCTGAATAGGTTCTTAATTAAGTGGCTGTTATTCTAAATTCCAGCCTGCAGGGTTCTTAAAGATGTTCTTGTATACAGTACTCACTGCACATATTAATACTGTTGTCAGCATAAGAAATCTAAAGACCTTTTGAGAATTCCTTGAGAATTCTTGAGAACATCTTTATGTTAGAATTATTGTTAAAAATCTGATAGTCCCTTGTACCACTGAAGAATTCTGATCAGAATGTCAAGAATCCTTGAGAGTTCTGAGGAATTCTGAAGACTTGAAACTTGTTATAAAAGAACCTCTTTGTCAACCGCTGATAGGTTCTGATTTAGGGGGTTTAAAATATTGAATTTCAGCCTCAAGGTTCTTATGAAAATAGATTCTTTTGTAGGGGTTTCTACTCTACTGATGAAGAGCCTATGGCGATGTTATTGCTGTGCTAACCATTTTCACTTTTTTGCAGCCGTGTGGTGTGGATTATGAGTTGAAAGTGTACATGTCAGATACAGCAGACGAAAAAGAATACAAAAAGTATTATAAACTTTCATTTTTCCATGTTCTATGTTATTAGAATGATAATGTTATTATGTCTTGGAAGAAATCCTTGAAAGAAGTTGTGCATTCTCAATGACAAGTCTTTTCATTGGCAGGCGACTTAAGATCCCGGGGGGGGGGGGGTACATGACTTGCAGATGGACGGGGGTCTGCCGCCCGGTTTTCAGAAAGCTACCCTCTTCTAATTACCGACAGTTGCCGTCATATCCACTTTTATGATGAATTTTGGCGGAAAACTACCCATTTTTGACAATTTATTCCAATTTCTGGAAAACCCACCCATGTTTATGGAAAATCTGCCGAAAAAGGGACCATTGTTTAGAGAATTTTCGGGCCCAAAAACCCCGGGCCAAAAACCCACCCATATGGGTGGCACATACCCGTACCCTCAACATGTTATGTTACCCCACGGGCTTAAGATATGGTGATTATCTGAAACCAGATGGTCCAAAGAAGAGCCAAATTTATTTTTTCCAAACCAATCAAAACAGGAATGTAAAAGTAAAGTAAAAACAATGTTATAGTCTTATATCTAGCCAAAGGACACTCAACCGACTTTACACCTTACTATGCTTAATAGCATTACTATGCTTAATAGTAACTTACTACGCTTAATAGCATACAACTAGGTTACTATGCTTAATAGGTTACTATGCAATAGGTTACTATGCTTAATAGCATACAACAGGGCGCAGGCACAGACGGCACTCATAACCACGGATCAGGTACCCTTTTATACCCGAGATGCACAATTTGTGTTAGCACCTTGCCCAAGGATGCTTCCCGCAAATGTGGCCGGTGTAGGTATCGAACCCACGACCCTTGGATCGTGATTTCGACACCTTACCATTATGCTAGACTGATGACGACGAGTCCCTTGTATCCCTGCGGTAAACCTTGCTCAAGAGGGACTCATAATGAAACAGTAAAAAACCTGGCCCTATCTTAGGCATTCGATTGATCGAATCATGATCGAACGACTGCCGTAGCTCTGTTCAACGGTCACTCCTCGGAAAGAAAAGACGACAAAAACCACGTGAAGCAGACGTTTCATCAACGAAACTTGGTATAAATCTGAAGAAGGAAGTTCATTTTACCTGGTAAGTGCAAAATGAGTCTCTCAACGCTACATTTTCCATATTTTTAAGACCAAAACGAACCAGAGAAATCTTCAACTACCTGCCGCAGCAACTTCGTTCAAAATCTAGTCAACTGCATCATTCGAATTGCAAATTCGACAGCATTGTTCTTGGCTAAATTTCGCAATCTGATTGATACTGGAGGAATAGACATTTTAGCTATTCTAGGAAAGAATCTGAGTCGAACGATGTTACGATGCAATTTGAAGAATTTTCGAATGTGCATAATGGTGATAGAACCTCTAACCCCACTCGAACGAACCTCGCGTATAAAATTGTATAAAAATAACGCTCGATCCAGGCTCTTTTGTAGAATAGCTAAAAGGTCTATTGCGAAGTTTGGGCCTAAATAGGGCCAGGTTTTTCATAGTAATACTATGAGTCTCTATTGACCGAAGCGCCATCATCAAGTCAAAGAGCTCAGGGAAACAAGAGACTCTTCGTCATAAGTCTTCCATTATGCCACCGATACTACTAATTACCTTTGGGAAAAGATTTTGTCCTTACTTGCCAAATAAAGAAATTTAAAGGATAGCCTTAGAATTGAAGTTTCTGCATTTTGCTAAACATAGGAATTTTTCGCTACATATGGTACATTTTGGCAAAGTCCTTTGACGCAGGTGTTTTTGTTCGGCTTTGCTTTTCACGCAAAAGATTTGCTTGAAGTGGAAGTTGCCTACTGGTTTCGGGGTGAATGGCCGAGTGGCTTAAACAGTTCGCGTCAGGTAACCTCCAGGTGACTGAGGTTAAGCTCGGTCGAGTGAGATCAAACTCCGGATGGGTGACCTTGGAGGCCTGACCTCACAACTCACCGCGCCGTCCTTCGGAAGGGACGTTAAACTAGGGGTCCCATGCCTGGATGCAGCATGCACAGTGGGCCTAAATTAGCTTTCAGTAGCTAGAAATCCTGACAAACCCTCTCAAAACAAATTGAAAAACAAATAGGTTTCAAATTTTTAATAAAACGCTGGGTGTAAAATTGTATGGCCAATTTCTTTGAACTGAACGGCTTCAAAGAAACTTGAACTATTTTGCAGCAAGTCTCCCCTTGGAAATTTCTGAAATTTTCAATATTTTCAGAATTACAGTGTTTTTCTTCTTATTTAAGAATTCAAAAAATTTTTCGAAAACAACTTAAAAATATCGTAATTTCTAAACCTGTTGATGAAAGATCGAATAATGTTCAAGAAAACCATAGTTTATGGATGCCTACATTATGGTATCAAGCAAAACTCTTTCACTTTTCTAGTTTGTGTTTTTGAAATTAGATGACGTCGCATCATAAAATGAGCTGAAATATGAAATAGACTATAATTTCGACAAATATTCAAGATTTCAGAAAAGTCCAACGGTAGAATCATAGAAAATTGGCTAAAGTTTCTTTCAAGTCATTCAATTTAAAGAAATAAGTCATTAAATTTTACACCCGCCTTTTTCCGTAGATTTAAAGATTTGGAACCTATGCTACTGGTTTCTAATTATGACGATGCAAAAAGATGATGTTATTCTCATTTTCTTGCAGGAACTCCGTTCGGCTTGCAATAAGGAAAATAACATATGCACCTCCCGTTCCAGCGCCGCAGGTATGTAACTTTGACTGAAAAGGTATTTGTCTACGCGTAGGGGTAAACGTTCTTCCAAGCATTTTTAGATTTTTACTCGGTAGTGTCTACCGGGGTATCTACAGTTGGTCCTCACAAGTTATAGACAAAAACAAAACGTTTGTTGAGCCAGCATGATGATGAATTGTAATAAATATTTCTATGTTGCTGATACAATTCCGAAAGAACCTTGCTCCTGACTGGTGATCAAAGTTTCGGTGCAGTTGCAAGTAGAATCAATTAGAAGCAACGATTTCCTTCATCAAAGCCTCGGCATGGTAAATTACAGCGTTAGCAAAAGGTAATGTCAACAGATTGAAAAAGGTCTATTACTTTTATTCTATTCCATATGTTGCTGCAGTTTGTTCCCATTTCCCAAAACGCTGCACTCACAAACTAACGCTATTGCTAGTGTTTAAATATAAACAGATGCACCCCTCCTCATTTCTTTCTATTTATTTTCTTTCATAATGTGGCCTTTAGCTGAAAAATCTAAATGGCATTCATTGTGAGGACTCGGTGGCTTTATGTATCTTTCCTCGCCATGAATGTCACAGTTTAATGTAATTGTAGTTTGTAATTTTAATCATAGTTGTCGCTTTTGATTGATAAATAGAAAAAATATGATGATGAACGTGAACGAACTCCATAAAAACATGTTATGCTCTATGTATGTAGATATAAACACTTAACCGGAAGCTTTTTGGTTGTCTTGAGTCACCAAAGCAAGTACCTGTGGTACCTGTGTCACTTTCATTCATGAAACTCTTATCTAATTTCTTTCTTCTCATTGCATTTTCTCTCCTTGTTCTAATTCTTTACCTCAAAGCTTGTCTCTGCAAACTCGTTTTCCCGACGCAAATAGAAAATTATTTCTCCAAATTCTTGGATCACGGAATTTTCATCTGGATGCTTACTGCTTTTGTTCATGACTAGTATCACTGGAAACTCGAATTTTAAGGTGTTTTAGCATTGGAGGTTCCAGCCAGCAACTTAGGCCAATCCGCCATTGCTAAGAGTTCGTACAGCGTTGTTTTGGCTTCCATATCTAGTAGTTAAATGTAGGGGGAGAGCTTTGTCGCAATTTTCACCATTAAAGTCGTATTTTGAGCGTCCATCAGTCTATTAATAGCGATGACATGCAATCAGTCTAGTTGAACCCTGCAAGAAAAAAACCAAATTAATCTTGAGCCTTGAAAGGAAATAAGTTAGTAACTGCAATAAAGAGCAACGTTAAATAACCAAAAACGCGTTTCTTCGCACCCTCGTCAGTTCACTTCGTGCGAAGTACAAATTAACGATACAAACTAGCCGCTTATAAGAAAATCTAAAACCACATAGCATTAACTTTTACTTCTACATTGTTTTAGATTTTCTTTTGTTCATCTGGCGTTTAGCTTGTATCATTGATTTGTTCGATGCACAAAGCCAACTGACGAGGGTGCGACGAAACGCGTTTTTGGTTATTCAGCATCGTTCCTAATTTCAGAGGTACTAACGTATTTCTTTCCTTTCAGGGTTTAAAATCAATTTGTTCTCTCTTTCAGGCTTCAACAGTTTCTCTCTAGTTGCAAGTTTTTTTTTGGTTTTTGTTCTTTTACAGGAGTTAACGGTGTCATTTTTATCATTCCATATTTCGAAATTCCCCAGAAACGTGTAAATGCTTTATTTGTCATAAGCCACGTTGTACGCACATTTCATCCAAGTTGAAGTCAAGTGAAAGGGGGCTCTATGAGATATAAAGTCAGTGTACAGGGGCGTGAGAAAATGAACATTTCGGTACATTCATTAATTGTTCAGAATCGAATCATCCTTTGACTGTTAATTCAGCCTCATCAATTATGCTGTTTGACCAAACCTCCTCCTCATTGAATCCATGTGACATTACGCAATAGATTGTTCCTAGCGCAGAAATCTGCTGAGCGGATGATCGAAGTAGGAAATAGGAGGATTAAGTGGAAGGGAAAATGAGCATTGCGTAGCCACAGATTTCCAGATGGCGATAAACCTCTTCCGATGACGGCATCCAAGCAGGCTGTCAAAGCCAAAGAGAACTACGGGATGGCTGAAGAAATATCCTGTTTTGAACAAGGGCATATTTTAAGGCTGAAATGAAAAGACGAGTGAAAAATCATTCCTGGACTATTCATAGAATTTAAATATTTGCATTTGGTACCTGTCCTTGCTTGAATTCAATTAATCGCCAAAAATTTCAGGTGAATAAATTTCGGACCAAATATTCTTGGACTAAGAATTTTCGGACCGTCTTTCACCATAATGAGAACCGTAATTTATGAAGGTCCACCGGGCGACCAAGAAAAAACTTCACGAGCTAGGTTGCGCAAAGCTTTATGTAAGTAAATGCTATGAACATAAACAAGGTGTCAACATGTTTATTCCAACTGTCCGAAAAGACTCTTTAGGATGCCCCTTAAAATTGTGCCCCGTTTGTGGTACTGCTGTGGAGGAGCTGTAAATTCAATCATCTCGTTTTTACACAGATGCATAGGCCAGGCTTCAACTTAAGGTTTGAGACCTTGTATGAGTCAATCTGACAAGTGGTTTCCGATTTATAGTAGAGGAAAGGCAAAATAAGTGGTTGCTTCAACAAGGGCAGATTTTGTAATACAATAGCATCAGTCGCTTTGGTTCACACTTCAATTCAAAACGATTAACCAATGCTGACAAAAGAAATTCTCTCAAGCAGAAATTGAAAACAAACGAAGCCGCAAAGTTACACTGAAACCAGTACGGCAAACTCTCGTTTGGTGCAGGCGAAGAGAGGTTTTTAAGAGAAGGAATGTGCTTATAACAAAAGAAAATGGATAAATCTAAAGCTCTTTCTCGCGGATTTTGTTTATTTGATTCAGAAACCGAGCAGAAGGCATTACAATTTTTGCATATTTATTGCTCAGACGTACGCAGTCACTCCTCATCTCCTGAATCAAATAAACAAAATCCGCGAGACAGAACTTTAGATTTATCCATCTTCTTTCGCTATAAGCACATACCTTCTCTTAAAAACCTCCCATCGCCCGCACCAAACGAGAGTTAACCGTACTGGTTTCAGGGCAACTTTGCGGCTTCGTTTGTTTTCAATTTCTGCTTGAGATTGACCTTTTGTCTGCATTCGCTAATCGCTTTGAATTGAGGTGTGAACCAAAGCGACTGATGCTATTGTATTACAAAATCGGCCCTTGTTGGTTGCTTCAAAAGCACCACTTTTTTTGTTCTCAAGCAATGTCAAAATAAAGTTAGTTTTCAAAGAAAGGTTTCTAGCGTTGTATTTAAATTTTTGCTAAATCTTTTAAAGGGTTAGCAGTGTTGTCTGTTCATAAGAGAGCACTTTCTGCCTTTTTAACAAGTGTAGTGAAAACTTTGATGCGATACCTGGACATTTTCTGTTAATCTTACTTTATTTTGACATTGCTGGAGAAGAACAGAAGTACTGTTTTCGAAGCAACCACTTATTTTTCCTTTTCTCTGCCAAAAATCTGCAACTACGTGTCAGATTGACACAAACAAGGTCACAAACCGTAAGTTGAAGCTGGACCAAGGCAACTATTCAATCTCGTCCCCAGAGTGAGTTCGTTGCTCTACCTCTACTATGGGATACAAGGGGCCGTTTGGCAATCTGATTGGCTGTTCGCCATTTTGGGCCGTAACTCCGATTTGCGCTCGGTAAACGCCCTCGGCATGCCAAATTTCAGCTTAAAACCATATTCTTTTCCTGTTCCGACCATAATTTGCAACTTATTTCCGAAATTCGAAGAATAACGAGCCATTTCATTTTTGAAGCTGCGGTGAAAGTTTCCCGAGATTGTAACTTAGGCCCATTTTCGTTCCAAACAAACCGAGCTTACTTTCACATCAAACACACCTGCCGACCCCAGATTATTGTTTAAATACCTGCAAAAAGGTTCGAATAAGGTCCCCAAAGTGTTTATTTTCAATTTCTCCATTCATCTTGTGCAGAATTAGCGCCAGAGCAATGGCCATTTTTCGTCGATTGACGTTGCCTGGCCAACGGTGAAATCCATAATGGCTTCCACATTTGCCCATTTTTTGGGCAAATGTGATCGAAGTGTACCAGGGTGTTCATTCGGCTTCGTGATCAGCGTATGACATAAGAACACCCTGGGAACGAGGTTGGCAACTATGTAAAAACAGACATAATTGAACCTACAGCTCCTCTACTTACCACACAAACGGGGCACAATTTTTTTGTAGTATCCAAAGCAACAGGATGAACCATGAGCGACAGGACACAAAAAGATTGGGTCGGGCCTAAGCTACTCTCGCAGTGATTACTGAGACCAACGTTATGAATTCAGTTTGCAATCAATATGTAATGATGTAAGGAATACTTACTCGTGCTCTTGTTCTTCTCTGTCATTTCCTTGCCTTGCAATTTCTGCCAAATACAGCCAGCATCGGAGCTAGATTCCCCTTCCACGACAGAACTGACTAGAACTGATCAGTCAAGTCATGGCGAATATATTTTCGCTCCTCCGCACTCACCTTTTCAAAACTGCAGAGGAGCGAAAATATATTCGCCATGACTTGACTGATCAGTTCTAGTCAGTTCTGTCGTGGAAGGGGAATCTAGCTCTGATGCTGGCTGTATTTGGCAGAAATTGCAAGGCAAGGAAATGACAGAGAAGAACAAGAGCACGAGTAAGTATTCCTTACATCATTACATATTGATTGCAAACTGAATTCATAACGTTGGTCTCAGTAATCACTGCGAGAGTAGCTTAGGCCCGACCCAATCTTTTTGTGTCCTGTCGCTCATGGATGAACTAGGTGCCGACCCAAATTACATGGCTTTTTAAGCAAACTTAACCAATCATGATTTACGACGAAATCACGTGACGATTACTTTCGCGTCAAAAATTAGCCTTAGCACATACAGTTTTGCAAAAGGCGGAACAGGCAAAGTGTGACCGGGTGTCGTACTTTATAATTCCGTACTTTCCCATCAAAGATAGATTTCGAGAAAGTGAAACAATTCAGATGATAACGGGAGTGTGACCGCAGTCATTGAATCAAACGGAGGCGCATTAAAAGATCTGTTTCAACCACCATGCACATGGCGCATGCTGTTTTTTCGTTGGGCTTTGTTGTCGCCATTTCATGGGCCATGAAACTTGAAAACACATGCAAAGCATGTCCGTTGAAGCGGACTGTTTCAGCATCTGTGGAATCTTTTTGAAAGACGTAATGCCTGTTCTCGCCTTATGTCTTTGCGATCGACCTAAGGTGGGCGTTTCATGACTGAAAAACTGTTTAGATGACTCGGAAAAAGATCAGTTCCGATTAGCCCACTAAGCTAATTGAAACTTTGAGATTTCCTACGCAATTTTTTGGTGTGGTGCGGAAGAGTGTTTTCAATCTGATTTTTGTATTTTCACTCATACAAGGGACCCGCAACCAAACATATTCTAGGTAAAAACAACACGGACTGTTTAAAGAAATCTCGAGCGTCTTCTATTTTCAAACGTTGAAAGAAAAGTCGAACGCTGAGTCGAACGTCATTAAGGCAGCATTTACACGGGACCTGTTGGAACCTTTCCATATGGAACTGCTTGGAACTGTTCCCACTGTATCGCGTTTACACGGGATCGGTTCCAAAAAGTTCCAAGAGCTTTGTTAAATCATGAATATTTTTCAAAACAAAGACGTCGACATCTCTTTTGTTGTTCAAAACAAAAATGGAAATTTCCATCAGGAACCGTTCCACCCGTTTACACGAGACCTTTCTGGGAACGGTTCCCAATGGGATCGATTTCGTAAGTGAACCCGTTTGGTAGCTACAGGTAGCTGCTCCGTTTGGAACGGTTCCAGTGGGTCCCGTGTAAATGCAAGGCCTAAAAGTACTCATTTGGGTACGGTTCCAAATGGAACCGATCTCGGTTTTTACGAATTGCTGTTGTGTTGTGCAGTTGTATTGAAGGCCACAAATTCTGTTGTGTTGAAATTCTGTTGTGTTGTTGCAGTTATGTTGAATACACAACGTGTATTCAATACAACTGCAAAAACACAACAGAATTTCAACACAACAGAATTTGTGGCCTAACTAAACGATAACACTGCAGAGATACGGAGATAGGATTCAAGAGAAATTTAACACAGTTAACTAGCAGGTATGATTAAATCTTAGGCCCCCGTCCACACGTATCCGGACATTTTTGAAAACGCATCTTTTTTTACCCGTTTTGGGTTAGCGTCCACACGGAGATGGCGTTTTCGGTCACCAGAAACGAAGCTTTTCGAAAACGCTCTCCAGAGTGGATCTTTTTGAAAACGCCGTTTTCATGTTGTCGTGTGGACGGGTGAAAACGGAGCTTTTCAAAAACGCTGACGTCACAGCATCGATTTACGACGTACCAGAGCATGCGCACGAATCTTTGGGGATCACGCAAGGGCATTTTGATTGTTTGTTTTCTTTTGTCAAAGTTCGAAAAGCGGAGTTTGAATGCAGCAGCGTCTTCGTGTGGACGGGGATATTTTCGAAAACGCTCCTCGTGTGGACGCGGATATTTTTTATACGAATAAAAAAGATGCGTTTTCAAAAATATCTGGATACGTGTGGACGAGGCCTTAGTAGATTTATGTGTATTACTGAATCGAGCAAGCATTAGGCTGTATTCACATTAAAAGCTTATTTTTGCGTGCATGCTTTTGCTTGCGTAAACACGCTTTTATTTGCGTTTTACTGTTCAGATTGATATTTCCCTTGGATCCCATATAGCAGGTCGCTTTTTGTATGCTTTTCATTTCACAAGTAAAAAGCGACCTGCTATATGGGATCCAAGGGAAATATCAATCTGAACAGTAAAACGCAAATAAAAGCGTGTTTACGCAAGCAAAAGCATGCACGCAAAAATAAGCTTTTAATGTGAATCTGCTTGCTAACCAAAAAGCTTTTTCGCATGAGCAAGCTTCTTTCCGCATGCAAATATTTTGCAGTCTGAACACCCTAAGGGATCAGTATGGAGGATTTCTGCACGAGCTTTTACGCGCTTACAAAAGATTGTGCAATGTGAACGCAGCCTTACTGAACCATTCTCCGCCACCTGTGCGTAGATTCAAATAGTTTAGAACCAAGAATGATAATCCAAAATCAATTTTTGGTTGAAAGCTTCCTGATGACATCGCATAGTTACAAAAAGATAACCACTAAACACAGACACATACAGAAGAGATTTGGCTGCTCATTTAAAATCACCGTTAGGCTGCGTTCACATTGCACAATCTCTTGTAAGCGCGTAAACACTCGTGCAGAAATCCGCCATACTGATCCCTTAGAGTGTTCAGATTGCAAAATATTAGCATACGGAAAGAAGCTTGCTCATGCGAAAAAGCTTGTTGGTTAGCAAGCAGATTACTTACACGCGCGTGCAGGCGAAATCTATTGTATGCTTTTCATTTCACAAGTAAAAAGCGACCTGCTATATGGGATCCAAGGGAAATATCAATCTGAACAGGAAAACGCAAACAAAAGCGCCTTTACGCAAGCAAAAGCATGCGCGCAAAAACAAGCTTTAATGTGCACGCAGCCTTAGAGCGTAGAACTGACATGGACTTTCCATATCATGAATGTAATCTTTACTGTCTTTTTTTCAGCCAATGGTTGAGACGTCGAAAGAATTTATGATGTGTCCTCACCCACTTTATTTAGAGGCTAGCTTAGATAAAGGAGTAAGTAGTATATTTATTGTCCAAAGTAATGTTGTGTTGTGTTTGTTCCATGACAGAAATGTCGATAACAAGATAAACAGGATACAGGAAAGGGCCCTTCGAATCGCATACAAAGACAACACTTCTCCTTACGAGAAATTGTTAGAAAATGATAATTCGGTATCTATACATCAGAAGAACCTGCAGTTGCTTATGGTTGAAATTTACAAAACAAGGAATCACTTGAATCCTTCGTTTATGATGGAAATTTTTGAGGAAAAGGCAATGCCGTATCAACTAAGAAGTTTGAGCAATTTAAACCTACCAAAAGTGAGAACCACATGCTATGGTACAGATACCGTAAGGTTCATGGGTCAAAGAACATGGGCAAAATTACCCATTGAAGTGAAAACTTCAGTCTCTTTGACTGTTTTTAAAAAACATCTTAAAACAACAAAATGCAAACATTGCAACTGTAGGATTTGCAAAACTTTTATATATGGTTTAGGTTTTTTGTAATTATTAAGTATTTCTTTTGTATACACCTCTTGTAAATAGTTGGCCTTAATTAGCTTTTATCTTTAGCTATTTCGAACAGCCAACTTTAAATCAAAGAAGTAATAATAATAATAATAATAGTAATAATGATAATTTAATCGTCGCAAGTCAAAAAGTTACCCATTTCTAGTGAAAAATTTAAATTCTGAGACTCATATTTAAGGATTTTCGAGGTTCTACTGGGTGAGTCAATAAAAACGCCCGGCGTTTGAAAAAATCCTGCTCTTTGAATATCAAAGCAATGATGTTGAAAACTGTCTTGTTTTATCCTCGATATACCAAGTTAGGTTCAATAATCTACCCGGCTTTAATCGGTCATTCCTTTCCGTCGAAATGAGCTTTTCTGCAGAAAGACCATTTCGAAAACCTGCAAAAACGAGCGAAAACAGCAAGCAAAATTTCCCTGTGTTCTCTTTCCTAGCAATAATGACTCTTGGATGTGCTCATGTATTTCGTCCTCATGGGAGAATGGAATCCCCCTGAATAAGTTTTCACACTACGGGGAAGACTTTCAACCTGCCAAAACGAGAGCACGGGCTAAAGCATGCTGAAAGTCATCGCTGTGAGGTAAACACATTAGGGATTTTTGCTTGCAATTTTAGCACGTTTTTAAGGTTTCTCAACGGGATTCATTTTAGAACATTACCTACAGAATCTGAACAGAGTGACCGATTTTAGCCAGGAAAATTTCTGAAAATAATTGAACATGTTAGCTATTTAATCAGATATTGCAAAATATCATTGCTTATGTATTAAGGGAGCAGTAGCCTTTCAAACTCCGGGCGTTTTTTTGACTCACCAGGTATACCCATCCTTATGGGCGGCACATACCCGTTGCTCAATATATCGAAATTACCCCCCCCCCCCGGGATTTTAGGATACAATATTGCTCTTCGCTATTTTGGACATTTGAAATAATGGATTCGAGTGAATTTCATAATCATCAGACGTGTTTTACTCTGTAAACAGACTGCAAGTGAAAGGATACAAGAGAACCTGAAAGATCGTTGAATTAGCTACGAGTTTGAACTCCAGGTTCCCAAGTGCAGAAATCGAATTTACTTTGGGAATAGAAGAGCAGGTTTCTACTCAAGCAGCGAAGGAGCAAATAGCTGCAAAAACAAGATTGTGAGATTTTGAAACTCGCAGATCTGTCAAAGATTTTTGAGATTTTTATGAGATTTTTAAAGAGTTATGAGACTTTCAAAGAGTTTCAAGATACTGCAAGAGTTTTTGAAGATGTTGCCAGGTTTTTAAGGATTCAAATGATTTTAAAGATTTCCAAGTGATCCTTAAAGAATTTTTGGAGAATTTGTATCAGTTGTTGGAGGAGATTTCTGGGACTTTCTTTATCTTCAGGAAGATTTTTAGCGTTTTTCGGGACTTCCAAAGTTTATGATTTGTGGAGATCTTGGATTTTTGAAGATTTTTTACGAAATTGTGCGAGTTTTTGGAGTAATTTGCACCTCGCAAGCTGGACTGATGACATTCGTCTAAGTTTTGCTCCATCGAATTGAATTGTTATTGTGGGGTATCGTTGGGGGGAATGGAGCGAAAGCAAGGACTCATGTAGTAAGTCTACTCGTAAGCAACTACTTGCAGTAACAAAGTCGTGATGCCTGTAGCTTTCATTAGGTTATTACCATTTTTTTTTGTTTTTTCAGATGTACTACCACGGTGAGACAATAAATGTAAATGTTCATATATCAAACAGATCGAAAAAGACATTGAAGTCCATAAAACTGACAGGTAGGGAATGTTTTTGACAGATATTTGAGATTTTACTGAGAAATGCAAATTGTAGAACTTCTTGAAAGAGCCTATCTGAAACATTTAGGGTAAACGTTCCATTTGCATCAGGAGAACAATGTTATTTCGCTCTATATTGGCTTGTTGCAAATCGATAATAATCTTTGCAGACGTGCCTATGAGTTCAATGACTAGGCAACTGGAGTTTTGATTTGATGATCTCTACAAGTACAAATCTATTTCAAATTTCAGCCTGAATGGGTTCTTGTGTAATGGGGGTCTAAATTCAAAATTTCAGCCCACAGTTTCTTAATCACTAGGTTCTTATACGTGGATTCTTTTACTGTTGTCAATCTCTCAGCCATCAAGCAGAAGTTGGTTGATTCAACTCACTCCAGTTCAATTGGTGCAAATGGGAAATTTCTTCTGGCTCACCTAGTAGCTGTACAGAACATGGGACTTAGGACTGCAACTTTTGCACACTTATCTTGTGATGCCTACGGATAGCACCCTCATATAAGGACCTACAGCCTTGGAAGTCAACTTGCAGTCCTGGACATAAGATTTTGAGAAATGCGATTTTTCTCCATTTTTAGATCTCACAACCAAGATACTGTCAAAATTGCCACCTTTCACCCGCGCCCCATCTCAGTATTGGTCTTTTGTGATCAGTAGTCATTGCAGGTATCAGATTTTGCAATATGCCCACAAACAACGCTTATAGTGGGGAGCAGAGGGTTGCTAAATGGGAAATTTAGGAATTTTATGAAATTCTCAGCGCTGATAACGAACATTGTGGATTCTTATACAATGAAAACAACGGATTGGTTTTTATGAAACGATTGAAAATTTGGACATTTCCGACTGCTGATTCTTAATCTACCAGATTTTTATACGTGGATGTTTGCTGTATTTGATTTACTGTACCGTAAATCCTCGAATAAGCGCACGGGCGCTTATTTAATTTCTGAGCCTCAAAGGGGGTGCTTATTCTAGCGGGGCGCTTATTCGACAGGGTGCTTATTCGAGGATTTACAGTAAATTACTGGAGTTAGAAAAAAGGAAAGATCGGCAAAGATTTTCCCTTATCGTAATATTTCAATTGCCAGACAAATATTGACGGTTCCATTGAGTGTTTGAGATGATATTGTCTACGGATAGCTTCAGACTTGTGAAATGCAGTGTTGCTAAATCTATTTGGTTTTAACATACTGTGAATGTAGGATGGAAGATTATAGAACCCCGTTTTTGTAAATCCCTAATTTTTACTTTACTCGCTAGTTGATAACACATCATAGCTGCAGATTAATATTTCTGAAGAACTTCAGCTTAAAACAAGGCTTTTTGACTTCTTACTTGTCATGTTGCAGCTGAGCAAGGGTGGATTTTGTAAAACATTCCGTTACTGCTGTGCAAATTCGAATTCGTCAAATTTTTTTTAAGGAATAAGAACAAATCGGTGGATTAAGACTTCCTTAGCATAGGTTCCAGATTTTTAAATCGGTGTAAAAAGGCGGGTTTATAATTCAATGACCTATTTCTTTAAACTGAATGGCTTGAAAGAAACTTTAGCTACCTTTCTATGATTCTACTGTTGGACTTTTCAGAAATTTGAATATTTGTCGTATTACAGCCTATTTTGTATTTCAGCTCATTTTATGATTTGACATCAGCAAATTCCTAAATCATAAACAGGCCCGTAGAAAGCAGGGGGCTGGTAGGGCTCAAGCCCCCCAATAGTTTTGAGAACAATAGTTTTACGTCACAAGGCTTAGATTAATTAGTCATATTGTTCTCTATTGTTTTAAGAACAATTGGCCCCCAATTAGCAGCTGCTTCCTACGGCCCTGCAAACCCAGAAGAGTGGAAGAGTTGTGGTTGTTACCATATTGTAGACATCTATTTACTATGATCCAGGCATGGAATTAATACAAAAAATGAGAATCTGATACTGCATTCACATTGACAGAGTTAAACCAGCTTTATCTAAACCAGTTTAAATTTCAACCAATCAAATGGCTGGATTCCTTGGATTGACCAATCAGAAGGCCTTATTCAAAAACCTGGTTTAGTTTAAGCTGGTTTAACTTGCAATGTGAATGGGGCATATGTAAATGGGGCATCTATTCACTATGATCCAGGCATGGAATTAATACCAAAAAATGAGAATCTGATACTGCATTCACATTGACAGAGTTAAACCAGCTTTATCTAAACCAGTTTAAATTTCAACCAATCAAATGGCTGGATTCCTTGGATTGACCAATCAGAAGGCCTTATTCAAAAATCTGGTTTAGTTTAAGCTGGTTTAACTTGCAATGTGAATGGGGCATATGTAAATGGGGCATCTGTTCACTATGATCCAGGCATGGAATTAATGCCAAAAAATGAGAATCTGAGTTATGATTTCATCATAGGGAAAAGACACGATACGATTGCACAAAACAAAAAATTTTTCAAATCGGGCTTGTGAGTCCAGAGTTATGATAATTTGAAGTAGGCCTATGACACCAAGTTTTGTTTTTCGTTACCATTTTCGGCCTAATGTATTTTCAAAAACGTTATCTGTTTTACCCATAGATATCTGCACTTTATGAAAATGCAAATTAAATCTTTAAAATCTCAAGCTGAAATAGAATTTTTCAAAATGGAGTACGGTATGTTTAAGCACGAAAATAGCGGAAAACATCAGAATTTCACCTTTTATAGTGAAAAAAATCTGGCTAAATCTGACTCTTAGCAAAAAATGTTAGAATTAAATTTGATGTGTTGGGAGCATTTTTGCCAAAGGATTCGTACAGATTCGTGCGAACAAATTTTCACGACACTTGGAAGATTTTAGGCCCTATTCGAATTTAAGGTTTTACTCCATTGAACAAAAATCTATTTTATTAATTCCATGATTTCTAAAGAGCTGGATAACAGTGATGGCGGAAATCTACACGAGCGTTTAAGCGCTTACAAATGATTGTGCACTGTGAACGCAGCCATGCACAATCTTTTGTCCCTTTCTCAACATTGTGAAAAAGTCAATTTACCGTTGCTGCTCCCAGTATGGTGTACAATGAGCTTACAGAAGAGACCAAACCGCTCTTCTAGTGTATCATTTGCATATGTTCTCACACTATACTGAATCATGTCTTCGTTTTTTAGTGAGGCAATATGCAGACATTTGCCTATTTTCTACTGCACAATACAAATGCCCTGTAGCAACGATAGAATCAGAGTAAGTACACAGTTCTTTATTAAATGAAATATGTTTTTCTAGCCGTTATTCGCTTCTTCCGGAGGGGGGGGGGTGGGGGTACTTGACTAGGGATAAGACGGGGTTGTGTGGCAAATATCTCCACACCCTGTACCCTGTCGCATAAAAAATGGCCCAAAAATATACTCTGTCGCATAAAAAATTTTGCCAAAATCCATTGTTTGAAGTGGACTCTAAAAGGCATCCTTCCGCATGATACCCTGTCGCATAATTTTCTTATCAATTGTAATACCCTGTCGCATAATTTTTATCAGAAAAGGACACCCTGTTGAGCTGCACATCCCGTCAAGTCAAGTATGGGAGTACTCCCCGGGCGTTCATCCTACCTACAAGGTGTTCCACAATGATTGTGCCTTGTTTGTGAGGTTGCCGCGGAGGAGCAGTTGCTTTGATTTTCTTAATTTTGACACAGTTGCCTAGATCAGTCTTCAGTTTAGAGTTTTAGAGTTTAAGACCTTGTTTGAGTCCATCTGACAAGTGGCTGCATAATTATGGGAGGGGAAAGGCAAAATAAGTAGTTGCTTCAATAAACAGCACATCATTTGTTCCCTAGCAATGTTAGAATTGAATAAATGTTCAAAGAAAGGGCTCTAGCATTGTATTTTAATGTTTTCTGCATTTTTAAAAAGTTAGCCAAAATGTTTATCAGCAACACAACACGATTAACCCTTTTACAAATGTAGAATGTATTTTGATCTGACGCTAGAACACTTTTTTTTTGTTCCACAGATAGCTTGTTTTTCGAACAATCGGATACTTTTTTGAGACCTACTGTTGTCGTATTACTTTCGCTGATATCATACGATGATCATTATTTTCTGTAGGGATGGCTTTCCGGTAGGATCAAGTGGAACTCTGTCAAAAGTATACAATGTAAGGCCACTGCTAGCGAATAACAGGGTGAGTACACATATTTCTTTAAAAAGGAACTGCTTATCAGAAACTCAACTCTCAGATCGCCAAAAGAATTCAGAAACTCCAGTACTGGGGAAATATAACTTGAGAAACTATTCAGTTTGACAAAGAAAATCTTAACATGTTTCATTTTATTTCCACCGGTTTCCGGCATCATATTACTCGGAAAATACTGTAGTAATTTCTAAATATTGGAAACTCTTCAAACGACAATATTTTCAAATGTTCACGAGGGCACAGGTAGTGAGCATAAAGATTGTTGTGGACACTTTAAGAAAGTTGTAAGAACCTCTAACTACTCAAAATCTGATAATTTTATGAAACTTTCAGTACTGGTCCAAATTCTTTGTTTCTTTTAAATGAAAATATGCATATATTTCGAATCCATGTGTCGCTTGTCAAACACATGAGGCACCTTTACTGCTATCAGAGTGCTGTAATTGCAGGGACTTTTTCCCAACCATTTGCTCATAGGCACAGAATATTTTAATGAAAGCTGGCCGTCATCATTTATAATTAAGGTAACAGTTTTACACCTTGGTGAAGTGTTGCACGCATGATATAATGTGTTTCCAGGAGGTCACTTGTCCAGATAATGATTTTTACCAGCTACAGTAAAACCCGCAAACAAGAACATTGCAAAGCAAGAACCTGCAAACTGAATTTTTGCAGAGAAAGACACCCAGAGATAAGAACCAAAAAAAGACTGATCTATTTCGATGTTCTTATTAGATGGTACACAAAAATTTCATCATATCAGTCTAAACAAACTTTCAGCTATTGATAACTGAATACCTTTAACAGTTTTCAGGGATATGCAAATTGCTTATCAAGCTGCATGATATAAACTGTTTTGTCAACAACAGAATACCATACCCTCTAATATTTAAAAGTCATACCACCCTCAAGTTTATTAAACACATACTGTATAGCTATATCTATATTCATCATAATCAAGAGTGTCCTTGTGATAAGCATCACACCCTGAAAATTTTGTAAGTACCTCATTTATAAGAACCAACTCAGTCTATTTTCTAGAAAAGTATGTTCTTGTTTGCGGGGTTTTACTGTATGCGTAACTTGGGAGATCAAATGGGAGCCGGTGTATCTGAGGTAGTAAGTCATGAGACATCTATGAAATTATCTGAAATTTTCGATCTCAAAATTCGCCACAAATGCTCGGTGCTGTGGAATTTACTTTGTTATGATTTGAACGAAGCCGAATTTGCTTCTTTCAGATTGATGAATTTTATTATTCTCTTGTCTTCTCTTCGGTATCATGTCTGATTATATCTGCCTATGATCAGTGTCCGACGAAAATGTTTAGCAAGCCCTCATTTTCAGAGGTGAAAGTGCAAATTAAGCAAAATTCAAGGGCAGCTTTTTCACGATTGCAGGCTGAAAAGACTTGTAGTGCCGCCTCATTGCTTAAACTGCCCAGATCCCTCGGTAAGATTTTTCAGGTTCATCGTTGAAATATTATCGTTGTTTGTTCTTTATTTAGGACAAAAGAGGCCTGGCTCTTGATGGACAACTGAAGCATGAAGACACAAATCTTGCATCATCAACAATGTAAGTGTGAACTTTTCTATTCAACTGCACGAGATAACTTTTTATACCTAGGGAGCCAAAGTGACGAATACAGTAAAACCCCGCAGTAAAAGGGGAGTACTCCCATACAGTAAAACGGGGGTACTCCTATACTTGACGTGACGGTTTGTGCCTCTCAACAGGGTGTCCTTTTAGTGCCTTTTACGGTAAAAATTATGTGATAGGGTGTCCTTTTCGGATAAAAACTATGCGACAGGGTATTACACTTGATAAGAAAATTATGCGATAGTGTATCATGTGGAAGGACATTTATTAGAGTTCTCTTGAATCAATGGATTTTGGCAAAATTTTTATGCGACAGGGTATACTTTTGGGCCATTCTTTATGTGACAGGGTACAGGGTGTGGAGATATTTGCCACACACCCCGTCACTTCCGTAGTCAAGTACCCCCCCCCCCCGGGGATACCACAAGGAGAACGAGAATGCATTGCAACCCTGTTGTGGCTTTAACAATTAAGAGGAAACATTTACACGAAAATAATGAACGAACCAGTATAATATAGCAGAAACTACAAGCTACAAAAAGAAATTAAATGATACAAAGGTGGGAGGAGGAGAGGAAATTTCACTTGAATGATTTCAGAAAATCTCTTTGATGATTCAATGAATTCAAGTGTTGCTTCAATGATCCCTTTATTTGATCCAAAGGTTAACCTTTCATCGCCATACAAGATTATTGAGACTAATTCCTCATTGGAAAGGTTCGACAAACCGTATGAAGGCAAAGTTGCTTGTACGTTGCTGAGGAGACTATTTCTCTGCAGATGGTACGAGTGGCTATGCAGCAAGAAATGCTCCGTTTCCTCAACCCCATCGTTAAGATTTTGGCCTCAGAGGGGAGCGGCACAGAGTACAGAGAGGGGCTTAATAGAGAGCTGGACTAAATAGAGCTTTAATGTTGTATTAGAAATATGGAAAGTCTCTCGTAAAATAGCACAGAAAGACAGTTCTGTAGATTTGCTCATCAGATTTTATGACATAAAGGTTTGGGTTATTGGTGCCAAAAATTGAATGGCATGTGGGATTTTAAGTGAGAAATTTGCAAATCCTTTGAAACTTTCTTGTTTTGTAGAATTGATCCATCTGTATCGAAAGAAAATCTTGGCATAATCGTGCATTACAAAGTGAAGGTTCGACTGGTAGTAGCTTTTGGAGGGTAAGTAGCAAGTATTAGAATACATTAATACCTGACTGAAGTTTAAAAAACGAGGCAATACAGAATCCTGCCACTCTTATTGGATAATCGCACATTTCACGCGAGCTTCCCATCGCCTTGTATAAAGCGATACAAGGACGCATTTTTGTCGCCACAGCAGCTACTTTGGGCCTGTGAGATTTACAATAAACTCAAACCACTTGGAAGCAGCAAAAGGTGTTTGACTAAATGATATGAGTCAAAATTAGAAGCTGTCTGGTAATAAAACTCATAATAATCGGTTTTGTCGTTGTACAGGAAAATATAAAGCGCTCGGTCTTAATTCACAGACCTTGCAAGCCCAGTCTGTACTTTTACAGTCTCAGGCTTTATGTTCTTCTGTAGGGTAAGGTAGGGGTAATTTGGGTCTAAAATGGGCATTTTTCGAAATAAATGGAGTACCCGCACAAACTTGTTGGAAACATTGAAGAGCTTTTGTCGTTTTACCTACACGTGTCTTGCGCTGAAACCATTAAAGGACATATGTCACGTTAGCAATTGGTTAATACAACAAAGAAATGTGGAGTGGAATTCCATTGTTTTGCGACCTTTCATTTCTGTTTCACGAATTTTCATTGCAATGAAAATTCAGCCTCGATCCTGTTCTTTGTAATAAACAATAGAGAGAATTGTATAGCGTGAACCAATCAGGTTCATGACATACGTGCTTTAACACATGAACGAAAAAGTGTACCTTATCTTGTTTTCGATTTATACATCCATTTGCTTGCAGTATTACTCCCATTTTTGTTTTGATTTGGGAGCCATCGCCAATTCTTGCATAACGCAACTCATAGCAAATCCCAGTAGATCCGGATTACTCCAATTGGCAAACTAATCGAAATAAAATCTACCGAATCGCAAAAAATTGCGAAGAAAGTGTAGCACCTTTCTAAATGATTGAACATGAGATTGATAGTGATTTGATGACGAAAAGAAGTCGCTATTTGGCACAAATCGAAAGTTTTCTTCGCTGCCAGATCATGCATGAGTTTCAGGACACCATAAAGATTCTTTGCCTACCTTGAAATGCTATGAAATTCTCTTCATTGCCATTAGCGGCCTTTTTCAGCCATACTTCCTGGCCTTGAGCTGACGTGCTTTCAAAATGTTTGGGCCTAAATGACCTTTGCCATCCCCTGCGCATTACTGTACCTACGTAGCGCTCTCGAAATCAGACTTTACTTTCCACTGGAAAAACTAGTTAAAGAATTTGGATAAACATTCTACGTTTCAAGAGAATTTTGATTCTCTGACAGAAATTTGATCTTAGAAGTTCTGCAAAGATTTGTTGGTATCTGCAAATCATTAACTCGTTGGTAAAGGTCAACAATACACTGTTTTTTAAATAAGAAACTAAGAGTTTTGGCACATCATCCGTTGAAATCATTCAATACAGTGAAATACGATGGGGTTTGTTTAGATGGCCCAGACCCCGAACATAAGTAATTCGTACTTGTTGAGTAATAAATAGGCTGGTCTATAAGGTGATTAAATATTCTATGTTCATTCTCCTTCATAGGGACCTGACGGTGGAGCTGCCGTTTATGTTAACACATCCAAAACCTCCGGATGATATTTCTCCTACACCTTCTCCACTACCTCAAAGAAGAACATCCGAAGTCGGAGGTATATTTCTGTTATTTGGAAATAAAATTTCGGCATCTGGTGAATCGAGTTGCGTCTGCTGGGGGTTGAATGAGTCAGTGTAGGTAAAATGGGTAGGGTGAAAATTTGGAATAAATTTTGCCAAAATCTTTGTTCAGAGTTTCCTCTGGTTAGAGCAACTCAAATTATCCTCCTGGACATAGTGAATGTTGATATATCAGTACTAGGTCTCTTGTTTTCCAGCAATCAATACTGCCCATCTCACCCAAGCCTACCCATTTTACCCCTGTAAACCCTAGAAATGTTTCATTGCAGGAAATCATCTTCATTGTCACCAAGAAATCCCGTAGGAAGGTTTGACTTTAGAGAGACAGGACCATTTTGTACTTTTGAGGGGCGGGTCAGTAATTCTTGCCAGGGACATGGTGCAAGACATGTTCAAATTTGATGGAATTTTTATTCCTTCTTTCTGGTTTACCTGAAATTTGATTCCTCTCCAAAGTTGTAGAAATGGTACCAGCCCCTGTCCCAATAGCCATGTATATACTAGAAGTGTCACAATACTGCCATGACTTCAACTGCACAAAGATCGAGTTAAGCAAACAGTTGCATTAGATCTAAAATAATCTTATACTCCTACATTAATATGGGCCCAATTAAACCCGACCCCGTGGCCCATAAATATACAGTGATAAGGAACCTAGCTATTAGGCAGCAAACTTCAGGCTTGTGAAAGTTTAAACGTGTTTACTGTCCTAGTGTGAATTGTATTCACTGCATATTTCATTTTAGTGAAAAGGCAAATTTATTGGCTGTGGTCACACTAGAATCTAATCCCGTTATAATCTGAATTGTTTCACTTTCTTGAAATTTATCTTTGACGTCGGGAAGGCTGTTCTAGCAAGAAGACGCGAGGCGAGCATAATTCTTTTGTTTGAGGATCTAAATTACAAAGTGAAATCAACTTGAAAAACTTTGGCGAGTCTCGAGAGACTAATTGTACGTTCTGTTCTGAAACTGACAACCTGAAAAGTATACTTTTGAAGGCCGCACTGCAAAAATGGGACGTCGAGAAGGGAAGCAAGATATAATATGAGCACATTCATAATTGATGGAAATGAGAGAATGCAAACTGTTCTTTGGGACTTTGTCTGCCTGTGAGCAGCTTTCTGGGAGGGAAAAGCGTGGGAAATTAGAATGCTCTAAAAACATAATACAGTAGCTGAGTTTTCAAAGACGTCCGTGTCTTGCTGCTAAAACAGCCTATTATAACAATGCAAAGACATCCGGTCACACTGTGCCCGTCCCGTCGTTGGCGGGAACGTAATCGCCACGTGATTACCTTGGTAAATCATGATTTGTTAATTTCTGCTTAATCAACGCTGTAATTTAGGTCGGAACCTCGTTTATTCCTTCGTTTTGGATACTATTGTTTTTTAAAGACTCTCGTCCAAGGAATTAAGCGTTGTAACAGCATTGTATGTGAACGGGAAGAGCTGTGACATACAACAGCGTTGTAAGCCTGTCGTTTCGAAAGGAAACAACGGGATAAAGCAGTGACCGCAGTCATATTGAACAACTCTAATTTTTGCAGGAGATGAAACTGAACCACCGGTTGATAGCGACCTGATCACATTTGATACAAGGTAAGCAAACCATTTTAAATCGCTGGCCGATTTTGGATTGTGATCTCATTTCATGCAGCTGCAGATACGGAAAAATTTCCAGCTCCAGTCTAATTCAGTTCAGTTCAGTGTAACTTTCAGTGTAATAATACAGGTTCTCCCAAAAAAATTGAGCCCCGTTTGTGTGGCTGCTGTGTAGGAGCTATGGATCCAATTATCTCGGATTTTACACAGTTGCATAGATCAGGCTTCAACTTAGAGTTTGAGAACTTATATGAGTCAATGTGACAAGTGGTGGCTGAATTACTGTAGAGGAAAAGCAAAATAAGGGGTTGCTTGAAAAACGGCACTTCAGTTATTCTCCAGCTTTGTCAAAATAAAGTAAGTTTTCAAATAAAGGGTCCCGTCGTCGTATAAAGATTTTTGCTAATTTTTCAAAATGTTAGGAGTACTGTCTATTTGTAAGAGAGCACTTTCTAACCATAAGAAATGTAGTGGAAATATTAATAAAATACTAGAACCCTTTCCTTGAAAATTTACTTCATTTTGACTTTGCTGGAGAACTATAGAAGAGCCGTTTTTCAAGCAACCACTTATTTTGCTTTCTATCTACGATAAATCAGCGACCACTTTTCAGATTGACTTATTACACAAAGTGTCAAACTTTAAGTTGAAGCCTGACCTATGCAACTGTGTAAAAACCGAGGTAATTGAATCCATAGCTCCTCTACAGCAGCCACACAAACGGGGACAATTTTTTGGCACACCCTATAGATGTAATTTCAGTATAATTTTCAGTGTATTTTTGTGTAAGCTGGCCGTTATTTCAGTGCAGTCGTCAGTGTCATTTTAAAAGTAATTTCCAATGTATTTTCAATGAAATTTCAATTAAATTTCTGCATAATTTCAATTCAGTTTTCAATGTAATTTTAAGAGTAATTTGAGCGTAATTTTCAGTGCACTTTTCAGTGTAATTTTCAGTGTAACTCTTTGTAAGCTGGCCGTAATTTTCAGTGCAGTCGTCAGTGTAATTGTCAAGGTAATTTTCAATGTATTTTCAGCGTAATTTCAATGTAATTTCCGCATAATTTCAATTCAGTTTTCAATGTAATTTTCAGTGTAATTTTCGGTGTGATTTGCAGTGCACTTTTCAGTGTAATTTTCAGTGTAGTTCTGTGTAAGTTGAGCATAATTTTCAGTGCAGTCGTCAGTGTAATTTTCAAAGCAGTTTTCAAGCAGTTTTCAATGTATTTTCAGCGTAATTTCAATGTAATTTTCAGTGAAATTTCAATGTAATTTCTGCATAATTTCAATTCAGTTTTCAGTGTAATTTTCAGTGTAATTGTCGGTGTGATTTTCAGTGCACTTTTCAGTGTTATTTTCAGTGTAGTTCTGTGTAAGTTGTGCGTAATTTTCAGTGCAGTCGTCAGTGTAATTTTCAAAGTAATTTTCAATGTAATTTCAACATAATTTTAATGTATTTTTCATTGGAATTTCAGTGTAATTCCAGTATAATTTCAATTCAATGTTCATTGTTATTTTCAGTGTAATGTTCAATGTAGTTTTTAGCGTAATTTTCAATGTAGTCTTTAGCGTAATTTTTCAGTAAATTTTTTAGTTCCGTTCACTTCACTTCAAAATAGTTTTGAATAATATTAAGGCCATCGTAATTTATGAACGTTTGGAATAAACATGGAATATAGTTTTCAATTTTCAAGGAAACTACAGTTTATGAATGTTTATGATGTTAGGACTTTCTATGAGATGAGCATTTGAGCATTATTGCCCAAAAGATTTCTCGAGGAATAGGAATTCTGAAAAACGCAGAAAATACCTCCCATTACAGACCATTCAAAGGATGTATAAGAGCCTCGTAGAGGGTTACGTCAGATATTGTTCACCTGTTTGTAGTAATTGTGGTATTGTGGCTCTTCAGAAAATGGAAAAACTGCAACCTAGAGCAGTTAGGATAGTCACAGATAGCTTTTAGGACGCGTCCTCGATACCCCTTATTAAACAAGTTGGCTGGCTTATTAAACAATTTGCTGATATACAGCAAATGCTAGAGCTTGGAACAAAGAAAATTGTTCACAAGTCATTGCTTAATGAAGCAGCGGTGGAAAAAATATTTGCTTACCTGCGAAGGAACGTGAAACTAGAATATTCCTTCCGTCTTTTATCAATTTTCTGTAGTCCCAGATATAATTTGAATGGCAATATTGTGTGCAGCGTAGTTGATAAGTCACTAAGGACTGGAATTACCTCCAAAAGCTCCCTAGGATCACAAAATTGTGAGAGAAGAGAAGCGCATACATTGATCCAGACATTGAATTTTTGTTGTTCTCTTCTTCCTTCCCTCCTATGTTTTCAATCTTTGACTCCTTTCTCATCTAACCTTCTTTCCATCCTTCGTTCTTCCTCTTCTCCTGCTTCCATCCATATCCCTTCCACTTTTTCTCTCCTGCCGTCCTCGTTTCTTTCTTTTCCTTCCTTGCATTGCGCTTTCTCCTTTTCTCCCTTCCAGACAAACAAACCTCACGCGAAGCTGCTTGGCGGCGTTAAGCACTTTTTCCACCTCTGTAATGAAGTGCCTCATAGTCTGCAAGGTCTGTTTACGGGGGTCTCTGATAAATGCGTCGTGAAATTGATGCGATTGCAAACTGGATTTGAGCCTTCCGCTGTTTTGAACATCCTTTGCAACCATGAAAATTTCATGGTTGCAAAATGAATGAAAAAATGACTAAAACATTGATCACATTGTAAGGATTCTCCTTACACAGAACAACACGCAATGGACATTTCACCCCTCTCGAGAGTTATAAGACATCAATTTTCAAACAAATACTATAGATTTTCAGTCCCTGAGCATACATGAGCAGTGGATACCTCTCACCCGTGAATAATGGCATTTTCTTTATTTATCTTTGCGAGGAGTTTTTTGTAATTTGATGAATGTTTTAGGGCAATTTTTCAGTCATTTTGCAACCATGAAATTTTTTAAGTTGAATTTACCTATATTTCTAGTGCTAGTAAGACAGTGAAAAAAATCACAAAAATACATCAATCTTTCGTATTCTAACTGGACTATAAGTTTTCAATTCTGTGAAGTACTCTTGGTGCTATGAATTTTCAAAAGTGGGAACTTTTTTCTGCCTCACCCGATATAGGTTTGAAAAAACGTTGTTAACAGAGTTCATATTTTTTTGTTTAGTTGACAGGGCAAGCTATAAGGCAATATATATATATATATATATATATTTATTGGTGCGTATACCCTGTATAAAAAATTAAGAATGAACATAAAGTGAAAAGTAAAGTAAACGGTAAAGTTATTGTTTTTATATAGCGCCTGTACTACCGAATTTCTCAAAAAGTACCCCATTTGACTGGAAATAGGAATCAAAGGATAAGATATTAGTACTCGCCGAGTGGACAGCTAAATGTATCAATCGTCTACTTAGATTCATATACCTTGCTTTTAAAAATCATCCACCAAATACCAGAGATACAAGCTTGCAAAGTCAAAATTTACAGTGCACCTGAAATCAGAGGTTTTGAAAAAGGGCCTAGCCATGATTTATATCATGGATATTCTCCAAAGCACCTGTAAACTTCAACTTTCAGCTTTTCGCTTTTGAAAGAATAAAAGACTCGTGGACGTCGCCCTGATTAAACAAATGTGATAAAGCTGTGTGTGGAAAGGCCTGATTCACACTAGGTCGTTAGGGTCGTTAAGATCGTGCAGAAAGACCCAAAAGACAAAGGACTCAAACCCTGCGTCTTGTCTTTTGGGTCTTTCTGCACGATCCAAACGACCCAAACGACCATGGGTGGAAAAAATGTTTTAATTCTTGGGACCAAAACAAGTGTTGATAAAAGATTCTGTGAGAATCACTCCAAAAAGTATCCCTTTTTTGACAAGTCACAACATGTAATGAATCGGACAAAAATTAAAGACTGATAATCAATCTTTAATCACAATCCTTAATGATACTTGTTGGGCAAATTTTGTTTGGGTTTCAGAGGTGACCACTTTCATACTGATGAACAACATCTTTTCTATGAAATTCCTTAGTTTGGCAACAGCCTAAATTTCTTTGTTAATGGCTATAAATAAAGAGAAACTTTAGGATTTTGATCTAAAATTGAAATTCCATTTCTTGGTTTTCTGTCTTTATCCCTTTTCCGTTTGTCTCTTCATTCTTTCTGGAGACTTGAAAAAATTTCTGGGACCATTGTAGACTGATGCCTTTTCGTCCCTTGTTTCCCTGCGTTCCTTGGTCAAGAGGGACTAATAACATTTCTCTTGAATAGTGGGCCCACTTTAGGCCCGCGTAGGGTGGTTCCCTATTCACCAATCAAATCGCTAGAATTCAGTTTTTAACCAATCAGGGGCCGCTATTCAAAATGTTGTTGTTGCTCTTAAAGAACGGTTGAAGCAGCCTGGAGTTCTCGCAGCTTCGATGGATCTATTTTGCTTCTACAGAGGAAGATTACTGCCTGAAACGTATGCATTTTGCGCTTTGTAGGTCAACGCAACATCATTCTTTGTACTAAAACTTCGCTTTTCAATGTTTTCGAGCTATGTAAACCAGATTTTGAAGCGATTTTGTTGAGTGTACGAGAACTCACACCTTTTTAGGCCATTTTGAAAAAGTGGGCCCATTATACAAGCGTAATACTATGAGTCCCTATTGACCAAGTGATTTCAGGAAGTCAAAGAACGCAGGGAAACAAGGGACGAAAAGGCATAAGTCTAGGACCATTGGTGCCATGGTCTGCTATTCTTTCCACCCCTGCAAACGACCTTGTGTGAGTCAGGCTCAAGAATGGTAAAGTCATGCCACAGCTCCAAAATGAGCATGCACAGTATTGACGCTTGTTACTTGATTTCTTTTGCAGTGGACCTGAGAAAACGGAACGTGATGACGACTTAATCTTCGAGGAATTTGCACGCATGCGTATACGAGGGGAGCTCGCTGGAGAAGCCACGGCATAATTCTTACATGGAACTAAATAATCATTCAATTCACTTCATTTGAATTTAAGTAAATAATCAATCTTTTAAAGCTCATCTCAGTGATTGTGTACCCTATCAAGAAAGACAATGATACCGTAGTACTAAATAACACATACTGAATTTGCCTAATTTTGGCAACAAATGCTTGCATACAGTGGAGATTAAACTTATATGGAATTTGACAGACATTGCCCAACATCATTTGCCATTTGCGCTTGCCAGTTTGCATTCAAATTTATGATGAAATCGCTAAAACTGGAGGCTACGAATTTGGTAATAACGTCATGGGCATTAATGCACTGTGTTTGTAGCTTAAAAATTGAAGTGGATCTTTGAAATAAGGGGCACACTGTCAAGGAGCTGTCATTTGACTGAAGTGCGCAGGTATTTAGATTTGATTTCTTGCAATGGCGGCTCCGTGTAGATGGTAGGCCGAAGATCAACTAACCAAGAAAATAGCATTATCAACCAACAATAGCAGCATCCTTTTTAATTTGCCATCACATATAATCCTTTTTAATGTGCCATCACAGATTTTTCGTTTGAAGGCTGGTCAAATTGAAAATCTGTGATGGCAAATTAAAGGGGATTAATTATAATTGCTTCACATTACTTCAAGCAACTTGTGAAGCCCGTTTACACGATCACATTCTGTGATCACATAAAAAATGTGAAGCAAATTTACGCAAATATGATCGTGTAAACCGGCCTTACTACAGTAAAAACCCGCGTATAAGAACCTACAATCTACCTTTTCAAGATAAGACGTGCGAAAACGGAAGTCTTTTGTTGTTTGATATTTTGCATTTTTGAGGCCAAAATCTTGTTCTGCATGCAAAGTTTAGTGTAAGAACCAATTTTCACATTCATGTCTGTCTTCATTTGGAAATAACGGTGATTTAAAGAATTAGAAATCATAAGGGCTTTGACCGTGAAATCAAAAGTTTGGACAAAATTTGTCCAAACATCTGATTCCACGGTCAAAGCCCTCATAACTTTGAATTCTTAAAATCGCTGTAATTTCCAAACGTAGATAGATATGAAAGTAAAAATTCGCTTTTATACTTAACTTTCAACGCAGAACAAGATTTTAGCCTCAAAAGTGCAACATCTCAAACAACAAAAGACTTCCGTTTTCGCACATCTTATCTTGAAAATGTGGATTTTGCAAGTCAGCCTGATTAGGTTCTTATGTATTGAGTATTTAGTAGGAAATAAGGCTGTGCAGCTTCTTAAATTGGTTCTTATTTCATTCAGGGCTTCCAGGTATTACTTTTGTTCAGATTGAAACTTCAAGCCCATTATTTGCTGTCAGTTGAGAGACACCTAAGTTCATGAGGCCTTATTCAAAACATCAGTTCGTGGAAGAATCAGAAATTTTACAGAATACAATGAAAAGCTTTCAAAGCATCTTTAGAGCTCTTTGCAATTTGCACATATGGCAGAATCAGTACGTTTAGGCTCAATGACAAAGCAACAAAGGTTTGATTTAGTTTGATGATCTCCACGAATAAGAACCTGTTTGAAATTTCAGGCTGAATGGGTTCTTATATATTGAGGGTCTAATTTCAGAATTTTCAGCCTGTAGGTTCTTAATCACTAAGTACTTTTACGCGGGTTTTTGCTGTAGCCAGCGGTGCGGCCTCTACAGGAGCGGAAAATTGAACGGAAAGAAATATTTCCTGTTCGGTTTTGCCTCCCCCGTAGAGGTCGCACCGTAGACTACTCGTGTAGTCGATTCAACACCAGGCTTGCCCGGCAAAGCGGGCTGAAAAATCTGCAACACTTGCGCTTCACGACCAGATTATGCTGTTATATTGGCAAATATTTTACAGCTCGGGCTGGGGATCCTCATGTAGTCGTTCAGATTATTTCAGCCCTCTTGGGCGCGGTTAACAATGCGAGCCCGTTCCATGTAATCAGTGCCCAAGCTTTTGCGGTTCAAATGAATTCAAGAGCGTTTACACTGCTCATGAGCAAGGTTTTTGACAAGTGTCACTGATTAGCAAAACGAGAGGCTGATCCGCTACAATCCATTAGCATTGGTCCCTTGTATCCCTGCGGTAAACCTTACTCAAGAGGGACTGATAATGAAACAGTGAAAAACTTGGCCCCATTCTCTGCAATCATCAATGGAATTATGATGGAATCACGGCTTCGAATCTCAGTCCCGTGGGAGTGTTTTCAATTCTTCAATCGAATTGAAGATTCTATCACCTTTACACCGTCACAATAGTAATTCATAAGTCTCGCAATCTGATTGGTACTGTAGGAATCGCGCAGTTTGGGCCTAAATAGGGCCAGATTTTTCATAGTAATACTACGAGTCTCTCTTGACCGAAGCGCCATCATCAAGGCAAAGAGCACAGGGAAACAAGAGACTCATCGTCATAAGTCTAGTTCCAAATCTTCAAATCAGTGTAGAAAGGTGAGTGTAAAATTCTGTGACCAATATCTTTTACTTGAATGCCTTGAAAGAAACTTTAGCTTCTTTCCTATAATTCTAACGTTGGACCGCTCAGAAATTTTGAATATTTGTCTGTTTTATATTTCAGCTTATTTTAGGGTTTGACGTCATCAAATTTCTAAATCGTAAACCAGAAGAGTGAAAGAGATTTTCTAAATATCATTTTGCAGACCTCCATAAACTGTGATCATCTTGAAAATTATTCGATCTTTCGTCAAAAGGTTGGGAAATTGTGATAGTTTTAAGTTTTTTTCGAACAGTTTCTTGAATTCTTAGAAAAGACTGTTATTCCGAAAATATGGAAGATTTCAGAAAAGGCCAACGACAAATTTTTAGTAAATTAGCCAGTTTCTTTGAGGCCATTCAGTTAAGAGAAATGGACTATTGAATTTTACACCCACAAGTTTAAAGATTTGAAACCTATGCTCGGATCAATAGTTGTGCCAAACACTGTTGAGGGGCTCTTATTCACTGCAAAGACCAAAGCGAAGCAAGGACGGATTTTGTAAGACAATAGCATCAGTTGCTTTCATTAACACCTAAAATTCAAAGCGATTTGCGATTGTAGACAAAGGAAGTTTTCTTAGCTGGTAATTCAAAACAAACAAAGCCGCAAAAGTTTCTCTGAAGCCCAGGTACCTATCTCGGTTGTTGTGCATTCCGGAAGTGGTTTCTAAGAGCAAACATGAGCATCTATCGAAAGAGGAGGATATATCTAAACATCTGCCACGGGCATTTTATTTTGCTGGTTTAGAAGCTGAGCAGAAAGTGTTAAAAAATACGACATCTGAATTACTTCTCAATCGGCTTCTGAAGCAGATAGATAAAATGCCCGAGGCAGATGTTTAGATATGTCCTTCTTTTGTTATAAGCGCATAACATCTTTTAAAAATCACATGCACAAGGCGAGAGTTTGCCCTACTGGTGTTGGGGCGACTTTTGCGGCTTGTTTTGATATGAATTACTGGTTGAGAGAATTCCCTTTGTCTACGATCGCTAATCGCTTTGAATTGCGGTGTCAATCAAAAGCAACCCATGCTATTGTCTTACAAAATCTGTCCTTGTTTTCTTAAGCGAACCAAAGCGAACCATTCCCAAGCGAACCAATTTTCGTTGCTCTACCTTTATTGTTGGATACAAGAGGCCTTTCTGAAACAAGATTAGCTATTCGGAAACAACAGCAAACATAAATTATTTCTCGAAAATTCCAATAACAACAATGTAATTAAGCAATAAAAGTTACAACGTTTCTTTGTTCTTTGGAATCGTGATTGCATGATTAGCGTTGCCTAGCAAACTTCAAATCAATAATGGCTGCTGATCTGCCCATTTCCTGGGTGGATTTGATGGAAATGCCTGGGCGTTCATGCCCCCCGGGGGGGGGGGGGTACTTCACTATAAATTCATACGGGGGTGCGCGCCGCAAGGATTTTTGTTACGACCCAATCCCAGAAATTTAGTCCGATATTGATACCCAATCCCAGAATATATGTCAGATATTGATACCCAATCGAAGAAATAACAAAAACAATTTGACGTCAAAGGGCTAAGGGATTGAGGGCTGGGAGCGAGTATTTTGGTTCCAAGTGGCCATTGGAACGAGGTTCTGATCTGAGGACGTTTTTCAATACAAAAATACTTGAAATCAGTTCACCTGAAACTGACCACGTGTTGCTCGAAAATTTATAAAGAATTTGAGTATAACAGTAAACCCCAATCTCAGAAAATTCCGAGTGAAAGTACACCCCAATCACAGAAATTTTCCTGTAAAAGGATACCCCAATCCCAGAATTTTCAGGCCAAAAGCTACCCAAAACTGGCGCACATCCCCGTCTTACCCATAATGAAGTACCCCCCCCCCCCCCCGGGTTCATGCAGCTTCGTGATCACCGTATGACGTAGGAATACCCTCGGAACTAGGTTACAAAGTGAACTTCCAGAAGTGCGTGGCAGCCAATACACAGGCGTGACAAATCCTCCCCCCACCCCGCCCCCCCCCGCATACGCTCTTTCCTCATCTCTTCAGTTGGGGCATTCATGATTTTCAGTTGAGGGCGCATGTGGCAGTATTTGCTGGACAATAACATATTGTAACAGTAATCGTTGCACGAACAATGCGTACATGCATACACACAAATTAGACATTGTGACTATGAATTAGAGTTGCATAGCTATGAACCGCTTCTTGATATTGCCATCACATATATTCTAGCTATTTAACTCGTTGATTCTTAATTAGTGTGAAGTATATCTTTTTATTTTCAAACGATATATCTGGCCTAAGCGCTGTTTTAAAGAGTTATGTATATGTAAGGAATAGCCGACAAACAATTCATTCAATGACTGTGCTCTTCACTTGATTGGGCAATGATAAGGGGAAAGGATCGTTTGTGTGTGTGTTTTATTCCGATACCCTTGACCTGCCTGGTGACGGAAACCCTTTCACAGGGCCGAAGCCAATGGGGGGCTGGGGGGGCGGAGCGCCCCCCCAGCAGACCATTTGTCGGAAAATTTTGCTCTCTTGTCGGAATTTTTGTGTTCTAAATAACTAGTTTTTGAGGATTTTGAGGAGGAATAATGGAGAAAAAGATGAATTTTTTAGTGTAAAAACATAAATTCCAACAGAAATTATTGAATTTATGGCATATTTTTGATTGATATTAACTAATTGTGTTGATTTCAACGTTGAATTGCGAAATGCGGCCAAATGTTAGTTACCGCGGAGTTAGATCGGTACAACTGTTGTTGTTGCTGTTGTTGTTGATGGTTTTTTCGTCGGAAAATTTTGGTTTTTCGCCCCCCTACGCAGGCATAGCTGGTATCGGCCCTGCCCTTTCAGCTACTTAGCAGAGATATCTGGACCAGGCAATTTTGGATACATTTTGCAGAAAATTGGAGCATTTTTTTAAAGAGCACAACGGTAGCAGAGCTCTTAACTGGACTTTATGTGATTTTGTGATGCGATGACGCATGCACGGAAAAGTTGAATCAATCCAACTCTGTCAAGTCCTCTCTATTCATCATTTTCTAACAGATTTTGTAACGCAATAGCATCAGTTGCTTTAGCGAGTAGCGATTGCAGACAAAGGTAACTCTCTCGAACACACAAAGCCCTATACGCATTGTAGTGAGGGGGCCCTCGAATATTCTAACGCATGGCTTAATACAACGCCTCGAAGAAGGCTAGTTGTAAAGGTGTAATGATAATCGAAATGCCGTTCGTTTTGATTTGTGTCAGTGCTGCTCTGTTGTATCTAAGTGTAGTTAAAAGACAAGGAATGCAAGTCATTTCCAAACATCAGCAACAACTGTTTTCTTTTAACCCCCGTTGCATCTACATTTGTCCAAACATGCAAAACAGCATATTCTTATATCTTTCCAAGGGAGCAAGGGAGCAAATTTGATCGAAAAATCTATTAAAGTGCGATTAACCAATAGCAGTGGCGGGATTCTGTACAGTAAAATCCCGCAAACAAGAACATACTTTTATAAAAAACAGACTGAGTAGGTTCTTATAAATGAAGTACTTATGACATTTTCAAGGTTTGGTTCTTATAGCAGGACACTTGTTACTATGATAAATACAGACAGTATGTGTTAAACAAACTTGAGGGTAGAATGACTGCATTTATATTTATATCATACAGCTTTATAATATAATTTGAATATCCCTGAAAACCGTTAGAGGTGTTCAATTATGAATAGTTGGGAGTTTCTTTACACTGATATGATGAAATTTCTTAATTAAGCGTACCATCTCATAAGAACATTGGAGTAAAATCAGTTTGTTTTTGGTTCTTATCTTTGGGTGCCCTTTTTCATAAACTCAGTCTGCAGGTTCTTATTTTGCTATGTTCTTGTTTGCGGGGTTTTATTGTATAAAATAATAAAAGCACAAGGGCGCAAATTTGATTGCTTCTTATAAGATTTATGACGTCTAATTTGAGGTAGACTTAAAGTTCTTTTTTGTCTTTTCTTTTGTTATGTAAATTTTTTTTCTATGTTGAGGCTGCGGAGTTGTCATAGATTTTTGCTCTCCGTGGTATTCGTCCTTGTAGTATAGTGACGTAGTTTGTAAGTAGCGTTAGATTAGTAACTTGTATCGTAAAGTTCGATTGAAAAAAAAATGGCTCACGGTTTCGAGGGGATATACAGTAGAAACCCGCATAAAAGAACCTAAGTTTTTCTCGGGCAGCCCGAATAGGTTCTTAATTAAATGGTTGTTATTCTAAATTCCAGCCTGCAAGGTTCTTAAAAAGGTTCTTGTATACAGTACGCACCTTGCATACATTAATGCCATTTTTCAGCACAAGAATTCTGAAGAATTCTTTTAATTTCATGAGAACAGTTTTAGGTTAGAATCCTTGTTTAAAAATCATGCAGCCTTTTGTACCACTGAAGAATTCTGATCAGAAGGTAAGAATTCTTCAAATTCTGAGGAATTCTGAACACAGGAAACCTGTTATATAAGAACCTATCCTAGTTTCAGCCTCTGGAGGGTTCTTATATAAGGGGTTTAAAAGATTAAATTTCAGCCTAAAGGTTCTTATAAAAACAGGTTCTTTTATGCGGGTTTCTACTGTAGCATTTCCTTCCAATCCAACATACAACATCTCACAACATCTCTCAAGGTTTGTTTTACCACTTCAAGTCAGGAGAACAATGTATTGATAAGACCCACTTTGAATTCTTCTGAGCATGGGGACTAACGAAAAAGGAGATGGAAAATCTCGATTGTATTCACTGCAAGCAGCTGAGGAGATAGTACAAGGTTTAACAAACAAACAATTACACGAAGAATGCAGAGAAAGGCAAATAAACTCAATGGAGAACATTTGGACATGTGTTGAGACTTCCACTAGAGCCATGGACTGGTCCTTCGAAATAACAGATAATGCTAAGAATTATAGAGGAAACCAGAAAAGGACGTTGCCAGTGATATTACACTATGACAGTGTAGAAGCAACTAGTAAACATTCACTGGAAGTAAAACAGTTAAAAACTACTGAAGATTTGATCAAGTTAAAGGAGCAGGGTCACGTAATGTAAACTTATTTCGAAACGACGATTTTGCAGTATTATTGTTCGACTATGTCACGGTGATTTTCCACTACTTATCTCAAAATGAAGGTGTTTGAAGATGGATCCGAAACAGCCATATATATTGTACGATTGCAAAGATATTGGTAGATTTTTAGAAGTAACTTTAGTATGGATTCACCCCGTCCACTAAAATCTGTGCAGAACACAATGGTTACGGTGGGCAACAACATAGCTTCAAGAGATAACAGGTTTGTTTACGGTCACGTGACCCTGCCCCTTTAAGATATATGGCTGAAGACAGGGACAAGTGGAAAGAAATGTCTAAAATAATTTGCAGCATTGCATGAGGCGGAAAGTGCATGTACCGCAAGCCGAACATGCCCGATAACAATAAAAAGCAATTAGAAACGCAAATTTTTGGTGTTCTTGGTTCCTTCTTACCATAATTACCATTGTTATTGCTGTTGTCTCTCGGTCGGAATAGGGGTCAGAATTTCCATTTTTAGGATTCAGTGTCTCATCGGCTAGTGTATGAATAGGGATACACTATCTTTCCTTGAAACCTTGAGGCATTCAAGATGGTATCCAAATTTTGATACCAGAGCATCTTGAGAGTAGATTTCTTTCAAAAAATTTGGGAAATTTCCTGCAGTTTTCTGTAAAATTTAGAAAATCTTCCCAGGTTTCTTTGGTCTTCTTCGCTGTTTGATTGCTCCATGAAACTGAGGCTTTGAAAGTTTTCGGCCATGGACCACGAGCAACAATCGGCTGAGTCCTATCTTCCCACCTCTTAGTCCCTGCATCCCGCTGATCCCCGCCAGCCCCCCTCCCATTTGCATCTCCTCAAGCTCTCATATGCATTCATCTCCCTTCTGCAGTGCCCTAGCGCCCTACTCCCATCTCCCTCCCATTCCATTATTCTCCCTCCCCTTCCTCTCAATGATCCTCCCCATGAAAGCGAGGCAATGACATAAGGCACTGGCGAATTTCCCAGGATGCCATTTTGTACGAAGAAGAAAGCTGCTGAAGCTGATTGCAAGAAACAGCGGAACGAAGCAAGCCTGAGAAATTAACCGATACATGGTGTTTATTGAATCTACGAGACAATATCAAGGCTAGAAATCAATTCAGCACAGACCAGATGCTTTCAAGAACCTCAGGTAATTTGCTAGTTCCGAATAAAAGTCCATAAAATTGATAGATTCTTTCGCCCCCGAGCTCCAGAGACGTCACTAGATAGAAGAGGCCAGTCCAGCGGGCCTTCGGTTCGCTTCCTCATGAAAACTAAACCAAAATTGGCAGAAAGATGTGGCCATTTGTTATGAAACTGTAGCCACTGTAGGAATCACGGGAAACGTCAGAACCCGCCCCAAAGCAGTCGTTTATACCCATATCTCTATTTGTGTACAGTATTGTATAGTTTTGGGACCTACAGAGGAGGGGAGAGGGGCCATCAGCGCAATAATATCAAATAAGCGCTCGCAACACAATGCTGTTAGGCTGCCAAAATAGCCAGACATCCAATTTGCAAACTTCCTTTCACTGTTTTTTTATGTCATACCTGCATCATGAACTGCTGCATTCCTTGACGTTTTTGTCAAAACGAATTGAGAGCAGTTAGGACATTTTGTCATTTGATCACTTGAGTGAATTGGGAAGAAGTGCAGTTTGGTCATTTTATCTGATGGCTTGTGCTCCACCTGCTTCAAAGTGAAGGGAAACTCTGGTGAAGGCTCTGTTTAGCACATCAAGCATTGGGATTATAGAAGTAGCTAGCCAATAATCTGTGCCAGACGTGTCTGGGGTACTACTAAGTTTCAATAGTTTTTATTGTTTTTATCAGGGCAGTGTCCAGTGCACAAAAGTTTAACTTTCCATACAGAGTCAGACTGCATTCTTTGTTTCCTACATGTGGAGAAATGCACAGATGAAAACAGAAGATTAAAGGGTCCATTTGTTTTCTTGAAGATTGTGCAGAGAATATCTGTTTCATAGAGGGTGTCTCATAAAAAGCTGACCAGTTTTAACTTAAATATCTCTGAGTTTGCTCATCTTAGCACAAATATTATCATTTTCTGAAAGTAAACTCAATATGCAGTTACTAAATGAGTACTAGTTTTATAAGATTAAGCAACTGTACCAAAGATAGGGGATTGTCAAATCCGAATAAGCTCTTTAGCATTTGTAAGCAATGTTTACAACAGCAACACATGAAGTTGTTGTGGTGCAGTGCTGTAAACCTCTGACTTTGCAATGGACACAAAAGCTAATGGATACAAACCAGATTCTGGCTAACATTTGATGTCAGGTCAAGGTTGTGATGAATATTTTCTCTGCAAATCAACAAAAAAACAATTACAGTGGGAAGCTGGCACTTATCAAGTCTGCAGCAACAAGAGAGAGTGTTTAGAAGAAGAATGGATAGATGTTTTTGGCACCAGAAAAGAACTACGTGGAATGAATTCAATAGAAAAAGTGAAAATTTTCCAAAAATGCCAATGCATAGCTAACTCTTTCAATTTGGCTCCTCAGGCCCACGTCCACAGATCCTTGCCATGATGCTGATGTGGTGGGGATGGGCTTTAACTTTTGGCAGGACTGTTTCTGGTTGCAAGTCAGGATGACACTACTGCACCACTACACATTATAGTTCTGCAAGTTTTGACATATTATCAGCCACACTTTGTGCTGTGTCTGAGGAAACTTCCCCATGCAATTGCAGTGAAATCAATTGATCTATTTATTTACCTATTGTTTCCAACAACCCTAGTGAAAAATGAAGGGTGTAGATTGTTAGCCTGCATTGGATGCAGTTCATTCTTGTGGGAATGAAATGAAGCGAAATTGCAGGTTTTTGGTATCAAAATGTCTGCTATTAATGGTTTACATCCGTCATGACAATGACTAATGATTAATTTGCTGTTTCAATCAGTTTTAAGGACATAACAGTAGAATTGTTTCAGTTTCATTCAGTTTCGTTCGGTTTTGTTTGGTTACGTTTGGTTTGGTTTCATTTCATTTTGTTTTGTTGAATGTGATAGGCCATTTCACGGAACTGTTATAGACAAAGGTCGGAATTTTTTCATAATGAGAGATAATTCAGCATCACCCTGGGCCCAGTATGAATAGGTTTTCAATAACTGTACTTTTTCAATGCAAGCTTTCAAATGTTTGACTTCAAATTTTCCTCAATTGTTAAATGAAATAGGCCACTCGACTAATGACTTACATGTGATTTCTGTGCAAGGATGGTCAAAGGGATAAGAGCGTGATTTCCTTTTGTTGTTTGTTTGCTGAAATTATACATTCCTCAAGGAGAACACAGTCTTCGTGATAAAGAAATAGACATGTGTGTGGCAAAACCACACTCATAATTCTTTCCATGTGTGTGATTCACACTCGTACATATCTAGTTGGTTTCAAGGTGCTAACAATATCAGAAACCTAAAACATATCCAAGAACTTGAATAACTCAGACCTGGTTATTTGCAAATTACAGAATATCTTGACAAATTTGATATCACTATATAGTTAGGACTAACACTGAGGAAACTTGATAACTTGAAGATAACTTGAATGTGTATCTTTGTCTCCGTTGAGAGTTTGAGTTTTTGAAACTTCACAGTATTTTTTGCACCAATTTCGCATTGCAACAGCTAACTGATCGAGTTTGTATCAAAGATGAATTTACTACATGGTCCACAAAGACTGAAAATGAGTGAGGTAGGGAGCGTTAGAAAACCTGTTCAACACAGATTTACCTAAAATGGAACTGTTGCAAAACAAAACACTTGAGAAAAACCTTTCAAATGGAGACACAAAAAAGAATCAAAGCGGAAGATTTTTTGTGAAGAAAAATAAACACAAACCAAAACTAACATGGATGGGTGAAAACAGTGCCTTTATCCATCAGCGGTAGGGATGGCAAAGAGTAAGTTGTCGACTTACGACATGTTCAGCCCATTATTCTGGGTTGCTGGTCGGTAGTCCTGAAGCAAGTGCAGTAAAAACAGTCTATACCATTTCTTCACGTCCTCCCAGCTTTCTTAAGAGTAAACTTGACCTGTAACTTTTTTGGTGCGGTCTGTATGGGGTTTTCTATCATGTAGTTCCCGTTACAAAAATGACAAAATCCTGACGATGACTAGATCCTGAATCAAAAACCTGCAAATGCGTAATCCTGCTTTCCCAACAAACTCCTTTCATGATTCTCTTTGCAGTGAAGAACTTACTCTGTTTTACTCCAACAATCGGAGAATTTTCTCTAATGTCAAAGGGCAGTGAGCCACAGAAATGGTGAAGAAAGTTATCAGTCGTAACATGGCACCTATGGTATGGATAAATCCTAAACATATGGATTCTTAAATCCTTAAATTTTTCTTAGCACTGTTATTTGAAGAAGAAACTGTTACATGAGTCTGAGCGGTTGAGGGGAGCTGGCGCAAGAAATCGTCATTTGATTGGTTGAAAATGATAATGCCTACTGACAAAAATCTTTGATTTTAGTAAGAAATTTGAGAGTAGAGTATGACATTGTCTATCAACCCTAGCTGCTGAGATTTCTTGCAACTTAATATCAACAAAGATCTTGAAACGCCGATAACATTACCTACTATTTCTTATACTTTCTTGATAATGTATGTAACATAAGACTTTGCCATTTGCACGTGTTCTTGAAAAATTTGTGAACTTACAAACTTTGGAGAGGCGTTTTGGTTTCGTTACTTTTCTTCTTACACTTAGGATTCTTCATTTCTTGTTTCATTCTTACAACGTTCTTTAATCCATTAATGACCATTCTTATCTTCATCAACTTTGAATTGATTTTTGCACTTAATCAATCGAGACTACAGAAAAACATAATTTTCGAAGCTCTTGACCTCATGGTAATTTACTACAGAACACAGGGGCAACAAGGAATTGATTACAGCGATTGCGATTGTAAATAAAAGAAGACAGTGATGAAACATTTCATTCCTGATATTTCTACAAACATAAAATTCTAGGAAGGCCAACGATAGTTGTAAAACATCTGAAACAACATCTGACTCATGCGTGCAATGAATCGCTCGCATTATTGGCTCCATGCATGTGCCAATGCGTGCCCATGCACTCGCACGCATTAAACGATCAAGACTGAGATCAAAAAGTTTTCATGACAGTCTCTTGCCGTTGTAGGACAGCTGATAAAAACGAGGCTAGGGATGCATTGATAACTACATAGAAGCTTTCAAAATTTATACTTAGAATACAGATACTATAAGAGGCAGATGCAAAAACGAGAACTTTTGTTAGCAAAGTAGGCCTTTCAAACTTAAGTTATCATCAGAGTGTAACTGACTAACACAATGAAGATCTGTGATATCTTTGTTGTGTTAGTCAGTCACAATCTGATAATGTTATATCTTTGTTGTGTTAGTCAGTCACACTCTGATGATAACTTAAGTTTGAAAGGTCTTAGTGTGCTAAGAAAAGTTCTCGTTTTTTGCATCTGCCTCTTGAAGTATCTATATTAGAAGCTTTCAAAGGTGTCTTCATGAACAAGATGTTGGGAAGGAATGAAAAATGTAATCCAAATTGTTGAAAAAGCAGCTGCAGCAGCTAAGGAGACAAACAGTGCATGGGTTCTTTTTTGTTCTATTCATCCCCCACACAACTCCGGCCTATAGTTTATATCATTTGAGGTGTTCTCACGACTGTCCCGTTGGAGAAATGCACTCAGTAACAGTGTCTTGTGGTCTGTTTTTAGTGGTGGTGTGTTTTCATGAAACTTTTTCTGCAGGAACTCTCATATACTGACTCATAATTAAATTCAAATCGAGGTAAATGTGATTCCCTGCACAGCAAGAACTCTACATCATATCATTATGTTGCAATTACACATACAAAACTATTTCATGTGTTGCTAAGAGCAATGCACGCTTTTGAGATTTAGATCCACATGAATTCGAAGGCAAGTGATGTTCATGGAAGTATTTCACAAAGAATTGACATCATTGTGAAAATGGTCCATTTGTAATCCACCATCCTGTTTCATTCAAGAGGTGCATGGCTTTTTAGAGGCATGTCTTCTTCAAATTGTGTCATTATCATCCAAACTGCAGAAAGTATGCTCTGTGGGATTGAAAGTGATTTTCCAACATCTATCAACCTACACTGTGATCCAGAGCATCAAATTTAACCAAAATTTGAAGTTTTAGATCCCTTCTTGATTTGCACTTGAGACATGCACCATAACTTGGGGTTCATATGCTTGAAAATCCTTTTATTGTTCCTGAGTTCCATTTGTTTGGTGCTGGGGAGACTCTGCAGACTGTGCTGTTTTCTTAACTCTGCTTTTAAAGTGTTCCACTTTGATATCTCATATTTGTTTTCAAGCTATCCAGTGATTTTAAGTATCAGTTGATGACGTCATTTTGTTTGCAAATCTTTGAAAGTGTACAGTTGTGGGAGACATTTAAGATGAGCTGAATAAATGCAACAGAAAAGCCCAGGTTCCAAATCTTTAAATCAGTGTAAAAAGGTGGGTGTAAAATTCAATGACCTATTTCTTTAAACTGAATGTCTTGAAAGAAACTTTAGCCACTTTTGTATGATTCTGCCGTTGGACTTTTCAGAAATCTTGAATATTTGTTGAAATTACAGCCTATTTTATATTTCAACTCATTTTATGATGTGATGTCATCAAATTTCTAAATCACAAACCAGAAGAGTGAAAGAGTTTTGCTTGATACCACCTTGTAAGCATCCATAAACTATTGTTTTCTTGAAAATTATTTGACCTTTCGTCAACAGGTTTAGAATTTACGGTAGTTTCAATTTTTTTTCGATTTTTTTCTGAATTCATTACAAAGAAGAAAAACACTGTAATTCTTAATATATTGAAGATTTCAGAAAAGTCCAACGGTAGATTTACTTTAAAATAGTTCTAGTTTCTTTGATGCCCTTCAGTTCAAAGAAATAAGTCATAGAATTTTACACCCAGCTTTTTGAAGATTTGAAACCTATGCTCAACAGAAACTGTCTTATGGACTAATATGATGCTTAGAAAGGCATGTCAGCTGAAAAAAGTTCTTTTAGTCAATTTCCTTTTGGAAACATAGTCAGCCTTGTATGTTTTCTTTGCTTTTTGCAAACAAAATGACGTCATCAGCTAATTGTGCAAAATAGTGGATGGCTCAAAAATGAAACCAGATATCACAAAATTCTTGATCATTCAAGAGTTCTACTCACTTGCAGCAATACAAATTTTTTTTGCTTCAGATCACCTTTAACCAGTATTCTTACAATCAGAACTTAGAGAGAGCTACTTTTGGTATACCTATGCCAGTTTTTGGACATACAGTGCAACTTATCATAATGTGAAGAATTCTTCAAAATTCTTGAAACTTCTTCAAAATTCTTGTCATGTTAACCTCTAAACTATTTACTCTAAGGTAGGTAGACATCCTTGGTTTGTTGAATTTTGAAAGAATTTCCAACAAAGCCTTGTTAGTGCCTGTCTACATGACCCCTTCTTTTGCCGGGATATTGTTGCCTAGGTGGGAGATCATGCCTGGCTGGGATACCCAGCCTGCCTATAGAAACAGCATTTTTCACTTTGCCTTTACTTGGAAGTTTCATCCAGTTCCTTCTTGCTAGGATGTTTTGTCTGGCAGGATAGTATGTCTTGCTAGGATGACATTTATGTCAGAACACCCCTAATTGCAGTAGCAGGGATGGCATTAAAGGGTCAAGCTAACCTTATTTCCATAATAGTCCCCTTAGAGGTGCTGGTATAACAGAAAAAGATGAAAAAAGAAAACAGGAAAGTACTGTAGCTGTTATCAGTACAAAACATGGTTTGAGGACAAAAACATTGTTGGGAGAGACGAGGAAGGGTCTTAGTAGAAGACATATATGTCATCTTCCTCTTTTTGTATTTTTGGAAAAATTTTCTTTGATCTTATGTTTGAATTTATTTGGATTGTTAGCTGATTTTGATTCAGATGGAAGACCATTCCATGTTTTCGGCCTGAGGTAAGATAATCATTTTTGTCCAGAAGTACTTTTGCCAAATGGAAATTCTAGTTTAAACTTGGATTTTCGCGTTATTTGGCCTTGGTTGGTTGGATGGAATGTCTCAGCAATATAAGCTGGGGCAGTTCCGTTAAAAAACTTCATTACATTAACACAGACACATTGATCCATCCTATTCTATGTGGGGAGCCAATTTATAGCCCTTAAATTCTGTGGCACCAATATGGGCTGTACTTTTTAAATTCAGGTAAAAACGGGATTTTTTTGGACAGCCTCCTATTCTACATTGGGTACCACGATGTGCATGCATAATCAAAATGGGGTTGAATGGGGAATCACATGTGATCATGATCGGTATTTTGTTATGGAAATTGGTAAAAGCCAATAAGTGTGGATAATTTTTATCCCTTCCCTCCATCCTTTCTGATCCAAGGCAAAGAAAAAATTTCCTTGCCAGGCAAGATATCCAGGCAAGACAATGGTCATCTAAACAGGCCCTTAGAACTCACACTAATTGTTTTAATGGAAATTTGAGAAAAACTTTCCTCGATTTATGTGCAGTCAAATAAAAAATGCAAGAAATGGTGCTCCCAGTTGGAAATATTGATGCTCCCATTAATCAAGACCCTCCACCGAGTATGTTTTCAAACTTTACCCACCCCCACCAGTTATCAAGACCCTGTTATATTTGGGATCTGATTCTTTTACGTCAGTGCAAATTTTTTGTTATGTTTCCATTGTATTTTTATTATAGACTGTGGATGAAGTTAAACAGCGAATGAGAGAGTTGATGTTTGTCAGAATCAAAATTAAGGCTTTGCTACCTGATTTGAAAGATAGCGAAGAAGGTTAAGCATTGCCCTAAAGAGGGCAACAGTAGCAGTATGACTGTACTTCCACGCACTGGTGAGGACCAGGGCCAACAAAATGGCCAACAAGAAGGGACAAAGGATCCACCAGCTCCTGAGACAGATGACACTCCTAAACCATCTGTTTCATCACAGCAAGAACTTGAGGAGTCACCAAAGAAGACAAGTGAGGTAAAGATTCTGTAAAGTTTTTGTCATACAGCATTTGAAATCAGGCTCATTGGAAAGGCAATCATGATGCGTCTCAACTGTTGTCTAATTATACTCAAAAAAGGCCTGGTGTTTGAAAGGCTACTGCTGTCTGAATATTTAAGCAATGATATTTTGCAATATCTGATTGTATAGGTAACATGTATTGCTTGTAGAAATTTTCCTTGCTGAACTTGGTCACCCCCTTCAAATTTTGCAAGGGATAAAAAAATTCCTGTTGAGATACCATTAGGAATGTATTGATATTAGGAGCAAGTTTCCCTAAAACGTTTACGTCACAGTGATGAATTGAGCGCGCTTTAGCATGTGCTATCCTCATGGGGTATGAAAGATCTAGCCCCCAGTATGAATAACTCCTTCCAGGTGGCTTCATCCTCTCAAGAGGATAAAATTCATGAACACATACAATTGTCATCATTACCAGGATGGAAAGCAACAGAAAGTCTTGCTTGCTGTTTTGATTTATCTTTGCAGGTCTCAGAAAGGGGCTTTCTGCAGAAAATCTCCCATTTCAACATGAAGGAATGGCTGATTAAAGCTGGGTAAATTACTGAACCTAATTGGACATACTGGGAATAAAACAAGGCAGTTTTTAATATATTTTTGCTATGATGTTCAGGGAGCAGTCATTTTCAAGGAATGCCCCTTATTATTGACTCAACCGGTAGAATTCTTGCTTTCAATTAAGGTGGTATCACACGATACTTTTTAAGAAAATTTCATAACTGGGAAAGAAGAATGACTCCATCTAGATGTATATAAGCAAAGCGTAATCAAGATGTTTCGGTTTTTTGCTGATTTTTTGGCTGCATTTTAGCACAGTGTAGAGCTGTATTTTCAGTAGGCTCGATTACATCTCATAGTTTCGTTCTTTGCCTGAACTGATAACTCTGCAACTACGACTAATTCCCCTATGCTTGTAGAAACGGTAAAGCTCCAGACTGATTCTATATGAAAGCTTTCAGCTGCTCTACAAAAAGTTCGATTAAGTAGTGTTGGACTTTCTATCACTATTGTGTACGTTCGAACCATCTACAAAATCAAGGACCGAGATAAAATCTTTTTCTTGAGGGGGCCATAGGCAAACCAAGCGAGCGAAAAGGGCTAAGATCTTGTAGGGGGTCTAGGGGTACTCCTCTAGGAAAGTTTGAGAACAAGCCTTTCAGACTTGGTTGGACGATGCTAATTTTTGTTTTTCAATACAGACGGACTATAGTCTATACGGGTAAATCTATGTAGGGATAGAAATTGTAAACATTCCTCAAAAAAGCCTGATTTGCCCAAAAGATTTTGTAGAGTTACAGCATCATGTTTGTCGTGAGACAAGTCTGTTCTTGCATAGCCTAAAGGGCTTCCTAGACTAAAGAAGAAAGATATTGAATGTGATATAAATAAGCACATACAGAGTATAACTATCGTGTATTCTGACAAACTAAGATAATAAAAGAATTAAAGATATGCTGCAGAAATTACTGAAAATTTTGAGAGGGTCATGGCCCCCTGGGCCCCCTGTATCTCTGTCCTTGTACAAACTGTATCAATCTGTCGTTCTGTTCGCATTCTTTTTTAGAATGTAGCTGAAAGATCTATTGGGCCTAAATCATCTGTTTCTTTTTCCTCACAACCACTGGGTCTAAAATGCATCAAAAATAAGTTTTCTAGAACTGCTGTACCATAAAGTCAGGTGTCAGGAATTCGGTAAAGGATCATTCTAGCCACAAAGCCAAAATCCGCCTTGCTCTAAGCCACGTGTTGATCGGTAGGCGACGGGGCGACAGAATCTCGTCGCCAATTGAATTTTTTTGCCGTTTTTACTATGGGAATAAGCCCCTCAGTGGAGCGATAACAACAACAACAATTCAACTCAATGAGATGAGCGTAACTTGAGGGTCCTTATGAACCGAGGCTATCATTGCGTTCCTTTGGCGATCAAAACAATCAAGATTTCATTCAAAATCAGCCAACTGGATCTAAATGCTTAAAACAATAATAAAATCTTCAACAATGCAATCATGATTGTTTTGATTGCCAAAGGAACGCAAGGTATATTTTCAGTATCCATTTATCCATCTTTTCTTGTTTATTTGAGAATAGATTATGAACGTCGTGGCCCAAAAAAAGTGCAGTATACATATTTGGTTGGGTCTAGTGATGTGAATTTCACTTTAATCAGTTGCTAATCACTCTTGAAATATTCCTCAAATATTGAAATAAATGTAGGTACAGTAGAAACCAACATAAAAGAACCTATTTTTATAAGAACCTTGAGGCTGAAATTCAACATTTTAAGCCCCCTAAATAAGAACCTCTCAGAGGCTGACATTAGGGGAGGTTCTTATGTAACAAGTTTCATGTTTTCAGAATTCCTCCGAACCTTCAAGAATTCTTGAAATTCTGATCAGAATTTGTCAGTGGCACAAAAGACTATATCAGATTTTTAACAATGTATAATTTTAACCTAAAAATGTTCACAAGAATTCTCAAGGAATTCTCAAAAAGTCTTTAGATTTCTTGTGCTGAAAACAGTATTAATGTGTGCAAGGTGAGTATTGTATATAAAAACCTGTTTAAGAACCTTGCAGGTTGCAATTTAGAATAACAGCCACTTAATTAAGAACCTATTCAGGCTGTCCAAGAAAAACCTCGGTTCTTTTATGCGGGTCTCTACTGTACCTCATTTGTTGGTATTGGTGCCTTGGGAGAAGAAGTGTTAGTCTTAAAAGCTCACACTTTGTCTATTTCCAAGGGAAAGCTTTGACTTTCGGCCTAAGCAAATACTTGCAGCACTTCAAAATTAAAGACTGATATGTAAGGAAAACAAAGAACCTTGCATGGTTGACTTCCGAGGGATTGAATGTAACATGGTCTGATATTGTTCAAAAATTTATCAAGGTTGTCATTGTATTCAACGAAATAAAGTGAAACCGAACGAAACTGAACGAAACCAAATGAAACCGAAACAATTCTACTGTTACGTCCTTAAAATCGATTGAAGTAGCAAATTAATGGTTAGTTTTGTCATGTTAAAATTTAGAATCGCTTCATTCCCACGAGAAAGAAACGCAGCCCCTTGGGAATGAAACCTATTGTTTTCATTCTATGAAAGAAAAGGTGACGGAGTGCAAACCTTTTTTGCTCTTTGTGCTGAGTAATTCGTCCAGAAACCTTTTCTTGAGAAATTCTTACTTGAAACAATAGTTCAAAAATCACGTTAGAATGGTATGAGGATGTATATAGTAATGAAATGTGTACGAAATGCCTATTTGATGTCTGTTTCTTGAGCTTGGTTCACACTGGAGTGAACACAAGTTAGAACTGGATAATGAACAACTGAACGGAAGGTGAAAATCGTATCTAATTCATTTTCTTGACTTGTTTTGTCTGATTATGATCACATCAAATCTTCCAGCAATGCCCGAAAAAGAGGGAACAAGAATAAGACAATTTCATTAAAAAAGAATCATTCATTTCATATTTACATCCATCATAACGATAAGACATAATGAATTTGCGATTTCAATCGATTCTTAAGAATTTAACAGTAAAATTGCTTCGGTTTTGTTCGGTTTCATTCGGTTTTGTTTGTTTTCGTTTCGTTGAATACAATAAGCCTGATATATTTGATCTGGTTCATAGATTTGTTCAGGCCAAAACGCCAAAGCTCTTATTTGGAAGTTGATGCAAATTGGAACTTCCAAGATCAGTATTTCTGCTCTGAAGTTACCAATACCATAAAAAAGGACCTACCGGGTGTCCCAAAAAATGTTCCCCGTTTGAACAGTTCCACAACAACAACCACTGCCTCGTTTTGAGCGATGTAAACGGCAATCTCTTGCTTAAAGGCTTACTTGGATCCATATAATTTCACCCGATTTTTTTGCTCATCAAAAGACCTCCAAAATATGGATTTTTCGAAAATCGTTTGCTGGAGAAGTCCTTGAAAAGGTGGGAATTCTAGCAATGGAGATATGTTCCATTCATTCCTTGTTTTACATCACAGGTGTGAAGGCATATAACCGCTTGTCAATTTCTTAAATTGGTATTCAAAGTCGGCAATAAGCTAAAGTGCGGACAACTGGGCCTTGTTTTGTTTACTATACTTTCTCTTCGAACGTCAAGCATAATCGTGCTTTTCACGGACAAAACAGACCAATATGGCTGTTCTTTGGTCCCTTTATAGAGTTCAAGCTCCGTACGGTTGGACTTCAGTTAAGCAACATAATTTAGATGGATTTTGAGGTGAATGTTTAACGATTTTCTTGATGAATCATTTTTAGCTCTTTTTTGAGCATTTCAGATATTCTCTTTTCAGGAAAATGATTATAGAAAATCAATGCGCGCAGATACTGAAATGAAACAGATACTCAAATCTAAGTTGAGCATTGTATAGCAGATTACTTTTCAAATCTTTATGAAAATAAAACACGCTCTTACTAAAATAACAGCTCAAATTGGGAAAGTTTTTTTTGGGACACCCGGTGTCTATGAACTTTTTCGAACTTTTTGAGGCCCCGTCCACACGTATCCGGATCTTTTTGAAAACGCATCTTTTTTTATCCGTTTTGGGTTCCCGTCCACACGGAGACGGCGTTTTCAGTCACCGAAAACGAAGCTTTTCGAAAACGCTCTCCAGAGTGGATCTTTTTGAAAACGCCGTTTTCCTGTTCTCGTGTGGACGGATGAAAACGGAGCTTTTCGAAAACGCTGACGTCAAGGCATCGATTTACGACGTATCAGAGCATGCGCTCGGTTCTTTGGGGATCCCGCGAGGGCATTTTGCTTGTCTGTTTTCTCTCATCGAAGTTCGAATGCCGAATATCGTTATCGATTATGGAATTTCATTATCGAATATCGAATTGTGAGTGTCACAGCGTTTCCGTGTGGACGGGGATATTTTCGAAAACGCTCCTCGTGTGGACGCGAATCTTTTTGAAAACGGATTAAAAATAGATGCGTTTTCAAAAATATCCGGATACGTGTGAACGGGGCCTGAGAGTGATTTGCCACTGATTAAAGTTAAATTCACAGAGGTAGAGCCAACCAAATATGGATAATGTTTTTTTAGAAACCCAATATAATTTTGACAACGTCTCACAAAGGGGTTTGATTTGGCAAAGTGTAGAGTCTCTTGGATCTCTTGTGTTGATCATTCCCGTTTACTCTAACAACTGCAGTGACTTAAAGAACAAGTCCGGGGTTGATAAAATTATTGTTAAAAAGCAACCTTACCAACTGCTGAACACCTTTCGTGAGTTCTTTCCAAGTTTTTACACCTCCAATTTTCATAAATTGGTTAATGAATCTTCGTAAGTTAGGCCAAATATCATCGCCATTTTCTATTTTGTACTAGTGTGCGAAGGCGACAAGGAGGCTAGCAATGTAATGTCAACACATTTGGCAGCCTCATTGAGGTCAACATGAAGTGATGTCATTGATAATGACGTCAATTCGTACTTCTTAGCAGATTGAAATATGTAGTTTTTCGCAGATTGAAAGAGAAAAAAATTGAAAAAGCACCACACATCATCCACAACAGTGTAATCTCTTGAATAATCAACAATTATACCAAACCCCGACTTGTCCATTAACAGAAATGACTCAAGCATTTGAAAGATCTCTTCTGAGACTTTATAAAGTGGCTGAAACTTCAACTAATTTTGTGATTTGATTTGCCTTGATCTGATTTGTATCAACAAGAACAATTCACGATTTTCTTTAAACATAACTTGGTTTCAATGTCCTCTTTGTCAGCAATCTACTGTCTGCCAAACTTGCTCGCAGCCTATCCTTTGTCACAGACTGAACATGTTTCAGAAATGATTTGAGGATGAAGATAATTAACAGATCCTAAACCCTTGTCTGATATCACTTTGCAGGTCATAGAAGAAGTGCAGCAAAAGCTTGATCAGATAGACATGAACAAAGAAACCCAGATTCTTGACAGTGATTTTGATGAAAATGGAGAGCCTGTTTTCCCTAACGATGAGCTAGCACGCCTTGATGAAATGGTGAATAGGCCAAAATGGGTCATTCCAGTACTACCCAATGGAGAACTGGAGATTTTGATTGATGCATCCATCAAACTTGCAAAGAAAGGTAAGGCTGATCACTTTTATGCAGTCATGCAACAGTAATTTTGCGAAGTAAGGGTCGTGTAGGGGGGCGCCTTTTCCCCCTGTTCCCTCATAAAATTATCTTTTGCTCCCATGTTCCCTAGCAAAATTTTGAAATGTTCCCTGGTAAAATTATGCCATACAGAAATCGTGAAACTATTTTGTAAAACATCGTTTTTTCAACAACTCTGAAAGAGCATAAATTCGCCTTCAATCAACAACTGGCAAGCTATCAATTCGATTCACCAACTCACTGATGAGGCTGCCGATGGGCGGCGAAATATTTGAGGTAGCGATGTTTAGTTTTTTAAAATTAAATTATTGCATGTGTCTTAAGGAAAATGGTCACCAAAACAACATTACCAAATTATAACTTATCGTACAAGACACGGGATCTACTGAAAGATCTTGGAAACAAAATCTCACAACAGATTGTAAATGATTATAGCGGAATATACTAGAGCTCCAATACCTCCTCTCCATCAGTCGCAGTACTGCTTTCGCAATCAGGATGTGATTTGGCGAATAAGAGCAAGATCAGAAAACTCGAATCCAGTTTCTATCCTAAGTGCTTAAGTGAATGGAGCCAGCTTGACCATGAAATTAGACTTGCACCGTCGCTCTCGATCTTTAAAACAAAGCTGTTATCCATTATCCGACCCTGCAAATCAGTTTTTGGCATCCATGGCCCATCAGGTTTGTCCTTCCTTGCTCAGTTGAGAGAGGATGTCTCTGCAAGTTAAACTTCCATAAATTTAATCACAATTTTAGAGACACAATAAATGCTGTGTGTCCTACGAACGATAGTATTGAGGATACGGAGCACATTTTTTTTGCTCTGCCCTTCTTTCGTGATGCATCGACGAGATCTTCTCACTAGCGTCCTTGCTTTAGTGCGACCATTTGGATATATTAGCCTTTCAAATACAGATTTAACACAACTTTTACTTTATGGCGGCAAAGATCTTACTAATGAGCTAAATAGAAAGTTAATCGTGTTAACGCTGCGTTATATCCACAACACTGGTCGATTTGATTAATACAATTCATTTTGCAACACAGCCACCATGTTACTTCACCGTTACTTAGTCCCTTCTCGTATATTTTCTTTCCTAGTTAGTCGTTTCTTGTTATTATTTGTAGTGTTAAATTCTATCTTTAATTAGTCGTTACACGTGAAAGGGCAACGCAGACTTGCCAAAAGGGAGCAAATTTAATTGCCCCCTTTTGTAAATTTATGACGTCTAACTTGAGATAGACTTGAAGTTCTTTGTTTTGTCTTGTTTTATTTTATTTTCTATGTTAAGGCTGCAGAGTTGCCATAGATTTATGCTCTCCATGATATTCGGCCTTGGAGTATAGTAAAGTAGTTTGTAAGTAGCGTTAGATAAGCATATACCTTGTATTGTAAAATTTGAAGTATCTTTTTTCGACAATTGCCACAAAAAATCATCAGACCAAATCCCAAGGAGAAGAAACTAGGCAGTGACAGTGCACTACATTAAAATCGGAAACTTTCGGATCGAAAAAGCTTCGGCTAAAAAAACTTCGACAAAAACTTTCGGATGCTTTTTCGGAATTTCGGACAAAGAACTTTCGGACAAATACGACATTAAAAAAAGCAAGCACAATACCAAAAAGATGTTAAAACTAATTGTGATTCTATCATCAATGTCAGCTTACAGAAAGTACATGGTGATCATCACATCTACAAGGACATTTGAATGTCATTCTTGTTAGATTGAACAATTGTTAAACCAGCTGTAAACAAAATTCAAAGGTGTTGCTATGCATGAACTATTTTCAAGAAACGCTTCAAGGAACCAAACTTTTAGATAAAATTTTCAAGAAACTTAAGCGCTATTGGCAAAGCATTGATTAATTAACACCTTATGTTACGCCTCTTTGTTCTTTCTGTTTTCAATGAATTTAAATTTTCTGATGGAAAAAGTTTCGGACATCACCAGGGTTCGGACAAATAAACTTTCGGACAAAATTTTGTCCGAAAGTTTGATCGTCCAAAAGTTTTCGGTTTGAATGTATGTAATTTGGCAGCGAAAAGATTGTTAGCCTTGATCCACTGAACAACCTACAAACTGATGTAATCACTACGCCATCACAAAGCTATTGCTCCAAATAATTGAACAACCTCCAGTCTACTGATTTCATCCCTCAAGGACCTTGATCTTAACCCACTGCGTTTCTGACTGTTACCCCTCCAAATGTCTTCTGAATTATTCCACATGATCTCGCAGTAATGTTGATAATATGTACCACTTGTTGAATGCCCTATGTGATAAGGTAGAATTTATGAACTCAATGTAAACTTTTTCATTACATGTCTTCAGGACTTGACATCAAGAGTGAAAATTGCCAAAGATTCATCAAAGATGGTATGACCATTTCATTCAACAAAATATTTTTGGATGATGCTGTGAGCACATGGAAATTTGAGATTCACGTAAGCTTTAATTTTTTTCCATGACAAGTTTGCATTGCAGATCTTTTGTAAACTGACCATTAACACAGATTTGAATTCTGAAAAGCTCTTTGGAATTTATAGATGCAAAATTGCGAGATATCTGTGCTTCATTATGATAATATTCTTTTGGAGATTTGAATTCATTTAGATCACAAAAAATGTTAACATTGGAGAATTCTGAACACGATGAGGGCGTAGCGATACAAATATTAGGAGAGTCAACTATCTGAACGCATACAAAATCGACTTGTTGATATGAAGCTCTTAAAAACCTCAAGGAAAAGTCTTTTTGTTTATTCTATTTTTCAAGGCTTTATGTTTAAGCACAGCAGCTTCTCATTGTTCATTTCACTCATACCGTTGTATCTGAAGGTGTTGTGGTGCAGTAGTGATGTAATCCTCTGATTTTGCAGCCACAACAGTCAGGTGGACAGGGTTTGATACCCAGATGAGCCCCACTACTTGAGCGTCATGACAAGGGGTCACAGATTTGATTAATGCTTAGCTACTTCTGTGATCCCAGCACTTGGCACCAGGGCCGCCAAGAGCTTTGGGACGCCTAGGAACAAGACTGGGAAATGAGGCCTCCTGCGAGCAAAACGAGCAGAAAATTTTTTCGATCACGCCTTTTAGATTGGCTTAAAATGCATCTCAGAGCATTTCCTGCAGTTAAAATGCTAAAAATCTTCCATTATGAGGCCCTTTAGACCCTGAGGCCCGGGCCAAATTGCCCCTCCTACCAAATTGATCTCTGTGGTCCTGCTTGGGACTTTTAAAACTGCAAATTCACCTTCTACCAACTACTTTCAGATGTACCTTCCCCATCAATCTTGTTTTTGTTATAGAAATACATCATGCGGAATGCAGAGAAACTGATTGAACTATGCGTTGCAAAACTGGACCAAGATTGGTTCCCTTTGCTTGACCTTCTCGCAGTTGTGCTTGATCCAAAATCCAGGTATGCTTTGTCTCGTATTTAGTACAAAAGTTTTCAGAAGAAGCAATCTGCAACATGATAGTCAGACTGTTCACATGGCTGTGGATCCATTGATGTTATTAGCTTGTTGTGAAGAAAGAGATGCACCAGTGGTTGAAAATATTTGGTTCGTTGCAAAACAACTTCAAACCAAGCTTTTTTCTTCAATCGTTTTTCATTTTCTTCTTATGTACAAGATTCCAGTTAAACTATTGCACAACACATATTTCTGTTTTCTTGGGCATGTCTAGAGCCATTCAAGTAGTCTTCTCTTAGGTTTAGGCTTCAGGAAACTTCCAACGAGTTTATTGGTTTACATGTTGTCAGCAATATTGCTTTCCTCGTCGTTCTGTTTTCTTTTTTGTTTCTTATTTCTTGATGCCCTTTATTCCACTTTCTCTCTTTCTTTTCTTGTTTCCTGCCAGAGAAACAAGCTTCCTGCAAAGCTGCTTTGCGGTTTTCACGCCTTTTTTCAATCTCTGAGATATATATACTCTATGTGTGATAAAACTTTCTGGAATTATGAGATCAAACATACTGCTAAAGACTTATGCTACCATTTCTCAAACAATAACTTAAATTTTGACACATTGTCCATTGCCAAGAAATGACACTCTTTGGGATAGATGCATGATTCGTCTTTACAGTTTTGATGCTTTCAAATCCCAGCTGTTTCATTTGTAAATGAGTTTTTAAGTGTCACGAGGGCTCATCAAAGTAGGTCGGAAGTGCAACATTTCAAGACCATTGCATGCTGTTTTTTCCCTTACAAAGAAGTTCTTCACTGTGTCTTGAATAACGGGCAATTAATGCTTTTTTACTGAGCATTTAATCCATTTGTCTTATTTCTGTACCAGGTTCCACCAATATAATGCATCAAGAACGTCAGAAACATTTGCTGGTACTGAAGACGAGAAACCATGTTATGCAAAACCATCGGAGATCAGGCAGCCACGGGTGAGTTTATCACTTAATTTTTCTTGAATCTGCTGTAAAGCCCGGGTTGTCAAAAACTTCCGTTTGTGCTTCTTTGTGTTTCTTTTTTCGAATTATCGTTGAGGTACATAATGCTCTGCCCTTGCTTTGATGTACATGGACGGGACCTCCTTGCTGCAATCTATGCATTGTTATGACCACTTGGATATGTGGATCTTGCAAATGAATTTTTGTTACAGCTGTTTATTGTATGGCGATAAAGATTTCCTGACTCGGTGAATAGGCACATCCTTGAGCTTACATTACATTTTATCCATGAAACTGGTTGATTCGATTGAAGTCATTTACCCTACCCTTCCATGAGCCAAATGATCGTAACGGTTTTTGTAGACATTGTTTTCAACTTAAATGTTTTTCTTTGTCTCAGATATTGTATATATATACCGGGTGAGTCAAAAAACAGTTTAGGCGTTTGGGAGGCTATGGAATGAAAAGTATGTGGGCGATATTCAAAACTAACATGTTAACATATCGATCAACGGCTAACTTAGATGAGGTAATTTTGTTTGGTAAATTCACACAACTTTAAGACCCTGCAATTAGAAAAATGTGAATAAGGGTTTGTATGGGAATCGTGAAATCCACGTTCCATTGTGGCCCATGGTTTATATGACATTAAAGTTTACATTCAATGCTATTGTCAGCTTCAAAAATTGAATTTTAATGTCAATAGTACGTAAATCATGGACCGGAATGGGATGTGGAATTCTTGATCCCAAAACATGCTTCTTCCAGCATTTTCCTAATTTCTTGGTCTAAATGATGAGTGATTTTACCAAACAAAATGTTCTCATCGAAGTTAACCTTTGACTGATAGGTCAACATGTTAGTTTTGAATATCGCCCACATACTTTTTATTACATACCCCCCCAAACGCCTGAACTTTTTTTGACTCACCCGGTAGTATATAGTATTTTATAGTAATCTTTATGTTCCAAAATCGAGAGCATCAAGTAGCCTCTCCGTAATTTAGTTGCACGTTGTTCAAACAAAGAATTTGTGAAATTTTCTATGTTTAGCCAAAACAAACATCAATCTTCCTACCTACCGTTTGCTTTCCTATCTTCAAGTAACAGGAAATTTATATTTGAGCTGTTTTTTCGTTGGGGGTTTTACTTAGAGGGTATGAAATGAACTGAGAAATGAATGAAGCTGAAACTGATGCTTAGGCTATCTATGTTAGAATGACTGTCTCAAAGTCGCAAATTTTTTACCAGTTTGTGTTTGTATGGTTTTGAGTCGATGTTTGGGCGTCCTGTGGGTATCACTAGCGTTGTTTATGAAGTTGAACCTAATCGTAAGCCCCTACCACCTTTGATTCACAACGATGCCGAGGAAAAGTAGGCCCATACTGTTTTATTGATCTTAGCAAAGTTTGTTACCATCTCATTGAATTATGCTCCTTTCATTAAGGGCTGGTTGGTCGATCTGATAAACAAATTTGGTAATCTTGGAGGATTTGACAAGCTGAAAAAGAGACTCTGTGAGGGAGGCAATATCAATATCCCAGTGATATGTGCTCATATACGGTAAGCTGACCTTTTTTTGAGTACTAGGTTCACCAATGAAGGTATTCAAGTTTGACTGACAATGATAAGTCTCAAAACAGGGCCGATTTTGAAGATTGTTAATTTGATGTTAGGTCAATGGTAGCAAAAGCCTGCTCTGAGTATTTAGATGTGTATTTAAAGCTTTATTATCGCCACATAAATCACGCCTGAATTATTGGCAGCCATTAATTCAGTCTTCAGCCTCGCATGCATCGTTCGGTCATTGGGGTTAGCGTGGTTTCCCTTTGATGTTTCCTTTGAAGTCCGCAAGGTATAATTTTCCATTGCAAGAAAAAAGGATATGACGACCGTCTCTCATGGCGTCAGAAGACAATTGGTAAAGCGAGGCTAGGGTGTAATTTATAGCGATAGTAAAGCTTTAATTAAGAGGCTAAGGACTGTCAGAAGATTTGGAGTAATAAGATCTAGGATTGACCTCAATTTTTCATTCCAACAATCCTCTGTATGAATCAAGTCTCTGCAATTCTCCAATCCTTGCGATAATGTTTGTTGAAGGACTCTTGGGCGAGACCGGCAGGCATTGCAGCCCTTTTGTAACGGTGGCCTATTTCATGCTGCTGCATGAAAATAGTTTTGTGATGTTTATCAAGTCAGTAGCATAGCATATTGCTGCAGCTCCAGATGCGGTGGCATTTCTCCCTCAGCTCGTCAGCATCGGAATTAAGAATGAGATTCATAAAATCCATGAAAGAAAACAACATCAATGTTCGCAGTGCATGCCGTTTGCCCAAGACCCTAATATTACAAGCAAGTTAATGAAAAGAGTTATTGAGAATCCTCATTTCCCTTCGGTAGCCTTTTCTTTTGTGAAGTGTGGTAAGAGCCAGGGCTCTAAAAAACGAAGTAGTGCGGTAGTGGCGCTAACAGGAAGCTAGCTGAAAATGCACAAATTTCCCAGGAAGGAAGAAGAGAAAAAGAAACGGAAGGAAGGGGAAAGAGGGAGAGAAAGCAAGGGAGGAATGAAAGGAGAGGGAAAGAAACAAGGAGAGAAAGCAGGGATGAATTGGGGTGGTATATTGGGAAAGAAGAAGAAAGTATGTACAAAGAAATGAAGATGCATGGCTTGCTACCAGGATGAAAACTATTTTTTTGAGCCCTGGTAAGAGCCAGATAAACGCGACCACAGTCTGCTCTTCCTGTTAGTCTCGGACCCAGAATTTGTTACAGTTAAAGGTTTACCTGCCCAATGGTGATTGAGGGGGTGACTTCTGGCAAATAGCATATAATTAGATATAACATTATTTAAATTTTATCAAGCGTATCGTTGGTTTATTTACTGTGCCTCAAGAATTTGTTTAGGCCAAAGGCCAAACCACTGATTTGCACATGGATGCAAATTTGAGCTGTCATGATTAATATTTTGTGCTCTCAAAGTATTAGTACCAACAAACGGGGTACTACTAATACCAGCAAACGAGGTACCTATGTTCAATCTAACTACAGAGGGGCGTTTTAACCCTAATCCATATGGGCTTTTTTGGAGCTACCATTTATGGGGGGGGGGGTTCTTTTCACTCCCCCTCTGAAAAATGCCTTAGACTCCTCAGAATTCAATACAACTTGGCACCGTTACAGATCAAGTAGTTTCTAGCTTGCAGCGCAATTTGGTTGTGGCTGCCACACCTCATGACGTCACAGTGACGTCATGAAGTTGAAAATCAGTGAAAATCAGGCTTCCAAGTTAAATTTGAATTTAAAGAAGGTTTTGCATGAACATTTTGCAGTTTTTGGTTCACTTTAGCCACAAATTTGATATGAAAATATAATTTCATCGAAATTAATGATTTTGGAGTGATATTTTGGCAGAAATTAGCCAATTTGAATGACGTCATTTGTGCAGTTTAATTTGTTCTCTGTAAAAATAGACAAAAAGAAGCTGCAAAGTGATGATACCCCATTACAAACGTATCATTGGAGTCTTTTCAATTGAAAAAATTCGAAAAAATTCAAAAAATTTGCCAATTAGCCCAAAATGGCGGCCATTATGACGTCATCATCAAAAAATGCTGACATCATCAAATTCCAGAAATTCCGGTATCAAATTAAAGCTCTTCGTTTACTGATTCATTTGGTGGATAATACTTCATAATATGATCAAATCTTTCCATTGAAATCATCAAAAACAATGATTTTCTTGCTACCTGCTTCCAAATATGGGCATGTCACGTGACCTGTGAGCTCTATTGTCTGAAAATTTCTTGGTCAAAATGTGGCGAATACATAATTAGTAAAAGTCAGGTAGATTTGGGGGACATAGTTGATGACTTGAAAAACATAGCAAGAAAAGCTCTGGGGGGGGGGGGGTGGAAAACACGCGGATTAGGGTTAAGAGTGACTAGCCATCGATTAATGCTAAATTCACATCGATGGATTCAACCAATCCGTGTATTCTTTTTGGGACACCCGTCCGATGATCAAAAGAGCATCAAAATTGATAGCAATACCGGGCGAGCCAGAAAAAGTGCCTACTTTTAGAACTTCTTAGCACCATGAGTACATCACAGATTTGAATGATTCAAATCTCAGTTAAAAGCCGAAAGAGTGGAGTATTATGGTCATTGTTCTTGCTGTCTTACCAGCACTAGAAGTATAGGTAAATTAAACTTTATATATGAAAATTTTATGGTTGCAAAATGATTGAAAAAGGGCCTGAAATATCGATCAGATCGTAAGGACTCTCCGCACACAGAACAATAGGCAATTGGCCTTTCACCTCTCTCAAGAGTTATAAGACGTGGGATTTCAAACAAATACTAAATATATTCAATCCCATGGCATAAATGTACAGAGGATTGCTCTCACCCATGAGAAATTCCATTTTCTTTATTGTTCTGTGCGAGGAGTCCTTTATCATTTGATCATTGTTTTAGGCCTTTTTTCAGTCATTTTGCAACCATGAAATTTTTTGAAGTTAAATTTACTTACATTTCTAGTGCTCGTAAGACAGCGAGAAAAATCACAAAAACACTTCGATCTTTTGGCTTTTAACAATAATTTGAATCATTCAGATCTTTGAAGTACTCTTGAAGCTATGAATTTTAAAAAGTGGGAACTTTTTTCTGGCTCATCCGGTATTAATAATACAAAATTTGTACAGCGCCCTCTTACTAATGCACTCAGTTGCGCTTTACAGTATACCGTTCCTAATAATGTCGGTTTGAAAAATTAAAACCTGAATCCTAAAACCTAAAACCTAATATCTGAAACAAAATATTACATGTTCATGTAAAATGTCATCAGAATACTATCTAATAAGAGTAAAGAATAGATAAAACAATCTTAAATTTCATTTGGAAATTTTTCAGATGAATTCGATTCCTTTGCAGTGTGATTTTTTGGACAGTGTATACATTTTTGACTCATCGATGTTATGTCTTTCCATGACAGACCGTTGGGTCAGTGTGCAGAATTTCTTAGCGTGAAGACCATTGAAGACTCTCTGATGCCATGTGTCGTAAGTAAAGTATTTGTGTTTGTTGATGCATGCTGCCATGCAAATTTTATACTCGCTTCATATTTGGTGAAAATGAGGCATTGCAGAATTACCTATCATGGGGTATCGAGCTATTTAGAAGGGCTGCCAGTAAGCGTACTACAATTGTTATAATTTTTCTTTCCCGCCCGAACTGACATACATCGCTGTAACTACAGCTCATGAACAAACAGTTACTTGAAACCAGTTGTGAAAAAATATATGCCTTTTTCTGAAGCAGTGCCAAACCATAATTCTTGCCTCTGTTGTTTATCTATTTTTTCTGTTGTACCAGACTTCAACTTAACTCTTGCACAGCACACATATCTGTTACTTCAGAATGATAGAGTCACTCGGAATAGTCTTCTTTTATAGTTCGATGTTAGAAAGCTAATTAGTTTAGCGCTTTACATGTAATTAGGCTGAACATCGTAGAACCTATCAAGATTTAATCGTTTCATATGCAATCAATTACTGCAACTACATTGTTGACTTGAATCGCAATATAGTGTTCCACTGAAAACTGAAGTTACTCTTATTAGCTTCCTTGGATCACACGACCACCGTAAATGAGAAGAGCATAATCCAAACATTACGAGTCTTTTTCTTTTTTCCTTCCTTTATTCCTTCGCTCCCCTCAATGATTTCAGTTTTTCTTTTCTCTTCATCCTTGCTGATTTCTATCCTTCGTTTTTCCGCATCTCCTTTTCCTTTCTTCCCTGTTTCCTTTTATTTCTTCATTCATCTCTTCATCGTTTCCTTTCGTTTCCTTCCTTCTCTTCCGTGTTGTCTCTTCTCTCTTCCTTCCAGACAAAGAAACTTACTTCGAACTGTTTCACAACTTCACATACTTTTCCACCTAGGATTGGCCTTTGGCTTCAAGATGCTAGGTATTTGACCAAAATCGGTGCGTTATTAATGACTGTAAGCTTCGGTGAACGCCGATACATTTATTTTGGGATACATGGTAGGCTGGTAGCAATTCGAGGTTCCCATTAAGTATGGTATTTGTAGTTTTTTTACCTATACAGTACCTGATAAAGAAATACATGGAAAGTCTAACAGACGAAGAACTCAAGAAAGAGTCAAAGCAGGAGTCGAAAAATGAAGTCATTTCTACGATTATTAGAGTGAGTATTCTTATCAAGGCACATAGCGCCAGGGGTGAAACAATTTCGGACTACGGCACCAATGGTCGCGTAGATTCTGTAAGTCTCCAGAAAGAAAGGAAGGCGAGAAAGAAAGGGCATTGATGATTTAGTTTTGTTTGACGATCCTGAATTTGCAGTTGAAAATATGGTTTTAGAAACTGAATTGATTTTCGATCACTTCGGCCTCTCTCAAGACTAAGAAAAACACGGCTTGTAACTCAGGAAGTAGTCAGCCCCCAAAATGATAAAATTCCCCGAATATCTTTCATGATTGAAACTGAGAATTGATGACCAATCTTCAAAACCTTTCCAACTTAGTTATTCCTGACTTGTTAAAATGTGGATTCTTCATTTGGCTGTCACAAAACGTTTTTCCAACATGTTTTGGTCCCAGGAATTCAAACATTTTTTCCATTCTTTGATAGCGTTTTCTTTGCATTTGTTAGGGCGAGCACGATAAAAGTTCTAGGACCTCAAAACAAGTAAAGAAATGTGTTTTACATGTTAAGGTACAGGGTACTCTTGGGTGTCGCAAATTTTCACACAAATTCTGCCCCGCTCAGTGGCTACTGTGGAGGAGCAGTAACTTCAGTTGACCTTTTTTACACAGTTAAAAGGGATAGGCTAGACCCGATTACACGCCGTAGTTTCGCTTTTTGCCTGAGCTGATATCTCTGCAACTACGACTCATTTCTTTACGCTTGCTGAAACGGATTAACTCATTTATTCTTGCTTTTACACAATACTCTATCAGCAAATATTTAAATGGGAAATAACTATAACATATTACTTTAAGAAATAAAGCTGCTCTTGAAATTTCACAACACCTTGAAATTGGTTCAAAATGATCAATTTTTTTACTCAATCATAAAATGATCAACTTTTGCGTGTGTTTTAATGATCCAGCATGTATACTTTGGTTTGTTCTAGTGTTTCATTCTTTGTTAATCTTCTGCATAAGAATCTCCTCAATTTAGCAGGCTGCAGTGGTTCTCATATATATGGTGATTAATTGCCAAAAAATGAGCCCGGAGGTTCTTGATTTGCAGTTTCTTGTATGTGGAATTTTATACCGATTTTTCTTTGATACCGATAAATTCACTGATTTGATAGGAAGATTTTATGTTTTATTTTGACAGAGTATGAAGAATTTTGCATCCAGATTGAACGATCAAGAAGAATTTTGCAAACAGCTTGAAAAGTTGAGATTACAAATGATCTTAAGGTTTGTGTGATTTTTTAAATCTCGTTGGAATAACTCAAAGTTCTTCCACTATCAAGTGCCAGTAAATGTATGGAAAATCTCTTATTTCATTGCACCAGTTATGTGGACGTGTTTGTAAACTTTCAGTGACATTGCATTGTCTAGAACATAAATTGCTACTAATGTAAGAGACTTGAAAAAGTAGTAGATTTAGATTTAGCGTTCATCTTAGTGCCTGGCGTAAACTGGAAGTTCGTAGATGCAAGTAGAAGACTTTGAGAAGATAGCTACATTATTAAGATTGTTTGTATTAGTTCCTCGCTCCTGGAAAATAACCAATGTTGTCTCGTACTTAATTGTTGTTATTGAAGCGCGCAAGCTGATTAAAAACTTGATGATAAGAATAGAAACGACAATCAATGTAAAAAAGTGACAGTCTTGTGAAAATTATTGATGATAAATGGTTGGACTAAGTCATATTATGATCGTAAGAAAAAAACGTAGTAAGAATTATAACTAGAAACTTTATATAGGAAGGTTGGACGATAAAAACATACTAACATTTAACACATTGAAGTCTTTCGAACTCATGTCCTCATTAATGTGTGATTCCGATGAAATCTAAAATAGCAACGAGGTGCGTATAAAGGCTATTGTGCGTATAAAGGCTATTTCTGTGATCGTAAGTACATTTAGATACACATGTGGGTACGGTTAGTGTTTAAATCCTTAATTATTCTGGCAACATGGTTAGCTAATTATTTTGTCAAATCTACAAATGAGGAAAGGCCGGTGAAAAACAGCAAGCTAGAGAACAGTGTGTACTATTTAATTGTTGTTGTGAAGCAGTGGATTATCAGTTGATGTTCCTATCAAAGGAAGAGTGTACTAATGAGCAGAGTTATACTCTATATTATATTATCTTCTTTTTCAGGCTGCTACAGGTTTCATCTTTCAATGGGAAAATGAATGCTTTGAACGAGGTGTGTGATTATTTTTACTTAGATAGTCAGTTTCGTTTAGGGGGAAAAATGTCTTGCAGGTTTATATGGTTACCGGAGGAAGTGCGGTAACTGTTATCAAGCTTAAGTTGACCATAACAACCTTTCCAAATGTCTTGCCACGGAAGCTTCACTCAGTGATTTGAAACCTACGCTCTGTATTGAAAGAAGATACTTAGTTTTACTTTCTGTATGACTTTTGTCCCATTTTGAGCGCAAATTACATTTATGGCGAGAACTGGGATGATTTTGTTGAGGATTATTACCATACGTTTGTTCCTTGTAGGTTTTTACAGATGTTGCAAAAAGTACTCGTGTTTCATATATGACCAAAATTTGATCACTTTTTACATTTATTTCTTGACAAGTAGATAAAAGACAAAATTGTTCTCCCATATATACCTGATCTCGTGATAGACGAAATCGGCAAAGCTCTGTTTACACCCATTTCAAGTCATGTTATCAATCTCTTGATAAAACATCTTTTGATTTCTCTAACAAATTTCGTGCCATGAAGAGTTGTGTCCTGAATGCAAAAAGTAGCACGATACTAAACTCTATCGCAAGTATCACGACGAACAGTTTCATTTTATTAACCCTTGACATGACAGAAAAGACGAGCCAGCTGTAATCATTCGACGCATCCAAGTTATATTAGTAATGACAATCCATATGTTGAAGACAAATCCAAGTAGAAAATATTGACAAATTCATGTTAGTGACAATCCAGTAGTTAAGACATTATTATAAGTTAATCAAGACATAATTGTTATACTAAACTTCCCAATAGTATGGTAACGTGGCTTGAAATAGGTAGAACAAACCTTAGTCGATTAGGTCTATTGGTTTCAAAATTGTCAAATTGGGTGCCTTTCAAGGCTGCTTGATATTGAAGCATAATGTAAAAGCACTGATGACCTCTGGATTGATTTCTTTTTGTGCATTAAGGTCTAGTTTGGTGATAAGTGTCAGAAAGAATGAAAGATATCACTTGAGACATGGAGGATAATGAAAATTATCAAGATAGCAAGATTGACGACGGTGCTTGAAGATCACAGCTCAGAATAAAGTTTTTTTCAGTTTATACACTCGAAATAACACAAGTAAACATTTTGCCATCGTAAAATGTGGTTGGATCAGTGACGAAAGGGATGAAAGAGAAAATTATATGATAGGTTTTCATAATCGAGCTTGTGTGACGCTTTAAAGATGGTGTACAAATCGGTAAACGACCAAGCTCCCATTTACCTTACAGAAATGTTTGCCAGGCTGTCTGATACATGCAAGAGAGAACTTCGCAACGCTAAAACAGATTTGACCGTTCCTCGTCGCAAATCGGCTTTCGGCCAGAAATGCTTTTCATATAAAGGTGCTAAATTATGGAACGATCTTTCGATTGAAGTCAAATCATCAAATTCTTATGAAATATTCAAAAAACGTATCAACAATGCCAACACCGAATGCTGAGTCTCTCTTTCATGTTATAGTTAGCATCATTTAATTTGTTTATAAAAAGATTTTGTAAATAGGGTTTTTTAGTTATGTATACTTTGTAATTTTTGTATTTATTTGCACGGCCCACTGTAAATCAGTCCTTTGACTGACGTGGCCACCGTGCCCAAAGAAATTAAAATCAATCAATCAATCAATCAATCAATCAATCAATCAATCAATCAATCAATCAATCAATCAATTAAACGGGGACACTTTGACATGCTTGTGTTTGTATTTATTTGTTTTTATTCATTGTAGAATTTTAGATCTTTTTTATTTACTTACAGATAAATCGAGTGATTAGCAATGTATCGTACTACAGTCACAGGCATCATGGCTATGATGACATCGAATATCTTACTATGGAAATGGTTGCGGTGAGTTTTTAGCTGCAATGGACAGGTTTTTTCTGGGGTATCGACCGGCATTAGAAAGTCATTTGAAAGATTAAAGGCAAGTTCAAGATATGCAAAACAATATAAGTTATTCTTTAAAAACATGGCCTTGTACTGGAGTAGTGATAATGCACAATTGCTCGGGATAACTATCAATGAAAGTCTTTCGGATTTTCTCCAGAAGAGCCAGACGCTCGTTTAAGCGCTTAGGAGTCTGCGCAGTATCGATCTCAGGGTCATCGCCCCTCATCCTTCCTTTGTGAATTTGTGCATGCCCCAAAACGCTCCGCTCGTCCCATTGATCAGCGAGCCAACTAGAGTTTACGTGTTTTCTTTGTGATTTTCCAAAGGGGGAATTCGCAGTATCCTGAAATAACAACGTTTCGAGCTTAGAGCCTTATTTTTGCCCAGCGGCAGTTTTAGTGTGAGCGGATTTTATGCAGTAAAAGGGCGCTCAGCCGTAACTTTCTTTACAACTTAAACAATGAAATTTGTGCTCGCTCACAAAGTGCAGCTGTGTGGAAATAAGTCTTTAAAAACCCGTTGCTAAGTATGATCCTTGATGGTGTCACAGTAAATTTTTTTGTTATCTGAAAGTCATTTTTTGCCAAACTTCCTTTTGTCTGGCGCTTCCTTCAGTGAACTAAGGCTCATGGTTAGCAATGGGTCTTCAAGTCTTCATCAAGTCTGCTTTGGAGGTCTCCGTTATCGGTTTGGCGGGGACAGGGGCTGCCCAGGTTTTGTTGATCGTCGGAGAAGTTTCCCAGTCTATTGGTTTTTATGTACATTTCTTTTGCAAATCAGGTTAACTCTTTAGTTTTGTTTATTTATTGTGGGTAGTTTTTAAATGTTTTTATCCTGTATTTATTGTAAGTTTTTATGTGGAGGGCTCCTTGAAATATCAGCCACCAGGATGATGAAGGGCCTCCCTCCTTAATGAATTGAAATGAAAATTGAAATGAAGTGTGAAAAAAGTAGAGGCTTACAATAAGACTGCGTTCACACGATGCCGGCACATTTTGAAAACGGTGAAAAATTCGACGGATAGGCCTCCTGTTCACACGAAAACGGCACATTTTTTGCCGGCAGATTTTGAAAACGGCAGATTTTGAAAACGGCAGATTTTGAAAACGGAACTCTAATCGGCACATCTTGGAAACGGCATCGTGTAAACACTTTAAAATGATGAAAATAGAACATTTTCAGACGCTTTTGGAACCATACTGAACGATTCTTAGGATTTAGGTTCACTGAATTGGCATCAAAGTCTTGCAACGAGCTTTTTACCGGCAAATTTCTGACCGTTTTCAAATTGTTCCGGCATCGTGTGAACGCTAGCTCAAATTTTGCTACCGTCACATTTTTCATCGTTTTCAAAATGTGCCGGCATCGTGTGAACGCAGTCTAAGATATACAATGCTTGAATGTTTGTGAGCTCTGTAGGTTTCTTTGTGTACAGTGATGTGAATTTAGCTTTAGACTACGTTTACACGGTGCCGGCACATCTTGAAAACAGTGAAAAATGTGACGGTAGCAAAATTTGAGCTAACGTTCATACCATACCGGCACAATTCCAAAACGGTAGGAAATTTGACTGTAACAAACTATTTGCAATCTCCCCAAGAATTTGATGCCAACGAAAGGTACGTGCACATCTTAAGAATCGATAAAACTCGTTTTGAAAGCTTAGAAAATGTTCTGTTTTCATCGTTTTGGAATGTTCACACGATGCCGTTTTCAAAAGTTGCTTGTTAAAGTTTCGTTTTCAAAATTTACCGTTTTAAAAATCTGCTGGCAAAAAATGTGCCGCTTTGGTGTGAATGAGGGGCCTATTCGTCATATTTTTTAGGGAGTCCATTATAGGATATCTCAAAACTGCAAAACCGCCAAAATTTGCGCTCTTAACCCGTCAATCGCAAGCAATTTTCTCTCATAAACCGCAACGGTCCGTCTTCGTCAGTATGATAAACATTCTTTTCAGGATAGCTATTTCATGTAAATGATGCATGAATCCTTATATTGTCTGAATCTGCCGATTGGCGATGAAGGTACTGTTACAACTATGTAAAGGCCTGATAGATGATAACGGTTATCTAGTAGAAGGTTCTACGAAGTAAGCAAACAACCGTAAACCGTTCGTTTTAACTCCAATTTTCCGCAACCGCGTAGCAATACAAAACCGTATACCGCACTGATGTTCTTGCGGCAACCGTATTCCGCATCCAAAATAATGCTGAATCCGCCTAACCTCCGTACTATAATAGACCCCTTTTCATTGTTTGAAAAATGTGCAGGTATCGTGTGAACGCAGTCTTAATCAATGGCTAATTACTCGCAAGTTGTTCCTCGAAAGTTAACTTGAACAAAGATACCTCGTTTTTTGTTGGTATAGATACTTTGAGAGCAGAAATATTAATATTGCAAGCTTAATTTTGCACCACATGGAAACCAGAGCTTAGGCCTTTTGCCCTAAGCAAATTCTTGGACCCAGTTGTGTGTTTTTGCAATGCTTTTACGTCCATATTGACAAATCTAAGGTTCCAAATGGCAATGAACTTGTTAAGGACGATCAAAACATCATCTTTATTATCCTTGTAATAAGAAATTGTTTTTCAATCAAACTGACACAGGTTTACAGGTTCACTTTATTACGAAGTGGGTAATTTTCGAAAAATAGTCTTAGGTTCTTTCTTTTGTTGGTTCGTATATGCGGGGATTTTACTATATTAATTATGTAGTATAGATACATTCTCGGTTCTTCCTTTTTTAATCATTCTTTATTATCTGCACGAGGCCGACGCTGATCATTTGTTTACTAAAATGTCGTTTCTCATCAATTCACCTTAACATTATCCATTTTGGCTGTGAGTCCTTCCCACGTTGATTTACATTTTATGATCCTCACGGTAGAGTGTAAAGGACAGGGGCGGACTGGCCAGTCGGGCTACTGGGCTGGGGCCCGAAGGGCCCCCCTCAGCAAAGGTCCCCATGGGCCCCTTCTGTGCTGGAAGAAAAATACTTCAAATGGTTAATTTTGGATGAACTTTCTGACAGTGACAAAACAACCAGTTTCAATCAACGAAAAATTGGTTGAAGGGCCCTGTAATAATTCTTTCAACAGTTATCTTTGTTTGTCAAACAGTTGCAAATGTCAAAAGATTGCAAGTGGGCCCCAGTTCGTAAGATAAGGGTACTGCAAAATTCCAATTGGCATAGTCTCGTTTTCGACTGATAGGTGAACTGATGAATCTGCAAATGTAGAACTTGACAAAACTGGAGCAGCTTTTGCCAAAGGGGCCCAATAAAGACCTGATCGAGGAAGGCGTCTTTTATGCAGGGGCCCCTTCTCACTTTACCTCATGCCCTTGCCAGTCTGTTAATTTTAAACAACTTTTGCCTATATCTACACTCGGTTACAGTGACCTAGGAGACCATGTTAGGGGTATTTAAAATATGAATAAGGTTTTAGAAAAAAGATAGAAGCAGTGGCGTACCCAAGGTGGGAATGGGGGTCCGGACCCCCCACTTTTCAATAAAGATGGTCCTCGAGATTAGCACAAAAATGCAATAAAATTTGTGTTGGGGCTCGTCAAAGTTTCATAGAAAGGTTTTGGGTTTTTAACGAATGCTTGAACTCGGCTGGAAGAGGCATTCTCAGCCTAAGTAGAATCGTAGAATACATATCCTCAAAAATTTTCCTGGGGGCTTGGCCCCCAGACCCACTTAATCATTTCAATATCCCAAGTTATCTCAGCCTGTCCACCATGCCACTAGCTATAGGGATCCTAATTTGCTGCTACTGTTGAAATTTGCCAAAGCTTCTTGCATAAAAGATGCCACCGGCCGACTAAACAATTATAAAGGAGCGAAAAGAGACACCTATCAAGCTCGAAGGACCAGCTCCAAATCATTTTGCAGTAAAGCAACTTTGCAATGCGTGTTTTGATATACTAGTCTGGACGTTCTTGAATAATTATTCTTCTTGACTTTCCTAGAGTAACTTTCCATGATGGGTATGAACTCAAATCTGACAAAGCGACCTGCTGTGATTATTGTCGCCATGTTTACGATGCAAAGCATAGCTAAAAAGGGCGTTTCCTTCATTTTCCGACCGTCTAAAGGGCGTGGTTGCTAAGAATTTTCCTGGGGCTACGCCCCAGACCCCCTCCACCTTCCAGTGCTGCGTACGCCCTGGATAGAAGTATTCAACATTTAAGGATTCTGAAATGTGATCTAATGATACTTTTAAGGCATGAAATGAAAATTATACGAGAACAATGACACAAAAACATGTACAGTAATTGACTTGACAAAAAGACCTTTTGTAGACGATTTTGATGCTCTGCTTTCAAGAATTTTCCCAGTGAGGTCTTTCGTCAAACGGATTCTCTTTCGGAAGTAGTTGGATCTTGAAGTTTGAGGAAGGACAAATGAAAGCATTTCTCGGCAATGAATCAGACCTTCACCAAGAAGAGCGAAGCGGGCGTGGCCCTAAAGGTCACGGTGGCCCTGAGATTTCTGGTTTCGCATTCAACTTATGCTATAAGAAATTGCATTCTTGCAACAGGCCTCCTGGAAACGGTCGGCCGAGGCGCTTCAGCCCGTAATACTTTGCTGAAATTCGTTCATTTTTAAGTAAAAGAGGCTGTGAAAGCCAAGCTCATAGAGATGAATATTTAAAGTTATTTCTATTCCAGGAGGTTGCCAGAATCTATCAAACTATTCCTTTGTATATTGTGCAGTTCAAAAATAATGTATCTACTCGTGAAATTGCAGTCATTTTCTTAAATTTCCCGGAAGGACCCCCATCAGTCGTGATGCTCTGCTTCTTTAATGGTAAATTCTCCAAAATGGGGCGTTTTTCAACGATCTAAAGGGTGTGTCAATGAGAATTTTTCCCGGGGGTAAGCCCCCGGACCCCCAGCTTTGTTCGCTGCACTCGCACTTGGTTTCAAAGCAGAATGCAACTCGTATAGAGAACCATTCAAATTGTTAGAAGTTAGTCCAGTATCATTTGAGGCCAATTCAGGGGTGTGTTCACAAAAGATTTCCCAAGGGAGTGCCCTGCAAACTTTTCGCTCGCGTAGTTGCGGGCCCCCTCGTTGCCGAATCGCCCGGGCCCCAATTCTACTGCCAGTCCGCCCCTGGTAAAGGATTTTTAAACTGAGATGATTCCTTTCCATTATAAGTAGGCCTGGTTTGTAATTTTGTGTTTCTCTGCTCTCACGGTTATTAAGCGCGCAGAATGAATTTGTTAGTGGGCTTAAATTACTCGCTTTTTGAAGGACGGTTTGAACAGCACACGGATTGAATTAATGAGCTCTTTCCAGAGACATATGACAATGATTTATCAATAGCCGTAGCCTTTGAGTAGTGCAACACTTCCCAGAAAGTTTGCAGCAAAGCTGTTCAGTGTCTCCACTGCTTTATGCAGTTTATAGACTAGCTCTCCATAGACTCCACCTCTACTACTTTATATGCTCTTTACGTTAAAAGTAAATACTTGGTGCAGACATGTTTCAATTATCGCCAAAATCTTCAATTACAAGGTTGATCTTCAAGTCTGTTTTCATTCTTGTTGGTGAAAGACCGAATTGCGCTTCTACCGATAGCTTGTCGTTTATAAAGGTTTCTATGGGCAAATGTGGCCGTTTGAAGAGATGCTAGCTTTTTGAAGCAAGTTTCAAAGCTAGCTGATGATTTAGTATCGGTACCACGACGAGCATTTTGAGGGTCATTTCAGAAAAAAAGACAAACAAATCAGTGTAGAGTCGACATTCCAATTATTAGTAAGACAAATCCATATTAAATACAAGTGATGTTGATGGTCATGATTTTTATTTACGAACGTTTCGAGACAGCTTGTCTCCTCCGCAGCTGAATTGAAAACTTAACGTGCGAGATTTTTAAATTACAAATTATTCGCAAGCAATGCATGATTAAGTTATCAATCGTACGATTTCTAAAAAACGAAAGGCTATTGAAACTACTAACTGAATATTTAGAAAGTCCAGTGAGATTTAAAAACGATACAGTGGTACTGAAGAATTTTGTTGATTAATTGTCGGGTGATTCTTCAGGATTAGCAGGTTCTCGTGTAGCTGATGATTATTATGTTGACTGTTAGTATAATCCAGTGCAGAGTTACAACGACGCATTACTAATTACACTACTTTTGAAATTGCTCTTCTACACCATATACCACCAATGCGATAGCACAGAGAGCAAAAGGCTACGTCTACCATGTGCCTATTCTGTATCATTATGAAGGTCTTTGGGTAAATCCATTCACATTGGACTGAATGATTTCTAACAGTTTAAGGTTACGATACGTTGAGTTTGAACCAAGTTTATGATCAAGTTGAATTTAAACTTTGGAAAAGTGATCATGTGGAAAGTTCAAAATTTTATTTTCTCTGATAAAGGAATGGCTGCAAGAAAACAGAGTGCTGAGCGTTGTTCTGAAAGACAATCTCCATCAGCCGCAGGTATGGACACTTTATTTCTGTTGTTACCTATTATCAAATTTAGTCTCTGTAGAAGAACAGAGAGTAAGATGCAACGCATGATAAATTTTCTAGATGGCATTACTGTCAAACTGTCAACGGCTTAAGCTGGTAAGATTTTACCGAGTTATGAGATTACCTGTCTTTTTTATATCAATATACAAGATTACAATATGTGCTACATTCTACTATACACTAACTACTAGGCAACACTACAAGGACGATAAAATGAGGAGCAAAACACAAAAATATACAATTAGATAGACAACTAAATAAACACCTGCAAAAAGGTACACATACGATACTGATAGATACTGGAATGTGTTTCACATTGGCTGCCAGGTCAGTGACGGAGGCGAAAATTGCTGCCGTTCCTGACTCCCTCCAGAGTCCCCACTGCTCAAGACATTGCGCCTTTAAGCTATCAGGGCTTATAGATCACAACAACGTAGATAATAATGTTTGAAATTTTGTGTAAATTACCGGTCTCTTCCAGTCAGGGGTAAATACTTTTCGAAGACTCACTTTCTTGGTGCTTATCTCCCAAGATTTTACAGCAGATGTAGGAAAGTCTTAGCGCTCTAGCATATCAATTTGTAAATTGGTAGTTTTAGCCCCTGCCGTATTAATCCTGCCACCAAAAGCGAGGGGAGTCCCCATTTCTCGGTAGTTCCAGGCGAAAGGAATCATTAGGGAGTTTACGAAACCACTACGGCAACGACAACTGCAACGCAATGTTGCTTTTGTTTCAGAACTTTAGATTCAAAAGATTCCTTGTTTTGCGTTCGAATTTGCTTCCCTTGAGAGTCTCTTAAGTTTTCCTTTTCAATTTCACAACTTGGAAACCTTATTTCTGGCGTTCTTTGCTGCAGATCTAGGCCTCCGAAGTTAAACACAGTCGTTATGAATATTTGTCGTCAAAGAGAAAAACATGGTTTCAGGCATCTCTGAGTTATAGGAGGCCTTATTTTGGCCTTTTAGATGATATATTATTAAAGGTAGCGTACGGAAACAACACTTCTTTTGCAGAATATTAGATGAGGTTTTGGCTGGCGTTGCCGTCCTGGTTTCGTAAACTCGCTGTTAAGTATTGTCATGAAATTTTACTACTGGCACTGGTATCCAGGGGAAGGCTGGAACTTTTCTGGAATCTTCCAAAACTGGAATTATAGGTGATTAATCTGCATGGTGACATCATGAATTACGTAAATATGGTTTAACATAGCTCCTATTTCATTACAGTATGTTGAAAAGCTAGACAAGATTATTCGATTTGCAATCAAAGTGAAAACGTTGACGTTGGATGATCTTGATACCATCTGGAACGCACAGGTACGCATTTGACATTATTTACTTATGTGACAAAGTAGTCAAATAAACATGGGGCTCGAATCTTTGCAAAATTTTAAAATTCGTTGTGTATAATGTTGTTGCCTGATTCTTTCAACTGAATAGATCAAATGATACTTCCTGTCGTTTGCCATAATTCCAGATAGAGTATTTGCGATGTCATTATTGCACTAAGAATTACAGCGTGCTAAGATTTATAGAAAGGATGTACGAGGGAAGGTATCAAAACCTTTGAAAAAGATTGAAAGCACCATAAATTGTAAACTGATTGAGGAAAGTCAAAGTGACCAATACAAGAAATACTCAGTTTTTGACGATCTGCAAAATGGTAGCAAGCAAAAGTCTATAGCTTTTATGGTTTACGATTTAGCATTTTGATGACATCACAACTTCAAAACCAGCAGAAATGTTAAAAATGCTGTACCTCTGAAAATTATGATAATATCAAAAATGCCCTTTCTGGAATCATGGAAAATTTCATCAAGTTCTCTTCAATCTTTTTAGTTGAAAGAATAAAGTACATAATAACATTTTACACATTTAATTTTAGAGTTTTGCTAAGATTCGAGCCCAATGCTATTCAAATACTAGACTGACGACGTGATTCCTTGTATTCGTTCAACGTTTACAATCTGATGTTTTAATTTCACTCATACAAAGGACTCACGACCAAACGGATTCTAAACAGGGACTAAAATCTTACGAAAAATCAGAAGAACCTTAGAACATCTTCCATCCTTCGAACGTCGAAAGAAAAGTCGAACGTCCCTTCGAACGTCATTTCGAGCGTCGCTTCGCTTCGAGAAGTCGAATTTCGAACTAATGAGCCAATCAAACGCTAACAATAGGCACGTGGGTTGACCATATTAAGAAAGTAGCGATCTGATTGGTCGCGCCGTGAACGCAGCGGACTTGGCCTAATTAGTCCCTATTCTGAAGCGTAAGGACATAAGTCCCTCAACTGAAGCGATGACAACAACAACAACGAGCGTAAGTTAGAGGGACTTATGTAATGTAGTCTAGTCAAATACCACAGTGAAAGAATGTTTTAAACATAGAAATACGCTCTGTTTGTTTATCCAAATGCTAAGGCCCGGGTTAAACATCGCACTTCTCATGTGCCGAACCTAATATAATTAAGTTCGACGTTGGCACAGCAAAAGCACGACATTGAGTTAAACGTCGAGCCCAGTTGTGCCGTGCTTAATCAAAATCAGTTGTATCCTAGCAACGAAATTAGGCCTCGTTTTGGAGCAAAAGTAAATTGAAGATGATTTATGCCTTTGGTTCGGCACATGAAAAGCTCGACGTTTAACTTAAAGTCGCGCTTCTGCCGTGAAGTTCGACGAAACAAGTCGCGCCAAATGCAGCTTGCCGTGCCAAATTGAATCTGTCGAACCATATCAAGTTAAACGTCGTGCTTCTCATGTACTTAATTCAGCAATTAGGTTCGGCACATGAGACGTTTAACCCGGGCCTAACTTTCCATGTGTCGACTTGGAAGTTACCTGAATTCCCAGGATAACATTTAGAATGGGTTGTCTGATTCTGGCTCCGGTTTTACTTTTTCTACAGATGCAAATCTTGGTGTATTAGCGAATTATGATGTTGAATATGTCTTAGCCATTTGAACGCAAAATAACTCGAATCTTTCACCCGCAATGTTACAAAGAAACCACGATTTTCATTCGATGTTTGATGCGTTGTTTTGAAAGTATTCACATGCAAATTTGTTCCTTAGATTGGAAAACACGAGGCCATTGTAAAAAATGTGCATGATCTTCTCGCTAAACTGGCGTGGGATTTCTCTGCAGAACAACTGGATCATTTGTTTGCAAGGTTTCAGGTTTGTCAGATCTACTTGATACGTTCTCCTTCACCAGATGAGGCATTTTATGTGTAAGTACATTATTACACCACGCATATCTGACATAAGAACATACCCGGATGTTGCCCCAATAGACCCTTTGCAATTTGGAGAAAGGGACTGAGGAGAGTGTGGTCCATTGTTAAAGCCTTGGCAACAGTAGAAAATCAAGGGAATCCCCTCCTTGCGGCTCGTTTGCATCTCCCTGCAAAGTTGAGTTATTTTGGATCTATGTGGACTCTTCAAGAATCACACGATACCTGTTTAGACCGGTAAGTGTTTTCTCTGTATTTTATAGCCAGCTGGTCATTCTTTCATTCATTGATGCTTTTATTTTAGCCATTTTATGGCAGGTATTTTTTATCGGTTTTTAACGTGCTCAGTTAAGGCTGAACCGATCAACAGGCCTAATTTCAAACTTGAGTGAACGCATGCAATAAAATGGCAAGACGCCTAAATAATCCATAGAGGACGCTTACCATGCGAAACAAATATCAAACAACTCTTGAAAGTTGCAATTGAATAAAAAATCGAGACGCAAGCTATACGCTTATCACCAATGTGGAGGAGATTCTCGTAATTTCCTTCTACTGCTAAGGCTGTCAGAATGGGCTGCGCTCTCCTCAGTCCCTTTCTCCAAATTGGGAAAAGGTCTATTTGTCCGAAACTAGAGAAACCTAGGGGCATGCTACGCAAAAGACACTGCTAAGAAGCTAAGAACTTTGAAGTCGTAATTGATGTTACAAGTATAAGGTAGTCCCGTCCTATTAACATAGATAAGAAGATTTGTTTATACAGCAAAAACCTGTGAAAAGAGCCTCTGATTTTTGTAACATTCTGAAATGACTCATGTTTATGTAGATAGTGGTTGTTTTACAGAAGGTGCTTCATTGGCCAAAAATCAGCCTGGAGGCTCTTAATCCTCTTTTTATTTCACTCGAGTTTTTGCTGGAAGATAAGTGCATATGCCTCAGAGCACACCAAGTTTTGACATTAAAGTATTCACACTGCTTACGTATAATTTACGTTTCAAGTCAGTTGATATTTTTGGACAGTACCCAACATTAACGTCAACCCTAAAGTTATGTTGATTATATCAAACAGGCAAGTTGGAAGGAAGCAAACAAAAAGCAGCAAGAAAAGCTTTTGGAGTTGATCAGAAGGCTTGCAGAAGATGACAAAGAAGGAGTTATTGCACACAAGGTATAAATCAGGGCTCAAAAAAGCGAAGTAGCGTAGTAGCGGCGCTACCAGGAAGATAGCTGAAATGCTCAAATTTCCCAGGAAGGAAAGAGGGAAAAAGGAAAACGAGATGAAAGGAAAGAGAAAAGAAGGAAAAGAAAGGAGAGAAAGGATTCGGGATAGAATGGGGCGATTTATAAGGAAAAAAGAAGGAATTGTGTGAGAAGAAACGAAAGTTTTTAGCTTGCTACTAGGAAGGAAAAAATTTTATTGAGCCCTGGTATAAATTTGACTGGGTTGGGTTGAACTTAGCAACGAAAAGATTCAGCTCAGATTTAACTACTTGGATACTGGCGTAACGGGCAGCTTGGGGCCCACTCTAATTTCTCTTTCCATGGCTCCCCTCAGGTTGCATAATAGCTCAACAAGTTTTCAAAATTCCAAAATCAAAAGCAATTTTTGTATCGGCAACACCCCATGGCATACTAATCCCACTAGCTTACCAAGATCCAACCTATTGTACCAGTCATCGACAGAGCAGAAACTGCGCACGCATCCACGAAAACTCGTAACGTTGAGCCCCACTAGCTCCCTGCAACAGATTCCAAAATTCGGCAACACTTGATATTTTGTTGCTTGGGCCTTCAACTCTTCATGTATCGTTTCAGAAAGCTTATCTATCCAAAAACTTCCTTATCTCAGATTGCTCGATGACGTCATTTTACGCAGTTTCTGCTCTGTCCCAGTCATCAGCATTTTTAAGTAAACGAGTCACCGAAGACCGAAGGCGCAGAAAGCCTGACTGGTCATTGGAAAGCTGACCATTTATGCCCATATGTTGCTGCAGTGTACTAAGAGTATTAATGTTTGTGTACAATTATACCGAAATAAGCTTACAGCAAAAAGATATAAGGCTATATGAAGATAAAATCTAGGCCTCTAAATGAGAAAATGAATTATATGTTTATTATTATAGCATTTGGCACTCTATTTCATGGTAATATTTGCCAATGAAGATTTTTTTGTCAACGTTAAGGGTTTATGGGGTTGACCGTTACTGAAACAGGGTGTTTGTTGCAAAACTACTGATTATCTTATTCATTTGATAGGTTTTATGGCTCCTATGGCATCTTGCACACAGCGATGACTTACCAACAGACATCATGGATCAAGCATTGGTTGCTCATATCAAGATTCTGGACTTTAGCTGCTCACAGGTTTATAGTTCATTTCATTTTATATCTACTGTTTGCTGACACACAGTTAGTTAGCACTGACTGAGTATTGTATTCGTTGCAAAGTCTATGGATGATGATAAGTATCTTCTATTTGATTGATGTTTAAGTAAGAGTGCGAATGGGAAAAACTTTCTCTACACAGGGGGAGTATAAACAATCCCCTATTGAAGGAAACTGCTCCCCGGATATCGAAACGATGGTATTGGCAAATATACATAGTTGGACATTTTCAAATCTATTTTAAGATTTACGCAACTGAAATTGGCCACTTCCGTTCTGAGATTTTGAGGGATTTTCTCGAGAGAGCCGCTGTTAGTAAGTTTCAAAATATGCCTAAAGTCATGACAAGATTTTCCTTATATTTCTGCATGACTTCAACACGTGTTGTATTCTTGGGAGGGGGAAAATTCGCCCGGAATACTCTTATGATGCTTGCAGGTATGGCACATTAATCCTCCCAGAGGAATAACACTTGCATGCAAGAGGCATAATGCAAAAACATGTAAATATCATTGCTGTAAGGCAGAGAATTTGGTCGTGATTCTTGGCCCGTTTTCAAGTTTTCTTGGTGGGGCTCGTTGAGAAGATGCCACATAATTTCAGAATGGAGTGGCCAATTTCAGTCAGGCAAATTTTGAAATGTGAAGTATTCAAAGGGGCAGTTGGACAAACGACTCGTCAATGGTGATTTTTCAGTAGGATTAATGCTGATTTTAATCAGTGTGCATCGAAGTTGCTGTTGACAATCATGGGAATCAAATTGAAACATATTGTTCATCCATGTTGATTTCATGCAGTTGCACAGTTATTTTGTTGATCACAAATTCCCGCAAGTCGTAAACAGCGATCTCTGAAGCTGCAAAAAGACAATCGGCAAATCATTGCGGCAAGAAACTTATCAAAAAAGGTAGTTTTCGAGTCAGATTTATGATGCTTAGTGAAACCAAATGGTGTATAGGACCTTCTGGAATACTTATGGATTCATTGTTAAATTAGTTTTGTCGCAATTACAACGAACAATGAGATTGCGTAAACATGTTGTGGTATTGTGCCAAAATGGGATTGTGTCACGTAGAATCTGTTACCAGCGTTTTTGTGTCTAACTTCCCCTTTACGATTTTAATTGTATATAAATGAAAACAAAATTTGTGTTGTTGTTGTTTCGCTCATGCCAATCTAGATTGCAGTGAAGATTGCCTCATGCTTTCAATTTTAGACACAAGATCGAGACAACCTCAAGATAGAGTGGATCAAACATAGTTTAGACGAACTTCGACATGGGCGATGGGTAATTCCTGCTCTGAAGCAGATCAAGGCAATATGTGAACTCTTTTACGAAGTACGTTCACTGTTTCTAATAATGCTAGATGAAATATTGTTTGTCTGTAGAGGAAGTACAATTAATTCTAACGTATAATAAATGAGTTTAATGGTGCCGATTTTTCACTGAAATCAGTCATAATGCTACTTCTGAAGAAAAGCTTTGAATAGGAGAAAAAGTACACCAGATGTCTTCCATATTTCATAGGCATAATTTTAAGACAGTTCCATCAATTTTTTCTCCATGTAATGGATACAATAGAGTCAACTTCTTTTTCCTTTTCTACCTGTTACTTAGCTTCCAACGAGATATTGTTGCTATTGTTTTCAAGTCGTCAAATGGACAAATGTGATCGAAAATTTATTCCTCTTCGGGAAGTTTCGAATCAGCTTTAGGAGGGTATGTCAGTGTTGAAAGTGCTAAATTTGCGCATCTCAAGTTAGGTGTCTCAAGTTTGCACATTGGCAGCGTTTGTGATGCGGCCGGTATTTGTTTATTTTCTATTTGGATTGTGAACACTTTAATGTTTTGAAAAAATATTACAGGGTGTCCCAAAATAATGCACCGTTTGAGTTGCTACTGTGAAGGAGTCATCGATACAGTTTCCCCCTTATCAATAGTAGAGACTTCAGGCTAGAGTTTGATGCCAATTTTCAGTTAATCTGCAAGAATTGATTCACTTACGAAAATGAGGAAACCAGGCTAAGTAAATTTTCATTCGATTTCTTTGACTTTGACACTAATGGAGGTCGTTAAAACCTCTGGTATTGAGGCAACGAATAAGTTTGACGTTCTTACTTCATAAGGCAGTAAGTATTACTTGTCAAATTTACGCATACTTGGTCTCAAGCTCTAAGTTGAAGCATTTTATATCGAATAATCTCAAGTAGACAATCGGATTCATGGCTGTTCTACAGCAAGCATTCAAACGGTTTACATGCTTTTGGAATACCCTGTTTAGTGCTGGTATCTAGAGCAGATTCTCTTTGCCAGCAATTTTTTTACATATGAGCCAAACATCGGCGATAATGTTATCTGAAACTAAGCTATTCCTTTGTCTTTTCTTGAACAGGGTTATGGGCAAATGCAGAACCCACATGTGCAGTACCGAAATGTTGTTATAGAGAAAATGCAGAACACGTATGGCGTCGTGAGTTTGGTTGCCGAGAACTTATCGCTTTATATGGATAAAGTTAGAGAATTAGTCAAAAGTATGTTTTGTACATTTTAGTACTAAGTTCTTAAGTTAGTTACACAAAGATTTCTGAAAGATGAAACTGATGTAGACCAACTATTTACAACAGAAGATTGTATTCCCCAGTTATTTCCGTAAGTACCCTATTTGCAAAGTCAGCATCACGAATGAAGAGTGAATGTCCGTTACGAATTCTGAACCAATGAATGTTTGTTATGTACAGAAGGAAGGAAGTAAGTTATCAGTAAGAAATTTTATTTATTTTTTCACAGCTGATCCAAACACGGATCCAAATGTTCTGGCGATAGATGGTCGATATACTCACACACAACAAATTCAGGAAAGGCTGGACTTTCTTAGGTAACTGCAGCTATCTTTTACATTAGTACGAACTTTAGATTTCCAGCTTTATTTCAGTTCGATGTTTTCCCGTTTACCCATTTCTGTGACTTTCTCTTCTCAAGTTTACAAGATGGAATTGCAAGATTCCTGACCCACCACTCCTTGCCATATTTTGAAAGTTTTTATTATGAAATGTTGACCGCGATGTGGACATAATAGACATAATTGACATGTGGACAATTTATGCACAAAGTATTGTACACAAAATGAAAAGAAGAGGAAAAGAACAAGATTTTTGAGATGCGAAATCCTTATAATTTTTCTTAATTGTAGATAGGGATGAGTTAAAATGTGACTTCAAAATTTTAGATATTCCATAATGTTTGTCTCAATTTTGTCCCCATGTCGTGCATTCAAAGATTATACACCAACATGAGTTAATTGCTTCTTGGAATCTGAATTTTTCTTAGGAAGACCGGAATGCCGTCATTTTACTGAAATATTTTTGCCAAATGTCTCTCCGCATAGCCATGAAAGTAAAGTGAAATACGTGCGCATGATGTGTAGTAATGTGTAAATTCATAGTGTTTTGTAATGCACAAAATCGTACGTTTTCCTTTAAGGTTTATTTTGAATGATGGCAAAATGTGGCTGTGTGAACCACAAGCAAAGCAGGTATGTTGTTAGTTTCAGTAATCACAGTTCAAAGACAAAACTTGTTTCACATGCTCTTCTTGAAATGATCAAAACATTTGTTTTACTTTGCTTTCGATCTTTATTCCGCTGAATAAAGATAACATAACGACTATTACCAGAGGAATTCGATTTTGTGTCTGGGCTTAGGAGGCACAGTTCCTTTTCTTAAGAAACTTGTTGGTCGTTGAAAACTGTTTCTGCTATGCTTAAAGGGGCAGGATCACGTAATGTAAACAAACTTCTTTCGAAATGATGATTTTGTAGTATTTTTGATAAGCCATGTCACAGATATTTTCTACTGTTTTTCTCAAAATGAAGGTTGTTATTTTGAAGATGGACTCTTGAGCTTCGTAGAGAAACAACGAAATGCTCATATGTTGTACGATTGCAGAGATATTGGTGGATTTTTGGAAGTAACTTTCTTGTGGATTCACCCCATCCACCAAAATCTGTGCAGAACACAATGGCCACGTGTGGGCAACAATATAGATTATAGAGATAACAGGTTTGTTTACGGTTACGTGACCCTGCCCCTTAAAGATATTTCTTTTCATTTCAACCGGAAGTCATAGTGTTAATTTATCATCTTGTTTTTTAGATTTGGATTTGCTTGGCTGTCCGTTCTGTGTTTCCATGTGATATGGATGTTTGCTTCTTATGGTTTTCAAAGGTAAGTTTCAGAATTTTGAAGGGTGACGCTGTGCTGTAGTAAAGGATTATCCAGATATTTGAACCATCTGATAGAGGCACTATTTGGATAGGGATTTCAATTTTCGCGGAGCTTTTTTCGGATTTGCGATCAAGTTCCGAATGTAAAAATATGCGAGCGGATGGCAAATTCAAGTCTAATTGTGGCCGAATTTTGGCAAAATGTTGGTAGATTCATGAATTTCACTACCCTTCAGCGGGCTGATCGTGTAGTTTATTCAAACTTTTATCTTTCAAAATTTATGTACAATGGCTTGGACATGATGCAGGTAACAAAGAAACGTTGCATTGCCAAGAAACGCCAGTCAGCTAATGCATTTTGAGCTTGATTTCAGGTGTGTTATAAGCTGCTAGAAATTAGTTGTTAGTATTAAATGACAGAAATATAACTCAAGCATTTTAAGAAATACTACCGGGTGAGCCAGAAAAAAGTTCCCACTTTTGAAAATTCATAACAACAAGACTACTTCACGAATTTGAATCATTCAAATTCTAGTTAAAAGCCGAAAGATCAAAGTATTTTTGTGATTTTTCTCGCTGTCCTACCAGCACTACAAATATAGGTTATTTCAACTTTACAAAAATTTCATGGTTGCAAAATGACTGAAAAATGGCCTAAAAAATCGATCAATTCATAAATGACTTCTCGCACAGAATAATGAAGGAAATGCAACTTCTCATGGGTGAGAGATGTCCTCTAGGCATTTATTGCCTTGGGATTGAGAATCTTTCGTATTTGTTTGAAAATCGATATCTTGTGACTTTTGAGGGGGGTAAAACGTCAGTGGCCTATTGTTCGATTTGAATAGAGACCTTACGATTTGATCAATATTTTAGGCCCTTTTTCCGTCATGTTGCAACCATGAAATTTTTATAAAATTGAATTTACCAGTACTTCTAGTGCTGGTAGGAAAGCAAGAAAAATCACAAAACTACTTTGATCTTTCGACTTTTAACTAGAATTTGAATGATTCAAATCCGCGAAGTAGTCTTGGTGTTACGAATTTTCAAAAGTGGGAACTTTTTTCTGGCTCACCCGGTATCTTTCTTTGTCATTGCAATTGATTGAGCAGAAACCGTTTCTGCATCTCCTTTTGAACTCATCACGACCTTTTGCCGCTTTATATATGTCTGGAAGCCGATTCCAAACCATGCTACCCCAAAATGAAAGAGACTCGTTTCCATATCTTTAAACCAGGACTAGTAGATATGGAAACGAGTCTGTTTCATTTTGGGGAAGCATGGTTTAGAATCGGCTTCTAGACATATATAAAGCTGCAAAACTCTGTGATGAGTTCACAATGAAAATCAGAAGTTGGAGGGGATCTGGATGTAACTGCCGCATAAAAAGAATCTACAAAACCTCATGGTGGAGATCTAAAAATCAATGAACCATCTCAATCCTGAGTACATGTGGGATTTTTTTGTCAAGAAAGATGTTCCCTACAACCTTCGGACTAAGGAACTATGCAAGCTCCCCTCGGTGAGTTCTCAACGCTACGGAATAAATTCCCTGTCCTTTAGAGGGAGTCTGTTGTGGAATGCTCTTAGTGATGACCTAAAATGGACAACTTCTCTCGTGAAATTCAAACAAGAAATACGTTGCTGGGATGGCAACATCTGCACGTGCTACATTTGCACTTAATTTAGGGTTTTATATATTCTGTTATACTGTATATTTCTAGATAGTTGGTGTAAATTAGCTGTTGTTAGCTACTAACAAACCAACTGTAAATAAGTTTATGATTATGATTATGATTATACCGCATATGCACATTTTAAATAGAATAGAACATCGAACATTGTCAATAGGGCAGAGTTGGCCTTTATGAGCATTTGATAGCTATTCTTCTAGCCAACTGTAAATAAATTGTATTATTATTATCATTATATATTATTATTATATAATATAATATATTATATATTATTATTATTTCTACTGCTTTGGCTTTTGAGTCCTTGAACGTATGGGCAATTTGAAGTAGAAATGATTATATTCTTGAATTGTTCTTAATTGTTGCCACTTTAAGTTGTTTTCGAGATGCACAGTGAAATTGTTGGAAAAAGTATATGAAATAGGATGAAATGTATTTCATAGGTAATGAGTGATGATCCTGATCTAGACCCTGAGATATGCAAGCAATTCTTTGAAGAGAATGTTTTCAAATTGGATGCCGGGAAACTGAATGAGCATGGACTCAGGTAAGAAGCTTAGTTTGTCGTTATTTCCTGAAAATTACAACAATATGATATTATAGGGGCTTCGAATTACATACGGAGTATCTAGAGGGGGTGTAAAAAAGAAGGCGACTCATTAATGAAGGGGTTTATATTATTAAATCAGGTGACAAGGCTATGGACCTTTTTACTTGCTAGATACGAGGCTTGAATCGAGCGTCCAAATCTGATATAATTAGAGAAGGGTAACGAAAGCACGACCTCCGTTTTCGGTGGATACACTACTAGCTGTGGGATGCAGTTCGTTTGGATCTTACAATACTTTTCAGCGAGTTAATCAACGATATCTTTTCACAAATTGAGGTACGAATGTTGCGGTTTATATATAGGCAAGTCTTATTCGCCTCTTGCCCTTGTGTCTCTTTATTTTCAATTGCATTAGCTTATTTTGTTTTGTAACAGCTACTCAGTAAAAATGCGAGCATGCAAGGATTCCATTTTGCGAGTTTGCTGATTTCAATCGTTGATATTCAAATGAAAGAAACAAAGCAAAAGGACCGATGGCGCTTGCCTCTGCGTAAACTACACTATTGCTAGCTCGCATTGCGCAAAGTTATCGACAATACTCTCTCTGAAAACTCTCTGAAAACTCTCTGAAAAATTCGCCAAGATCCGAAGCAACTTCAAGCCACAGCTAGCAGTATAATCACTGAGAACGAGGGTCGTGCTTTCGTGCTCCTTCCCAAACAACACCAGATTTGGACACTCGATCCAAATCACTTTTCTAGCAAGTAGAAGAGTCTATTCATGATAGGTTGTTAGGTCTTTAACCTCGTATCTTTTGGAATCAACATACAATTTTGCTTGCCAAATCCGCAAAGTAAACACAGTTTTAATCCAAAACCAAAAGTTGATTGGTTGTAGATGGAGAACCTTTGGAAACCTTTTGCATTGCATTGGGTATCAGAAGGAGGGGGCTTATTAGAGAGGAGGCTTATTTGATATTTTGGCTCTGAAAGGAGGGGGATTATTAGAGAGAGATGCTTTTTTGATATATTGGCTTAGAAGGGAGGGGTTTTATGAGAGAAGGGAGTTTGACTGAGAGACTGTTCAAACAGAGTTTAACCTCGCAAAGTTAGCTTATTCCCTGTTGTAATATTATAATGATTTGAATTTTAGAATTGAAGCTATTACTCTATTTGTAGGTGCTTTGAGAGATTTTTCAAGTACGTTAATACACGAGAGAGTGTATTGTCAAAGAAAAGAAATGGAACTTACATTTTAGAAAATACACAGTTGATTGGATACGATTATCTTTGGAAGGTAAGTGATAAGTACTATGTTTATTTATCCACAAAACTTCACTTTATTTAGCCACAAAATCCTTCAGCGAAAATTATCACAGATTCTCCGAAGCTCCTCTCATTGTCAAAATCGATTAAACCATGCGATGGAAAGCGTAATTTCAGATCAAAATTTATACCGGTCCAAATCACTTTTCTAGCAAGTAGAAGGGTCTTTTCATGATAGGGTCTTTTCTAGCAGGTGGAAGGGTCTATTCATTTTATCGATTTTGATTAGTTTTCTGTATATATTGTATATAGAAAGCTAGGTTGATATAATCGATGTCGAATAAGAAGACAAACAAACAAACCGGTTGTCCCAAAAAGAAGTACTCTTACGTTTCAAAATGACCAAAAATCAGTTGTCAAACCTTTCATAAAGTCTCTTTTTGAACTGTTTTGTCAGTGACCCAAATATAATTTTAGCTGACAAAATTTTGGCTTTTGATACTACAGGGTAAAAAAGTAAACATTGAAAACCTTTTTTGAGCCATACTTTTTTAAAGCAAAGTAGTCAGTCTTTGCCTGTTAGTCGAAATTTGCAGATGTCTTATTATCTTTGACGTTGCCCATGATCGTGCGTGTTTCTTTTTTTCATTTATGGCTATTTTTATATGTAGGCCTACATTAAATAAATGAATAATAATAATAGTTTATTTCTTTCTAGATAATTCTTAATGCACCACAGGATATTGCGCTCAAGGCTATCGAGATTCTAAAGGAAATTTACACAAATTTGGGCTCGGACCTAAAAACCAAACCGGTAAAGAAATTCATTTACACCATGTGAATAGATTTATGTTTTCTCACAAATTTTCTCACTCAATTCCTAAATCATTCCAGAACTTTCCATGAATTCTTCCAAAAAAGAAAACGCTGCCATTTTGAAAATTATGACCATATAAAAAATCTCTACAATAGAATTACAGCCCTCAGTACATTGGCACATGATGCAGCATCAGGTGACCAGAAGCGAAACAGCCTATCAGTGAACAATTACAGTGTGTTGATCTGGTTGAAAGAAATCTCCTCAAAAGACAAAGAATCACACGTCTTTAAGGTCTCTCAAAATTTCTCTGCGTGCAGGGTGAGTTATGACAAGGCACTCCATGGGAAAAAGCACTATTTCCTAACTATTTCAGTCTACATCTACCTGAAACTCTGGCGAGGCTGAATGCTAAAGGGGCTTGGTTGAGATTCTATAATTTTCAAGACTCCCATAGGACGTCTTACGAAGAAAATCGTTCTCAGCTAATGCATCAAGTAACTGGTTTCAATGGAGAGAAGTTCATGATTTAAGCTAGACTTTTGGCTGTACAGAAAATTTCATTTTACGACGATCGGGTGGCTACAAGCGATGTTATGGTCCATCAAACACCCCACGTTTGTTGACTCACCCCTACAGTGCATTTTTCTTTGAGCTCCATGACTTAAAATGATAACTTAGGGCTGTAATACTGTTGTGGAGATTTTTTGATGTGGTCATTATTTTCAAAATGGCAGCGTTTTCTTTTTCTGAAGAATTCATGGAAAGTTCTGAAAGATTACAATCATTTTGAATTTGGAAATAATAGAGAAAATATGATACAACCTTCATAATCAAAATCATGGTTTATGAAGGTTTGTTATACGGTGGCTAGGAAAAGGCTGTCGCTTTTTTGGTTCATGATTTAGCAAATTGATATCGTCGCAGCATCAAATGTCATAGATGCGACCATTTTGAAAATATTCAAGGTATAAATAGCTTCACGGAAGAATGACAGCAAAGTACCCTAAGTTCCTTTCAAACCATTCAGTTCAACGAAAGAGGTACTGGAATTTTACACCGCCATTTTAAACGTTTGAGCCCTTTTCTAACATGCACAACACAAAGCACTTTTACCATACTTCGGGGGCATTTCTCTCATTTTGGCTTCGAAGTTTACAAATCAATAAGACAGATACACCTTTTCAACTAACGGCCTCGTTTTCAAAATTTTTTAAAATTTCTTCATACGAAACTTCTGGCTACAGATTTGAATTCAGCACCTGAAGTTTACTCTAAGTGTAAATTTTCATACTCCTAGAGTTTGCGATTTTTATTTTATGGCGATAGTGAATTTGAGAATGTATAAGGGATTTGACCGCGAAAATCTTTCAGGGTTTAACTTTACATCCTCAGTTATTATTTACGGTGAAAACCCTTATAAATTTTCAACTTTGTTTTAATCACAAAATCAAAATAGTTAACACTAAGGAAATAAACATTTGCAGTTAGAGTAAAACTTTTTTGCTGAATGCTAATCTGAGGTCAGAAATTTGATATGAAACAATCTAAAGAAATTTGCAAAGTTCCAAGACGAGGTCGCTTAGTTCAAAAGGTTGAAGCGAACATGAGGAAATAGAAATTTTAGCTATTCTACAAAGAGTCTGGATCGAGCGAGATTTTTATCCTTTTTCTTCGCGAAGTTCCATTGAGTGGCGTTAGGGCTCCTATCGCTATTGTGCACATTCGAAAATTCTTCAAAATGTAAACAAAGTCGTTCGATTGAGCTTCTTTTTCAGAATAGCTAAAAGGTCTATTGTTTAAATTTGCCTGAAATATGATAGCTAATATTGTTTCATGTACTCTTTTTTGTTGTTTTATGTTTCCAGATCTGTTACTTTTTTGTAGCTTTTGATATTTGATTTTGATAATTTAAGTTTCTAACGGTGGTCACTTTTTGTAGCTGGACATTCACAACAGATTTATCAAAGACTGCATGAATCGTCTGAATCCATCTTATGAAGCTCTCAAGAATGAAACTGACAACAAAGCAAGTGTCAAGGAAGAGTCTAGGAGAATCGTCTTATGCTTGAAGACGCTAAAGGAATATGTAGCTGAATGTGACAAATTTTATCCAGATGAAAGAGCTTTTCTTCCTCACGAAAGGTTTGCTTATACTTCATTCCCAAGCGAAAACTGTGCCCACACATCCCAATTTGCTCTGTAGCAGCATTGCTAACCTGCCAACTAGTGAATTTTAATTTTTGCTGTGGTTTGTAATTCAATACAACTAACACTTGATAAGGTGCCTAGCATGGTTGCCTATTTGCTGTCGATATTTCCATGATTGGAGTGTTAACAGAATAGAAATCACGTCGCATCCATGTACTCTTATTGGTGATGGCTTAGAAGTCAACATATTGATTTTTCACGCTTAGCATTTTGTTTACGTAAACGGTGGAAACTGGGGAGCAACTTATGAAGAACAATTTTACGAGTAAGCTAATACGCAGACGCTTGGAGTTTGAAAAAAGATACGCTTCCAGAGGTTCATAAGCAGTTCATAGAGCATTAGCTCTTATTTGAGCTAGGGAACCTGTTCACTTAAAGACTGTTGTCCTGGAGACCTTCATTAAAGGGGCAGGGTCACGTAATGTAAACAAACTTCTTTCGAAACAACGATTTTGCAGTATTTTTGATAGGCTATACCACAGAGATTTTCCACTATTTTTCCAAAATAAAGGTTCTGTTTTGAAGACGGACTCTTGAACTTCCTCGAGAAACAAACGAAACGTTCGTATGTTGCACGATTGCAGAGATATTGGTGGATTTTTAGTAGTAACTTTGTTGTGGATTCACCCCATCCACCAAACTTTGTGCAGAAGACAATGGCCACGTGTGGCCAACAATGCAGATTATAGAGATAACAGGTTTGTTTACGGTTACGTGACACTGCCCCTTTAAAGGGTCTGTTTCATCCAGCATTCCTTGCACGTGCGGTCTCTTCGTTGGCCTTTGTTGTCGCCATTTTCATGGCCCATGAAACTGGCGACAGCAAAGGCAAACCAAGAGACGGCACATGCAAGGCATGCTGGATGAAACAGACCCTTAAAGACGTCAGAGGAGCTCATCGTATTTTAGGTCTCTGTTTCCGCTGGGTTTTTGTAAACCATAGTCTTTATGATACGTTTAAACATTATGATTTCTAAAATTTGAGGTTAGAAAAATAGAAAGAGACACGGATTCTCCACTTATGTGTAATTTTGGCTCCAAGTTATTGATTGATTCCAACGTCAGGTATCCTTTTGTTTTGTTTTGAGGTCTTTTTAAGATATTAGTAGAAAATTTAGGTATTCTCAGTTGTCTCTAGAGATTGATGTGTTGATGTCTTTACAGCACCTTCAAATTGTTTTTGGTACTCATGTTTTGGAATGAAAGGGTTATTCTTCATTCAGATGTGTTCACGGGCCAAGAAGGCCGTTGATGATAATGATCATTGTGATCTAAAGCCTGTCTCAGTTAGGATTTCACTTGGCATTTGCGATAACTCAAAATTGCTCATGCAAAACACTTCAGTCGTTGATATTTACGAGCAGTTTCACGTGACATCTAAGTTGAGATTGACGTATTTTCTGCAAGTCTCGTATGTTTACCTCACTGTTACATTGTCTCAGCAATTATGTTAAAGGGGCAGTTGCACGGTTCTGGCATATTCTCACAAATTTGCATATTTTTTATTGGTTTGTCCTAGGTGTTACCTGTAAGATAATGTAACAAAATAAAGATTCTTTGAGGTAAACAAGTAGAAAAGAGTTCGCTCTGACCCTCAAAAGTTGGATAGCTGCAGTGATGGCTGAGATAGAAGCAGATTATCAAATTGCTTAGCATCCAAACGCTGTTGGCAAATCGCAACTTCCTTTGTTTCAGCCAAATTAATCAAGGAATTTTTCATTGAAATGATGATATTGGCTTGTCTAGCGCTATGTTTGTTTACATTGTCATGCAACTGCCCCTTTAAAATGCATCTTTTTTTCTACAGAGCTTGCCGAGGGAAGCATGTGACACTGTATATACGATTTTCACCGCAAGCAAGGCAATCAGATGATTTTGAGATTTGGTCACACACTAACGAATCACTAGCATCCGTACGGCGGCATATTTACCAACGGTATGTCTGAAATACTTGTTACCCTTTTAAAGGGTCTGTTTCATCCAGCATTCCTTGCACGTGTCGTCTCTTGTTTTGCCTTTGTTGTCGCCATTTTCATGGGCCATGAAAATGGCGACAAACAAAGGTTAGCCAAGAGACGACACGTGCAAGGAATGCTGGATGAAACAGACACTTTAAATATAACATGGTACCCACTCTGAAGTGTATGCGCAATGGTATCAATGAAGGATAACAGCAACCACATTTGCATTAAAAACATTAGCTGTACAGGTTTTGTTGTGAGTCATGGTTGCGTTTGCTAGTCAAGATTTCCCATCTCATTATTCTAAACAAGATCCTCTTTATTGCTGGAAACTGAGCCTGGCAATTTTGGAACGATTTCATTTGTAAACAAGAACTGGGCTCGTTATAATTCCTAAGGTTTTTGTATATGGAAAGTTTGCAGGATAAGGGATCCGTTGTAAAAAAGATGTGAAATGATCGTTTATATGGGTAAACAATTTTCAGATGTTCTCAAACGAAGTATCTTTTGATTACGGGCTTCAACTCCTTAAAGGTCAGATAAAGGCAAATGCAATTTTTTCATATTTGAAACTTTAAACTATGGGAATCCGATGACAATGATATTTTTTATCTTTGGGATGCAAAAGGATGGGTTTTGGGGTTTTGAAAAAGGGCACTTCTTCAAAAAACCGCGTGATGGTAGAGGCCTGGAACTAGCTAAGTCGTGACGTGGAATGAGTAATGAGAAATTCATCACTCGAGAGGCCCAAGGTGCTGAGAGAAAGCAGTAACGACGAAGATCACACGCGGCGTGTCAACTTGATCCCACTCTGCAATGGAAGCACAAAAACATCATTTGGAGGATTATTTGATCTGGGAATAGCCGGATGAAACCAGAGTAATGATCAAACAGTTGACCATTGTGTTAATTGCAAAGGCTACCAGAAGAACACACCTTGATCTCCCCAGGGTTTGATTGTTTCTATCAGGATTCATTCTCCTCGTTGGGCTTACAAGCGCCTGTCGAAGGTAGCTTCACGAATGATCTTTAAATACAAATTATATTGTACGAGGTAGGAAATAAACAGGCCACCCAAGAAGTTCGCAAATAGAGTCATCAAAGAAAAGGAAAACTATATTTGCAGAAAGAACGCTCTCTTATCTGTCTATGGTAAGAGACTATCACTTGGCCTAGTCATGACATGGCAATTTTCCCTCTGTCTGCATCTGCGATTCGGTGAGTTTATCTTTCAATTTTAACTACAATTTCATTTTCCTCACGCCGAAGAAGGTGCTCTGGAAGCTAGCTAAGTCACTTGTAGCAGCCAATGAATGTTCAAAGTCGTTAGGATTGAAATATTTAGTGCAGACCCCCGATGTTTTCATTGTTGCAATTCTTGTACGTGTTCTCTCTCCAAGCCAGTCCACAGCTCATTGCTGCGACACGTCTGTCCGTGCCAAAGTACGGAATAATGTGCATATACATTCTTCTCTGCACAAGCTGACTAGCCACAACCATAAACTACCCACTTTCTTTTTTTGGTTTGAGATAGTTAAAATAAGTAGTCGTTTCGAACTTTCCTGACTTGACTGTCAGTGAGTGCAAACAGACTCCTCCATTCTCTCGCAGCTTTGCAATGACTCAATCGACTCATTCCACGTCACGCGTCTGCTAGTTCCAGGCTCTTTTGCTTGCGTGGTGTTTTTGAAAAATTTGACTGAAAAAAGGATTTCGAGCGGCAATTTCGATAAGTTCCGTAACTCATATCGAAATTTCGTTTGAAATTTTGAAATCTCCAGGCTGTAAATGGCAGAAATCAATAAAAATGTATTTTGCCTTTATCTGACCTTTAAAGGGCTGTGTATGTTAAATTTCCAAAGCGCTATGACTTTCTCCCCCTGATGCAGTTCTATAGCATCAGATTTATTGCAAATGAAGATAGATTCTTGTTTGAATTCTGGATTGTAGAGATATGAGTGGATTCTAAGCCAAAAGATAAGATGCTTTTTTAGCTTACAGACATGACAGGCCACTGCTGGGTGAAAAAATTCCATGCAACTTGCCAGTTATAGAGGAGTTTCTCATTGAATGTGTGATATTCATAGCTGATCTCCGTCCTTACTTACTAAAATCTTGTACGACTCCATGGACTTGCTACGAGTCCTCCTCTCCTGTCAGCACAAGACGTGGAATGCATTTTGTTCGGACATGAGAAAAACTTGTAGCAAGTTTAACAGCCCCTGTAAGCTCCAATTGACAGTTTCGAAGTCAGAGTATTCTATTTATTATAACTTAGTTTGCAAAGAAACCTGACCTAAGAGAGGGCAGAAAGCTGTTCGCCAGATTACTGCTATTTTGTTGATGTATCTATTGACGCTTAGTGTATCTTGAACCTTGCAGGCTGAAGATGTCTCCTCAGAATGTTAAACTCGACCTCCACTTCAACGGAGAGATCCTCAGCACATCAGAAGATCGCAAACTTGTTGGACAGATACCATTAAAAGACAGAGCGGTAATGCGTTTCTCTCTCTTATTTGCCTTAAAGGCAGTGTGTCCATATATAAATAAGTTGCATGCACGAACCATGAAACTGCTGACACGATGCTGACATGCATGTAACTGTCCGAGGATTTGATTGGTCAAGAGCCGGCTGTTATAAACTGATCACATGAAAATAACAGCCTCATTGTCAAGACCATACAAGCAATGGCAGAATGGCGGCAACGCAAGCTTCGAACAAACGAACGTCTTTGATGCTTGGCAATGACAGTGACGAGACAAAATTATTTTTAAAAACATTTGCAGGAGGGATGAACAGAGATCGGAAAGCAAGGTCGAGCTAACGAAACTCTTCCCAATGACTGGACAGGCGGAGAGAAGTGGTGGAGTCAGGGTGTGTGGCGATTCGAAAACAAGTCAAGGCCTAAGCCTAAGCAACTGGTCACGTGAAAACACAACAAAAGATCACATGTTTCCGAGATACCCCCGCAAAGCCTTCTACTTACATGGACACACTGCCTTTAAATGACGAGTCCGGAGTTAGTATATGATTAATGCAAGAAAACAGACTTCCGTGAATCATCAACTTTGTTCTTCATTTGACGTTCATAATAATCTCTTGACTCATCTTGCGAGCGGTGCTTTTGCGCTCACCTACATTAGTAATGCTGGAGCCATATTAACCTTCACATTTACGTTTTTTTATATATTCCATTAGAAATTTACAATACATGATTACTAATTACTATACCTACACCTAACGCTACCCTACTACGTAGATGATACCCCAAGGTGCAAAACATTTTGTCTACCCAGGGATCATAACATAAAAAAGAGATTAATAAATTGACAAACATAGCTACAATTTAAGGATTCTTGCAACCAAATAGTTGCGAGTGAAGATTTGAAAAGTTTAGATCCACGAGACGAAAGGTAATGTAAAAAACTTACGTCTCTCTGCCATTTCATTAGATTTTTTGTCTCTGTCTTCCAGATAATCACAGTGAAACTAGGAGCAGTGGGTGGCAGCTCTCCTTCCTCTCCTGACTCATCTTCAGACTCATCTCCACCTCCAACACCTCAACCTGGTGATGGGCCAAATTTAGATGCTGAACAATCTCTACCTGGAGTGGTAAGTAATGTGCCTTTTACTGGCAAGAAAAAACTTTTGGATGGAATGCGCAAGTCTTATAAAATCTGAGAGCTAAAACGAAAGCATGACCCTAGTTGCACTGCTAACTGTAACAAGAATTTTCTTGGGATCTTTGAATACCTTTCAGAGAGTCTATTATCAACAAATTTGCGCGAAGGAGGTTAATAATGGCTCAGTTAACACATTGGTAAGTGCTGTTAGTCTTTTACTTTGTGTCTCGTTATTTTCATTCATTGCTAGCTAAATTTTCTTTCAACTGAATAATAACGATTGAAAACAGCCAATTTTGATTTGCAAGCTCGCACAATGAAACTCTCGTATGCTCGCGTTTTGAACTGCCTATTTTACTCAACGAAGTCAGCCAACAATAAGTGAAAAAAACGTGAGGCAAGGACTGAAGGAACATAAATCTTGCCTATGTATTGGAACGTTTGTAACTCGCTTAGAGCAAAGTCGCTGTTGATTGACACCCTAAAAAGTGGTCTGAGATGCGAAGGAACTGAATTCCACAGCCAGGAATGTATCTTCCGAGAACGGGGACCGTCCCTCTCATCATCGTCTCTCTCAAAATTTATCAGATTTGAGCGCTCGATCCAGACCTTTTTTCTAGCAAGTGAATAGATCCACTGTTTCTAGGTCAAACCTTAACAGCTAATCAGGTGCAGGTTGACACGAAATTTGAGCTTGCAAATGACCAAAGTGTAATTTTATTTCGGATGATGACAGTTACTATACGTTAGGTTGTGTCATGAACAAAATTCATTGAAGCGATTTTTGATATTTGTTTCCAAGACAAAGTCAGCACCTGGCAAACATTTGTTAGAGTCTCGGTTTTTAAACAAGTTCTTGTGTCGGGATCGGATGTGAAACTTCAAATCTGAGTGTATATCAGAGCTTTTTTTCAAGAATATCAGCACATAGCAGTCAAGAGGTTGCAAGGAATAAATATTTTATGTCACATTTATTTCTTGCGATTTTGAAGTATGCCTCACAATTAGGTTCTTCGCTTTGGGGTATTCTAGATTAATCTGAATCTTTGTGCAAAGTTCAAAGATTTAGGGACATAGTTGAATTTCGATGACTTTTCAGATAGCTACAGTTGTGCATCTTAAGAGTTGTCATGTGTGCCATTCTCACAAGGGATTTTTGTCAACAATTGATTACGTGTTATATTTTCTTCCCGTAAACATAATTGCTGTCTTAAAAGACAAACATTGAAAAAACTGGGTGTATATCCACCAAAAATGGCAGTCGCGAGCACTAGAGGGAGGCGAGAGGGTGCAATTGTCGCTTAAATTTTGGGAAGGCAATTACTTTTCGTTTCAGAAAATTAAGTGAGACAATGCCTTTTTACATAAAAAACAGCTTCGCCCCCTAATTTGGGAAGAACAAAAGACTTTTTATTTGAAAACAACATGGTCGAGCAGTGCTTTTTAACAAGAGGAATCCCGTCCCCAAACATTTGCCGAAGTGTTCGTGCTGGAAAGATTTCCTGTCTTGTTGTCATTCTTTTTTGGTGTTATGAATATAAAATAATTTTCTATTCCAATCCATTGTTGTAGATCATGTCAAAGATGAAGTTCGCTAATTCATTATTTCTTCTTGGAGACCTTGGCATGAAACACAAAGTCCCAGAGCTCAGGGATATATCATTAAGTCTTCTTAATATCATTCCAACAGGTAAGCCATCGACATGATTAGAGCTCATATGAGTTGTTTTTCTTTGGTTTTGCCTTAAGATATCAAAAGTCTTCAAATTTAAATCTCCTACTTATTGCTGTGTAAAATATTCTTTGTTTTATGTTATTCAGATGTGGATACCAGTCGTAAAATCCGCTTGGTCTGCCAAGACAGAGCTACGAAGGGAGCAAAATCTTCGATAAGCTTGGATTGTCTATTCTTCTCAACGACGGCTATGAATGTACTTTACAATTTACAGGTAAAAGTCGGTTTTTGTGCAGCTCAGCCAAGAGTAAGATATACCGGGTGAGCTAGAAAAAGCTTCCCACTTTTGAAAATTCATAACACCAAGACTACTTGACGGATTTGAATCATTCAAGTTCTAGTTAAAAGTCGAAAGATCAAAGTATTTTTTTTTTATTTTTCTCGCTCTCCTACCAGCACTAGAAGTATTGGTAAATTCAACTTTATAAAAATTTCATGGCTGCAAAATGACGGAAAAGGGGCCTAAAACATTGATCAAATCGTAAGAACTCCACTCAAATCGAACAATAGGACATGGGCATTTCACCTCCCTCAAGAGTTGTAAGACATCGATTTTCAAACAAATACGGATAATTTTCAATCCCAAGGCAATTAATGCCTACAGGATATCTCTCACCCACGAGAAGTTTCATTTCCTTCATTATTCTGTGCGAAAAGTCATTTATGCATTGATCGATGTTGTAGACCATTTTTCAGTCATTTTGCAACCATGAAATTTTTGTAAAGTTGAATTAACCTATTTGTAGTGCTGGTAGGACAGCGAGAAAAATCACAAAGATACTTTGATCTTTCGGCTTTAAACTAGAATTTGAATGATTCAAATCCGTGAAGTAGTCTTGGTGTTATGAATTTTCAAAAGTGGAAACTTTTCTCTGACTTACCCGGTATATTCTACCTTGCTTGTTACACCCGTGTATACCCTTGTTGATGCGGTTGCCATGGTATCTGGTATCTAAAGAAATGCCCTTATATCCGAATGTAAGAGCAGTGCTCTTACCTACGAGTTGGCTCTTAAGTAGAATTCGATTCATTCAAATCCATTAATTACTCTTAGTGTTATGAATCTTTAAAAATCGGAACCAACCCTTTTCTGGCTCACCCATCACTGAGCAAGTGTGTCATAGGGCTCGAATCTTTGCAAAACTTTAGAATCAATTTGCGAAATGCTATCTTCTAATTCTTTCAACTGGATAGGTTGAAGGGAAGTTAAGGTCGTTTGCCATAATTCTAGAAAGAGCATTTTTGATTGGCCGAGTGGCTTACACAGTTTTCGTCAGGTGACTGAAGTTAAGCTCGGTCGAGTGAGGTCAAACTCCGGATGGGTGACCTCGGAGGCCTGAGCTCACAACTCACCTCGCCGTCCTTCGGAAGGGACGTTAAATTAGGGGTCCCATGCCTGCATGCGGCATGCACAATGGGCCTAAGTTGGCTTTCAGTAGCTAGAACTCCTGACAAGCTCACTCAAAACAAATTGAAAACAAGCAAACAAATAAACAAGCTTTGACAAAGATTTAAAGCACAATGAATGGTAAACGGATTGAAGAAAGTCAAAGTGACCGATTAAAGAACTACTCAGTTTTTGAAGATCTACAAGATGATGGCAAGCAAAGGTCTGTAACTTTTATGGTCTACGATTTAGCAATTTGATGACCTTGTGACTTCAAAACTACCAGCATATTCTAAAATGATGTGGCTCTGAAAAGAATGAAGATATCAACAGTGGTCTTTCTGGAATCATGGCGAACATAGGCAATAACATATTACGTATTTAATTGTACAGGTCGCAAAGATTCGAGCCCAGTCCTACCCAGTTTCCCTTGCATATTCTGTTAAACTCCAGTATAACTGCTACTAAACTCTTTGGCTTGAATAACGTATCTCCATACCATGACAATTCGACCGAAGTGGTGTATTGACTTTCGTGTTTTATTTATGTTCATATAAAAATTTTTGCAACATAAATTACATTCTACAAAACTTTCCTAATTACTTTACAACTCTACAGGGACGGTACCATGGGAGCGAAAGACAATGACTACCCTATGGCCAATATATAAAGACAAGCAAGTTAATCTACCTACACACAACAAACGATGAACTGAAGTTGATCTTGGTCAAACCGACCAGCTTCGTGAATTTTCTACCATCAGTCATTTTGATTTACTTTAAAACCAGATATGCAATTATTATGCGTTCTGTCATTCTCAGGGACTATAAGTATTTATGGTCCATATATTTTTGTAGGTCGTTTATGCACTCTTGATGCCTGTCACTCTTGTGATGTTCATATAAAAATTTTTGCAACATAAATTACATTCTACAAAACTTTCCTAATTACTTTACAACTCAACAGGGACGGTACCATGGGAGCGAAAGACAATGACTACCCTATGGCCAATATATAAAGACAAGCAAGTTAATCTACCTACACACAACAAACGATGAACTGAAGTTGATCTTGGTCAAACCGACCAGCTTCGTGAATTTTCTACCATCAGTCATTTTGATTTACTTTAAAACCAGATATGCAATTATTATGCGTTCTGTCATTCTCAGGGACTATAAGTATTTATGGTCCATATATTTTTGTAGGTCGTTTATGCACTCTTGATGCCTTCTGCACAACCTTGCAGTGAAGTGTCTACAAATTTTCAGGTAACTAAAAAGTGTTGCTTGTTGTTGATAACAAAATATCGTTGTAGTGTTTAACAAAGTACCTTTTAAGAACATACCAAAAGAAACAAATCTACTGTTTGAAAGCGTAACGTCTTGTTCACGACACGTTTTACGTTCGAAAGGAATGCGGTGCGAGTGTTGATTAGTGCTAGATATTATATGTTCACAAACTTAATCCATCTCGGAAATCCTTCTCATAATCTTCAACAATGATCATCTGTGGAAGTTTCTGATCAAGCACCCCTAAAATGAGGGGCAAACTATAATCGACATTTTTAGTATGAAATAAGTAAAAATAAACTGAAAAACAAATAGTTTCCTATCAGTCCGAAATTTTTGTAAAATCTTGCGGAATTCCTCGAAAACGTCCGAAAAATTTTTCCGAAAATACTTTGCCCTTAATTTATTCGTCCGAGTTTTTTGGCGTTTAATGTACTTACCGTTTTTGATTTTAGCATGACTTTATTTTGGCCGGAGGCATCAAAGCTGTTATTAATATGCTGACAAAGAGCAATTTTTTAGCTGGTTGTGATACGTTGGTTCAAAGGTTTGCTTTAATTTCTTTGAGTTTCATTCATTTTCCTAAGGTTTATAGTAACCCGTCCGATTTTAGCGCCCGCCGCTCCCTAAGAGGCTCTGCGATCCTACAATGAATTTTATGCTGAATGAAAATGTTTATGTCTGATAATTGCATGGCCCTTTGGTATCTTCAATCTTTAAATGAACGTTGCCATGCCATCGCTTTTGAAGTCAAACAACAGATATCTTGGAAGTAATTGAGGCGAAGGGAGGCCATATAGCTGTTTAAGGTCGCATTATTGTGTGTTCGAAATACAGTAAAACCTCGCAAACAAGAACACACTATTCTACAAACCAGACTGACTATGTTACTATTAACATTGTGCCCATGGTACATCCAGGGTGAGGTGTCTTATTCCAAAAGTCATTATTTGTACAACGACTATGATGAGCACAAAGCTGCACGATATGCATTTGATAAACATAAGCGATACATGGCTGCATTTTAAATGTTGGAGGTAACCGTAAGATGTTGTAGGCAAAGAAAGCAACTATAGTACAGAAATTGCCCAAGCAGTTTGCTTGCAACTTAATATTTGTGTTTGAACTCAGTTTCTATATTTGGATTAACGTTGTAAAAGGATGTGGTTCATTTGAAATTGTTAAGTTTTACGTTGTTCCAGTATATTTTATCCAGGATTGTAGGTAAGTGTCGTTTTGAAACTGCAGTTGTTTTCTAATTCGTCTACAATCCTGATCAAAATAAATTTGGACACTGGCAAATTTCTGTGTTTTCGTCATGTTACCTAAAATATCGAGGTGAAAACATACGTTTAGAACCTTCTCATCCCCCTCTCCCCTAATTCAATGTTGGGATGGTCGAATGGCGTTTGATTCAACCAACATTGAAACGGGGGAGCGGGGGGACACTGAATCAAAGACTGAAGTAGTGCAATTTTGTGACTTGTCCCAAGAATTTTGACCAATATTGTAACTCAATCGAAAATACTTTTATTTACTTATTTATCAACACTACTTTATAACTAATGCTAAGATACAGACAACGATAAATATCGTATAGTGTAAATTATAGTAAAGTATAGTATAGTACAGTAAAGTACAGTACAGTACAGTATAGTATAGTATAGTATAGTATAGTATAGTAAAGTATAGTATAGTATAGTACAGTAAAGTACAGTACAGTATAGTATAGTATTGTATAGTAAAGTATAGTATAGTATAGTATAGTATAGTATAGTATAGTATAGTATAGTATAGTACAGTAAAGTACAGTATAGTATAATATAGTATGGTAAAGTATAGTATAGTATAGTATAGTATAGTATAGTATGGTATAGTATAGTATAGTGTAGTATAGTATAGTATAGTATAGTATAGTATAGTATAGTATAGTATAGTATGGTATAGTATGGTCAGTCTAGTGATTCTCAGCCTAAATACCGAGCTTTCAAACAAAGACTGTTCAAGATCGTCCAATATCAAGATTCTGAAGGAGGGAGGGTGGGATGGGGTTGTATGTCTTGTTTTCATAATCACTATCGACTTGTGATAACTTACACCTCATTCTTTGCTTATGTACCTTGTAGTCCCTTGGGCCTTATTCTATGCAGTACTGCATTTACTTATCTCAGGGAACCTACACACTTGTATATCTCATGGGATAAGTAAATTCATTTTACATTTCTGTCTTTACAGGTCTGCTTTCCAGACTTTACTCAAAATAACAAAACTGATGTTCACAGTGATCAGCTATGCACAGGTTTCGTACGTTGCAGAAGCTTTGAATAAGGAGTCTGGAAGAGATTTGGTGGTAACTGCTCATCAGCACAATGCAGCTTTGGTATTACAGCAAGCACTACAACACATCCCCAATCCTTGCCAGGAATGCGTACTTCGAAGTATTTCTTTCAAACTCGGACAATCACTTGCTCAGCAGGTAAAAGCTTCTGTACCTTGTCTGAGAAAGCATGCGTTGTTTTGAGATTCAAGCGGCACAAGCCATGTTCTTTGTTATAGAAGTACATGCAGTAGCCTACGCGTAGACGCCTTATTTAAAAGAAGAAAGGGTCTTCGAACAACGAGCAGAAGCTGGTTACCGCCATTTCTAGATTTCTGGAAACTTAGTTCATGCTGCTTTTGTTCAGACTTGTTTCACAGAATTTTTGGATAGAGGATTGAAATAATTAGATGGCCACAGCAAGTATGTGCTGTTTGTTTCGTAGACCTTTACTTCTGTTTTATAAAAATGGTCGACGCATAGGCTACACTTGCAACTGTATGGGATGTCTTATGCGTAGGACAGAATGGTTGTTTTATTAGTTGGTTAGGACGAAAGGTAGCTGAACAAATTTTAAATTTTTTGACAAGATAGACCGTTTTTGTTGGGGCAACTTTCCAGTAAAATGTTGACTCTGTGTTTTAATCTTGACTAAAGTAGTTTATAACTAGTTGGCTCCATTGTCATATTGTATGATTTGACTGAAGGAGTCGGCCATATAGATAGTGAATAAGGCCCCGTTCTCACTGCTCCGGTTTTGTAGAAAAACGGAGAGGAAAACCTCCGTTTTTGTGAAACTGTTCACAATGATTCACACACAAGGGCCACAAAACAGGTTTTCGAAAACGCTATCAATAGTGGATATTCACAAAAACGGAAGTCTTTGGAAACACACTTGATCAATGTGAACTTACAAAAACGGAGGTGCTCCAGTATTCAACATGGGTTTCACAAAACGGAGCGATGTGAACGAACAAAAGCAGATACTTTTCGCTGTGTTTTTGGTATAAGTTGGATCAATGTGAACGGACAAAACCGGATGTTTTTCTGTCCGTTTTTGTACAAAAACCGAACAATATGAATGGTTAGCTTCGATGCAATGAAAAAGGATAATAACAAAACGAAGCAGTGCGAACTCAGAAATGCCTCATAAATGCATTACCTGTGGAACTCAGAAATGCCTCATCTAAAAAACATTGTTCAAAATATAACTGAAAAGTTACTCTTGAACAAAGTCGACCGATAAATGTAAATCTAAATCTGTGCTACTTTGCAACTTAGAGCACTATTGAATTTACCTGACCTAATGAATTTATCAGAACAGGGGGGGGGGGCTCTCTTCTCGATTAGTTTACCTATTGAGAGAGCTCCTCCTTTAAGTAATTCCCTACATGCAATTTATTATTTAGCTCATCTTTGTACTTGTATATTGTGTTTAGTTTTTTGTAACAATGTATTTTTTTTGTAAAATTATATATTCAGTCTATGTAGTTTAGTTATTTGTATGTACTGTAGAATTATATATTGTATGCAGAGAATTTAAATTATATGAAACTGAAACTGAAACTGAACGGGGCCTTAGTTTCGGGCTAAGTTCACATTATTAAATCTTTATCAGTTCCTTTACCGTTATTCATGGTCGGAGCATGGATAGAATAAATAGGTCTCGGATCACTAGGAGCTCAAATAGCCAAGGAGTTTTATTATTTTTGAATATGCTTTGGGAAATGCAGCTAGAAGATAAAATTTATAACCAGTGTAAAGACGAACAGTTTCCTTTTAATGACCCTCATCAGGATAATGTGATGTAAGCAACAGTGTATCTAATCATGCTTTAGTCGGTAGTTTTATTACCTCTGTGTCGGCATTCCAAGCATTTTTGCTCTTTTGTGAGAGCCAAGCTTTGGACGACGGTGTTTCAAACATAGCGGTATTTCCATAGTTTCCTGAGCTACAAGACTTAAGTAACGCAGTACTTATTCAAGACAGGAAGAAGAACAACAACCTGAATGGACAACATCAGAAAATGGTCGGGAGGAATGTCAATGGGTCGCAATAATGCATGGAAACGCAGTATTGCTAAGACTTGAATGATGCCTGCGGCTCCAGTGGGGCTTTGTCGTTAAAGAAAAAGAAGAATTATTCAACTTTTCAGATACCAATGCGTACTATGATTAGATTAGAAGTAGGAAGGCATATCAAACAAGAAATAGACATTGATCCCGGCTTTCTCTTTTCATTTTTAGGCAATTGTTTGCATCCCGGATATGAGCGTTATACAAGTGCTTCAGAAGTTAGCATGGGTTGCCGCTGCAGGTTTTGCCGCGATGTCGCATGCACAACTGTCAGAAGTACACGCATCTTTCGAGAAGGTAAGCACATCATTTCGATTGACTACAAAGAGTTAGAAAGAAAAACCTTTCACATTTGAAACTGTTTCTCTTAGTATGCTTTCTTTATGCGCGTGCTGAGAGTTTCAAATTGAACAGCTATGTTAGACTGACGGCTCAAGACAAGCAAAGGATATTTCTTATTCGGAAGGCGAATGGTTGGATATGCAATACTTTGGGTTAGATACCATAATGCGCGACAATGTGACGAAATTGGATCACTCTGATTTTGCCGCGTGCGCCACATTGAAAGATTGCCTTAAGTGTGAATTCGGCTGTCGTTACTTCCTAACTGTGCAAGTTTCATTTTCATTGTAAAGTACTTGTAAATTTGTGATGTTGTATGTGGAGGCAACTTGGTTACGTTATCATCTTTTGCCGCATCTCTACAGTAACTAAATCTGTGTTTTTTTCGTATATTTTAGATTTAATCGCTATAAAAAAATGCAATGGTTGTACTTTTGGGTATGATTAAAACACTATCGCGCAGCTTCTAAAGCAAATAAGTGAACTGCCCAAGGCAGATGCGTTAATATAGCTCTCTTTTTTCTATATATCCTTACTTCTTTCTTAAAAACGCCCGTTGGAATACACAGCTAGTTAGCCAGCCACTTCGGTTTCAAACTTTTTTGTTTCTTGCTTTGTTTTATTTATAGCCTTACTGATTGAGGACAGGAATCCCGTTGTTTATGTTCGTTAATTGCTTTGTACTTGCGTATGAATCAAGTTTGGATGTTAGTACTGTTACATGACCTGCCCTTGTCGATATTTACTTTGAATTTCGGATCTAAAAGTGCAGCCCTTTTAGCATGCTAATTAAAATCAACGATAAATCAGAAGCTCCTTGCTATTAACTATATAAATACAATCAAGAATTTCGAAAATATAGAATGCTCATTTGACGTTTCGCTTTCGCTTCATCATGAAAATCAACGGATATAACAATGGATTGTGCCAGAGATATTTTAAGTTAATGGACGCAGCAAAGTAGGGGTACTCTATAGATATGCCAATGGAAGCACCTACGCATGCTATTGTTCCTCTGGCTAACCAAACCCACCCACGTTTCGAAGTCGTCAAATCAACAGGCTGATTTTAGACTTGCTTATGCTGCTCTTGAGTTAGCAATTTATCTCCGTTGTATAACTAATTTTAACTTGACCTCGTTGAAAGCTAAGATGTTTGCTAGTGCTTAAGTGAACAGACAACGACATGCACGTGTCTATGACTTTATTCTGTTCATAGGCAGCTTTGCTAATCTCCGTTGATTCCCTTTGAGGTCCTCCCATCTTTCTTTCATTATGGCCTCTCTCTGGCACACCGAAACTTAGATTTACAATGTATCCTGTGGCGTATGATACGAAGAACATTTACAAGTAACTTGAACTTAGCGGACCTTGCAGTATTTTGTTGTAACGCTTCTTTCACAACTTAAGAAAGGCCTCAGTTTGATAAGAAACATTCTCGTTCCTATGAAGTAGAGTTTTTCATTACGTAAATAATTTGATTTCCTGCAGCCTTCGAATCGCCATCTTGAGCCTGAAGACGTGGCATTAGCACGAGAGTCACTTGAAGTGCTAACGATAGCTATAATGCTTTGTCCAACTGGTTTGGAAACACTCACAAAGGATCGGCAATGGCAGTTATTTATCAACGATATGATTCTCATTTGCAAAAGCAGGTTTGGGCCTATCTTTTTTATGCTTTGGATCTGAGTAAGCGGAGGATGAAGCAAGCGACGACAATCATTGTAAACTTCATTTTATCGACATTCCATGTTGTTAAAATATAATTGACAATTTTAGGAGACTTAAACGCTAGTTGACAATGCCAGGAGACTTAAACAGTAGTTGACATAACGGTTCAAAATTAGATAATTGACCTAAACATATTTTTTGTACGTTTCGAACTAAACTTGGTTCATGCTCAGCAAATCTAATTAATGATACATGGCAATTTATACCAAGGAACAAACAAGATAGAAACGCTCTTAAAGAAGCTTGAGTTGCTTATTTAGATGGCAATTTGAATGTTTTGTAGCTCTCTCTACAAGTTGTATACTTGCTTGATTATATACTTCTGTCACGGAACCTTTCTTCGTTGCAGGGCAATCAGAGTGACTGCATCAGAACAATTCTTTTTGATTGCAACGAAATGCACGAACGGAGACAAACCAATTCGATTTTTTATACAACTCCTTTTCACCGTTAGAGATGTGAGTATCAATTATCTTTTGACGAATATACTATTTTAGCTTGCAGAAAATAGCCAGGAAGACGCTAGTAGACTCCTCTTTTCAGAAGATGATCGGCAAGTAAAATCGACTTTAAGGATAGGTTTTAAAGTCTTTTTGACTGCGGAAACGTCCCGTTTTGAAACTGATAGCCAGAAAAGCCTTTCTTGAAGGACGTTGTACTGAGATAAAAAAGTGTATTCTTGAAAGATTTTGGAAGGATTTCTATGGCCCTTCAAGCAGCTTGTTGTATGAAGACAGGTTGAAGATTTAGTAGGTCAGAAACAATGCGTTAGTGCCTTCAGCCCCATTCATTGACGGCAACATCATTTTTATAAGATACCTTAAATTCGAAAAGCCAGCTGTAACCATGAGCTGCATTGTAGATAAGAATTAGCGGATTATAGAAGCTTATAATGTTTCACCTTGTCTTTTTGTCTTTCTACAGTTTTATTTATAAGTTTTACGAGCTCCCAATTCCGTATGACGTGAATAAATCTCATTCATTGCATCATATTTCCTAATTTTTCTTAATTTTAATTGAATTGAAAAGTTGCGATGTCCAGATGTTTATATGTTTTTCTATCAGCCTCTGTTGTGTCCTAAAATGAGTATTTCCTCTGCAAGCCTACAACGTGGGGTTGGAACGAAATTGTTTGTGGACCACCTATCGTGATACAGCAATAACGGAACGTCTAACGCTGTTGTAACAGAGCCGTCTTAATTTGTCTTTTGTTTTGTGGAATGTTGTGGAATGTCGAGTCGAATGAGTTGATTTGATTGTTGTCACTAAACGGCTCTCATGGATAAATGAAGTTGTCAGTGCCAGATGAACAATCATGGAAGTTGTAGCTGAGTGGCTCTCGAGACGGCGGAGACGGGCATTGACCTGTTGATATAAACAAATCTGACTGCAAGAATCAACGATTGCAAGATAAGCATCGACCTTTGGATTTTGTAGGCAACAGGTCGAGAAAGGCCTATTATTATCTTTCTCCATATGTTGGATCCATTTGTTTTTGTGCCTAAACCCTGCATTCACTGACCAACGTCATCCCCAGTGTTATCACCCATACCGGTCATAAGTAGCTAACAAGCTGTGACTGATATTGTCCTCTTTCCCATCTATTCCTGTGTAGCAAATATTGTTAGAAATCGTGAACATTTTGCCTCTTCCGATATCTGACAATAATCTCTTTGTTTTGCAGACAATTGCTGCGGAGCATCCGGAGGCGTCAAGCGAATATTTTGCACTTCTTTGTCGGTTGTTAAATTTTGGTCGCCTTAGTGAATTGCAATTGAATAACTCCGAAGCAATACTAGAACAAGAAATTTCATGGCTCAGTGCTATTTGGGTGAGCTGATTTTCATTGCTAATGATTATTTCTAGGCACTTGCTTCATTTGCGTAATAGCTTTATGTATATCCCTTTCGCACTACAGGGTGTCTCAAAAAAATTGTTCGACTTTTGATTAAATACTAAAAAATAACGATACGCTGAATGTGGTCAAGTCACCCTTTTCCTGAGATTTTAAATTAATTTTTGACACAAGAATCTTGCAAATCCGCTAAAAATTCATGGGATTACAAGCTTTTGAAGTTCAAGTTTGTGCGAAAGCTGAAACCTGAGGCCTCAAAATGGCATTTTTGGTAAAAGTCCCATAGGCCGTCGTTTCTGTTATTTCTCAATTGTTTCAGGGCGAACCAAATGGGATCCAAACAGGTCTTTGATAACCTAACTGTCAAGCATATGGATGCTTTGAGGAAACAGATTCAGACTCTCGTCGATTTTGTTTTGGACCATTGTTTTTGGACTTACGCAATGTTAGGAAATTTTCAGGATGATCGCAAGAAATAATTTACTTTAGAAGTCCTATTTGGTTTGCTCTGATATCAAAGAGTGGTATGACATTGGATAAGCTTCTCTTACCTCCGTCTTCGAGCTTTTTGCAATACAACTAATGTGGGGGGTCTCTGGTTTCAGCTATGGCATATTTCCGACCTTCGAGAGCTCGTAACTCAGTAAATTTTCAACCGATTTGCACGATTTTAATCTCTAAAATTATTTCATAATCTTAGGAACAAGGTTATTTTTTCATGAGCCTGTTCATGTTGTCCTTATTTTTTGATATTTAATCAAACGTCGAACAATTTTTTTCAGACACCCTGTACATAAATTCCTTTTGCTCACTGAAGTCTGTCTCAAGTTAGGTCTGACGCGAAACTGTCCTTGAAAAGAAGCGATTCAAGCGTTTTCAGTGAATGATTTAGCGTTTTCAGAAATCTCATATGACATGTAAATTGAGACGGTGAATTTGTTTGGAACTGTCATAATCGTTGTAGCAATAGTGCATTTCAAACGTCAGATCATTTTTCTGACGCATCCGATATTCTAGGACAGTAATTAAAAGTGATTAGGAAGTCTGTTCAACTGTAGATCAGTAGTTTGAAAATTTCTTTTTCATTTCTTTCAAAGGAGAAAGCTGTCAACTCAGCAGACGGGAGGGAAGTTGTACATAATGAATTACTGGATGGACATTTAGGAATCACACGTGAACTCTTATCTTATCAAACATCGCAGAAAAAATATTTAATTGGAAGCGATCCTGACGGACACAATCTTCTCAAGGTAATTCATACTAAGATTCTGCGGAAAATTAGACTTTGTAAAGACACATTGTCTACCATAGTTCTTTTATGCGCCGAATGAAAGCCGATACAGAGAGAATTTTGGCAAAAATCACTTCAGGTAACACGAAAGTTGACTTTGGTACCGCGAAGATTCATGGTCAGCAATGGATTATCTTTATTTGATTTGTTCCGCGGAATCTCGCTTTTGATATCAAAATTCCTTTTACTGCAAGATATTTGGACCTAAATTAGACTTTGGGTGCAAAACAAAGCTATATTATGAACTTTAGTATCAGTACCACGACGAGCATTTTGTTTGTTTGTTTTCAATTTGTTTGAGTGGGCTTTTCAGGATTTCTAGCGACTGAAGCTAATTTAGGCCCACTGTGCATGCCGCATTCAGGCATGGGACCCCTAGTTTAACGTCCCTTCCGAAGGACGACGAGTTGATTTGTGAGGTCAGGCCTCCGAGGTCACCCATCCGGAGTTTGACCTCACTCGACCGAGCTCAACTTCAGTCACCCGACGAAGACTGTATAAGCCACTCGGCCACTCACACCGTTTGAGGGTCATTTCAGAAAAAAAGACAAACAAATCAGTGTAGTGTCGAAATTCCAATTATTTATAAGACAAATCCATGTCAAATACGAGTATATTGATTCGACCAGGCCATGATTTTCATTTACGGACGTCTCGAGACAGCTTGTCTCATCCGCAGCTGAATTGAAAAATTAACGTGCGAGATTTTCAAACAACAAATTATTCGCAAGCAATGCATAATTCAATGATCAGTGGTACGGTTTCTCAATTAAATTAAACTTCACTCCTATATACTCAAGGATAAAGTTTCTCGGACACGTTTGTTGACCATTACGATAACTGTGCAGACACCTGACTGATGTTTTCTCCATATAGCTTTATAATTCGGTTTGCATCATAATGTCACCTCTTTTCCTCTTTCTCCGAACTTTTATTGGATACGATGACCTAGAAGGAAGTTCTGAGCGTAATGATTGCTAGAGTGCTGAAGTCACATTTTGTTTACAGGGTTTTGCATCAGAAATTAGTCCTTGAAGTTCCAGTCCCCGCCCAGTCAAACCCGCAGTTTAATGTGAGGAGAGTCGCCAGCTCTCTATCATAGCAATTTTACAGCGATTAGTCCTGTAGGTTTCAGTTTTCGCGCTGTCAAACCCGCTACGTAGTGTGAGTAGGGGCACTGGCTCTTCTGTAATAGCAGTTTTTACACAGGGCGAATCTTTTTGAGAGGGCGGAGACTGAAACCTGATTGTTATTGTAGAGGGCTTGCGACTCCCTCTCATTACCAATCAAGGCCGACAGGGCGTAGACTGGAACAGCATGCTGTTCTTAACGGGAGCACTATTATTTCATGCTTATTGAATCACGAGACGTGTTAACGCCGAGGGGAAGGTCCAGGAAAATGTTTATAAGTCCAGCCGCGCAGTGTCCAAAACTACCTTCAAATGCTAGGTGGAAATGAATAGATGGAAAATATGTGGGAGAGTGACCAAATTACTTCGTATTTGTATATTGTATTTAGTTTTCTGTAACATTGTATTAATTTTTTCGTAAAATTAGGTATTCAAATCGTGTAGTTTAGTTATTTGTATGTACTGTAGAATTGTAAATTGTATGTAGAGAATTTGAATTATATGAAACTGAATTATATGAAACTGAATTATATGAAACTGAAACTGAAACTGAATTACAGTTTCAATTTTAAGAACTTTTAGCTCACAATATTTTAGCCTAGATAATTGTTCTCCCCAGCATTTGGAGACGACATCCTTCCTCACCCCTCATCCAGTGTGCTGGCCACCGTTTGTCTTGATAATGGCTTGCTATTTGCAAACCAGTTCGTAGGAAGATTGGTAGATGTTGGTAGCAGTTTCAATTTTTATTTCAGCATATAGTTGATGACTTTATCTTCTCTGGATCAAGGCTTGCAGTTGAAGCGAAGAAAGGAGGTATACCGTATTTATCAGTTAAATGTTAGTGCTCGCAAGACACTGAGAAAAATACTGGTGCTTGCAACACACCGAGAAAAATCACAAAGGTGCTTCGTTCTTTCGGCTTTGAACTGGAATTTGAATCATTCAAATCTGTGAAGTAATCTTGGTCCTATGAATTTTCAAAGTAAGTGGGAAGTTTTTTCTGGTTCACCCAGTATGGTTAGTTCTGCAGTGGATGCAAACAACACTATCGGAGACTGCGTTCCTGCGAGCTGCGTTCACACGATGCCAGCACACTTTGAAAACGGTGAAAAATTTGACGGATAGGCCTCCCTTTCACACGAAAACGGCACATTTGTTGCCGGCAGATTTTGAAAATGGTAGATGTTTAAAATTGAGCTCTAGCTGGCACGTTTTTGAAACGGCATCGTGTGAACACTCGAAAATGCTGAAAATAGAACATTTTTCGACGCTTTTGGAATGAGACTGATCGATTCTTAGGTTGTAGGTACATTTCCTTGGCATCAATGTCTCGCAACGAGCTATTTACCGTCAAATTCCCTACCGTTTTCAAATTGTTGCGGCATCGTGTGAACGCCAGCGTAAAGTTTGCTATCGTAACATTACCGGCATCGTGTGAACTTAGTCGGAAGTTGACTATTGTGAAATTTATCAAAATATCAAAGATCCGCAAAATAGAATCACGGCGAGGATCCTCTAGAGTTAAATAGAGTGACCATTTAGTACTTATTATTTTGATCGGAGGCCAATTTTGTATTTGATCAATTTCATTCTTCCTACAGGTGATATTTTCTCACGACATGTCAATCCTGTTTGTCAAACACCTGGAACAACCATCACTGCGCTTGATCTGTTAGTTGCTCTGTGTTCTGGATGTGTGCGAAATCTACGGAGGCTTTCTGAAATGCTCAATGAAATGTACTATGAAGGTAAAAACAGCCCATTTCCCTCATCTTCCGGATGACCCCAAAAAACTTCACGAGCTAGATAGCATAGAGCTCAAATCTTTAAAATTCTTGTACGTTTTTCTTTGAATCAAAGTGCTTGAAAGGAACTTTGGGTGATTTGCTGTAAATCTGCCGTGGCAATTTTTCGATATCGTGATTAGCTTTAAAATGGCGGCATTTATTGATTTCGAGGTTGTGACATCATCAAATTTCTAAATCCCTAACCAGAAGAGCTACAAATTTCTGCTCGCAATCATGTTGTAGACCTTCATAAACTATAGTTTTCTTGAAGATTGTGTCAATTTTCCTCAAGTAATTTAAGGGTTACGATGATTTTGATTTTCTCAAAATTTTTGATGGATTTTTACAAAAATAATCCAAATGCCGCCATTTTGAAAATAATCAAGATATTAAGGAATTTCCACGGCAGATTTACAGCAAATTACCTAAAGTTTCTTGGAAGTGATTCAATTCATGGAAAAATTTGATACATTTTCACACCCACCTTTTTTAAGATTTGAAAGATCTGAGCTCTATGCTGAGCTAGATCGCACATATTTTCTTGACAGCAAATGCTATGATGACAAGCAAGGTATCAGCATGTAGCTGAAGGGCTCCGCTATCTTTTAAGATGTTGCTTGGTCACTTTAAAATATGCTTACTGTTCGAAAAAACTGTTTCAAAAATAAGGAAATTCATCCATTTCTGGGATAATTCCCTCGTTTCCTGTCCATTTTTTGGAAAGTGTGATAAAAGCTGAATTCCAAATTTGGCCTGGAGCATGAAATTTAAATGAGGAACAGAGGTCAACCATTTTACAAACAAAAAAAATTTCCGGAGACAACTTCTAATCCTTCGCTATGTCGAGTTTTCGCAAATTGTTGATTGGAAAATGATTGCAATTATTTCACTCAAAATGAAGAATCCTGGATTCGAAATTTTCGTTGAATCTGGTTTTTCGGATGGTAATTATTGCTCAAAATGACCATGCAGCATCTCAAAAGATAGCTAAGCCTTTCAACTAAACTGTGACAGATAGCATTTGGCAGTGGCTTTTGATTTCAGGGAGCGAGTTATGAGTTTGTTGTAAATTGCTCTAGTTTGTTTTGGTCTTAAAAACATGGAAAATGTAGCGTTGAAAGACTTGTTTTGCACTCACCAGGTAATGTGAACTTTCTTTTTCAGATTTATACCAAGTTTCTTTGATGAAACGTCTGCTAAACGTAGTTTTTGCCGCATTTTCTTTCTGAGGAGTGACCGTTGAACAGAGCTACGGCTATCGTTCAATCATGATTCGATCGATCGAATGCCTAAGATAGGGCCAGGTTTTTACTGTTTCATTATGAGTCCCTCTTGATGTTTCATTATGAGTCCCTTTTGCGCTAGCATGGGAGGAGGATGTTAATTGCGATTCGAAACTCATACTTCACACCATGCAACCGCTGAGTCCTCCTCTTATTTGTTTCCTTTTTCTTTTCTTTGTATGCCTGTTTCACATTTGATTTTAGGCTGATACAATGTGATTGGAAAATTGATCTGCTCTTAATTTGAAGCGGCTCCAGTATTTTCAGTTGAATTGTTGATGTATAGCCTTTTGAAGTTGTATATATTTAGTTGTCAGTTTAGTTGTATCTTCTCCATGTAAAAGCTTTGGGGCAGTCACAATACTATGCTTTCAGTGGCATCGTCTTGGCAGTTTGTACCGTAGTTGGTACGTAGTGTATGAGACAGTTTGCATTTGTAGCATTTATATTGAATATGAAAAAGATGCTTTCTTTGTATGAAAGATGCCGGTGTGCAAATGGATTCTTAACTTTTCGATCACAGCATAATCATGTTGTGGATTTTCAGTGATGATGTATAGGTTTGTTGTGCACATTGTCAAATTGATATTTGGTGCGAGGTTGATGGAAGCTTTACATGTTTTTCTCCATTTTCTGTTTTTGATCATATCAGAATTCTTCATCAGAAAATTTCAAATCTGCTAAGTTATTTTATTTATTTTTTTCTCTTTTTTCTCTCTGCAAAGTTATTTTTTTTCTCTAACTGTGGAGAGATCGTACGAAGTGTCTTGAACTTGTCATTCAAATGCCGAGATAAAAAAACATGAATTTTGATGAACTTTGGACCCTTGCAATACAAAATGTAACCAAATTTCTAACGGGTTATAATTTCGAAACGGTTAAAGTTTTTTGTAACTCACCCAGTAGAAAAATATGCTAAAGTTTGCTCTACTCACTTCAAATCAGGTGGTCACGTTATTGTTCAGGATTTTTTGTCTTAAACAGCTTTTTGCATTCATGCCACAAGTTTTTACGTCACGAAATATGTTAAAGGGGCTGAGTACGTAACCTTAAACAAACCTACTATCTCTATGATCAATTTTGTTGCGCACACGTGCTGCACAGATTCTGGTGGATGGGGTGAATCCACAATAAAGTTACCTGTAAATATCCACAAATATCTCTGCAATCGTACAGCATATTAGCCTGCGTGCAGACTCAACTGATTCCCTGAAGAGAAAACCTCACTTCTCTTCAGGGAATCAGTAGAGTCTGCACGCAGGCTAACAGCATATGAGTGCTTCATTTCTTTCTCTACAAAATTGAAGAGTCCACCTTCAAAATAACATCTTTATTTTGAGAAAACGTATTGGAAAATCTTAGTGATATGGCATATCAAAAATACTACAAAATCATCATTTCGAAAGAAGTTTGTTTACATTTACGTTACCCAGCCCCTTTAACGAAATCAAAAGATGTTTTCTCCAGAGACAGATCACTTGACTTTTATTTGGTTCAAAAAAGTGATCTCAACAGAGTCATTTTCTCACATGATAGATATCTACTGTTGTTGCCTAATCTTTTGCTAAAAGTTAAGGGAGCGGTCATTTTTAATCCTGGGCGCCAGGGCGGAGGATTTTTGGCAGGGGCATGAAACTTTTCCCCCACTATTATGTGGGGGTACGAAAATACGAGCCATTTTTATGGGGTACAAAACTATTTAGCCTGAAAAAATTTTGGATGAAGCCGTTGATCAAAGATTGAAAGAAAAATTAACAGACACCTGGAAATGATGAATCACTTGAATGGTATGAAAACTGCTTGGGACAACTTGCTATCTTTCCATATAGGCCTATCTATGTTTTATGCAAAATGAATGAAATCGGGATGGGGTACTAAACCGTTTTGCTGAAGGATGATGGGGTACGAAAACTGTTTCTATGTTCAAGATGGGGTATGAAATTTTCTCTAATTGAGCAAAATGATCCTCCGCCCTGGTACCCAGGGTTAACAATGACCGCTCCCTAAGGCAGATCATTGGTTCGTTGATAAAATAAATTACTCGTATCTCCAGCGGTAAAAAGGAGAAAAAAGACTCGAATTATAACCATTTAACATTTTGCTACAGAAGTAATTTTCCATTTCAATCATTTTGACCTATTTTCACTCGAAATACCCTTCAGCTACAAAAGTTATATAATAAGCTAACAATTGAGTCTAATTCACAATCTTTAATGACAAAGGAAAAGAATTAGTTCAAAGTCAACGCTGATCTTGCAAGGGGTCGTGTTTGTATTGGCTTTCAACTCATAAAATGACCTCTCAACTCTTTTTTTATGTTAGTACAAAGTAAGAAGCTTCCTAATGTTCTTAGGAATTCATTACAAGCCTTTAGAGCTTTGAAACATCCACCTGCACCTAGCCAAGAGCAGGAGTTTTCTTGCATACTCTTGGTGGTAGTGATTGATATTTTTCAGTGAGAAGATAATTATTTAAGGCTGGCCAGTCATCCTGTCAACAGGCCTGAAAATTACGATCTTCTGGCCGGGCTGACTCAGCTGGATTATGATTATTCAAAGACTGCTTTGTTATTTCGGCAGTGCGGTAACCCGTAGAAAAGGAATTTTGTCCACTTTCCTGTGTGAGACTGTTCGGAAATGATCGACTGAGATCTAATCAGCTGGTCAACTGGGCAAACAACAATAACGAACTCGGCAAAGATGAAATATAAAATCTTAACTCTGAAATAAAGGTGGGCTGGAATTTTTCAGATATGGTCAACAATTAGCGTGCTGAGCTCTTCAACAAGGAATACTTATTTTGAGGTCATCTTTATTTTTTGTTTTTAGTAACGTAAAATTACCGACTTCCTTCGTACATTTTGAACGGAATTTTGATGCAAAAACCAGACTACTTTGGCTTATCTCAAAGTAATGCTTATCATGATATAGCTTTTTTCCTTTGGATAGAACGTTTGGATAGAACGGTTTACGGAACGGGGTTTACGGAACGGGGTTTCTATTCAAGCTTTTTCGCGCGGTAGAGGTGATTTCGCACGGTAAATTTGCGATGTTTACACAGATACATGAAGTGTATCACGTGATTATGAACCTCAGTTTCTTTGTTGGTTTACCATGCGGGATCGCCACAATTTGATGCCAATGACAATTGGAAAAGTTTTCATTTTGTTCTGGTACAATAAAAGACGTTTTATATTTGAATCCCCTCAAACCCACTTCTATTGATAGGAAGAGGTAAGATGATGACAAATTTAAAAAATGCTCATTTTTAAGGCACATTTGGGCCAATTTTTGAATGGTCAAAACCAATGATTATTGTCCTTCGGGAATTCTACTAGTAAAACTGTTTGCAGGTAAGAAAAACAATATTGAATAGTTGCTCTCCCTTATGAGAATATGAGAACAATGAAAAACTCAGAACCAACAAGGCCTATGCATTCGACGCAAGGATGCCTTTATATTTAGCGTTGGAATTAACTTGTGTTTATCTTAATATTTGTCGTGTCTGTAAATCGTTTTTCTTAATGTATGTATTTTTGTTGAGGCTTGCGAAAGGTGGTGGAGGCTTTATTGAAATGGTCAATGGCAGGTATCTTTTCTCATGGATTGGAGGCTACTTTCCCATAGGACTAGCGAGAGGGTTTCCTTGTGATGATGCCGGTTGAGATGAAGCAATGGCGGGTAACAATAGGGAGTTTCCATGTATCCATCAACAGTTTATGTTCCCCATGCAAAACCTTTAGGCCCTTTTCATTCATCTCGCGCGTCTTGTGCCTCTATAGGTTTTGTTGTTGTTTTATCGCAATTTCAATCGTTGTGCTGCCATTCGTACTAATACTGCAGTTTTTTGCAATGCACTTTGCTGCAACACAGATGGGTTTTTTGCCTTTGTTCGCCCATGCGCATCAGTGTGTGAAGACAGTGCTGTACATTTTCGTGGAACTCGTCAAACGAATTCTGCTAGCTAGTCTTGTTGCTGTTCGGAAGAGGTCCTTCCACTCCCATTATGCTTACTTTCACATAGCGTGCGTAGCTTGTTTACACATTGGATGGTTGATTCTCAGAATCATTTTGTTGAGTGGTGATGTAGAAACTAATCCTGGTCCAGAATCACTTGATTTTTGCTGTTGGAATTTGAATAGCATCATTGCATATGATTTTCTAAGAGTTTCTCTTATTGAGGCATTTTTTTTTTTATTTGATTTATTTAAAGTAGGCGTATAATTGATAGCATAAAATAAAAGCTAATTCAAGCCTACTACAAAGTAAAATTGATTCAAAATAAAAGAAAGAAAAAAAAATAGCTACATATATATCTAACATAAAGAATAATCCGGTATAATACATATATACAGATTTTTACAATGTTTTTACAGAAATTTTTTAGTATTTACAATGTAACGCATTTATCCTTTTAAGAACCCAACCTGAGCCACGAAAGGTCTACACAGTCTACAGTTGCATCCCTCTCCTTTCCAGGTTTTTATTCTCCTTTTAAAGGTGGAGAGGGAATCTGATTGTTTCATGTCATTGGGAAGTGCCTGCCATAATCTACTCCCTAGAAACGAGACCGTCTCTAGGCCATAGCACGTAGTGCGCGCTTGTGGCAGCAGCAGATTATGGCAGCTTCTTAACCCGTACGTACTGTGCTTTTCAACAAAGATCTCCTTCATGAAAGTAGGATTGAGTTCCCATTTTGTTTTATAAATTTCTGTCATCAGCAACTGCAAATTTCTTATGTGGATTGTGACCGCATTGTCTCTGAGTAACATTGTGTCAAAATCTGATCTCATATCTTTGTAAGTTATCCGCAATGCCCGTTCGTGAATACGATTGACTTTGTTATCAAGTGTTCTATTGCAGAACATCCAAACAAGAGGACAGTAGTTGAACTGGGACAAGATGAATGCCCTCATTATTCTCTTTAGTTTTTCAGTGTCAAGAAAGTGAGAGATTCTCGAGAGAGCATGTAGCTTTTGCCCAGCCTTCTTGCAAATAGAGCTTACTTGCTGTTTAAGGCATAACTTTTTGTCTAGAATCACTCCAAGCAACTTTTCTTCGTTGCTCTCTTTTATCCTCACACTTTCGATATTTAAAGAAATATCATTACTTTTATCTCCAAAGATCATCAGATGGCATTTGTCCTCGTTCAACTTCATACAGTTGTTCGGAAACCATTCTGCAATTTTAAGGGCATCACTCTCTAATGTTTCAATGATACTTTCAACATTGTTGTCACAATCATAGATAGTCGTATCATCTGCATAGTTACATATTTCAGCATCATTCACAAACATGAAGAGATCATTGAGGTATATGTTAAACAGAAGAGGTCCCAAGACCGAACCCTGTGGCACACCTATCGTTGTTTCTCTCCATGTGCTGAAGGATCCATTCATCTTCACCCGCTGCTTCCTCTCATTGAGATAGCTATGGATCAACCGCAATGCACTCGTACTGAAACCGTAAGCACTTAATTTTGCAATCAAAAGCTCATGATTTAAGCAATCAAAAGCCTTTGAGAGATCCATGAGCAGTGCTCCAGCAACACCCCCTTTGTCTAAGGTCTTTTTGCAGGTTTCTATGAGTCGTAAAAGTGCATGTTGGGTTCCATAGCCCTCTCGAAATCCACACAGAAGAGGAGAGAGGAAGCTAAGGGCATGAGATTTTATTTGACTCTCCAAGACTCTCTCGTAAATTTTGGACACAGACGATAAAACCGTTATAGGTCTATAGTTTTTCTTGATAAAAGCATCAAGACTTTTGAACAGGGACGAGACCTCACCAGCTTTCAGTTCCTTTGGAAAATAGCATTCAGACAAATTCGAATTGAAGATTTTCTGGATGAGGACAGCAAAAATATCTGCATTCTGTTTGAGGATCTTAGCTGGAATGCTGTTTAACGGAGATGCCTTTTTTGAGTTCAGTTTTTGAATCTGTAAAAGTATCTCATTAATAGTCACAGGTTTGAATTCAAATTGATTTAGTTCGCAGCATTCTTTGATCTTTTTAATGCTGGGATGATTTGCATATTTTTTGATAGCTTTTTCCACTGGATCATTTATCCCATTAGTTGGTGAGAGTAGTGTCTGGTCTTCGGAAATTCCCAAACTCTCTGTTATGTTTGTGAAATAATGATTAAAAATTTCTGCAATTTTCAAGTCCTCGGTTATCATTTTTCCATCTTCCATTAGAGTCACAGATGAATTTGTTTGTACTTCATTTGAGAAAACCGGTTTGACAGTCCTCCAAAATTTACGGTTATCCGTCAGGTCTCCAAGGTCAAGGTTCCGATAGTAATCAGATTTCGTCTTGCGCAGGAGTTTCACACAAAAATTTCTTTGCGTTTTAAAAGCTTTAAGATTCTCCTCAGTTCTACTCTTGATGTATCTATTGCGTAATTTCTTGCGATGCATCATCGCTTTTCGTAAGGCCTTTGTCATAAAAGGGCCATCATTTGCACGCAAATATTTTTTCTTTAGAGGAGCATGTTTATTAAGTGTGTTGGTTACTACAGCATCGAAAGCGCCATAGTCCTCGTTATCCTGCAGTTCAGACGAAATCTGATCACAAAGATCCTTCCTAAAGTCTTCAGCACAGAAGTTTGTGTAATTTCTATATGTAATGATCTTGGGCCCTTTTTTCCTATATCCACCTTTCAGTACTGTGACTATCATGGCATGAAAATCCGACAGCCCTGTGTGCACTGTTACCGTATTCTGAAAACTTCTCCTCCTGTTCGTCAGGATCAGATCAATACATCTAGGGCTGTCAGACCTAAAACAGGTTGGGCTCTTGACCAGATTACATAAATCATAGTTATCCATGAAATCACTGATAGCACTATCTTTGGGCTCACAATTAAAATCACCTATCAAACAGAAACTTTCATATTTGCTACTGTAAAAGTCCAGCCCCTTTCCTATCTCATCAAAGAAATATCTTTCAGATTGAGCTGGAGGTCGGTAAATACAGAAAAGTAGCCATTTTTGCTTCTTGAGAGTTACTTCAATAATGCCACATTCAATGTCATTTGATGTTTTGTAGAACTCGGTGTACGACTATGACTTAATCGGCATTGTTGAAACTCACATTGACAGCACCGTTGACGAAGATAGGCTTTCACTAGATGGCTATACATTTATCAAAGAAAACCATCCACAAAATGTGAAAAGAGGTGGCGTTGGGTTATATGTTAGGGATTCACTTCCTTCCAAAAATCGTTCGGACCTTGTGACTCTTCCAGAGTGCGTTGTGTGTGAGATCCAATTAAACAGGAAAAAGTACTTTTTCGTAGTTGTTTATAGAAGTCCAAGTCAAGATCAGAGTGAATTTGATAACTTCACGGTGAATTTTGAGTTGTTGCTTTCAAAATTGCATGCTGAAAATCCATTCTCTGTTATCGTTACCGGTGATTTCAATTGCCGCTCGTCTCAGTGGTGGGAAAATGACATCGAAAATAATGAAGGAAAGCTATTTGAGCAAACAACATCTGATCTTGGTCTTCATCAGCTGATCTCGGAACCAACTCATTTAATGGGTGATTCAAAGTCATGTATTGATTTGATTTTTAGTGATCAACCAAACCTCGTTATTGAGTCTGGAGTTCATCAATCGCTACATGAGCAATGTCATCATCAAATCGTCTTTGGGAAATTATCTGTTTCGAATGTTTCACCACCCCCTCATACCCGCAGAATCTGGTATTATGATAAGGCAGATTTTGTCGCCATTATGAAAAGTATTGGAATGTTTCGTTGGCAGGAACATCTTGAAAAAATCACATGCCCTAACGAGCAAGTAAAGTTACTCAACGAAGTCCTTTTGAACATTTACTCTAATTATATTCCAAACCAAGTTAAAACTATCAGGCCTCGTGAAGCTCCCTGGATAACACGCGATATTAAAAAATTCCTCAGGAAAAAGAATCATGCTTATAAAACTTTTGTTAGGAATGGTCAGCCAGGGGACAAGCTTGAAGGAATACAAAAGATGACATCTGACGGTGCAAAAATGATTGAGAATGCTAAACAAAATTACCTCCATAAGACAGGGCAAACTTTAGCTAACCCAGGGACATCTCGCAAAACATATTGGTCTTTAATCAATACCCTTCTGAATAAAGCAAAGATTCCTATAATACCACCCCTTTTAGAGAACGGGTTATTTATAACTGATTTTACAGAAAAGGCTCAGTTATTTAATGATTATTTCATTCTCCAGTGTACAACAATTGACACAGGTAGTGATCTCCCTCGAAATATTCCGGTACCTACTTCTTTGATAAGTGACTTAAACATCTCTGAGGAAAAAATTCTAAATATAATAAGATCTCTTAATCCTAACAAGGCACATGGCTGGGATGAAATTTCTATAAGAATGATTAAAATAAGTGATGCTTCATTACTTACCCCTCTTAGAATAATATTCACGAACTGTTTGAGACAGGGTGTATTTCCCGAAATATGGAAGTGTGCAAATGTAGTCCCGGTTCACAAGAAAAACGAAAAGAATGTAAAGAGTAACTACCGTCCTATTTCTCTTCTACCAATTTTCGGGAAGATGTTTGAAAAACTCGTTTACGACTCCTTATACTCGCATCTTGTTTTTTGTAATTTGCTCAACCCCAATCAATCAGGTTTTCGTCCTGGCGACTCAACAGTAAACCAACTAATTTCCATAACGCATACAATATTCAAGGCATTTGACTGTAATCCTTCTCTTGATGTTCGCTCTGTGTATCTTGATATTTCTAAAGCCTTTGACAGGGTGTGGCATGATGGTCTCATTTATAAATTAAAACGATGTGGTGTCTCAGGGAAACTTCTTTCTCTCATCCAAAGTTTTCTTAAGGATCGGAAACAGCGAACTGTTCTGAATGGAAAGTGTTCTAATTGGGGAGATATTTCGGCGGGAGTGCCCCAGGGTTCTATTCTAGGGCCCTTATTTTTTCTCGTATACATAAATGATCTGACTGCTGATTTGAAATGTAATGTCAAACTTTTCGCCGACGACACGTCTTTGTTTACGGTTGTTCGAGAAGCTAACGAAGCAGCAAGTGATATGAACCATGACCTTCAATTGATAAGTCAGTGGGCCCATGATTGGAGAATGTCATTTAATCCTGATCCGCAAAAACAGGTTGTTGAATTATTATATTCAAGGAAAAGAAATGAAATAGATCATCCAGTGATTCTCTTTAAAAACACACCCGTAAAAAAAGTAAATGAACATAAACATTTAGGTATTATCTTAGATTCAAAGCTTTCCTTCTCGGCTCATATAAAATGTGGTATCTCTAAAACGAGAAAGGGCATTGGTTTGCTGAAATATCTCTCCAAATATCTACCCAGACATACCCTAAGCGAACTATATAAGCTTTACGTGCGACCACATCTGGACTATGGGGATGTTATCTATCACACACCAGATAAAGTATGTGAATTCAGTCAAACCATCAGTTTATCAAATTTAATGGAAAAATTAGAATCTGTTCAGTATTCTGCTGCCCGTGCCGTAACAGGAACTTGGAAGGGAACATCACGCGAAAAGCTGTACATTGAGCTTGGCTGGGAGTCGCTGAGCTCCCGAAGATGGAGTAGACGCCTTACTTTGTTCTACAAGATTATGAATAATCTCACACCCCTGTACACAAAGGAGCCAATCCCACAACCTCATCAGTCAAATTACTGTCTTCGCAACCAGGGTGTCGTTGGGCGGATGAGGGCAAGAACCGAACAATTTCAATCTGGCTTTTATCCTAACTGCATATCTGAATGGAACAAGCTCGATCCAGAAATCAGGCTTGCACCGTCTGTTGCTGTTTTTAAGAAAAAGCTTTTGTCAATAATTCGCCCCCCTGCAAAATCTGTATTTGGTATTCATGACCCGATAGGCTTATCGTATCTTACCCAAATAAGGGTCGGTCTCAGTAAATTAAAATTTCACAAATTCAGGCATAATTTCCGAGATACCATTGACCCAATGTGCCCAACGAACGATGGCATTGAGGATACGGAGCACTTCTTGTTGCTCTGCCCTTCATTTGACATTGAACGACGAGATCTTCTCGCTGGAGTTTCGGAATTATTGCGACCATATGTTCGAATAAACAGCCTTCCAAATAACGCGCTGATCCAAATTTTATTGTATGGTGATAAAGACTTTTCTATTGATGTTAATAAAAACGTACTCAAATTAACCCTAAATTTCATTCATAAAACAGGCCGGTTCAATTGAAGTGGCTTGAAGCAGCTGCTATACCCCACCCCCCCCCCCCCCCCCGATCGCAAAGTCTCTTTTCCTCCTTTTATTTGTTTCTTTCCCGTTGTTTAAGTCTGTTTCGCATTGGATTTAAGGTTTGAAATTCATCTACACATAAGTTCAAACCTTTTTATTAACATCTACGATATTGTGCTCCATAAACCCCGACAACTTAAAGGCGCAATGTCTTGAACAGTATTGTTCGGCATCTGGCGCCTCCGTCGATGACCTTGCATGCCAATGCGAAACAGATTCCAGTATCCATCAGTATCGTATCGTATGTGTACCATTTTGTAGGTGTTTATTTAGTTGTTGATTTAGTTGTGTATTTTCATGTGTTGGCCATGGGGTAGACATAGTCTTTTGCTCCTCTTGGCATCGTCCTTGTAGTGTTGCATAGTAGTTAAAGTACAGTAGAAGGTAGCATATTTTGTAATATTTTATATTGATATAAAAAAAAAAAAACCTTTGAACCATGTTCACTTGAGAAATTACCCATCTTTCATAGACTTATGCCTTTTCGTCCCTTGTTTCCCGGCGTTCTTTGATTTGCTGATATCACTTGGTCAATAGGGACTCATAATATTACGCTTATATAATGGGCCCACTTTGTCAAAATGGCCTAAACAGGTGGGAGTTCTCGTACATTCAACAAAATCGCTTCAAAATCTGGTTAAAGAGCTCGAACATTGAAAAAGAAACTTTTAGTACAAATAATGATGTTGTCTTGACGTACAAAACTCAAAATGCATACGTTTCAGACAGTAATCTTCCTCTGCAGAAGCAAAATAGATCCATCGAAGCTGCGAGAACTCCAGGCTTCTTCAACCGTTCTTTAAGAGCAACAACAACAACATTCTGAATAGCGGCCCCTGATTGGTTAAAAACTGAATTCTAGCGATTTGATTGGTGAATACGGAACCACCCTACGCGGGCCTAAAGTGGGCCCACTATTTCAGAGTAATGTTATTAGTCCCTCTTGACCAAGGAACGCAGGGAAACAAGGGACAAAAAGGCATCAGTCTACATCTTTCAGGTGACTTACAACAGTTGCAGTTGGGAAAAGTTTTCTGCGATGACATAATAGACCTTTTAGTTGTCCTACAAACGAGCCTGGATCGAGCGATATTTTTATACAATTCTATCTACGTGAGGTTGGATTGAGTGGCGTTAGAGCTTTGATCGCGATTGTGCATAGTAGGAAATTCTACAAAATTTAATGAAATATCGTTCGATCCAGATTCGTTTTCAGAAAAGCTAAACGGTCTATTGGTCGGGATTCGATGAAAAATTGTGTACCGGGTGAGTAAAAAAAAAAAAAACGCCTGGCGTTTGAAAGGCTGCTGCTCCCCGACTATATAAGCAACGATATTTTGCAATATTGCATTAAGTAGCTAACATGTTCAATTATTTTTAGAAATTTTTCTGGCTAAAATCGGTCTTTCTTTTCAGATTCTGTAGGCAATTTTCTAAAATGAATCCCTTTGAGAAACCTTAAAAATGTGCTAAAATTACAAGCAAAAACCCTTATGTGCTTACCTCACAGCGATGACGTTCAGCACGCTTTAGCACGTGCTTCTGTTTTGGTGGGTTGAAAAGTCTTCCCCCTAGTGTGAATAACTTAGACCCCGTTTACACGATATCGGTAGCATACCGGCATGACATGACACCGGCTTGAAACCATGCCGGCATGGGCTAATCTGAGATTTTTTCTCGCCCCGTTTACACGATACCGGCATGATATCATGTCGCTTCGGTAAGACTATGGCTGTGACGTAACATGACGTAACATGATTGTTTTATTGTACGCTTTCGCGTTGATTCTCAAACAGGCTCCAGAATACATGAGAAAAACATAAGAAATCGAACTCGAAGCAACGAACGAACGATCACAAGCTTACATCGAAAATAGCAAGTGAAGAAGGATACGAAAAGTAAGAGTGAAATAAGGCCACCAAAGAAGAAGACCAAGTTTAATATAAGCAAAAGCAAGGCTCCATCGCTCGCATGGACTAATTGACGTAATTCGTCAATACAAGGCAGACAAGCACGCTTCCTCGGCTGCAAAATACCCTAAGATCTGACTATTTCTTAGTGTCGAGGCGAAAGCGACATGAAATCATGTCGGCACCATGCCGGCATGGCCCGTTTACACGATGTCGTTATCATGCCGGCATGTACCCGTACCGGTATGGCTATCGACATGGTTTTAATCCGGATTAACACCTTCGCATGCCGGCATGGTACCGACATCGTGTAAACGGGTGGCCTAAAAACAAAAGATATCATGCCGGTGTCATGTCATGCCGGCATGCTACCGACATCGTGTAAACGGGGTCTTATTCTGAGGGATTCCATTCTCCCATGAGGACAAACTACATGAGCACATCCAAGAGTCATTATTGCTAGGAAGGAGAACAAAGAGAATTTCTGCTTGCGGTTTTCGCTCGTTTTTGCAGGTTTTCGAAAGGGGCTTTCTGCAGAGAATCTCCTATTTCGACAGGCAGGAATGACCGATTCAAGCCGGATAAATTACTGAACCTAATTTGACATATCGGGGATAAAACAAGACAGTTTTCAACATCATTGCTTTGATATTCAGGGAGCAGGATTTTGTCAAACGCCGGGCGTTTTTATTGACTCACCCGGTATAATCTCGCAGTTGGATGAACGATTCTTTAACTGTCAAATTAATTTCTCTTCGACAGTCTCCAACATTTTTCACAAAAAAAACCGCAAAAAACTCAACTAGTTTATGTCAAAAACTCAACTAATGTCTTTCCAGTCGCAACCCCCTGCCAAATGCTGAACAGCCCCTGAGAGGTTTCTATTTTTTCGTAGGAATCGACCCAACATTGACTGAATGGGAATACCAACCTCCTATCGGTCCAAGACCAGTTCGAGGCTTTGTAGGATTGAAAAATGCTGGTGCAACATGCTACATGAATTCTGTCATACAACAGGTAAGAGAGAATTGAATATATATTTTGTCAGAAGTATGTTTCGATTACAGAACCGGATCGGAGGGGTATATGGGGCTTGCTTGCTTGGGTACTTTTGGACACTAATGTACGCAGATCTTCATTCATGCAAGTACAATTATTTTTTGCGCAGTTCATCTGGGGATATTTTCATTCATTGATTCATTGATTGATTGATTCATTCATTCATTCATTTGTTCTTAACTTCTGCAGCCTCCCGTAGGCCATACATTTCTTACATAGGCATGTAACAGTGGGAAGTAACAACCATCAAATCCCAAAAATTTACATAAAATTGTGCACACAGCAGGCATTTCTTACTTTTTGCAGGTGTCTGATGGTATGGCCCATAAACCAAGGACAGATTTTGCAATACATAGCAACAGTTGCTTTGACTGACAGCTCAATTCAAATCGATTAGTGAGTGCAGACAAGGAAATTCTCTCAACCGGTAACACAGCCGAAAAAATTGGCCAGAAGCCAACAGGGCAAACCCTCGCCTTGTGCAAGCGAAGCTTTTATTTAAGAGAAGTTATGTGCTTGTAACGAAGGAAGAAGGGTAAATCTATAGTTCTGTCGGATTATGTTTATTTGATTCAGAAGCCGAGCAGAAGGCGTTATAATTCTCATGTATTTAGGGCTTGCGTGAAGCAATTACCACACAGCTCCTAAATCAAATAAACAAAATGCGCGAGATAACCCTTGTTTATTCATTATCGGCACATAACTTCTCTTAAAAGCCACCTTTCGCTTGCACAAAGCGAGAGTTTGTCCTGCTGGTTTGGGGCAACTTTTGTTGATGTGTTTGTTTTGATTTACTGGTTGAGAGAATTTTCTTTGTCTGCAGTCACTAATCGCTTTGGATTGAGATGTCAATTACAGCAACCGTCGCAATTGTATTACAAAATCTGTTCTTGTCGGTCCACAAAATCCGGAGGAGGTGTCTCCACACACCCAATTTTCTTCTCAAAAGGCTTCTCAACTTTGAAGCCTCGGGGGCGAGAAAATGTTCTTTTTACAGTCAGAAAAACATTGGGCATAAATGCAGGAAAATGAGGTAGAGCTACATACTCATATAAAGTTTTGAGATGTCGAATCTTGCTTGGATCCCGCAGGCACAGAAGATACTTTCATATGGCCTTAAGTAGCGGACTCATCTGAATAAACCATGGATGCACAATAAACTTGTATCCTGTAAGAAAATACTATCAACTCCTGTAAAAGAACAGCAATAATATAAGATAAACCTGTAACTGGAAAGAAAGCTGTTAAACCTGCAAGAAAATAAGTAATCAGTTGTCCACAACGTTATTACACCAAATACGCGTTTCGTCGATACTTTCCGAAACCTATCTTAAAACGAGCGATTGAATGTTTTTCTCAAATAGTGTCTGGGATATCGGTTCAATCTTTGACACCAAGCAAGTAAACTTTGCTTTGCACATTCTTTATATATATATATATATATAAATTCCATATATATTCCATATTATCTATATATTCCATATTATCTATATATTCCATATTACCACATATATATTCCATATTTATTCCATATTATATATTCCATATATAAATTACAATATATATTCCATTGAAAATTTACAATACATGATTACTTACTATACCTACACCTAACACTACCCTACTACGAAGACGATACCCCAAGGAGCAAAACATTTTGTCTACCCAGGGGTCATAAACATAAAAAGAGATTAGTAAAAAGACAAACAGAGCTACAAGTTAAGGATTCTTGCAACCAAATAATTGCGAATGAAGATTGGGAACGTTTAGAACCATTAACGGCAGTGTAAAAAACGTCTATTATTTGGTCGCAAGCTTCCTTAAGACATTAACTACTGAAAAACAGACACATATAGAAGGGATTTGGGTGCTCTTTTCAGGGATTCCAGTAACCTTCAACCAAAGCGTTCTGTCTCAGAAATGTACTTAATTGTTAAATTTAAGATCATTTTGTTGGCTTCCAAGGGCAAATGTTTGTTTCCGTACAGAAGATTTTGCAACATATTGATATCTGCACTCTCAGAATGTCCACAAGCTTCGAGTACATCGTTGACACCAGCGAGAAGACTGAATCTTTGCTCTGTGAAAGAATTGCAGAGCAGCAAAAAGCGTTCCGTATCTTCTATGCCATCATTCACTGGGCACATTGGATTGATTGTATCTTTAAAATTACTTGCACATTCCTACTAGAATTTGGAAAAACATGGATATTTTCGCAATTTCTGGTTTTTTCTGTGAATGTGGAACTTTTTGTTAACTTTTGGCGAAGATTTTCAGGACAAAGGCCTCATAACGTCATTTCGGAAAGCAAAGCTTTCATCGGTTGCGTTGTATTCGTATTATCCAGTGTCACGATTGCTTAGTTACTCGCAATCTTAGTCTTAATTATGATTTGATTCATACTGTGGGTGTGTTTGATAAGTCATTCCAAACCCACCAAATACTGAAAACGATAGAGGTTGGAGAGGTGGACTTATGTTTCCCGATCAACCACTAAAACCTTTATATACAACAGGCTTTGTATTCTCCATTTTGAACATTACAACGCTCAGTTCTTAGCGCAATTAATATTACTTTATTTGTTATCAATTTAAAGGGTCTGTTTCATCCAGCATTCCTTGCACGTGTCGACTCTTGGTTGGCTTTTGTTTGTCGCCATTTTCATGGCCCATGAAAATGGCGACAACAAAGGCAAACCAAGAGACGACACGTGCAAGGCATGCTGGATGAAACAGACCCTTTAACATTGTGCAACACGCATTAAAGAATTTTTTTTGTATTCACCATGGCGACTTTCCTTTGAGAACGAGAATTACTCCTGAGTGTGCCAAACTTGCTGTCTGTTGCTGGAGCGGAAGGTGCAGAATGCCTTGCAAACCTATCAAAATCTACTGTTTTGAGAAGTTTGGAGTCAGTCGAACAGCAATGCTGAGTCTGTCAAGCCTACTGTCTTTAGCATCATATTTTCTGTGTTATTTTATAGCTATATATGATACCGGAAATCAGAACGGGTATACTGGAGGTTGACATGGGTGCCGGAGATGTGGAGGAGGATCACTTGGAGATAGAAGACAAAATTGAAAAAGAAGTAAGTTTTTTTCAGATGGGCCAAAATAAACTCCAATTTGAAAACTATTTGTAAATGTTAATTTTAAAATTTCTTACTTGCGGCCGGGTTGCCATCCAACCGTTAAGTTTTCAGGAAGCAATTTCGAAATTTTTTCCGAATTCTGCAGGCAAACCCAGGCTGGCTTTCCATTAGCCCATGCCACTGTTAGAATTAAAGCGGGGTAAACTTATTCAAGTTTTAAAGCGAATCGGTTGAATTTCCTGGTTTACTGTTCCCCATTTAAAGGCCGTTTTTAATGGTTTCTACTGGTCTCTTTTGAGTTTCATTGTCCAGTTCTAGTCGCTCCCATTTCAATTTTTGGTGTGAAAAAGTAAATGACAGGAAGCCACTAAAGCTGCCCCGAAACCAAGACGGCTAACTATCACGTGTGGAAGCAAAAACGGACTGTCAGAGGATGTCACGCGTAAACATGGAAAGCAGGAAGGTAGATTAAACATCTGCCTTGCAGATTTACTCCTTTAATTTAGAAGCCGAGCATTAAGCGTTTTATCTTTATCCTGAATATACAAGAATTGTAATACCTTTCGTTCGTCTATTCTAACAATGGCTCATGACTGCTGTTGAATAGGAAAATTCTAGGATGTATTTTTTAGTTAAAGGCTATTTTTGACAAGATGTTTGTACCAAGTTAGATAGATGAACAGCTAAGAACGCAATAGTGTCTCAAATGGAGACTGTGTTTTACTCATTCAGTAAATCAGACGAGGGTTTTTATGCTTTTTACTCGAAAGACGACTACTGTCCACCTTTCAAATCTTATTTTGGTCGATGTGTCTCAGGGGTTCGCTTTGAAACCTCCTTCCTCCAGCAATTCTCTATCGTGTGTGGCGTACAATATTATGTGCGGCGTACAACTTGTGTTTTGTGTGGCGTACGCTGATTATTTTATGAGTATTGATTTTCTCGTTCTTTCTTTTGAGTGTCGCCCTAGTAGTAGTTTTTACTTGTAATGGCCATGGGTAGTCATGGTATTTTGCTTGTCATGGTGTGTTTTCATCTCGTAGTGTTGTATAGTTTTATAATACTGACATGCGATGTGACCCAGATAAAAATGACCCATGGCAATCTGTTATAGAATGAAAAGTAAGTGACCGATTGAAATGCTTCAACGTTTTTCTGTCCCTAAACGACTAGCCTACCTTATGAGTACTTTTCGCATTTTTTTGTCACGGTAAATTTCCTGAATTGAGGATTTCGTAGAAAAGGTTTTGCTTGACTTTCTCAAAAAGTCTTGAAAAACAGGTGATCAATTTACAGCCATTTCAGATTTTCGAAACAAAGAGGAGTGTTTTTTTTATTTCACCCAGGAAATAGGAGACTCATTTGAAAGTGTCCATTGAAAGTTTATAGTCGCTAGGTACCTAAAGTTTCCCCAGGATGGATTGAAACACGCTCCTCATTGCTTTGAAGATCTGAAATGGCGTTAAGTCAACCTCCTGTTTCTGACGACTTTTTGAAGAAATCAAGCAAGCCCGTTTCCACGAAATTCTCAATTCGGTAAATTACCGTGCCGAAAAAACTTGCCTAAAAATACTCATGACGTAGGCTAGTCCTTTGGGGACAGAAGAACGTTTGATGCATTTCAATCGGCCACTCACTTTTCTTTCTACAACAAATTTGCTTGGGTCACTTTTTTCTGGGTCACCCGGTAGTAGGATATAGGATCTTATCATAGGGTTAGGGTTAGGCTAAATTCACTTACATTCTTGGCCTTACCTACATCAACCCAAGCTTACCAAGGTCACACCTGCCTGTCACAGTTCTATATGCTATATTTTTGGAGTCCATGAAAGAGGTTGATTGGCAAGCAGGCTTCATTTAGTTCCCAATGCACGAATAGATTATTGAATAAATGGATAACTGAATGAATGAATGAATAAATAAATTAATGAATGAATAAATGAATGAATGAATGAATAAATGAATGAATAAATGAATGAATGAATGAATAAATGAATGGATGAATAAATGAGTAAATGATTGAGTGAATGAATAGATGAGTGAATTAATGAATGAATAAATGAATGAATAAATGAATGAATGGATGAATAAATGAACGAATAAATGAATTAATAAATGAGTAAATGATTGAATGAATGAATAAATGAATTAATAAATGAATGAATAAGTGAATGAATGGATCAATAAAGGAATGAATGAATGAATGAATGAATGAATGAATGAATGAATGAATGAATGAATGAATGAATGAATGAAACCCTTCATTAAGAACCTAAGAAGATATCAGATGGTTCTTATTCATTTGGTAAAAATGATGTAATTCCAAGCTGCATGCTCTTAATAAATGAAGTTTGTTATGTGCTGGCTTTATTGTATCTTCACTAACCAATATTTACTCATATTTAACTGTTGTTTTCTTATTTTGCAGAATGTCCCAGTATTGAATTACACTGGAGAAGTTGAGAAATTCGAGAAAGAATCTGATGAAGCCGAGAAATCGAAAGAACAAGAACGAAAAGAATATAACTTGAAAGTTTTACGACAAGTTCAAGGAATATTCGGACATTTATCAGAAAGCAAACTTCAATTTCATATACCTAGAGGTTTCTGGAAGTCTTTCAGGTAGTACAGAACGTCTTTCTTGTCTATCAAAAGAGAGTTTACGAACCAGGACGGCAACGCCAGCCAGAATGGCGTCTTGTATCCTACAAGCGAAGTTTTTTTGTCTTCGCTACCTTTTGCCTACTCTTCGACAGGCCAGGACGAAAACTTCCTTCTTCAGATAGATGACTGAGAACCTTCTTGTTGCCTTAGCATTAACATTCAAGATGACTTAGATTTAGTTCAGAGACCCAGAGCTGAAGCTTACGGGTGAGTGGCCTAGTGGCTTATACAGTCTTCATCAGGTGACTGAAGTTAAGCTTGGTCGGGTGAGGTCAGACTCCGGATGGATGACCAAGGAGGCCTGACCTCGCAACTCACCTCGTCGTCCTTCGGAAGGGACGTTAAACTAGGGGTCCCATGCCTGGATGCGGCATGCAACGTGGGCCTAAATTAGCTTTCAGTAGCTAGAAATCCGGACAAGCCCACTCAAAACAAATTGAAACAAAGCAAACAACAAAACAACAAGCACAGAGCGGCAGATGTAGAGTCTCGAATTTGTACAAGTGATGGGAAGAACTTCATATTCTTTTTTTTCTATTCCATTAAAAATTTACAATACATGATTACTTACTATACCTATACCTAACGCTACCCTACTACGGAGACGATACCCCAAGGAGCAAAACATTTTGTCTACCCAGGGGTCATAACATAAGAAAGAGATAATAAAAAGACACACAGAGGTACAGCTACAAGTTAAGGATTCTTGCTACGAAATAATTGCGAGTAAAGATTTGAAAAGCTTGGAAACCATGAAAGGTAGTCATATTCATATTCTCCCAAAGGAAATGAATTCGCACGAAGAACGATGATTTTACTCGAGCTGATGCTCTGATACAAAGGATACATTGCGTTGCAGTTGCAGTTGCGGTTGCGGTTGCGGTTGCGGTTGCGGTTGCTCTTTCCGTCGTAGTTTCGTAAACCTAATAGCAATGACAGTTCCAATACCAATAATAATATCAATATGAATGAGAGCACATAAGAATTTGTTAATGCAGCGGCCTAACACATTGATAAAATGAAGAAGACCTAAGATTTACACACAGTAATTTTCAAAATGACTATCAAATGTTAGTTTATATTGATAGGGAAATGTAAGATTTGCATTGTGATTAATTTTTTCGGAAAATTCTTAATCTCAATCCACTCATTCCCAAAGCTATACATATAGGAATGTGGTAGAAATAAAGAAATGGGAATGGACGGCGAACGACTTAGGCATACTGACCGTCTATTTTATTAAAGAAATGTAAAATTTGTATTCTGATTATTTTCCTCATAATTTGGAGTATCAAGTCACGTATTTCCAGAGCAAGACATCCAGGACTGTAGTAGAAATGAAGAAGAAATGTGAAACACAACGAAAAATGCCTTAGATGTTCAGACTCTTAAGAAGCAAGGAGGGGGGGGGGGGGCGGCGGCTGGATCAGTGGTATCATGCCTGACTATTTATCTAAAGGCTGGTGGTTCTGGTCCCCGCACTGCCTAATCTGCTTCGGTGTGAGGAGAGTCAACCATCTTTCTGGATTCTAGGGTAAAGGAATTACGAGGTATAATCACATAGAGACGATGGACCAAAACGCTGCTTCGATAAGCTTAGCTTCTCAGTGTCGTAAAAACAACAATCCGACAGTAGGCAGATGCAAAGAAGAAAAGAGAACCAAGGGTTCAGAAAGGGAGTTCATTATAAAGGTCATTCCTGATTTGTGACGGAATTAGAAGGGCGTGCACAGTCAGAGTACGCGAAAAAGCTTCCTCAGCATCACATTTGTCTTCAGGCTTTCCTCCAGTCATTGCCTTTTTGCCACTAGCTTTCTTGACTCAGTGAGGAGCTTTACCGATCAATTTTTTCATTTCTTTTCAGGTTATGGGGAGAGCCAGTAAATCTGAGGGAGCAACATGACGCATTAGAATTTTTCAATACTCTAGTGGAGAATTTAGACGAAGGACTGAAAGGACTTGGGAAGAAGACAATGCTCACGAGAGTTTTAGGAGGATCATTTGCAGATCAAAAAATTTGTAAAACGTGCCCTCACAGGTATTATGTCATTCACACATCCTTTTAGGCATCTCATTATATATCTATTTATTCATTTATTTGTTGAGTTATGTATATATTTATCTTTCAATCATGTTACTGTCTTTAAGCTGAGTGATCTCTCTATCTTGTGTGAAACGGAGTTTATAAAAAATGGCAAAAGGCACCTACCTTTGGCTGGCTGCGATTAATCTTTTCGTTTGACTGCAGCGATTAGATATTTACTTTGCAGTTTTTCTTTCAGTTCTTCTTTCGAAATGCTTCGTCGTAGAACTGGGTCCAGATCGATTAGATTTTAATCGTAGTTTCATTCCCTATGTTTCTGAAGCAGCAATCACCTGAGAACCCTTTCCTTTCGCTTTCAAAAAACTTGTGTGTGGAGGCTGTTAATGGCACGCTTTCAAGGCAACATCATTTGTCACTTCAAAAGGCTATTACCAATTTTATGAATTTATTTCTAAACTAAAACTTTCAAGTTTTGAATATATATTGTAGTGAATAATTCGTGATCGTACATTACGGCAACGCGGCCACTTTTCCTGAGCAAATTGGTAAATTGCGTTAATTTTGGCTTAAAACTGCGTCTGGTAGAAAGGGGAAGATTTTCAGATTGACTGCAAAGTTTCGAAGCCTGATTCTAACTTATCAATAAAGTTCTGATTGGACTTATATGTTTATGCAGGTATTCAAGAGAGACCCCATTCACCGCACTGAACGTCGACGTTCGAAATCACCACACACTGATCGATTCATTGGAGCAGTATGTTAAAGGAGATTTGTTAGAAGGAGCAAATGCATATCATTGTGAAAGATGTGATAAAAAGGTTCGTATGACCTTGGCATTTATGTGGTAACGTATAATTTAAAGGTTTCACTTTTATTTCAAGTCGAGAAGACTGCTTTACCGATGCTGTGTCACGATACGATATTACGGTACAACTAAAAATATTGTTTTTAAAACATCTTGGCTATGTGTACAATCAAAATGATAGGACGGCGTTTATGATTTAGCAGTTTGATAACGTCAAAACTGACAACTTAATAACTAGCAGGAAGGAAAGTGAAACACTGTAATTAAGAAGATAATGACTATACAAAGAAAAATGTTGTCTCTCGGGTTATGCAAGTCATCCAAAGTTTTCTTTGAGCACTTCATTCTTTTTAAAGTATATGACCTTCAAATGTACTTGTAAAATCTTCCTAACAACTTCTTTAACGTCCCAGCGGCAAACCAATCCATTATCGAACTGGCTCGGCTAACTCGTGTTTACTATGTGTCGTTTGCTCAGTCGAAACACTCATAATATTAGCAATTTTCAGTCATGGATCACGACAGTATTTCCTCGAAGCCGTTACAGATAACAGTCTTCTTGTTATAGCAATGTTCTCACGTCTACATGCATGTGAGATATATTTTAGGTATTGTGCACGTCTAAAATTTCGCAGAGGAACTGTGTTAACTATATTTTATATTTCTTGATTCGTATATTGGAAACTGTATTCATCTTCATCAACGTTTTTACGTTCCAAGCTACACTTAGTCACGCTTTTAAGGCATCCTATCGAGAACACTTCTGTTCTTATTTTCTCTTCTTTGGGAGGACACGTCTGGACTCCATATTAGGGAGTTTACGAAACCACGACGGCAACGGCGACTGCAACGCAAAGTTGCTTTTGTTTCAGAACTTTAGATTCAAAAGACTCCTTGTTTTTCGTTCAAATTTGCTTCCCATGAGAGACTCTGAAGTCGTCCTCTTCAATTTCACAACTTGGAAACCGCATTTCTGGCGTTCTGTACTGCAGGCCTAGGCCTGCGAAGTAAAACTCCGTCGTTTTAAATGTTTGTCTTCAAAGTAAGAATATCGTCTTCAAGCATCTCTGAGTTATAGGGTGCCTTATTTTGGCCTTCTGGATGATATATTAAATGTAGCGTATGGAAACAAGACTTGCTTTGCGGAATTCCAGATGACGTTCTGGCTGGCGTTGCCGTCCTGGTTTCGTAAACTCTCTATTTAAACCGTGATGCGATAACATTTTACACGATTAATTTAAAGGGTCTTTTTCATCCAGCATACCGTGCACATGTCGTCTCTTCGTTGGCCTTTGTTGTTGCCATTTTCATGGCCCATGAAAATAATGACAAACAAAGGCCAACCAAGAGACGACACGTCCTGGGAATACTGGATGAAACAGTCCCTTTAAGTTTTGTAAAGGAACTTTTAATGAAAAAAGTTCCAAAGTTCCTGTTTTGCGACACATAGTCTCCTAGAAATTGTTGTTTGTGAAGAAGTTCTAATCTTTTATCCAAGGTTGACACTGTGAAACGAATGTGCATCAAGACATTGCCGAAAGTATTAGCAATTCATCTGAAGAGATTCGATTACGACTGGGAAAGGTTTGTTATTTTTTTTTCTTCTCAGTCCATCAAGTTGTAATCATTGCCGAGCACAGGGCTGGAATCTTTAAGAAGGTTGGTGCAAATTCTGTTAAATTCAGGGGTGGAAAACATTGCAGACCACGGCAATGGTCTTAGAAATGTTTACAGCCTCCAGAAAGTATGGAAAGAGGCACGAAAGGAAGAAAGAAGGGATAAAGAAAAAAACAAAAAAGGGAAAGTTAATGTTGCATCAATACACACTTTACAGTAGTTTCGCTTTGCAATGCTTATTTCTTTAGAAAATTTGATGGATGTTGTTCAGTCAATTAAGGCTGTTACCAGACCAGGTTCCTGTTTATAACTTGGGAGTGGTCAACAGAAAAATCAACAAAATTTACCCAGTGGTGTAATTTACCATTTTAATTAAAGTTTATGGTTAATCTCCTGATTTTATCCTATTCAGCCCAACCCAATTCCATGCCATGGCCTGTCAAAAAGTTATGTAATACTTTTCAGAGCAGTTCTCACAGAAATTTTTTCCGATACTCGTTTGGTCCCAGAAGTTGAGATATTTATGGCACCCCTACTTAAATTCTTATTTGAATTAAATTGCTTTAAAGGGACGTGGGATACTTCCCTGTAAATCTACCATAGAAATTTGTTAATATCTTGATTCATTTTAAAGTTGCGGCATTTATTACACTTGAGGATTGGACGTAATCAAATTTTTAAATCCGAAACCAGAAGATCTACAGATTTCTGCTTGCCACCGTATTGTAAACCTTCATAAACTATTGTTTACTTGAAGATTTTGTCATTTTTCCGCTATTGATATAGGATCTACGTGAATTTGATTTCGTCGAAATTCTCCATGACTTCTTTCAATAATATCTAAAATGCTGCCATTTTAAATATAATCCAGATATCAAAAAGTTTGCACGGCAGCTTTACACCAAAGTACCCTAAGTACTTTTAAAGACATTCAATTCAAAGAAAATGTAACAGAATTTTACACCCATCTTCTTGAGGACCGGACAGATTTGGGCCTTGTGCTTGATAACCACATCTTCCTTTCAATTTTAGACGCATCAATGTACTATGCAAGTCCGAAAAATTTATCCACGCTTTGAGAAGTTGCAATGCAAAAACGAATTTTTGAGACCGATTTGAACAGTTTCAACTCCATTGCCTGACGGAGGTTTTAACTTAATTTTGAGAGTTTCTTGATAATTTACACTGCATCAGCTTGATCTTGAATCAAGAATTCCCGAGAACTAACTTTTTGTGGGCTGTTCCTGGAACTAAAAGTGAGAAGCTCAATTTGATCCTTGTTTTGACGATGAAATTTATAAGATGACGTTTTTCTCGTATCATACATTAGGCTCTTTTAGCAGCAAGACGCGGACGTCTTTGAAAACGCAGCTACTTTTTAATGTTTTTAGAGCATTCCAATTTTTTCCCTCCCAGAAAGCTGCTCACAGACAGACAAATTCCCTAAGAACAGTTTGCATTCTCGCATTTCCATCATTTGTGAATGTGCTCATTTTGTATTTTGCTTCCCATCTCGACGTCCTATTTTTTGCAGTGCGGCCTTCAAAAGTATACTTTTCAGGTTGTCAGTTTCAGAATAGAACGTACAATAAGTCTCTCGAGACTCGCAAAAGTTTCGAAATTGATTTCTCTTTGTAATTTACATCCTCGAACAAAAGAATTATGCCGGCGTCTTCTTGACTCGTGTTTTCTTGCTAAAACAGCCTATTGCTGCTTAATGGCGCGGACGCTGTTGAAATGTAATGTTACTTTCCCATCAATGCTGGGCATGAAAAAGTTAAAATCTACAAGGAAGTGAACATTCCACTTTAAGCTCCTGGCATATCTCGATTTCTTGCTTTTAGATGATTGCCAATTTTAGGGGAAAGTAATACATCGAAAATTTTGAGAAAAATCTTGAAAATCAAGTCGAAAACTCAATAAGTTGATTGTAATTGAATTGAAAGTTTCTAGCACGACAGAGCAGAAAGTGCGTAAAATGACGTCATCGAGCATTCTGAGTTAAGGAAGTGTTTGGATAGATAAGCTTTTTGAAATGATAAATCAAGACTTTAACGCCTAAGGAACAAAATATCGAATGTTGACGAATTTTGGAATCTGTTGTAGGAGGCTAGGGGTAGCCTACGCGTAAACCCATTATTCCAGAAAAAGAAAGGGTCTACGAAACAAAGCGCAAAGGCTTGCTATGGCTGCCTAATTAATTATCATAATTCTCTTTTCAAATTATTTGTGAAGCGCGTCTAAACAAAGGCTGCAAAAATTATGTTTCTAGAAATCAAAAAACATCGTAGCAAGTGTTTGCTCTTTGTTTCATAGACCCTTTCTTCTTTTAGAATAATGGCACTACGCGTAGGCTACCTAGGGGGGGGGGGGGGCTCAAAAGTTACTAGTTTTCGCGCATGCATGCGCAGTTTCGGCTCTGTAATTTAGCACAACATTCAGCAACATTTTCTTCACTTGCGGAGTTCTTTCATCACTTTTTGATTGTTGATTTCCGTTCTAACTTATAGGGACTGCGCTATCAAATTCAACGATTATTTCGAGTTTCCACGGCAGTTTGACATGGAGCCATTCACGGTCGAAGGATTGGCAAAAATTGAAGGTGAATTAGTTGAAGATGATCGATGCGAAGAGAAGGAGAAAGATGAAGTTGAAAACGAACTGAAAGTGGAAAAACCAGGCAGTACTGTTTACAATTTGGTTGGCGTTGTTGTTCATAGTGGGCAAGCGAGTGGAGGACATTATTATTCATATATCATACCCAGGTTAGTTTTTTGTTAGCATTTTGATCCCAAAAAGTACACTAGCTTGAAAAATTGCCAAAATTAACTAAATGCCCTATCTTTGACTTTTTTATTATGGCAGGAAGATCAAAAGCCAATTATTTTCCCACATAGAGCTGATTTTGTGATTTTTGAAGGACATATCCGAGGTTGATAAAATTTTTGTTAAAAGCAACCTTACCAACTGCTAAACACCAATCGTGAGTTCTTTCCGAGTTTTGATCCCTCCAACTTTCATAGATGAATCTTCGTAAGTTAGGCCAAATATCATCGCCGTTTTGTATTTTGTACGAGTGTGCGAAGGCGCGACAGGGAGGCTAGCAATGTGAGAGTGGTATAATATCAACACATTTGGCAGCCTTGTTCAGGTCAACACTTAATGACGTCATAGAAAACGACGTCATTTCGCACTTCTTAGCAGATTGAAATATGTAGTTTCGCAGATAAAAAGAGAAAACAATTGAAAAAAAGTACTACACACCATTCACAACAGTGTAATCTCTTGAATAATCAACAATTATACCAACCTCGGACTTGTCCTTTAAAGTGAGTGACCTGAGCAAAGTGGCGCTCGTCTATAAGTAGGGCAAAGATACACCTAAACACGCCATTGTATTCTGTTGTTTTGCTTTATTTCGCCACACTCGTGATTGTCAGCTAAAACAAGCTATTTATAAACCTACGGGATCTCATCTTTTTACTCAGGTTATTCGCTTTAAGTAAGATTTACGGTGTTGCTCAGAATATGGTATATCTCAGAATGGTTACTCAGCTTGTCATGTTACGCCCTTTAAGTAACGAAACGAAACATTTTATGATTTTTGAAGATATTTAGATTATTTACAAAAGAGATCGAGGAGGAAACTTTACGATATATGTAATATAACATGGAATGTTGATGACTTATAATCGGTCATTTTTAAACATCTTGTCATGTTACACCCTTTAAGAAATAAAAACAAACATTTTATAATTTTCAAATATATTTGAAACATTTGCAAAAAAGACTAACAAGGAAACTTTACGATAGACATAATAATGGATTTTTGGTAGCTTATAATCGGTTATTTTTAAACAGCTTTTCATGTTATGCCCCTCAAGTAATGAAAACAAACATTTTATAATTTTCAAATATATTTAGATCATTTACAAAAGAGATCGAGAGGGAAAATACATGATAGACTTGATGATAGAGTTTTGTAATTTTTAAAGGGCTATATTTAAACATCTTGTCATGCTATGCTCTTAAGTAATGAAAACAAGCATTTTATAATTTTCAAATATATTTAGATCATTTACAAAAGAGATCGAGAGGGAAAATACATGATAGACTTGATGATAGAGTTTTGTAATTTTTAAAGGGCTATATTTAAACATCTTGTCATGCTATGCTCTTAAGTAATGAAAACAAGCATTTTATAATTTTCAAATATATTTAGATCATTTACAAAAGAGATCGAGAGGGAAAATACATGATAGACTTGATGATAGAGTTTTGTAATTTTTAAAGGGCTATATTCAAACATCTTGTCATGCTATGCTCTTAAGTAATGAAAACAAACATTTTATAATTTTCAAATATATTTAGATCATTTACAAAAGAGATCGAGAGGGAAAATACATGATAGACTTGATGATAGAGTTTTGTAATTTTTAAAGGGCTATATTTAAACATCTTGTCATGCTATGCTCTTAAGTAATGAAAACAAACATTTTAGTATCTTTGATATACTTAGATCATTCACAAAAGAGATGTGAGAGCCCTTAAGGACCCCCTTAAATTTTTGATCTATTATTATTCTTTTGATGTCAATAAGCAGAACCCCCGGAAAAGAGGTCGAAAGAGTAGTTGTAAGAGGAGCGAGTTGCAAGAGAGAGGAAAGAGTTCAAGATAGAAGACAGTTAATAGAAATCTGTAGGAAAGGGGAATTTAATTGCTGTGACGATTTTGTTCGAAGTATATCTTGGTATTGCAGAAGTTGAAGTAAATATTTTTGACTGAAGTCTCATGCGAACAAGCGGGCCTTCAGGAGAAGTGGTTAATAACCAAGCTAACAGAGATCAGCAAGGAATGCAATGGTAGTTTTGATAATCGAGTTTTGCTTGTTTTTTTACGGAAAAGGGGTACTTTTTTCTGGAACACCCGTTAGATTTAACAGCCATTCTATGTTCTACGTAATGTTATTAAGAGTAACTTAGCAAAACAAATTTTGTTGAGATACACGTTAAACCTTTTTCGTTTTGTCAACATACAGCCTTTATCAAAAGGGATACTTGCACCTTCAACTAATGATAGTGAGTTGAAATCTTTTCTGTAGACCCTCCGTTGATTGTGAAACTCGATGGTATAAATTCGACGATGGTGAAGTTTCTGAATGTGTGATGGATGATGATGAGGTAAGCCTTGTAGTGGTCCTAAATTTGTGTATGGTCTTGAATATCGGATTTTCCAAAATAATGCATACTGCAAGGAATTAAACTTTGCGAGTTGGTAAAACGCCAAATTTTTGGAAATCTGACAAAAATCGAAATTTCCGCGGGAATAACCTTTGGCCAATGACGTTTGTTATCAAATTTTATAATGTCGCATGTTCCTCGATTCTTCTTGTCAGCAGAATAGCTCGAAAGGGTTGTTGTAGCATAATCATGTTTCCTTGGATTTCATTAAGATGAGATTGTAACCGCGACTTATTTTATACCCTTTGAGCCAATCGAATGCTTGTAAAAGTTGCTTACGGCCAGGACAGATTTGGAGCTTGCAAAGTATGTTCCGAATTCTTTGTGTGTGCTCTGGTTCGTCCTTTTCATAGCCAAAGACAACTGTGGGAGGGGAGAAAAATCATTTGCCAGTTTTCGACTGCGTAGCTATACCGGGTGTCTCAAAAAATGTACCTCCTTTTGACTGGAAATAGAAATGAAGCGATAAGATATCATTACTCTCCGAGTAGTTAGCTAAATTTATCAATCTTCAACTTAGATTCACATACCTTGCGTTTAAGAATCATCCACCAAACACCAGAGATACAAGCTTGCAAAGACAAAATTTACAGTGCACCCAAAACCAGAGGTTTTGTAAAAGGGCCTAGCCATGATTTGTATTATGGATCTTTTCCAAAGCATCTGTAAACTTTAACTTTCAGTTTTTCACTTTTGAAAAGAATAAAAAAGACTCATGGAAATCGCCCGGATTAAACAAATATAACAAAAATGTGGTAAGAATGATGAAGTCGTGCAACATCTCCCAAATGAGCATGCATGTGTTCCTTTTCTTTTTCTTTGACACTTGGAGTGGAATGCAATGCACGAATTGATTCCTCAAAGGAATAACGACTTGTAAAACAATTGAAGCATTTCAAGGTATAATTCTTTCAATGGAGAAAGCTAAAGGTCAAAGTCGAAATTCCTGTGCAACATGCCTGTGATAGCAAAACATGGCTAGGCCCTTTTGCAAAACCTCTGGTTTCGGGTGCACTGTAAGTTTTGACTTTGCAAGCTTGTATCTTCAGTGTTTGGTGGCCAGTTTTTAAATGCAAGGTATGTGGATCTAAGTTGAAGATTGATAAATTTAGCTGTCCACTCGGAGAGTGATGATATCTTATCTTATCGTTCCTATTTCCATTCAAAAGGGGGTACTGTTTTCGAGACACCCGGTAGTTTCAAGAGGAAAAGGAATTTGAAAGGTTCGAAACACACTTAAAAGCTCGATAGATGATAGACTTAAACATTCGATTGATTTAGGCGCTTGTATTTCGTATTTCAGCTCCGCCGAGAGGTTATTCGTCAGTCTTAGACCTCTGGCCATCCATTGATCTGTTCATTGGTGACCTCATTGCCGAATGCTAGGCTACACATCACCCAGCGCTTTGAATCATAGAATAAATCATATTCATGAAAGGGCATTGCGCATTGCATACAAAGGTTGCGAGAACGATTTTGGTTTTCTCTTGGAGCAATCTAAATCGGTGCCAATCCATGTAAGAAATCTACGGTTGCTCATGACCGAAATTTATAAAACGAAATGCGGTCTGAATCCACCATTCATGAAGGAAATTTTCATGCAACGAAATATTGGTAACAGTCTAAGGCATGGCGATGACGCTCAACTGCCAAAAGTACGAACAACATCCCTTGGAGTTGAGTCCATTACCTTGGAAATATACTGTGGCAGATTTTACCGCAAGAAATAACACAATCAAACATCCTTCCCATCTTCAAAAAACAAGTTAGACGTTGGAATGGTGGAAAATGCAACCGTAGGCTTTGCAAAGTATATATCCCGAAAGTTGGGTTTCTAACAGGATAGATTCCTCAACATCTTTTGTCCTGTAATATTTATTGATAGTTTCATTGTAAATAATGCATATTGTAAGTAGTAGGCTTTAATTAGCTGTGATTTAGTTTTTTTTTGCCAGCCTACCATAAATAAATGATTGATAATAATAAAAAGAAATTATTGTCTTGTCAGTTTGCAGCTGTTATGACAAGAATGCATCCCCTTGATTGTATTTGCCGCTTGTTTTGCATTGGCGCCGTTTGAAAAACAAGATGTTCATTGAGAAGGATGTGAGAGCAGCTGACTCGGTATTTTGTGAACGATTTCAATCGAATTTTCACCGAGAAAGTAGCCAAGTGTGATTTTTCGTAACAAATAAGAACAATTTTAGCAAAACAGGAAAGTCAGTAATCGGAGTTTTCGAGTTTTCGAATCACTTAAGAATAAAGCCTCTCGTGCTTCTTTTAAAAGAGCGTTGTTTTGAAACGTGATTTACGTACTTCCTTGCATATAAGTCGGAGTCTGTCCCACATTATATGGAAGGCTACATTTCCGTCAGTTTCGAGCGCAAGCACAAAACTAGCCATTATTCTGTTTGTGGCAATTTTTGGCCCGAGGTGTTATGTGAGATCGGCTATACTGATTTCTTTTCTGTAGCCATGTAATATTTTTTAGGTATGTTTAATTGTAAGAAATAGGTTTCCTTTCTTAATTTATCCGACAACGTGTTAAGCAATATTTGACATTTATTTATTTATTTTGTTCTTTCTATTTTAGCAGTGCACATCGTAGCCTGCGTGCAGACGCAACTGGTTTCTTTTCAGAGAGGTTTCACCTCCAGTAGGGTCTGTGAATCAGCAATACAAAGCGAGTCTGCTGATATCAGCATAGACATTTTCATTCAATTGGCGTGTGCATAAACAAACCTATCCAAACAAATCCTATTGTGTAGGGTGTGTTGATAATCTTAATTTTAATCCTATTTATGGCCGCCCTATTAAATCTAATTCAATAAGAACAATTACGAGAATTCCTTGACGATGTTTATCGATCAGTTAAACTAAAGCAAACAATAGAGATCTTATTCCACCAATGAGGTTTGATTCCTCGAGCCTGGGAACCACACGTGACTGTAGACATGCTTTGTGTTGCTAATGCGCAAACTCTCCTGGATGAAGAACCTCATTTCTCTGAAGGGAATCTGTAGAGTCTGCACGCAGGCCATGCACATTGTAAAACAGTTTTTGATTTACTGAATGTTCTCACCCCGTATAAAGAATTTATAATGAAATGAATTACTTTTGAAATATTTTTATGGGAATAACAGGTTGTATTTCCAAAGTTGAATAAGTGATTTCTTTGAAAATAGCACTTTATTTTCCAAAAATGACCAATTCCAGTAAATACTGCAATAAAAGCTTTACATTGCTGTGTAGGAATTTTTGCTATATGGCAAGCGTTAATTAAATTGTTTGCTGTTCAGAAAACTCAAATGCATCGCTGAGACCGTTTCTTTCGAAATTTACCTGATTTTGACATTTTTTGAGAACCACCAAAGTGCTGTTTTTAAAGCAATCACTTTGTTGACTTTCGTATATTTTAATAAATAGCCATATGTCTCATTGGCCAAAAGCGGTCCCTAATTCTAAATTGAAGTCTATCCTATGTACCTGTATCAAGAGTGGAAAAAGAGCCGTAGCAGCCGCGTAATGGGGCACTATCTGTTTGGACACCATGTAGCTTTCAAACGTTTAATATCTTTTAGTGTATCTTTTTATTATTACGATAGTTTCGGAATTGTTACGACCATTTGTCCAAATCAATATCCTTCCAAACAACGTTCAGGTACAATACTTATTGTATGGTAATAAAGAACTTCCTGATGACGTAAATAAAAATTTGCTCGAACTTACTCTAAATTTCATTCACAAAACGGGTCGGCTTGGATAACCGTAAACTTTTGTTTTACGCGACACAGCCACTATTTACGTTTTTCCCTATTTGTTTTGTTAAGTCTGTTTCACATTTGATGTTAAGCACATAAAGGGTCAACGAAATTTATTCTCCAAATCCTTATTATTTCTGACCAATGATATCGTTAGCTTAGCCCTGACCTGACAGCATACGTTTGCCATCACGCGCCTATGCTGGCCTAACATCCAATGTGGAATAGATTCAAGTATGTGTTATTATCTAATCTTAATTTACTAAATTTTTATCTATTTGCATGTCTTTATGTTAATGGCCACAGGGTAGTCATTGTCTCTTGCTCCTTGTTGTCCCGTCCTTGCAGTGTTGTATTGTTGTAGAGTAATTAGAAAGTATAGTAGAACGTAGATGTAGCATGTAGTGTAATTTTTTATATAGATATTTAGAAAGATATTATCACGTTTTCATCCGTCTTTGCAGATGAAAAATCAGTGCTTTGGTGGAGAGTATATGGGTGAAGTGTTCGACCATATGCTGAAAAGGTCAGTCATTTTATAGTGGCAGCCATTAATTGACTTCTCTACAGGTTGTCTGATTCTACTAAATATTTAAGGAAATTTAAAACTCGTCTGAATTAGAATCTGAATCTGAATTAGAATCTGAATTAGAATCTGAAAAGCTGAATTAGAATTGAAACGGCTTTCTGGAAAAGTAGCAAATGGGCCCCAACAGTTCTAAATTGATTTATCGGGTGACCTAAAGAAAACTTTAGATCGCACATATTTTCGTGGAAAGCGAATGTTATGAAGACAAACAAGGTATCAGCATGTACCTGAAAGGCTCCGCTATCTTCTGAGATGTTGCTTGGCCAGTTTAAGATGTGCGTACTGTCCGAAAAACAGTTTCAAACATATAGAAATACATTCATTTCTCGGACCATTCCCTCGCTTTCCGGTCCATTTTTTGGAAAGATGGAAAAATCTGAATCCCAAATTTGCCTTGGAGGAGCATGAAATTTGAATGAGGAACAGAGGTCAATCATTTTGCAAACAAAAAATTTCCCCAGACGACTTCTAATCCATCGCTATGTGGAGTTTTCACAAATTGTTGATTGGAAATTGATGGCGATCATTTCACTCAAAATGAGGAATCCTTGATTCGAAATTGACGTTGAATCTGGTTTTTCGGATGGTAACCATTGCTTAAAATGATCATATAGCATCGCAAACGATAGCTAAGCCTTTCAACTAAATTGTGATAGAAAGCATTTAGCAATAGCTTATGATGTTAGGGAGCTAGTTATGATCTAGCTTGTGAAGTTTTTTCAGGGTCACCCGGTACATATTGGATTGTATTATAGATACTTGTATTGTTCTATGCTGAAGGGATTTGTGTTATGGGTAATTTGAAATGAATGTGATATGAAATGTAGGGTGTCCCAGAAAAACATCTGCGCTGTTTGAGTGGCTGCTGTGGCTGGAGCATAGACTGACGACGTGATTCCTTGTATTCGTTCAACGCTTTCAATCTGATGTTTTCTTGCACACATGCAAGGACTCACAACCAAACGGATTCCAAACAGGGACTAAATAAAATCTTACGAAAAATCAGAAGAAACATCGAACGCCTTCCATCCTACGAACGTCGAAAGAAAAGTCGAACGTCTTTTCGAAGGTCACTTCGAACGTCACTTAGCTTCGAAAAGTCGAACTTTGCACTAATGAGCCAATAAAACGCTAAGAATAGGCAAGTGGGTTAACCATATTAAGAAAGTAGTGACCTGATTGGTCGCGCTGCAAACGCGATGGACTTGGCCTAAGTTAGTCCCTGTTTCGAAGCTGTTTTGTCATGAGTCTCAGTTTGAATTCATAAACATCATCCAATTCAATGCGAAAACTGAGACTGGCGTGATCAGTCTAGGCGGAGCAGCCATAATCCACCTTTTTCGGTTTTGACATTTCTAATACAGGAGACTTCAACATAAAGTTTGAAACCTATTTTGAGCAAATCTGATAATTAGTTGTTGATTTATGGAGGAAGGAAGTCAAAATCATTGGCTGCCTCAAAACCAGAGGATTCATTATTCCCCATTATGTCAAAATGAAAGAAATTGATTAAATGTATACCTATCCTTGTTTTCTGATGTTCAGAAGTGAAACGGATAATCATGAATTGGATTTTGTGATAACCAAGAATATTGAACATATTTAGGGTTGCTAGAAATGCTGATGTGGAACACAAGTGCTGCAGGGCCATTACATGAGTCCATCAGATGTTTTGCTTCTCAGAAGTGATAGAGTCGTTTTAGTGCCTGTTTGTATGAGGTGGGCTGGCCCGCCTGACCGGGCTGGCTCGCCTAGGCGAGATTTGAGTGAACAGAGACATCCTTTGTTTAATCCAGCTGCGTTTATATGAGCAGCGGTCCCGCCCGGTCAGCCGAGATCTGTGAGTAGGGTAGGCGAGATCCCGGTGAGGCGGGATCATATAAACAGCATCAGGCGGGCTGGCCCGGTTGACCGAGATGAAGGTAATTGATTTGCGTAGGCGTGTGTTCATTGTTTACGTATCAAAGTCATTGCCCAGCGATTTTCTTTCAAAATTTCATATTGCATCCTAACGTGCATCGTTAAGAGACCAGCCCGCCTGGCCGGGATAGTTTTCTCTCATATAAACACGAATCAAAATCATATCCCCTAGGCGAGCCAGCCCGGTCAGGCGGGCTGGCCCGCTCCATATAAACAGGCCTTTAAATCAACAGTATTGCTTCAGGCTGTCTGGTCAATATTCTTTAGTTATGTGGTCACTATTTACTCCTAAATGTGTTCCTGGCATAACTTCAAAGTCTAAGTGTATTTGATGCTAGGATTCAAGTTATAAGGTTAGGTACGGAGACAAAATCCCCTGATTTTGAAGTAACCACTAATTTTGACTTCCTTTCTCAATACATCGGCAACCGCATGTCATATTTGCTTACACTCGGTGCCAAAAACTAAGTTCAAATCTCGTCTATTCAAAAATATGAAAAGTGGGAAAGTTAGATATGTGGCTCCTCCACAGTAACTATTCAAGCGGCGCACATGTTTTTGGGACACCCAATATGGATAAAAGCTCGTCTCAAATTAGATATCGGCTGGCAGTTTTCGCTTATGGATTTACTTGCATTGTCAGAGTCCAAGAAAAAGTCAGTCTTCCTCCGGATGCCAGTTTCGTGTGATAAGCCTTCATCATTTCATTAACTCAAAAAGTGAGATTTTCGAACTCCTTGCGCTGCTATTCATAGCCGTAAAATTATAAATCAGTTGCTGTGCCGAAAGCAACTCAAAATTTTCCAAGGTTTCATGGAAACATTTCTAAATATTCCTCAAATATGATTTTGATTATCAAAACCTCCATCCGATGCACAGCTGTGGAGCCGTAAAGCCGTGACTTTTTCCAGTTATTGTGAAATGGTTTACAGGGGTACGTTGCTTGATGGCTAACTTCACATGACATCCAATTTGAGACATACTTTATTCGCTGTTAATATATTGAAGTGAACTGTTGGAGATAAGTGAAGGCACTCTATAAAAAGTAGTACAAAGAAGACTCTACGCATGTTATTGTCTCTGCAGAGATCTTCAGATTCCGAGATATAATTTGGAGTATGCCGGGGGGGGGGGGGGGGTTGTTCTCTGCTCTTAAACTCTGGACCGATATCATAGCGTATCATAAGTATGAAAGAGCTTTCTACCTTCTGCAAATTCAAAAAACAACTAAAAACACATTTGTTGGGCCGAAATCAAATGACAACACGACTTCCTGGACGATGAGCAACGCCATTGGTCTTCAGTATTTTTTTTTTCTTCTTCCTGTATATTAAGTGGATTAATAAAAAACTTTCTTTTTGTCGTATTAGGGCCTGATGATACGGGAGCGGGCTGGCCTGTTAGACGGGCTAGCTCGTTTGCCGAGATGAAATAGACCTTTTCAAAGAGGTCTGGGACGGCGCGCTACTTTTCTGGAAGATGGCGGATAAGCTGCGAAGGGGAATCCCCTTCGCATTGCAAACGTTGAAATGCAGTTGCAGTTGCAGTGTTTTGTGGGCGACGTCATGCAACAAAAACCGAAATTAACTCCAGCTAATATGCACTCAAAGGACCAGAAATGCCCGCAAAATCTTACAACATCAAACTAAAGAGTTAGTTATCACATTAAAGTGATACTTTACAAGGAAAAGTTTATTTCTTCGAGTTTGTTGAATTTGGATTGTATGATAATTAGTTGCCAATGTTAGATTTTTATTTATGAATAAACTGAGCTTATCTATTGCCCTAACTAAGGAGATACGAAGGCACTTTTGGTACAAACGTATAGGGGCAAACATCTCCTTACTCTCCTCGACCCTTCGAGCCTCGTTGCAAAAGAGAGACTTTGGCGGGAAACAATTCCTCGTCAAATCTGTATTCGTCATTTCGTTCTCTGCTTCTTGGATGAAACAAAAAGAAACTGGTTTGCGACAAAACACTTGTGGATTTCAGAACGAAAACAGAAAAGATGTAGTCGTTTCTTGATTGTACAATGCGGAAGAGATTCCAAGCCAAAGATTTGCTAAAGTAATATTGTTTTGTTTGGAGGCAAAGTCTTAGTGACACATTTGTTGCGACCAGTTTGTGCAGTTTGTTTTGTTGACTTTTCAATCGGAGCAAAAGTTTTAACAAATAGTAGTAAATGGGAATCTTGTGCAAGTTGAGCTGTCTGGAGCAGGTAAGTGGCCTAATTTTACGAGTGCATATAGAAATCCTTTATTTCAAAACACTCCAAACTTTGTTAGGCGCATGTGAACAAATTAAAAGATCGAAGAAACTTTTCATTAGCTGAATTGATTTGGAAAGGCATGGTCGGTAACTTTGGCATTGGAAAGAAGAAATGTGAATCATTGTTTGTTTCTTAACAGTTCTTGATACATACGACTGCTCTTATTCCTTCAGTTATCGGGGGATAAGCCCACTCGCAAACAGAAATCTAAATTCATCTAACTTTTTATCTGACCGAGTCTGAGGCCATTGTCCAAATTTCGCTGAAACAACTCGAAGGCATAAACGTCTCCTCCTCGTAGAATGTGCTAAACATTGCGTTCATATGACAAGCAAGTATTTGTTTCCATGCTGAAGCCCCTCTGGTCTGTCATGAACCATATAACTAGAGTTAGATTCCATATTTTGTTCACAACTTTTCCCACTGCAACTCCAGTTCAGCATCGCGGAGAAGATTCCCTTGTATCCGCCATCTTCCAGAAAAGTAGCGCGCCGTCCCAGACCTCTTTGAAAAGGTCTATTGTTGCTCGACGTGTTCGAAGCACCGATCTGTGTTTCGAATTCGAAGCTGAGTTGTGACGTACCGGGTGTCCCAAAAAAAACGCAACAGATTTGATCAATCTTAGCGATGAAGAGGTTCACTAAATTCATTTGAAGTATGCTTTATGACAATCCTCTATAGTTCAAAAGAACATTGATGCCTTGCCTGTGAAGCTTAGTAGCTTGGTTGTCAAGAATTCTATGCCGAAAGTCCAAATTTGTTATCAGCCCTAAACCAGAGCTTTGCAAGAAAACGGCCTAAGGTGGCCACTCAGAAGGGGAATCGCCCAAAGCAGAATCTCCAAAACCTGCCTAACCTAGACTGCATTTTTGTCTGCACAAAAATCTTTTTCTACAGATATGGAAACAATATTTAGGGATCATTGTCCACTCTACTCCAAGTAGAAAAAGAAAACAACAGTCTCGCTCGTGCTTATATTGAACAGAATACGAAATTAGAAAACTTCACGAAGTGGTTGTTAGCAACATCACAATCACAATGATAATACAATGCACAAGGGATAGACAATGGCATGCCAAGAGCTTTCTTTACAATGTATCCATTCTTGAGGTAACTCTGCCTCCCTCTCTCATGGGCACGAAACGGTTTTCAGAAATTTATTAATTCCTCTGGGACCAATCAGTCTATCGAAACATCGTTAAAAGCATGGTATTGTCCATATAGCACTCTATTGGTGTGTCTCTTGGCAATAGGTTTTTTAAAAGAGCAGTTGCTTGATCTAATTGAAAAAGGCACGCTACAATTTATTTTTTGAAACAAGTTAACCCTGAAGGCTGGTTTCCACTCAGTAGAATTTTCGAGTGCACAGGATTTTACACAATAAAAAGTTTATCATGCGTTAAATTCTATTCAAATTCAAAGCGATATTTTCTCACGTAAACAAAAGATTTTCAGTCCGTTTGGAAAATATTACGGTCCACTACTATGTTAGACTCACTTTGATTTGGGTGATTCCCCTGCTGAGTGGCTACCTTAGGCCGTTTTCTTGCAAAGCTCTGGTTTAGGGCTGAAAACAAATTTGGACTTTCGACATAGAATTCTCGATGACGAAGCTACTAAGCTTCACAACCAAGGTATCAATGTTCTTTTGAACTATTGGGGATTGTCATAAAGCATACTTCAAATGAATTTAGTGAACCTCTTTATCGCTAAGATTGATCAAATCTGTTGCGTTTTTTTTGGGACACCCGGTATTAAGCAGGCATTACCGGATAATAATGCCCTATCATCACGCCACATTCGAACTTTTTCAGGCAATTAGATTGCACAACAGAGTTGCTGCCTTAACCACAGGGTAATAGTCTGTCTCTTTTCCGTTCTTTCCTTCTTTGTTTCCTTTCCCTCCCGTTCACTCCTTTCCTTCATTTATTTCCTATCTCTTTCTCTTCCTTTTGTTTCCTTTCGTTAAGTCTCGTTTTCTCTTTTCCATTCTTCCTTCCTGGGAAATTTGAGCATAGCAGCTACCTTTCTGTTAGGCCCTGTTTATATGAGGAAAAACACCTCACCTGCCAGACCCGGGGCTGAGAGGCGAGGTAGATTTCAGTCACTGTTTATATGAGATTTTGCACCTCACCTGTCAGCCCCGGGGCTGAGAGGTGAGGTGGAGTAAAGTCTCTCTTCCGTGAAATCAGGATGAACTGACCAATGAGAATCAACGAATAAATTCAATTCACCTCACCATACCGGTAGTGTTTCGTTTATATGGAAAAATTTCACCTCACCTAGGTGAGATTCCACCTCTAGTGAGGTGGGACTTCACTATACCGGTGGTGTTGCGTTCCTCATGTAAACGCGAAATGAAAGAACAAAGGATTTTATTGGAAGGTGGAATCTCACCTCTCAGCACCGGGCCTGGCAAGTGAGGTGTTTTTCCTCATATAAACAGGCTCTTAGGGTCGCTACCACGCTATTTCGCTTTTGCTTTTTTTGAGCCGTGGCACTTGTTTCTTTAGTTGTAGTCTTTTATATTCTTCATAGAATGTCGTATCGAAGGCAGAAGAGATGGTGGAATGCTTACATACTCTTTTACGAACGACTTGACATTTGCGAAAAAATCGACCGAGTTGATCCAGAAAAGGGTAACTCTTTTTATTCCTTACAATCTTAATTAATTAATATTTCCTTGTAAATTTTTTTGAGTTAGAACAGTGATATTTATTGTGGCAGAGATTTCAAAAGTCTGTTGGAAAGGATACTTTGTAGACACTGACTGCAGATCGTAGGCTCCAGGAGTTTGTAAAATTGTGACACTTATTTCATTGAACTGAATGGCTTTAAAGAAACTGTAACTATTTGGCTATAGTTGTACTGTTGGACTTCTATTTCTGAAATCTTCAACATTTTCCGACTTAAAGTGCTTTTTGCATTTTGTAAAAAATCATGGAAATATTTTGAAAATCACTTAGAACCATCGTAGTTTCTGAACTTCTTGACGAAGCATGAGACGTAGTCTATTGAGGTCTACGATATCGTATCAAGCAAAGGCCTGTCACTCTTGTGATTTACGATTTAGAAATTTTATGATTTCCAACCCTCAAATCAGATGAAATATGAAGTATGCTGTAATTTCAGGAAATTCCAGGATGTTTCAGGTTTAAGAGATTCAGGAGGAGAACGATTTCTCAAGAAGATTAGGTCTGCCAGAGGACCCAGTAGAGATGGGGTTTTATTTTCAAATTGGTGTGTCAATCTTAAAGGTGGTGTGGCGTTGTCATAAGGGTATTGGATTCTTATAGGAAGCCCAAGCATATACACGTGGAATGGAAAATTGGATCGAGCTGGAGCAGCCGTTCTTTAATGAAAGTAAACGAACTGTGATATAGCGACATAATATAAGCATAGCACAAAAGAACGGCAGGCGCCACTTATCTTCCTTTAGTTTTATAGCTAGAGAACATCAAATACAATAGGTTATATTTAGATTACCCAGTCTCCCTCGCTAAGTTTCCTTTTAACCCCGTTGATTTACTTTAAAGGGAGTGTGCAATGGGAAACAGGCTTCTATATAAATAAGAACAGCAAACACAACATTATGTCTTTAGCTATCAATTATTCCCAACACGTGTGGGCCGTCGATTTCAATGGGCTATTTTTAGATTTTTCTGCTCTGTGCAAATGCAGGCTTTTAGCCTTGCACGAACCCTTTAAGGCGGACTGTATCAAATTTCTTTGCGACATTAATAACATTCTATTCAAGAATTTAACAAACAAAATCCACAAAGGTAGACGATGATTTATGTGTAGTAGCGATGGTAAAGAGCAGCAGACTACGAGCAAATCCCATACAGCTCAAGTGAAAGCATAGGAGGGCGGGATGACTTTTCACCCAAATTCTCGCCCCCTCCCCTGATGCAAATTGCAATGCGGATATTAGAAAAGGTGTATTATGTCGAGCGCAATGCTGTAGAAGTAGTTTCGATTCTCACTGTCTGTAGCACAAAGTCAAATTGAACCAACAAAGGCAAATTAGTGTTTGAAGCTATATTCTTTTCGTACATTGAGCTATTCACGGAGTGTAGCCAAAAGCCAGATACCGAAATGTTGCAATATTTTATCTACTGGGTGATTTGGAAAAGCGTGGAGTGTTCGCTAATTTGTATTGATGCAGTTTTGCAAATTCGTTTCCTTAAGATTCATTGCATAGGAAAAAGGCTTACTTAGATGTGAATATTGGTTTGATCGAACAGAGTCTGTCCGTTCCATTCCATCATTACGGATGATTTTAGCAAAATGGTGTTTCACAAGATACTGAAGTGGATTCTTATTCTTGCACGCATGAAAGTTTAAACCATGACAAAGATACTGTTTCTCTGACAATAGATTGAACAAGGGCTTGTATTGTGTTTGAGAACAAAAGAAAAAAACAGTTGTAATATATGTTTTATCCCGTAGAAGCTACAAATGTAATTGTCATATGTCATCGTTAAAGCTTCACCATCGCTAAACAAGGACAGATTTTGTAAGACAATAGCAGCAGTTGCTTTTATTGACACCTAAATTCAAAGAGATTTGCGATTGCAGACAAAGGAAATTCCCTCAAGCGGGAATTCAAAACAAACGAAGACGCAAAGTTTCTCTGAAACCCAGGTAGCTATCTCGCTTGTTGTGCATTCCAGAAATGGTTCTTAAGAGCTAACATGAGCGCATATTGAAAGAAGGAACATATATCTAAACATCTACCGTGGGCATTTTATTTTTACTGTTCAGAAGCTGAGAAGTAAGTGCTTTGATTGCACCCAAAAAATACGAGAATTGAATCGCCTCCAAATCGGTTTCTATACCAAACAGGTAAAATGCCCGTGGTAGATATCTAGATATATCTTCCTTTTTTCAATATACGCTCATGTTTGCTCTTAAAAACCATTTCTGGAATCCACAACAAGCGAGATAGCTACCTAGGTTTCAGAGAAACTTTGCGCCTTCGTTTGTTTTGACTTTCTGCTTGAGGGAATTTCCTTTGTCTGCAATCGCAAATCTCTTTGAATTTAGGTGTCAATAAAAGCAACTGATGCTATTGTCTTACAAAATCTGTCCTTGTTCCATCGCTATAATTACATTCCTAGCCTCGCTTTATTAGTTGTCTTCTAACGCCATGAGAGACGGTCGTCAGATCCCTTTGTTTTGCTTGCTTATGAGAAGTCGCACTTTGTTGATCTTCAAAGAGCTTCAAAGAGAAACCATTCTAATCCCCATGACCGAACGATACATGCGAGGCTGGTACTGATTTATTGGCTGCCAATAATTCAGCGCGCTTATATAGCGTTAATAAAGCTTTAAAAAACAGAAAGCTCTTGCACTAAGCGATTTTTTTCACCAAAATAGCTTTTCACAATATCGGAAATAAATACGGAAAGAAGTGAATGATTTTAAGGAACTAAATTTCGATAAATAATTCAATCTTTCAGCTGCAAGATATAACTTCAACACATCTAGTTTGACTTGTTTGTCACAAAAAGATACCTTCGTACACACTCCACGTTTTATCTGATTCAACGGGAGATTCTTTTAATTTCCAACGTTTGTAAGAAATTCATTTGAATTTCTCATTCTTTTTTCTAGGATTCAAAATCGATATGCCAGGAGTAATTGAGCGATCAGTACGCAGGCAAAACATACAATTCCTTCACAACAGAACGCAATTTTCTGCAGAGTATTTCCAGTTTATCAGAAAGCTTGTTATGTCCAATGCTGCAACGTTTCAAAATCTCAACCAACAACACTTATCAAAGGTATGAACTTTCAAACTATATAGACGACGAGATGGTAACAACAAATGGAATCTGTTCTCGTAGAACTTTAATCTTTTACAAAATTAGTAGCGTTGTTCACGGATCAACAACGTATGAACTTGAACCGTGAAAGGAAAGAAAATAAGTTAAAAGCTGCAACAAAAGCAGCGTCAAATAACCAAAACGCTTTGCTCTTTATTGCATTGACTTATGTAAACAAATGATTAAGCAAATGATTTGTGGTACAGAATTTTAAAGTAAGTAGCGGATTCACCATAAAAAAACCATGGACGTACAATAAACTTGTTATCTTTAGGGAAACACTATCAACTCCTTTAAAAGAACCATAATCAAAATATAAGATAAACCTGTAACTGGAAAGAAAACTGTTATAACTGCATGAAGATCAAGAAATCAATTACCAACAACGTTATTATATCAAATTATTACACCGAATGCGCGTTTCGTCGCACACTCCTCAGTTTGGTTCATGCGAAAACTGATAAATGAACAAAAGAAGAGCCCGGTAGTGTCATTTATCTGTTTGCATGAACCAAACTGAGCAGTGTGCAACGAAACGTGTATTTGGTGTAATAATTTGGCATTGAAACGTTGTTGGTAAGTGATTACTTGATTTTCTTGCAGGTTCAACAGTTTTCTCTCCAGTTACAGGTCTATCTTATATTTTGATTATTGTTCTTTTACAGGAAATGACAGTGTTTCCCTACAGGTTACAAGTTTATTGTATGTCCATGGGTTTATTGTAATGAGTCCGCTATTCAAGGCATTGACTTACCTTCTCACTTATCAGTTCTCTTGCAGGATTTAACGCTTTTCTCCTTGGGTATAGGTTTATTTAACATTATTTAACAGAAAAAAAAGAAATTTAACAGTATAGACAGGGAGAGAGAAGATGAAATTATAGCCTGACCAATCTTACTTTGCATAACAGTATTTACAAGCCAAGGTATTTTTAACCAAAAATCTGTAATTTGCCATTTGACGTGAAAATCCTGGTTCAACATGACATCAATGGCATTTGAAGGCAGTTGGGGCATAAAAATGCAGTGTGATCATCATCAGAAGTCACGATTTCGGAGGATTCTTCAAATAGGTAACATTAGGCAACATGTTCAATTGTCGTTACTTTACAGCAGGAAAACTGACAAAATTAGATCTTTGCTTTCAGTTTTCTTGCAGGCTATCAGGAGTCCTTTCGAGAAGGTCTCGCACAGAGATCGATTTTGACCACAAGTTGTCCGAAAATAATTGTGTCCCATTTGTATGGCTGCTGTGAAGGAGCTGTAGATTCAATCATCTCGCTGGTTATACAATTGCCTAGGTCAGGCTTCAACTTAGAGTTTGAGACCTTGTATGAGTCACACTGAGAAGTGGTTGATGATTTATGGCGGAGAAAAGGCAAAATATATGGTTGCTTCAAAAACAACACTTCTAGTGTTCTCCAGGAATGTCTGGCTTCCAGGAAGGAAAATATTTTGATAAAAATAACGGCACTTTTTCTTTCCATTGTAGATTTCACAACCAGAGAGGGAAGATTTGGCGCTAATTAGCCTTCAATTATTGTGTAAATTTTTGTTTATGGTTGGTTTTCATACGAAGAAAAACATCAGGTATGAGAAAATAAGAGAGAATTGTAATGATCTTTTCCTCGATCATTTCCTTATCTGGTGCTACTGTTATGCTGTTTTTGATTTAACTTAAAGCACACTGACAAATACCTTCACATGAGGAACTTATTATTACCTGATACGGTAGCTGTTTGATTGCATTTGATTGTAGCTGATAAAGTTTTGGAGTAAAGTGACAAACATCATTGATGGGGTAGAATTCACGGGAAGTGATTAACATTATGGCATTGAAATGTAATGGCAATAATTATGAAACCAAGACAAAGAATGTAAAAATTTCTGTAAATTCAGCCTTTTACAGAATTCAGATACCCCCGTGGGGGCTTATTAGAGGGGGCCTTATCTGTCAAAATTTGTTATGAGGTGAAGGCTTATTCGACAGTTTACAGTATTACTGGCACTCAGGCATTCCTTCCAAAATTTTAAACAAACTGATTTCACTTTTGCAGGGGTCCTGCATCCGAATGGGGAGAAGTACTATCTGGCTTACTGAAGCAAAGCTCAAGGCTGCGTCATTGGTTTGCTGTTGAAGTGTTGTTATCACATCCAGAAAGAATAGTTGAGTACCTCATCGACTGCCCTGTAGCAGAGGTTTGTAAAATCATTATTTCCCTTCTAGCAATAATGATTGACATCCATGGACCCTGTTTATCAAGTTGTTCTTAAGGCTATCTTTTGTTCCCATCATGGAGGTAACCCTCAAGAACAGATACCCTTTGGGCATGTTATCAAGATTTTGCACAAGGTTCCTGTAGTAATTAGAATTATCAGGCTGCGTTCACATTAAAGGTTTGTTTTTGCGTGCATGCGTTTACTTACATAAACGCGCTGTTGTCTGGGTTATCCCGTTCTGATTGATGTGCCCCTTTGATCCCAGATAGCAGGTCGTTTTTCTTCTTCTGAAATGAACAGCTCAGAATCCATGTCGCTTGTACGCGCGTGCAAGTATTCTGCTTGCTAACCAACACGCTTTTCGCATGAGCAAGCTTCTTTCCGCATGTAAATATTTTGCACTCCGAAAACTTTAAGGGATTAGTATGGCGGAGATCTGCAAGAGCGTTTAAGCGCTTGCAAACGATTGTGCAATATGAAGGCAGCCTTAGGCAGACAGCAGTTTCTCTCTAATCCTATGTTTGACAGTTCAAAATAAGTATTGGGCGACCGGAACAACACTCATTGTGATACTGAGCCTTTGAGACGTTCTTGGCTCGACTTAACGCTCCTTTTTCTAGGTGAGAATTTCTTTTTTCTAAAAGAGCTTATAAAACCACATGATAGCTTAACAGGATCCAGGGTTGATGCAAGCATTGCATTTAAGGACGGGTAACCTAAATTGACACTTGGAAAATAACCAGAGGTCATAAAGGGCAATGTTTATTGTATATTACTTAATGTATATTTTCGGTGCACATGCATCCGCGTACCCAGTGACAATTAAGGTTTCCGTAAACTGCAACGCTTGCAGCGACTGTCGATCCTGTAAGGCTATTCTACAAGTTGATTGGCTCTCTTTGAAACGAAAGAGGTGTCTCACCTTCAAAACCTTGCATTCAGTCGAAATAAAGAACATTTGAATGACTTGGGTCACAATACGTGATGGTAGAACTATTTAATGTAAATTTCAAAAGGTCAAGCATTGGATTGGAAAGGACCTGCTGTCTGCAAAATTTTGCTAATTAATTCAGTCAAAATCTGGCAATAACTTGTCAACCGGCCCCAAAGGTATCTGTTGAGGTTTAGCCTCCTATTGAAAACAACAGATACCCTTTGGAAGGAGGTTGGTTCACATGATAATGAAGCAAAAGACGTTTTAGCTATTCTGAAGAGAATCAGAATCGAACGAAATTTTGCTGCGATATGTAGAATTTTCGAATGTGCACAATTGTGATAGAAGCTCTAATGCCACTCAAACGAGCCTCGCGTATAAAAATGTATAAAAATAACGCTCGACCCAGGCTCTTTTGTAGAATAGCTAAAAGGTCTATTGCAAGAATACCTTGATCTCGCTCGGCTACCCAATAGAATTCAGTTCATTCCAAGCCATCCAGCTTTGTAGGTACCACGAATGTTCAACGATGAAACAATTTCCCTCACTGACCTGATGTGTTTTTTTTTTGTTTTATTGAAAGCCCGTCCACCCACAAATACATTTCTTTGCTATATTGAAAAGCTGTCTTTTTCAGATTCGAAGTGCTTTTGCAAAGTGTATAGTATATCTTGCTCATACGACGAGACAAGATGGCCACTGGAGTCCAGACGTTATGAATAACTCCTATTCATTTCCTTCATTACCAAGTAAGGAATTCTTCTATCAACATTTCACTTCATTTACAACCAAGTAAGCAAGTTTTCAAATCAATCCTTGGGTTTAAGGTCTCACACTTTTTAAATCTGCAATTACTTGGTTACAAGCTACCTTAACTTGTAGCTTAACGTATTTACTTGTATATTGCTCGTCATTTTTTTGTTCCTTCATTGTTTCCTTGCGTAATGTTTCTTGTATTGTCCTCGTTTTGTTTCATGGGGTAGTCGTTTTATTTCGCTCCGCTTGGTATCGTAACTAATATTGTAAAATTTTTTCTGAATGTAGAATAAACTTCATTTCGTTTTAAATTCTTTGTAGAAGGGTGAAAACATTCAGTTAATAAAAAAATATTTTATGATTTACCCTGTTGAAATAGAGAAAAGATATAATAATGCAGAAATCCATAGATCAACACCCAATACTGCTTAGTACATTGTCAGATAAATTACAAGAGAAACCTATTTCATTATTACTGCCATCGAAAAGAGAAAGGAAATTACATTGCTACAGAAAGAAAATCAATAGACTTTGGTGTGTATGCGAGGAAGTACATGAAATTGGTTGTTATAATCCTCCCTTTCTTTTAGCTTAAATTTAGTGGCGAATGAGAAAGTTGGATTTGGTGATTTAGACTATTCTAAACGGTCGCCACTTGATATGCAGATGACTTTTGTCGATGGTTTGTTCTAAGCAAATGAATTTTCAAGTCAGTTTCGGGGCTTCTCAGCGTCCTTATTGCCTGCTCACACTGGCCTTGAAGATTTAGGGTCATATTTGAATACGGTCTTACCGTAAGGAAGCTTCCATGATTAGAATTATCTTTGATTTTCCTGTTGAATGGTAGGTTCCAAATTTTTAATAAGATCTGTTTAAAATTCAGTGGCCTATTGCTTTGAATTGAATTGCTTCAAAGAAGCTATTGCTATTTTGAAATGATTCTGCCGTTGAACTTTTATGAAATCCTCAATATTTCCAGAATTAGAATATTTTCTTTTTTGTGAGAATTCAAGAAAAATCTCCATAAAAGCTTAAAACTATCGTGATTTCTTAACTGTTTAAGGCAGCATGAAATAATTTCCAAGAAAACCATAGTGTATGGAGGTGTACAATATGGCTTCAAGCAAAGTCTATCACGTTTGTGGTTTATGAATTAGTCCAATGGTACAATTATAGGTTATTAGCTAAAGTTTCTTCTTGGACTCCGTTTACACGATGACGGTAGAGTTCGAAACCGGCATAATTTTATGCCGCTTTGGAAAATGAGCTCCCGTTTACACAATGCTGGTAGATTTTGAAAACGGCATGAAAAAAGTATCGTTTTGGCCTCCCGTCTACACAATGCAGGTAGAATTTTATGCTAATTCTATAGGCAATGATAACTGACGTCAATAACCTATCAACATAGATAAAACAACGGTAACGATGGGGACAATAGGGAGGATTATAAATATTAGCCTCGTGACGAAGGCAGCATAAAACTCTACCGACAAAGTGCGTTTACACGATGGCGGCAGAATTTGGGAACGGCAGGATTACAAACTTTGCTGTTTTGCCACCCAACACAAAATTCTTCCGGCAACGTGCAGACGGGAGGCCAGAACGGTACGTTTTTAATGCCGTTTGCAAATTCTACCGGCATCTTGTAAACGGAGCCTAAGGCTCTCTTCCAGAAGAAATAGCTCATAGAATTTTACACCCAGCTTTTTACTCCGATTTAAAGATTTTGAACCTACGTTCCTGGAGAGTCAAAAGAGTGTAAATGCTAACAAGCCTGATGATGACGTCATTTTTCCGGCTATTTTATAGGCCGAATGGGAAAGTATTCGATCGATCAATGAATGCAAAATGTCAACTTGATGTTTACTATAGCAGAAGGCATTGTTACCATAAAGAATAATTTCCACTCAGTGGAATTTGCAGTGCTGAATTTTATACCGTAAAACGGTCGCATAGTCGTACCTTTCTTTTCACTTCCAGAGCGATATTTTATCTCGGCAATAATCGAATTCCAACCAGCTTGGAAATTTCCAGTGACTAGAAGTTGGCGTTTAAGGCTGAATTCCACTCTGTCGAGATTTCCTAGCGGACTGTAAATCTATTTTTTACGAGAGAAAATATCGTTTTGAATTTCAAAAGAATCTTGAATCTTCAATTACTTTTGGGAAGGTCTTTTGTTTGAGTTCAAATGACTTCACAACTTTCATTTGAAGGTTGAAACGACGATAAAGCCTTGCGATCTAGGCCATGGTCTTTTTCATACAGCATGAAATTCATTGTCAGACCAGAAAGGATCATGGGGAGCACAGGGTCTTTAAGGCTGATTTCCACTCGGCAGAATTCTCCGGACGGACGGAAATTTACACAATAAGAGGTCTGTTATGTGTAGCATTTTATTCAAATTCAAAGCGAAATTTTCTCTCGTAAACAAAAGATTTCCAGTCCGCTTTGAAGATTCTACTGAGTGGAAATCAGCTTTTACACGTGATGAACCATTCACTGTGTAAGATTCCGCCCGCTTGGAAAACTTGACTGATTGGAAATCAGCCTTCACGCAAGTCTTTATTGATTGCAGATACTGGAATCGACCCTCAAAAGACGACGTTGAGCGATTACATTCTCAAAAGCGTTCTTGAGCTCATCAACAAAGATGCAACCGACAATAACAAATATTTAGTTCAATATTTCCAATTGTTCGTCATGTACGTTGGCTTTGGAGTGCCAGAGGTAAATATACCTTTTATTTATAGTATTCTGTTTTAGATAGGATGTCACGTGAAAATCCCTGCGACCAATAAGAATTCGAGTTCATTCATTCATTCATTCATTCGTTCATTCATTCATTCATTCATTCATTCATTCATCCATTCAACCATTCGTTCATTAATTGATTAATTAATTTATTCATTCGTTTATTCATTCATTCGTTCCTTCACTCATTCATTCTTATTCATTTTTATTTCAGGTGGACTAGTAGAATTTCTAGCTATTTAAAGCTAATTTAAGCCTTGTCCACACGCATCTGGACATTTTTGAAACCGTAGCTGTTTTTATCCGTTTTGAGTTCGCGTCCACACGGAGACAGTGTTCTCCGTCACCGAAAACAAAGCTTTTCAAAAACGCTCTCCAGAATGGATCTTTTTAAAACGCTGTTTTCTTGTTGTAGTTTGGACGGGTGAAAATTGAGTTATTCGAACACACTGACGACATAGCGTCGATTTATAATGCATCCGAGCATGTGCTCAGATTTTTGGGGATCAAGTTAGGGCACTTTTGGTTTATATGTTCTGATTTCGAGTATTACAGCGTTTTCGTGTGGGAGGGAGGATATTTTCGAAAATGTTCTTCGTGTGGACGTGGACGTGGCCTTAGACCCACTCTGCATGCCGCATCTAGACATTGAACCCTTGTGATACCGAGTACTGAGAAATTGATTTTTCAAAGATACGAAGGCGATTTTGTTTTCAGTTCTCCCCGCTTTGAGAAAAAATATATTTACATAAGACTTTCTTCCTGGGATGTACTTTCATGCTTTCTTGGGTTTCATGTCTCCCCGAAACCATATCATTACAACATTATGTCGGACCATAGCACCTGATGTGAAACTCTCATGCCGGCATGTTGGGTTTCGTGTAAAGGAACTCCTACCTTCTGTTTTCTGCATGGTTTGCTGTCTTTTCGACATCTGTTTGGTTTTTGAAGTTCATTAAAGGGAATAGGTATAGTTATATCTCGTAGTCGCTATAAATAGGTTGTAGAAAACACATACGTATTCATTATTTCTTTGGCTCCACAATGAAGCCGCACGTGTCGAGGCTATCAAATTCAATGGATTATATTTTTAACCTGGCCTGGGCCAGCTTTTAACCATGTCGATTCCCTTCAAAGTTTTCATTCAGCAAAGAGGAAGGATGAGGAATTTAAACCATACCCAGAAGAGGAGTCTTCCAACTAAGGACGTCCTGTTACGGTTTATTTTAAGGACGTTCTTATAATGTTTAAATGCAAGGAGAGACTTAGGCCTGGTTTCCATATGCACTACTGAAATCTCGAAACTTCAGAAGCTTCAAAACAGAGCAGCTAGAATCATCACTAATAGCAGCTTTGATGCCTCTAGCAAACCACTTATCCAGAATCTAGGTTGGAAAACAGTGAATGACATGATTAAACACGAAAGCAGGACAATGGTATATAAGTCTATCAACAATATAGCTCCCCCATGAGTGAATGATATGTTCACAAGAAATTCACAAGATGCAACACGGCAGCTACGCAATACAAACACTGATTTAAAGCTGCCAAAGAAAAGGACATGTAATGGGCAGAAGTCATTTTCGTTTAAAGGTGCTAAACTTTGGAATAGCCTAGATACCGAAGCTAAGCGGGCAACCTCTTTGAATCGATTCAAATCTTTGATTTAAACTTTTCCGTTTTGATTTTAAATTTATCTTATATGACTTGTAAACTTATGTAAACAGATAAAGGTAAAGAAAAGACAAAGTAATGTAATAGGGTATCCAAATTAACCTGATAGGGTAGGGTAGGGTAGGGTAGTAGGGTAGGGTAGGGTAGGGTAGGGTAGGGTAGGGTAGGGTAGGGTAGGGTAGGGTAGGGTAGGGTAGGGTAGGGTAGGGCAGTAGGGTAGGGTAGGGTAGGGTAGGGTAGGGTATGGTAGGAGTAGGGTATTGTAGGGCAGGGTAGGGTATGGTATGGTAGGGTAGGTAGGGTAGATTAGGGTAGGGTATGGTGAGGTAGGGTAGGGTGAGGTAGGGCAAGGCAGGGTAGAGTAATGTAATGGTCGGGTAGAGGAGTAGAGTATGATATTATGTTGTTTTTCTTTATCTCGATTGGTTGTATTTTGTTTTTTTTTCAAATTTTTTGCTTTTGTGGTATTTTAGATGCATGGCCCCTTGTAAACCAGCTTCGTTGAATGGGCTACCATGCTTAAATATCTCTGTATTGATTTTTTGAAATTACCCAGGGAGGATGCCGTCTTAGACTCAGCAGGAAGGCTATTCCATAGTTTAGCTCCCCGGAAGGAAAACATTTTTGTCCATTTGCTGATCTTTTCTTTGGTAACCTCAAATCAATCTCAGTGTTCCGGAGACTGCGGGAGGAGCATGCTGAGTTTTTGATAAAGAGATTACACAAGTATTGAGGAGCCAAATCATTGAGCGACTTGAAGACCACTGTTTTGGACTCATTGCCAATGAGTTCTTCAACGGTCTTCCAGCCCAACTCTGTAATAAGTCGTCTGCTTGGGGTATCAAAGCTGCTGTTTGTTATGATCCTAGCAGCACGATTTTGAAGTTTTTGCAACTGGTTGATGTCTGTAGACCCAGCACAACCCCAGACAGAACAACAATATCGAAAGTGGGGCTCGAAAATACCTGTGTAAAGAGTTTTCAAACTTGCCATAGATAGAAAGGATTTAGCATGTCTTAAAAAGCCGATCGCCCTGGAGACCTTGGTAGAAACAGCCTTGATTTTCTCTTTCCAATCTAAATTGCAGTCGATCTGCACTCCAAGGTACTTGTCTTTTGAACTACCTCGAGCTCCTTTTCGCGTATCTTCAGTTCCAAAGCTTCATTTCGACTTCTAAGAGAGCTGCCTTTCTGCTTGGTGGATATGAGCATTGAATGAGTTTTTGCCACATTCAATGAAAGCTTATTGCCATTCAGCCACGTCTCCAGTTTCTTGAGATCGCTATTAATAGCTTCATTCAGCTGAGTCAAATCGTGAGACTGATGACAAAGACTCGTGTCATCGGCATACATAATCACAGAGGAATCTTGGACGGCCTGGGGAAGGTCATTGATATAAATGAGGAATAGAAGAGGGCCCAGGCATGAACCCTGTGGGACTCCCACTTCTATTTCCGCAACATTTGAATCAACACCATTAACCCTACAGAATTGTTTGCGGTTGGATAGGTAAGACCTAATCCAAGACAACTCTCGCTGCTGAACTCCATATAGTTCGAGCTTTTTGCAGAGAATATCATGGTCGACTGTATCAAATGCCTTTTTTAGGTCAATAAATACCAATCCCACAAGCTTACTGAGATCAAGCCCGTTGTACCAGTCATCACTCATTTTAAACAAACAAGTTAGTGTGGAATGTAGCCGCAAAAACCCTGATTGGTCAGATGTAAAGAGACTATTTTCTTTCATATAGTGGTACAGCTGGTTGAAAACAAGCTTTTCGAAGAGCTTTGAGATGACAGGCAAGACTGATATGGGACGATAATTGGATTTTTCAGTCTTATCTCCCTCTTTGAAAATCGGAGTAATTCTAGCTACTTTCCATGAGTCTGGGAACTGGCTAGTTTCAATGGATGTGCTAAACAGGAAAGCCAGAGAGTTTTCAATTTAGGGCAAAGCAAGCTTCAAAAAGTAACTAGAGATATTGTCAACCCCAAAGCTCTTTGTTGTTTTAACCTTGGCAAATGCATCCCTGATATCTTTTAACTCAATGGTCTTGAAGTTAAACTTGGCCTTATCTTTGTTAACTACAAATTCACCAGAAAGAAGGGGGTTAGCGGCAAGTTGTATTTTATCCGCTAGATCCCTACCTATTGTGCAAAAGAAATTGCTCATTGCATTAGAAACATCCTTTTTGTTCCGAGTTTCAGTACCAGATTCTTTGAGACCATCAATGCTACTTGACTTTGATCTCTTGTTGAGAAGTTCATTCATTGCTTTCCAAGATTCTTTCCAAGATTTGGTATAATGCTGTTTCTTCAACTGAACTTACATTGACCTTATTACGGATCTGTCTGTAAGAATCCATAAGGATTGGGGATTTACCTTTGACTGCTGATTTTTTTAGTTTGTCTCTTGTCCGCATCAAATCCCTAAGATCCTTGTCAATCCAGGGGCAATATTTCTCGGAAACCCGCATTTCAATCAAAGGAGCATGTTTTTCAATAATCAGAGAAAACATTTCAGACCAGTAGTTGACGAGCAAATTGATATCATCGGTTTCAATAAGCATTTGCTCCCAACATATCCCAGAAACATCGGCAAGGAATGCTTCCTCATTAAAATTTTTCATTTTTCGAGTCTTTATCTTTTTATGACCTTTTTCAACTGCTCCATTGAATTTCCGAATGCAGTAAACCATATAGTGATCACTCAAGGAAACCTCAAGCACTCCTGATTTGATAATGTTTCTGGGACATGTTGTAGCAACATGATCAATGACTGTTGCAGTGTCAAGAATGACCCTCGTTGGTTTCTCTATGAGCTGTTTGAAGCTGAAAAGCTCATACAAACTAGAAATGTGTTTTGCGTAGTTATCCGGTGCCTGATCAGTTGATTTCTTGGCAAGGTCACAATTTGTGTCTCCGAGGAGAATGATTTCTTTGCCCTCCTTGTCAAGGAAAGCAAGTGCTTTTTCCAGCTTATTAAAGGAATCAACTGGATCATTTGGTGGTCTATACCAAGCAACAACAAGAAAGGGTTTGCTTTTGGGTGGAGATATCTCAACACAGAGAAGTTCTAGTCCCTCTGAAGGCACATCGAGCCTGGATGTCATTTTTATGGAGTCTCTAACTTAAAGTGAGACACCACCTCCATTACAAGTCCTGTCAAGACGCTGTTTTTGATACCCTGAAATTTCAGTCAGCTCTTTTGGCACAGAACCGTTGAGCTTAGTTTCATTTAGGACAAGAATATGAATTCCCTTGTCATTTAAAAGCAACTTAATTTCATCATGGTGACTGCGCAGATCGTTGATATTCAGGGATGCAATTGCCATACCCCTCTGAAAACCAAGAGGCCGATGAGACCCAGTAGGCTTAGTATCACAATCACCGGCATCCTCCCCTGATGGTTCACAAGTAGCATCCAACTCATTTTTACTTCACAACACTTCGTTTCATTAAGTCAGAAACGAAATGCACGTAGAAGATTACCTTCAAGTAAAGAATCTCCTACTTTATTTAAATGTAAACGACTACGGTTAAGATGCTTCCTTGGGTCGATATTATCATGTTCAATAAATGCATAATCATTCTCTGAGCAAAAGTCAGCAAGAACGAAATTGACTTTTCTTCTTTTTTCTTCATAATCATCACCCGTGCATCATCACATCACATCACATCACATCACATCACATCACATCACATCACATCACATCACATCACATCACATCACATCACATCACATCACATCATCGAGGTATATCGTCACATCAGGTGCTATGGTCTGACATAATGTTGTAATGATATGGTTTCGGGGAGACATAAAACCCAAGAAAGCATGAAAGTCCATCCCAGGGAGAAAGTCTCACGTAAATACAGGGTGTTAAAAAAAAATTGTTCGACGTTTGATTAAATACTAAAAAGTAACGATACGCTGAATAGACCTTTGGTCAAGTCACCCTTGTCCTGAGATTTTAAATTAATTTTTGACACAAGAATCTTGCAAATCCGATAAAAATTCATGGGGCTACAAGCTTTTGAAGTTCAAGTTTGTGCGAAAGCTGAAACCAGAGGCCTCGAAATGGCATTTTGGTAAAAGTCCCATAGGCCGTCGTTTCTGTTATTTCTCAATTGTTTCAGGACGAACCAAGTGGGATTCAAACAGGTATTCGATAACCTAACTGTCAAGCACATGGATGCTTTGAGGAAACAGATTCAGTCTCTCACCGATTTTCTTTTGAACCACTGTTTTTGGACCCATGCAATGTTAAGGAATTTTGAGAATGATCGCAAGAAATAATTTACTTTAGAATTCGTATTTGGTTTGCTCTGATATCAACGAGAGGTATGACATTGGATAAGCTTCTCTTACCTCCGTCTTTGAGCTTTTTTGCAATACAAGTAATCTGGGGGGTCTCTGGTTTCAGCTATCTCATATTTTTGACCTTCGAGAGCTCGTAACTCAGTGAATTTTCAACCGATTTGGAAGATTTTAGTCTCTAAAAGTATTTCATAATCTTAGGAACAGGGTTATGTTTCCATGAGCCTGTTCATTTTGTCCTTATTTTTCAATATTTAATCAAACGTCGAACAATTTTTTTGAGACACCCTGGATATTTTTTCTCAAAGCGGGGAGAACTGAAAACAAAATCGCCTTCGTTTCTTTGAAAAATCAATTTCTCAGTACTCGGTATCAGCAAGGTTACGATTTTACTCTCAGCTGCAACTTGCAGAAAACTAGCTGTGTCGTGAGAAATAAACGAAATTGAAACGCCTAAGGAGGCAGCTGAGATTTAACACCGTAACCATTTCAAATATTCTTGGCTTGTCTTCCACCATTTTCAAAATATATTTCCAAACTTTTCCGTTGTTTTTTCTTACACGACGTCACGTGGAGGTGCATGACGCGTCAGAAAATTTCACCATAAGCTTCGTGTAGAGTGCCATGCAAGGGTCTCTAAAGACAACAAATAATATCCTTTCGCGTTACTTTACTTAAAAATTATAAATAAAATCAACAATTTCAAGGGTATACAACACTTGTTGACGTTTTCATGTCTCTTTCAGGAACAGACTTTGCCATACTTTGGAGCCTACACATAAAGCTAAGGTCCAAATGTGCAAAATTTATCTAGGCCTTCTTAATATCTTTTTCAGTTCTATTATTATTATTATTATTATTATTATTATTATTATTATTATTATTATTATTATTATTATTATTATTATTATTATTATCATTATTATTATTATTATTATTGTTATCATTATTGTTATTATTATTATTATCATTATTGTCTTTCGGGTCGTTGGGTTCGTGCGGGGGGACCCGAGAGACAAAGCACTGAGACTTTGGCTCTTTGTCTTGTGGTTCTTTCTGCGCGGTCTTGGCGGCCCCGGGGGGCCCAGTGTGAGCCAGTTTCAAACATCTTCTTTTAAATTTTGTGCGAGTTAATGCTTTTTCATTGTTAGCAATTTCATTTTGGAATAATTTTAGCTTAGGTTTTGTTTTCAACATGTATAAATACTCGGCTGTCCTCTGGTTTAGTTTAACTGAAGAAGATTTTATCATCGAAACGTATTTTATAAACAGTTGTGTTTTTATATTATTATTATTATTATTATTATTATCATTATTATTATTATTAGTATTATTATTATTATTATTATTATTATTATTTATTATTAATTTCTTTAAAGTAGGCGCTAAAAGTAATAGCAAAATTACTGCTAATTGAAGCCTATTAAAACAAAACAAAACAAAACAAAACAAAAATAATGAGTCTAGCAAATCTAAAATATAAACTATCTTTATATACATATGTTACATATTTACAGGTGAATTTCGAATGTAGATACAAACAAGACTAATTCAAAAACCAGAATATCTTGCACAATCGGCAGTTACATTCATCACCCTTCCATTCCTTTATACGTTTTTTAAATACGTAAATATTAAGTGACTGTTTAATGTTCGTTGAGATTCCGTGCCACAGTTTACATCCTAAGAAAGAATTGCTCTCTATTCCTGACCGAACTGTTCGGGCCTTGGGCATTTGTAGAAGATTTTTGCTTCTTAGATGATAAGGGGGATTCTTCTCAACGAAAATTTCAGTCATAATGCTTGGGGGGGGGGGGGGATTGATATGTGATTTAGTTTTGTAAATCTCTTTCATCAGCAACTGCAGATTCCGTTTATGTATTGACACAGAATAACAATGATCGTTTCCATCACGTTTCCATATGTCGCCGACTGATCGGGGACACGTCGCCGATGTGTCGTAATAGGTCGCTGACTGTTACGATCATATGGAAACCAGGCTTTATCTAGACCTTGTCCACGTTCCAATCATGCTTATATAGGGAGAGCTGAAGATTACAGAGGAATTGTGAATATTTCCAAACCTTTTTCACGTTCGAATCAAGCTTATGCAGGTAGAGCTAAGGATTACATGGGGAAATGTAAACTTTTCTGGAGCTTTCCCAGCTGCGTGCACAGTACCTGGTCTTGCAAGCGTCGAATTGTCTGGCCGCAAACCTGTTGTTATTGTGGAGATTCTGCCGAAAGTAATCATCATGTCTCTCTGTGCTTCAAAGTGAAATAATCAGACACGAGGTTCTTTGCATCTGCTAAGCAGTTTGCGCGTAAACACTACAAAATAAGTGTATTTTCATGGAGACTGTTGCAATGGGAAAACAAAGCTATTAGAAAGGGTCTGGGAAATCTGGCAAGAACTTATCAACTAAGGGGCCTATTTTTGGAAATTCTTGAGAATTTCATCACAGGAAGCTTTTAAACAGGGCTTTTGGTTTGCATCATGTCATATGGACTTGCCTCAAGTCTCTCTCTCAAGGTTTAGTCTAGATTCAAATTTTCATAATTCTATTGTTATGTTGATTTTGATTTTGTGACAATGATGAATTTGAAAATTTGTAAGGGATTTGACAGTGGATTAGTTCAGGATGTAACTTTACATCCTCATTTATTGTTCACAGTCAAAAAATCCTTTATAAATTTTTGGAATTTATTATTGTTATGAAATCCTAACTGCGAACGCCAGGACCATAAAAATTTGGAACCGGCCTGAAATTTGGATTATGAGTCTGAATGTCGAGGTCAACAATTTGTCTTATGGCGCAAATTTGAAGAAATTTCGAAAAGTTCTAAAATGCAGCCGCTAGTACAAAAGGTTGAAAGGGCGGTAGGAAGTGTTTTAATGATCAGTTGCCAGATGTGTCCACACATGTCTACAGTCTTAGTAATACTGTAATTATAGAAGCCTCGCTTTTTACAATTTCAGTTGTCGACAAATTAATTGTTTTTTCGGCTTTTCGAGGTCGAACGTTACGAAATTTGTTCAGTGTTTTTGGATCGATATTGGCCATTCCTAAACGAATAATTTTCAAGGAATTTCTAATAGATCGGGAAGGCCGCTTAGCAATCGACTTGAAATTAGAAAGTGCTATTTGGATTTTGACTAAAGATTATACCATCAGTCGTGAAAATTGGCCCAGTGTACAAACGATTGAGATTTCATTGCTTTCAGTTTTCATACCATTCACAACAGAAATTGTATGATTGCTTCATGTCATACGACAGTGGTTCCTATCAAAAAACGAGCAAAAGAAACCTTCGGCAAATGCTGAGCCACTAAAGTATTACAGAAATTACCTGCAATTCTCACCGGATGTCTCTCCGAGTTTCAATAAAAGTAAGAATATGCTCGTATCTTCTCGTCCCAAGGGACCTTAACCTATTTAAACGAATTCAATAAGGCCATTCTTATTAGCTACAAGCAACCGAACTCAAAATGTACCCACCATTCCTCCCTCAGCAACGGATCTACTCTCTTCCTTTCAAGCACAACCCCTCGCACTCTCCATATCTTAGTAGTTTGAAAGGCAGAGAGTCGGATTCGGTGAAGATACGTTGGTATGCTACTTGTTGCACTCATAACACAACTTTGCATGGCACGGAAAATGTTCGAGAAATCACAAGACGTTTTATCAAGAGATTGATCACATGACTTGAAATGGGTGTAAAAAACCTTAGCCGATTTTGTCTTTGATTTTGCAGCCTTTTGAAAGGTAATATTACACATTATTACCAGACTAAAGTTTCAAAAACGAGGCAATACAGAATCCCGCCACTCCTATTGGTTAATCGCACCTTTCCCGCGGGTTTCCCGTAGCCATGTACAATACGATACAAGGCCGCGTTTTTGTCGCCACTGCAACTGCTTTGGCCTATCAGATTTACAGTAAACTCAAACGACATGACAGTAACAAAATGTATTTGACGAAATGATACGAGTTAAAATTAGAAGCTATCAGGTAATAAAACTCATACTAACCGGTTTTGTCGCTGTACAGGAAAATATAAAGCCCTCGGTCTTAATGCACAGACCTCGCAAGCTCGTTCTGTACTTTAAGACCTCGGGCTTTATATTTTCCTGTGCAACACAAAACCGGTTAGTATGCGCATAGGCTTTTCATATTCATTATTCAAAATAAAAGCGCTGCTTTGAAGATGAATCCTTGTACTTCACAAAGGAACAAAGCAAACATTCGTATATTTGATCGTCCTACATACGATTGCTCGGATACAGGCAAGGGCGATATGAAATGCTCATTTCCGTTGACAGTTGAAATATCGATTTAGGCCCGATGAATTAGGAGAGCATGTGTTTCTAGCCCGAATTGGCTCACTTGTATCGGTGCTTGCTTGCTACGAGAAATTGTTCATACCTTTCTGGCAGTACCCTCAAACTTTCCATGGCGTTTATGGTCCTTGCAGCTCTGTAAACATAATCTTCCTCTCCTTTTAATGGCCTGAAGTTTGCCTCTGCAGACTATTTCTCTCAGAGTATATTCCCAAAATGAACTGCAATTCCCTCCCTCTCCTCCGCACAGGACTTTCCCTTGCAGCTATCTTTTTTGCAGATTTAATTTCAGGGGAACTGCGCATTTCATATCTTTTGTCGATATAGGTGGATTTTTAACAATCACTTTGTGGTTGCTTTTGTGAAACCACCAAGCAATCTGCAGAAAACTGCTGAAGGCAATGTACGAGCAATGGACACGTGTGTAAAATGATGGTGGGCATAGATTTGTTCAGAATTTAATGACAGAGCCCCCAGATATACTTAGAAATGTATTAGCACTCAAATGATTTTATTTATCGTAGAGAAAACAGCTGCTTGACCTGGGGGTTTTGCAGACATTCATAAGACTGGCATTTGAAGATGAAAGGAGCACAACATCAAGATATCCATACAGTGAACTCACTAAGTTATATTCGCTTGTTTCAATTTTGATCAGAAGTTGTGATGTATCAAAGTCAATGAAATCCTCAGTTGAGGTGAGCACCGTGTTTTATTTAACAAATGATTTGTGTTACAAAATCTAAAATAGCATTGAATAGCGGACTCATCTTACTAAAACCATAAATCAGGGCCGATACCAGGCATGACTGCCTAGGGGGGCGAAAAGCCAAAAATTTTCCGACGATAAAGCCATCAAAAACAACAGCAACAACAACATTTGTGGGTACATACAGTAAATTTATGCATTATATGACCGATCTAACTCCCCAATAACTAACATTTGGCCACATTTCGCAATCAAACCTTGAAATCGACACAATTCGTGAATATCAATAAAAAATATGCCATAAATTCAATAATTTCTGTTGGAATGTATGTTTTAACACTAATAAATTCATGTTTTTATTTTTTATTTCTTCTCGAAATCCTCCAAAATTAGTCCTTTAAATCACAAAAATTCCATCAAGAGAGCAAAATTTTCCGACAAATGGTCTCCTGGGGGGGGCGCTCCGTCTTCCAGCCCCCCATTGGCTTCGGCCCTGCCATAAATGAAACAAAGACACTGTGATCTAAACAACAAAAAAAGACCTGTAACTAGAGAGAAAACTGTTGAACCCTGCAAGGGAGAAAATGAGTGAATCGTGAATCCCGGAAAGACAAAAAATAAGTTAGTAACTGCTATGAAAAACAGCGTTGACTAGCCAAAGGGCGTTTTGTCTCACCCTCGTAAGTGCGGTTTGTGCTAAGAGCAAATTAAAACAGAATCAGCGAGGTTATGGTAGGGGGAAACTTACCCTGTGGTCCAATAGTTTTGTTTTGTACCAAGAATAGTGCTTTGCGCACTCTTTTTTAATCTGACCTTGGGACATTTACCCACGTGGCACAATGGAAAGATCCTAGTTCATTGTCAGAATCTCCAAAATTTCATGCTGGATGCCCAAAAGTATGTACTGTTTAGATGTAGATATAAGCTAGGCCACCATTTCATTTTTTAGAAATATTTCTCTAGTGAAATTTTTGATATGTTTGGTTTGGCATGCAAAGGACCCCTTAGAGCTTCAAAATAAACCGTCGTTTGGGCTCTTTTGGTATTCTGCTGGTTTATTGAATAGTTTGCCAAGTAGTTTACTTTACTCCGGTATGGGCAAAGTGGTCGCCAAAGAAATCTCTTTTGCAAGACAATGGAAAAAGATTTGAAAAATATTTTAGTTGGATAAAGTGATCCAAGGACATAGTGTCAAATCAATGTTGTAAAGTTTGTCCTCAGCTTCGACCCCTTTGCGATACTATTAACCTTCAAAATAGTTAACTTTACCCCGTTTTATCCTATCTTCTCGCGTTTGCTAATGAGCTGCATGTGGAATACATGTGGGAATTATAACTAAGTAATATTCGAATGCTTGTTGGTCGTCTATAATCACAGGCGAAGGAATACAGCAAAGAGGCATGTGGGTTTGCACAAGAAGAGAGCACTTTGTTTTTTGCCCCACCCTCCCTCCACTTATTTTTCTGTCTCTTTTCTTTCCATGGCCGTCAGTCGTGTGACAGGTGCATTGGCCCGTAAAGTGAAGTGAAGTAAAGTGAAGTGAAGTAAAGTAAAGTAAAGTAAAGTATTTTCAATCCAATCACTGACCTTAAAAGCTGTTGTTTTATGTTCGTGTTCGCAAATTCCGAGCGGCTGCACTACTGCCCAATTTCGTAGCAATTGAATGTTTTTTGGCATGTTTCACAAAATTATTCAGATCTGTGCTAAGGTGGCATTTTGTCGCATTTTCAATTGTATCGGAACCGCGCGGACAAAACCTTAGTGAGAGTAGATTGATTTTGTGGCTTTTAGTCGTACTAGACATTGTAAACCTTGAGAGATTTTGTCCTTCTATTTTTTTCCTTGTTTGCTTTTTTTTGAGTGGGGTTGCCAGGATTCCTAGCTACTGAAAGCTAATTTAGGCCCACTGTGCATGCCGCATCCCGGCATGGGACCCCTAGTTTAACGTCTCTTCCGAAGGACGACGAGGTGAGTTGTAAGGTCAGGCCTCCGAGGTCACCCATCCGGAGTTTGACCTATCTCGACCAAGCTTAACTTCAGTCACCTGACAAAGACTGTATAATTGACTCGGCCACTCACCCCGCAACGAACCATTCTTCATCAGCCATACCAACTCCGGACGTGTCCTTTGAACCTCATCATATGTTTCATTTTTGCACATTTTCATTGCCCGTCTTGCTATTTTTTCCAAATGGTAAAAAAATAAGATTATAACATCACTGAATACCAGCAGAATTGAAATCTTGCTATCTGTTATTAAACAGGAAGAAGAACCAAAGACGAATCGATTTTACGACAGTTTAATAGAGCATCCCATTATGCCCATCCCACCGGATGTAGAAGGCCTGATTTACACCAGGTATGCATTTGATCAATTTATGTTTACGCAGTCATAGACAAGCATCAGATCTTTAGAGGTGATCTGAAGCGAAAATTTTTGTTGATGCAAGTGAACGGCACTATCGAATAATACGGAATCTTGTTGATACTTCTCTGATATCTCTTTTTTCAAGTTATCCACTGATATTCAGTTTCAGCTGATGACGTCATTTTGTTTGCAAATTACTGGGATGGTATATTGAAATATAGCTGTATCTAATCTTTGAAAGGATATAGTTGTATCAGCCATATAAGGTGAGCTGAATAACTGTAAAACAAACGGTCTCATGTACTGATGTGATGTTTAGAAAGTCATGTCAATTGAAGAAAAGTTCTTTGAGCCAATTTCCTTTTGCAAAATATTCAGCCTCGTACGCTTTCTCTACTTATTGCAAACAAAATCTGACTGAAAATTCACTCATAAAATCATCCTTGTTTCTCGATTAAATGATCTCCCAAATTGATTTTCTTCCGTCTATTCAGGAAAATCTGGCAAACAGTTTGTTTTGTTTTTATTTTATTGAATTATGTTGTTGTTTTATTATTTCTACGGGGGGGCTCTCTCTCGATTAGTTAACCTATTTAGAGGGCTCCTCCTCAATCAGTCAATCTTAAATACAATCATGTAAAGTTTCTTTTTAGTGATCTTTAATTCTGATTTATTTTTATGTGTAGTACGGTTTTCTTGTATGTATTTAGGTGTAGCGTATTGTGTAGAATTGTATTTAGGATTGATTGGTAATGAAATAATCTGAATCTGAATCTGAAAATGACGTCATTAGCCAATCATGCAAAATAGTGTATAATTCAAAAATGAAACAAGGTATCACAAAATTATAAACGACATTCTTGATGGTTCAAAAGTGCTAACCATTTGCACCAATAAAAATATTCGCTTCAGTCGTATCGCACCTTTTCTATAGATGAATCCTATGGCATAGATAAATCGTATCGCAGCGTTTGACTATGAACGTGGGGAAATGTATAAAGACGCGTAGCAATTTCCCAGAAAACCTGTTTGCCTTGAAAGAAGAACGAGGAAGAACGAGGAAGAAAAGGAGAAGCAGAATAAAGTAAGAAGGACAGAAACAAGAAAGGGAGGGAAGAAGGATTTAAAGGAGGAAGGATGATTTAGGAATAACGAAAAATGGAAATGGAAAGAAAGAAGGATGAAAGAGGAAAATAAAGATTTAAAATATTAAGAGGAAAGCAGGAAAGGAGGGCAAAAGGCAAGAAAAGACAATGCATGGTTGTGTTCTATTTACATCCCATACTTCATGCCTTGTTCAGTAAGCTTAGTAGTGCGTTGATATTTGGTACATGAAAAGTTTGATGAAGATCATAGAAGGAAGAAATTAGTTTGAGGTCGATTCGTTTGAACGTAAATATTGTTTCCACCACTGTGAAGGAGCGTCTGGTACATTGCTATAATTCTGTCTGTGCAGTTTTTGATTTCTTGGTTAATTTTAGCTGCATCTTTTGTGTTTGAAGTTTAGAGGGCATCCAATTGCGACATTGTAAACCAGAAAAGCTACGGATTTCTGCTTCCCGTAATATCATAGATATGTTTAAGCAATGGTTTCTTTGACTCTTGTAATGTGAATCTTCTACTTATCAAGGAATTAGACGGATTTTATTCTTTTAACTGTCCAAGAATTCATTCAGTATTGAAGAAGATCGCAGTAATTTTTCAGGGTAATGAAAAATTGCACAAATTCAATGATAGCAAAGTGCCTGAAGTTGCTATCGAGTCACCGTTGGGGCCCTTGCAACCAGCATACCACATCTTGCACAAGCCATTTCTTTGTTGGCGGCCATTTCGTGGACCATGAATATGGCGATAGCAAACAGACCACGAAAGGATGTATTCATGTGGTGTGGGTCATCATATTTCATTTTCGAAAATTTCGGTACAAACAGCTTCTATATATATATAGAATACAGTAAATCCCCGCATATAAGAACCTACTTTTTTGAGGGCCAGGCTGAAATAGGTTCTTATTTCAAAGACACTATGACCAATATCAGGGTATATAGGTTCTTATTTGAAGAGTGACTTGTGTAGGCCCTTACAAAGTCTTAAAAAAGATTTCCAGCCCTATTATTTGTGTTTGAGGGGTTCTTATGGACCTATACCTAATTGGGGAGGAGCATCAACATTTAACAGGTGACTTGGCCCAAAATTAGCTGAGTAACATTAATCAAAATCAATTTTGCTACCCCTGCAATAAGAACCTGTATTTCATCAGACTGAAACAGGTTCTTAATTGCCAGGTGCATAATTCAGGAAAAACAGCCTCTGGGTTCTTATTTTGGTAGGTTCTTATATGCGGGGATTTACTGTAAGAGAAGCTTATCAATTTCGAAGACATTTACAATAGTATGTTTAACTAAGTTGATAAAACTGATAGACCATTTCTATGGTCACATCACCACAAGTGCGGTTTGCAGTACACACCGGCACCCACAACCGAACAACCTGCCGAGCCAGTGCACCCCGCATAGGAAATGCATAGGCATATGTGCCCTGCACCGGAAATAACGAAGAATAACTCCAAAAATCAAGTACACTCGCCGAAGAACATGTCCCCAAATGCTCCCAAATATATTAAAGAATCCAGTCCAGGGCTCAGGGCAACCGAAGCGAAAAAGGAAAGGAGCCCCACTAGGAAAGGCCGACTGAAGCACAGCGCGGCCTAACGTAATTATTGCGAACGAAGAAGGATGGATTCACAAAGTATGCCTGTTTCCAAAGGCCCCGTTAGATTTAACGGACGATGCATTAAACAGCAAGGGGGAATCTGGTAAAACAAAGGATACAGTTCTTATCAAGGCAAATCGATTTGGCAGCTTGAAGAATAGATTTCACACCGTCAAGGCAACCGGGATTGGAATAATGTTTTGCTTTCTGTTTGTTTTGATTTGATCGAGTGCACTCACAGGTGTGAAATTTATCCCTCAGAAAGGGCAATTGCCTTTGTTGTGAAACAAAAGATTTAGGTTTCCAGAAAGGAAAAGCCAGACTTTTTAGATAAGTCATCAGTCTTGTACCTGAGAGCCAGAAGTTGACATTTTCTATTATCCTTGCAGTCTCCAATGATAGTTTACGCATCTTTTTTTCGTTTATGACAAATGCAAATGATTGTCTCTTCAAACCTTATTACCTCTCAGACAATAGGTTTGGATCGAGAGTCTAAATCTGGTAAATTTGTGAAGGAAAACAAAAGCATGACATCCATTCACGGTATAACGATGGTAAATGTGTAAATCGGTTGCTTCGGCTATCAGAACACTTTCCAGAGAGTTAACCAACGATAATTTTTTTTCATATCATCCTAAAATATTAAAAATATACGAACAACAACAACCATTAAACTAGAATACACAAAGGAAAATGACGTCGTTCGTAGCGAGAAAGGACACAAGGTCATTGAGTTCCCACTACGAACGACATATTACAAAAATTTAATACAACGATAGATCTAGTATAACAAAAAGAACATACACTACAACATACACTACAAAAAGTTGGGAGTACCATGTGCGTCAAAGAAATATATCTCTGACTCACCTGGTAAGGCGGATTTCCACTCGGTCAATTCTTCCGATTGGACATGAAATCTTTAGTTGACGTGAGAAAATTTCGCTCTGAATAGAATAGAATGTTGCGCGTGACACTCGAATAAGCGATTCAGTAAGGCTGTTTTCCAGTCAGTGGAATTCTCCGAGCGGGCGGAATTTCGATAACGATAACTTTACCCGTAAATGAATGAAGATAACTAGAAACAAAGCCAAAGACCAATAACACCTGCCTCTATGTAAACTGGACCATTGCTTACTCACTTTTCACGAATTTGTCGGTTATAAACTCCCCAAAAAGTGTTCTGCAATCCGAAGCAACTTCTTGCCCCAGCTAGCATCGTTATGCGGAAAACTGGGGTCATGCCACTGTCTTACTTCACAAATTTAGCTGATTTGGACGCTCGATCTAAACTTCTTTTTTAGAAGTGAAAAGGTCTATATGCACAAAGAAACTAATATGGTAATCATTAATTCCTTTTCGCAGTATGATTCAAACCCATGCAGCCCTAACGAAAGCAAAACTTGCAAACTTTAATCAATTAGAAGATAAGGTATATCCAAGGAAATAATTTGGTCCTCCATCTACTTGACAAAAAAAAAGAAATTTGAAGATTAGCCTGCTACCTAAATTTTAGTGATTTTCCAAACAGGAGTAATTTTTTGGGACCATCAGTAGTTTTCGGGCAATTTGCATAGACTACATTACATAAGTCCATCTAACTTACGCTCGTTGTTGTTGTTGTTATCGCTTCAGTTGAGGGACTTATGTCCTTAGGCTTCAATACAGGGACTAATTAGGCCAAGTCCGCCGCGTTCACGGCGCGACCAATCAGATCTCATCTTTCTTAATATGGTCAACCCACGTGCCTATTTGTAGCGTTTGATTGGTTTTTAGTTCAAAGTTCGACGTCTCGAAGCGAAGCCACGCTCGAAGTCACGTTCGAAGGGACGTTCGAATTTTCTTTCGACATTCGTAGGATGGAAGATGTTCTAAGTTTCTTCTGATTTTTCGTAAGATTTTAGTCCCTGTTTAGAATCCGCTTGGTCGTGAGCAGGCTAAGGAAACGCCTGCTGGCGCTGTCTGCGATGTGATATGCGACCTCGTTTCCATTGACGTAGCAACGGAGCAATTATAATTAGGTTTGCCTAGCAACGGAATCTATGCTTTGGGGAACGACCAAGAAGAAGACACAGATGGATTTGAAATATATTCATTTCATTTAAGGTTTCACAGGATTTCAACTTTCCTCACTGTTTCATAAACCGTTCGACTCCCATTCGATTGATCGAAATAACTCGAAGTTGCGAAAGTTTCGAATCGGTTGCCATCTCTGAAAGTCGTTGAAGCGCGAGAATGGGCCTAAAGCAGAACGGGTGCAAGTACCCCGAAAGAAAACTAAAATATCTCGCGAGTCTCATACTATCTCAGAAAAATTTTTCGCTTGATTTATTGCCAATAGTCATCCAAAAGCATCTTCGATTGCTCAAAGTTGGGCGGGGTAGGGCAGAGTGAAATTTTTACGAGTGCGTGCTTGGAGCGTGACAAAGAGGTTGAAGTGGCCTAAGCTACCGCTGAAGAAACTTAGCCGCTGCAGCTAATTTATGATTTCTAACGGCTAAACGAGTCTCGCTATCCAAAGATAAAACATTTAAAAGTCACATGAATGTCTAAACTAGCCTAAAATGCTTACCACTGTTGTAGAAATTCAATCCAAAAACGCGATGCACTTATCCGTCCAAACTTCAGTTTCCATCTTGGTTTCACTGCGAAGTGCGCGATCCGCTGCGAAGAAGGCGCATATCACATCGCAGAATGCAACTCAATGCGCGATTCCTCTCCCGTGTTTAGCTCCCTGGTCGTGAGTCCTTTGTATGAGTGAAATTAAAACATCAGATTATAAATGTTGAACGAATACAAGGAATCACGTCATCAGTCTATAATTTGCATGCATTGAATTTATTTTGATTTGGCAGTATTTTTCCTTGCAGCAATTACGTCAAGAAGCTTCTAGAAGAAAGTGCGTCATCAGAAGAGACAATCAACTTGCTAAAGGTGAAAATTTTTTTCTATCGATCTTCACCAACTTATTTTTCTATTCAATTGCGATTTCGCACAAACAAGATGCTTAAAACACTATGTATGAGCGAATGCAGAGCACCACGGGGATGATACCAAGGTGAGCAAAAGACAGTGACAATCCCCCGACCATTACATAAAGAATATGCAACTAAATTGAAATTTAACAGGCTCACAATGCTACCATAAGCGATTAGATACGAATATGTACTAGAACCTGTTTCACACATTTGAAGTCAGGTCAGCATAGCCGATAACGCTGCATATCAAAGACCCCGGCCTTGAATACAACACCGACAACGAATGCCGCCGCTGCTCCTCCTCCCGAGTCCCCACCGCTCAAAATCACTGCGTCTTTGCTGTCATGTCAGGGTTCCTTGTTGGCAATATTATTGATTTGAAGTTTCATTTTTTTGTGGATGAGTTTTCATTCACACATTCATCAACTTGTGTTGCCACTTCACCCTAAATCACCACAAAGTGCGTTCAAGTTCATAATCAACAAGTGTGGAACACCCTCAGTTTCTATTTTGAGGCAGTATTTGAGACGATTCGATATTTTGGTCACTTGTGCCAAATTGTATGCCATTTGGACCAATCAGCATTTTGAAATAGCTTCTTTACTAATTTTGAGACCATTGGAACGATTTTGTATTTTAGTGACTTGCACCACATGCCATCTGGGCCACTTTGGTAACAGTACTTGCCAAAGTTCTATTCAAATTCATAATCAGCATTTGGAAATAGCTTCTGTACTAATTTTGAGAACATTGGAAGCGATGTTATATTTTACTTATTTGCGCCACATTGTGTGCCATTTGGGCCACTTTGGTAACAGTTCTTGCCAAAGTTCTATTCAAATTCATAATCAGCATTTGGAAATAGCTTCTGTACTAATTTTGGGACCATTGGAAGCGATGTTATATTTTAGTTATTTGCGCCACATTGTGTGCCATTTGGGCCACTTTGGTAACAGTACTTGCCAAAGTTCTATTCAAATTCATAATCAGCATTTGGAAATAGCTTCTGTACTAATTTTGGGACCATTGGAAGCGATGTTATATTTTAGTTATTTGCGCCACATTGTGTGCCATTTGGGCCACTTTGGTAACAGTACTTGCCAAAGTTCTATTCATATTCATAATCAGCATTTTGAAATAGGTTCTGTACTAATTTTGGGACCATTGGAAGCGATGTTATATTTTAGTTATTTGCGCCACATTGTGTGCCATTTGGGCCACTTTGGTAACAGTACTTGCCAAAGTTCTATTCAAATTCATAATCAGCATTTGGAAATAGCTTCTGTACTAATTTTGAGAACATTGGAAGCGATGTTATATTTTAGTTATTTGCGCACTTCATTGGTTGTAAACTCACTGAGTTTACAACCAATGAAGTGTTGCTTCAGTTTCAAAAGCAAGCCTCGAGTAACCACGGTCGTAGTGCTTTATTCGCCACACTCCAGCCTAATAAACAAACAACTACACAAATTGTCTAATAAACCTGTTTTTGTTGGGTGATTTGACATGAAAAGTAGGTCTTGTCACCCAATAGATGTTCTAACTTAAGCGAAAGGAGATTTGTGTGACTTAGCTGATGCTTGAGTAACTTGGGCAGTTTCAAAATCCCTTAAAAATCTTACACGATTGGTTAATGCGTCTATCGCGTCTGCTTTAATGACTTGAAAGATATTGATTATAAGTGTTCATGGATAGTGTTTGATAGTTTGATTCCTTGCAGAATTACAGCGTCTTCTTGATATCAAACCGTAGGCTCTTGCAGCAGGAAGACGCGAACGTCTTTGAACTCGCAGCTACTTTTTTTTATGTTTTTGAGCATTCTCGTTTTCCAGCCTTCTCCCGCCTAGAAAACTGCTCACAGACAGGCAAATTCCCTAAGAACAGTCTGTATTCTCGCATTTCAATCCTTTTTTGAATATGCTAATATTGCATTTTGCTTCCTTCTGGACGTCCTATTTTTGCACTTCGACCTTCAAAAGTATACTCTCAAGGTTGTCAGTTTCAGAATAAAACGTACTCGAAGTCTCTTGAGACTCAAAAGTTTTGAAGTTGATTTCTCTTTGTAATTTGCATCCGCGAACAAAAGAATTATGCTGTTGTTTTCTTGACTGGCGTCTTCGTGCTACAACAGTCCAGTTTTTCTGGTTGCGACGTTATAAGGGTCTTAAATTTTTGACCACATAAACTACAGATTCGGCTTACCACCATATTACAGACCTTCATAAAAATATGCTTTCCTTGAAGATTGCACTGTTGTTTCACCACAAATTTAAGATTCACAGCGATATTTATTTTTATCAAAGATTTGCGTGAGTTTTTGCAATAAAAAGAAAGCCGCATTAGTTCTGAAAATGATAAAGGTATCAGAGGCTGCCAATGATCACTAATATCAAAGAAGCCGTCATTCCTGTATCAACTAGACTTTATGTATTGCCGTAGTTATCGCTATTGGAAGGCTGCCGGACGCTCCTAACTACGAATCACAATCAAAGGCCATTATTTTGAAGTGACTATTTCTGCCATGTTTCGATAATGTTCCAGAGCCGAGCCACAGCAGGCAATCTCGTTATGAAATTTAACTTTTACTTTGCATTGCATGTGATCTTTTAAATTCTAGGATTCACAGTGCGCTGTTTGAGGCTCTACGTCAGCATCTTGTCAGCGTATTTTGACAGAGTGTTTACGCAACTGTACTTACATGGACACATAACCTTTAAGTTACGCTTATCTCATTGAGTTGAATTGCTGTTGTCGTTGCTGTTGTTGCTCCACTTCGGGCCTTATTTCCCCAAAGCTGCAAAAATGGCAAAAAATGTCAATCAGCGAAGAGTTTCTGTCGCCCCGTCAACTAAAGGTCAGAATGTGGCTTAGAGGAGGGCGATTTTTACTATTATGGCAAGAATGATCCTTTAGCGAAATACTGATAGGCAGTTTTATGGTACAGCAGTTCTAGAAAACTGATTTTTAGGACATTTCAGACCCGGTTGTCGTGAGAAGAAAGCAGCAGGTGATTTAGGCCTGATTGATCTTTCAGATACGAAATGCGAATGCGAATCGAACGATAGATTGATACATTTTGTCAAATGTTCGATGTACACAATAGCTATAGAAGCCCCAACACCACTTAATGAAATATTTGGTAGGGCAGTTGAAAAGTTTCAGACAGAATTAGTACGAAGCCTTTCCGTTTCTACAAACGTAGGGAAATGAGTCGTAGTTTTAGCGTCATCAGTTCAGGCAAAAAGCGAAACTACGACATGTAATCGAGTCTGATGAGTCTCTGTTGATCGAATCGTCATCATCACTAAGAGCACAGGGAAACAAGGGGCTTTTTGTTACAAGTCTAGTAGTATTATAGCTAAATATCTATTGTTTCTTTGAAGCCATTCAATTAAAAGCGATTGGCAATACTAGTCTCATTCCATAAGGACCCTCAACTTATGCTCATCTCATTGAATTGAATTCATGTTGTTGTTGTCGCTTTAGTGTCCAATCTCCACCACCAGAAAGCAGAAAGCAAATTTTATGAACACAAGAAGGTATCAGCATGTAGCTGAAAGGCTTAGTTATCGTTTGACATGTTGCGGATGCAGTTTGAGCTACAGCTACCCTTCGAAAGGCTAGTTTAAAAAGTGCTTGGTCAGAATATACGCGAACCATTTTAAGAAACGTAAGACCCTGGTGAAATCGAATAAGCTACTTATCGAAACGACGAGTTACTTTGACGATGTGAAATGTCTTCACGCATTCTGTTTATCCGTTGCAATCTGCTGTCTTTTCCCAAGCCGAAAGGACTGTTCTATTGTGAGTGTTGCCTCGCCCATTATATCATTGTCACTGTTTGTGTTAAGCTTTCAAGAAAGCCATTCAAACCGCTCACAGGCTGCTATTTCTGTTTTACCTATTCCACGTTCTTTGTAGACAAAAAACATGAAAAATTAATCTATCTGTTTGTGGAAATTTACTCTGCAGTCTTCATTACACGTTTATTATATTTACACGAACGTCACTTATGAATTGTTTCAAAAGCGCAGATAAGTTTTTTTGCATAAAATTTGGAGTCTCCTATATGATTTTACCAGGGGAGTCATAGAATTACACTGCAAAATCTACAGACCCGCCTGTAATAAACTGTTCTTTTTGGGATCAAGTTGTACAGTTTCTTGTATTAGGAGTAGATTTTGAAAAGCAGGCTCATGAGTTTATTATAAGATACTCTGATAAAAACTCCATCATTACTCTCTGAATGGACAGCTAAATTTATCAGTCCTCGACTTAGCACGTAACCTTGTATTTAAAAATTGTCAATCAAACATAGACTAGCTCCACTAGCCCCTCTATTTCGCTGTTGTTGTTGTTGCTGATGGCCAGCTCAATGAGGGACTAGTTGCCAAAGAGTATCTCAAATCGGAATTTTGGAGCGGAAAAATCTGCTCCTAACCTGATTGGAGCATTTTGGCGAAAACAATAGCTAATTCCTTTGTAGCCAATCAATTTTTGCTCTCTTTACTTTTTATTCCTCGAAAGCCTCCTTTTCAAAGTGAGGCCAATGCATGGTCCGAGATTTTCAAGAAACGCAATAATGGCGTCGGATCTCCTTGTCGCAGTTCGCAGCTCGATCGAGCAGAAGCCAACGAAGTCGTGGTGATTACGGCAGCCGTTTTTTTATAACATGAGCAATGGGAAGAAATGATTGTTTGTGCTCTGACAGGACATGGCAAAGTGTGATGTTTTTGCAAGTTTTTAGATGCATTTTCGAGCACATCCAACTCTCTGCCGGTGGTGGTTTGGTTGTTACTGTATCAGTCAGGCCCACTCCAGGTTGGTCACTTTTCGTTTACATTTAGCTCATGTATTTGAATTCATAACAACAATTAAACTGCAAACAGGTTGCTTGGCATGTGAATACTGAATTTCTTGCCTTTCTGTTGGGCTTTTGTTTACAGCTGTTTACTCTTGAATTCAGTGGTTTTGGTTTTGATAAATGAATGGATTTGCCTGAGAAGAAATTTGGTAGTCTTAAAAAAGGATTTGCCTAAAAATTTGCTTTACTGTATTTTGTTAGCATAACCAAGAATGGTCCACATTTATAAGTGGCTGAATCCAATAGTTTATTTAACATTTTTATTGCCTTGGTGTGCAAAGTTATATTTTGTTTGGTGTTGGGTTGCACAAAGAAAAGCAAAAGGGGGTGACATTTTTGCTTGTGATGTTAATAGTACCCATCACTTTACATTGATGTCAATGTTTTTAATCCACAGGGATTGTCTAAAGCAAGATAGCTGCTTCATTATTATCAGATCTCATGTCAGTATGCATTTAGATGGCACTCATCTTGGGGAGAGATTGTCTTTCTGATGAAGCAAAGCACTGGAACAAAATATAAAGAACACTTCTCTTGAAAATTTCTTGTTTTTCAGATGCTACTTAACTGATTGCTAAAAATGACAATGTATAATGCTAATATTATTTCTAATGTCAAATCTTTGGTTTCTTGATCTTTGGTCACTCTGAACTTCTCTGAAATTTTAATTTTGTGTTCACTATACATGCTCCAATTTTGTCAGAGTCACAAACTGTTTTCAATCGTTTTCAAGAATGTCCTTGTTTGATGATTACTGATCACAGCAACAACAACCGCAAAAACATCAATTCCGTTCCCTGGTCCGAATTTTAGGCATGCAGCGATTATGAAAACGAGGCTATCAAATCAATCCGATTTCAGATACTGTTTGGCAACAAGTCTCTGTATTAGCGACAGATCAGCTCTTAGGAGCATACAGAGATTGTGGAACCAGTCTAAATCAAACACCGGAGATACGAGCGTGCAAAGTCAAAACTTACAGTGCACCTGAAGCCAGAGGTTTTGAAAAAGGGCCTTGACTAGCCATGATTTGTATCATAGATATTTTCCAAGGCACCTGCTGCAAAGTTGATCTTTCAGTTTTTTGCTTTTGAAAAGAATAAAAGGTTCGTGGACATCTCATCGCCCTGATTAAGTAAGTATAATGAAAATATAGTAAGAATGATAAAGTCGTGCCACATCTCCAAAGAGAGCGTGCATGTGCTCCTTTTCCTCTTCTTTACACTGAGGATGGGATACTGTCCACGGATTGATTCCTCAAAGGAATAATTATTTGTAGAACAATTGAAGCATTTCAAGGTATAATTCTTTTCAAAAGAAACAGCTAAAGGTCAAAGTTGAAATTCTCTTGCAATATGCCTTTGGTGTGAAATCATTGCTATGCCCTTTTGCAAGACATCTGGTTTCAAGTGCACTCCAAAATTTGACTCTGTGAGGTCATATCTCTGGTGTTCGGAGGACGTTTTCAAAATTCAAGGTATGATTAATTAAATTGAAGATCAACAAATATGCCTATGAACGAAGAAAGTCCCGATATTTTATCGCTTCGTTCTTTTGTTTAGTCAAAAGGGATGGTTTGTTTTAAGACACCCGGTAGTTCCACTTATCGCAACAACATCAACAACATCAACAACAACAATGACAACAACAACAACATTTTTTATTTTACTAAAATTGGGACTTATGGACTTTCATATAAATATTTAAGAGGGAAATGAAGAGATTAAATGTGTGCCCTCTGGAACGAGGCTGCGGCGTTTCAGAAGCGAGGTATGCAGCCAACAATAGTTGGAAATTCTGATTGCTGCGGTGAAGTTGATGGGAGCAAATTGGCCCCAAAAATAAGGAACCTCTAGTTCACAGTGAAAGGTTTGTTAATTCTTGGATTGGAGAAACGTTCATTTAGATACTTGCGACTTTTGCTCGTGGCTAGTAGCACTGAAATCTAGAATTTTGAGGTGTTTTAGCATCGGAGGTTCGTGCCAGCATCTTAGGGCCATCCGCCATTGCCTGGAGCATTGAACTGAACTATGGTTCGTAGTTTGATTGTCCATCAGTCTATCAATAGCGACGACTACGAATATATACGAAATTGGTTGGAAAATACTGAGTTGTGAGTTATAAACATCCCTTTTACATCATTTCAATTACTAACTGAGATTTTCTTTCGTTTGCATTTCAGTTTCTCAGTTGGGAATGTTTTAGTTTCTCATTAATTGCACTATCTGAAGTATTGTTCCAGGTACGTTTTGTCTACGCTAAGGACAGATTTAGTAATGAATTAGCAGCTGCTGCTTTGATTGACAACGCATTTCAAAGCGAGTAGCGACTGCAGGCAAATTCTCTCATTTAGTAATCACGGGAACCAGTAGTTAAAACTGTTGCCTTGTGCATGCGAAATGTGGTTTCTTGGAGAAGTCCTGAGTTTATAACGACAGAAGAAGGATATCTCTAAAGATTTGCCAGGCGTAAGATGCGTAACGATATCTTTGACCAGCTCTTAGAAATCCCAGGAATTGATCTTTATCTCCGAGGCCCTGTGTGAACTAATCCTCTTTGGTGCTCCATGCTTTAACAATATTGCTGATAAATTGATTCTGGAGGCAACGATATCATTTATTTTGTCGACTGGAAGGATAGAGTAAACTGAATAAAACTACCAACAGCGCCCCTCCCATCTTATTTCATGTCTTTTATGACAATTAAGTTTGAATAAGTTTGTCCCACGTTGGATGTTAGTTAATGACTTAGGCCCCGTTTAGGCGATGCCGGACAATTTTTTATCCGTAAAAGTTTTTGTACGAATCAGTTACGTTTACATGGTACCGGAAAAATATTTGTTCGCTTTGCCTTTCCGTTTACACGGTGCCTGATCTGAACGTATTTCTGTGCTCATGACATGCGCAATAAAGAGCAAATCATATATCGTTTATTGTCTCTCGACATTCTTAAATTTTCTCTCCATTCTTCCGGTACAACAACGTCCACAACGAATACATGAATGCACAAAGCGTCCACAATGCACAAAGCGACAGTGTTCCCTGGTGGTTTTCACGGCAATATTGCTGCTTTGTTTGTCTTGAATTACTGGTTGAGAGAATTGCCTTTGTTTGTGATCACTAATCGTCTTAAATTCCGGTGCCAATCAAAATCAATGGCTGCTATTGTGTTACAAAATGTGTCCATTTTGTCTACGCTATTGCTACCATTTGTAGTTTGGGTATTACCTTTGGATTGCATATTCTCCATTCTTTTGTCACTAGATGCTTCCGCCTGGTTCAAACGTCCGCTTCTCATGTGCCGAACCTCCCTCAGTTAAGAGAGCCTCTTAAGTATGTTGGTACGGGAGGTGCCATTTTTGGATGCCTTTTTCCGAGCAGAAAATAAATTTTTAGGTGTCATTTTGGTAAAACCACGAGTAGTCATAATTTTTTGGGTGTCATTTTAGAAAAATAACTCTTTAGGGTATTGATTTTGATCAAATTTCACTTACTTGGTTAAAATTTTGGACCTTTGTCACAATCTTAGGGTATATTTTCAATGGCTTGTAAAATTTGGGGTATCGTTTTCGCGAAAATTTATGAATCTTAGGATGTGATTTCAGACATCAAATGGCACACCCCCGTCATCCGCCTGTTGAAGTTATCCCCCGGGCTCCAGAATTTTCGCACTCAAATGATGCCCTATTCCAGAAAAAATAGTCGACAAGTACACTACTAAACTCAAAATTGGATTAAATAATAACCCGATCTAACGGAATATTCCGCTCGCAGCGCTCTTTTCCAGCCATCTGATTGGCTTGCGGAAAAGTGACGTCGCTCAAAAGTAGGAACCCATTCAATTTTAGAGCGTAATCGTGCTTGCGAACAAACGAAGATTTTTGCGAGAGAAATTTTCCGCCAAATGGAAAGTGGGCTTAAGATACACCCGTTCAGACTGTGACAATGTTCGCGCTGCGTTATATTGGAGAACGAAACTACTCGTTGAGCCCTAGCATTAAAGGGGCAGTTGCATGAAAAAGTAAACAAGCATAGCGTTTGACAAGCCAATATCGTTATTTGAATGAAAAATTCCTTGATTAATTTGGTTGAAACAAAGGAAGTTGCGATTTCTCCAAATGCAATGCGTTAGGATGCTTAGCTGAAGCAGCGTGATAAACCATATTCTCAAATCTGCCTCTATCTCAGCCATCACTGCAGCTAGCAAAAAGAAGAGCGAAAATTGTATGCCGCTGGTCATGGCCGATTCGCAACGCGGGCACCACACGCGCCGCGCCGCAACTTCGAGGAAATCTCAAAGTTACAGAAATGGTTGGTACGCACGTGATGGAAGTATTCAACGAAGTAAAACGCTACTGGACCCGATCAACTCAAGTAGAAGCTAAGTATACATTGAATTTTATTTGAAAAGTTATAATGCAATAATTCTTTAAAAAAATAGATGAAAACAGACTTCCAACACTAAGATTTCGGGTCAAAGTCAGGCTGTATGTTTAGGCCTAAATCCAACTGCCCAATTGGAATAACAGCAAGTACTACATAATCTAGGGGAAACTGTTAAAAAACTAGTTAATGTTACAAAACAAACTATTCAAACCTGCAAAATAGATGCTTCTACAAGGATATTTATGCATGTCTGAAATCGTGAAATTACTGCGTCTCACGAAAATAATGGAACAGAAATGCCCAACACAGACACCCAATAAAAGCCCCTTATTGGCCTAGCTAGAAATACTGCATAATTTAGGGGGAATTGTTAAAAAAGTAGTTAATGTTACAAAACAAATTATTCAAAACTGCAAAATGCATGCTTCTAGAAGGATATTTATGCATGTCTGATATCGTGAAATTACTGCGTCTCACGAAAATAATGGAACAGAAATGCCCAACACAGACACCCAATAAAAGCCCCTTATTGGCCTAGCTAGAAATACTGCATAATTTAGGGGGAATTGTTAAAAAAGGAGTTAATGTTACAAAACAAATTATTCAAAACTGCAAAATACATGCTTCTAGAAGGATATTTATGCATGTCTGATATGGTGAAATTACTGCGTCTCACGAAAATAATGGAACAGAAATGCCCTACACAGACACCCAATAAAAGCCCCTTATTGGCCTAGCTAGAAATACTGCATAATTTAGGGGGAATTGTTAAAAAAGTAGTTAATGTTACAAAACAAATTATTCAAAACTACAAAATACATGCTTCTAGAAGGATATTTATGCATGTCTGATATGGTGAAATTACTGCGTCTCACGAAAATAATGGAACAGAAATGCCCAACACAGACACCCAATAAAAGCCCCTTATTGGCCTAGCTAGAAATACTGCATAATTTAGGGGGAATTGTTAAAAAAGTAGTTAATGTTACAAAACAAATTATTCAAAACTGCAAAATACATGCTTCTAGGAGGATATTTATGCATGTCTGATATGGTGAAATTACTGCGTCTCACGAAAATAATGGAACAGAAATGCCCAACACAGACACCCAATAAAAGCCCCTTATTGGCCTAGCTAGAAATACCGCATAATTTAGGGGGAATTTTTAAAAAAGTAGTTAATGTTACAAAACAAATTATTCAAAACTGCAAAATAGATGCTTCTAGAAGGATATTTATGCATATCTGATATGGTGAAATTACTGCGTCTCACGAAAATAGTGGAACAGAAATGCCCAACACAGACACCCAATAAAAGCCCCTTATTGGCCTAGCTAGAAATACCGCATAATTTAGGGGGAATTTTTAAAAAAGTAGTTAATGTTACAAAACAAATTATTCAAAACTGCAAAATAGATGCTTCTAGAAGGATATTTATGCATATCTGATATGGTGAAATTACTGCGTCTCACGAAAATAGTGGAACAGAAATGCCCAACACAGACACCCAATAAAAGCCCCTCATTGGCCTAGCTAGAAATACCGCATAATTTAGGGGGAATTTTTAAAAAAGTAGTTAATTTTACCAAACAAATTATTCAAAACTACAAAATACATGCTTCTAGAAGGATGTTTATGCATGTCGGATATAGTGAAATTTTTGTGTCTCCTGAAAAGTAAGAGAACAGACATGTCTAGTACAGACAGAATCCTCAAGTCACTTTATATCACTGATAATTGTCGTATTTTCATCATAGAATAAGTAAACTTTCAAATTTGATGGAGCAAGGGATTCACACCATACAGACTGCAGTGGCTTCATATGATGGCTGTTAGGGCAAAGTCTGGTACTCCTAGCAATTGAAGTTGAACTACATAAACAAGGACTTGCAGTATGGCAGTTCCAGAAAAACTACTGCTCTCTTGCATAAAATATCTCTGAATGAAAGTAGCTCTTAAGCAGTTATCAACTGTTTGTAGTTTGTTCATTGAAGATTTGTTTGAAGGACAAAAATTGAAATGTTTCTTTATACACACAGTACTTATCATACATTTAAAAAACATTATGTTGAAAGAAACTAAGAAATTTATCTAGCACAGAAATATTCTTATTCTGAGCATTAAAGTTTCTCATAAGTTTGTGAGTGGGTTTAGCAGATGTTCATTTTTTTGGTGGGGATGTCACAACTGTAACTTTGTGATCAGTAAGGGTGAATTTTTGTGAAAGAAAATGCATGTCTTTGTAATCAGGTTTTTGATAGAACAAAAGAATTTCATGTTCTCTAGAGTACCGGGTGACCCAAAAAAAACTTCACTAGCTAGATTGCAGATATTTCCTTGAAGAAAAATGTTATGGAGACAAACAGGGTATCAGCATGTAGCTGAAAGGCTCCTCTATCTTTTGATACATTGCTTGGTCAGTTTAAGATATGCCTACTGTCCGAAAAAACAATTAAAAAATATGGCAATTCATCCATTTCTTGGACCATCCCTTCGCTTTCCAGTCCATTTCTTAGAAAATGCGAAAAACGCTGAATTCCAACTGTGCTTTGGAGCATGAAATGTGAATGAGGAACAGAAGTCAATCATTTAGAAAACAAAGAATTTCCCCCGGCGATTTCTAATTCATCGCTATGTTGAGTTTTCACAAAATATTGACTGGAAAGTGATGGCAATTATTTCACTCAAAATGAGGAATCCTGGATTCAAAATTTTCCTTTAATCTGGTTTTTCGGATGGTGATCATTTCTTAAAATGACCATGCGGCATCTCAAAAGATAGCTAAGCCAGTTTTTTTGGGTCACCTGGTATGCATCTTTAGTCCAGCCATCCAAAACTTTTCACTCTCTGTGTTTACTGTTATTTGATAGCTCTGAAATCTATCAATTGAAATGATATCAAACTGATATCTTTTTTCCTGGAATTCTCTCTGCTCTTGTGGACATTTTGCACTCTAGCTACTAATATTGAAGTAATATCACATATGAATTGCAACAAGAAAGATGAAATGAAGCAGTCTCTAGCAGTCACATCAATCACTTCAACTTCATGTGGCCTACTTTTTTGTTAAATACAAGCAAGAGGGGCTGTAAAAAGTTTTAACAGTGTAAACAAAAGTTTTGATGGCTAATGGCATTGATTCATGTTAAGTGGACTGTGTGTACCCAAACTTCAAGAATCTGCTGACTCATGTTTCTTGATCGCACATCTCATTGGCTGATCACACTGATCAGATGTAATGGATTGTGCAACACAAGTCCTTTTCTTTGTTGGAAGTGATAATTGATGTTTAACACCAGGGTCACATCATATGTGGTAAAGCAGGTCTATTTATCATGATTCAATGCCTTTACCATACAGTAGCTCTGTACTGTATGTAAGATGGTAGTCCAAATGAGTAAGATGGGTTTAGTGGCATAATTTCCATCACAATTTACATAATTGGTTTCTTAATAGGCAAGTGGGGAGTTCAGTGTGTTGTTGAAAATTAAAATCAAATTAAAATAGGGAATTTCATGATCAACTTTGAGGAGGTAATTTTTCAGCTGTGAACTACAAATTTTCATGTTGCTATGCGGATGATAAAGTTACCATGGGCATATGTCTGTCTGACCCAAGAGACATAAAGGGCTGAAAGAAGAATTTTTGGTGGTAGGCATATGGCAAAAGAAAAGCCGCTAAAAATCTAGTGGTTTTTTCAAGTGGAAGAATGAGCTGTTGATGGCCCAACCCATTATGACCAAAATAATTTTTTTATTCAGCCCAAACATGTATGATGAAGACTCATGAAAATAATTTTGATACATCCTTAGACAGATGTTCCTTAAACATTGATGGGTTTGGGTGAAACTCGTCAAAAAATGGTTTGAAATGGCTAATAATCATAAAAGTGGCCCTGAAAGCAAGTTTCAGTAATTAGAAAAGGGTACTGCTATGAAAGTTGGGTGGCAGACCCCCATCTATAAGTCATGCCCCCCTGCGAAGACTGTTTGACATCTCTAGGTTCATCATCAAATCATTGTTTCTAATTTTGACATAACAACCAGTTTTTCCTCTTCTGTACTTCATACAACTTCTTAAAAAATGTCATGAATCTTTCAGGCACTTGAAAACTGAACCATCTTCTTCCTGCAGTTCATGTTGTCAAAATAAGATTAAATCTAACAGATTCAGTTTTGTTGTTCCCAGACATGATTCTTTAATGCTTGCTTGGGCCAGGCTTCAAACAATGGCACAAAAGAGCCAAAATAAACCATTTAGATATGCATGTTTCATTGCCAACTTTTCATCCATATCGTACAACAGTTTTCGTATATCGAGCAATTTTTGCTAGCAGGTATTCACATTTAATTACAAGTTCTTGCGTGAGATCTTCCGAAAGTACAGGAGTGTTCTTTACTGTGCAGCAGCCAAAGAAACCATACGTTGAGCTCCATTTAAACGACGAAAAAATCAATCTGTATGTATGTCAGCTTGCATCCATAGCCTGGTTTCAACAATTGATGAGACAGTAAACAGAACAGTGATCCCCAAAACTTTTTTCAGAAGAAGTTGTGCTCGCATAAAGACATCTTAGTTCACATCGCATGAAATAACTTAGGCCACACCACCACAGCTCTGCTCGCGTGAAATCAGAAATCATACTTGTTATCATTGATCCCCTGTGCGCGCTTCGCGCATGGCAAATACATTTTTCGCTCTTCTTGCTAGCAAACTTGTGAGGGTGGGAACGAACTCTCTGATACTTGTTTATGTAACAAGAGCCCTTATTTTGATATGTTATCTTACAGCTAACACAGGATAAACCTACAAAGATATGCAAATTTTTGAGAAGTAAGCCAGGACGGTGCAACTGCCCCTTTAATTGATGTTGAATATTTGTCCTCTTAGATTTCATATACATACTCATACGAACTACGGCCGTACCTGGACATCCTGCTTCATCTTCTATTAATGGAAGACTCATGGCAGAACCAACGACTACAACACGCTTTCAGGGGTATGTTTACTTATCGTGAATCCTTACTATGATATTTAATTGCATAAAATTTGACTCATAACAGTGATTTCTGTTTATTGATACCAAACTTTGATAATGGTACCAAATGAAAATAAAAATTTGTGGTAACTCATGCTATTTGAGAGTATACTTAAAACCCAGGTAGTTTTTGAAAGCTCAAATTCTCCTATGCCCAGAGGAATTCCTAGAGTTTTCAATATCTCTAAAATTAACTTTGTCTTGGATGCAATTGCCTGCACTTGATGTGCTAAAATCTTTACAAATAGCATTTTGTCCATCAAACAATGTAATTTTGCTAGAAAGTTTTTTTAGTGTTATGGTATTCACCTCTTATCTGCGAACAAGCCTGTGGGTGTTAAAATATTGCCACTGACAAGAGAACTGGACCCAAACTGGTGCTAGTAGCTACAGTATATCTTAATAGCGCTATCTTAATATCCTCATCTAGACACCTCTTCCACGCTAGCTTCATGCTTTCCAATCCTGTTACAGGAGTCTCTGATGACAGGGAGGGATTGTTCGATACAATACAACGTTCAAAGGCACACAGTCAAAAGAGGGGATATCAATGTATAAAGGCAATTGTACAGTTACTGAATAAGTAAGTACTCGTCTTGCTATCTATTTCGATAAACTTTTTAATACTCTAGGTGCAGAAATCTGAATTAGGAGCCGAAAATTAGCCTTTGTTATTGCTACACACTGGTCCCTTCAAAAAATCTCATATACGATAGAAAGTTTGGTTCGTCTTTCGATGTGTCATACACCACACGTTTTTTTTTCTTTTGGAAGTAGCTTGAATTTTGTTATGGACTGTCTCTGTTTTATTTGCTGAGTGTGAATGCATCTTTGTGTATTTTTGTATGTGAGACCCTCTATGGACTTATGTATTAGTCAAATTTATTTCACATATTTAGAATCGTAGGTGTCATTCATCTAGGAACTCTCTGACGATATGTCCTTTCCCGCCATGGATGGCACGTAGTTTACAACTCTTGTTGTTTTTTCTTTTAATTTTTTGATTCAATTAAAAGATACTTTGGTAAGCCCATAGTACTGAAATTTTCTTGATTTCACACGAAGGTTTAGCTTTTTACAGCATAGGTTCCAAATCTTTAAACCTACGAAAAAAGGCGGGTGTAAAATTCAATTCAATGACCTTTTTCTTTAAACTGGATAACAGAAAAGGAACTTTAGCCAATTTTCTACGATTTTACCGTTGAACTTTTCAGAAATCTTGAATATTTGTCGAAATTACAGCCTATTTCATATTTTAGCTCATTTTATGATGTGACGTCATCAAATTTCTAAATCTAAAACACAATATGGTAATAGCATCTTTAAATGTGAATAGCCTTGTGCTGCATGTCGATGAAATACGTATGCTTGTAAAGGAATTAGGGATTCACATTCTGGCCTTAAATGAGACAAAGCTTGACAAAAGTATTGATGATAGTTTGGTAAATATCGAAGGGTATACTATCATAAGGCACGATCGTGACCGCCATGGGGGTGGTGTGGCAATTTATCTAAAGGATACCTTGTTAGATAAGACTACTGTGAGAGAAGACCTTCCTAACTCAGCTCTAGAACTTATATGCGTTGAGATTAAACCTATTCATGCTGCTTCTTTCGTCGTTTTGGCTTGGTACAGGCCCCCTAACGTAAGTTTTGATATCTTCAATCAGATAGAGGAATGCCTTCAGTTTCTTGACAGGGAAGACAAAGAGATTATTCTTCTAGGTGATACAAACTGTGATATTCTGCCTAAATATTCCAAAGAGGGAAATGCAAATTCTAATGACCTTCCAACACATTCTCTTCGTTTGCTAGAAATTTATAATCTATTTGGTTTTCACCAGTTAATAGAAAGCCCTACTCATGAGACACTGGTCACTACTTCTCTGATAGATCATATAGCTACGACAAGCAAAACTAACATAGTATCTTCTGGAATACATAAATCTTCTTTCAGTGATCATTACTTGGTCTTTTGTGTTAGGAAATTTCGTGGTGCTTGCAAAAAACAACACAAACATATTTCTACCAGGCAAATGAAGAACTTTGATCAAACCGAGTTTGTCAAAGATCTTTTAGGGGTCGACTGGAAAGGCATTGTGCGAAATACAGACGATATAAATGTCATAGTTAACACCTGGACTAACATTTTCTCTCTTATCCTCGAAAAACATGCCCCAACACGAAACAGACGTGTTTCTGACAGATTCTGCCCTTGGTTGACTAATGATTTCAAACTTATGTGCAAGGCAAGAGATAAGTTGAAAAAACAAGCTATTCGCTCAAAATCCGAATTATTGATGCAGGCCTATAGAAATATACGAAATCAAGCTAATAGATTAAATGAAAAACTTAAGCGTGAGTATTTTACTCACAAAATTGCTTCCTGCGAAGGGGACCTCAAAAGCACATGGAAGACCATCAACAACGTTTTAAACAAGAAATCTAAAACCACCAACATTGCTTCACTAAATATTGAAGGAAAACATATTTCTTCTAATGCTGATATTGCAGAATCTATTAATAACTTCTTCTGTACCATTGGAGAGACGCTTAGTGACAAAATTCTCTCAGCAAGAAATCCTCTCCTTGAAAACGACTACGTGATCAATCCTGAAAAAACTAGGTTTCAATTTCACGTTATTGATACCCTCCAGCTTGATAGTTTTTAGCAAATTTAAAACCTCAAAGGGATGCGGTACTGATGGCATTGCTAGCTGTTTTTTAAAAATCGCTCTTCCGGTTATCTCAGAATCTCTTTGTGATATGTTCAATCTTTCAATTGCTACTGGTTGTTTTCCAGATAGCTGGAAAATAGCTAGAGTAGCCCCATTTTTAAAAAGGGTCAACCTGATGACCGATCTAACTACCGACCTATATCAGTTCTGCCTGTTTTAGCTAGGGTCTTCGAAAAACTCATTCATAACCAACTCTACGATTATCTCGACAAAAACAATCATCTGTTTTCAAACCAATCTGGCTTTAGAGCTCTTCATTCTGTTGTCACTTGCCTTCTTAATAGCACAGATGACTGGTATGTAAACATGGACAATGGCAGATACACTGCGAACATTTTTATCGATCTAAAAAGGGCATTCGATACTGTCGATCATGACATTTTACTTGCTAAATTGAAGATATATGGGATTGAAAATCTAGAACTTACCTGGTTTACGTCATATCTAACTAACAGAAAACAATTCTGTAAAGTAAATGGTGTCTGTTCAAAAACCAAAGATATCCGCTGTGGTGTGATAATATGCTGTGCTGTGGTGTTCCTGCCTTGGTCCTCTCTTGTTTCTGATCTATATCAATGATCTTCCGTTTTCTCTGAAGAAAGCTAAAGTGACGATGTATGCCGATGATACAAGTATTTCTTCCTCTTCTTCGAGTTTAGAAGATGTAAATCGAACTCTAAACAGTGAACAAAGTCTTTTGAAACAATGGCTGCTAGGAAATAAACTTTCCTTGAACATACTAAAAACTCAAGCTCTGGTTGTGGGTTCCCATCCCAAAATTAAGAAAATTATTGATAAAACTGTTGATCATCCGCAGTTTTTTATTGGCGACTCTCAAGTTGAAAATGTAGAGCGGACAAAGTATCTGGGTGTGATAATAGACCGGAGTTTAAGTTGGGAAGAACATATTAATATTCTCCGTACCAAAGTTTCTCGAGCAATTGGGTTTTTGAAATATGCCAGAAAATTTTTACCTCAGAACACATTAAGTAAAATGTATCGGGGCATTGTAGAGCCCCATTTTCGGTACTGTTGCTCGGTGTGGGGATGCTGTGGGGCGACCAAACTGCAAACCCTGCAAAAGTTGCAAAATCGAGCGGCGAGAATTGTAACGAAAAGTAAATTTGATACACCTGCTACGGCATTAATACATAATTTAAATTGGCCAACTATAAGTGAAATTATTAGAAGTGAAACTGCTACTAACATGTACAAGTCTCTGAATGGCCTCGTACCTGAGTACCTTTCCAACTTGTTTGTAAAAAATTCAACTCGAAATGTCAGAGAACTAAGAAATACTGAAACTGATCTTTCGCTACCACTGCGGAAAACTAAAAATGGGCAAAAGGCTATATCCTTTCGTGGACCTAAGCTTTGGAATGAACTCGAACTTGATCTTAAACAGGCACCCTCCCTTGCCACCTTCAAAAAAAGACTAAAAAATTGAAACACGTGTTCTTTTTATCATTCATGAAACATCTTTTTATTTTGTTTTTAGATTTTGCCACGGCCCCCTGAAAAGCAGTTGCTGAGCAACTGACGGGGCTACCGTGTTTAAAAAATTGAAAATGGAAAATTGAATTGAATTGAAATTGAAACCAGAAGAGTGAAAGAGTTTTGCTTGATACCATATTGTAGGCATTTATAAACAATGGTTTTCGTAAAAATTATTTGATCTTTCGTCAACAGGTTTTGAAATTACGATAGTTTTAAGCTTTTTTGAAACTTTTCTTGAATTCTTAAAAAAGAAGAAAAAACACTGCAATTCTGAAAATATTGAAGATTTCAGAAAAGTCCAACGGCAGATTTACTGTAAAATAGTTCAAGTTTCTTTGAAGCGGTTCAGTTCAAAGAAATATGTGACAGAATTTTACACCCAGCTTTTTAAAGATTTGAAACCTATGCTGCTTTTTACTGCTAAAAGTTTTTAATTGGTTGCTTATTTTTTGGATGCATGTAGTTTCTACCACTACACCACTACATGGTATTTGTCTTTAATATGTGACAGAATTTTACACCCAGCTTTTTAAAGATTTGAAACCTATGCTGCTTTTTACTGCTAAAAGTTTTTAATTGGTTGCTTATTTTTTGGATGCATGTAGTTTCTACCACTACACCACTACATGGTATTTGTCTTTAAGGCCCTGTTTATATGAGGAAAAACACCTCACTTGCCAGACCCGGGGCTGAGAGGCGAGATTCCACCTTCCAATAGAATCCTTTGTATTTTCATTTCGCGTTTACACGATGAACGCAACACCACCGGTATAGTGAAATCCCACCTCACAAGAGGTGGAATTCCACCTGGGTGAGGTGAAATTTTTCCATATAAACGAAATACCACCGGTAGGGTGCGGTGAAATGAAATTTTCTGTTGATTCTCATTGGTCAGTTCTTTCTGATTTCACGGAAAAGAAACCTTAATCCACCTCGCCTCTCAGTCCCGGGGCTGACAGGTGAGGTGAAAAATCTCATATAAACAGTGACTGAAATTTACCTCGCCTGTCAGCCCCGGGTCTGGCAGGTGAGGTGTTTTTCCCCTTATAAACAGGGCCTTAGATGCAGCACAATTTTTGCAAGAAAGCGACTTCTTTTGGCCTCAAAGCATAACATTATAGTAATATTACTTAAAAACAGTGGCTTTACCGACAATTTTGCCACGACTTCCTCTGATTTGGCTATTTTAAACTCTTCTAGCACTTCTCAAACATAGCACAATAGTTTCTTGGATTTTTCGCAATCCAAATACCAGTTTCTTATAAGCCAGTTTCTTATGAAATTGAAAATGTGCAAACCTGTGTTTTCAGATCAGTTTTTTAACGTGATAATTGTTCGACCCAACAAATTCCCACCTCAAAATTTTATTCTGAGAATCTCGAAGTGGCTAACAGTGGGTGGATGCTTTTTCTCTCAATAGGATTTGAAATAAACAATTATGCAAAATCTCTAATCCAAGAACATATGTTCTAAACCCACGCTCGTTGCTATTTCACCTTGTAAATTTCCAGTTCGCTGTATGTTGACTCCAGAAGTTTTTCTCCGTTGTACCATTTCTTCTGAAATCAAGAATTGTTTTGACTGCACTTTTAGGGATGAGCTGGTCTCCCAGTCACCACCTGGACCTAGATTTTTCACTGTTATCATCTCACCCCATTGGTGGTTTCGCTTAATATTCCTAAAACAACTTATTGAAGTCAAGGAGTGTTATTGTCTATATTTTAGCCAGCAGTTAGGGATGAGGTGGTCTCCCAGTCACCACCTGGACCTAGATATTTCATTGCTATCATCTCACCCCATTTGTGGTTTCGCTTAATATTCCTAAAACAATTTATTGAAGTCAAGAAGTGTTATTGCCTATATTTTAGTCAGCAGTTAGGGATGACCTGGTCTTCCAGTCGTCACTAACAAATATATGTAAATAGATAGTTCACTGCTACACCTCACGCCTATTGGTATTGAACTTCAAGACTCACGTAAAGTTTCAACGAGATTATACTTTCTCAGTCAAATCCTCGCCGTTTAAAACCTTGATTTAGTCAGCATTGGTGGATGAACTTGTCTCTCATTTGCCATTTGGACATATATTTACATAGATATTTCTCTGCTATGATTTCACGCCATTGAGAGTTAAGTCTTAAGCCAATGTCAGTTCTCAACGAGCTGTGTGCTGATCCAAGAAAGTCCCTTTCCTGGGAATGCTTTGTTGGAATTAAAACATCTTGTTAAAAACATTCAAGTCGGCGGTGATGGATTCTCTTTCTCGTACATAAAAGCTCCATCGTTATCCTTACATAAATATTTTACCAAGATGTGTTTTAGCCTCACGCTTGTTGGCGGGTTTTAATTGATGAAGACAGGGAAATTGCACTAATTGCACTAATTGTCTTCGATACTGCTGTCCCGGAAGGGGGGTACTTCATTTTTAAGTGATACTGGACGTGCCGCTCATATGGGTGGGTTTTCACCTAATATTCCGTATATATGGGTCTGTTTTTAACCTTAATTCTGGTAGATGGGTAACGTTTTTAGAATTTTTGTCACAACTGAAGAAATTTGAATAGACCTTGTATCCTCAGATCGCCGAAATTCATAGACATAATTACGACACCGCCAGAAATTCATACAAAAGGGTCGAAAATTCTTGAAAAATTCTGCCTTACAAATGGGTCCTTCTGTCAAAGTCTAGATTTACGTCGTGTCACGGTCACAATCAAGTGCCCCTCCCCTCCCGCGGAACTGATGTTCATATGTTTCTTTTCTGTAAGGTTTACAGTGACCGCACGAAGCCTCCCACCTCAAAAATCTGTTGAAATTAGTATATTTTGATGGCCTATTTCAGACAGCAGTGTAGGATGACCTTTTTTCCCACTCGTTCAAAGATATTTCACATGAATATTTCATCAACACATGCTCATCCTCAGGTCCATCCGTAAATAGCCTAATTACGATAGTCTTTCAGTGCCGGGACAATAAGAACAATAAAACAGTACCGAGTGAGTCAGTAAACACAACTTCGGTCTGCATGGCCACATTTGTAAATCATACACCAGAAAAGTAAAAGTGTTCTGCTAGATACCTTTTTGTAGACATCAGTAAAATATGGTTTTTCTGAAAATTGCTTGATTCATCTTCAACAGGTTTAGAAATTACGAAAGTTTCAAGTTTTTCGCGAACCTTTTCTTGAATTCTTAAAACGGAAGAAAAAGACTGTAATTCTGAAAATAGTGAAGATTTCAGAAAAGTCCAACGGCAGATTTATTGTAAAATAGCTAAAGTTTCTTTGAAGCCATTCAGTTCAGAGAAAGACGTCATAGAATTCTACACCCACCTTTTCAAAGATTTTTAAACCTTTGCTGAGAGAGGACAAAACAGTCGATCAAATCATTAAGAAACTCATTGCACAGAACGATAAAGAAAATACAACTTTTCACGGATGAGAGATATCGTATGCAAATTTATTGCAATGAGATTGAAAATCTTTAGTATTTGTTTGAAAATATATTTCTAATCATTCCCGAGACAAGTAAATTGCCGTTGGGCATTGTTCTGTGCAAGGAGATTCCTTACAATTTGATTTGATAAAGTGTTTCAGGCCAGTTTTTTGGCATGTCGCAGTCAAGAATGCTTTGTATCGTCGAATTATCCGAAATTTCAGTGCTTGTGAAAGCGTGAGGAAGATCACAAAAATAGTTTGATCTGTCAGCTTTTAGCCGGAATTTAAGTCATTCAAATCTCTCAAGTTCTCTTGATGCTGTAAAGTTTCCAAAACGGAAACTTTTTTATGGCTCACCCGGTAGTTTTTATCTTATTTGATGACAATCCTTTTATTTCCTTGCAGTAGTGAAGCAGCTGTTAAAATGATAAGATCAAACGAAGACTTGAAACATCGTTGGAAATCAGCAATTCAGTGGCTTGGCGATGAGCTGGAAAGGGTAATTACTCTCTGTTCTTTTCAACAGACCTTTTAGATATTCTGGAAGGGGCAGTCTCTGCCATAACTATTGAAAAGGCCACATATTTTTGCTCATCCCCCCCTTGCTCCTTAGAGTTTTGGTTCCTGGTTCGATTACGCGGTGCTTTCGGGTGTTACAGCACAGCCGAATTGATTTTCTTCATGTCTGCATGTCTGATGATCAGCTTTTCGGACCATCATTGTTTTTTGGGGTGGGGGAGAGTGAAGTATAGTTTCCAGCTGTATATTTTGGATCGTTTATCAAACGAAAGAGCAGAAAAATGAAGTTTTTCATGTTGTCTTAGCTAGGATTGGAGTCTTTATCTAGCTAATATCTCTACCTTTTTGGATTTCTAAATCTTGTACAGTGTTTGTAAGAGAAAACCTGACAAGGTGAGGCCAATGCAGAGATTTTCCAGAAGATGAACGATTTTGTTTTTCAGCTCTAAATGGAGCCACATAGCATCCTCATAATCATTTCTTCAGTTCTAAGATTAAACATTTTTTCGATTTGCTGGTTTCTTCTGTTGTACCTATGTGTTTGTGTGTGTGGCATCTTGTTTTATTTCGAAAACTTTAATACCAATAGCTTCTAAATATGAATAATAAGAGTAGCAAATCAATTTCGAAAATAGTTGCAATCGGAACAATAGGTAATTTAATAAGATATACTAATTTGTGGATTTTTTATCGATTTTAGTCGATGTTGTGTTTTTCAAATTGACATGCATTAAACAAGGGCAGATTTTGTAATTCAATAGCATCAGTCGCTTTCGTTCGCACCTCAATTCAAAGCCATTAGCGAATGCAAACGAAAGAAATTCTCTCAAGCACAAATTCTGAACAAACGAAGCCGCAAATTTGCCCTGAAACCACTACGGCAAACTCTCGTTTGTTGCGGGCAAAGGGAGGTTTTTAAGAGAAGGTATGCGCTTATAACAAAAGAGGATGGGTAAATCTAAAGTTCTGTCTCGCGGATTTTGTTTAGTTGATTCAGGAGCTGAGGAGTGACTGCGTACATCTGAGCAATAAATATGCAAGAATTGTAATGCCCTCTGCTCGGCTTCTGAATCACGAAGTACGGTAATGAAGAACGAAGTCACCTGGAGGTGTCTTGGCTTCACGATACCGAATGCGATTCATGATAATCCATGAGCGTTTTCCTCTGTGCCGTAAGGCAATGTTTTGAAATAGCTCTTAAGTAATATGATTGTTCGGAGTTCATTTAGCCGTGATTGTTCAAAGTTCCAAACGACCCAAAAGAAATAAACAACTCTCGACATAGACCTATGACGATGACTCTCTTGCTTCCCTGTGCTCTTTGACTTGATGACGGCGCTTCAGTCAACAGAGACTCATAATATTACTCTGAAAAACCTGGCCCTATTTAGGCCCACACTTTGCGATTCGATTTTGATTTTGATTTTAATTTCTTTAGGCACGGTGGCCACGTCAGTCAAAGGACTGATTTACAGTGGGCCATGCAAATAAATACAAAAATTACAAAGTATACATAACTAAAAAACCCTATTTACAAAATCTTTTTTATAAACAAATTAAATGATGCTAACTATAACATGAAAGAGAGACTCAGCATTCGGTGTTGGCATCGTTGATACGTTTTTTGAATATTTCATAAGATTTTGATGATTTGACTTCAATCGAAAGATCGTTCCATAATTTAGCACCTTTATATGAAAAGCATTTCTGGCCGAAAGCCGATTTGCGACGAGGAACGGTCAAATCTGTTTTAGTGTTGCGAAGTTCTCTCTTGCATTTATCAGACAGCCTGGCAAACATTTCTGTAAGGTAAATGGGAGCTTGGTCGTTTACCGATTTGTACACCATCTTTAAGGTTTCTGATTCGATAAGTTCATTGATGGTGGGCCAACCAAGTTTTCTGATTATGGGTAGGGCAGAAGCATCATAAGCACTGTTTGTGACGATTCTTGCTGCCCTATTTTGGAGTTTTTGCAGCCTATTGATAGCATTGATGCCGGCAACTCCCCATACCGGGCAGCTGTATCTAAAGTATGGTTCCGCCAAACTTTTGTACATTTTTTGTACAGTAACAATGGGCAGATACTTTTTGGAAAAACGTAACATCCCTAATCCGCGTGAAACTTTTTTCGTCACTGCTGAAATTTGTTCGTCCCAGCTCAGATGTTTGTCAACAATTACCCCAAGGTATTTGATATTTTCTACTATGGAAACATTCTCCTCGCCTACCACGAAAGAGGGCTTTGCTACTCTATCATCACTTATATCTTTCAGTCGTTTTCTGCTGCCAACTACAAGACTATGTGTCTGAGCAACATTCAGGGACAATTTATTACCTTGTAGCCAAGATTTAAGGTTACTCAGGTCATCATTGACGCAGTCGTTAATATGTGTAACCGAATCCGACGCAAACATAAGGCTTGTGTCATCAGCATACATATTAACGTCACAATGTTTCATCTGTAGATGGAGGTCATTGATATATATGATAAATAACAGAGGCCCTAGACAGGACCCCTGCGGTACTCCACAGGTTATAGATTCTATATTCGAGATCTTCCCATTTACCTTACAACATTGCTTTCTATTAGTTAAATAAGAGCAGAACCATTTCATTTCTTTATTATGAATACCATAAAGCTCAAGTTTTTGCAATAATATTTGATGGTTCACAGTGTCAAAAGCCTTTTTGAGGTCCACAAAGGTAAGTGCAGTGTACTTACCACCCTCTAAATTCAAGTACCAATCATTAGTGCACTTAAGCAAACACGACAGAACAGAATGCAACTGTCTGTAAGCTGATTGTTTACCGAAAATGAGTTTATTCGAATCTAGGTAGTGGTACAGCTGGTCATAAATTAGTTTCTCAAAAAAGCGAGAGACAACCGGTAAAACAGAAATTGGGCGATAGTTGGAGCTTTCATCGGCAGGACCATCCTTAAAAATTGGTGCAACCCTTGCTATCTTCCAACAGTCAGGGAACAGGCCCAAGGATAGAGACAAGTTAAAGAGTTGACTAAGGGGCTGAGCCAAAATCGGCTTTCCTGCCTTGAGGAAAAAGCTGGAAATTCGATCTAGGCCCGACCCCTGTGAAGTCTTGAATTTATTAATTGCTTTCAATAACTCTGGGGGCTGCATTGGTGAAAATGTGAAACGAGCAGCCGTTGGATTTATGTCATGGTCTCCTTTCAATAGAGTATTTTCCTTATCAGGAATTTTCAGCAATCAAAATCAGGAATTCCTACAGTACCAATCAGATTGCGAGATTTGTGAATTACTATCGTTACGGTGTAGATGTGATAGAATAGAATTTTCGATTCGATTGAAGAATTGAAAACACTCTCACGGGATTGAGATTCGAAGGCGTGATTCCATTATAATTACACTGATGATGGGAGAAAATAGGAAGAAGTTTTTCACTGTTTCATTATGATCCCCTCTTGAGCAAGTATTACCGCAGGGACACGAGGGACTCATCGTCATAAATCTTTTCGCGACACACTAAAAACAAAACGAAATTTGATTCGTAGGTAGAAAAACAGCAACTATTCTCGCAGTCTTGTAGAGGGCGTCATCTTTGTGATTGCCAAGTCATTTCTACATTTTCGTTCGTCAGTTGGTAGGGGATCGGTCTGAGAGCTCTATCATCTTTCGAAGCTCTTATCATACGCTATAGGAAACAGTTGGATTATACATATGAAAATGATGCGGTCATAGTTTGCGGTTTTTAAGATGAACTTAACCGCAATTTTTCACAGTGGCTTCTTGTTTCTTAGTAGCCACTCGACGGAGCGTCTGCCTTAAGACGTCGTCGGTTGATTTAGTCTTAAAATTTGCAACTTATGAGCATAATATTTTTATAAGTACAATTGAAATTTTTCCTAACACTCGTGATTGTATGGATAAACATGAAGCTTTTTGAAAATCAATAAATTTGATTTGTCTGCCAATTTTCATATTCACCATTTGTGATTTGAGTGTTTGTTGTGCGAAGGACCAGATAAACTTAATAGTTGGTCGTTGTTCTATTCTTTCGGGAGAGACACGACAAAGTAGTGACACAGACTACAGGGTGTCTTAAAAAATTGTTATACGTTTGATTAAATACTAAAAAATAACGATGCGCTGAATAGACTATTGGTCAAGTAACCCTTTTCCTGAGATTTTGAATTATTAATTTTTGACACAAGAATCTTGCAAAACGGCTAAATCAGAAGCTTCGAAATACCATTTTTGGTAAAACATCCACAGGCCACTCTTTCCGTTATTCAATTGTTTCAAGGCGAACCAAATGGGATCTGAACAGGTTTTAGATAACCTAACTTCCATGCATATGGATGCTATGAGGAACAGATTCAGTTTCTCGTCGATTATGTTTTGAGCCACTGTTTTGTGATACATGCAATCTTATGCGAATTTTGAAGATTATTGTATGGCTTAAATTACTTTAGAAGTTTTACTTGGTTTGCTCTGATATCAACGAGAGGTATGACATTGAATAACCTTCTTCTACCTCGATGCTCGTGCTTTTTTGCATTACAGGTAATCTAGGGGTCTCTGGTTTCAGCTATCGCATATTTTTGATCTTTGAAAGCTCGCAACTCGGTGAATTTTCAACCCATTTGCAAGATTCTGGTCTCTAAAATTATTGAATAATCTTAGGGACAGGGTGATATTCTCACGAGCCTGTTCATGTTATCGTTATTTGTTCAATATTTGATTAAACATCGAAAAATTTTTTCGAGATACCCTGTAGATGATAATTTGCATCTGTTTGTTTCATAGCGAGCACCATCTGCATACAACTACAACAACTGGTCACCACCCACACAGTCGAATGAAACATCAAATGGGTAAGTTTCTTTGCATCTAACCAAGTGTTCCATAGCATCAAATCAGTGATGGAATTGGTAGGGTCCAAAGAGGATTGCATAAATAATTAATGTTAAATCTATCGGGTGAGCTAGAGAAAGTTTCCAAGTTTGAATATTCGTAGCACCTAGCGTACTGGATGGAATGGGACGAATCCAGTTGTGCTTGATAGCCGAGAGACTGGGAATATCGGGAAATCTTGTGTTGGGAATAGAGATAAAATATGGTGAAATAGGTGAAAAGCTTTGCACTGTTTGGAACCGCCGACTCTGCCTTTATTTTGACTACATACGAGTTTTAACTTCCTTTCAGGTATTTCCTTGAGAGGTCACAAAGTGCCAGACTAACGTATGCAAAAGCTGGTGAATTTTTCGATGAGGTAATGTTTTTTATGTAGTATGTTTGACCGAAGATGATGTACAGGCGCAAGGGAAGCAAGGGCAAATTTTGGAAATCAAAGGCTGCAATCTTGATTGAGACAAATCGATCTTGCAGCCTCAGTGAATTCACAAGCAAACCACAATGTTTTGCACTCTCCGTTTATATTTTGATTGATTCAGTGCACTCACTTCAAATTGGTTTGTCTTTTGAGAAACATTGACTTTGATTCATTAAATTTGCCCGTGTTTTGTTTGTTTTGTCTGTTTTCAATTGTTTTGAGTGGGCTTGTCAGGATTTCTAGCTAGTGAAAGCTAATTTAGGCTCACTGTGCATTCCGGCAACGTGAGTTGTGAGGTCAGACCTCCGAGGTCACCCATCCGGAGTTTAACTTCACTCGACCGAGCTTAACTTTAGTCACCTGACGAAGACTGTATTGTATTAGCCACTCGGCCACTCACCCTGTTAAGCCCTTGTATGGGTTAAATGCTTTGAGGCACGCACTTATACGCGAATATACATGCATTGCCCCTATCTGCGATTCGTCTTAAGAAAAGTTGCAAAAATACTGAATGATGCACTATAGGTATTGATTATAACTAGTCTGACAAAGTTGGTCTGCTTATTAACATAGGGACAGAAATCGTACGAGTGCATGCCCTCACATGTACAGCATTTGATATACATAATCAAAAACCTATTCAGGTTGCTCAAGAAAAAGTTCTTTTATGCGGGTTTCTACTGTATGTTCCAGACGCGGAGCTGGGGTCTAAAACACTGACCATAATTTGATGTTGAGAGCTCTTTGCTTCAATTGAGATCGCACAAGTTGCAGGTTGCGCCTTTGCGGACTATTTGTTGTCGGCTATCTATTGTAATGAAAAATTTCGTGTGAGAAATAAGCTCTTGGAAGATTATCTTTTGAATAAGAGTCTTGTTGGTGAAATTAGGTCACCACATGGAATAATTTACGAAATCATTGGCAAAACACCGTATGCAGAAATAATATTTATTAACTTCATGTAAATTAAGCAGCTGCCATCACATGTTCTTACAAGAAACTGGTTTGTGAGAAACTAATACTAAGGTGGCTAAGATTTAAGAAATTCTACCAGGTGAGTAAAAAAAAAACGCCTGGTGTTTCAAAGGCTACTGCTCCCTGAATATATAAGCAACGATATTTTGCAATATTTGATTGAATAGCTAACATGTTCAATTATTTCAAGAATTTTCCTGGCTAAAATTGGTCACTCCGTTCCGATTCTGTAGGCAATTTTCTACAATGAATCCCTTTGAGAAACCTTAAAAAGCGTGCTAAAGTTACATTCAAAATATCCCTAATGTGTTTACCTGTCAGCGATGACTTTCAGCACGCTTTAGCACGTGCTTGCGTTTTGGCGGGTTGAAAAGTCTTCCCCCTGGTGTGAATAACTTATTCAGGGGCCTTCCATTCTCCCATGAGGACAGAATACATGAACACATCCAGGAGTCATTATTGCTAGGAAGTTTTACAAAGGGAAATTTTGCTTGCTGTTTTCGCTCGTTTTTGCAGGTTTTCGAAAGGGGCTTTCTGCAGAAAATCTCCTATTTCGACGGGAAGGAATGAGCGATTAAAGCCGGGTAAATTACTGAACCTAATTTGACATATCGGGGATTAAACAAGACAGTTTTCAACATCATTCCTATGATATTCAGGATCAGGATTTTTTCAAACATCGGGGGTTTTATTGACTCATCCGGTAGTATTATGCTTGAGAAATGTTAAGAAACTTTTATATGTTAAAATGCAAGGATTTTCGTTGAACTTCTACTCTTCAGCAATTTCAACTAACCGTTTGTGTGTTGAACATAATATAGCACCTATATGATGTTTTAAATGCCAAGAAACATATCTGCAGCAGTTTAGAATCTACGTGATGGTTCTTGCATTTCAAAATTGAGAAACAAATTAAGAAGCATGCGAAAATTTTCGTGTGGAGTCGACAAACTTTTAGTATCATGGCCTGATCCATGCTTTTTTAAAAGGAATGCAGTGTACGTAAAAGCTTGTCAAAGGATGGGCCTCTGACGGGGAATCTAATGAGGATAACAAGCCTGGAGATAAACGAACATGTTGCAATGCATCATTTCGCAATACTGAATAATAATATAATAGAATATTATAAATGATTTATTTTAAGTTGGCAGAGAAAATAGCGTTAGCTAATTAAGGCCAACTATACATAGTTCAATGAGAAGCCTAATTACAAAAAAACATAATTACAGGAAACCTAAATTCGTAATAAAATTTTTACACAATTTACAGCTGGAGTCAGAAGTTCTGATAGTTTTGATATTTCTTTTAAAAATCTCCAATGATTGGGACTCTTTGATTTCTCTTGGCAGAGTCTGCCATAATTTTTGATCTACAAACTTGATAGTATCAATGCCATACAAATTCTTCCTTGCTCTGGGCAGAGCAAGATTATTACTGCCACGAAGATTACATGGCACATCTGTGGTAACAAAAACCTCTGCCATAAAAGACGGATTCAAGTTGTTTACGGTTCATAAATCTCATTTAGGAGCAGCTGTAAATTCCTCTGATGAACCAGAACGTTATTATTCACGGTTTCTAAAACGTCTTCTTCGTCTGACTTGCTGCTGCGGAAAGGTTTATAGGGATTGTTTGAACGTAAAATTTTAGACCTTTTTTGAGTTAATCAGACAGGTGACGGCGGAGTTATTGTATAAGCACGGGGGGGGGGGGTTCTCAGTTAAATTTCGGGTAGGGGTGTGCCGCCCACAGTTTCAAAATGTGACCGTTGGCTAGACCAATTTTTGTAAAAATGGTACCCTTGGCTGGACTGATTTCTCCATTAAAAGTACCCTGAATTGGCGTTTTCAAGGTAAAACTTGTCAAATTTTCGCATTCTCAGGACATAAATTTTTTCTTAATTTGGTTTTCTTACAGAAATTACCGAACTTTTACAGTTCTTTGACCAAAATTGCCAACAAGAATACCCTTGCCTAGACTAACCTCGACTGAAATTACCAAAAAGTATACCCTTGGCTAGACTAGAGGTCCAAAAAGTATAGCCTTGTGGGCGGCACATGCTCAGGTACCTTTACTATGGAAGAACCCCCCCGTGGGTATAAGAAAGGCGATTTAAGAGGTGTATCCAGAACCAAATTGTTTTTTCATCACCAATACCAACACTAAGTTATTATTGTTATAGAAATCTCTACCTTGGCTATTTATTTTGGAACTTATTTGGCGAGAGTCCTGCAATTTTAATATAGGCTCGAAGTTTTATTCATCTAGGCAATTATGCAACGGATCTGGCATTTCTTGAAGTTGAAATATGCAAAGGGAGACGAAGTGCTGACCCTATCGTTTTGACCGACTGTGTTTCTGTGCATCGTTGCCATTGTTTCCCATTGTTCTTAATAGTCAAGCTAATTTGCATATTACTTCATTCAAGAGTATCGTTACTGCGCATGCAATTTGAGCCCGTTTGTGGGATTCGTCGAGAATCACAACTTATCCTGTTCGTAACCCCAAATATACTGGTAATGCCATTTGTACATGTGAAGTATTAAGTGATCTCCTTGCTGAAGTCATTTCATTCCATTTCATTTTCAATTTATTAAGGAGGGAGGCTCTTCACCCTTGTGGCTGATTTCAAGGGGCCCTCCACATATGCCGGCATGAAAAGTCATGTCGGGGGGAATAAAACTCATGGCGGCATGAAAATCTCATGTAAACACATTTTTCTCAGATCAGGGCGATATGAAAACCAGTTTTCCTTTTTTTCCTTCTAAAATATCTACGTCATGTCACGTGAAAGATGCAAGACGTAGGTAGAAAGTTTCATACTTCGTACCCCCTGCAGGGCTTGGAGAAACATTCATCTAAATGCTGGTATTGGTAGATAGCTAGTCTCATGGTACAACAGTGCTGGAAAACTGCATTTGGTGACGTTTTTAGGCTCGGTGGCTTTGAGAAAAAATAGCCGATGATGTAAGTTAAATTGTATAGGCCATATTACAAGGCAAGTCCGTTCTGCAAGTATTGGAAAGTAAGTCGTTGTTACAACGGTATCAGCACATGGAAACAAATTTTTGGTGTGAGTTTGTTGCTTTTTAATCTTTGACGCTGATTTTATCATTAGGACGCTGCGTAGCCTCTCTGGTGCTGCTGTGTGGCTTCTCTCTGCGTAGCTTCTTTCGCGCTGCTGTGTAGCTACTCTGTTGCTGAGGTGGTGGCGCAACTCCACCGCAGCAACAGAGAAGCTACGCAGCAGCGCCAGTGAGGTTACGCAGCGTCCCAATGATGAAAGCAGTGTCAAAAAAGATAAAAAGCAACAAATTCAAACCAGAAAACTGGTTCCTTGTGCTATCAGTTCAGTTAAAATTCGAGGCAACGACATATATTGACTCAATGGCTTTACTGTAATCCTATGTCTCGCTGCGTTGCAGGAACCCGATGAGGAGCCAGAACTAGAAGGCGGATCAGAAGCTCAAACTGGCACGGAAGAAAAGTTGGATTTAACACCAGATGGCAAAGAACAACCACAGACTAGAGTAAATACAAGCGAAAATATCGAACTTTCGCCAGAGAGCTTGGACTCTAGTCTCCAGGACCTCGGGGATAGTCTGGTGCAAAGCGAAGAGATTCCTCTTGGGGAAGAGTCTGATTAATACAGATTGAAGTAGGCGAAATATGTTGTCGAAACCATAGTCAAATTAATGTTGTCAAGCCCGTAGCTGCATGCACAGTTGCGCTAAAGATGGCACCAGGAATTTTTACCATCAACCTTTGTGGTATGGTAGATCAGCTAATCAGATCAATCGAAATTCCTTGAGACGCAATGGATCATGGGGAAATTTCAAGCTGCCATCTTTAGCGCAATCGTGAATTACCCTTATGGTGTTTATCCAAGCAAGCAATGAAACTATTGGACCGTATTTACAAATTCGTAGTCATCCTTAGGTGGACCTTAACGTGCAAATAGCCCTTACTGTAGCGGACTAGTGCTTCTGTTGAACGGTACGAAAGATTTCGAGCAAAGGGCTCATATCCTGATTGGCTGAGAGGAAATTTAAAGTCACTTGGTCTTCCGGACGAACGAAGCAATCATGGTTGCGTGCAAAGATTTCATAATGGATCACACTGGCACTTGGCTGAGTATTTCTGCAAAAATCCTCGAGTTAATTGTGACATCAGATTGGATGCAGCTTTGGCATCGCAGCTAGGATTCCCTCTTGCAGCTTTTATAAAAGCGCCCTGCTATCCTAGATCTTTCTTCTGCGAGTCAACAATAGGTTCATCTTTGATTTTCAGCGAAAGCACCAATTGAATGCCTACTGTAATTCCTTTGCTAGGCTAGTTCTGTTGTTGAAAGAAAGACCTGACCTCTGAATAGTTACAAAGTCTTTCTACCCTTGGACCATATCTTGTTTCCAGAATAAAAGACCATTTCGTTTCACCGTCATAAATATCAGTTTACAGCGGTTACTGAAGCTTGCCTAACTTTATTTTTTATTGTCTAATTCGCCTTGTGTGCCTTTAAAGGCCCAAGATGAGCCATACCAATTTCCTACATACAGGAGCGTTTCATATTGGATGGAGCTTGGGCCAGCGGTTTGTATACAATATTCGAAGGCAGGGTTAAGAACGTGTTCTATCGCATGTTCAAGTTTTCAAATGCTCTTCAGAACTTCTCTACTGCCAACCAAACTTCTGCACTCTTATAGACTCATGTTTTGGTAATCATATTTTAAAGCATATTGATATCCTTATTGGCAACTGTACATGATTTGTGTCATTATTACGTTGTTTAAATGACTTTGTACACAACGCTCTAGTATTCTTTAAAACGTTTCGTTACTGTCCACGTAGTTCAAATGTAGGATTCCAATGTGTGCAGATATTTGCATTAGTTCGATGAAACTTTGTTGCCTATAAATTGTGAATCAGATGAAATCTTTAAATTTATGCAAAGCTTTCTATTTACTCACATCTGCAGAATCAAACGGGCGTGAGAAAAGGAAATATACCGAGTAAGCCAGAAGGCCCATTTTCTGAAAATGCAAAGCTTCATGAGAGCTTAATGGGTTGGAATGAAGTGAATTAGCTTGAAAACCGAGAGATCAAAGTATTTTTGTTATTTCTCTCTCACAGGTGAAAAGGCATACCCTCTTTATTGTTACAGTGAAAGCAGTAGAAGCGTACCACCCATGTCGTCAATATTCAAAATAGAATCGAATCTTCATTGGATTTTGTTTTTTCTGCATAACTAAATCATTGAACATCCTTATTCCTTGTGGTTTCGAAGGGAAGGAACTCCCATTGTAATCCTTCATACGCCCCACCGGCCCCACCCAACAGAAGCAATATTCGAATCGTACGCAAGCAAATAACAAAACAATATTCGAATAGTCATTCAATCATAAAAATCTATTTTCAAATAATCTTTGAATTTACATGGTAAGCTACTTCCGCTTTCACTGTAAGTGCGTGGAATTTCTTTAGGCCTTGATCTAATGTTTGATCCCCATTTTCAGGCGTTTTGCAAACAAAAAAATTTCGTAAAGTCGAATTTACCTATATTTTTATACCGGATGACCCAGAAAAAATTGACCCAAGGCAATCTGTTATAGAAAGAAAGGTAAGAGGCCGATTAATATGCTTCAAACGTTGCTTTGTCGTTAAAAGACTAGCTTACGTTGTAAGAATTTTTTTGCAATTTCTTTGGTGCGGCAAATTTCCCGAAATAAGGATTTTGTGGAAACGGGGTTGCTTGATTTCTTCAAAAGTTGTCAAAACAAGGGATCGATTTCCAGCCATTTCACCGTGCCAAAACAATTACAGTGCCAAAAAATCGCGAAAATTACTCATAACGTAGGCTTTTGTCTTTTAGCGACGGGACAACGTTTGAAACATTTCAATCGGCCACTTACTTTTCTTTCCTTAACAAATTCCTTGGGTCACTTTTTCTAGATCACCTGGGTCACTTTGTCTAGATCACCCGGTAAAATCCGAGGAAAATCTTCGAAATAGTTTGGTTATTCAGCTTTCAACCAGAATTTGAATCATTCAGATTCGTAAAGTACTTTAGGTGCTGTGAAGATTCAAAAGCAGGAACTGATTTCTGGCTCACCCAATACGTGAGTGGCTACTGTTTTCCCAACATAGAAGCAATCTAAGTGAATCTTCCATAGTAGCTGAAGTACGTTAGCTGCAACCACTTTCAAAACGTTAAATCAGCCGTGTAAGGTTGTGTTTGCCCACTTCTTTCCAGTGAATTGCATGAAATGAAGTTTGGGCAATTAGTCGCTATTCCATCATTCCAGAATGAGTTTTTACCGTATCATCACTGTTTTCAGGGTTACAATGCTTCAAGTTGTAAAAAACATAGGAAGTATAAAAGGAAGCATTAATATTTCTGTGACAAATGGAAAAGCACAACAATATTTGAATCTGTAATCTGCGTGAGAAGATCAAGAGTTCCTTTTGGAAGAAGAAAATGGAGAGCTCACAGATTTAACTTCATATCACAAGAAGCCAAGATATGGCTTGGGTTTTAAAGATTCTAATAGGTTGTCATTTTCTGTAATATTGTTGTATACTGCTTGCAGTTCAGCTCAGTTGTTCAGTGGAGGAATTTAAAATATGTAAAATGTCAAATTAGAAATTAAAAGGACAAAATAATTTTAATCAATTGAGGAAAAATAATAGAATTGGCAAGAAAGTATAGCTTGTGAATGTCAAAAGTATGGCAGTAAGCAGAAGTATGCAGCTTTTATTGTTTATTTTGGCAATTTCCAAGATGTCACAATTTTACAGCTAACAGAAATATAGGAAACAGTGTAATTCTGAAAAAATGATAATAATATCAAAACTGTATGTTTGAGGTTATGGCAAAATGCCCCCAATTCCCTTCAAGAACACTGTACATCAATTGACTTTAGTCATTTACAGTTTTGCAAAGATCTAAATTTGATGACCATGCTCAGCAGAAACGTTGTGTTTGATTAGATTTGGAAATGTGTGTGGCTCAAATCTGTAAATCTGTTTTGCATTTGGTAGGAGTTTCTGGAGAATCAACCTCCCCAAGAAACCTCTAAGACTCCATAAATTTTGTTGTGGAATATTCATTGATTTGCAGAAGGCTTTTGATAAGTAAATCATCATATTCTTTTGATGAAGCTTGAGCATTATGGAATTAGCGGAACTACTTTAAATTGGTTTGAATCCTACCTCTCTGATAGGAAACAATGTGTTTCAGTAAATGGATCTTACTCTTGTTACCTGGGGTTCCACAAGGTTCTGTTCTTGGTCCCCTTCTTTTCCTAATTTATATTAATGATTTACCTCTCTCTTCCTCAAAACTAGCCTTTTACTTATTTCCAGATGATACTAACATCTATTGTGAATCTGAAAGTCTTGATCAGCTTCAAAGTGTGGTTAACAGGGAATTGAAAAAAGTGAAAATGTGGCTTGAGGTTAACAAATTGTCGCTCAACATTGATAAAACTAAAATTTAATAATTTTTGATTCACCTCAACGTTCTTTATCTAAAAATGTCAGCATCAAAATTGGAAAGTTTCCAATTAAGAGAACTTGTTATGTAAAATTTCTCGGTGTTCTTCTGGATGAAAATCTTTCTTGGAAGTATCACCTAGTGACTGAACTATCCAAAAAACTGGCTAGAACACGTGGTATGTTTTTCAAAGTAAGACACTTCTTGCCCATCAATATTTTAGTCTGTCTTTACAACTCTTTATTTTCGCCGTTTCTACAATATGGAATTTTATTTTGGGGTCTTACCTATGAGACTCATATCAATCCAGTATTTTTGTTGCAGAAAAGGGTCATAAGGGCCATTTCATTTGAACACTTCTCCCACTACACCTCTTTTCTCTGATTTAAATTCCAAAGCTGTATGATCTATTTCAATTGAAACTGCTTTCTTTTGTATATGATTGTGTAAATAAGATCTCTCCTTGTTTTCATTCTTTTTTTGATTTAGTTCAATCCATTCATCAACATGATACACGGCAAGCCAGTAAAAAAGATATTTTTCTAACTCAGAAAAATACTTCTCAATATGGTCTCCGATTAGTTCGTTATTTTGTTGCTAAGTGCTGGAATGACATTCCCATGGATACAAAACAATCACCCTCTACTATCAGTTTTTGTCATAAACTCAAAGTCTTCCTCTTTGAAAATAATTATCAAAATTGATCTTAGTTGGCACAAAAAGGTCACCATCCGCCCAGTCATATAATCACGGGGGGGGGGGGTTCTTCCATAGTAAAGGTACCTGGGGATGTGCCGCCTGCAAGGGTATGCGTTTTCAAACCTTCTAGTCTAGCCAAGGGTATGCTTTTTGCCAATTTCAGTCCATTTAGTCTAGCCAAGGGTATACTTTTTGCCAATTTTTGCCCATTTAGTCTGGGCAAGGGTATACTTGTTGGCAATTTTGGTCAAAGAAATGTCAAACTTCGGTAATTCCTGTAAAGAAATCCAAATTTTTTTCAAATTTTGGTCCTTAGAATGCAAAAATTTGGCAAGTTTTGCCTCGAAAATGCCAACTCATGGCACTTTGATGTAGAAATTAGTCTAGCCAAGGGTATCATTTTCAGAAAAATTGGTCTAGCTAGCGGTGCTATTTTGAAACCGTGGGCGGCACACCCCTGCCCGAAATTTAGCCGAGAACCCCCCCCCCCGTGCATATAATTTCCTCGTAAGTCATCAAATTTATGTGAAATACTTATTAAAAACAGGGGGTGCTCTCTCCTCGATTAGTCTGACCACTGAGAGAGCTCCTCCTTTAAGTAACTCCCTCCATACAATTTATCTTTACTTTTTGTTTTGTTCAATGTATATTGTATTACTTTCATTATTATTTTACTGATGTGTTAATTTTCTGTATTTTATATTTGTATAGTTTAGCTATTCGTCTGTTTAGTACTTCATAAATTGTATGTAGTGGAATTTAAAATATATCGGAAACTGAAACTGTTGCTCACATGGAAGCGCATGGGTTTGTAGTGTGCCAGGCAGCAGAGTAAGCCAGATTCAAAGTTGAATACGAAGATGAGTCAGCAAAATTTTCCACCATCTTTCAGTTTTGACATAAAACAATTCAGAGCTTTGTTCTTATGTTTTCATCAATGGCAGTCAATTTCATGACAATTGACATTATACTGGTCAACAAACACGCATTTATTTGGTTCTTCACAAGACTTCCACTCTCTTGAATTGCTAGACAGTTTTCAAGATTTCATTTCTTGGAGTTTATTGATGTGTGAACAACTTTGATGTTTTAATTGGGGATTGTATACCATGCAGGCTTCCATGAAAACGCCCTCATAGGAAGTCGGCCTAGGTAAGGCCAGCGCCAGTATTTCTCATTGCAGATTGACCAGGAAGATTAAACTGGGCCAAAATTTTAGGTATTTCCTTCAATTCGGTATGGGGACATGCCATTGGAAAGGGTATGGATTTTCAAGATGTTTGTATAGGAACAGTGTTGGATATTTGTTCACAATATTGGTATAAGGAACACTATCGATTTTCAAGATTTTGGTACAAAACAAGTAGGATTACTTTTTCTGTAAAATCGCTGTGAGGTCCAGTAAACTTTTTCAGAAAACTGGTGCAAGATTTTGTATACTTTTTCAAAGAAATCATATAAGGAACAGGTGTGTTTTTTGAAGTCTTGATGGCAAGTTCCCAACCAAAATCTGGTCAAGTGCACTCCTAGGGTTAAAGACCCTGTGCTCCCCATATTACTTTGGACTTGTGTAAACCTACAAATGATCATACTAGCTGTAAAAGTATTCATGAAGCTTTCCTTGTTCATCAATCATTTGTTTTGGAATGTCAGTTGTTTCAAATGAAAAGGACAGCATAACAAGGCTTCTTTGAGGATCGAAGGGTGACACAGTCTTTCCAATCACCAGACCAAAATCATCTTTAAAAAGTATGGAAATCACTTTTAAGCTGCACTGGATCATGGGAGCACATGGTATTTAACTGGTCCCATCATTTTTGTTCCTACAAAATCCACAAATAGTTTCAGACATTATTGGAGGAAGATTACTTCATGGACCTCTCAGCATTATCCATGAATTTAGCAAGTTTGATATCTTTATCTGACAAGCCTTGGCAAGCATGCGTTGTCAATGTAACATTCACTCTGTTGTAAACATTGAACCATTCTGGGTGGTGATCATTCTTTTCTGCTTGCATTGCAACTCTTGTCATGAAACCAAAGGCTTGATTGAAATTCTTGAATTTGAATTCTTTGTAAATAGCATCGCGCTCCTTGATAACAGACCAGCCACTTTTTATGAAAGGTTCCAGCTCTGTATCTTTTGAGTCTCCTGTCAATTTTGTTGCTCCACAAGGTGTTGTCTGGAGAATATTAAAATACAGGTAGACATGTGGTAAAAAGAGTCATAAATTAATTGATCAGAATGAATATTTAGAAGGTTGTGACGTTGAGCTGTCCCCACAGTCCCCTGCCTCATACGCTTATGCTTGGAGGACACAAGCCTGTAGTACTGAGGCCACATCAGCTGTTTGTTTTTTTTTCATTCATAATAAATTAAAGTTAAACTCAATTTCATTAACACTGTACCGCTCTTGGTGTAAGAAGACACAAGGTCATCTGGCCTACACCAAGAACAGCACTTACAATATTCAAATACAAATTCAAAAACCATCAGCTGTCCAGATTAACACAAGTCTGTGTTAACAAATAAGCATTGCTTGCTTGCATTGGAAGGAATATAACACAGAATTTTTCTGTCACTGTGCAAACAATTTTCCAAAATGGTGGTATACCTCAACAAGTTATCCAAGTGAAGACATTTTAACTCTTAGTGTGCAAGATCCATAGTGAAATTGGCAACATATGTATGCCACAGATTTATGCCAAGCACTTCTCTTTGTTACGCTTGGAGAAAATGCCAACTATTTTCAGAGTACATTGAAAGCACAAATTTTGCATTTTTGACTGCCAAATTTTACGTCAGCCATTCTTGAAGAAAAAAGAAATTGCCAAACATAAAAAAGAGCAACTGGCTAGAGTAGTTTCGGGTATCATGGAACACTTAAGGGAAAAACTTAAATCGTCACCTCAATTCAAGAAAAATTTGGCCACACTTGGTATAGCAATTAGGCCTAAGCATGCTCTAACGTTTCATCAATACATCCTATTTCTCAAACGATTTTTGTCGATAAGCGAGCCAAAAATTGAGCCCCGGTCGAGTCGGGCATTGTGGAACACTGTCGAGTATTATGGAACAAGGTTTTTCTTTTGTTTGTATACGGGCTTATACGGGCCTCTATTTGACACATCGCAAGAAAATGGCGACCAGAACAGAAATCACGTTCGTCGAATGTCCTTCGTTATCAGCGATACAGACTACACGAAATAGTGAAGCAGCCTAACTTCAACAAAAATATGGCGACGGATGTTTGAAGAGTTGCAGCTTGTGCAATTGGTGAGCTTCTATCTCACGTTCAGGCCGCTAGGCTTCATTTTCTGAAAAATTTTCCACAACACCCGATGTCTCATATAATACCCGAAACCACTCTAGACTATGCTGTTTTGAGATCTGTGGTCTAACATACACTAATCTAGACTTACAGACAGACGAAAGATCTATTACAATAACGAACAGACGAAAGATCTATTACCATGGCTGTTCTTATTCCAATTTGCAGAAGATTTCTTGCCTGGCAGTACGTTTTCCTCGTTTTCCTTGCAGTGATTTTCCGTAAAGTTAACCAACTCATTCCGGCCATTCTTTTGTTTTGTGCACGTGCACAACAACAACATAACTCGTTTTCACGATGAGGCATTTTGGCCTAGCCACTAATCGAAGAAAGGGTCCAGAACAGAACACTGATCAGTGGTGCAGAAGCAGAAGGTTATCATGGCACAACAAGATCCTGACACAGAGGAAATATTAGGAGAGAATAAAGCAAAGAGTAAAGTAGTAGAAGATGAAGAGCTTGATGCCCTTCTTGACGGTAGGAAAGAAGAAGTACACGCTTTTTTATAAGAAACTAGGATCAGGCCATAGTACTAAAAGTTTCTTAATTTAACAAGAAATTTTGTCCATTTTAGTACTAAAAGTTTCTTAATTGGTTTCTTGTTCTTTGAATGCATGAATTGTCAATGTGGTCGCTAACACCGCTGCAGATATGTTTCTTGATATTCAAAACATCATATAGGAATAAACAGTAGCTATTCTGTTATGTTGAAAACACAAATTGGTTAGATAATATTTCCCAATAATAAAGGTTCAATGATCTATTTGCTATAAAATTCATGCTTTTAGCTGTGAAAAGTTTCTTAGCACTTCTCAGACATAGTACTAGTCTAGAGTTTCTTAAAATTTTGGCCATCTTAGTACTAGTTTCTTATAAACCAGTTTCTTATAAAAAAAACGTGTATTCATCACATTTTCAGGAGAGTTCATCACCACAGCGTGCCATTTTATTAACATAGAGAAACTCTCTCTTAAGAGATACTCTCTCGAGCGGGAGGCCTGTGTCGTGTCCTTAACAGGAGACTGTCCCAACAAGAACAGGAAATGATCTTTGACAATTGTTGGTTTATGAGTCTCCACCAGACAGACAGAAGAAATTAATTTAATCAATGCTAAAAATGCTGTACTTTACGACGCTTTCTTAGCAGTCCTGGACACTTACATGACGTTACAATGGCAATGAAAAGGAAGTCCACAATGATATCACAAGTTAAAAGGCCAGGCCATAGGCCAGAGAGTTGAATCCTGTTGAAATTAAGCATCAACTGGGGGTGTGTCCATGAAGTTTCCTGTTAAATTAGGCTGTATCCGACTATTTTAAGGGGGGCATGGTCTCAACTATTTTTGACTTGCAATACCCTGCACTTTCAGCACATATGACCAGTTCCGTACTCTTTACCAAATGGGAAATGTTGCCCAATCAGGCAACACTGTTTAAACTTATTGAAATTGAACTGCCATTTGGGAAACAAAAATAGAACAAAATTTCCTATGGTGAGTTTGTGTATTTTTTTATGTTGAATCTGAATATCTAAAAAATTTGAAATCTGCTGTACTGTTTTTTGCACTGATACAGTTTTATACTTTGTTTCCCATTTGGGAGATGGTTTCCCATCAGGCAACAGACTGCAACAGTGGTGCGACAGATTGTTTCCCAGATGGGAAACGTTGCCTGATCAGCAACATTTCCTATTTGGGCAAAAGTGCCGAACTGATGGCCCCTATAGCAACTTTCCCTATATGCCCCACATGCTATCTTGAGCTATAGTCAGATTTGTCCCTTGATCTGCTGCAGTGAATGAACTTGCTGAGGAGTTAGCTAGAACTTGTGGAATATCTTAAAGATAAGATACAGTATTTCCTTTTTGTTGAAGTGTTATATCTACTTGCAAAAGGCATTGACAACTAGCGTTGGAATTTCTCACTCTCTTTTTCACATCACTCCATAACAGAAATTGGAGATTCATTTCTATGTAATTTACTTTGATCTCTGTGCAGTGCTGATTGTGTTAATGTAAGAGGAATTGTTACCTACATTACGTAATCTGTAGTAGCCTCATTCTTGCCTTTTAAGAATGAATGAGCTTTCTCCTTACTTACTTCCATCCGTCAATCATATCTTGTGAAACTAATTATCTATTGTAAGTTTGGTATATAAAGCTATATGTTTGATAATTTCTTGTAACCTTTGATATGTGAATGAATGTCACACAAATTGTAAGGCGTCTTCAGTGCAAAGAACTCTTGCTCCCTTATGGCGGTGCATATTGTCATCCCACTACAAATTGGACTAGTAAAACCATTTACAAGGCCAATTGCTACTTCTACTTTTGCCATTGATGGAGATCTTGTTCTTGCTGGAGGCGAGGTGAACAGATCCTCCACCAGTTTGTAGTAGGATGAAGATATGCGTTGTCATAAGGTAGTGAGATTATGTTGCACTGAAGATGTATGTTACATTTTATGTAGGATTCATTCACATACCAAAAGTTACAAGAAATTAGCGTTTTACATCAAATTTACAACATATAGATAATTAATTACATACCATGCAATAGATGGTTGACATATTGCTACAGTATGATGCATGACAGAAGCAAGAAAGGAGAAAGTTCATTCATTTTTAAAAGATGAGAATGAGGCTGCTACTGATTACTTAATGTAGATACAATTCCTGTTACATTAACAGGGGGACCTCCTTTTAAGGAGTTCCTTCTTTAAATCATGCCCCACACATACATATCATACTGCACTGCAGCTTTTGCTCACACTGTTTGAATTTTGCCATTTAACATGTGAAATTGTTTGTTGTTTTAATGTTTTGTTGTTTTTCAACAGCATGTATGGAAAAGTATGTTGGAATTTGAAACCTAAGGAACCTAAAACCTTCTCAAGACTGACTGACATATATTCATTGTATTGTATATATCTATTTATGTATTTGAAAACTTGTAAATATTTCATTTCTGGTAAATGATACATACAGACAAATACATATATAAATCTTTTGACTGCAGATGCCTTGAAGGACTTCTCAAATGAAACTATTGCAAATGTTGGCAAGTCAGAGAAAACTGTAACTAGCAAAGCAAAGTCCACCAATAAGAGCAAGGAGAGACAGGGACCCTTAACTTATTCCGACCAAAATATGGAGGAGCTATTTTCAGAAGAGGGCTTTGCAAAAATGGCAGAGGAATTTTCAAAAGCTTTCCAGTCAATGCCAGCAGACGACCTTGATATATTTAATGGTTTCAATGAGAGTCCTCTACAAGATTCTAAAGCCGGAGGTAAGGAAAAGGCTCCAATGTAAACCTGCAAGCAAAACGTTTGTTTTTAGAATCAGCCTATCTATATCTCTACCGTGAAGTGCAGTCAGATATTACTGCTTGAAAGTGTGTTTTGTGATCTGAATCTTACATTCTGCATCTCTTGGCAAAGGTTTTGTTAACTTAGAGTTTGGCCTGAAATATGAGTAAATCTGACAAGCAGATGCTGAAACTTGAAAATCTTGAGGCTGAAATGAAACATGCTCTGCATTGTTTGAAGATCTGAAATGGCTTTGAATTGATCCCCTGTTTTTGATGACTTTTTGAGAATTTCAATCATCACTTTTTCTTGAAATCCTCATTTCAGGAAATTTGCTTTGACAAAAAGATTGCGAAAAATGCTTATCATGCAGGTAATCTTCCAGCGACAGAGCAACGTTTCACTCATTTCCATAGGCTACTTATAGCACATTAACACTGACACATTTAAACCAGCTTTATCTAAACCAGGTTAAATTTCAGCCAATCAAGCGCACTCGATTTGTTGGATCGTCCAATCAGAAAGCTCCTTTCCATAACCTGGTTTAGTCTAAACTGGTTTACTTGCAAGGGTGAATGGGGTATTAATTTTCTTTAACAGTTTGCATTGGATTACCTTTGGGTCAGCCTGTATATACTTGATGCATCAAAGAGTAAATTAGTCTCTTTGATGGCTTATTCAAAGTAACTTGTTAGAATCGTTTTTAAGAGTAGCTTGCAAGTCACTTGTCTAAGACTGCGTTCACGCAATGCCGGCACATTTTGAGAACGGTGAAAAAAGTGACGGCCGCAAAATTTGAGCTAGCGTTCACATGATCCTGGTACAATTTGAAAACGGTAGGAAATTTGACAATAAAATCTCGTTGCAGGACTTTGATGCTAAAGAAAAGTACCTACATCCTATTTCGAAATCTGCTGGCAAAATGTGCCGTTTTCGTGTGAACTGGAGGCCTATCCGTCACATTTTTCACCATTTTCAAAATATGCCGGCATCGTGTGAACGCAGTCTAAAAGGTGATCTGAAGCGAAAATTTTTATTGATGCAAGTGAATAGCTCGTTTGAGTGATAAAGAATGTCGTTTATGATTTTGTGATACCTTTTTTCATTTTCGAGTTATCCACCCTTTTTTCATTATTGGCTGATGACGTCATTTTATGTGCAAAAAGTGAAGAAAGTGTATGTGGCTTGTTGCTGGCAATGTTTCCAAAAAGAAATTGAATCAAAGAACTTTTCTTCAATTGGCATGCCATTTTGAGCATCATATCAGTCCATGAGACAATTTCTATTACATTTATTCAGCTCAACTTAAATGTCTCCTGCAACTGCAAACTTCCAAAGATCAGATATAGCTATATTTTAATATGTCGTCCTAGTAATTTGCAAAGAAAATGATGTCAGCAACTGAAATTTAATATCAGTAGATAACTTGGAAACGAAATGAGATATCAAAGAAATTTAAAGAGGATTCCGTATCATTCGACTGTGCCGTTCATTTGCATCAATAAAAAATGTTCACTTCAGATCACCTTAAAAGCTTTGCCAAATGATTCAGCATGTCTCATCGGAAAATTGAGATCGTTTCATACTACATTTCATTGACTTTCGAGCGATCAAGACAGCAGGGCTGCAATTAAATGTGGTAAATACTGTTAAATACACCTTGAATTTTCTTATGATCAGGTGCATCTGCTGAACAGAGTTTAGAAGAAAATCTAGAAAAGGCATGGGAATCAATGACTCGAAATCTCAAAGAAGCGAAGGTAAGCACACTGTTTTATAATGAATTGAACGGACCACGGAATCAAGGACCATGGAACTACGGAATTAATAAAGGAAAACATTAAATAAATCTCGCAGAGGAGGTTAATAGATTGACAAATGAGTCAGAAGATATTCTAAATTTTTCTGAACTTGTAGTTTTCTAACTATTTGTCAGAATTCATTCAACTGATAATCAATACTGCATTGAGCTAACATGTCAAGTTTTGTAAAAGATTCATTTGGTCAAAACTCGCCATTTCATCGTAAATTTACTTGTGATTTGACGAAAATAGTCAGAATCCTTCAAAACCGGCCTAAAGCCACAATCAAAGCTGCTGACTATTTAGACTACTGATGCTAATAAGGGTGTGATTGATTGGTACCAATTCTGAAAACGGTAGACTTGGCGGGCTCGGCTTTGGTGTTTGATTGATTCCCAGATTCCGAAAACGGCTGGTTTGCCAGGTTTAGCAGGCCTGCTGAACCTTCTGCTCCAAGGAGCAGAAGGTTTAGCAAACATCAAAGAGATTTTTCGGTTTCGTTTGCAAAACTCTGAAAACGATGCGAGTTTGCTCGAGTTGCTACCGTGGTCCCAAGCATCAGACGTGGCTTCACATTTTCTCCAGGATGAATCTGAAACCTGCTGTTTTGAAGAATTTTGTGTTGAATTAGGAAATGTGTTTCTGTCTCTGCGAAGTCTGCCGTTTTTTTCAGGATTTGGTAGGTTTGGAATTACCAATCAACACACCCTAAATGATGGAGAAGAGAAATGGCTTAAACACTGTCCCGAATTGTAAAAATTGCAAACAGGCTCACTGTCTACTGGGTGAGCCAAAAAAGGTTCCCACTTTTGGAATCTCAGTACCAATAGAACATTCTACGCAGTAAATGTATTTTAACGCCAAGGCAAAGCGCCCCCCGTGTTAGACATCCTAGTAAGTCTCCCCCTGTTTAATACTAGTTCCATGTCCACGTAGTCAGCGATGCTCAATTCGTTCAAACTGTTCTCAAAGACGGTCGTTGTTCACGTTTGTCAAAATTTCAAATTTCCTGTTTGTGGCGAAGAGATTCGAAATATAACGCATAATGTCTGCAATCGAAGTGATCAAAGAGAAGGAACGGCGTCTCACTCGACAAGATTGGATGAGGTCGCACAAGCAAACGTTAGTGCTTCGATGTGCCGCCTATGGACTATCGACGACTGGGAAAAAGCCCGCCCTTGCTGAAAGGCTGATGGCATACTTGCATCCTTCAGAGGAGCGTCCCGGTACCAGCCAAGGAATCGAATCCGACCAATCGGATACTGAGGAAGGGGCAGCTGATATCAACATTGCCACCACCAGCCAAGCACAGACGAATATACCTTCAGTTTCAGTCTCTGTGGCACCAATACCAACAGTCCCGGCCTATACAACCGGATTCGACATCGAAAACATTCGCGCAATGATTCGGCAAGAAATGGGTAATGCCTCTTTCCCGTCAGCACACCAACAAGCTCTGCCGAGTCATGCAAATCTATCGCCCGCCTCGCTCATTGCTCCTTCTTTGCAGCAGCCGTACCCAACCAGTGCAAATAACGATCAACACCTTGCGTTAAATACCACAACATTTCCAGGGGAAGCCCAGCTGCTGACTCAACCAGCTCAAGGTAACTTTAACACTTCTATTAAATCAGGAGCCGTTCTTCCTCCCCTGTCTGAAAAAGCGTTAAAGGCGATCAAAAACAGGGAGTATGTTGATCTGAATTCACTTCGGCCACATTTTCTTTACGATACAGTGGAAAACCCATCAAGTTTAAGTTTTCAACTAAACCCGCAAACAGATGGCGAGGGTATGTTTTCCCTGTCATCAGTACGTTCAAACAAACAAAAAATAAACAATGCCAGTACATGGCTCGAGGCTTGGAATATTTTTATCAGAGCAATGGTTCATTTCCATCCAGAACTTGCACCTGAGCTTCTAGCATACCAGGAAACCATTTGTGGATATCGACGAATGTATCCAGCCTCTTCGTGGCTTAAATATGATACGGCCTTTAGGATGAACTTAGGTATCGATAAAACATTATCATGGGCACGTTTTGATGAATATGCCTACAACAGATTTATTCGAGGCTCCGGTAATCAGACAAGCAAGCCTAAGCTCAAATGTTTCAAGTGTTCTTCCGAAGACCATCTCGCTAACGCATGCCCTAATGAGACTTTTCGTCCGACCTTACAAAACTCTTTTCGTTCCTCAAGTGCCGACCACCAAGAACCAAAACTGTGCCGTCATTTCAATGCCAACAAATGCGCCTACAGTAGATGCAAATTCGCCCACACCTGTTTCAAATGCAAGGGAAACCATCCAGCCATATTTTGTCAAAACACTGGAAAGAAATTTTAATGGGCTTCCAGCGATAGCCCCGTCTCCGGTAAATCTGTGTAACTTAGAGTATGAATTAAAACAGTATCCGGATCGCTATATCGTTGATGATATCTTGCAATCATTTAGTAAGGGTTTTAGCATTGGTTATTCTGGCCCGGAGTTCTCCTTCACAGCAGGAAATTTATCGTCGGCGAATATGTATCCTAAAGTACTTTTTGATAACATTTTAACTGAACTGCAAGAGAGAAGGGTGGCAGGGCCATTTGTGCGACCCCCGTTGCCTAACTTTCGAACCTCCCCGGTCGGCGTGATTCCCAAAAAGGAGTCAAACAAATTCCGAACAATAACTGACTTATCATCGCCGCAAGGCAGTTCCGTTAATGACTTTATTGCAGACAGTGAGTCCTCGGTTTCGTTTCATCATTTTGACGAGGCTATTAGAATTGTTGCCAAGTTAGGTAAAGGCGCCTCATTAGCGAAGCTTGACGTAAAAAGTGCTTTCAGAATTTGCCCCGTGAGGCACGAAGATTGGCACCTATTAGGCTTCACATTCCAAAACTTGTTTTTCGTTGACCTTTGTCTGCCTTTCGGCTTGCGTTCTTCAGTGAACCGATTTTCACGTTTGGCGGATCTAGTTTTATGGATTATGCAAAACAATTATTCAGTCATTCACTCAACTCATTATTTAGATGATTACTTTCTCGCAGGTCACGCGGGTTCAGACGAGTGCAGTCAGGCGCTAGACAAAAGTATTTCTCTATTCAGGAGGCTCGGTATTCCCTTGGCTCCCAACAAAATTGTTGGTCCATGTAAAGTAGTTGTGTATTTAGGGATTGAAATTGATTCCGAGGCTATGGAACTACGCCTCCCTCAAGAAAAGCTTGATCCTCTGCTGCACCTTATCCGTACATTTGAGGGCAGAAAGAAATGTACCAAAAAAGAGTTACTGTCTTTAATTGGAAAATTATCGTTCGCTTCGAAAGTTATTCCATCAGGCAGAACATTCATCCGCCGCCTGATTGACCTTTCAACAACCGTAAACAAGCTGTCTCACCGTATTTCGTTAAATTCCGAAGCAAGGGAAGACTTAAGGTGGTGGAGCTTATTTTTGCCATCATGGAATGGCAAGTACAAAATTTTGGAACCGTCTGTGACTCAGAGTGTACATTTAAATTTGTTCACGGATGCCTCGGGGAAAGAAGGGTTTGGTATTTATTTCGATGGCAAATGGGTGGCGGGTCGTTGGCCTGAAAAGTTCTTACACAATTCAATCCAATGGAAAGAGCTATTTCCAATCTATTTGGCATGCATCATATGGGCTCCTTTATTTCACAGGAAAAGATTAGAATTTCATTGCGATAATCAAGCGGTAGTCGATATTTGGGGATCAAACACCACGAAATCAAAAGAAATTATGCCAATTTTGCGAAAAATGTTTTTCGTGTCTGCCTCTCACAACTTCACAGTAAAAGTTAGTCATGTCAGGGGTGTCAATAACTCAATTGCCGACTCTTTATCCCGTTTTCAGATGTCCAGGTTTCGTGCTCTGGCACCAGCAGCCGACAAAGAGACTACACCCATTCCCCCCGAGATATGGAAGATCTGAATCAAGATTTGTTATCCTTACAGGCCATGGCATTAGCCCCCTCGTCGAAGAAAACGTATCTTCAAGGCCAGCAAGCCTATCACAAATTTTGCGATGAATTTGGTCCCCAGCCTTACCCACTTTCAGAACTAAATCTGCGCCTTTTTTCAGCATTCCTTGCAAGAAGTCTTAGTCTAGCAACAATCAATACATACCTTTCAGCTGTACGTTTACAAAACATCGAACTTGGTTTTAATCCGCACAATGACATGCCTCTCCTCCGCCTCTTATTGCGGGGGATTAAACGAGCTAAGGGTGCCTCCGCCAGGGATAAGCGCCAACCGATCACAGTAGAGATATTGAAGCATATAAAGCAAAACATACGTGTCTCAAATTTGTCGCCAAAAGACCAATTAATGCTATGGTCAGCATGCACAACAGCCTTCTTTGGTTTTCTGAGAGCGTCAGAGTTTTGTTCCAGCTCAAGAGAGTCATGCAATCCGTCTTCAACGCTACTGGTGAAGGACGTTAGTATTTATCCGAACGTTCTAGTAGTGAACATTAAAATGTCAAAAACAGATCAGTCGCGGGAGGGGCACCAAATCAGATTAGCTCCATCAGGATCAAGCGTATGCCCCTATCGAGCTCTATCGAAGCAGGTGCGGAATTGTACAGTTCCTAACAACCCGCTATTTATGTTTGAAAACAAGTCTTTCTTGACGCGCCAGGTATTCTCTGAACAAATTAAGCAGTTTCTCCCAGCCTCTTGTGATGCGTCTTGCTTTTCCTCGCATAGCTTTAGGATAGGCACGGCAACGAGTGCAGCTAGCGCAAACAGCCCAGATTGGTTGATAAAGACCCTAGGTCGCTGGTCGAGCTCCTGCTACCATCGCTACATCAGGGGTCCTACTAATGCCATTGATAAGTTTCCAGCGCAGCTAGCTAAGGCGTCAAAGTCTTAGGGCATGACAGTCCCATGTCAGGGGTTGGCAGTTTTGGGCGTATTTTGGCGATAAGGCTACCAACAAAATTGGTAGCAAAATAAGTTTGTATTGATTCCAGTTGTTTAGTCACAGTTCACTTGTCTTCTTAACTTAATTAGTTCGGGCTAGTAGTTCTAGCCCCTTGATAGTTTGTGTTCCTGTTGGATATACAGTTGTTATCTTTCAATGGACCTCAAGTTTGACGAATAGATTCATACTGCTAGAAGAAAAACTGTTTTATTGACATTCAATTATTGTCAGATTGTACTATACTTGTGTTTGCCAGATACGACCCCAAATTCTGCCAACCAGTGTTCTTACTTGCGTTGACCTCTCTTTTATGGTGTTCCGCCATTGCCGCAGGAGTTAATAGAACATTCTACGCAGTAAATGTATTTTAACGCCAAGGCAAAGCGCCCCCCGTGTTAGACATCCTAGTAAGTCTCCCCCTGTTTAATACTAGTTCCATGTCCACGTAGTCAGCGATGCTCAATTCGTTCAAACTGTTCTCAAAGACGGTCGTTGTTCACGTTTGTCAAAATTTCCCCACCCTCCCTCCCATTCATCCTCTCGGGTCGTATCTGTATATCCCGCGTCACTACGCAATTCTCTGATGTTGCATGCACAGTAGCCAGTGGCGGCAAATTGCCACAAAGTCTTTCTCCCGCTATCGCACAAGATTATTGAAATTAGGAAAGTTGCCCACAAGGCGTATGATTAGGTTAGGGAAGTGGTCAGCAAGTATTTGTATAGTGAGGCCAGTGGCCGGCAAGTGCATGATTAAGTGAGGCCAGTGGCCTACAAGTGTATGTTTAAGTGAGGCCAGTGGCCTACAAGTGTATGTTTTAAGTGAGGCCAGTGGCCTGCAAGTGTATGATTAAGTAAGGCCAGTGGCCTACAAGTGTATGTTTTAAGTGAGGCCAGTGGCCTGCAAGTGTATGATAAAGTGAGGCCAGTGGCCTGCAAGTGTATGATTAAGTGAGGCCAGTGGCCTACAAGTCTATGATTAAGTGAGGCAAGTGGCCTGCAAGTGTATGAGTAAGTGAGGCCAGTGGCCTGCAAGTGTATGAGTAAGCGAGGCCAGTGGCCTGCAAGTGTATGAGTAAGTGAGGCCAGTGGCCTGCAAGTGTATGTTTAAGTGAGGCCAGTGGCCTGCAAGTGTATGAGTAAGTGAGGCCAGTGGCCTGCAAGTGTATGAGTAAGTGAGGCCAGTGGCCTGCAAGTGTATGAGTAAGTGAGGCCAGTGGCCTGCAAGTGTATGAGAAAGTGAGGCCAGTGGCCTGCAAGTGTACGAGTAAGTGAGGCCAGTGGCCAGCAAGTGTATGAATAAGTGAGGCCAGTGGCCTGCAAGTGTATGAATAAGTGAGGCCAGTGGCCTACAAGTGTATGAGTAAGTGAGGCCAGTGGCCTACAAATGTATGAGTAAGTAAGGACAGTGGCCTGCAAGTGTATGATTTAGTGAGGCAATTTGCATGCAAGCGTATGAGTAAGTGAGGCCAGTGGCCTGCAAGTGTACGTTTAAGTGAGGCCAGTGGCCTGCAAAGGTAGGAGTAGGTACAAGGCTCTGCGAAAAGGCTACCAACAAAATTGGTAGCAAAATAAGTTTGTATTGATTCCAGTTGTTTAGTCACAGTTCACTTGTCTTCTTAACTTAATTAGTTCGGGCTAGTAGTCAGGGGCGGATCCAGGGGGGTGCAACGGGTGCGCAAGCACCCGTCAAAGTTGCAAGGAAATCATTGAGGGCAAGCTTCCTATAATCTTCTGTTGTAAAGTATTTGATTAGATATCATTTGTTCAAATACATGAATGATGAATTTCATGAGACCGCCATATTTTCACTGCCCCAGTGCCCCCCTCCAGCCCCACCTTCCCTCGACAGTAAATTTTACTAGACGCTGGGCATCCTCCCACGGCTTGACCAACACAAACAAACAGTCTTTATTTAGAAGGGGAATCTCCTCATTTCCTTTCCGTGCGGAGGCAAGCACAGCGCAAGTCACGCAATGAAGGCGCCTTGGTGCAAACCAATCAGAGAGGTGCATGAAGGGTGCTGGAAATTGGCGGGAGCACCCGTACTTTGAATCTGAGGTGTGCAAGCCAATAGGAAAGAGCCTTGAGGGGTGCAAGCCAATAGGAGAACGTTTGATAGAAATGACAAGACCATTAGCCAATCACCAAATGAGGAAGAAGCTTTTTTCAAACCAGAGAACCGCGGAAAAACATCAGCCTGTCAAATTTCGGCCCAAGATGTGAGATTATCTAGGCTGCACGCAGGCTAGAGATTATCCCTTTTACGAGGAAAGAAAGTTTCGAGTTGGAAGTCTCAAGATATACCAACGAATCCGAGGATGTTTTGAACCACTTTTGAACCTTCATCAGACACCAGAAGTTATCAAGCAAAGGCTCAGCCAGTGAGGCAACGTCGGTGGTTATGGTAGGCCCTATACACTTTATGTAGCGCTTCTCTAGGCCAAGAATTAAATCTAAATCATTTGATTTAACAATCATATGACTAGGACAAGATTTTTTATTTACTTTTGTATTGGAAACGTTAAAAGTTTAGTTGTTTGAATTTGGCAGTCGCTGCTACGCGAGTTGTTGTTTGGCAGGGTGGTTGATCACGATTGTACAGAATATCAGGTAGGACAAAAGGGGCTTTGTAGCAGTAGATTGTCTTACAAAATATTATGGCTCAAATCACAATTCTCAAACGTATTTGGTTTCAATGAGTTTCTTAGCCCTCCTTGTAATGTAAAGGATGCACAATTACCATACAAATCAAACGAAATCCCACCACCGTTCTTCAAATAGGAAATGTTTTGATCTTGGTGTTATTTGCAGTTTGTCCTAAAATTTCATTTCATTGAAATAGATAGTTTACACTGTCCTCCCATTTCTGCGCTATCCAAATTCTGAAAAGTCTGAGAGAAATTGCTATTTAATTGTCTAACTGAAATTAAAGCTTTGAAGAAAAATAAAGGGCGTGGTCATGTTTCAGCAAAAGTAAAGGGCGTGGTCCCCAAAAAATTTTCCGGGGGCTCCGCCCCCGCCGCGCCGTCCTATGGCGGCTTCGCCGCCACATACCCTTGGCACCCGTCAGATTTACACCTGGATCCGCCCCTGAGTAGTTCTAGCCCCTTGATAGTTTGTGTTCCTGTTGGATATACAGTTGTTATCTTTCAATGGACCTCAAGTTTGACGAATAGATTCATACTGCTAGAAGAAAAACTGTTTTATTGACATTCAATTATTGTCAGATTGTACTATACTTGTGTTTGCCAGATACGACCCCAAATTCTGCCAACCAGTGTTCTTACTTGCGTTGACCTCTCTTTTATGGTGTTCCGCCATTGCCGCAGGAGTTAAGAGTAATTTATGGATTGGAATGAATCAAATTCTATTTGACAGGCGAAAGATTGACGTAGTTTTGCAACTTTGTTCGTGTTTTTATAAGCATTGGACATGTAGTTAAATTTCACTTTACAAAAATTCGTTAGTTTGGAAATACTTGATCAAACCATAAAGAGACTCCTCGCACTGAACAATAAAGGACGTACAACTTTTTTCAAACGAGAAATATCATCAACAAATATATTGCCATGGAAATTAATTCTGCATTCGTTCAAGAATCTGTTTCTTATAACTCCTAATAGATGTAAAACATCCGTGCATATTGTTCTGTGTGAAGAGATTTCTTACAATTTTATTAAGTGCATCAGGCCGTTTTTTCTTGCATTCGCAATCAAGAAATTTTCGTAAATTCAAATTTACCTTCGTTAGATCATGTGGTAAGGGAATTTAGAACATGTTTCAAGGATTCCGAGTTGGAATATTTTCAAAAATCACAGGTAATTTGGGAAGACAATGATAACGAGCTATTTCTTTGTATTTAATTCGACATGCTTGCCTTGCTACAGAATGATAATCAGTTTAACAAGGACAGATTTTGTAATACAATAGCATCAGTTGCTTTGATTCACACCTCAATAGACCATTTGCCAATTAGGAAAACGGATTGAGGCGAGCGCGGCCTCCGACAGCCCTAGTAACGGTCGGAAATTCGGGGAATCCTCTGCATTTCAGTATACACGGCAAGCTGTACCGTTCGGTCTAGTCGCTGTGTAAACTCGAATGTTGTACCATCTATTTACCACTTCCAAGAGTTATGTGGTTCTTTCCTATCAAGGTAAGTGTTTTCCCTTGATTTTCAAGCCATTTTCTCATCTTTTCAGTCACTTTGGAAAATGCTTCGAGGCACTTTAACTCGACGTATTTTCAACGATTGGAAGGCGGCTCAATGTTTAGGCCATGTCAGCCGGAAACTTCTCCCTCTTCAATGGCCTTCAACGGGTACTGTTCCGACTGTTGTTGCTTTTAAAATTGGCTAAAATGGTACGAAGCTTTATTATGGACCCTTCGAAGAATTTCAAACATTGTTCTTCCTTCACTTATATGGGAGATTATCTGCTCTAATCTTCTATGAAATAGCTCAGCATCAAGGTAGTTTTGACAACAAACTGCAAGTCGAAGGACTTTTAACTTTTGAAGAAAGATTCGAAGGACAATTTATCATTTTGGATAAATCAGCGAGGAAACCTAAATGTGCTTCGAGCAGGTAAAAGTAACGATCTTTTCACCTGCCAAATGCAATTTAGTTGAAAAATATTTTCACTTGAAATCAATCTTTAAAACCTCCGAAAAATAAAGCAATTCAACACTTATTCTTTGCACCGTTGATTTTCAGACGAGAAAAGCAAAAAGAATAAGCCAAAAGTGAAACTTGATTGAAGCATATTTAGGTTTCCTGGTTGATCTACGAATTTCGTGGATTTTCCTTCGAATCTTCTTTCAAAAGTTGAATAAAAATTGTATCAAAATAAGTCGAATTAAAGAGCCTCGAAGTACACTCCAAAATGATTGAAACAATGAGAAAATGGCTCGAGAATCTGGGGAAAACACTTAACATAGTAGAAAAGTACCAAACAACTCTTGGAAGGGGAAATAAACAGCAAAATATTCAAGTTTGCACAGCGACTAGACCGCTCAGTGCGGCTTACTCGTTTCACTGAAGTGGAGAGGATTCAGGCATTTGATAGGGTATGGCACGAAGTTCTATTATATAAACTGGAATGTAATGGCATAGGTGGTAATCTTCTTGGAATTATCAAGGACTTCTTGCATGCTCGTAGACAACGTGTTGTATTAAACGGGAAATCTTCTGATTGGTCCACTGTATCAGCTGGTGTACATCAGGGGTCAGTCCTTGGTCCATTATTCTTTCTTGTATACACCAATGATCTTCCAGAAAATGTATCATGCAGTGTGAAGCTATTTGCAGATGACACGTCCCTCTTTTCCGTTGTAAAAAACGAGTACGACGCAGGCTTAGATATGAACCGCGACCTTGAAAAGATCCGAATGTGGGCATGGCAATGGAAAATGTTATTCAATGCTGATAAAACAGAGGAAGTTATCTTCTCTTGGAAAAGAACTAAACCACACCATCCTATTCTCAAATTAGGGAATGAAGAAGTTAAAATAAGTGCGGAGCATAAGCACCTCGGAATGATCTTGGATCATAAACTCGATTTTCAAAGTCACATAAGAGAGGTAATTCTGAAGGCACATAGAGGTATTGGGTTGATAAAATATCTTTCCAAATATGTTTCTAGGGAGGTACTAGATCAAGTTTATAAGCTTTATATAAGGCCACACTTAGATTACGGGGATATAATCTACCATAGATTTGACCCTGAAATGCATCTTGAAATCACAAAAAAATTGGAGCAGGTACAATATTCAGCGGCTCTAGCAGTGACTGGAACATGGAGAGGTACAAATAGACATAAGCTTTATGAGGAACTGGGTTGGGAGACCTTATAACACAGAAGATGGTACCGTAGATTGACTCATTTCTTTTGTTTAAGAAGGTCCAAATCGCCTGAATATCTTTTGAATGAAATACCACAAGAGCGCCAATTAACGTACAATTTGCGAAATCCAAGTGCATATGAGCAACCACAGGCAAGAACAGTTCGTTTTTCCAATACTTATTTTCGAAACACGTTGTTCGAATGGAATTCACTTGACAGCGAGATCCAAAATACTACTACAATCGCGCAATTTAAAAAGAAATTGCTCTCAATCATTCGACCAGTTAAAAATTCTACATATCGCGTATCTGATATCTCAGGTATAAGATTATTAACTAGGCTCCGTCTTCAATTTAGTGCCTTGAATGAGCATCGCTTTAGACATGCCTTTGACTGCCTCTCTCCAGTCTGTAATTGTGGTTTAGCCAATGAGGATAACGAACATTTCCTCCTGCACTGCCCACAGTATTACACCTTTCGTTTGGATCTCTTTGGTCAACTCTCTGACATCTCAGGAATCGATCTCACTCGCCTCGATCATAGATCCCAGTGTAATCTTCTTCTATATGGAAGCCCCCGTTGTAGCGAGATAGAAAATAGCATTATTCTCGAGTCTACAATATCCAACATCAAAGATACCGGCCGGTTTGATTAGGGATATATTATCCTAAACAGCAGCAGCTTTTACTTTTCTTTTTAAATTTCTTTCTTAGATGTCTGTCTCTGGATAAATGCTGGAGAAGTCTGCAGGAATTATCTTTGACCTTTAATCTTTTCAATTATTATATCCCTAGTTCCGTAGAAACTCCTGGCATTTACATTGAAATACACTTGTTGACCATTTTGTTTAGTTTACTTCTCTATTTATTTTTCTTTCTTCTTTTTTTTTCTTGAAAAGTATCAAGTTAAAAATTGTAAGTACCATTCATAGCCAGAACTCGGTGACCTTGCGTCTTTTTTGGCTATGGATGGTACATTAGTTGTATTTAAAATTTAAAATATTTACTTAATTTTTGAGACGTATAAAAAAAGAGGATTCCCCCGGTTTCCCACTGTTACTAGGGCAGTCGAAATTGGCCGCGCTCGCCTCAGTCCCTTTTTCCTGATTGGCAAAGGGTCGATTCAAAGCAATTAGCGACTGCAGACAAAGGAAATTCCCTCAACCAGTAATTCAAAACAAACATAGCTGCGAAATTTCGCTTGGTGCCGGCGAAGGGTGGGTTTTAAGAAAATTTATGTGCTTACTACGAAATAAAAAGGGTAGATCTAAAGTTCAGTCTGGCAGATTTTTGTTTACGTGATTCAGAAGCCAAACAATAGGCATTGCAATTCTTGCATAATTAGCGCTCAAATGTTACCAGTTTCTCCTCAGCTCCTTCATCAAATAAACCAAATCCGCCAGTTTCGCTATAAGCACATAAGTTCTCTTTAAAATGTCCCTTCGCCCGCACCAGGCTAGAGTTTGCCGTTATGGTTTCAGGGCAACTTTGCAGCAATGTTTGTTTTGAATTAGCGGTTGAGAGAATTTCCTTAGTCTGCAGTCGCTAATCGCTTTGAATTGAGGTGTGAACCAAAGCAAATGATGCTATTGTATTGCAAAATCTTTCCTTGTTAATCAGTTTGAGTAAATCTGATGAATGTTAAAAAACTACGGGCTCACATACGCGTGGACCTCATAGTTTATGGCTAAGAGCATATCTAAATAAGCATTCAGCTGGTTCCCTCCAACTTGGGTAAGGAACCATACCCAACGAAACAGTAAAGGCAAAGAAAGGACCGAAGAAGCAAAGGTCAGTTTTTGAAAATTTGTTATCCAAATTCTTTGAGGCATGGCCTAGTTTTGTAGCTAGGTATTCGAAGACTGGAGTACAGAAAGAGAGGTATGTAATCTTATTTAATTGATAAATGCACCTAGGCTTGCCTTCTCCGTCCTCAAGATATTTTCTATAATGTCTGTTTGTTGGGATGGTCAATTCTGCTTGTAAAATCGAATGAAACTCATGATCTAATCTGTATTACATATTTCCCAGGGATAGGGGTACATAACATGTTGAAGGTACGGGTATATGCCATCCACGTGAGTTTTTTTGGCTGAAAATTTTCCATACAAAGTCCATTTCTAGGCAAGTGGTCCTTAAACATGGATTTGTTTCGTTGACATCTGAGAAATGGCTTAGAATGGGTATTTTTCGATCAAAATAGAAAGGGCTGCGGAGGCAAATTTTGGCAATTAGAAGCGAGTAACGTTCTTCATTCTTTTATATTTTTCGTTTTTAAATAGCATCTTCAAATGGGATTTCAGATGAAAAAAAGGTTGATGTTGTATTACTTGAAAAACATTAAGAGAACCTCGACCCATGTGCTGCTAGAATGTGGCTGTTATCGTTTAAGACTTGAAGTATTTGTTTTATTGCATGAAGCATTTTACAAGAGACAAGACACAGTATTGATTACACTGCTGACAAACTACACTAAAATAGGAAGGAGAAAACTATTCAGTCTAGCACTATTTTACTGGCATTACTTCGAGAAGTGTATGAAAGATATATGATTTTATAGATTTAAATGAAGTGAAGTGATATTTAATGGAAGTGTTACATGAGGAGAACCGGAATTTACGTCAGTTCGGTTCAGCAAGTACTAAGAAATGTCCTACATTTGTATGAATCTAAACATATTTAAGGAATAAAGTTGTTTGGTTGGCAAATGTTTTAGATCTTAGAAAAATAGGAAAATTAAGCCTATAACGTCAAGAGATCAAAGGAAGGTATGGGCTTGCTGTTTAAATTTTCTATTGAAATTAATACACCCTATTAACAATGACATAAGTTCGTTTGAAATGCCTCGTTCGCCTCGAGATGATGTGAAGCTAAATCCCAAAAGTGTGCATTGCTCTCAGCAACGCATGAAATAGTTTATATTTGCATAAAATAGGTATGGTGTAGATTTCTTGTTGTGTTGTGTTGTGTTGTTGTGTTGAGATGATGTGAAGCTAAATCCTAAAAGTGTGCATTGCTCTCAGCAACGCATGAAATAGTTTATATTTGCATAAAATAGGTATGGTGTAGGTTTCTTGTTGTGTTGGGATTTGCATCATTTGCTTTAAAGGGGCATTCTGCGAAAGTCAAGTCCATGCAAAGGTTTATATCGTTATCCCGATCGAAAAGCAGATTTTGTCAGCCCTCAGAAATCGTTTTCCTGTTCTCGATCGCACTTCTCAAAGGCAAGATATGGAGAGAAACATTTGGACCGATTTCAATTTTAATACCCTACTATTTTGTTCTTCGTTGTTGGCGAACAAAGGTTGCAAATTTTCGTTATTGTCCGCCGGTTAGTCGTCGGTGAGCATTGATGGGTTTGTTGCGTGTCGCTCTTAGAACTGAGTTTGAAAATCCTGTTGTATTGGTTCATTCATGTGTCCACGATCGACTACGACCAAGAGAAATTATCGGCTTTAACGACAATTCTCGGTATCTGTCTCGGATTCAAATGCGAGATTATGGCTGAGTTCTCGGTCTGTCGTTTGTGGCCGGTTTGAGCTTTATTCAAGGTGGAGAAATATCGGGAAATGTTGATAATGATAAGGAATGTTCGTTTTATATGCAAACGACGCAGTTCGCCGATGTCCCTTTTTTTCTCGCAGATTGCCCCTTTAAATTAAAATAAGTTTGAATTGGTTGAGGCAGAATCAAATCACTTTAGTTGTTTATATCGCAGACATTTCTCATGGTGGCATGTAATTTGACACGGAGTAGTTTTATTCTCTATTCAATCGGCCTTGGGGTAGTCATAGCCTTTTGCTCCTCAGGGTATCATTCCAGTAGTTTTGTATACATGTATAGTAATTTTGTAAAGTAATGTAGTTTGTAAATTTATATTGTAACTTTTCAGTGGATATGCAAAATACATCACGATGGAATGTCTCTTGAACGCTAGTTTGAATAAGTGGTTGCTTAATTTGCCTTACTCGAGACGTTGCTCTTCATATAACACGGTTGTTAGACGCGTTTGGAAGTCATATTGATAAGTGACGATAGCATCATATTATCAAAGACGTGAAGTGAATCATTTCATCTGAATTTCAAAACTGTATTAACTGTTTGCAAGGCACTTTTTAGAAATCGAACACCTGCACGTTTAGGCGTATACCTTCAAACACTTTGCATGAAATATTTGTACACGAAGATGGGACTTCACATTTCACTGAAGTTTCGATTTCAGCTGCAAAGTAAGAGTCGAAGGAACCATTTCATCTGAATTTCAAAAACTGTATTAACTATTTACACCGTCACTTAAAAAATCGAACACCTGCTCTTCAAGCGTACACCTTCAAACACGTTGCGTCGTGAAGTTTGTGAATGAAGATGTGACTGCAAATTCACTAAGAATTACCATTTCAGCTTCAAAGTAAGACTCGAAGGAATCATTTCATCTGAATTTCAAAAACTGTATTAACTATTTACCATTACCATTTCAGCTGCAAAGTAAGATTCGAAGGAATCATTTTATCTGAATTTTAAAAAACTGTGTGAACTATTTACACTGTCACTTTTAATAAATCGAACACCTGCTCTTCAAGCGTAAACTTTCAAACACGTTGCATGAAATTTGTAACTGAAGATGTGCCTGCAAATTCACTAAGAATTACCATTTCAGCTGCAAAGTAAGATTCGAAGGAATCATTTTATCTGAATTTCAAAAACTGTACTAACTATTTACACTGTCACTTTTAAAAAATCGAACACCTGCTCTTCAAGCGTACACCTTCAAACACGTTGCGTGAAGTTTGTGAATGAAGATGTGACTGCAAATTCACTAAGAATTACCATTTCAGCTTCAAAGTAAGACTCGAAGGAATCATTTCATCTGAATTTCAAAAACTGTATTAACTATTTACACTGTCATTTAAAAAAGAAATCGAACACCTGAACTTCAAGCGTACACCTTCAAGCTCGTTGCATGAAATTTGTAAATGAACATTTGACTGCAAATTCACTAAGAATTACAATTTCAGCTGCAAAGTAAGATTTGAAGGAATCACTTTATCTGAATTTCAAAAACTGTATGAACTATTTACACTGTCACTTTTAATAAATCGAACACCTGCTCTTCAAGCGTACATCTTCAAACACGTTGCATGAAGTTTGTAAATGAAGATGTGCCTGCAAATTCACTAAGAATTACCATTTCAGCTGCAAAGTAAGTTTCGAATTAATCATTTTATCTGAATTTCAAAAACTGTATGAACTATTTACACTGTCACTTTTAATAAATCGAACACCTGCTCTTCAAGCGTACACCTTCAAACACGTTGCGTGAAATTTGTAACTGAAGATGTGCCTGCAAATTCACTAAGAATTACCATTTCAGCTGCAAAGTAAGTTTCGAAGGAATCATTTTATCTGAATTTCAAAAACTGTATGAACTATTTACACTGTCACTTTTAATAAATCGGACACCTGCACTTCAAGCGTACACCCTCAAACACGCTGTATGAAGTTTGTAAATGAAGATGTGCCTGCAAATTCACTAAGAATTACCATTTCAGCTACAAACTAAGATTCAACGGAATCATTTCATCTTAATTTCAAAAACAGTATGAACTATTTACACTGTCACTTTTAATAAATCGAACACCTGCTCTTCAAGCGTACAGCTTCAAACACATCATTTAACTTCATTTTAATATATAATTTATTAGGGAGGGAGACCCTTCAACCAACTGGTTGATTTACAGGGTTGATTATACTCCATATAAAAATTTACAAAACTAAAAAAATGTTAAAAACAGCTAAAACCTACTTACAATGAATATATACAGTTAACTAAAAGTCTATAAAATATAAAGAAAAGTATCTAAAAGCAAATGGACTACGAATTCCTCCAACGACCGAGCAACCAGCCCGACTCCCGCCCCCTACGCCTGATGCCCACCGGGCCGACAACGAGAACTCATAAACTAATCTCCGTTCCGGGCCCAGCCGACACCAAGGACGGGAACAAGTAGAGCGCCAGCCACCCGGCTGCCGAGAAAACCCCCAGTCTATCATAAAAGACGATTAAAAGCATTAATAGAGGATGCCTGCTTGGTTCCAGGCTATTCCAAAGTTTAGCACCGCGAAAGGAAAAACATTTCTGCCCATTTGCAGATGTTTTCATTGGCAGCCTCAAGTCTGTTGCCGTATTTAGAAGCCTACGAGAGTACAAGTAGAGTTTCTAATGAAAAGATTGCGCATGTACTGTGGAGCAAGCCCATTGAGAGACTTGTAGACCATTGATCTGGACTCTTCATCGACAAGCTCACGAATTGTCTTCCAACCAAGGCTCACAATCAATGGTCTACTCGGGAAATCAAAGCTGCTATTCGTTACAATTCTAGCAGCTCTATTTTGAAGCTGTTGGAGCTAATTGATATCAGTGGTGCCACAACAACCCCATACGGAACAGCAGTATCGAAAATGGGGCTCCACAATACCCGAGTATAAAGTTTTCAAAGAACCCATTGGAAGAATATTCCATGCATGTTTTAGAAATCCAATGGCTGTGGATACTTTCCTAGATACAGCTTTAATATGTTCTTTCCAATCTAGACTGTTTTCAGCTGGAGGAGGAGGCGTGACCTGGCGTTGAATGAAGTTTGTAAATGAAGTTGAAACACGTTGCATGAAGTTTGTAAATGAAGATGTGACTGCAAATTCACTAAAAATCACCATTTCAGCTACAAACTAAGATTCGACGGAATCATTTCATCTGAATTTCAAAAACTGTATTAACTATTTACACTGTCACTTTTAAAAAATCGAACACCTGGACTTCAAGCGTACACCTTCAAACACGTTTTATGAAGTTTGTAGATGAAGATTTGACTGCAAATTTCAATAAGAATTACGATTTCAGCTGGAGAGTAAGATTGGAAGGAATCATTTCATCTGAACTTCAAAACTGTATTAACTACCGGGTGTCCCAAAAAGAAGTTCCGGCGCTTGATTAACCGCAGAGAAAAAGTTTTGAATCTGGCAATTTCTAATCAATCTAGTGAAATGCTAGACATTTCAACTTAAAGTTTGGCATATTTTAAGAAGAAATTAGTAATCTGAAAATGGAATTATGAGCTCTGTCTGAACATCGAATCCAATAGGGAATAGGTCTCGGGGGAACAAACTATGTTTTTTACTTTTTACGACTCCAATTCGAGCTTTACGAAGCCGGAAAATGAAACGTTGCATAATATGGCACGTTGAACAAGGAACTGAGAACTATTTTAGTTAAAGAAAAGAAACTGTGAAACTGTGGAACAGTAAAACTCCCATTTGAAATTCCCGGTTGGTATAATGCAACATAAAAAGCAGCAAACTGTTTGTCCCAAGACAGTCCACAGAATGATTTCGAGCAGGTGCTTTTTCACACCATTAAAAAGCATTAAAAGAATTTCTGCACCCTCGGCAAATTCCACTGACTGGAAAATGGCTTTTACTTTGAATGTGCTCAGTCAGCAGAAACCTTGCCCTTTGTCAAGGTGATGAATGCATCGTCAGTTCAATGTATGTGTTGGTTTTTGAGGGAGTCCCCTTTTACCACCACGAGGCAGAACGTCGTACAAATCTCTCTGGTTTTGCCTTGAGCATAAACATGAAATGTCAGAGCTCATGATTCCATTTTCAGTTGACTAATTTCTTCCCACGATATGCCAAACTTTAAGTTGAAATGTCTAGCATGTAACTAGAGTGAATAGAAATCATTAGGTTCAAACACTTTTTCTCTGTGTTCCATCAAACGTCGGAACTTTTTTTTGGGACACCCGGTATTTACACATCACTTTTAGAACTCTAACGTCTCCACTTTTTATAATACCATAAAATTTAAAAACAACAAACAAAGAAGTCGATGCCACAAGGAGCATCGAAATACAAAGTAATCCTGGAATCATAATATTTAACATAGAGATTCAAAATTGACATTTCATTTAAATATCAAAGATTACTTATAAAGATATTGCAAAAAACTATTCGAAATAATTTCATAAAGAAATTATTGCAAAAAACAAATGTAAGAAAAACGAATTGCCCCAGAGAGGAGGTTTTTAACAACAATGTATTGAAACCGTTCTGAGGAATGAATACATTTTAATTTTGCCTGGAGAATTTTTGTATATGTATAATGCAGTTTTAAAATTGAAATGCACGGATTTCCTCGAATTTTAATTTGCAGGAGAAATCATGGTTTTCGTGAAATTTGCAGTCACATCTTCGTTTACGAGTTTCAAGTAACATATTTGAAGATGTCTCTTGAAAGTGCAGGCGTCAGATTTCTAAAGAATTGACTTTGTAACAGTCAACTTTGTAAATAGTGAACACAGTTTTGAAAAATTAAGATGAGGCGATTCCTTAGGATCGTAATTTGTAGGTGAAAGCGTAATTTTGGTGAAATGAGAAGTCACATCTTCGTTTGCCAACTTCATGTAACGTGTCTGAATGATCTTAAGGTGTACGTTTGAAAGTCAAGTCTCTATCCTGACTGTTTGTCGGAATGGAAACACTTTCAATTCACCTTGTTTTATTTGAACAGGGCTAAGGCATTCAGTAAATATAAATAACCTGATTTACAATGTGGCATGCTTAAAGACATAACTTACTTAATTACATGTGTTAATTACAAGTCAACTTTAAGACTCAATTTATAATAGGAAACTACATATAAAGATCAGGACCCGGAAGTCAAACGCACGTGCTGAACGTTGATTTAGATTATCGACGGCTTTTATCTTTCAAAAACGTTTTTAATCGCGTTTTGAAAGTAACTAGCGAAGGAACAGTTTTGATCTTTTAAAGGTATTTATTCAATCTAAAAATTTACATGACAAATTACTAAATACAGCATAGAGCTCTAGCCTCACGACATAGTCCCAGATATCGCAAAATAGCAACAACAACGACAACAACAATAACAACAACAACAACATTTCCTTTTTTGCTCAATCTGGGCCTTATGGACTTTGATATAAATTTTTGAGACGGAGATGCACACGTTTACGTGTGCCCTTTGGAACGAGGCTGCAGTTTAATCTCGGAAGCGAGGCAGGTGACCCTCGACAGTTGGAAATTCTCAATGCTGCGGTGAAGTTCATGGAAGCTAATTGGCCTTAAAACTGAGGAACTCCTGATTCACAGTGAAAGGTTTGTTGATTCTTGGATTGAGGAAACATTCGTATGGATACTTGTGGCTTTTGTTCATGGCTAATATCACTGTAAACTTGAATTCTGAGCTGTTTTATTATTGGAGGTTTGAGCCGGCAACTTAGGCCCATCCACCATTGCCTGGTGTTCGTACAGTGTTGCTATGGTTTCCAAATCTAGTCATGAAATCGATAGGGGAAAACTTCATCCCAAATTTTAGTATCAAAGTCCATAAGTCGTAGTTTGAGCGTCCATCATTCTATCAATAGCGATAACTACGAATATGCAATCAGTCTAATAGAGCTCAAATCTTTCTAATCTTCAAAAAGGTGGGTGTGAAATTGTATTGAATTTTTCCATGAATTGAATGACTTCAAAGAAACTTTAGGTAATTTGCCGCAAATCTGCCGTGGCAATTCCTTAATATCTTGATTATTTTCAAAATGGCGGCATTTTGATTATTTTTGTACAAATCCATCAAAAATTTTGAGAAAATTAAAATCATCGTAACTCCTAAATTACTTGAGGAAAATTGACACAATCGTCAAGAAAACCATAGTTTATGAAGGTCTACAACATGATTGCAAGCAGAAATTTGTAGCTCTTCTGGTTAGAGATTTAGAAATTTGATGACGTCACAGCCTCAAAATCAATAAGTGCCGCCATTTTAAAGCTAATCACGATATCAAAAAATTGCCACGGCAGATTTACAGCAAATTTCCCAAAGTTCCTTTCAAGCACTTTGATTCAAAGAAAAATGTAAGAGAATTTTACACCCGTCTTTTTAAAGATTTGAGCTCTATGCTACTAAATACACTACTTAAGCTACTTTACAATACTACGACGACGATACCAAGAGGAGCAAAACACAATGACAACCCCGAGGCCTTAAAGAGAGAAAAATTGAAAGACACATATTTAAACGAAACCAGACATAAGTATTAAGAAAGACATCGATAACAAAAAAAGAACAAAACAAAAAGGTGTTGCAAAGAGTGCTTGGTGGCTGAGTGGTTTGTAACAGAGTTAGGAAAGAGCTTATTCTAAACGACCGGTTTTCTGGATGAATTGTAATGTTAGCTCGAGTATATTCCCGTTAACATCATTAGGGAGGTTGTCATCACCATACAATAAGAACTGCGTTAGAGCCTCATTTGAACGATTGGCATATCCAAAAAGTCGTAACAGTGGAAGAATGCCAGCAAGGAGGTTTCGTCGTTGAAACGCAAAAGGTGGGCCTAAGTAACAAAAAGTGCTCCGTATCCTCAACACCATCGCTCGCAGGGCACATTGGCAGAGCCTTTTTTAACGGATTTTAAGTGGGGAGGCAAATCATAGAAAAGGGAGCGGTTTGTCTGATTTGATAGAAACGAAGCCAGAAAGTATGGGAGAGCAGGGGCTACTTGCTGAATATTTTTGTGACTACGTCCCACAGTGATCCAGAGCATGGAATAAATGTCAAAACAAAAAACCTTTCAAATGCAAAAACCGTTAAGCTCATATTAAAGAGGACACTCTGAGCTATTCAGAACAAAAATCCGTATTTAAATCGGACCAACGAGTGGAGAGAAATTGCAGTTTGAAGTTGACCAAAATTGTTAGGTCATGTTTTTGTTTACATTTCCGGTCTATCACTTTTGAAATGGGCCTAAACCAAATATTTCAAATTTTCATTTCTCCAGTTGTATTCGTCCGATTTCGATAAACTTTTTTTTAGATTAAACCTCATTGTCTGCACAATTAAACAACTTATGAGTTTTATGAATTTACGTCGATTTATGTCTTTATTTGGCACACATTTTTCAAGGAGTGTTTTTAGCAGTAAAACAGCACGAGACCCGTAAAATTCTTCTTTCCTAGTGCAAACAAAAAAAGTGAGGAAAAAAGAGTCTTAGAAACTCATTTCCCACTAAACTTTAGGTATCGATGAAGATTTCTGCCAAAGGGTTCGTTCAGATTCGTTCAGGTAAAAATTTTATAGCAGATATAAAAAATTGTGTCATTTAGGCCCATTTGTGGTATTTTCTGTGATTTTCCGTTATGGAATGTACATTTTGTTTCTAGGTGCTCCTACTGCATAATTTTTGGTTTTCATTGCACAGTTGTAATAGCAAAGGTTTGAATTGTAAAAAAATGCATGGGTTTAATTTCGGTTTGGACAGCCAAGCTTGACGTCTATGACTTTTGGGATACAAAGCTCCAGCTGGAAGTACAATTTCCGATCGTGGAAACTGCACTTTCAGGTTATAGTAGGTGTGGTGAGTGGCAGAAGGATTTCAGTTATGATTAAGTCCCAGAATTTGTCGAAGATTTTGACACCCAATCCTTGAGTACAAATTATGTTTCCAGTAACAATTTTTACTGCGAAACCGCTGAAGTATTTTTTGTTTAACATAAAACAAAGCATTGCTAAGACTCATTGCCTAACATCAAAGTCACATAAAAAGAACAGTATCAGAATTTTCAGAATTATAGTAGAACAGTGCCTCAATGAATGATGACCCTTGGTGCCAGAAAATTCACAATAGAATTATAAAAGTTTAACCCGTTCCCTGAATGTCCTGACAAAACCTACCATGAAAGCCAATATGACCAGATATTGGAGCACCCCTTCCCCTGGCTTTTTGGTCTATCAACTAAATTTCTGTTCTACAAGTCATCAAAAAGGAGCAGTCTTAGTTTGATTTATAAGAGATCTCGGAAGCCTCAAATTTTTGCTTCATGACATGTTGGGGGCAGTCACGAAAAATACATGGTTATCATAAATCGTTTGAATTTATAGAGACTACATAGGCTTTATGTTTATCACATCAATTTTTCTTTAGTTTGTGCCTGCTGCTAAATATAAGATTCCAAGAAAATTCACATTTATTTTCGGTTAACGTTGAAACTGATTACAGGGTCGCACATGCTGAGAAACATCGTCTGAAAACTATCTGCAACCGACAAGATTAAAACTGCGACTTAAAAAGCAAACCTTTTTGATAAAAATCAAACTTAGAGTTTGTGGAACAAGTTCATTGGAAACTTTGAAAAATATAATCTTCACAAACGCAACAAATATTGTTGTCATCAAATGTCAATGGCATCTTTGTCTGGATGTTCATCAAATTTGTACCAACCTTAGTCGAAGCTAGACTGAATGCATATTGAAGTGTCAAGTTCAGGGTTGTAAGAGTCAGACTATCTATGTACCAAACCAAGAAGAAGCTCTTGTTCCAAACATAAGCAAATGGACTATAGTTGATAGATCGAATTGTGAGTTTGGACTAGGGCCTAGTGTACCCAAAGTGATAGATATAAAATGCTAGTCGGCTTGATTTTCATAAACCACGTTGGACCAACTTAAATCTTAATTTGCTTGTTAAATAATGAAATAATTCCTATTTTTTTATAATTCAAACCTTTGCTATTACAACTGTGCAATGAAAACCAAAAGCTACGCAGTAGAAGCACCTAGAAACAAAATATACATTCCATAACGGAAAATCACAGAAAATACCACAAATGGGCCTACATGACACAATTTTTCATATCTTCTATGAAATTTTTACCTGAACGAATCTGAACGAACCCTTTGGCAGAAATCTTCATCGATACCTAAAGTTTAGTGGGAAATGAGTTTCTAAGACTCTTTTTTCCTCACTTTTTTTGTTTGCACTAGGAAAGAAGAATTTTACGGGTCTCGTGCTGTTTTACTGCTAAAAACACTCCTTGAAAAATGTGTGCCAAATAAAGACATAAATCGACGTTAATTCATAAAACTCATAAGTTGTTTAATTGTGCAGACAATGAGGTTTAATCTAAAAAAAAGTTTATCGAAATCGGACGAATACAACTGGAGAAATGAAAATTTGAAATATTTGGTTTAGGCCCATTTCAAAAGTGATAGACCGGAAATGTAAACAAAAACATGACCTAACAATTTTGGTCAACTTCAAACTGCAATTTCTCTCCACTCGTTGGTCCGATTTAAATACGGATTTTTGTTCTGAATAGCTCAGAGTGTCCTCTGTAAGATGAGCTTAACGGTTTTTGTATTTGAGAGGCTTTGTGTTTTGACATTTATTCCATGATTTCTAAAGAGCTGGATCACAGTGCGTCCTTCAAAGCTACTTGCAATGAATAAAATGAAGTTTATTCTCATTTGAAATTCAGACACTCTTTAAAAGTTAAAATATACGCTAGTCTTAAGTCTTGTACCAATGCCTTCAAAAAAATTTTGAAACGAAGTCTCTATTTTTATAAGTTTCTACATTTGGCCTTGATTCCCGGCGATCCTTCTTTTGAAAAAATCTTGCTATGGCTGGCCTTGGATCATAATTAGAAGTTGGGACACCATTCCATGCAATCAACAGTCTACTTTTTAGTGTTGATTGCTGCGTTGATGTTCTTAATTTTGAATATAAAATGTTGTATGTGGAAACACTTCTTTCAACCGTCATGCTGTCAGGTGATACGACAATAATAGCGGACAGTAGATTTTGGACAAGTCCGGTACTTTTCCTTAGCATGGAGAGAATCCTCATAGAAAAGTCTTTTTCCAACAGATCAGTGCTTGGTCTAAAGTCAGGAAAAGTCTCAAACACGGTATCTGAAAACTCTTTAACTTGATCCCCTGATATGCCTGCACATGCCAACAACGGTTTCTAACGAGTTATAAAGTCGGTTGGTGATTTCGCGCAGCAGATGTCTTTGATCGTCTTGATGATTATTTCCTGCTCAGAATCAAGCCGTTGTTCTAGGAAGTTGATTGCACTGGTGATCACTTCTTTTCTTATTGTACTGAATGGTCGCCCCCTGTGAAGACCATCAATCAAACGATGAGTTTTCTTTGCTTGTCTTACATTGTCAGGGGCAGATTCGGTGTCATCTAGGGAACCATTCTCTTTGACCCACTTCTCCTCAGCGCCACCAAAATAAGGTGCGTCTGTCATAGCAGTGAGCTTCTGGATTGCAACATCTTTGAATTTCATGATGTCAGGAATGATGATTGATACTTTCTGCAGCTGTTTTTGCAAAGTTTGAAACACAGAACATACATCGGACATCAAAGAAGTGAGGTAGGCATTCACTCCGTCCTCTTTCCATACATTAAGGTTGCCTTGAGCCTTTTGCCTTTCTCTCCTATCCATAGTTTGGTCTTCTGACAAATTTGTCCAGTGCTGTAGGCTGCCTTTCAAATTATGTAGGACAGCTATGCAAACATTATTTATGTGTTGTGCGAAACGTACGTTATGATACGTTGGGTAGGCCTTCATGGTCGGCAAAAGAGTCTTGAGGCTTTTCGTTCTAACGGCGGACTTGTGGTAGTATTCTGGGATGGAGAGCAGATTTGACTTCCACATTTTGAGCTCAGGAACACTGGCTTCCATATCTTCCATAGCAAGATCTGAACGATGACAAGCACACCAGAAGTTCATCAATTCATGACCAGCACAGTCTTCAAGTCTCTTCCACAACCCAGTATTTCTTCCAGTATTTGCAGATTCACCATCTGTAGTCACCCCTGCAAACTTTTCTCTGATCATCGCTTCATCCACACCAACGCTTTTCATGGATGTCAGGAAACAATCTTCTAGTCCTGCAGCACCTCTCAGCTCTGAGCTAGCAACGGTAACAAACCTCGTTTTCACCTCTATTTGCTCTGTTGGTGAGTTAAATCTGATGAACATGAATTTGTTATCATGCTGCATGGAATCTACGGATCCATCAATCTGAGATGAGAATTTTATTGCATCCTGAAGTTCTGCTTTAAGTTTTTCATTTTCAAGTTCCGCCATAATTGTCAACATCTCTTTGTAAATCAAAGGGTCTCTGTAATGCAATTCCTTTGATTTTGGTTCGAATGGCAAAAAAGGGGCATCAATTCCATTCTCCTTCAAGGATAAAATTTGCTGCTCTGCATGCGCTGCTGCTAGGGACCTTGACGGCCAAGACCATGCAGAGAGAGTCAGTTGTTTGTTGTCATTGTAAACATCAATGGCAAGTTTGATAAGGTTTTGGACGGTAAATTGGTCTTGCTTTTGAAGAATTCTTAGCCACGGGTGACTTAAGGTCTGGTTTTCCCATAATTCTTTAAATTTCTTTGCATCAACTGCTGCTGCGTGCGCTCTACTTCTGAAATGGTCAACAATTCTCGTTAGTTTCTCCTCTGAATCGCATCTCACTCCATGCGCAATGTAAACGGTGTCATTGCTTGAGCACTTCTTTGCATCTTCTTCAAATTGATTGCAAATCAAACATTTGGCAAGTAGCCGCTTGCGGGAGCCAATCTTTTCGTGATAAACTGAAAGAATATCATCGCCTACCTTTTCTTGGATTTTATCTGTGTTCAGAATGTAACCCTGGTAACTCGTCGTCGCTTTTGCTCCATCTGAAGCTCGATCGTTATTGTCATCGATCCTGCTAGTACTGGATGATTGTGAGACTTGATCATACTGATCATCTGTGCGATCAGTGGCTTGCTTTTGATCCCTGTTTTCGGCAGCTCCTTTGCTAAAAAAATTAGTTAACTTCTGGCATTTTGTGGCACTTTCCTCTGTCTCAGTTCTTCTTTTCTTCAGCAAGTACTCTTTACGAGGCATGTCAAAATTGTACGTGTTTAATGTCCAAGATATGAACGGGAGAGAATGCTGTGTTGTGTGCGGGTTGTGTGACGATACGCACTTGTTATTAGCAGTTTTATGAGTTCATTCATTTGAATATGTTTGTCCTTCAGCTATTGTTTATTCATTCAAGTTTTAATTATTTCCCTTTCAGATTATGACCAGGTATCATTTCACATAGTTTCAGCATTGATTACGTATGAACCTCATATTCATTCCTTTTCGGCTTTTACTTTTGGTGCATGAAGAGTTGTTTTATTACCTGGGTTAATCTGTTAACGCAAATCTCGCATTAGTCATTTTCCTGTTATTCTTGTATTTGATTGGTTAGTCTTAATTCGTATTTCCACGTGGTTTCTAAGATATTTTGTAACTTTTGAGTTGATCTTTGATTATCGGTATGCGACCAGCTATTCCGGATCTCATTGGAGAGCCCCTAGCCTTGTACATAATAACATTTTGATTGTCAAAATTATTGGGCTGCGCATTGAACAATGAGCTGCCTCGATAAATTTCTTCCATGAAATTAGTAAACAAGTACTGTTATCCTACTACATTCATTTACACGTGGCTTTTGCATCCTGCCTTGTAATCCAACGCAGTGATGGCGGAAATAACTTATGTTCTGAAAATAACTTAGTTAAAATAAGGGATAATTTTCTGGCGTCAAAAATTTAGAGACTGGGGGGGCAAACTCTAGGGATGGGGGGGGCAATTGCCCCCCAGTTTTAATGTTAAAAAAGGCCCTGCACATTGGGTTTATAGTTTTGATTACATGACGTAATTGGTTCGATACAGTAATATGAGAAATTGCGTAGTTAATTCATGGGCAATTCGGACGCTATTGTTGTGCTTTCTAAACTAACGAAGAAACAATAATTATTCAATGCTCACCCCTGGCAAGCAACGTTTGTATTCCGGTCAAACATCGTGGTTTGATTTAGGCCCTCCTCCTTCAAATTCTGAAAATTCTGAATCCCAACTGCAACGACATTTCGCCTAGCTTACCCTAACGAACTGCCCTCGCAGCAACGAGCTCTTCAATACAAAGTATTTAATAATTATTGTTTCTTCGTTAGTTTAGAAAGCACAACAATAGTGTCCGAATTGCCCATGGTTAACTGTATCAAATTGCGTAGTTAATTGTATTGAAAGGCATTTTAGAGACTCATTGTTAGGAGACATGCTTATCTCGACATGTGATCTGCATGGCCCTAACCGAGTTACACGCCTATTGATTAATCATTCTGGAACCCGAACTCGAATTGAAGTAACATATATTTGAACACATATTTTGAACTAGAATTGGAACCTCAAACCTGAACTATATGAATCGAATATTATTGCATTTTAACGAAGTATGCAGTCCTCGAAGATTTAGAGCCTTCACTATAAAGAATTTGTTTATGTTTAGAGATGAGCCTAGCCAGCGCAACGAGCGTGAGGAAATGGTGGATAACTTCACACTATCTTTTATAAGTAACTCCTCGATACGAAAAGCTTAGTGGCCATTTGAGGTTTTGCATTTGAGGAATCCCAAGTTCAATACTGGTAGGTCCAACTTCAAGAATCGGACAATGTTTGAAATGTCGACTGCATGTAGGGAGGTGCAAGCCCATCCATTATATACTAAACAAACTGTCTCAAACTGAATCATTTCTTTGACTGTTCACCACCCTTGTTGTGATATTAATGGCAACGATGTTTGCCCGAAGGGACTGTTCGTGAAGATGCGAGCTGCCCGATTTTGTAGCTGTTGCAGCTTTTATTGAAGGTAAAAGTGAAGGTGAAGTTGCGGTTTTCAGTGCCAAGCTTTGGGATCGCAGAAATAGCTAAGCGCTTATCGAGTCCGTGGCCCCTTGTCATGACGCTCAAAGGTGGTGCGATTTGAGCCGCGTTCGCCTGACCGTTCTGGCTGCATGGTCAGTGGATTACAACACGGCGCCACAACACCTTTATTAGAATGGTATCACCAGCTCATTCCCAGACAGAGCAGCAATATCTAAAATGCGGATCTACTATACTGAGGTACATCCTTTGGATGGTTTGCACGAAAGATATCTCTCAGAATACTTGAGCATTCTTATTCCTCGTGAAATCATACCGATAGCAACTTTGACCGTGAGATGAAACAATCCTGCTCGGTGAATGTTTTCAAGAAACATTTATTAGCACTCATCCGTCCACTTCAATAAGGGTCTACAACATTCACGACCCAAAGGTTTATCAATTTTAACACAGCTTCATGTTCGACTCAGCAAGTGCTATTTTCACAGATTCGAACATAACTTCAGTGCTACTTTAACCTTTTGCCCCAGTGAATGATGGTGTTGAGGATACAGAAAACTTTTTGCTGCTCTGCCACGCTTGTAATGAAGATAGCCGTGATCCTCTCAACAGTGCAAATGCAGTATTGCGACCCCTTGGATTAATATACCTTCCGAATGAAAATTTACACCAAATCATCCTACATAGCCAAGAAAAGTTATCTTTGAATATTTACACATCCGTTTTTTAGAAATTTGACGCCTTCATTTGCAAGCGTACACCTTCAAAGACGTTACATGAAATTTTAAAAGGAGATGTGACTGCAAATTTCTCTAAAATTACGATTTCACCTACGACGTGAAATTAGAACGAATCGCTTCATCTCAATTCTACAACTGTATTAAATATTTGTGGTAGAAAGGGGTTGAAATCAAGCATCAAAAAAGCAACTCTTAGCCCACGCATCCGTCCAGGTTGAAAAATATATGACTGAAGAGCTCTATCTTAGCTGTATCCAAATCTATGCTCCGTTTATTTGTCAACCCAATAGGTTTCTGTCTACAAACGAAGAAATGGCCAAGGGTTAGCAGATTTTTGAAAATCTGGTTTTCTTATTAACGGGGGAAGCACCAAGTCGCTACAACAACAAATAACAGGACTTTATCACAAAAGACTGTACCGAGCATGAAAGATTGTCTCAAGAGAGTTTAGTCGAGATTCACTTTTTCTTCTTAAACGTTGTTGATTTCTTTCGAAGAATATTTTGTTTAGACTCTAAACAATTAAATTTGGTACACTCCCAGTTTTTGAAAGAACCTTTGCAGTAGCGCAGTGTTTCTCATTTGCGAATCTGGCCGCTTGAGAGGTTACAATCGATGCATTTCATGTGCTTTTGCAAGAAATAGTTGTTATCTAAGATGCTTGACCAAACAACTCAAAATTCAAATAGAATAGCTTTCAAAGAAAGCATCAATAATCACGAGAAAGTGACTTTCGGTTTAACTCCCTTAAGATAACCTTCCATGCTCGATACAGTTTTACTGTGACATAGTCCGTGTTATGCATTGCAGTAGCGACTTGTTGCTTCCCCCGATTTTGGGGAAACCAACTTTTCCAAAATCTGCTAACCCTTGGCCATTTCTTCGCATATGGACGAAAATAGAAACTTAGTTAACAAATAAATGGAGCACAGATTTGGATTTCAACCCTCTTCTGTAAGTTTAGATTTCGAAAATGCTGCTTAAGGATATTACGCTTCTCTTCCTCTTTCGAAAGAGACCTTAACGTTTACTATTAAGCAAATAGAGCCGAAATGGCATCGAAAAACGTTTTAGCTCTACATAGTTTTTGGTCGTACTTTGGGCTGATTAAGTTGCAGACATGAGTGAGGTGTAAGAGTACGGGGCTCTATATTGGACTTCATTTTAATCTTTCCCTTGGTATCACATGAAGCTATTTTATGATAAAGTTTTAGTTACAAACTCGTATTTTGTTCTAAACAGTAGTACCTGCTGGGAGTTTGTAAATTACAAAATGTTCCCAACTTTCTTTTACATTGACATACTCACATTTCATGCCATCCTTGAAATGATGATAAGCTCTCAGCTTTATGATGTACTTTGGACTTTATGAGGTACTTTATGGTTGGACTTGCCCAAGTCGTCATATAAGAAAGAAAGAGACGACTTGTCACGAACAGCTCCTCATTAATTATTCATAAGATGTATGTGACCTGACTTAACCCGATGTTTGTAATAGGATCTAACATCAAGGAATTTGAAAACCAGGGGGTCAATTGTATCTGTCCACACATGAGCGCTGTTAGGGAAATGGTGGCGCCATTATATAAACATCTGTTCGTTTTGACACACAGCCATTTTTACGTTTCAATGTTGGTTTGCCCCCGTCATTTTCCTTGACGGAACAGCAGTATCCTGTCTGCCATTGGTGGAACATTATGATCAAAGGTGCCGTCTGCCGTACCAAAAACCGTCCGGCCATCCAGCTGTGTTATCCAGCTGTTCACTGTTCGCGACAAGTCGTCTCTTTCTTTCCTCCAGGACGACTTGGGCAAGTCCACTTTATGATGTACTTTATGATGTACTTTGGACTTTATAAGGTACTGTATGGTGTACTTTATGAGGTACTTTATGATGTACTTTGGACTTTATGATGTACTTTATGATTTAATTTTATGATATACTTCGGACTTTATGAGGTACTTTATGATGTATTTATGATGTACTTTGGACTTTGTGATGTACTTTATGAGGTATTTATGATGTACTTTGGACTTTATGATGTACTTTATGATGTATTTACGATGTACTTTGGACTTTATGATGTACTTTATGATGTATTTATGATGTACTTTGGACTTTATGATGTACTTTATGATTTAATTTTATGATATACTTCGGACTTTATGAGGTACTTTATGATGTATTTATGATGTACTTTGGACTTTATGATGTACTTTATGAGGTATTTATGATGTACTTTGGACTTTATGATGTACTTTATGATGTATTTATGATGTACTTTGGACTTTATGATGTACTTTATGATGTATTTATGATGTACTTTGGACTTTATGATGTACTTTATGATTTAATTTTATGATATACTTCGGACTTTATGAGGTACTTTATGATGTATTTATGATGTACTTTGGACTTTATGATGTACTTTATGAGGTATTTATGGTGTACTTTGGACTTTATGATGTACTTTATGATGTATTTATGATGTACTTTGGACTTTATGATGTACTTTATGATTTAATTTTATGATATACTTCGGACTTTATGAGGTACTTTATGATGTATTTATGATGTACTTTGGACTTTATGATGTACTTTATGAGGTATTTATGATGTACTTTGGACTTTATGATGTACTTTATGATGTATTTATGATGTACTTTGGACTTTATGATGTACTTTATGATGTATTTATGATGTACTTTGGACTTTATGATGTACTTTATGATGTATTTATGATGTACTTTGGACTTTATGATGTACTTTATGATGTATTTATGATGTACTTTGGACTTTATGATGTACTTTATGATTTAATTTTATGATATACTTCGGACTTTATGAGGTACTTTATGAGGTATTTATGATGTACTTTGGACTTTATGATGTACTTTATGATGTATTTATGATGTACTTTGGACTTTATGATGTACTTTATGATTTAATTTTATGATATACTTCGGACTTTATGAGGTACTTTATGATGTATTTATGATGTACTTTGGACTTTATGATGTACTTTATGAGGTATTTATGATGTACTTTGGACTTTATGATGTACTTTATGATGTATTTATGATGTACTTTGGACTTTATGATGTACTTTATGATGTATTTATGATGTACTTTGGACTTTATGATGTACTTTATGATTTAATTTTATGATATACTTCGGACTTTATGAGGTACTTTATGAGGTATTTATGATGTACTTTGGACTTTATGATGTACTTTATGATTTAATTTTATGATATACTTCGGACTTTATGAGGTACTTTATGAGGTATTTATGATGTACTTTGGACTTTATGATGTACTTTATGATTTAATTTTATGATGTTCTTTGGACTTTATGAGGTACTTTATGAGGTATTTATGATGTACTTTGGACTTTATGATGTACTTTGTGATTTACTTTTATGATCTACTTTGGACTTTATGAGGTACTTTATGAGATATTTATGATGTACTTTGGACTTTATGGTGTACTTTATGAGGTATTTATGATGTACTTTGGACTTTATGATGTACTTTATGGTGTACTTTATGATGTACTTTGGACTTTATGATGTACTTTATGGTGTACTTTATGATGTACTTTGGATTTTATGATCTACTTTATGAGGTACTTTATGAGGTATTTATGATGTACTTTCAACTTTATGAGGTACTTTATGGTGTACTTTATGATGTACTTTGAACTTTATGATGTACTTGATGAGGTATTTTATGAAGTACTTTGGACTTTATGGCATACTTTATGAGGTATTTTATGATGTACTTCGGACTTAATGATGTACATTATAAGGTACTTTGTGATGTACTTTGGACTTTATGAGGTACTTTGTTATGTACTTGATGATGTGGACTTCATGGCGTATTTTATGATGTTCTTTGAACTTCATGAGATACTTTGTGAGGTACTTTGGACTTTATGGTGAAAACAAAAAATCTAACTGAATCTAAATCTTAGCAAAAATACCAGAATTGAATTTTATGTGTTGGGAACATGTTTGCCAAAGGATTCGTACAGATTCATGCAGAAAAAATTGTCACCTCATTTTGAAGATCCTAGGTCCTATTCCGGCTTACCAATGTTTAACATTGGTTTTCCAGCAATGATGGCTTCTCAGCATAACAGGACAGTTCCCAGTAAGACAAATGTCTACCTGAACTACTGTTAACTATATTCTGCATTGGAGCTTCTTGTAATTAAAACCTTTGTTTCTCTGGTTGTCAGTGTCAACATTCATCACCCTTTGACAGATTAGGTTCGTCTTCCAAGACCTCACTCGAAAGGAACCCATGCAGTGTGGTGTCAAAATTGCTTTTTAAAGCTACCGAGGTGGACTATGGCTCTTCCATGATTCTACGGCGACTGAGGAGTGCAAAAATCCTGTAACCATCAATTTTATTCCTTGGTCTGTACAAATTCACTCCAAATTCACCCCATATTTCATCAAAAAGTTGCACTACAACAGGTACTGACTCTGTGAGAACTCTGTGAGAGGTTTCCAACGTACACAAGGGCTGCTAGTCCACTAACAGGAATAGAACAAATATGCAAGCGTAGGAAATTCCGATATGTCCCGGCTTTCTAAAATACACGCCTCCACCAACGACGTTTCTTCTTTTCAGATTCAATTATCATTGGTATATACCTATACTTACAATTGTTTATCCTTTCGTGGTGGAGACCGTCTAGGAAATTGTCTCTAAACTTGCCCCTTCTAAATGAGGCATGTGAAGCAACTTGGGACAGTCTTAGTTAGGAGGGCAACCTTTGTTTATTTCCTTCAGTTGAACATCAGCTTGTGAGGAGCTTGTCTTTCCTCATGCAATGGATTTACTCCCTAGTGAATCGTGGAGAAAATTAGAGGCTGCAACTTTCCTTTAAAGAGCTCCCTGCAAATAAAGAAAAGTTTTTAAATAATAAAATGAAGCTCTACAGATAATGGGCCTATCTGCAACGCCAAATGAAAGCTTTCTCCTATCAAGGCTATTGATTTGAACTGACAGTTGGATGTTCCGTATGGCCGAAAGCAGTATCTTCACACCATCAAAGGCAGCCGTACTCCCAAAAGCGATTAGATGATAAGTGGCTACGAAGAAGTGGATTTCCTGCTTTCATCATGCCATGTCAAGTAATTTTTCAAGTTTTTGGGACCGAAAAAAGACTTTATCGTAAAAATGGCATTGCCATTCCCAACGTTATCACTTATGTAAACAAATCAAAATTAAACCTGAATAGGGCCTAGAATCTTCAAAGTGCCGTGAAAAGTTTTTCTGCACGAATCCGTACGAATCCTTTCGCAAACATGTTCCCAACACATCAGATTTAGTTCTGGTCTTTTTTGGTAAGAGTTAGATTTATGTAGATTTTTTGTTTTTAATGTGCTAGACCAACTTCTGATGTTTTACCCTGTTTTTGAGCCTAAAAATGCCGTACTCAATTTTGAAAACAAGTCTATTCTAGCTTGAGATTTTAAAGATTTAACTTGCATTTTCAAAGAGAGTAGATGTATATCTGTAAGATAAAAAAAGTTTTCGAAAGTCGGCCTTGTCGTTGAGGATATATAGTAATTATATAAATGTTTTCATCTATGCCACAAACTTTAGTCCGGAAATGGTAGCGTAAACAAAGCTTGACATCACAGGCCAATTTTACAAAAATCATAACTCTGGACTCACAACTCCGATTTGAAAAATTTTTGTTTTGTTCAATAGAACCGTGTCTCTTCCATATGATAAATTGTCAAATAGCTTATACTCGAATTATCATTTTTTGGTATTAGTTCCATGGTTTCTAAAAGAGCTAGATCACAGCATAGTCATGATTACAGTGGGCCTGTGCTTAGGTACAGATTTGAATAGAGATGCAAATACCGAAAACCGACGAACACACCAATGAAGATAGCCACCAAGGAATATGTTTCTTCAGTCAAAATGTATTTACAATCAGACAAAAGGATGGCTGGTCTCATAACTGGTTGACCGTTGAACAACTGATAAAATTCGATCGATTTTTTTTTTCTATCAATATCAAAAAGATTAAAACACAAAAGTCGTTACATTCTACTGTGCCATCCAAAGCAGGGATAGACACAAGGTCATCTGGTCCCTACTTTGGATGACACTTACAATTCTAATACTTAAGCAAAACAAAGAAAAGGCAGAATCCAAGGTAGCTTTGTACCAAATAATGCAAAAACCCTAAAAATTCGATCGATCAGTTATGACATACAAAATAATCAACAGGCAATGTCCCGAGAGCCTTTGGGATAAATACCATCAAAGGACCCAGCTCTCCAACCACATAACAAGGAATTGCAGGGACCTTCAAAATCCCAAGAAACAATCTTGAATACGTCAAGAAAGGCTTTCATTATTCGGCACTGAAAGCTTGGAACGACATTCCCATTGGCATCAGAGAGCTCCCTACACTTAGTAGGTTCAAAAAGCAACTAAAATGTTATTTCAAGAGCTGAAAGAAAACAAAAACACGACTCCCTGGAAGAGCAGCTGCTTCATAATAGGTTTTAGACAGATACACTGTAAATATATATATATTATAATGTATTATTGTAATTATTCTTTTTTCTTTTGTTACTTTGTATTGCTGAAGGGATTTTGTGTTTAGATAATTTAAGATGAAAAATGAAAAATGAAATCTAAGCATGAATGAGCAATAAGCAATGCATTGTAAACACCGACAATTTTTCACACCAAGGGGAATCATCTCGCTGTTGTGTAACTTCTATGAGACAGATGTATTTTGCAGCTTTTGTAGAACGAAAAGAGATGTCTCTTCGGGACAAAATTGATGAATCTGATTGTCAAGTTCAATTTGCGTTTCTATTAAAAATCTTCCTGAACGCAAGGCTCCTTACCGTTCAGATCTTCAAAACAACGAGGAACGTGTTTCATTTCACCCTGGGAATGGGAAACACATTTGAAAGTATCAATAAAGCCCTGGCAAAACGACTGGACATTTGCACTGAACATTGACTGGACATTGCTCACCGTGTCCAGTGTGTGAACACATGAAAAGATTTTCGGGGTGGCAAAACGACTAAACATTGTCCAGTGAACATTTTCTCTGCGATAAAGGGAGCGCGATTTTTGGAGTCTGGACTTTTGTTTTAGGAGACTGGGGTAAACTGATCATAGGATGCCAAGGGGATGAAAACATAAAATCTGCCGCCAAAATTGTGACATCAATGATCATCGATTTTAAGAGAAAAGTTGAAGATCGATTAGGCCTGCTGCTTGTCCCATCAATATCATCGTATCCTCGTTCTCTGCGATCGCTCTGGTCATCAGAACTGCAATTGATCTTGTCAGAGGAATCCTCTTTACTGTCTGAATACCTTTCCCTTCTGTTCATAGAACTAATTGATGCTGATGACTCCATTTCTTCCCCGTCATGACGAAACTCCCCTTCCTTGCATTTGTAACGCGCTTGCGCAAACTGGACAATGTTTAGTGGGGTGGCAAAACGACTGAACATTTTCTTCAAACAAAAGAAATTTAATCTTGTCCACTGAACATTTTTGACTGCCTTCAAAATCGACTGAGCAGCTCTCAACATCGCTGAACACGACTGAACAAGATTGGACAAGGTGGCAAAACGACACAACATTTTGCACTGGACATTTGTCCAGTGCATGTTCAGTGCAAATGTCCAGTCGTTTTGCCAGAGCTTAAGAAAGATTGTAGTCGCTGGTACCTAAAATGCAATGTTCCCAATGTGAAATGAAACACACTCTCCGTTGGTTTGAAGATCTGAAATGGCTGTAAATCGATCCCCTGTTTTTCATAGACGTAGTGGGGGGCACTGGGGGCACGTGCCACCCCCAAGATTTTGCAATAAACAAAGAAGTCGAATTCTCATTAGTATTTCAATATCACAAATAATCATGATCAAAGTCATGTACAAACAAAAAATGAAGAAACCAGCTAACTAACTAAGAAACAATAACTAAGCTATGCATGCTTTCAGTATGATTAATGATATAAAAACAAATTTACATACGTGTTTTCTCTAGCTGAGGGTTAGAGTATAAACGTGGCTTGAATCTTACCGTCTATGTTGTAATAAATAACTGGAAATGTTTTATTGCTACGGCAATTGTCATCGAATACTACCATCACTATTATAAAGATGGAAGTTTCTTTTCTGATAAACTCTGGTCAGACAATTATCATTTTCGCAATACCTATCATAAGCAGACAATAGTCATCTAGATTAACAAGCCGCTAACCTACTTTGTCTGGTACAACACACCAAATTAATGATTACGGGGCAGAGAATATACCTGGTGAGCCAATAAAAACAATTCCTGTTTGAAAGTGTACAGCTCTCTTTATATCAAGGCAATGCCATTGGCAAATATACCATCTAAAATTGGACGTGTTTGATTATTTTTGTAACTTTTCCTGGCTTAAGTCGCTCACTCTGTTCGGAACATACAAGGGATTTTCCCATGAAGGTCCCTTCGAGAGCCGTAAAAGTCATCTTCACTCGTTTTTGCTGGTTTTTGAAAGCGGCTTTATGCAGAAAATCTGTCATATCAACTGGCAACAGTGACCGACTGTAGTTGGCTGAAATTGCAAAATATAATTGAACGCATTGGCAATAAACAAGGCAGCTTTTAATACTGTTGCTTTGACATTCAGGGAGCAGTATTTTGAAACGGGTTTTGTTTTTATTGGGTCATCCGGTTGCTTATAGGAATGATATGAAACATGAAACTCCGACCGTTCGTAAAAGCTCAAAATATTTCAGTCAATTTGCATGAATCTGATCTTGCAGTCTTTTGCAGTCTTTTTGAAGCCACCCCCCCCCACCCCCTTCACAAAATCACCCCTGGACGCATTCACAAAATTTTCTGCTGTTCAACCTTTGCCAAAGAAACAAACCGTATCTGGCAAAATTTGAGATTTTGCTTGTTAACAATTATTTATGTCCTTCAAGCAAAAATATCTTTATCAGCAGAACTCCTGTAGTTTGAGAAATCAAGAAGCGTTCTGGAAGAAAATTGGCCTGTGAAAAAATATTTCATTTAGCGTGACAATTTCTCAAATTTTGTTTAAAGAATATTAAGTCGTTTGCCCAAGAATTCTGCTACGATATCTTAGCCAAGCATAGTGTTTCAAAAGCCAATTTTCTTCGTAGTGATAGTTAATGATATAATGATACACAACAGGTCATTCTATCAACGTTCGTATCGCTTATGGTCTAGGTTTGCCAGAAGATCAGTCAATTTCACCATGAGATTATTTACAATCGTCCCAATATCAAATCAGAACAATCTCTTCGAACATACGAACAGTGATGATGGTTCTGTAACAGTGCTCGATCAATATTTTATGAACAAGCTTCAGTGGGTGCCATCTGTCATCTAGATTCATATATATTGATCACAGAACATCCATGATCGTTCTAGAATACACCATGTTTATGATCTTAAGTAAGCTTGAATGAAAGTTACCGTGATTTAGGCCCCGTCTACACGATACCGTTTTCATTTCAAACCAATCCGATATGAAATGAAAACAGTATCGTGTAAACGGGGCCTTACACAAAGCGATTACAGTTATTTCAAAATGGCCAATTTATAATTTATTTAGAATAAGAGTTTTATATCGTTTTATAGTCATTCTGACACATTTAGATGATTTGATTTGGCCTTTATTGGCTAATGGCGTCATGGTAACAAGAGTAGTTTATGAGAATGTATCAAAGTATCAAAGCTTCAAATCTTCATAGCTCGCGAATGGCATAAGATGGTGACGTGAATTAAAGTTCGTTAGAGGGAATCGACGTAGTTAAAAGCTGGCCCGGCCGAAGTAAAAGATCTACGCGTATTTTTTCTATAAGAAACTAAGAATTTGGGCGAGTACTGGAAGTTTCTTTAAATTATCAGATTTTGAGTAATCAGAGTTTCTTACGAGTTTCTTAAAGGTTCCATAACAATGTTCATGTCCACTACCTGGTACATCAAGAACTTTCAAAACAAGGTTTTTTAAATTCTTTCCAATGTTTAGACTATACTGAAGTACCTTGCAAGTAATATGATACAAGAAAGAGTGAAAATAAAGTAAAATTATGTTAAGGATTCCTTTATAAAAATAAGTAGTTTCTTAACTTATATTTCCCCAGTACTGGAGTTCCTTAATTCTTTGGCAATCTGAGAGATGACTTTCCTATATGCAGTTTCTCATTAAACAAAATACGTGTAGTTTATGATATTTGAAAACTTTGGAACGTGCAGTTTCGCAGGTTTGTGGACGTTACTTTCGATATTTTCACCGTAATAGACCTTTTAGCTATTCTACAAAAGAGCCTGGATCGAGAGTTATTTTTATACATTTTTACACGCGACATTCGATCGAGTGGCGTTAGGGCTTTAATCACTATTGTGCACATTCGAAAATTCTGCAGGATGTAGCATATTATCGCTCGATTCGGATTCTTTTCAGAATAGCTAAAAGGTCTATTGTCACTTTCTGTGCTACAATATATTGCTCTGATGTCACCATGGGGTCATCAAAATACAAGTGCAAAAATATCAGAATCCTCGATCGGCGTAGGTCGTAGCTGGTATTCTCCTCCTTAGGGCTCTAGGAGGCTTCAGTGGGCTCCGGTTCATAATCTGTAAAGAGACTTTTAGAGTCAACGTTTTTGATTGTGTTTTGTTGTATGACAAACATTATCCAATTCCTATTACTATAAAATTCATAAACAAAGCCTATGACATATAGTAAGGACACGCGAATGAGAAGCGCTGTTTTCAGTTTCAGCCTATTGTTGAAAAAACAGTAAAAATCTGTTTTTCTATTGGCTTTTCAAAAATTCATTATCTGAATTTCTTAAATTTGCGCTCCTTACTTGCGGGTACCTACGGTAAGTCATAATTCCCCCAAAAACATTTTCAACTTTAGCTAACATAGCTAGTACAAAAATAACATTTATCAAAATCGTCCAGAAGCAAAGGCGAAAATTCAAACTGAATACTCTAACTGTCTTCCTGCCATACCCAATGTAACGTTCACCTTCATTCTGTCTTGCATTATCTCGAACGAACACTGAGTTGTACATAGTTTACTGAATGGTTGAAAAAGATCTGTTTTTGTCTTGAATTATGCAGCTTGGTATTGCAAGAACTTGATGTTCTATTCAATCAAAATGATTTACTTCTAGAATCCCAAGTCCTATAGTAATCCTGAACATTGTCTGCACAAATTCCACCTCTTCGGTTTTTCCTAAAACGTCGTCCAAAAAGTGCAAACCTTTCTTCAGTCTTGATATCAACATCGCAGTATTGGCTTGGTTGGTCCGTAGCTAGCGTCGAAGCTCTTGCTCGTCCGTATGTCGTTGGAGTTGCTTGAAAGCACCCTGTCGTAGATTCTCTTCTTGTAGTTTCAGTTAGGATTTCTCGTTGAGTTTTTTCTTGATTTGAAACTTCACTGCCAGCTCTTTGTCGCTTTTGATTTCTTCGTAGCTTCGAAAAGCTGAACGTACGTTTGAGAAATCCACGCATGACAAATTTGAAGTGTTTCCGAGCGATGATTGTAAAGAATGCACTCTCGTCTGCTTGGCTGAAGAGCAATGAGCATTTGCTTACGTTTGGTCTTACCCGTCTTCCTTTTAAGCTTATTGGCAGCTGGGTCGACGTTAACAAACAACATTGCTAGCACGGGGGGACACAACTTTACTGTATTCCAATCGACTCTACTTCCTCGAACGATTAGTTTCATTCATCGCCTCATATTTAGCATAACGCAGATGCTTTCGGCTAACATAAAGCCCACTAAACATGGATGTCGGCAACTGCACGGACCTATGGGATCAAACTGAAACCGCAAAAAAACAACAGGAAAGGAACCGTTTTGGTCAAGTTCTTCTTCGAGGATAAGTGCAAGAAGTGTTTAGAATTTCTGAATCTGGTTGAAAGAACGAAAAGAGAAAATAAAGGCATGTATTTTCAAATCAAGGCACATTCAAAGTTTGAATTGAATTCTCAAAGGCTGATTTCCAGTCAGTGGAATTTTCCGAGCGGGCGGAAATTCCAAGGTCATTCTGACGATATGCAAGTGGCTTAAGCATTTGATCATCCTAAATTTAGTTAAATCGAGTATCACAATAAACAAGATGGCTAAAGTGTTGATTACCTTGATTAGTGAAGCAAGTTGATGGTGTTTTCTCTTCTTCTTCTTCTTTGTTCTCCTCGGTGTAGAACAGTTTAAAAAACAGAACTCTTTTGTATTCGAGAGAAAATGTCGCTCTAAAATTGAATAGATAGTTACGGCCTTTTACTGTTTAAATTTCCGCCAGCCCGGAAAATTCCACTGATTGGAAATTGTCCCTAAAGGCCAATTTCCAGTCAGCGGGATTCTCCGAGCGGGCGGGATTTTAGACAATAAAAACTTGCTCAGCCGTAACTATCCATTCAATTTCAGAACGACATTTTCTCTCGCAAACAAAAGAATTTCCGCCCGCCCGGAAAATTCTACCGACTAGAGATCAGCCTTAAAGGACATTTGTCACGTTAGGAATTGGTTGATTCAAAGAAGAAGTGTGGAATGGAATTCCATTGCTTTGTGACCTTTCATTTCTGCTTCACGAATTTCATTGGAATGAAAATTCAGCCTCTATCATGTGCTTTGTTATAAATAATAGAGAGAATTGTATCGTGTGAACCAATTAGGTTCATTACATATTTTCTTTAATGTAGTAAAGATAAATAATATGGAAAGTTAAACACAAAAATATTTTCATCGTACGAATGGGCAAAAAAATTGAACGGATATCAATGCACAAAGACATGCACATATTTTTAGTCAAATCGAGACAGACTCAGTTGAATTGAAATCTTACTGCAGGTATACATGACAGATATAAAAAGGTAGAAAAAGTATGTTGATCCTATCAATGAACAAAAGCAAATGCGACGGAAAACCAAGATACAAAGACATGAACATATTTTTAGTCAAATAAAGACAGACTCAGTTTAATTGATGTCTTACTGCAGTGATACATGACAAATATTGAAAGGTAGAAAAAATATCCTGATCCTAGCAATGAACAAAGGCATATGCAACGGAAAAACAAGATACATAGACATGCACATATGTTTAGTCAAATCAAGACAGACTCAGTTGAATTGACGTCTTACTGCAGTGATACATGACAAATATTAAAAGGTAGAAAAAATGTGTTGATCCTATCAATGAACAAAAGCATATGCGACGGAAAAACAAGATACAAAGACATGCACATATATTTTTTAGTCAAATCAAGACGGACTCAGTTGAATTGAAGTTTTACTGCAGTGATACATGACAAATATGAAAATGTAGAAAAAATATGTTGATCCTAGCAATGAACAAAAGCATATGCGACGGAAAAACAAGATACAAAGACATGCACATATTTTTAGTCAAGTCAAGACGGACTCAGTTGAATTGAAGTCTTACTCTAGTGATACATGACAAATATGAAAAGTTCGAAAAACATGTTGATCCTATCAATGAACAAAAGCAAATGCGACGGAAAACCAAGATACAAAGACATGAACATATTTTTAGTCAAATCAAGACAGACGCAGTTTAATTGAAGTCTTACTGCAGTGATACACGACAAATATTAAAAGGTAGAAAAAATATGTTGATGCTATCAATGAACAAAAGCAAATGCGACGGAAAACAAGATACAAAGACATGCACATATTTTTAGTCAAATCAAGACAGACTCAGTTGAATTGAAGTCTTACTGCAGTGATGCATGACAAATATGAAAAGGTAGAAAAAATATGTTGGTCCAATCAATGAACAAAAGCAAATGCGACGGAAAAACAAGATACAAAGATATGCACATATTTTTAGTCAAATCAAGACAGACTCAGTTGAATTGAAGTCTTACTGCAGTGACACATGACAAATATTGAAAGGTAGAAAAAATATCTTGATCCTAGCAATGAACAAAAGCAAATGCGACGGAAAAACAAGATACAAAGACCTGCACATATTTTTAGTCAAATCAAGACAGACTCAGTTGAATTGAAGTCTTACTGCAGTGATACATGACAAATATGAAAAGGTAGAAAAAATATGTTGATCCTACCAATGAACAAAAGCATATGCGACGGAAAAGCAAGATACAAAGACATGCACATATTTTTAGTCAAATCAAGACAGACTCAGTTGAATTGAAGTCTTACTGCAGGTACACATGGCAAATATGAAAAGGTAGAAAAAATTTGTTGGTCCAATCAATGAACAAAAGCAAATGCGACGGAAAAACAAGATACAAAGATATGCACATATTTTTAGTCAAATCAAGACAGACTCAGTTGAATTGAAGTCTTATTACAGTTACCACTGCAGCTAATTTTCATGACTTATTTACTAATTCATCCAAAATATGACGTAATAAAGTTGTATGACTTCATAGATATCAAAATTTGATGATGTAAGCAAATACTAAACAACTTTATACGAAAGGAAAGCTCTTTTCAAGAAAAAGCCAATCGTACATATCACTTTACGTTTGATCCTACTGAGAAGAAAATAACGTGAAAGGACAGAGACTGGGTAATAGGGGCTAATCTACTCTCGTAGTGATCTGACCGACGTAGTTGATTCAGTTTGAAATTACTGCATGCAGGGAAGCGAAAACACGTATGGCAAACCGTTGTTAGGAACTTCGGTCATGTTTTGTCATAGAGAGGGAATCCAGCTCCAGTACTTGCTGTAATTGTTAGTAGTTGTAAGGTTGGGAAACGGCAGAGAAGAACATGAGTAAGTATTCATTACATCATGACTTATTAATTGCAACCTGAATCAACTACGACTGTCGAATCACTACGAGAGTAGAGTAGCTTAGGCCCTATCACCCAGTCCGTGTCCTTCCGCTCATGGTGAAATATCTTTTGAAAGTTTTTGTTGAAAAATTAGAAACTGTGATCACCTTACGTTGTTACGTTTCAACTCCTGCACGATGAAGGCAAGTGCCTTTGCACTGATTATGGGAGGCACGGTTCCAGCACAACACTTTGAGAAAATTTAACATTGATTGCGGCAAAGGCCGCAAGTTAAACGAATTGAATGAACTGAATTTTTTAACCCTATTCAGTCGGAGGGGGGAGGATTTTAGCCCCCTAAAAAACTTTTCTCAATAGAATCTCAGCCATGCATAATGTGACTTTGAAGCCTCTTGAATTTAAATGATATTCAATAGGCTACATAATTATCAATATTTTTTATGTCACGTGACCTCTATATGCCTTTTAACGGTGACCAGTCATGCGAAGAAAGTTGTAAATCACGTTATTTTCTTCTCAGTAGGATCAAATGTAAAGTAATATGTACCATTGGCTTTTTCTTGAAAAGAGCTTTCCTTTCGTATAAAGTTGTTTAGTATTTGCTTACATCATCAAATTTTGATATCTATGACGTCATACAACTTTATGACGTCATATTTTGGATGAATTAGTAAATAAGTCATGAAAACTAGCTTGAATCGGCGTGATAACGAACTGAAGCGTCTAACTTCGTTCATTAGAGGTCAAAATGTGTATAAACTATAGCTATGGTTTTCATTGTTTGAAGTGCTCGTTAGTTGGGCACTAACGGGCTTCAAACATTTCAAAACTCAAAAAGTCAATTGGAATATCTTTATACCGTGGACTCCTGCCCATCACTTTTCAAGTATTGTTAGCTGCATATCTTGAACAAGTCAGTAAGTGTTTTGTATTTAAGAACAGAAATGGGCCAAGACAGGAGCCCTGGAGGATATCACAACCTACATCGTTAATACTAGATGAGGTAGAATTTACCTTGAAGAACTGCTTTCTCTTCTGCACGTAGGAAGTAAATCAATCAAGCTCTTGTCCACTTATTCCGTATTTTTCTAGCTTCCTCCGCAGAGAATATCTTTGAAAGACGTCTAAAAGGAAAGTGTCCTCTTCCTTTGCGTGAAGAGATTTGTTTCAACAAGTTCAAAGCGCTGTAAACCCAGGAGGGGGACTTGGTACTTCGAGGTGACTACCGCGTAGGGTTGTGAGATTTGATATGATAAGTTTGCGGAGATTTATGAACTGAATTGTTGTTAATAAGATTCTGTAACGACAGAGATCAACCAGTTATTCAGTCTCCTCATGTTATGCAAACCTATCAAAACAAATTTCTGATCAGTGATGGACCATTGCATTGACCATACTGTCACATACTCACACTAGGAGAAGGTCCTCCCATCCCAATCTTACCTTTACTTCTACACCTGTACTATTTCAAAGTAAAAAAAAGGAGTTATTTTCTTTCTCATGTCTATCATAGAATAGCAGCATTGTTTCTGAAACAATCAACCAATTGTTATTGGTGCATACGGAAGCCAAAAGTTGCTACCGCTTAGGCTAAAAGCTACTACCGCTAAGGGTTTAGGGTTTTGCAACATTTTGCAACAGATACGTCACCTTGAACTACCAAGTCCCCCCCTGGGGCTGTAAATCACATCGGGGTTCCCTGTTCCCAGACAACACTATTTCCTTATCATTTCGAGGAGTCAACGTAACTCATCGAAACCATGAGATATTTAAACGGGCATTCAAAGAAATATACCCTAACATCTGAACATGAGCGACAGGACACAAAAAGATTGGGTCGGGCCTAAGCTACTCTCGCAGTGATTACTGAGACCAACGTTATGAATTTAGTTTGCAATCAATATGTAATGATGTAAGGAATACTTACTCGTGTTCTTGTTCTTCTCTGTCATTTCCTTGCCTTGCAATTTCTGCCAGATACAGCCAGCATCGGAGCTAGATTCCCCTTCCACGACAGAACTGACTGGCGAATATATTTTCGCTCCTCCGCACTCACCTTTTCAAAACTACGCGCCTAAGGCGCGTAGTTTTGAAAAGGTGAGTGCGGAGGAGCGAAAATATATTCGCCAGTCAGTTCTGTCGTGGAAGGGGAATCTAGCTCCGATGCTGGCTGTATTTGGCAGAAATTGCAAGGCAAGGAAATGACAGAGAAGAACAAGAACACGAGTAAGTATTCCTTACATCATTACATATTGATTGCAAACTAAATTCATAACGTTGGTCTCAGTAATCACTGCGAGAGTAGCTTAGGCCCGACCCAATCTTTTTGTGTCCTGTCGCTCATGATCTGAAGAGTAGATTCGTTCAAAATAGTTTGAAATTTCAAGCAGTTTTTTTAGTCCTGCTTACGTTTTGTGAAGTTAGGTATGATTTGTTGCAAAATCTTCACAGCTTACTATTGTCTACTTCGCTTAATCGCAGTCTGATTGGTCTGTGAGAATGAGGCTTTGAAGGTCAGTATGCTGATGCTCAGTATGGGGATGCTGTGGCGATACTAAACTGAATGCCTTGCAGAAATTGCAGAACAGAGCTGCAAGAATTGTCACGGGCAGGGGCAGCCCTTTTGATTCATCGGCTGCTCCATTGTTGCAAAGATTAGGGTGGCTCTCAGTTGATAGGCTTGTCCATAGGGAAACATCTACCATGGTATATAAATCCCTAAATGGACTTGCACCCGACAACCTAAGTCAGATTTTCTCCCGATTGTCTGATGTTCACAGTCGGGTCTTACGGAATACGAAATGCGATTTAGCTATACCTCGAATGAGAACAGCTTATGGTCAAAACTCGTTTGCTTTCCGCGGAGTTGATACATGGAACAAACTCCATCCTGATATCAAGTTATCTCCTTCCATCCAGTCGTTTGAAGCCAAACTCAAAGCTCATAATTGAAAATATTCAAGGAAAGCTGGTTTTAATTTTCCGTTTTTCTTTTCAAGTTTTTATTAATAGGTGTTTTGTATCTTTATAGGATTGGACGTTTATTTTTATTAGGTTATTTTTATGTTTAGTTGCAGGGTATATTGTAAAACAGTTATTCAAACTGAATTGTATCCCTGGGTAAAGAATTTTAAAATAAAATAAAATAAATAAATAAAGGTTTTGAAGGTTTTCGGTCATTGAACAGGTGGAAAAGTGAGCAAAAGAGTTTGGCTCTTATCATTATGAAAAAACGAGCAACGATCAATCGATATGAGTTTGCCTACAATAGAGCAGTCAATGGTCCCGGGGGGGGGGGGGGGTACTTGTGAAAACTGTGATAGGGATGCTCGTGTCATTTTTTTGGGCTTGAAATTTACGAAAATGTCATTATTTTGGGTTTCGCTAAGTTGGCGTCATTTTTTGGGTGTTGAAAAAATTGCCGTCATTTTTTGGGTTCATTGAAACTTTGCGTCATTTTTTTTGGGTTACTGAACTTTGTATTTAGAAAATTATAATCTCAATCAATTAATGGAAGTGCTATAGGTTGTTGAATAATTCTTTCTTCCCAATTATGCTGAATCAGAAGTTTTATACTCTATGTGTCAATTCATTGATATAGTTCTTGGAAAGAATAATTGGTTATTATGATGATTTAGACAAATCATAAGAGTTGCTGTGATGGTCTCCAAATTCAATATCAGTTTTACTATCTTGTGCAGAATTGTAAGGTGCAATTTTCTCAATTTAATTGTTGCAGAAAAAGGATAGTTAAGGGGGCTTCAGAATAATTCCGTCATTTTTTTGGGCATGTCATTTTTTTTTTTTAAATCTGTCCAAATGAGCATCCCTATCTTAAATTTTACCGAGTGCCCCCCTGGGTCAATAGTACCGAATGGATAGGCCTAAAATAGAAATTTTGACTGTGCGTGACAGATCCCCCATCTCCTAAAAATGGAATGCGCTACAATGAAAAGACAGCATCCCTATGTTGTCCACCTCCCCAAAGAAAAGGCTCCACATAAAGAAACAGTATCTTTTCATAGAATTCATTTAGAATTCATTCAGTAGTGATTCATATCTTTTACAGGGAATTATCTCATAAAAATACCCAGCAGCTGTCAATGACGTCAGCTGGTATTCATGAAACGAAGCACATGTTTGCTGAACAGAGGCAGATGTCTGTTTCGACAGAACTTTTCAGGATGGTGTTTTGTGCCCATTTTTGTACTTCATAACAGTGGGGACTGATTCTTCAATGAGTCGGTTTGTTTGACGGTCATTTGATGGATTATTGATGGAATAAATGTGTTTGAATAAGGAGATTTTTATTATATCGATCAAGTGTTTTTTCTTAGCTACAAAATGAAATTACTTGTGCCAGTTGCCAAATGCAACGCACGTATTTTTTATAAGTAGATTTTGAGCACTCTGATTTTCTGACGAGTTTAGCCTGGTTTCCATTAAATCGCAAGGTGTTGCAACGTGTCGCAAGTGGCGCAGAGTGTCGCAGAATTTTAGTTCTGCAACACTTTGCGACGAATGGAAACTGTTGTACTAAAATGCTGCGACACTCTGCGATCGGTGTCGCAGAGATAGAAAATTTTCTATCTCTGTGACACTTTTCGACACTCTGCGACACTCTGCGATCAATGCATGGTCTCCTGTCTTAATATTCTGCGACTAAGGCCCCGTTCACACTACTCCGTTTTTGTACAAAAACGGAGAGAAAAACCTCCGTTTTTGTGAAAGTGTTCACACTGATCCGCACAAAAACGCCACAGAAACGGATGTTTTCGAAAACGCTGTCAAAAGTGGATATCCACAAAAACGGAGGTTTTTGAAAACGCATTTGATCAATGTGAATGCACAAAAACGGAGGTTTTTGAAAATGCTCCTATAGCCAACAATGAGCTTCACAAAAACGGAGTAATCTGAACGCACAAAAACGGATGTTTTTGAAAACGCTCCAATATCCAACAATGAGCTTCTTGAAAACGGAGTAATGTGAACGCACAAAAACGGATGTTTTTTGCTGCGTTTTTGTTATCGGGCCGACCAGTGTGAACGCACAAAAAGGGAGGTTTTTCTCTCCGTATTTGTACGAAAACGGAGCAGTGTGAACGGTAGCTTCGATGCAACAATAACTGATACTAACAAAAACGGAGCATTGTGAACGGGGCCTAATTGCGATCCGAGAACAATGGACCCATGTGATTTCATTCTAGCTGTGGGCACGTGATGTTATTGTCATTGAAACATGGCGCCAAAATTCTGCAACACTCTGCGACCAATGGGACCATCGTGTCGTAGGGAGTTACGAAATGCAACGAGCCAAATTTCTGCGACACTTTGCGACGCTTGTGATACAATAGACACTATGGTTACTATTATAATAGGATACAACGCAACAAACACAGGCAATAATGTTGCGTCATTGCAGTACAACAACAACAACAGGACCGATGTTACCATGCCGGCAGGATGTTGCGATGATGCTGAAGCAAGAAGAAAGACACAGAGATAAACATTCAAGCACTCAACGGCATAAATTTCATTTTACTTCAATTCAAAGAACAAGTAGTGTTACTTATTTTACAGTCAGGAAAACAACACAGCATACATTGCCTCAGTTAAAGCTAGGCCCCACAATATACGCGATTGTCTCTTCTGTGGTGTGAAGTCGCATTTAATTCATGTTAATTCGACGCGACTAAAATGCGACGTATGAATCAAGCCTAAGGTCTTTAGGGCCCATTTATCAATTCAAAAATCCGTTGGATGAACATGTGATGCTTTGGAGTTGCCAACTGCCCAAACCTTAAGTTCCATCCCTACCGTATTTGTTATCCTGTATAAAACATCTGGTGGTCTACAAAATAAACCTAGAGGATCTTCGTGCTACCCACCCTGGCCCATGGAAATTCAGGTTTTCCTCGTCTGTCGGACGGACTAAATAGAAAGTGAATTTTTAGTGCTTTTTCAATTACATATCAGTTCTGCTAAAAAGTGTTTTCTTTTGAAGTTTTGGTATCTATGTATGACTCGACTCGACTCTTCTGGATTGCATTTCAATCCATCTCTTTGCTTACAATGATTATTCACATAGCATATGCATACGTTAATGGAGTCAGTCTGTCGAACAGACACTGTTGGATGATGGGCAAAATTTTCCTATCCTTTTGGCAACACTTACTTCATACAGGAGACTCATGTGCCTTTTTTATTACTTCAAGTAAACTTCAGTATAATCCCATGCTAGATTTTGTTCTCAGCTCCATACCAGCTGAAAATTTCGTTTCCATTCAGCACTATCAAAACAAGTTTAGAAATGGCGCGTTATTGATCAAAAATGAGTTCTTACGCAGCAGAATTGGCACCTTACAATTTTTTCGTGAAAATTGTGGTTAAACGAGTCACATTCTACCGCCTGCAAATACTGAAAACAGTTGAATTACTTTGCAGCTCACAGAAAATCTGTTATTAGCAAAATACTATTTTTCTCTGAGTGTGACCAATTAATAAATAGGCCCAGGAACATGGTTATCTTGTACCCAAGTCAGTTCATTTTATCGTTATGAATATTTGGTTAAGTGCTGAACAATTGCTAGCTACGTTGAAGATGACGGGTTACCCAGGCAAGAACAAAACTTTATTGCTCGACAATTTGTTGCATTTGCACTGACATTATCACAAGCCGACCCAGCAATCTTTGCACTTGAATTTGTAATACAGTTTCAATTGACAGCAATAGATCTTTTAGCTATTCTGCAAAAGAGACTGGATCGAGCGCGATTTTTATACATTTTTATACACGACGTTCGATCGAGTGGCGTTAGAGCTTCTATCAGTATTGTGCAGATTCGAAAATTCGACAAAATGTAGCAAAACACCGTCCGATTCTGATTCTTTTCAGAATAGCTAAAAGGTCTTTTGGGAACTCACGACCACGAAATGAATGGCTACTTAACTTTGAGCTGACTTCTGATTGCTTCTAGCAGAGTCACTGAAAAGGTCAAACCTCTCTCCTTATACTGATTTCAGTAGTTAAACCCTACACTAACTACTTCAGTCCCAGTTTTCGCTTTGTTTATTGAATTGGATGATGGCACTCCGCTTCAAGTGGGACTTATAATCAAACTGTCTGAAAACCCGGCAAAGATCGCCGTGAAACTGACGCGACCAATGAGATTGCAGAGTTCCAAACAACAATTGACTATGCTCAAACTGACCAATAGGATATCAACATTTCAACCTCATTCTAATAATTATCCTGTCTTTAGTCTCGAGGCTTCAAAAGTGATTAAACGTGCAAGGATCGTTGTTGATTTTGGTGGTGAAATCTGAAGAATGATTTGGCCTTCAAGCAGGTTCCCCATGTTAAAGTGAAGGAATCTTCAAGCAGTACACAGAAGAAATGCTCATTTTGAGTTTGGTCTTCTTTACAACCTCAATGAAATACGAATTTCAGGCGTTTTAGAATTGGTGAGTTGTTATTGTGTAGAATAGGCCTAAGTTCTTGGTTTCCGGTATCAAAGCGAGGTTCATCAATTTCTGGGCAAACTTTTGATTAGTTTGATTATGAGTCGTAGTTGTAGCGTTTATCAGCCTATCAAGGAGCGAAACTACGATGATTTTAATCAGTCTAGTTAAACCCCTCTCATTTCATCAAAATAACCAGATTTTCAGAACTCTTCTTGTTGTTTATAACCTAAGATTTGAAAACCAGTGGCTGAGCTTTTCCCAGCTTTCATATAAAGATACTTAACCCTCCTCAAATGACATCAACAAGCAACATCTTCCTCCGGCTCACAGTCATGCAGCCGTCCATTTTTCTTCGCTATTGGTTCTAATAGAGTTTCTTAATTTTCTAGGAAAGGTTACAATACAGTCTTCTATTGTCGGTTTCTTATAAAAAAAAATGAGTTCATAACGAGAAGGGCGGTTTTGTTTGAGGATTTTTATCTCCTGCAATTAATCAAAACATGAAAATATGTCGTAGCTGTAAACAAGAAAATATGAATGAATGGAGGAAAAGCATTGGCGGCGTCAACCAAAACTAAGTGAAAGGGTTGAGGGCGAGATTGTTAAACTAAGGGAAGTAAAAACGTAGGGCAAATCCCTCCAAAAGAGATCGTACGCCGCCATCAAAAATTGTGAAAATTCCAAACATCGTGAAAACACTTGAAATTCTCAATGAAAATCATGGAAATCTTCAAAAATCTTCAAAAACCTTCAAAAATTTTCCGAAATCTCAACAAATCCTAGAAATCTCCTTCAGCAAATGCAGGAAATTCTCAAAGAAAATATTTGGAAAGTTCTTTCAATATCCCAAAAATCGTTGAAATCCTCAAAAACCTTACCAAGCCTATCAGATGACGTCTCGAAAAAATCTCAGGAAATATCAGTCTCTTACGCTGATGCTGAATGTTAATGAATGTGAAGACTTAATGTGAATTATAATGCTAATACATCTGTGTGTAACTTTTACTCTCTCGGGAAAAAAAATACGCACGGATGTTGTTATTGCATTTTTGTCAACAGTTTTATTTAACCCTATTTGGACCATGGGACATTTTTCGCCATCCTCCCCCCTACCAAGCATTGTCATATATCTCTGCCGCTAGTTTAGATATGACCAAGATGAGCCTCCAATCCTTTTGGGGTGTCATTTAAGTAAAAAGATACTCCTTAGGGTAGTGATTTTAGTCAATTTTCACTTACTTCGTTAAAACTTTGGATTGTTGTCGCAATTTTTTTAGGGTACATGCTCTCAATGGCCTGTAAATTTTGGAGTATCGTTTTCGGGAAAATTTATAAATTTTAGGGTGTGATTTCAGACGTCCAATGGCAAACCCCTTCGTCCGCCTATTGAAGTTACCCCCCCCCCCCCCCGGGAAATAACTTCAAGAAAGAACTAGAAATAATTTCCAGCTAAGCCTCCTTTGTTAGAAAGTAAAGGTTTTACAAGATTCCAGAAAGCACGATTCGACATCAGTCCAGTTTCTGTTGCTTTTTTGAGATGCTGTTTAATTGCCTTTTTTCTCAAGGCTGCGCATTTATTTCGTTGTCTTTTAAAATTTACTTTATTTCCTTTTTATGATTTTTGTTGTATCTCTTCTTTAGCCTGGTTCTGGTATAAATTCCCTTTTTCAATTCTCGAGTCATGAAAGGAGCGCTATTACCCCGTAAAACTTTCGTTTTTAGAGGGGCATGTTTGTCGAGCAATTTACAAAATGTACAGACAAGGTTATCATAAGCTTGTTCAGGATCTTCAACAAGATCAAACGTAAAGAAGGAGAAGGGTAAATCAGTTCTGTCTGGCGGATTTTGTCTACGTGATTCAGAAGCCGTGTAGAGGGCATTACAATTCTTGCACATGTGTTATTCAAATGTAGCCAGTTACTCCTCAGCTCCTGAATCAAATAAACAAAATCCGCCTGACAGAACTTTAGATTTACCCTCCTTTTTCGTTGTAAGCACGTAACTTCTCTTGAAAGCTTCCCTTTGCCGGCACCAAGCGAGGGTTTGCCCCTCTGGCTTCAGGGCAACTTTGCGGCTATGTTTGTTTTGAATTACTGGTTGAGAGAATTTATTTTGTATTCGCTAATCGCTTTGAATGGATGTGTGAACCAAAAGCAACTGACTCTATTGTACAACAAAATCGGCCCTTTTTTGTTTTGGAATAGGTGAAGGCAACGTTTTTTTTCGACATGTGCTCTGTATCATGTCTTCTTTCCGTTGCGATGTATATATTCATTTCAAAAGCATTCATTAATATGGAGGCCCGTTCTGGTCAAAATTACCATAGTTATTAATGTTGTATAACAAAGTCATTTTAGTCAGAGACAATGAATTTATTTTTGTTTTTCATTTCTTTAGTTAGTTATGAATTCATTTTTGTAGTGGCATTGAATTAATTTTGTGTTGTGGAATTGACGTAATTTTTCGTTAGTGACATTGAATTAATTTTTTGTCATGGCGTTCAATTTATTTTTGTAGTGACATTGAATTAACTTTTTTGGTGAATTTTTTGCAAATCCCATAATGCACCGGGAATTTTTCAGCACATCCCACAATGTAATTTTTCGTCGGAAAATTATTTGCCACAAACCACACTTCACTGCATAAAACATGCCTAGGCTGAGGAGACACCAAGTCAGGGAGAGAAACTTGCGAGGTTTCTCTGTATTCCTTTGAAAGGAGTTTGCACACTAATTGTTAGGACAGATGATGTAACAACACTCGCCACTGCATCTCTATCTCTGCTTCTGCTTCTGCAGGAAGTTGCAAACAACGGCCAGAATGCCACTGTGTTGCAGTCAGTTGCACTCAAATACCACTTGAGAGCAGCCCGAATGTTCTTAAGAATCTTCCTTCTTCCTTGAACAGGTGTCTCTGTAGCCTGCCCTAGGCATGTTTTATGCAGTAAAGTGTGGTTTGTGGCAAATAATCTTTCCGCGAAGAATTGCATTGTTGGATGTACTGAAATATTCCCGGTGCATTATGGTTTATGCAAAAAAATTCAAGGTCACCAAAAAATTGATTCAATGTCACTGCCGAAAAATTAATTCAATGTCACTACAAGAATGAATTCATAACTGAATAAGGAAATGAAAACAAAAATAAATTCATTGTCTGTGACTAAAACGACTTTGTTATACAACATTAATAACTATGGTAATTTTGACCAGAACGGGCCTCCATACATTAAACTTACAATCAGGTAGGAAAATGATGTCAGCTCTCTTGTTCATTTGCAATGTTGCTGAAATAGACAATTTCAGTCGTGGGAATAAAAAGGAAGGTAAGTTGTTCCTTTGGCTTGTGCACTGTGTGTCTTCTTCCAGCTGTGCTGTACACTCATTTCAAAAACCATTCATTCATTTGTAAGAGTTTCATAGATAGAAGTAGATAGAGGTGAAAAAAGAGTTCAACTTTCTGGTTCATTCTCGAAGTTGCTGAAAAAAGAAATCTTTCATCAGGCTTGGGAATAAAAGAAAGATTATTTTCATATCCGCTTTTGCTCTCCGTGTTATATTCCTTTTTCGTCCTGGGAATAAATGAAGATGATTTTTATTTCCGCTTGTGTTCTCCGTGTTATATTTCTGTTGCAGTATACATTCATTTTTAAAACCATTCATTAAGCTATTGACATTAAGCGTTGTGGGTGGAGATTGCCACTAAAATCTGATGCAACTGGGTTTTAGTAAAGATCGTTGGAATTTCTGCTTTTCAGGCTAGCCAATTACTGATGTTGCAAAAATAGAGAGATCTTTCATGCGTGGGAAGAAAGGAACTGAGACAGCTTTAAGCTATCTAGCCAGTCTGTTTGTTGATGCGCAATTCTCTTTTGCCACCCTTCTGGGTTACCAAAAATGTCTTGTGCTATTTTTACAAATTATTAAGATAAACCAGTCGTCAGTGGCGTTGCCACGGGTTGGACTGGTGTGGACATGTCCACCCCAGTTTTCCCAGAGTTCGATTTTCTAATTTCTCGAAATCCGTTGAAAAAACGTTGGGGGGGGTTGATTTTCATTGACTAAGAACTCTCATTCCCTTGACCATTCATTCCTCCATTTCATTCATTCATTCCCTGATTTATTCGAAGTTGTCAAGATCATTGCCATTTTGCCGGTAACAGTAGCATCTTGCGAAAGAGCACACACAGTAAAGTCAAGATAATACATACATACCTGCGTGCTTCAATGTCAGACCAGTGCTTGGAACAACTCATTAAAGTTAGGATTGAAAAAGATATTGCCAATAAAATTGAACTGCACAGCCTATTTGAACTATTTAAAACCAGTGGAAATAGGTAACTTGCTTTGTAAATTAAAGTGAATTACTTTGACTCTGAGTAGTAAGTGAAAATTACGATAAGTCAATGATAACTTCAGTGAACGATAAACTGATACTGGTACGATGGTAGTAAACTTGCATTATTTGTGATTGTTCCCACTATTAACCCTTGTTTGATAACTGATTTCGATTTCAATTCATAGCTTTTCCTACCTCGTAAATAGTTACATGGATTATATGGTGTTGTACTTCACCGTTCGATCTTCGTTCGTACAAAAATGCCCACTGTTACTAAAAATGCTGCTTGACAAAGCTGCTTTTCCAACATTTTTTAAATAGTTCAGAAATGCTAAAAAGGGCGTTTCTCACGTTTTCCGAAAGTCTGAAGGGCGTGGTCATGAAAAATGCTTCTTGGGGCTTCGCCCCCAGACCCCGTCTTATTTCCACCCCAGTTTCTTCGGGCTAGCGACGCCCCTGCCAGTCGTCCTGTAGAACTAAACTTTAAAACTGCTTCGTATGAGGGAGCCTTTTTTTAAGAATCGGCATACTTTGGGTAGACGAAAATACCATAATTCAATTCGAATATTTCAAATACAAAACAAACTTCTTTAAAGTTATGACTGAATTGCCTTGGATGGGCGGCTTGCTTTTTTGGATGGTAGACCACCAATGGTAGATGATGGTTCACCTGTGCGGAATGTTGCCCTGCTTGGTTTGTGGTTATCTGACTGTTTTGGGCGCATGGACACCACTACAAGATGAAATCGGTCACATCTATTTCTCGTGATTAATCAACTCAAAATTTGTCCAAGGTCAGTTGATACTATGTGTTAGGATAGGGGGCTCTGTTTGTTTTGTTTTCAATTTGTCTTGAGTGGGTTTGTTTTGAGATATGCATGTGCACGTGCATAAGCGTGCCGTTTGTGCATATGCATGTGCATGCTGTACATCATACTTTAGGCCCACTATCTCTCCTCGATTAGTTTGCCTACTGAGTGCTGAGTGAGCTCCTCTTTTAAAGTAATACCCTGCACACAAATGACCTTGTTTCTTTGTTTTTAGTTGTTTATTGTATCAATTTCTGGTATTCGTGTATTAATTTCATTTTCATGTAATATTGTCGTGGTCTTGTAGTTTAGTTATTTGTTAGTATAGCTATTTCAACTTTGAATATTGTGTTGTAGAATCTGAAATATGAGCACTGAAACTGAAACTGAAAGGGCGATGTGAAAAGCAAAGCCTTTTACCATGCCTCGTAATTGTCTAGCTTGAATTTGCAGAGACTTTTACTGCATTCACACTGATACAATTAAACCTGCTTTGTCTACACCAGATTGTATTTCAACCTACCAAATTGTTGAACTGACCAATTAGAAGGCCCCATTCGATAACCTGGTTTAATTCAGGCTGTTTTAAACTGCAGTAGTGTGAATGAATGGGGCATTTGCGAATCTCCTAACCCTAGACATTAATTAAAAGAGCTTGGACAACATCAAAGTCCCAGCTGATAATGTTTTTAAATTTATAATATTATTCAGCTAATCCAAAGGGGGGACTCAGCACATGCACATACGGGGAGCTAAGTCTGATATTTCTGGGTCCGAATATTCCTGAAAGTGATATTTTGGGTCCAAGTAAGCCGAAATCATGGTAATGATAGTTTTGGCATCAAATAGAGCCAAAACTTATATTTCTGGGCTCATTAAGGTTCTTTAAAGGCAATTCTGACCTCAATTTGCGATGGGCCTGGATAGTCAGTGTTCGTTTACAGTTACAGGTATCTGAGTATGAAATTAGCTTTTATGTTTGGGATGCAGTGAAACGGAACTTTTCGTTTCTTTGTTTTGCTAATAACGATTGTATTAGGGCTTCATGTTTTTTTTTTAATTATCATATACATATTGATATGCTTAAACGTCAGTTTGAAGAACAGTATTTAGCTCATACTGAAACGTTTTACGTGTTTAAATATTATGAAATGAAAGGAAATGAATATTTTTGGGTTGCGTGAAAGTTTCTTGGACTGACCCCGCTTCTACACCCTTCCGTGGGAATATGAACTTGTGTCCCTCCTGGGTAGTAAATGGCGACATTGACATTCTCTTTCAAAATCAGCTGTTTCACTAGAATTTTCTCGCCACATGCCGCTACCATGTGGTACCGTAGACCAAACGATATCAAAGCAATGCCCCATTTTGCGCTCACTTATAGATAGAGTAAAGTACTAAACCACAAAATGTCAAAGCTCTCGAAGATGTTTTTAATGAACTTGAATTAAATTTGTGGGAATTGTTTTCACTTTTGGTAAATCTATAAATGTTACACGTAATTTGTTAATGAAATTATCAAAGCTGTTATCCCAATCAATGGGTTTGTAGCACGCGTTTCTCGCTCTAAAAGCCACTTCCTCGAGGCGCCAATTAAACAGTTTATACCAAGCAAAAATGCCGAGTTTAATGCTTTTCATTGAAAGCTCATACCCACTATTGCATAAAATTTTTGCATTTAATCCTATGAGGATTTTGCGCTAGTTTTGCGAGTGCTGAATAATATTTAAATATAATTTCATTTGGCTGGATAATTCAAATCAATTCAATGTAAAATGCTTAGATATAATCTTAGTTTGCTGCATACATCTTCATACTACAGTAGAAGCGGAGTATCATCTTGTAATTTCCCGAAACACGTACACAACTGCGGAAAATCTAATAAAAACCTTAAAGAACCTTTCTTCAAAATTTACGCATTTATGATACTTCACGACCCTAAGTCACTTTTAGAATACGAAAGTAAACTTTTCAACAAAGGACATGCTATAATGAACTAATAATCTTACATTTCCTTTCGGTAATCTCTTTTTAGTTTATAAATTGTAGAAACACTCCAGCTCTACAGTTAGTCACACTCTGATGATAGCATAAGTTTGAAAGGTCTCAGTGTGCTCAAAAATCTGTCTGATTTTTTTGCGTCCGTTTTCTCCTAGTACCTTATTATTTAGTATAAACAACAGTACCAAGTTTGCATACTGGAATGTGGAAACCTTGCTCCGAAGCATGCCCCTTACCAGCATTTTCCTAATTTCTGGGTCTAAATGATGAGTTATTTCACCAAACAAAATTTTTTAATCTAAGTTAGCTTCTGAGTGAACGATTAGCGTCTTAGTTTTCAATATCGGCCGCATATTTATTATTTCACAGCTGGCTAAACGCACTCACCCAGTGCGTTTTTGACTCACCCAGTATTTTAACCGATTAGAGAGCCGTGGCCTTTCAAACAGGGATTCAATGATACTTTTTCCCTTCGAATAGAACTTTTTTTTATATATTCCAATAAAATTTTACAAAAACAAACAAGGGTTACAAGACGATGCCACGAGGAGCATGGAAATACATAGCAACCCTGTGACCATAACATTTAACATAGATATTCAAATTGATATCACATTTAAATATTACAAATAACATATTACAAATAGCAAGTAGGAAAGCAACGATTGCGAGTGGCTTACAACAATTGCAAGATCAAAGCATTGGAGTATGTATGATTTTGCCTACAATTACAGATATTTCCGACAAAAAAAACCACAATAAATAAATGTACGAAAAGACAAAGTACAAGAGAGAGGAGACAGCAAACTTACGAACTTATTGAAACCGTTCTGAGGCCTGAATGCATTTTAACGTTGCCTCAAGAATTTTTGTGTTTAAATCATAGGATAACTTTCCGTGGCCATACAGGAGGATTTGGAGTAAATTTTCATTTGTGAGGTTTGTTAATCCGTGGTGGCGCAATATCGCGTTTACACTGCCGAAACGATCAAGTCTTTCTTCATCATAAGCATGGCAGAGCAGCAAAAAGTGTTCCGTGTCCTCAATACCATCGTTTATCGGGCACAAAGGATTTAAAGTATCACTGAAGTTATGTTTGAATTTGTGAAAATTCAGCTTGCTGAGTCCAACGTGAAGTTGCGTTAAAATTGAATAGAATTTCGCAGCAGCCATATGTATTGTGAAAAAGGTTTTTCGGTAAGACACTGGATTTTCGAAGAACGGAGCAAGAAAGACACACACTTGATGTGGAGAACGGTTCGTTGTATATCCTTCCTCGAAAACAAAACCAAGGCTAACATAACCTTCGAAGGCTACCTCTGAGCACTGTAAATTACACGAATCTCGATAATACAAATGTATACGCCAACAATGTACTATGGCACAGAACAGTCTTTCGCAAGCACTGCCTGCCCTTAAAATTCAATAATAGTCGATATGCGAGATTCTAAGAAACTAGGCCACAAGAGCTTTCGCAAGCCTCTTGGGCTAGACGGTTAACTACCCCTATGCTTAGCCTTACATTTCCGTGCTGTTCTCACTAAAATATCTGGAATACCATTTATATAAAGCTATGAATAAGTAAACGACAGGAAGGCATAAAATGTTTTACGTATAAAGATTGCGTAGTAAGAATGAGAATTTTCCCGACAAAGCTAATACATACGTAATAATGAAGGCAGTTACAGCTATGAATCATAGAAAGAGAAAGTGATTAATATTGAGAAAAAGAAATTAAAGAATGAATGGAGGAAAGTATTTACGCAGAAAATGATAGCGAAAATGTAGCAGTATGACAGTATGTACGTATGTATGATTTTGCTATAAAAAACTGAATACAACCACTTATAAAAGAAAATAAAACTAATTGCAATATTTATTAATTTAAAATAACTACAGGCGAAAACTACATATCTAATTTAATAATCTAATTTAAAAACACCCCATGGTAAAATATGGCACAGGGATAGCATTAAAAGGTTAATGCGACCTCGTTTCCATAATGGTCCCTCCAGGAGTCCTATTCAAAAGGAGAAGGAAAGAAAAGTTTTCGAGAAAAGAAATAAAAATTTTTAATGGACAATAGAATTTTAACTAGACTGAAAATAGAATCATCGATTTTAATGAGGAATAAACATTGTTATTGGTCATCATTGTTATCGGTTGTTTTTAGATTTCCGATAAAATATAGGGACTATCATCAAGACTTTGGAGGTTTATAAAGAATTGGTCTTTGATCTTATGTTTGAAACTGTCGATGTTTGTTGCAGATTTTGGTTCTGAGGGTCGGCTGTTCCATGTTTTAGGTCCTATGTATATATGTATGTATGTATGATTTTGCCATAAAATTAAAATTACAATATAAATTAATAAAAGGAAAGTGATCTAATTACAGGAATATGATATTTACGGGCAAATAGGTAGGTAGGTAGGTAGGTAGTTATATTTAACGTGGCTAGCCTGCGAAAGTCTGAGAGACTTATTTCCAGCAGGGGCCACGGATGTTTTACCATCGGTCCGCCGCAGCTACCCACCGCAGCTACCAGATTTCCCTCACATGGCTCTGGTCGACCCGGGCTAGAGTTACGGACAGCGACCAAACTGTCCAGCGCGGGATTTGAACCTACGGCCGTTCTGACCCTTGGCTTACGAGTCAGACGCCTTAACCACTCGGCCACGCGCTCTCGCGCGTGAAATAGTTAAAAATGAAGTTCAAAAACACCTCAGGTTAAAAATGGCAGGGATAGCATTAAAAAGGTCAATAAGACCTTGTTTCCATAATGGTCCCTCCGGAGGTGTTATGAAAATAAAAAGAAATTTGTTCCGGAAAATAGGATCTCTAAAAAAACAAATTATTATTATTTTCATAGGCGAAGTTTGCGTTTTCAATAGTGTATGTAGGGGCTATCATATTGACTTTGGAGATCATTGAAGAATTTATCTAGATATCCTAAATATGGGATCCTAGAGATCCTAAGTATTTTATCTTGAGTCTACGTTGATGATTGTAACTTTTTTATTTCTCTAGGAAGAGAAACCAGATGACTTCCTCGGCAGCGATTTCCTCGATGCAATGAAAGGACTTGGACTTGATAACTCCGATACCAATCCTGGAAACTTTATCTCGATGATGCAAGAAATGATGACAAATCTTTTATCAAAAGACATTCTTTATCCATCACTCAAAGAAATTCAGCTAAGGGTGAGTAACTTTCTTCAACGTTTTGAATTGATAGTTTCGTACTTACTCTCCAGTACCGAATAAACGGGGGGGGGGTGAGAATAATCGGGGGGGGGGGGCTGGAAATGGTTTGACATAACAATAATCGGGGGGTTGGAATAATCGCAGGGGGGGTGCTTGGAAAAGTAAAGAATAGTCGTTTTCTTTGGTAAACACGTATCTTTTATATATTTATGTGAACTCTGATGTTACTGATACATTTACTTTTGAGTTCTGGTTGTGTTGAATGCACTTCTTGAGACTTTTTCTTGCGTTTATTCAGAAACTATGCTTACTATAATTTCACCTTTCCAAAAATTAATAAAAGGGGGGGTTGGAATGAGAGCGGGGGGGTTGGAAAATTTTTCAAAAATTAACAAGCGGGGGGGACGATTATTCAGTACTCGAGAGTACCTTCTCAAAAAACGTCCTCTCGTTCAAACATAATTTGAAAATGGTAACAAATCTAGTAACAAATTACCGGGTGAGCCAGAAAAAAGCTCCCAATTTTGAAAATTCATGGCATCAAGAAAAATTTACAGATTTGAATGATTCAAATTCTAGTTAAAAGTCAAAAGATCAAAGTATTTTTGTGATTTTTCTCGCTGTCTCAAAAGCATTGGAGATATAGTTAGATTCAACTTTACAAGAATTTCACGCTTGCAAAGTGACTGAAAATGGCCTAAAACATCGATCAAATCATTATGGACTCCTCGCACAGATCAACAAAAGACAAGCAATTGCTCATGGGCAAGAGATATCCATAGTACATTTATTGCGATGGGACTGAAAATCTTCAGTATTTGTTTGATAATGGATGTCGTATAACTCCGGAGAGAGTTGAAACGCCTATTGCGTATTGTTTTGTGTAAGGAGGGTTCTTACAATTTGTTCTAAATTTTTATGCCCATTTTCAGTCACTTTGCGAGCCTGAAATTTTTATCAAGCTAAATTTACGGATGCATCTACTGCAGGTAAAACAGTGAAGAAAGTCATAAAGATGCTTCGATCCTTTGGCTTTTATCTGAAATTTGAATCATTTGAATATGTGCAGTACCCATGGTCCTATGAATTTTTAAAAGTGGGAACTTTTTCTGGCCCACCCAGTATTTCTTTATCCATTTCTGAAGGAAGTTCAGTTAAGATGAAGGCCCCGTTTACATGGGGTCGGATCTAAATGGGATCGGATCGATTTGGATCCAGTCGGATCCATTAAGATTTTATGAACTCTTAGCAGCGCTCTAGAAACCGTCTCTCTCATTTTAATCAAAATTTTAACAAAGAATTTTCAGTTTAATCGTCTCACTTCCTATCCGTACCAGTCTGGATCCGATCCCATCCGTTTACACGAGACCTTTTTGGGATTGGATCCAAAAAGGGAACGGATTGTAGATCCAAATGGATTCGGATCCGTCGAGTCCCGTGTAAACGCAAGGTCTATCCTCTACAGTTTGGGTACGGATCCATTTGGATCCGATCTCGTGTAAACGGGCCCTAAGTGGTCTTCGATGTTATGAATATATTTCCGGTCTTGTACCTGATGGCTTTAGAAATCACCTTACTTAAAACATCCTGCAAAACGTGATGACAAATTTATCATCAAAATATTTCTTTATTAATCTCTGAAAGGAATTCATATGCACGGTAAGTCACGTTCAACACTTCGAATTATTAGTTTCGTACGCAGTGATTCGAACAAAATCCATTTCCTCAAAACACGGTGTAAAGCGTAGCGAAAAGCTTAATGTCAAAATGTATCTTTACCTATCTCTGAAGGAAGTTCGGTTAAAGCTAAGTTTCCTCCAGCGTTATGATTAAATTGGAGGTCTTGTACCTGGTGACTACATTAAAATCGAAAAAATTTCGGACGATCAAATTTAGGACCATTTTTTTTCTGAAAGTTAATCGTCCAAAAGTTTTAAAGAAGAAATAACTCAAGTTTCTCCCATGCAACTGTTGAAAAGTGATTAACTGTCATCGCTCATCTTGCTTCCAAAGTGAGTTTCTACATTGCAGTTATCAGTAACAATAGTCATGAGTCGATGAAGGTACCTCTTAATTTCGTCTGCAATCTTGAAACTGCTTTCAGAACCATATGCTTGGGTGAATATTTTTTCGAAATAGTTAGCTTAAAGCAATTGAGTCCATATAAATAGTTGAGCGTTAACGCTGTCCTGAATTTTTGCTGACAAACCGCTGACGGCTTTTTGTTATCGCACAATACTGCGAAGGTCACTAGCGGTAGAGACCAAAGACTTCTTAATTCTTGCATTATTTTAAGGAATTTCTTTGGTTTAATTTCAGTAGGGATTAAATATTAACTTTTGTTTCATGATTGAATAGAAATTGATATTGGTCATGAGAACGCCATTTATACGGACTCAATGCCTTTGAGTTGCACATTATCAATCAATGCAGAGATTTCAGCTGGTTTTAACATTCGGACTCTGTGGCATTGCATTGAGCCACTCGATCGTGATCAACTAGATTTTTCCATGCAGCCAAGAGTCTAACTTAGATCATAAACTTTTCCGATTGAAACCGGTCTCTTATTGCATTTGTTAAAAGATTTTATTCGTAAGACCTTGTATGGGAGTCTTTCAAAGTGATGAAATCTTTGACCAGTCCCCTTCAGCATTCTAGCCTTGCTAGAGTTGCAGGTACACATGATATTATCAGGGGATACTGAAAAAGTTAACTTGGCTCACACTAGGTCATTTAGGTCGTTAAAATCGTGCAGAAAGACCCAAAATACAATGACTCAGAGTTTGAGTCCTTTGCCTCTTTGGGTCTTCCTGCACGACCCTAAGGACTCAATAGACCAAGTGTGAACCAGTCTTCAGGAAATAGTGTTGTCTGCAAGGAGTGCCATTGCAATTTGCAGAGTGTGGATCTCTGCAAGAGCAGTTTTTTAGTAGACATCCACAGTACAGGGTGTCTCAAAAAAATTGTTCAACGTTTGATTAAATACTAAAAAATAACGATACGCTGAATGGACCTTTGGTCAAGTCACCCTTGTCCTGAGATTTCAAATTAATTTTTGACACAAGAATCTTGCAAATCCGCTAAAAATTAATGGGGTTACGAGCTTTTGAAGTTCAAGTTTGTGCGAAAGCTGAAACCAGAGGCCTCGAAATGGCATTTTTGGTAAAAGTCCCATAGGCCGTCGTTTCTGTTATTTCTCAATTGTTTCAGGGCCAACCAAGTGGGATTCAAACAGGTATTCGATAACCTAACTTTCAAGCATATGGATGCTTTGAGGAAACAGATTCAGTCTCTCGCTAATTACATAATTGCCTAAAACACTTAGTTTAGCATAATGCAAATCATTTTTTCCTGACAGTATCCATCATGGTTAGAGGAACATCGACCCAGTTTGTCAGATGATGATTATAGCCGATTCAGCCGACAGCAAGAACTCGTTTCGAGGATATGCATTGAATTCGAAAGTGAGTCTGTTGATGACTCTGAAGAAACTAAAAAGCTGCGAGTTGATAAGATCATGGAATTAATGCAGAAGGTATGCGTTATACTTCGTAGAGCCGATATTCTACCGGTTGACAAAAAACTGCACGAGCTATCTATCTATCTATCTATCTATCTATCTATCTATCAGTATTGTACATTACCTTAATAGGTATTTCGTACAGAGTGTTAGTGGTTAAACTTTAAAGGGTGTGTGCAATGGTAAATAGGCTGCTCTAAAATGCCTCATGCAAATGCAGGTTTCTAGCCTTGCACAAACCCTTTAAATTCATAAAGCTAAGCAGGGTAGCCTCCTAGGTACGCCATGTGCACATTTGCCTAGACTTGAGAGTGGGTGTTATTGGTGGAATAGGGAAGTTGGTATGCACCAAATTACTGGGTAAGTAAGGAGGCAACTCTGTCAGCTGGATATATAACATAAACCATAAAGAAGGAAAAAGGACTGTTTCAGAAAATTAAATAATTTGTTCTTTGTTCAGCTCTCTTTTCAGAGACTCAATGGACTTTTCGCTTCTGATATGAGGAGCAAGTCCATTCCAGATTCTTATTGCACTTGGGACGAATGAGTTCATAAATGAATTTGTTCTGCAAAATGGGACTTCAAAACATGCGTTACTGCGGCGGCCGTGTGAAGTTGTTGGTTTGAACAGGGTTCTTGGGATGTCAATGAGACTGTTATTAATTTTGAACATTTCTAGCTAGAACAGATCTAACTGCCAGATAGCAAGCATCGTGAACACAAATGATGTATTAGCATGTAGCGCAGGGGCTCAGCTGTCTTTTGAGACGTTGCTTGGTCAGCTTAATGTATAACCACCGTCCAAGAAATAAGTTTCAAAAATATGCTGATTTATTCATTTGTCTGAATATTCTATCCCTGTCCAGTCCAAGTCTTTGGAAATGTGACAAAAGCTAGTTTCCAGATTCTCCTAGGAACAAGAAATTTGATAAGGAGCAGATATCAGCGATTTTACGTTGATTTTCCCAGACGATTTTAACTCCATCTCTACGTAAAGTTTTCAGAAAATATTGACTTGAGATGGATGGCCATAATTTTACCCTAAATGAAAAGTGAAAGGATCGTAATTTTCTTTCTACCTTGTTTCGGACGGTAATCGTAGTAGCTAAAAGTGAGCATTAAACATCCGACAAGGTAGCCAAGTCTTTCAACTAAATTGTTAAAGAAGCATTTGACAATAGACCAAATCGGCTGAGGTTTATCTTACCCATTTAAAGTTATGTGACCATCTCACTGGAAGTTGTGATGCTACATCACAAGGAAACCAAGATTGATTGGTAATGAATAAAAAGAATAAATAAGAATATATAATGGCAAATAGAGAATGATTAATTTCATATATGTCCTCTGCGCAAAAATTTTGTCGAACTGCCACACAAGCAAAAATCACTGATTGACTCATGTCACGACTTGTAGCACTTGTGTTTCAGGTCACTATTTATACACTAATCCTACATATGTTAAATATTTTTGGTTATGATGAAATCCAATTTAGGACCGTGCGTTTCACCTGCGAACGTTGGAAAATCTGGCTTGGTAGGTTTTGCCAGCCAATGTCTTTTATTTTATGCCAATGGAGGATAACAAATCCTCTGGTTTTGAGGCAGACAATATTTTTGACTTTCTTGCTCCATAAATCAACAACCAAGTATCAAACACCTGTTCATCTATAAACACGAAATTTAATCAACTCTCATTTACTGAATTTTCTGAGTTTCCAAGTTTGTATGTGACGGTTTTTCAGAACACCTGATGATATCTAGAAAGAAATTTGAGATTAATCCATTTGACGAGTTTTAGTGATTTTTGCAAGTATGCAATAATTTTTCAAGTCCCCTGGTCATCTATAAACAGAAAATTTAATCAACGCTCATTTAATGAATTTCTGAGTTTCCAAGTTTGTATGTGACGGTCCTTCAGAACGCCTGGTGGTATCTAGAATGAAATTTGATATTAATCCATTTCAGGAGTTTTTAATGATTTTTTTGCAAGCATGCAATAATTTTTCAAGACACCTGGTCATCTAGAAACAGAAAATTGGATCAACGCTCATTTAATGAATTTTCTGAGTTTCCAAATTTGTATATGACAGTTTTTCAGAACACCTGATAGTCTCTTGAAAGAAAACTGAGGATGTTGCATTTGACGAGTTCTTAGTGATTTGCAAGCGTGCAATAATTTTTCAGTACGCCTTGTCATTTATAAACAGAAAGTTTGATCATCGCTCATTTAGTGAATTTTTTGAGTTTTCAAGTATGCAGCAATTTCTCAGAACACATGATAGTCTCTTGAAAGAAATCTGAGAATAATGAATTGGACGAGTTTTTAGTGATTTGCAAGCTTGCAATGATTTGTCAACACGCCTGGTCATCTGTGAACAGAAAATTCGATCATCCCTCATTTAGTGAACTTTATGAGTTTTCAAGTTTGTAGCAATTTTTCAGAACACATCAAAGAAAGCCAAGAATAATGCATTTGACAAGTTTTTAGTGATTTGCAAGCTTGCAATAATTTGTCAACACGCCTTGTCATCTATAAACAGAAAATTCGATCATCACTCATTCAGTGAACTCTTTGAGTTTTGATGTTTGTAACAGTTTTTCAGAACATATGATAGTCTCTTGAAAGAAAGCTGAGAATAATTCATTTGACGAGTTTTTAGTGATTTGCAAGCTTGCAATAATTTGTCAACACGCGTGGTCATCTATGAACGGAAAATTTGATCATCGTTCACTTAATGAATTTTCGAGTGCTCAAATTTGTATATGACAGTTTTTCAAGACACCTGATAGTCTCTTGAAAGAAAACTGAGAATATTGCAATTGACGAGTTTCTAGTGATTTGCAAGCTTGCAATAATTTAGCAAGACATCCGGCCATCTCCAAATAGACAATTTAGTCATAGCTCATTTAGTAATATTTCTATGAGTTGTCAGGCTCGCAGCATTTTTTCAATTATTCCTAGTAAAAATGAAGAAGTAGTGATTTTTTGGGCATGTAGAAATGTTTATTTATGACACCTTGTAGTGTCTTGGAAAAGTATCTTACGTTGCCTCACTTGATGCAGTTTTTGTGATTTTGTAAATTTGCAGAAATTTTTGGAGACAACTGCTGTTATTCAATGATAAACAACAAAAATCATTGCAAGGTTGACAATTTTTTCTGCCACCTGGCAATGATATCAACACGATAGCTCTTCATTGGGTCAATTAGCAGTTCAACGGTTCACCTATGATCAGCAAGATACATTTCATCTGTTGCGTTACTTAGAAATATCATACCACGCCTTCTTTGAGTATTCAGGTAAGTAGTGAGCTTCGGGTAGGATCCGTAACGCCTTAGTTTCGGACAGGAAATTCTCGGTAAGAGAGTGTGATCGCTGTTGACAAATAAGCAGATAGTTACACCTTGATTGACTTTTGCAGTTAGATAGTTTTACTGCTGTTGATGAATAAGGAAATGGACACGCCTCACGGTGTGTGTGCTTCCTACGCGTTTAACGTCCATCAAAGAATTACCACCTGTTAGCATACAGGGTTACCCATAAATTTTTCGACATTTGGTTTAAAAAATAGCGACGTAGTGAACTGGGTTCGTGGCAAGATAACCATATTGCTGAGGTTTTCGATTAATTTTAGACACTAGAATCCTGTGAGTTGGCTAAATATTCACAGAGTTACGAGCTTTTAAAATTCAAGTTTGTGCGGAAGCTGAAACCAAACGTGCCTTTATTGCAACTTTTGTGAAAGTAGTATCTCGTTTATTCAAAGCAAATCAAATAGTAATTTCGATAAACAAAACTCTAACATTAAATCAAGGTTATGGGTGCTTAGAGAAATCCTGTTGAGCACAACTTAAAATGACCCGTCTCTCTCGTCCATTAAATTCCTGTTCAATGTTTATGGTTATTTGCATCCTTACGCAAATTTTGGCGACGGGTACAAGAACTAAATTACTTGAAGTCTTACTTAGTTTGCTCTGATATCAACGAGATGTGTGACACTAGACAGCATTCTTTTACCTTGATTTAAGACGTCTGTATGAAAAACAAGTCGAAGGCGTCTGTTTTCAGCTCTCACATAAACTAGACACTTCAAAGGCTTGTAACTCCGTGAATTTTTAGCGGATTGGCAAGATTCTGGGATGGAAAATTTATTATAAATCTCAGGAACAGGGTTATTGACCAGGAACCCTTACATTTTGTTGTTTTTTATGTCTAATCGAACATCGAATAATCCTATACTTTTCCAAGCGTTCCTGCTTGCTGTGGCTCACCCTGTGGCGGGGGTGTTGGCTTGGGTGTGAGGTCTCTGTCTAACCATATATGTTGGGTTGGGTCCTTACGTCTTGGTGGGCATTCTTGCTGCTGGGTGAGTGCATAGCGCGTGGAAATGGCTTGAATACTCGAGAAGTTTTATGTGCCGCACGTCGGTGGCATTTTTGACTCGCCCGGTGCATCATGTCGCAACGAAAAGCAGCAATCCCCTTCCCTTTACCTGTTTATTTCTTGTTTGTTTTTGTTTTATTATTGTAGCTAGTATAGTTGAATTGTGAGTGCCAGCCGCAGTGGAGACCAGATGACAAAGTGTCCTTCTCCGCTGTGGCTGGTACATAGAAATGTATCTATTTTGTATTTTAATGTTTTATTATCTATAACAGAACATCGAATAATTCTTTCTGGGACACCCTGTAGTTTTCTTTGGTAGGTTCTTATTTTGGTTGCTTTGTTGTAGAATGTGTTGGGCGTTTTCCTTGTTGTCGTTGTTTATCTATTTTGATTCGGTATTTACATAGCTAGCAATATATGCAATAAATACAGAGTTGACTAATCAAAAACCAATGAAGTTAAAATGTATACAAGACTTGTTGTCGAATGAAATCAAAACTACAGTAAATCCCCGCGTATAATAACCTACTTTTTGAGAGCTAGGTAGAAATAGGTTCTTCATTTCAAAGGCATCAAGACTAATTTCACGGTATAGAGGCTCTTATTTGAGGGGTGCCTTGCGTAGGCCCTTTCAGAATCTTACAAAAGATTTGTAGTCCCATTATTTGTTTTGGAAGGGCTCTTATGGGCCTATAATACCCAACTGAGGAGGAGAATTAATCTTTAACAGCCAACTGTGACCAGAACGAGCTTGATAACAACAACCAGAAATCAACTTTGCTACCCCTGCAATAAGAGCCTATGTTTCATCAGCCTGAAACAGGTCCCCTTAATTACAAGGTGCATGATTTGGGAAAACAGCCTCACGGTTCTTATTTAGGTAGGTTCGTATATGCGGGGATTTACTGTATTGCAGGCACTGCATTGACATTGTAAGCCATTCCACTGCTTAATCAAAAGTTCGAAGTTTTCCAAGTTTTCCACGGATTTCATTTTGTTTGATAAGCCATTCCAAATCTGGCGCCAAACGAACCCGAGACTTTTAATGAGCCCAAAGTTTATTGAGCTGGTTTTATATGCTGTAGGTCACAAGGACTTCTAGAACTTAGTGCGAAGGTTTGAATTTGAAAGTTTTTTCATAAATGGGGCATCTAGACTATTCATTGTTTTATAGTTTTCAATGCAGCAAAGATTTCTTTGACGCGAGACTTGCATATTACATCTTCCTGAATTTTGAAGGAAATCATTGCATGAGCTGTTATGATCATTGTAAAGGAAAAAGCGACTTCAATGGAAGACAAATATGAAAGTAACACAAAGTAATGGAAGTTATAGTAAACAAAGCTCTGTGCTAGTACCCTTTTCTGCTCAAATCCAGTAAATGAACTTGATTTTTTTCAAATCAAGGTTATTTATTGGAAATTCCGTCCTTCTTGCTCTGATCTGCTCAATTCGATCCTATATTTATGCCTTCCCGTCCCTTGTTTCCCTGTGCTATTTGATTTGTAGATATCACTTAGTTAAAAGGGATTCATGACTGTACCAGAGCATTACTTTGAAAACGTGGGCACACTATAGTCCATCACATTCCGTACTCACTCGCCAATCAAATTGCTAGAATTACGTTTTCAAGTAATAAGTGGCTCTTTTTCGACAGCAGTTGTTGTTGCATGCAAAAAACCGTTGATATGGCCAAGAGTTCTCGTTGCCAGGATGAACCAATTTCATTTCAGCAAAGATTCCTTTGCCTCGAGACTTGCATGTCGTGTTTCGTTTTAGTTTAAAAGGCCCTTGTGCACATTTTTCCTTTGCTGAAGATGACTCTAGCCAGAGTCGAAACGTACTGAATTATGCCGTAAAACTAAAACCAATTTTCAACTGGACTGTCAACCTTTTTTTCTTTAATCATATAATCATTGATTGTCAACTGGATTGTCGAAATTTTTCTTCATAACTGGATTGTCAAACCACAATATGTCTTTCTCATCGTCTTCTTCATTCTACGATTTATAAGGAAGATTACTACGTGAAAGGTATATGTTTTGCAATTAGTAGGTCTGCAAAACATTCTTTGTACTAAAAAGTTTGCTTTTCAATGTTCAAGCTCTTTAGACCGTACTTTGAAGTGATTTTATAGAGTGTACGAGAAGTGCCGTTGATTTAGGCTCTTTTGAGAAAGTGTGCCCATTATTTCATAGTACTCATATGAGCCATTATTTTGCAAAGTGACAAGCTGACAGCCTGCTCAATATTTTTTAAAAATCGCGCCCCATTTAGTCAGTGGAGAAGGATGCAAAAGTATGCGATGTATTTCCAATGCCATCTAAGGACCCTTGGAGCACAACGCATTCTTTGGTGTCTGAAATTTTTCGAAGCTATATCTTGCATTTTCTTTTATCAAAAATTTTCTTCACACCTAGATGCAAGCTTGTGGTCAACCACCCATGGATCTTCTCGGGCAAATGGTGAGTCCGTGTCAATTTTAATTACTACAAAACATACCTCTAATGTACAAGCTACTTGCATAAATCAGCGTCAAATATCTTGCGAGCATTGAGCTCAAATCTTTAAAAGATTCAGTGTAAAATTCTGTTACATTTTCTTTGAATTCAAGTGCTTGAAAAGAACTTTGGGCAATATGCTGTAAATCTGTGGTGGCAATATTGTGATATCTTGATTAGTTTCAAAATGGTAGCATTTATTAATTTTGAGGTTGTGACGTCATCAATTTTCTAAATCCTTAACCAGAAGATCTACAGAATTTTGCTTGCAACCATGTTTTAGGCCTTCATAAACTATGGTTTTCTTGAAGACTGTATTTATTTTCCTCGAGCAACTTCAAATTTACGATGGTTTTAATTTTTTTCAAAATTCTTGATGAAGTTTTGCAAAATTGATCAATCTGCTGCCATTTTGAAAACAATCAAGATATGCCACGGCAGAGCCACAGCGAATTACCCAAAGTTCCTTTGCAGTCACTCAATTCATGAAAAAATTTTATGCAATTTACACCATCCTTTCTAAAGATTTGAAAGATTTGAGCCCTGATTTGAAAGATCTGTTTACAAATTCTGAGCTCGTAAGGCTGATCAGAGCTCGTAAGGCTCATAGGGCATGAGCTCGTAAGGCTGATTTCCACTAATTCAAATTTTTCGAGCGGACGTAATTTTACTTAACAATCTATCCAAATTCAAAGGGTTTTTTTCTTGTAAACAGTAGATTTTCAGTCCTCTCGGAAACTTTAGCTAATTAACCCTTACAACTGCCCTTGAAAGGAAAACTCACCTCGAGCAAGCCCATTCCTAAGAGGAGTTATCTTATTCCCTGTTTACTTGAAACCGCTTTCATTTCATATCGGATTGGCTTCATATCGGATTGGCCTTGTGTTTACTCGAGACCGTCTTTATTTCATATCGGATTGGCGTCCCTTTTACACGAGAACGCACCAATCCGATACGCCTCATACCGTTTTTGCGTATAAACGCACCCCAATCCGATATGAAATGAAAACGGCATCATGTAAACGTAAAGAATCTTCGTATCAGACTACCATCGCCAGTCTCGTATGAAATGAAAACTTTGTCATGTAAACGTGGCCTTAGCTGCACATCGTACTTGAAACTTGTCATAGATAGATGTAATTCATGTCCACTCGTCCTTCGGTCCTGAAAAATCTTCCCGGCGCCTGCACTCCTACTACCTGGTGCACCTCATGCTTGCCCATAGAATTTGTTTCATACCCCCTATCTCTGACAGAAATTTTCAAATTACCCCCTTTTCTCTGATTCTCTGAGAAAATATCACCCCCTTTTCCATGCATTCACTGACATCCGGGACACAGTGATTTTGTAACAGATTCCAAATTTAATACTGATTGTGAGCACCCTGACATCATTCAGTAGATAGGATAGGAATATAAAGAAATGAATCTGAACAGAATAAGGACTGAACATCACCATAGCTTCAAAATACAACAAATAACATCCATCATACAATAGGTCATATTGTTGCACGTAAACAATAGAACCAAACACAGCACATAAAAGACCTTTACTATATTAAAAGATGAATTTGATTCCTACTGATCATTGTGTTGTTTAAATTTTCATATCACAAAGCAACACATCACAAAAAACAAAAGCATCTATTGCTGCTGCCATGTTTATGACAAGTGCACAACCTTTGCCTGCCTTGTGTAGTAGAAAATTGCAAGCAGCCAACTTGCCTATTCTTTGGACCATCCATTTTTTTTATCAAATCTTAAAAAACTACAACTAATATATTTTAATTCAACTTTGCCACTCATGGCAGAAAAAGACACAAGGTCATTGAGATTCCACTATGAATGGCACATTATGAATGGACCGTCCTTACAGACCTATCTACTGTACCAAATATGGAGCTAACAGCCCTATCCTTCCAGCAAACACTTATCAAGAACTGCCAACTTCAAACTTCATCCTGTTTGTCATACAGTAAAAACCCGCGTATAAGAACCTAGTGATTAAGAACCTACAGGCTGAAAATTCTGAAATTAGACCCCAAATAAATAAGAACCCATTCAGCCTGAAATTTGAAATAGGTTCTTATTCGTGGAGATCATCAAACTCAATCAAAACTCTAGTTGCTTTGTCATAGAGCTTATACATACTGATTCTGTGATGTGTGCAAATTGCAAAGAGCTCTAAAGATGCTTTGAAAGCTTTTCCTTGCATTCTGTAAAATTTCTGATTCTTCCACGAACTGATGTTTTGAATAAGGGCTCATGAACTCAGGTGTCTCTCATGGGCTTGAAGTCTCAATCTGAACAAAATAAATACTTGGAAGCCCTGAATGAAATAAGAACCAATTTAAGAACCTGAACAGCCTTATTTCCTACTAAATACTAAATACATAAGAACCTAATCAGGCTGACTTCCAAAATTGTAGGTTCTTATACGCGGGTTTTTACTGTATGCACAATTACAACATGTCCAGCTTGCAAATATAGAAATCATTATTATTGCAACAGACAGGGATGGTGAAGAACAGGTCATTAGTAGTTCTAAATCCTATGAAATTAAATCTTACCAGCCAGTCTAATTGTTTCACATTGCTCTTCCCCCTTCTCCCTTTCAGCTCAACTTTCATGTTACTGTCTAACATGGTGTTGTGTTGTTGCTGTTGTATGATAAAACGATAAAACAGCAATAGCAACAACACAACCGTAATTTATATAAGTTAAAACGAGCTGAAACCACCTGAAACGAGCTGAAACGAGCTGAAACGAGTTGAAACCATCTGAAACGAGCTGTCGAAAACGGGATCGAGGCTGAAACTACTTGAAACGACCTGATTATCCCAGCAATGAGGTGTAGGTGTCAGGGGAGTCCTTTTGTTCTCTACTTATTGTCGCATTCTCTTTAAGAAAGGATAGTAGAAAATCTAAGGGGAGTCCTTTTGTTCGCTTTGTATTGTTGCATTCTCTATTAGAAACCAAAGAAACGAGTCTTCAGGGATTCTCTCTGTTTTCTACGTATTCTATTCAAGAAGCGACAGTGGCGACTCTTAGGGGAGTCCCTTTGTTCTCCACGTATTGTCGCATTCTCTTTAAGAAACGAAAGAAACAAACTTTAGGGGAGTTCTTTGAAAGCAAAGTTGGTAGTCGTGTTCGAGGGGCAAATTAATTCTAAAATTAACGTACTCGATTTTGTGATTGTAGAATCACGTGATTTCTTTCTGTATGTTTTTGTGATTTGTATGTAGTGATTTTTCGTGTGAGTTTTCCGTAATTTTACAGTAATCTGTGACTTCAGTGCTTTTTGCATGCGATTTTTCTGCGATTTTTGTATGTGATTTTTTTGTGATTTCAAGGGAGATGTACAAAAAAAATCAGTGATTTGCCCCTCGGTCGTGTTCATAAATCATAAATGCTTGTAAAGGTATATGCTTTTAAAGCCTGGTTTTCTAAAAGCTTGGTTTCCATATAATCGCAAGGATCTCTGGTGACGCAAGGATCGCACAATTTTGTGACCAGCGATCGTTGCGTCTAAATGGAGACTGTCTTGTTCAGCTTGCCAGCGATCGTTGCGTTGCCAGCAATCCTTGCGTTTGAGACAGAAAAATTTTCTATCTCTGCGATCGCAGCGATCCTTGCATCAAAGGGAAGCCAATGAATTTCAGCGATCGAGGCCTCTCTTTCAAAAGATATTTCTTTATTATCGTTTACCGCCATTTGAGAATTGGATTTTGGTGCCAAACTTCTAAGATTTGTGCGATCGTTGTGATAAATGGAAACTACATGATGCAAGGATCACTGACAGTTGCTGGTCACAAATTTGTGCGATCCTTGCCTGAGTCAGGCAGAACATAGCCGCCAAATCTTTTCTTTTGTCCGAAGTTCCCAAGGGGCGCTGACTCATCCTCTGATCAGATCGCATTTTCTGCGAGAATTGGCCAATCAGATGCCGTCATTTCATTACTTCCGCGTTTCGCAGCTAGATTTAGGCCATTTTGGGTACCCCCCATTAAAAAAACATTGCACGCTCGAGTAAATCGAAATTTTTAAAAATTTCAACGGGAAAAGGATGTTAATGCATAGGATCACAAGTGTTCATGTGGTTTCCTCGCAGTGGCTTAAAATGAATGATTGGTGGCAGTTTTCGAGGCAAGCATCAGTTTCTTTAGTCATTTTCATACAATTTCCAGTATGAAATCAATAGGAAGATTGTCGATTACGACTGAAGTTGGATGGAGCAAAGTATCGAAACAACTGCCAAATTTAATTCCTGCGCTTAGGATGGAGTGTGAATGAGACAAAATTAACGGAATTACGAACAATTCACAAGGAAGACGACGGCGGCATTGCACCAGGAGCGGTAAAGATCACGATGAAGCAGGTTTTCTTTCTATCTACTTTGCAGATGTTGTCTTGTTGTCAGCACATTTCAAATTTTAACTTCTCGAGGAAGATTTTGACAACGATAAATGCTCATTACTTGCAAGCAATGCTAAATCATTGCTTTACAAGAGAAGCCGCTGTAAAAAGTTAGAAAATCTATAAAAAAACTTTAACCCCGGGAAGAACTGGGGTCAAACATAACTCTAAGCCCAGTCCACAGACAAGTTTGTTGTAAAAGTTAAAAAAGTTTTCACATCCTTTTTATAAGGAACTGAATATTTGGCTCAATACTGAAAGTAACGAAAGTTTCTTATAAGATTATCAAATTTTGAGCACATAGATACTCCAAAAAGCTCCTTCCGAATTTTCCAAAGGTTCCATAAAAGTCTTCATGTCTGCTACCTGTGCCCTGAACATTTCAAAACAAAAACTTTTGAAGCCTTTCCAAAGAGACCTTTCTCAAGTACCTTTCAAGCAATATGATACACGAAATAAGTGAAAATAACGTAAAAATAAGGTCTAAAACAGCATTGCAAAGGTTTCAAGGACCTTGTTTTGAAATTCACGAGGACACAGGAAAGGGAACACGAAGAATCTGATAATCTTGAGAGACTTGTATTACTGAACAAAAGGTACATGCACTGGAGTTTCTTAATACTTGGCGGTCTGATGGTTGAGTTTCTTAAAAGCAGGTTCTTACGAAAAGAATTCGTGTAAGGCAACTGTTAGCAATTATTGTCTGGGAAATTCATTTTGTTTTCGAACTCCAAAAAACCTTTGACAGGCAGGCCCCAAGCAGGCAAACTTTTGAAATTTGTTGGCAAATTTTTTGTAGACAGTTGACAATTTGTTCGTTTGTCTACAATTTGTTTGTAGACAATTTGTTGCAAATTTGTTCGTAGCGTCTTTTCTTTCGATGTGAATGATTTGCAACAGTTGGAGATGTTGCCAAGTCCAGTCGAGCTTTCTACGAACGTTGCATTTGAATGAGAATTTGTTTTCCTTTCCCCGAAGTAACATTTAAGACGGTAAATTATCTTACCGACAAAAGTATGACAACACTATCGCCTTTAATGATTTCTTTTCCCTCCATTTCCTGTTGAGTGTAGATCAGAGAGGGGCACAAGTTGCCATAAGGGGATGAAGCACGAACTCTGGAGGGGCATGGGTCAGAAATTCGCATGGCAAGGTGAAATAAAGCACAGATCTCGAAAATTTCAGAAGAAATATGCATATCGTTGATAATTTTGCTAAAAAACTACTTTTTGGGGGGGACGGCGAGCAAGATGCCGCTACCTGTTTGAAAAAACATCGAATTCCAGCATTCAGATCGCCGTAATTTTTTAATCTTGATTGATGGCATGGAGACTACATGAACACTTGTGGTCCTATGTATTTGCATCTTTTTCCCGTTGAAATTTTAAAAAAATTCGATTTACTCGAGCGTGCAATGTTTTTTTATTGGGGGGTACCCCAAATGGCCTAAATCTAGCTGCGAAACGCGGAAGCAATGAAATGACGGCTTCTGATTGGTCAATTCTCGCAGAAAATGCGGTCTGATCAGAGGATGAGTCACCGCCCCTTGGGAACTTGGGACAAAAGAAAAGATTTGGCGGCTATGTTGTCAGGCAGCCTGACCAGCGATCCTTGCGATCATATGAAAACAAGGCAGAACAAATGGACTCCCCTAAGATTTGTCATTGTCGTATCTTAACGAGAATGCAACAATACGTAAAAACAGAGAATCCCCAAAGATTTGTTGGAGAACAACGGGACTCCCCTATGATTTGTGACTGTTGGTACTTAGAGAGAATGCGACAATACGTAGAAAACAAGAGAATCCCTTAAGATTTGTTTCTTTGGTTTCTAGTAGAGAATTCAACAATACACAGCGAACAAAAGGACTCCCATTAGATTTGCTTCTGTCGTTTCTTAAAGAGAATGTGACAATACGTAGAGAACAAAAGGACTCCCCTGACACCTACACCTCGTTGCTAGGATAATCAGGTCGTTTCAAGTCGTTTCAGCCTCGATCCTGATTTCGACAGCTCGTTTCAGATGGTTTCAACTCGTTTCAGCTCGTTTCAGCTCGTTTCAGGTGGTTTCAGCTCGTTTTAACTTATATAAATTACGACAACACAACACCATGATGGCCTAAAACCATTTCTTTTGTGACAAAAACTAGGTATGCTAAAACAAGTCACAAAATACAAATGAATATTGAGCTGAAAGAGAGAAGAGAGGCAGCAAGGTGATGCAATTAACTGGAGGGTAAGATCAAATTTCACCAAACTGAACCCCAATTTCTATATTTGGCCCATTAGATGATCATTGATTTAACTGGACTTGATGAACCCAGTGAACCCTCAAAATTCTTATGAAATGGGGTCTGCTGAGTGGAAGGGTGTATCTAGACTTTGGTAAATTTGGTGTGAACTATTTTTGATCAACATTCAAACGAACTCAGTTCGGTTTTAAGATCAAACTTTTGTGTTGTTTCACAACAAAGATTAAAAACTGAACATTTTTTGCAAGGAAAAAGCTGGCTGAACCTATCCAATGTCCCACAGCAAGCTTACTCCTCCAATAGACGATTACGCTAAAGATGGCGGCGAGGAACTTTTTACCAAGATGCATTGCGTTCGAATCAGGAATCGTTAACGAATCTATAGGGATTCGATTATAGAATGCAATGCATCGGTAAAAACTTCCTCGCCGCCATCTTTAGCGTAATCGTGTATTCCGATCCTCTCTCTCCACCAGATGTTGCAGGTGTGACCTGATACTGAATGATCTAAGCTCAGTGCAGTGCTAGAATAGAATTTATGCTTGAAATTTACCTTGTAAGTCACATCACATACAAAATTTGGTACCCCATTCCTGGGAATCTCTGACTAGTTTTTCCAAAATATGGCCCCTATTTTTTAATTCTATGTCCTAGATAGGATTTGAATTTATCCGCCTTTCTCAGAGAAATAGCGGACAAGCATGAGGTCACAAAAATAACTGAAGTGCAGGCGCCGGGAAAATCTTCCTCCTGAGAATTGGAAAAAGGAATGTATTTGCATGTGCATTATCGTGATGGGCAATCTCCTTTTTGCAAAAGATTTTAGCGAGAAAACATATCGACCATCTATATCTGGAAAAGCTCATTGGCACCAAGGGGAGATTGTGTTACAGAAGGCATCCTTGAAAGTCTGGAATGATACACCTTCCACAGTTCGTTAGCTACCTACTTTGAATCGTTTAAAGTTATCTGAAGCGAAAATGTTTATTGGTGCAAATAAATAGCAATTTCGAATGATGAAGAATGTCTTTTCTAATTTTGTCATACCTTGCTTCATTTTCGAGTTATCCCAGGGCAGCCGAGAGCTTTTTGAGGCCAAGGGGCGCAAATGGGAGCTCCCTGCGAGCGAAGGGAGCAGAAAATTTTTTCTATCACATCCTTTTACATTGGCTTAAAATGCATTTCAGAGCATTTCCTGCGGTCAAAATGTCAAAAATTTTCCATTATGAGGCCCCTTAGACCCTGACGCCCTGGGGCAAATTTCCTTTCCTGCCCTTCCCTCTCGGCGGCCCCGAATTACCCACTATTTTTTGTACCATTGAGTGATGACGTCATTTTCTTTGCAAAAATTAAAGAAAGTGTGCGAGGTTATGAGGTTGAATATGTTTCTAAAATGAAATTGACTCAAAGAACTTTTCTTGAATAGACCTTTTAGCTATTCTACAAAAGAGTCTGGATCGAGGTTATTTTTATACTTTTTTATACACGAGGTTCGATTGAGTGGCGTTAGCGCTTCTATCAGTATTTTGCACATTCGAAAATTCTACAAAATGTAATGAAATATCGTTCGATCCACATTCTCTTTTAGAATAGCTGAAAGGTCTATTGACGTGCCTATCTAAAAATCATTTATTCATCGCAACTTAAATTGTCTTCTACAACTGTGACCATGAGTGTCAGGACACCAGTTATTTGGAATATGTTGTATAAAATTCTTTTCTTACCTTGACATGCCATAGAATTTTCTTCCTTGCCATTAGCAGCCTTGCTCAGCCATACTTCCTTGCCTGGAACTGAAGAGCTCTATCACATGTGATTTCAAAATGTTTGGGCCCAACTGAACTTTGCCATCTCCTGCGCATTGCTGTCCGATTTCGAGACCTTTAAAAAGAAGTCCCATCTAAATCCACCTTTCATGAAGGACATTTTTCAGGAACGAAATATGAACTATAATCTAAGACGTGGCAATGATGCTCAAGTGGCAAAGGTGCGAACCACGTCCTTTGGGATTGAGACTATAGCCTTTGTTGGTAGCAGATTGTGGCGACTATTGCCGCTTGAAATAAAACAATCAAGCACCCTTCCTATCTTTAAAAAACGAATTAAATGTTGGAAAGGTGGTGAATGCAACTGCAGACTTTGTAAAACATATATTCCGCAAGTTGGGTTCCTAACAGGATAGTTGTTTTTATCTTTTAATTTATATTTATGTATATACATTGTAAATTCATTTATTTATTTATTTTTCTTGATCTTTTAATTGTATAAAGTAGGCCTCAATTAGTTGTAATTTAGCTATTTCTTTTTTAGTTTTATAGCCTACGTAAAATAAATAAATGATGATGATGATGATGATGAAGACCGCTTCGTAGCTACAGCAATGCGCAGGAGATGGCAAAGTTCGTTGGAATCCCATTCATTGTGGTTAGGAAGGAAAACTTGTGGAATTTTGCTCGTCATTTCCACTCGCATTGCAAGTTTCTCAGAGGGGCTATTTGCAGAAATCATTTTTTAGATATATCCAGCTAAAAACGTACAATACATATTACCTAATAACACTACTTACAAAATACTTTACCCTACTACTAAAACAATACCATTTGGAGTGAAAAATAAACGTCTACCTAATGGCAACATAAAACAGGAAACACGAACATAGCACTACACGTGACGACATTGAAAGACAAAGATAGCACATAGACTACACGTAACTTCACTTCATTACACGTAACTACTACAAAAGGAAAGAACGTTTGCTAAGAGGGGAATTAATGGACCTAATCGGCCAAGGTTTATTTCACCCATTTCGAGTCATGTGACCAAATTCTTGAGAAATTTTAGTGTTATTCAACTTTTGGTACTTATGGCACAACTTCTCATGACACGAAATATGTTGGAGAAATCAAAAGTTGATTTAACAAGGGATTGATCACATGAATCGAAATGTGCCGAAACAAGCCTTAGCCGATTTTGTCTGTGGGTTTGTGGCGCATCGCAAAAATTATTATTATTATGAATTGAATTTCTATCTTTGATTTTAGGTAATTTTTAGTTACTAGCTGAGTCACTACCAGAGACTTAAGGGTAGCAACTATGTTATGACAGTCCTTCTGGAAAGTTGACCAAGTGTCATAATCTTTTGATGGTTCCGCAAATCGATAACTGCACTGAAAGGAATTTCCTCAAGAGATGGGCTGTCGATGTTAGTGTAATTTTTTGAACTTCACAGATGTTAGATTTTCCCGGGATTTGATCAATAAAGTCACTGGATCCTTTCTTTAACATTCCTAATGCTCCAACTACTATTGGTAATGTGATTGTTCTTAGCTGCCACATCCTTTTTATCTCTATTTCTAAGCTATACATGCATAAAACAAAATATTTACAAGCATAGCTAATAAAAGCTAACTAATTCAAATTACAAAAACAGAATGGATAAAAACATCATGCTGATTGTTGACTAAACCTAAAACAGCATAGAGCTCAAATCTTTAAAAAGACGGGTGTGAAATTCTTTTACATTTTTCCTTGAATTAAAGTGCTTGAAAGGAACTTTGGGCGATTTCCTGTAAATCTGCCGTGGCAATTTTTTGATGTCGTGATTAGCTTTAAAATGGCGGCATTTATTGATTTTGAGGTTGTGACGTCATCAAATTTCTAAATCCCTAACCAGAAGAGCTACAAATTTCTGCTTGCAATCATGTTGTAGACCTTCATAAACTATGGTTTTCTTGAAGATTGTGTCAATTTTCCTCAAGTAATTTAGGAGTTACGATGATTTTAATTTTCTCAAAATTTTTGGTGGATATTTACAAAAATAATCAAAATGACGCCATTTTGAAAAGAATCAAGATATCAAAGAATTGCCACGGCAGATTTACGGCAAATTACCTAAAGTTTCTTTGAAGTCATTCAATTCATGGAAAAATTTGATACAATTTCACACCCACCTTTTTGAAGATTTGAAAGATTTGAGCTCTATGCTACCTAAAACCTAAAACCTATATAAAACCTAAAAGTGGCATAAAATGTCGGCAGAGCCTACATTGGCATTGGTACTCATTGCCTTTCCAAGCTTTGATTTTGGTCTTAAATTCAATCAAGTTATTTGAGTGTCATATTGAAACTGGAGTGTACACCATAACTGTGGACCCCTATATCAAACAGTTTCTGAGCCATACATAACTGATCTCACTCTTTGGTAAGTTAAAATCGCGATCATTTCTGAGGCTATTCTGGTTGGTTTGTGGACAGAATATTTCTTTCATAAACGGAGGATTTAAGCCATGCTTTGTTTTGAACATTTCTTTTATTAATACCTGTAAGTTCTTCTGATGAACAGATACACTGTTATCATATCCAAGAGATCTTCTTGGGAGTTTTCTTAATCAAACAGACCTGTTCGGTGGATGAATTCGAGAGTGAGCTCGAGTATACTTCTGTTGACGTCATCAATAAGGTTTTATCACCATACAGCAAGCATTCTATTAGAACGTTGTTTGGAAGAGTGTTGATTTGGACAAATGATCGAAATAATTCCGAAACTCCAGCGAGAAAATCATACCAAATTGGCTTGTCAGGATTTCTAGCTACTGAAAGCTAACTTAGGCCCACTGTGCATGCCGCATCCAGGCATGGGACCCCTAGTTTAACGTCCCTTTCGAAAGACGATGAGGTGAGTTGTGAGGTCAGGCCTCCGAGGTCATCCATCCAGAGTTTGACCCCACTCGATCAAGCTTAACTTCAGTCACCTTACGAAGACTGTATAAGCCTCTCGGCCACTCACCCCGTGAGTGGCCGAGTTAGTTATGACTTAGCTAACCTCCGTGATTTAAATGAGTCACAAAACTTAATATCCATGTCCCTCATGGCGACGTTTTTAGCAGTCTCTTTGCAAATAGTTTACCGTCTTCAGTATTACGTTCCGAGAAGAGAGACCGACAACGGCTTCAAGTCAGTGGCTTACGCTATTGGTGCGCGCCATAACTGTGTTTCTTCTTCCTAATTGAGTTGACATGGATGAAAGTGACTTGCAAACGAGGTCCGTTTGAATCGACATTAAATGGTATCGTAGACTGTTGTGCACGACCTTTTGCTTGATCCTAGATGTTGTTATGGAGGAAGCCAAGGGCGTTTTCTTTTGGAGCTTTGAGATTTTCAGTCAATTTATGCTGCCAGCACAGAGTCTGAACGCCGATCAGATCTTGTCGGCCTTCATTTTCAAACTGATTACAAAGGATGATTAAAAGAATTAGCGAGTGCTAGGCGAATCCATAGCCTTGCTGATGTCAGTACAACTGAAAGCTAAGGATTTTTTGCTTTAGAGCTTTTAGATTTCAACTGATCTGCGCTGCTATCACAGTCTCGAAACACTGATCAACCGTTCGACTCTCTCCACAAGGACTCTCAGCTTACGCTCATCTCATCTAATTGATCTAAGAAGAATAAGTGCTTGCTTCGCTCGCACCATAACATTCCTAGCTCCTGTGTGGTGCCTTTTGTGGTTACTGTACTCTTTCAGTGACCACTGTTAGTGTTTCTTCTTTTAGTTGTCTCATAAGCATCATAAAGTACCACATTCTCGCTCCTCCTCCGCTTTCCTCTCCCTCACCTCCTTCGCATTTTCTGCTCTCCTTCGCATTGGTCAAAGTAATCGCGGCTTTTCAGCAACAAGAAAGACAACAGTATCGAGAAATAAAGAAAATATTCAAAATAAAAACATCGAGAAATACTAAATGATAACCAAGAATATATAAACTGATGCCCCTGTGAAAGTACATGCATAAGCTATACACTATTATATTCAGCGCGAATCAGAGCAGTTATGGTCATTCATAAGAATTCAAATATCTTCGAATGGTACACTACACGCGAGAAAAAAGAAAATCAGACATTTGCCGTTCTATTACTTCCCTGTACCCGCAAATAAACTTCACATAAGCATCAACAAAATTGTTACATTCTCAACACATGAATCCAGTAACGGATGTCTCAGATTTCGATCCAACGCCTTAGCTTCAGAGTAATATAACCCTGTTGTGTTTTGGGGAGGGGAATTTGCCCCCCCCCCCTAGTAGATTTTTTAATAACTCTGTCAGGACAAATTTTATGGTTATGAAACTTCTTGACATTTTGCAGCTACCAGTTGTGCAACTTCCCAGAAAGTTTCATTGAGATACTGTAGCAAATGAGGGAGAGGGAGACAATTTTCTGGGAATGACCCTGGCAAAATCGCAAATTCGCAAATCTCAATTATTGCGAAGAAAGGAGCAAAACTACAACGTTTTGCGAAATTCTTTTGTAGTGTAGTGCTATTTGATGTATTCTATCATGATTATCATGTTTGGGTTGAAATTGTGCTCTAAATTGAATTTTATCACGATTTTCCCAATTTTTCGGCTAATTTTGCCGCTTTTCTTGACCACACAAAAGAAAATGCTGAAGTGAGCAAAAATGATGTCTAATTTTAGGCTATTTTTTACTTTTCAGAAAGTACATGCCTGAGGCTATTAGCGCACCAAATTTCGTTGCCTTACCTATTACCGATCAAGAGTTAGATAGAGGGGGGCTTTCTTGCCCCCCAAACCAAAATAGGACATATGAGATAGCTCAACCACCATAGGGTTAATGAAACAATTGCGCCCTTCACCCTTGGCCACGATTTGAAATTCATGCAAATGTTGATCCTCACCCTGGGTAATGTCTGTGCAGTACAGTGGAGGCTGTTCAGTACAGTGGAGGCTGTTCAGTACGGTGCTGTGGGGGGCTAGCATCAGTACTGTGGGGGGCTAGCATCAGTACAATGGAGGTTGCCAAGTACGGTGGAGGGCTAACATCAGTACAGCGGAGGGATAACATGATGATTGTGGGGGTACAACCATGAGTACAGTGGAGGCCATTCAGTACAGTGGAGGGCTAACATCAGTACAATGGAGGCTGTGCAGTACGGTGGAGTGCTAACATCAGTACAGCGGAGGGATAGCATGATGAGTTTGGGGGGCTAACATCAGTACAGTGGACGCTGTTCAGTACAGTGGAGGGCTAGCGCCATTACAGTGGAGGTCATACATTGTTTTGATCTTAAGGGGATCTAGGGGAAGCAAAGAGAATTTAGGAAACTTAATTCAAAGTCCCCACTAATATTAGCAAACTAATCTTCTGTCAATTCGTCACAACCTACATCTTCAAGATCGAACTCTATGTCTTGAAAACCAGAAACGTTAAATGGAAATAAACAGCATCAGGCCTCTTTATCTTCTTCAGTTATCCCGAATAGCAAGAAATCATCGTCATCTTCAACACGAGCGCTTGTTTCAGAGCCTGGCTCGATAGGAACTTTAAACGTTTCTAGATACTTATTGAAGATACTGGCCGGACCACCTGTTTTCTTCGAAGGCGCCCCCAATAGAAACGATTTAAATTTCTCGTCCATTTTCTTACCGAGCTTAAACTGCATATTATTGCAAATAGTTTTCAGCAGTCCAAAAACATCAAAACATCGCACGAACTTTCCCCTACACTACTGAAAAGTTTCCCACTGAACTGAAGCTAGCCCTCCACTGTACTGATGTTAGCCCTCCACCGTACTGCACAGCCTCCACTGTACTGATGTTAGTCCCCCACTGTACTGAATAGCCTCCACTGTAATCAATGTTGTACCCCTACAATCATCATGTTATCCCTCCACTGTACTGATGCTAGCCCTCCACCGTACTGAACAGCCTCCACTGTACTGAAGTTAACCCCCCACAAAAATCATGTTATCCCTCCACTGTACTGATGCTAGCCCTCCACCGTACTGAACAGCCTCCACTGTACTCAATGCTATGCCTCCACTGTACTGATGTTAGCCCTCCACCGTACTTGGCAACCTCCACTGTACTGATGCTAACCCCCGCACAGTACTGATGCTAGCCCTCCACCGTACTGAACAGCCTCCACTGTACTGCACAGACATTACCTGGGGTGATCCTACTTTAATAGGGGGCTTTTGTCGGCACCCTCTCCCCTGAACTTTCTTAATAGCCCCTAAATGAGTGGGTATAACGTAAAATTTTCTTTTTTTATATTCGATAATCATTTACAAAACATATTGCTAACTACACAAAATCACTCTACTGGTTACCAGTTACTCTACTTGCAAAATTAAATGACCCTACTACGATACTAAAACGATACCGCAAGGAGCACAAGGCTGTGTTTACCCTGACGCCATTTAATATAAAGGTAAGAACTAAAAGTAAGAATGAAGGGAAAGAAAAATGAAGAGGAAGACAAAAAACACTTTAATCCTCGAAGTTACAGCCGCCAACTTTCAGTAACATCGTTTTATTCAAAACGCCATATTGAGTATATGTGTCTAAAAGTCGCTTAAAGAGTTCCGAATTAGAATCAGAGGACAACGTTTTTTATATATACATCTTAAAAATTAACCCAGTATTTTATATACAACTAATGTACCATCTATAGCCAAAAAAGACACAAGGTCACCGAGTTCTGGCTATGAATGGTACTTACAATTTTCAACTTGATACCTATTCAAGGAAAAAAGAAAGAAATAAATAAAGAAGTAAACTAAACAAAAGGGTCAACAAGTGTATCTCAAGATAAATGCCAGGAGTTTCTACGGAACTGTTATCATCATCATCATTATCATTATCATTATCATTATTATTATTTTTATTATCATTATTATTATTATTATTATTATTGTTATTATTATTATTATTAGCAAACTCAAACCATCACCAAAATAAAACAGAAATAAAATTAAGAGAAACACAACTGTTCTATGTCAGACGTTTCGATTATAAAATCTTCATCAGTGTCATCAGTGTCATCAGTGTCATCACTGATGAAGATTTTATAATCGAAACGTCTGACATAGAACAGTTGTGTTTCTCTTATTATTATTATTATTATTATTATTATTATTATTATTATTATTATTATTATTATTATTATTATTATTATTATTATTATTATTATTATTATCATCATCATCATCATCATCATTATATAAACTAAACCATCTTCAAAATTAACAGAAAAGTAAAAATTAAAAAACACAACTGTTAAAAACCAGACGTTTCGATCATAAAATCTTCATCATCAGTATTATTATTATTATTATTATTATTATTATTATTATTATTATTTTTATTATTATTATTATCATCATCATTATTATTGATTTAATTAAAGTAGGCAACATACAAAAATAGCTATAAAACAAGTGCTAACTTAGGCCTACTATCTAAAAAAAGCAAAATTTATAAAGAAAAAAGAAAAAAAGAAATCAAATAGAAAATAATTATCTACAAATACATAAGTTTACAGATCTTTAGGCCCGTTTTAAAAGTCGCGCCGCGCCGTGCCGAACCGAGTGAATTTTGATCAATTTTGCCTGGTTCGGCACGGCGCGACTCTTATATAAAACTAACCTGACACTTGGTTCGACTGAGTCGAACCATATGCCAAAGGCATCTCCAATGGGTCGACCACCCGGAGGGACTTGTAAAGCCAATTTCAGTCGAGCCACAACGAATTTCTCATTTAATGAACGAATGTATTCAAATGCATGAAATCAAAAAGAAAATTTTCCAAAGTCAGTATTATGCGCATTCGTCATTATGGTTCGGCACGGCACAGCGCGACAAAAGTTTTGTTCTTATAAAACAGAGGAGGCGCTCCAAGTCGAACCTCAGTCGAACCTCGTTCGAACTCAAATTTCTATTGTTCGGCGCGGCGCGGCACGACTTATGAAATGGGCCTAAACATCAGTTGTATTCGAACTTAGTTTTCGTTCGTTGATTGTTCGATGGTCCATCAGTAGCATTCAGAACACTTTCAACGTCACAATCTTCTAGGAACCTGTTGTTGTTGTCCCGTCTCCTTCTTGGTATATTTGAATTTCCCCATTCTTCTTTCGAATTCAGCGTAGGCAATATTTCTTGAATATAAACTGCCTCTGAGACTTGCCTAAGCATTTGGTCTCCTGGGCAAGTCGCTAATCGTTCTACCGTTATCTGTTGTCGTCTTCAGCCATGTTTTTCTTCCATATGCTTGAACAGAGCGAGTTTTTATCCTTCTTTTCGTATTTTTCTACTTGTTCATTGATCCTTTTTTCAGACTGCGTTCACACGATGCCGGCACATTTTGAAAACGGTGAAAAATGTGACGGATAGGCCTCCCGTTCAAACGAAAACGGCACTTTTTTGCCGGCAAATTTTGAAAACGGTAGATTTTGAAAACGGAGCCCTAACCGGCACATTTTGAAAACGGCTTTGTGTGAGCACTCAAAAAGATGAAAACGGAACATATTTCGACACTTTCAAAGCTAGGCTGACCAATTCTTAAGGTGGAGGTACATTTCATTAGCATCAAATTTCTGAGGAGCTTGCAAAGGGTTTATTGCTGTTAAATTTCCTACCGTTTTCAAATTTTGCCGGTATCGTGTGAACACTAGCTCAAATTTTGCTACCGTCACATTTTTCACCGTTTTCAAAATGTGCCGGCATCTTGTGAACGCAGTCTTAGACGTATCCGGATATTTTTGAAAACGCATCTTTTTTTATCCATTTTCGGTTAGCGTCCACACGGAGACGGCGTTTTCGGTCACCAAAAACGAAGCTTTTCGAAAACGCTCTCCAGAGTGGATCTTTTTGAAAACGCCGTTTTCATGTTGTCGTGTGGACGGGTGAAAACGGAGCTTTTCGAAAACGCTGACGTCACAGCATTGATTTACGACGTACCAGAGCATGCGCACGGATCTTCGGGGATCACGCAAGGGCATTTTGATTGTTTGTTTTCTTTTGTCAAAATTCGAACAGAGGAGTTTGAAAGTAGCAGCGTCTTCGTGTGGACGGGGATATTTTCGAAGACGCTCCTCGTGTGGACGCAGATATTTTTTTATACGGATAGAAAAAGATGCGTTTTCAAAAATATCCGGATACGTGTGGACGGGGCCTTAAACTTCTGGCTGATTCTCCGATGTGCGATTCTCCACATGGTCTATCTTCTTCGCTTCCAAGGCATGTGAAATTGGTTATGTTTAATCACTATTATCGAGCAAACAACTTTGCATTGAATCAAATGGTCCTTATTTAATTAATTAATTTATTAGGAACCAAAAAATATTTTTATGAAAATATGTGGAATTTCAAACAAAGACCATCAAGTAAGTATTTGGATAATTTTCGCCAACTTTAATCAGTTATTTAACAGCAATGTTACCTTTTTGATTACAAAGTCCAACTTTGTAATCTAAGAGAGGGCTCAATGTCAGTAAGAAAGAAAGAAATAAAGAAAGTAAGTCAGTCAGTCACGCTCGTTAATGCAATTGATTGCCGTTTTATCCCTGCTAATTTGTAGTGAAATAAAGAAAGCGCGGGGAAAGCGCATCCGAGACACAAGTTTCCTGCGATCCTATAGCAAAATTTGACGTCGGCTTATTTCATGTTGGACAGATTTGACACCATAAGATTGACATATGGCTATGATGTTTTCACTGAGAGAAAAAATATTAACTTGAATTGGTACGAAGTCGACCTAATAAGTAACTTAATTACGTCTAAGGTTCATTATCATAGCTATTATGGTTGCGAAAATAATTAGGGGGAGTTAAAAAAACCCTCCACTCCCATATTTAGAAAATCACTCATCCACCCGGTTAAATAGGGTTAAAGTTGGTCCTTGCAATTTTTCTCAAAATGAGACATCCTTTGATTCTTCTATGCCATTATGAGTTCTTAAGGGGCCATTTTCACTGAGAGTCCTTTGTGTACCGGCTGCTTCTTCAGATAGTCTGAAAATCACATTTGATCTAGTGAAAAAATATATGTCTTCACTGTAACACTAGACTTGCCCCAAGACTATTTCGTCATCTGTAATAAGTCTATCTGAAAGTTATCATCTGAAAGTTGTTATCTGAAAATTATTTCACTTTTCCCTTTTCTACTTTTCTCTTTCCCTTACCCAATTGTTTAATTGACGAAATAGACTTGGACAAGTCTACTGTAAAACTTGAACTGATAATAAAAACTTGACTTTAGATGGCTTTTCCATCAGTTCATCTACTGCAGAGTGGATGCATATTTCCGCTTTGGCTAAATTTGATTTTCAAATAGTATGACATAGCAGCGTGCCAGCAAAGGACCCTGGGTGACAATTGCTCTTTAATTGCTGACTATTGGTGATCTAAATCTACTATAGATAGATACATCCCTCTCGAAACCAGCGATGGAGGAGCCGATGGTCAGCAAACAATCCTAGTACATCCAAACATGAGATTAAAGAAAATTTCCTCCAAAATATGCAAAAAGATAAGATGACTTATACGTCTTCTACTAAGAACCCTCATCATCTTTCCCAATCTGTTTGGTCTTATAAATCGTGTTTTGTACTGAAAACAACTGCTGTACCTTCCTATTTTCTTATCTTTTATTTTTCAGTTGTTGTACCAGCACCTCTCAGGGGACCATTATGGAAATAAGGCCAGCTTGACCCTTTAATGCTATCCCTATCACTGTAATTAGGGTGTTTTCCTCTTACGTTTTTAGCCTCAGATCTTATATTGTATTGTTTTGTATCTATTTTATATGTGTTATAGTAACTTGTATTTTTTTGTGTTGTGGCATAAAGATGCTTATGGTTATGTCCCTTCATGCAGTTTATGTCAGTCCTGGTGTCTGGTGGTAAAGACATACATGATTCATTTAGCATATCTATGAAAAAATGGAAGCAGAGTTAGTTAAATCTGATGGGAGCCACTGCTCCCAGGGTATAACCTTGCTATAAACATAGCAAGTACCAACAATACAGCTGTTTTACTTACGAGACTAAGAATTTATTTGGACCTGGACTGAAAGTTTCTTAGGATTTTTAGGTATTGAGTAAAACACCTCTCCTCCTCAACTTGGGCGGCTAAATATAGGAGAAATGATTGATTTCGAAACTGCTACCATGGTTTATAAATCGCTCCATAGACTACCTCCTCCTTACGTGCAAGACAGGTTTCAAAAACTGTCTGATCGTAGAAAACGAGTCCTACGGAGTACTGAAACAGATCTTGAGATCCCACGATATAAGACATCTAATGGACAAGGTAGCTTTTCTTATCTCGGAGTTACTGTTTGGAACCAATTGAGCCCCGAAATTAAAACTGCCCCATCACTGGCGATTTTCAAAAACAGACTCAAGACCTTTTTGAAAAATCATCGATATATCCCCGGATGAGGGCTTTTACATCGAAAACAGTGTTTGGTCAATTTTTTTTTCTTTTCTTTTCCCTTCAAATTGAGATTTTTTCCTTTGATCTCATTGTAAAGTTTATATTATAGATACATCCTGTAATAAGGCTAGATTTTATCTTTTTCTTTAAAGGTGATCTGAAGCGAAAATTTTCATTGATGCACATGAAGGGTCCTGTCGATTGATAAAAAATCCTGTTGAATTTTTTTTTTGATATCTCATTTCGTTTTTAAGTTATCCAATGATTTTAAGTGCCAGTTGATGACGTCATTTTGTTTGCACCTTATTAGGAATCTATATGGAAAGAAGCTTTATCTGATCTTTGGAAGGTTAAAGTTTTAGGAGACATTTCAGCTGAGCAGAATAAATGCAATAAACATTGTTTCATCAACTGATGTGACCTTTAGAAAGGCATTTCATTTGAAGGAAAGGTCGTTGACTTTATTTCCCTTTGGAAACGTGGTCAACGTTGTATACTTTCTCGTACTCTTTGCAAACAAAATGACGTCATCACCCAATCGTACAAATTAGTGGATAACTCAAAGATGAAACAAAGTAGAAAAAAAATTTTAGTGACATTCTTCACCGTTCAACAGCGTTATTCATCTGCATCAATAAAAATTTTCGCTTCAGATCACCTTTAAGCAGGGCACATTGTAAAACAGTTTCCTTAAACACAAACTGAATGTATTACCCTGGATGAATAATTAAAAATGAAAAATGAATTAAAAATGAAAGAATGAAATGAATTGATCATTACTCAGGAATATTCCACTCCTCAAATTTGAAAGAAATGCAAGTGTAAATAAAAGGTGAAGAAATACTTTAAACTTTTGTTTCTTTTTCAGCTAAGAGCTCTTCTTTTTCTCGATGGTGACTCGTCTCTTAATTGCAGTTTCGATCCTACCTAAGGATTTCCAAATTTCAGGAAAATTTCCTCACCATCTCGAATTTGGGGAAGGGAATTTCACTCATTCAAAAAGCGTACGAGAATTTTTCAGAACAAAAGGATTTTTTGACGGATTTTAAATGGATATTTCTTGGAAACAAGAGACTTTTTGCCATAGGTGTTCCAGATTTTTTGGGTGTGAAATGCCCCTCGGAATGTAGGGAGCAGTGTCCCCTAATCCCTCGCAATTTCTGACGCTGTTAGAGAAGCATACCAACCTTTAAAATTACTCTAGTGCCTTCGCAATAATACGATACAGGAGGCAAGGAAAAATAAGTAACACTATGCAAAGGATTTCTTTGAATGAAATGGATAGCTTCGAAGTTATATTTCCTGGTTGAGTTTCTTAAATGCAGTTTCTTTTATCAAAGAAACATGCGTGCACAACTGCACACTCATGAAATAGATGTGTGCATTGATATGTAAGGAATTTAAAATAAATGTTATTTTTAGAGAAAATACTATGGTATACCAGACGACCACAGAACAGACCATACGACCATACGACGATTTGACTATACAACCACGGGGGTCCAAAGTTTGTTATAGCTGACATTTTTTCACCACTGATGGTTTAGTGAACACGTAAGACATTAGTACGTGTAATGAGCGCTAAAGACAGTGAGTTTACAAATTTACTTTGAAAAAATTAATTTGTTGCGCATTTTTTTCGTAGGACGATGAGGCTGACTTGGACTCTGGCCAGCCTAGACCGAATTTACCTGGTGCTGATCAATGTAATATTATGTGATTCATATTTTCACATTCCCAGTTTAACATGTTTTTATAAATACTCGTACTAAATGTGGCATTATTTAGACTTATTACGATCGGTACCGTTTTTTGTTTATCAAAACGAAACTGTCACAGAATTGAGATGTCACTGCTCGACAACCAAATAGAGTTCCTTACCAAATAACGGGGACAGAAGATAGTGATAATTGACAAAGTCATTAGAGTTTGAATATAACATCAATACTGAGAATTAATTTTTTTTTGCATTTTTTCAAGGACCAAAGTGAGTTGAGTGACACTTTGAAATTGCTTGAAATCATTTTAATTTTTGCGGAATTGGAGCGTTTAGGATTTAGGAAGTACCCATGTTAGAGCCAGGCTGTGAGATCGCAAGAGATTATCATCATTGAATTGAATTAATTGTTATGGTAAAGGCGAGAGACCCATTAAAGGAAATGTGTCCATGCAAGTACAGCAGCTCTGCGGGGGGGGGCATGCCAATTTCACGTGAAATTTTATGAGATCACTCGAGCAAATAAAACCTTGCGACAGCGAGTTTTAATACAAACAGACTCCTCGCTTACTTGCGGTCGCTTTTCCAGAACTGAACTACGTCAGGAAGCCTCGTTATGAAATTTGACTTTTAATTTGCATGTGATCAGTTAAGTTCTACGAAGCACAGCGCGCTACTGGACGTTTCTTCGTCAGCGTCTTGTCAGCATATTTTGACAATGTGTATACACAGCTGTACTTACATGGACACATTACCTTTAAACTAGTTCCTAATACCCTTAGGAAGACTTTTTAATTATTTAGGATCTGTATCTCTATAGGAAATCGGAACATGTAGATTGTGCCTAAAGATACGATGTTAGTTACAGTAGAGTCCCGCCTTTAAGAGACTCGTTTCACAAAAACAGCCTGATTGATTTCTTATGTTGAGCTTTTCTTCCTCAAAACAGGATGAGTATACCATGGTATAACAAACTTTTATATATTCCAAACAGAGGTCAAAATCGTTAAGAAAAAGTTTTTAAAATATGCACAGTTGTACAAGAAACTAATTGTTTGAGCCAGTACTGAAAGTTTCTTGAAATTATAACAATTTGGGCTTAAAACTTTCATTCTTGTTCCTAAAGAATTGAGACCTATTGGAGACTTCTCAAAATATACGCCATTGCGTTGTAAAAGAAACTGAACAAGAATCAGCCTGGATAGTTTCTCGTAGAGAGGTACTTTATTCAGTGAAATCAGGCCTTATTCAGTGTAATCACTGTTGCTACAAGAATATGACCTTTGAAGGTTTATTTTCACGGTCTGGAGTAGGATTACAAATCTTTCTGTCAAATCATAGAAGTTCAAATCCCACTTCAATAGAGCTAATCTGCTGAGGTTTTTCCCACTCATCAAATCTGTCTATAGGGGATAGAACGTAAAAGGTTCAAGAACATTATTTGTGCCATGTACACATGAAGTAGAATAATACCAAGATGACTTTATGTTATCTTGATAATACTAAAACTCCCCAAGAGTATGTTCACCTGACGTGAAAAGGTAAGAAATACTGGAAGTGCAGTTAGAGATGCATCGCCTTTTTCGCTGCCCTCGACAAACAATGCCTCACTTTTAATGAAAATTTTGATTCGGTTTTTGTCAACGGTCCTTAGTGATTAGTGTACCTTTAACAATAAAGATGACGATCGTAATGAGTCTGAAGGCCTATCTCCATTAACGAGAACTGTAGCAACCATGAGTGTCAGGACACCAATTATATGTTGAATTTGATCGTATTAGATTCTTTGCCTACCTTGAAATGCCATAAAATTCTCTTCCTTGCCACTAGCAGCCTTTCTCAGCCAAACTTCCTCGTCTTAAACTGAAAGTTCGATTTCGAGACCGAGCTGCGTAGGTACAGTAATGCGCAGGAGATGGCAAAGGCCACTTAGGCCCAAACATTTTGAAAGTACATGTGAAGGAGCTCGTCAATTCAAGGCGAGGAAGTTTGACTGAGAAAGGCAGCTAATGGCAAGGAAGAGAATTTTATGACATTTCAAGGTAGGCAAAGAATCTAATACGATCAAATTCAACATATAATTGGTGTCCTGACACTCATGTAGGAACTCGCTCATGAGATTGCGAATGAGCCGCAGGAAAATAGATCTCCATTTGCTTGTGCGAATCGCTGGTGAGATACCGGGTGAGTCAATAAAAGCTCCCGGCGTTTAAAAAGTCCTGCTCCCTAAATATGAAAGCAATGATATTGAAAACTGGCTTGTTCTGTTCCCAATGTGTCAAACTAGGTTCAGTAACTTACCCGGCCTTAATCGGTCGTTCCTTTCCGTCGAAATAGGAGACTTTCTGCTGAAGGCTCCTTTCGACAACCTGCAAAACCTGTGAAAACACCAATCAAGATTTTCCTTTGTTCTCCTTCCTAACAATGTAACTATTGGATGTGTGCATGTATTTTGTCTCATGGGAGAATGGAATCCCTCTGAATAGGTCATTTACACTAGGGGGAAGACTTTTCAACCCGCCTAGAGGAAAGCACGTGCTAAAGTGTGCTGAAAGTCATCGCTGTGAGGTAAACACATTAGGGATGCTCCTTGCAATTTTATCACGTTTTTTAAGGCTTCTCAAATGGACCTTTTTTATAAGATCGCTTACAGAATCTGAACGGAGTTACCGACTTAAGCCAGGAAAATTTCTAAAAATATTTGAACGTGTTAGCTGTTCAATCAGATATAGGGCCAATTTTTGATTCAAAAATCTGTCGGATGGACATTTGATACTTGATAGCTGCCGTCTGCTCAAACCTTAATGCGCATGACTGCCTTAGCTGTAATTATGTTTAAGACATCTAGTGGTCTACATAATTAACCTCATGGATCTACATTCTACCTTCCCTGTCCTGTGAAAATCCAGGTTTTGCTCGTCTGTCGGACGGACTAGATAGAAAGCGAATTCTCAGTGCTTGTTTTTCAGTTGCATATCTTTGCTGCTAAGACGTATTTTCCTGTAAAGTTTTGGTATCTATGTAAAGCTAAGCTCTTCAGGATTGCATTTCGATGCATCTCTTTGCTTAAAATGATTACTCACATTGCATGAGCATACATTAAGTGCATGCAGTCCGTCTGTCGGACGGACAAAATTTTCCTATCCTTTTGGCAACGCCTACTCCATACTGGAGACTCATATGCCTATATAGCGCTACTCCAAGTAAAATTCAGCATAATTCCATGTTAGAATTTGTTCTCAGCTCCACACCAGCTGAAAATTTCGTTTCCATTCAGCCCTGTGAAAGCAAGTTCAAAATTGGCACGTTTTTTATAGAAAATGAGTTTTTATGCAGCAAAAATTGCACCTTACGATTTTTTCGTGAAAATGATGATAAAATGAGTCGCTTTCCACCGCCTGCAAATACTGAAAACAGTTAAATTACTTTGCAACTCACAGAAAATTTGTTATTAACAAAAATACGATTTTCTCTGAGTGTGACCAATTTCAAAACAGGCCCTATAGAAAAATGTAATTACTCTCATACTCAGAGAGCAGTAGCCTTTCAAACGCCGGACCTTTTTTGACTCACCCGGTAACATCCTTGCGTTCAAAAGTATCAAGTTTTCATTCAAAATACTTTGAACTGAAATAATGTTGAAATATTTAAAAATACAGTCATAATTGTTTTGATTGCAAAAGGGACGTAAGGTAGATATTGAAATAGGATTATACATCTGAATCAAATTTCGTAGATTTTCGTTACCACTTGCTCACATGTTCAAGTAACTTGAAATATACCGGGTATATCATAAAAGGCTACCGGCCGAAAATTTGAATTTCTCTGGAAAGACAGATCTGACATAAATGCGACAGTGATTTTCTGAAATCTTGATTTGTTGCATAGGTTTTGCAAATTAGGTATGTGGGGAATTCGCAAGCAAGAAGAGAGTTACATCAAAGTTCCAGGCTTAAAGATCGTGCAAATAGACCCAAAAAACAGAGACTCAGAGAAGTCTCACAGCTTGAGTCCCTTGTCTTTTGTGTCTTCCTGCAGGACCTTAACGACGCAAAATACATGAACGCGTGTGAACCAGGTTTTAGGTCGTAAAGGTCGTGCAGAAAGACCCACAAGACATGGACTCAGGGTTCTGGTCACTTGCCTTGAGGGTCTTTATGCACGACTCTAACAACTCAAAAGAACTAGTGTGAGCCAGGTTTTAAGTCATTAAGGTCGTGCTGAAAGACCCACAAGGCAAGAAAGACTCAAGAGTTCTAGTCACTTGCCGGGAGGGTCTTTCTGCACGAGTTTAACGACTCAAAATACCTAGTGTGAACCAGGGTTTACGTCGTAAAGGTCGTGCAGCAAGACCCACAAGACAAGGACTCACAAGGGAACGACCCTTATGACCCTAAAGAACTTGTGTGAACAAGACCTAAACTAAGAAGAGCGTATCGTCAACGAAATCGTTCTGAACTGTCTGAACTTTCAAGAGAACACTTGAATCGAAATTTAATCAAACTGCATTGAACTGTGCTTTAAGCTGTCGTCGCTTTACTGTGCAGCTTTCAGACTGCAAAAATAGAACGCAGCACCGCTTAGTAAAAAGTTTGTGGTTTCGGAGGCCGGGAAGAGTGCACTCCTGGATGTTTTTACTTCTTTTGTAGACAGTTCACATGTCAAATCCTTCAATAGAGCACAGGAAAAACCACAAATCTTCCAATTCCGCGCGTTTCAGTCAATGACATTGCCGTATTCCAACCACTTCTCTGAAAATTAGGCTTTTGAGACTACTTTTTTGGTGCCTTCATGAAAGTCAAAATGGATATTCGACTAATTGAGGCACAGAGCAGGTTTGCCACGAATCTATTCTACAGGCCATACTCCATATTTTGCATTCTGCATTTGGTAAAATCTCTTCACGGATCGGCGTTGCATCGAAAATCATTCCTTTGAAAATTGGCGTATATTCAACAAATTTTCAGGACAATTCGTTGGAAAGCGCAGTTTGATGACAAAGAGGAGGATAAGACAAGCGACGATAATCATTGCAAATTTTTTGTCGGCATTTCACTTTGTTGAAATATGATTGATAATCCCAGGAGACTTCAGCGGTAGTTGAAACTAGCGGCTAACAATCGTACGATTGACGTAAACATGTTTTTGTACATTTTAAACCAAACTTGGTTCATCTGCAGCAAATCTAATCAATGATACATGACAATTTATACCAAGGAACAAACAAGATGGAAATGCGGTCAGCAAGCGCGAGTTTTGTTTCCTATGTGTAAGTTTTCAGGAACGTTACAATAAGATGTTACATGAAAATATCTATTTGTGTGATTTTCGAAGGTCCTCGACTAGTGTAGGCTCTCTACTACTAATTGTCTTTCTTTCACTATAATCATGCAACAGATACATGTACTAATGATATCACCACAAATCCAATCTTTTTCCACCATTCTATCATCGTTTGTTTTGCAAATGCAACCATGCGATCAAATTTTGAATCCTCTGCAGCGAACGCAGCTTTCAAGGTTTCCTTGTCGCACACGCTTGTTAAAGATTCCATTAAACAGAAGATTTGCAAGACTCAGGTCACCCGATCTCCCATATGACACAGCAAGTTAATGCCTTTGAGAATAGATTGCACACTCTTGGGGCATTCTCACAATCATATCGGAAAAATTTGTTCTTTGTGTGAAGAAATTTCCTCTGCAGGCTATTCTTTTAGGTGTACATTCTATTCTCAAAGGTATCAATTTGCTTCCGCTTTATCTTTCGAACGCTTGGCAGTCTCGTTTCTGTCGAGATACATAAGAGGTCGTGGCCAAGTCCAGCATACAGCTCAAATCCTTACTGTTATCATCCAATTTCACGGTATTGAGTCAATCAAATATCCCCTTTCCAATAATGTGATACCAAATTCGCCGTTCAAAGTGAATTCTTGCTACCAGGTTATGAAATTTTCTTTGATGAATCAGTAGAAGAGATGCTCCTCTACAGTTTGTAGCATGCTGGATAAAGATATCTCATTTGGAGCCGAAATTACCTTCATTTTCCGGAAAGTCATTGCATATAAGATATGAGGATAAAAATCTGGGCGATTATGGATATTGCCCTAAGCGATATGTCAAGCACTGTCCCCTAAATTACATCTCAAAATCGCAGGTGATATTCAGTGATCTCTACCAGAAATGTGATCTGGGCCTAAACTTCTTACCGATTTAAACATTCGTCGTCCCAAAAAGGGCTTAGTTTATATTTTTTAGCTAGATAATTCACTCACCAACGCAAGGATTCATTTGACTTCATTTTCCTTTTATATGTCTCCAAACTTCATTTAAAACATCTAGTCTTGAGCAACTTCCTCCAAATATGTCACGTTTCATATTGTCTCTGCGCCAATCTCCTCAAAAACATGTATCGAATGGCATTATCTGTAGCACAAAGCCTATCGATGCAACAGTATTGAGACAAATGATTTGCGACATCGTTTGTTGCCTGTTAACAAAAATTTGAATGTTTCGAGTCCTTAAAGAGCTCTAGGTGCTACGAATTTTTTAAAGGCGGGAACTTTTTTGTTCTGTTAGCTGTTAAAAAAATTTGAATTCTTGAGTTTATCAAGAGCTCGTGGTGTTAAAAATTTTCAAAGGCGGGAACTTTCCTTGCCTTACCCAGGACTCTGGGCGATGCGTCTGTGAAGACAATGATGAAGTGACCGTCAAAAAAATGAAAATAAGGTAATTTCATAAGTTTTATGATGAATTGTTACCGATCACCAGTATGCCTACTTTTAAGAAGACTTACTTCTTTTCCAACTGTATGATTGAATAGTTGATTATCCGTCCTTTCTCAGTCAGCAATCAGCGTCTGATGAAAGCCATCAAAATTGCAAGTCTGTGTATGCCCTGATTGATGTTCACAGCCAGATCCCTTCTTGTTTCCATATTTGTCTGTGATGACCACTCTAATTACATCTGTACCTGGATAACTCCAACTGCCAAAGGCATAGATTTCTCCCTTTGGCCCAGCTAATACTGTTGTCACATCTTGGATGTTTTTCTGGCCATTCTTCCATTTTGCAGAATATTTCCCCAACAACTGGAACACAGCTTTCCACTTGTATTCGATGTCCGCTTTGGTTCTGAAATAGTTGATCATCAGTTCAGTGTTGGCTGGCACTTGAACTGAGACCTCTGTTTCCTCCGCTGTCTCATATGTATTTGTCTTTGTGGACTCAATATTCAAGGAAGATGTACGTGTGACTTCGGTTGTAAATGTTGACTTTGTTCCTGAGCCTAAAAATCCTGCACTAACTCTAACAGAAGCTCCAACTTTTACGGCCAAAGAGAAGCCTGACCCAATTGTGAAGGACGATGATGTCAATAGAGCTTTTTTGAGCAATTTGCGGCACTTGTATGGGTTTGAATGAGCTGAGCATATGACTGGAGTGAAGCCTTTGATTGGTGTAGGTTTTGCAACATTGAGTGGTGTGTTGTCTTCGATGTTAAATTTTAATGCATTGAGTGCCAACATGTTAGTGCGATCTGAAAGAGATTTGCATTTGTATGTGTTTCTAGCTGCTGTTTTGTCCATAGCATTCATGGAGCAGTGCTTAAACTGTCCGGATGCATCTTTGACTTTGATAGAAAGATCTGGCTTTTCTATCCAAGAATGGCCATTGTACGGCCCCATCTTGCAGCATTTGAATTCTTCCAAGCAGTACAGTTGATCACAATCATTTCTGTATAAACCAGCCATGTAATATCCATTTGCACACTTGCTCCAGCCTTTGCGATCAAAGGAGTCCCAGACGTAGAGGGTATAACAGTTTCCCCACAGCTTCTTTTGAGATTTTGGCCGGCAACATTTGGCTACGTCAATATTGTGCAAATGTTGTCCATTAGTAATGTAGAGGCCGGTCATGTAGTAGCCGTTGTTGCAAGTAGACCATCCTTTATGATCGAAACTATTCCACCAGTTGTGATTGTAACATTCTTGGTCGTCTTTGGCTGGATACAAATAGCTTGGTGCATCTGTACAATGAGCTGCCTCAATAAGGCCTATCCTGTCAGGCTTATGCCTGTCATTTCTAAACATTCCTCTCATGTATCTGTCATGTCCACATAATGACCAACCTTCACTTTCAAGTGTTTGCCACCAGTTTGTACTGTGGCTTTGAGGACTTGGTATGGAAACTTGTGCTTTCATGTAATTGCGATACTTCGTGTTCGTCTGCCACTCATGACTTAGCCTGCGTAGAACTTGCTTTGCGACATCAATATTGCCAACCACGCTCACAGTGTATGCACTAGGCCCACCACAGCAACTCTGTACTCCATAACAGGGTGACCAAGATCGACATCTAGATGTACACTGACTGTCACTCACGTTGTGGCCTTTTGGGTAAACATTTCCACAAAGACATTGGTCTCCTTTCGTGGCAGCCAATATGTAACCTTTGTCCCTGCATGTGTCTTGACATCTGACATTTGAATTGTGACCCCCCATCTGTTTGCTCAGATTAGACGCTGGAAACGAAGAGAAACAGGCTTCTACTGCGTAGGAGTTTACTGATCGTTTCTTCAAACCTGTTCCAGCAGTCATGGAAATTACTGCCAAAGGCAACAGAGCAGTCATCAACAGTAGCAAGTTGGAACAAACCATCTTGAATCCCTACGAGGAAGAGATCATTTTGAAGCGATTAAGTTATCGCAGTTTGCTTTCAACAATCGTTAAGGCCTAGTTTAGATATAGTATTTTTGCCGTTTCGAATTGAACTGCATCATGAACTGCAGAGCCTGCCATGTTTAAGAATTTAGACTTAAAAACTGTTATTGAGTTTAACCCTGTAGTGGTTGGGCTATTTCATAGTCCTATTGTGGTTGGGGGGGGGGGCAAAAAAGCCCCTACCTAACCCTTGACTGCTAATACGTAGAGCGACCAGATTTGGTGTGCTAAAAGCCTTAGGCATGTACTTTCTGTAAAATTAACCTAAAAATAGCCACAATTTATGCTCACGTCAGCATTTCCTTTGTGTGGTCAAGAGAAGCGTCAAAATTGTTCAAAATCAGGAAAATGGCAATAAAATGAAATTTGGAGCACATTTTCCATCCAAGCAAGATACTAGTGATAGAATGCATCAAATAACACTCGCAGTTGGCAGTAATTTCCACGCCTGCTGGAACAGGCTTGAAAAAACGATCAGTAAACTCCTACGCAGTAGAAGCATGTTTCTCTTCGTTTCCAGCGTCTGCTCTGAGTAAACAGATGGGAGGTCACAATTCAAATGTCAGATGTCAATGATTTGAGAATTTGCAAATTTTCCTGGGTCCGTCCCAGAAAATTGTCTCCTGCCCCCTCGTTTTCAAAATATTTGAATGAAACTGTTTAAGCAGTTGCACAATAAGTAGTTGCAAAAAGTCAAGAAGTTTCATGGCTATCAAATTCTTCCTGGCAGAATAATTATAAAAAATCTACTAAGGGGGGGGGGGGGGGGTTGCCCCCCAACTAAAATAGGGTTAAGAACAAGATCAAATTTTAGAATGGCGCTGAATGCACATGCAGACTATGTCTAGGAAGTGTAATATTTAGACAGCAGTGTTCAGTTAATCTCGTTTTGTTTCGTACGCGGCCATTCGAAGGAGCCGGTGTTGTTGTAAGTTAGGATCTCGTGGTCGGTTCAGTTTTGGTTCTGTGGAGTTGAGTTTAGGCCATCATATCGATGGAGCCCCCAAGTGTTAACAGTGGCGATGAGGATTAAAACAAATTAAAAACGTAAGTCTCATCAAGAATGGCTGTCAATCTACAACCAGTTCCCGAATTTGTTCCAGATGCAGATGTCGGTGCAAGCCTCGCAACACGATGGAGACTTTGGTTGCAAGATTTCAACACGTTTATCTTGGCCAGTGGCATCAGGGATGCAAAGCGGAAGAAATCCTTGTTATTATATCAAGCAGGTCCTAGAATCAGGGAGATTTTTGCTCAGTTACCTGACACAGGAGAAGAAGATGACTTTGACCTCGCACAGCAAAAGTTATCTGAATACTTCGAGCCGCAGAAAAATAAACGATATGAAGTTTATCGATTTCGTGAAACAAAACAAGGAGAAAGGGAAACTCTTGACTGTTTTCACACCAGGTTGCGAAATATGGCAAAAACATGTGAGTTTGCTGATGAAACATTCGAAATAGAAGAGCAAATAATTATTGGGGGTCGCTCATCAAGAATTCGAAAACGAGCTCTTCGAGATCCAGAGTATTCGCTGAAGGATATGCTTATTGATGGAAGGCGGGATGAAAGCAGTTCATACCAAGCTAAGGACATTGAGTCCAAGGAGGAAACAAGAGAAACAACACATCGATTTATAGCAAAACAGAGTAATCAAGCACCAAAGAATTGCGGTAATTGTGGAGGGAAATTTCCACATAAGGGACCCTGCCCGGCTAAAGGGAAAACCTGCAGAAACTGTGACAAGCCCAATCATTTTGCAGTTGTTTGTTGAAGCTCTAAATCTTCAAAGCAAAAGAAACCGCAGAATCCAAAAGCCAATAATTCAATCGCAGTTAGACCACTTCAGCATGAAAGTGACACAAGTGATGATGAATACATGTATGCAGTTGGTAAGGTGAAACAAAAGGCATCAAAGGAAAGCCCAAAAATAAATGTCACGGTTGGTGAACACCAGTTTGCTATGATTGTGGACACAGGCTCAACAATCAATGTCATTGACAAAAACACTTTTGATAACATGAAAGGCATCAAATTGCAGCAGACAAAAGTGAAAGCATATCCGTACAATACAACGGAACCAGTTCAATTCATTGGCAAGTTTGAATCACTTGTACAGACGAAATCTCGGTATGCCGTTGCTACGTTCTTTGTTTTAAAGCAAGAAAACAGTGGGTGTTTATTATCTGCAGCCACAGCACAAGAAATGGGAATAATCACTTTGAAGCTGAATAAAATCACAACAGAAACTCCTGAGAAAACCGCCCAAACACAAGTTAAGAGTAATGATCCAGAGATAGATGACATTCTACCGGAATATAAAGAAGTGTTTACTGGCGTAGGGAAATTGAAAGGTTATTCCGTAAAGCTCAACATTGATGAAAAAGCAATTCCTCATGCGCAACCACAAAGAAGAGTTCCATTTCATATTCGTAAAAAAGTAAAAGCCGCTGTGAAGGAGCTGGAAAAAGAAGGCATAATTGAACCCGTTCCAGAGGATTCTCCTGCGCAGTGGGTCTCGCCAATTGTTGCAGTACCAAAGAAGGATGATACAGTTCGTCTTTGTGTTGACATGAGATCGCCGAATAAAGCCATTAAGAGAGTCAGGCACCCTATACCGACAGTAAACGACATCAGCGTGGAGCTGAACGGTGCCAAATACTTCAGCAAGCTTGATCTAGCACAAGCATACCACCAGTTACCTTTGCACAAAGACAGTCGTTATATAACAACATTTAACACTCATTTAGGATTATATCGCTACACACGACTAAATTACGGCACTAATGCTGCCATGGAGATTTTCCAGCACGTGTTACAGCAAAATTTACAAGGCATAGCTGGCGTTCTGAACTTAGCAGATGATATATTCGTTTTTGGGAAAACACGTCAAGAGCATGATGCAGCTTTAAAGAACTGTTTACAACGGTTGAAAGACAGAGGTCTTACATTGAATCCAAGAAGTGCAAATTTCTACAGCCGTCAATTAATTTCTTTGGCCAGATATTTTCACAACAAGGGACACGCCCTGACCCAAAACGCGTTGAAGATCTAGAAAATGCATCAGTACCAGTCAATGCTAGAGAGGTTCGCAGTCTATTAGGAATGGCGAACTACAGTGCAAAATATATTCCAAATTATGCTACAATTACAGCACCTCTTCGCGACCTTACGAAGAAGAATGTAACATTCGTGTGGAAAGAAAAACACCAAGAAGCCTTCGCAAAGTTGAAACAAGCCCTTAGTGAAGCACCCGCAATGGGTTATTTTGATGTGAACAGGGACACATTTGTAACCGTTGATGCAAGTCCAGTAGGTATCTCTGCAATTTTAACCCAATCAAAATCAGGATCTGATGATTGAACATTTCCATTTGTTCTTGTACGGAAAAGAATTCACGTTAATCACTGACCATGAGCCATTGGAGGTGATATATGGTAGTCCTACATCCAAACCATCCGCAAGGATAGAGCGCTGGGTTCTCAGATTACAACCATATGCGTTCAAGATACAATACCGCAGGGGTAGTGAAAACGCAGCAGATTACTTGTCACGACATCCGTTCAAGAAAGGAGAGAAGCAACAAGAGAAGTTAGCAGAGGAATATGTTAACTTTCTGACACGTCATTCAGTACCAAAAGCAATGACATTAGAAGAGATAGCACGTGAAACAAAGTCCGCTAGCACATTAAAACGATTACACGCAGCAATACGTTTGAACATGTGGGACGCAGATTGCCTAAAGCCATACCGTTGCATCAAGGATGAGCTCACGATCGGAGCACAAGGAGTTATACTTAGAGGAACACGCATAATCGTGCCATCATCATTTCATCAGAGAGCAATAGACATCGCCCATGAAAACCATCAAAGGTTATCCAAGACAAAAGCACTTCTTAGAGAAAAGGTGTGGTTCCCCGGTATTGATGAACTTGCACAAAAAACACTTCGTTCATGTATTGCATGCCAAGCAGTTGGCAGACCAGCACCACCTGAACCATTGCATCTACAAGACATGCCCAAAGGACCCTGGGAGAAAGTTCATATTGATTTTTATGGACCTTTTCCGTCAGGGGACTACTTAATTGTCGTGATAGATCGTTACTCCAGGTTTCCAGAAGTCGAGATTGTCAGAAGCACAAAAGCATCTGTGGTGATTCCCAAATTGGATAAGATTTTCTCGGTACACGGTATTCCAGAAACAGTCAAGACAGATAACGGACCACCGTTCTCTAGCGATGTCTTGTCAATACATTGGTCGGTGATAGGATGCAGATCTGAAAGCTCCGATTATTTTACGCTGTTTCTTATCCGTCTTCAACTGAGAATCATACCAAGATGGATCGTGGAATTGCTGATAAAACTATCATTGATGCAATAAATGAAATCCGAGAAAAAAAGAGGAGAAGACCTGATAAAGAAAGGATCGCAACTCATCTGTTGGAGACACAAGGCCTAGCCATGGCATCAACCCTGGAAGTGTTAGACACGATGATCAATGAAAAGAAAATAATTAACATAAAAACAACAAAAGGAGAAGATTCATTTTATGAAGCAGAATCATATGTCATCCCTGAAAATGAAATTGGAAATAAAGGAAATAAAAAACCATCCCAAAAAAATATCGGCCACTATGTCTGGTGATGAAACGACACCCCGTGTGCTCAACGACGGTTTGCATAACCCTGGGAAGCTCATCCTCCATGCACCAGAGCCCATCCAAAATGGTGTGAATGAACTCGCAAGTGCTTTGGGAAGGATGGCTGAAACTGTCAACGTGTTGAATACCCTATTGCAGGATGAGAGATCGAAAACGAGTGCTCTGCTTTTGGAAAATTTTGGCCTAAAATCAAGAAATCAGGAGTTAGAGCTAAAACTTTCAATCTCTCAAAACAATAGCGATGCCAGTGTAACAAAGAAAGCCATTGAATGCAGATCTGACTTGATTACTGCAGCAGAACGACAAGACAAAACAGCAGACAAAAGACAATTGTCCTGCAGCGAACCCAACAAAGAGATACAAAACAAAGGAAAGAACAACAGCGTAAATGAAACAAACAAGAAACATGATAAACAAAAAAGGAGCATCGCAACAGTGGAGAAAACAAATCATGGAAATGGAAAAGAAAATGGAAAAGGAGAAAAACTCAAAGTAATGATCGTCGGCGACTCACAGCTGCGCCGGGTTGACGAATCAAAGCTCACAAATGATCAACGTGTTGTGGAAAAAAGATTCAAGCCAGGAATGAAGATTAAGGAAGCGGCAAGCCTTGCAGGGAAGAGCAGCAGCGATGTGATAATTATACATGCAGGAACGAACAACGTTGATAATTCGTCCCCGGAGCAACTATGCGAAGATGTGGTAGAAACGTTAAACAAAGTACAAGCGAACAACCCAAAAGCTAAAATTGGATTTTCCGCGATTTTTAGAAGAAAAGACGACCAAAATCTGAACACGAAAGTCACCAAAGTGAATACATTACTCGAAGATGAACTTGCCCTCAATGGTATTGACATTATCGATAACTCTAACATATTTTTTAGCAACCTTTGGAAAGATGGACTGCATATCAATGACGGTGGGGTAAGGAAATTTTCTGGTAACCTAAGCAGATTTATTAAATATTGCTAGGGGTCACTCAGCTCCGAGAAGGACATTGAGAGCAGTAGTAGAGTATGTAATCCAAGCAGGAGAAAGAGAAATGGTCTTAAGATAGCGTTCCTCAACATAGTTTCCTTGAGAAAACATAGGCACGAATTGGAAATTACCCTTAAGGATCAGGATATTGATATCATAGGCCTAAGTGAAACACGCCTTGACTCGGAGATAACAGATAATGAGGTTAAAATCGACGGTTACAATATATTCAGAAGGGACCGTAATAGAAATGGTGGAGGGGTTGCCATATATGTAAAAGAAAGTCTGCCACCCCCAGTTATCAAATTGAAAGGCGACACACTGGAACTCATTTCACTTGAAATCAAACAAAATCATGCCAAGCCATTTCTAGTTGTCTGTTGGTATCGACCTCCAACTGACGGAGTTGACGATACTGCCTTCGAAAATCTCAGGCATGTCTTAATAGACCTCGAGAAAGAAAACAAAGAAATAATTCTTTTCGGCGATACCAACTGCGAGCTCAAAAATAAGCAGAACAAAAATGCAAAAAAACTAGATATGATCTACTGTGAATTTCAGCTCAAACAACTGATTAAGGAATACACAAGGGTTGCTGTAACAACCAATGAGCTAAATGAGCAAGTTGTTACTAAGACGCTGATTGACCACTTCTCTTCCTCCTGTCCGAAATATATCATGCATTCAGATGTACTGAAGATTGGAATGGTGGACCACTACCTGGTATATGGCATACGAAAATTCAATGCCTGGCGGCAAAAAAATAAGAAACCAAAAGTTGTCGAGACCAGAAATCTAAAGAAGTATGAAAGGACTCTTTTTCGTAATGACTTACAACAGGTAGATTGGGAAACAATTTTTAATTCATGCAATAAAAACTGTAATGAGATGACCACCACATTTCAAGAGATCTTCCAGTCGATCTTAGACATGCATGCACCAATAAAAAAGAAGAGGCTGCGTTCCCAAACAGCACCCTGGATGACACCTCTAATTAGAGAACTAATGATAAAAAGGGATGCTGCCAAAAAAGATGCTGAAAGATCTCCTGCAATGTGGAATTCGTATAAAAAGCTTCGCAACCAAGTGACAAAAAGTATCCGCGAAGCAATAACATCACACTATCAGGGGTTAATAAAAGAGAATAAAGACAACCCAAAAAGGATATGGAAAGCTATCAACAAGGTGCTTGATAAGGACTCTGGCTCTACAGAGATTTCGAGCCTTGATGTGCAGGATAAAGTCCTAACGAGGAAACGCGACATTGCCCAAGCACTCAATCATCACTTTGTCACTGTAGGCCCCAAACTTTCGAGCAAAATTGAGTCGAGGCAGGATGATGACCCTGTTGGTCACTTTAAAAGCCAAACAAATGATATAGTTTTCACACCAGTTGATAGTGCCACTGTCCTGAAGGCCATTAAAAGCGTCAAAAATGGAAAATCACCCGGACCTGACAAAGTTTCTACAATGCTTGTCAAAGATGCAGCGGAACTTATTTGTAAACCTTTGGTGATGATCTATAATTCCTCCATGGAATCTGGAGTTGTCCCAGATTTTTGGAAATTAGCAAGGGTGACCCCAATTTTCAAATCTGGCAACAAAAGCGACGCAAATAATTATAGACCCATCTCAATCATTTCCGTTTTTGCAAGGATATTCGAAAAAATTGTACACGATCAGCTATATAATTTCCTATCAACAAACAACATCTTGACACCGAGTCAATCAGCTTTTCGTAAACTGCATTCAACGATTACATCCTTAATAAATTGCACTGATAACTGGTACAGAAACATCGACAAAAAGCAATTGAATTTGTCCTTGTTTCTTGATCTGAAGAAAGCCTTCGATACTGTAGATCACCAAATAATGGTTAAGAAATTGAACGCCATTGGTGTTAGAGGTATTGCAGGGGACTGGTTTGCCTCCTACTTGAGTAATAGGAAACAGTACTGCTCTTTAGGGGATCAAAAGTCCAGTGAAAGCTTCGTTACATGTGGCATCCCACAAGGATCTTGTCTGGGCCCGCTCTTATTCATCATCTACCTAAATGATTTTGAAGATTGTCTTGTGCACTCTAAAGCGGGTATGTACGCAGATGATACACACGTGACTCTAACATCAGATAGCTTGGCAGAACTGTTTGAAAGCGCCCGGGAGGAAATGATGAATATTTCGGAATGGATGAGAATTAACAAACTAAGCATTAATCCACAAAAAACCGAATACATGATAATTGGGCACCCACGAAGAACGAATAAGATATTATCCCATGAGCCACTTATGTTGAATGGCGCAGAAATTAAGCATGTCAAGGAGACAAAGTCGTTGGGTATAATTGTTGATGAGGGATTGAATTGGAATGAACAGTACAAGAAAGTTAAAGGGAAAGTCTCTGGTGGGCTATGGTCTCTGAAAAAGTTGATGAAAATTGTTCCACAATCCCAATTGGTTAATATCTACCATGCTCTTGTGGAGAGTCACTTGCGATATGCAAATGTTGTATGGGGGTCTCTCTCCAACACAAAATTAGAAGCCCTTCAACGTCTTCAAAATAGAGCTCATTCCATTATAGAAAGGGCAAAAATCAAAGATCAGTGGTCTGGAGACTGGTTAACTGTAGAACAACTAATAAACTTTGACAGATCGGTTATGACCTATAAGATGATGAATAAGATCTGCCCTGAAAGCCTTTGGGATACATACAAAACAAGAAATATGTACTCAAGTTATAGAACAAGGAACTGCACGGACATTCAACTTCCGAGATACAATCTTGAGTACTCAAAGAAAAGCTTTCACTATTCGGGTCTAAAAGCTTGGAACGAAATCCCCAATACCATCAGGGAACTCTCTACCTTACAACAATTCAAAAAACACCTCAAGATACATTTGAGGAGCTGAATTAAACTCAAACACGACTCCCTGGAAGATCAGCCCCATCCATTGAATTTTTATATATCTATTTTTTATGCTTATGTATTTTAAAGTTTTTGCTGAAGGGATTCCTCGTGTATAAATAATGTATATAATGATAATAATAGCGATGATTTTGATCGATACCTTAAGACTCTCGGTATTACATTTGAACCATCTACACCATGTTGGCCACAGGCAAACGGTGAGGTAGAACGTTTCAATCAGCCTCTGGGCAAAGCGTTACAGACAGCAGTCACAGAAGGAAAGGTGTGGAGGCAGGAACTTTATCGTTTTCTGTTACAGTATCGCACAACCCCGCACAGTACAACAAAGGTAGCGCCATGTGAATTAATGTTCAATCGAACAGTGCGAGGTAAACTTCCTTCTCTAGAAAAGAAACGTATTTTGAACAAGCACAAAGAAGCTCGAGAGAATGAAATCAAGAGTCAGAGTTACAATAAGGAATGCGCAGATAAACGAAGAAATGCTAAGGAGAGTACAATTTAGATCGGCGATACAGTTCTGGTGAAGCAAACTAAGCAGAACAAGCTGACAACCAGGTTCAATAAAACACCTTACACGGTCATAAACCGAAAAGGCACGAAAGTAACAGCCGAAAACTCTAAGCATCGTATTACCAGAAACGTTTCACATTTCAAAAGAGTGAACGCAAGCGTAAACCGTCAACCCGACAGCTCTGATAGCGATTCTGATGTTGAGCAGGATGTTAGACACCAACAAGACAATGAGAACGAACACGATATTGAGCACGGACACGACCACGCAAATGATCGAGGAAACGTGAACGCTAGGAATGAGAGACCAGCAAGAACACGCCAAGCGCCAATTCGTTACGGAAATCCGATTCCGTCAGAAGTACTTTAGACTATACTCACTCTCGCCAGGACTTTAGTTTTAAAAAGGGGAGTGATGTAATATTTAGACAGCAGTGTTCAGTTAATCTCGTTTTGTTTCGTACGCGGCCATTCGAAGGAGCCGGTGTTGTTGTAAGTTAGGATCTCGTGGTCGGTTCAGTTTTGGTTCTGTGGAGTTGAGTTTAGGCCATCATATCGATAGAGCCCCCAAGTGTTAACAGGAAGTTTACACCACAGCTTGGATTTATATTATACGATATTTTGACAACCATTCTCTTGCCACACATCAGGCTTCCCCTTATCTAGAACTATACGTTTTGTTTCTTTCTGAGCAGGCAGCAGGCAGGCAGGCAGGTTCTGAGAAGTCGTATCCCATGTACTTGATTACTCATTTTTATCTTTTAACTATGCATGTTTTTATCTTTGAACATGAAGGCTGCCATGGAACCCCTAAGGAACACGCGTACCCGTAACAAAGTCCAAGTACTCAAATTTTGAAAATTTTAAGAAATATTCCGTATTGGTTCAAATTCTAAGTTTCTTGTGCCAAATAGACGCATGAAAAAACTACAGAGAAACTCACCATTTTGAGAATCCTTTCCCTTTTGCAAGATAGATTTCGTTGTTAGCAGAAGACTTCCTCTCCCACACCTTGGCAACAGCTTGCGTATCAGTGCAGTATCGATTGACACAAAAGTACAGGAAGTGCATTCCCAACATAGTTCTCACCATTTTGGATTCAGCTCTAGACCACAAACGACAATCTTTGATGTCTCCAGTTTCAAACGTATCAGTGCCACAAAGTTTTGCTACTGTCAGCAAGCATAGGGCTCAAATGGTTAATCAAAGTTGCTAGAGTTGGGGACCGCGGAGCCTGGGGGGGGACTGGATGGGGGTTTTAGCCCTCCAATAACATTCAATTTTTTTAGAACAGATTCTTGGAAAATAGCTAGAATTACTCCGATTTTCAAAGATGGAGATAGGGCGGAGAAATCTAATTATCGTCCCATATCAGTCTTGCCTGTCATCTCAAAGCTCTTTGAAAAACTTGTTTTCAACCAGCTGTACCAGTATATGAAAGAAAATGGTCTCTTTACATCTGACCAGTCAGGTTTCTTGCGCCTTCATTCCACACTAACATGTTTGCTTAAAATGAGCGATGACTGGTACACCGGGCTTGATCTCGGTAAGCTCGTGGGATTGGTATTTATTGACCTGAAAAAGGCATTTGATACTGTCGACCATGACATTCTCTGTAAAAAGCTCGAACTTTATGGCGTTCAACTGCGAGAGCTGTCCTGGTTTAGGTCTTACCTATCGAACCGCACACAATTCTGTAGAGTTAATGGCGTTGATTCAGACGTCGGGGAAATAGAAGTGGGTGTCCCACAGGGTTCATGCCTTGGCCCTCTTCTTTTCCTCATCTATATCAATGATCTTCCTCAGGCTGTTCAAGGTTCTTCTGTGACAATGTATGCCGATGACACCAGTCTTTGTCATCAGTCTCACGATTTGACTCAGCTGAATGAGGCTATAAATAGCGATCTCACAAAACTTGAGAGTTGGCTGCAAGGTAATAAGCTTTCATTGAATGTGGCAAAAACTCATTCAATGCTCATATCCACCAAGCAGAAACATAAGTCTCTCAAAGGTCAAAATGAATCCTTGGAACTGAAAATACGCGACAATGAACTCAAAGTAGTTCAAAAGACAAAGTACCTTGGACTGCAAATCGATTGCTCTTTAGATTGGAAAGAGCAAATTAAGGCAGTCTCTACTAAAGTCTCCAGGGCGATCGGCTTTTTGAGACATGCTAAATCCTTTCTGCCTATGGCAAGTCTGAAAACTCTTTACACGGGTATTGTAGAGCCCCACTTTCGATACTGTTGTTCTGTCTAGGGTTGTGCTGGTTCTATAGAAATCAACCAGCTACAAAAGCTCCAAAATTGTGCTGCTTGAATCATTACGAATAGCAGCTTTGATGCCCCAAGTAGACCACTTATTGTGGAGTTGGACTGGAGGACCATCGAAGAACTCATTGGTATTGGGTCTAAAACAATGGTCTTCAAGTCGCTCAGTGATTTGGCTCCGCAATACCTGTGTAACCTCTTCACCAGAAACTCAGCATGCTCCTCCCGCAACCTCCGGAACACTGAGACTGATTTAAGGTTGCCAAAGAAAAATTCAGCAAATGGGCAAAAATGCTTCTCTTTCCGGGGAGCTAAACTATGGAATAGCCTTCCTGCTGAGTCTAAGACGGCATCCTCCCTGAATGGTTTTAAGAAATCTATAAAAAGTTGAATTTTTCTTTCCATTGTATATATTATTGTATACATTGTATTATTGTAAATAGGCTTTTAAATAATGATTTTTTATATTGTAGTTTTATTTTTAACTGTTTATTTTAATTAAGTTTTTATCAGAGGGCCCCTTGAAAAACGGCCTTTGCCGAAGGGCACCCTCCTTAAAAGATTCAAATATGAAATATGACGATAAATATGAAAATATATTCGCCGTCTTATTGGTCTGTGAAAACGAGATTTTGATGGTTCCCGGCCATAGGCCACGAGCAAAATTTGGCTAAAACATTTGATCCTATCTTGACACAGTCTCGTTTGTTTGTTTGTTTTCAATTTGTCTTGAGTGGGCTTGTCAGGATGAGCCTGGTTTCCATTAAGTCGTAGAGCGATCGTAAGGAGATCGGCGACGGTCTGCGATCGCCTGCGACAATCTGCGTTGTGTTCCCGATTTAATGGAAACACTGTATTGTGATCCTTAAGACTGTCGGGGATCGTTGATCGTAAGCGCCGGGAAACTCAGTTCAACTTTCCCGATCGTTACGACTGTCGCGATCTGGAACAAAAATTTAATTCTTGAGTTCTTCAAGATCCCTTGGTGTTAAGAATTTTCAAAGGCGGGAACTTTCCTTGACTCACCTAGTACTCTGGACGAAACGTCAGTGAAGAAAATGACGAAGCGACATTTAAAAGAAAAGAAACTAAGGTGATTTCATAAGATTTATGATGTATTGTTACCCATTACCAGTATACTCCCACTTGTAAGAAGAATTACTTCTATTCCATCTGTATGGTTAAATAGTTAGTTATCTGTACTACTCAGTCAACAATCAGCGTCCAATAAAAGCGATCAAAATTCAGTGTATCATTTAACCCTGTATGTTGCAAGTCTGTGTCTGCCCTGGTTGATGTTCACAGCCAGATCCCTTATTGTTTCCGTATTTGTCGGTGATAACAACTCTGATGACATCTGTACCTGGATATTTCCAACTGCCGAAAGCATACATTTCTCTCTTCGGCCCAGCTAGTACTGTTGTCACATCTTGCATAGTCTCTTGGCCATTCTTCCATTTTGCAGAATATTTTCCCAATAGCTGGAACACAGCTTTCCACTTGTATTCGATGTCTACTTTGGTTCTCAGATAGTTGATCATCATTTCAGTGTTGGCTGGCACTTGGATCGAGACGTCTGTTTTGTCCGTTGTTGTATATGTTTTTGTCTTGCTGGCCTCCACATTCAAAGAAGATGTACCAGTTATTTCTGTTGTAAAAGTTGACTTAGTTCCAGAGCCAAATACTTTTGCTCCAACTTCTACAGATGCCCCAACTTTTACTGCCAAGGAGAAGCCTGAGCCAATTTTGAACGACGATGAGGTTGATACAGCCGTTGTGAGCCACTTGGTGCACTTGTATGAGATTGGATTAGCTGAGCAAATGACTGGAGTGAAGCCTTTGATTGGTGTAGGTTTTGCAACATTGAGAGGTGTGTTGTCTTCGATGTTAAATTTTAATGCATTGAGTGCCAACATGTTAGTGCGATCTGAAAGAGATTTGCATTGGTATGTGCTGCTAGCTGCTGTTTTGTCCATAGCATTCATGGAGCAGTGCTTAAACTGTCCGGATGCATCTTTGACTTTGATAGAAAGATCTGGCTTTTCTATCCAAGAATGGCCATTGTACGGTCCCATTTTGCAGCATTTGAATTCTTCCAAGCAGTACAGTTGATCACAATCATTTCTGTATAAACCAGCCATGTAGTATCCATTTGCACACTTGCTCCAGCCTTTGCGATCAAAGGAGCCCCACACATTGAGGTTATAACAGTGTCCCCACTGCTTCTTTTGAGATTTTGGCCGGCAACATTTAGCTTCTTCAATATTGCCCAGGCGTTGTCCATCTGTAGCCGAGATTCCTGTCATGTAGTAGCCGTTGTTGCACGTAGACCATCCTTTATGATCGAAACTACCCCACCAATTGTGATTGTAACATTCTTGGTCGTCTTTGGCTGGAAACAGATAGCTTGGAGCATCACTACAATGAGCTTCTTCAATGAGCCCTAGAGTATCGGGGCTATGCCTGTCATTCCTAAACATACCCCTCATATACCTGCCATGTCCACAAAGTGACCAACCTGCATGATCAAGGCTTCCCCACCAGTTTGCATTATGGCTTTGAGGACTTGATATTGAAACTTGTGCCTTCATGTAATTGCTATACTGTGTGTTCGTTTGCCACTCATGACTGAGTCTGCGTAGAACTTGTTTTGCGACATCAATATTGCCAACGACGCTCACAGTGTATGCACTAGGCCCACCACAGCAACTCTGTACTCCATAACAGGGTGACCAAGATCGACATCTTGATGTGCACTGACTGTCACTCACTTTATGGCCTTTTGGGTAAACATTTCCACACTGACATTGGTCTCCTTTTGTAGCAGCCAATATGTAACCTTTGTCCCTGCATGTGTCTTGACATCTGACATTTGAATTGTGACCTCCCATCTGTTTGCTCAGAGCAGACGCTGGAAACGAAGAGAAACATGCTTCTACTGCGTAGGAGTTTACTGATCGTTTTTTCAAACCCGTTCCAGCAGGCATGGAAATTACTGCCAAAGGCAACAGAGCAGTCATCATCAGTAGCAACTTGGAACAAACCATCTTGAATCCCTAGGAGGAAAAGATCATTTTGAAGCGATTAAGTTATGGATCATTTTGAAGAGAGAAGTTATCACAGTTTGTTTTCAAAGACCCTTAAAGGACACGTCCAGAGTTGATTAAATTATTGTTACAAAGGAACTTTACCAACTATTTGTCATGTTTGAATGTCATAACCTGCAACTGCAGATTATGCAAAGTGTTTTATCCAAATTTAGGCTTTTTATTGTAAATTATATCTTCACTGTAATCTTACATATATTTTTTTTTTGTTTTCTTTGTTTTTGTAAATAGTTGGCCTTAATTAGCAATTTAGCTATAACATTTAGCCAACTTTAAATGAAAGAATTAATAATAATAATAATAATAATAATAATAATAATAATAATAATAATGTTCAACGATGCAGTTTTCAAAATGCGCCGGTTGGATTTTCGTTTCAAGATCCACTGTCTCAAAATCTGCTGGCAAAAAGTAAGCTTTTTTTGTGTGAACGGGAGACGTATCCGTCTCATTTTCCACTGTTTTCAAAAGATTGCTGGCATCGTGTGAGAAGGCAGTCGCTTGTAGGAAATTGATACAATCTTCACAAAATTCATACTTTATGAAAGTCTATGATATGGTAGCAAGTGGAAATCTGTGGAACTTCTGGTTAAAGATTTAGACATTTGATGGCCTGGCAGGGATTTTGAATCAATAAATACCGCAATTTCGAAACTTATCGAGATATCAAGAAATTTCCAAGGCAGATTTACAGAAAATTACCGATATTTCTATCCAACCACTTAATCCAAAGACAAAAGAAAGGCAATAGGATTTTACAGTTACCTTTTTATCGATTTGAGACCTATGCTCTACTTAATACCATGAGCAATAGGACACCAAGAGTGTAGCAGCTTGAAATTTATATCAGAAGTGAGCCTCCTTAATTTATTGTTTTTTGTAGGTTTGATCTTATTTTTACTTGGTATACAACCACCTTTCACTGTCTTGTAATTTTGAAATTTTTTGGTAATGAGCCACCTTACGTGCAGAGAAAAAATTCAAAATGACGAAACAGTGAAAAGCGGCTGTATACCAAATAAAAAGTTCAAAACACACAAGAAAGCAGCGAGTTTTAACCCTATTCCTGTAGGGGGGGGGGAAATTTTTCCCCACCCTCAAAACTTTTAAATTTTTGATATACAAGGCAATTTTTTATTGATAAATCCTCATAGGTATGTGACTAAAATTCATCGGTCCTCATTATTATGGTTAGAAGAAAAAATTTTTTTGACACGTGACATAACTATGACGTCATCAATCATGTGACCCAATTTTTGGAAAAATAAATTTTTGTTTAATTCTGTTGTGTGGTATAGCATTCGAAAGCTAATAGAAAGGGGACTAAGATAAGCTAAAAATTTAGCCTCAGCAGCTGCTTTTACGTGAGTTAAGACCATTTTTGTAATGTGTGACTGAATCATGACGTCATTGAAAACATGCGAAAAATGTGGTTAAAAATGAGATAAAGTCCACATAGTACTAATATTTCAACTATATGTGACGTATTTCATCAATAACTTCGTAATAATCCAAACATTTATTGAATTAGAGGCATTATTCACGGTGGGGAAAAAATTCCCCCCCCCCCTACAGGAATGTGAGCTACCGTGTGACCCTACAGTAATAGGGTTAAGATGGCTCGCTTCTGACATAAATTTCAAACTGCTTCACACTGGGGGCGTAACGCTCATGCTTACTACTAGTTGATGTAAAATAATGCTTGTTTATACTTACCTTTCAGCTAACGAGTTGACAGCCTTGAGTCAGTGCAGACTAACGCGTGAAATTGAGGTGCAATGCGCTTTTGGAATAGAAAACTAGGACAATATGCCTGATTACTATTTGACTCCAAATTCCCTGAACAAACTGAAGTACATCTATAAATATTTTTCAATCAATGTTCTGGATACTAATTTTATTTAGCTGCAAGGCATAACAATGCTACAAAAGACAACCGCTGCATACGCAAATAAAACATACAGTTCGTGTAATTGTTTGCTAGGCAATCGTTTTTTCAGGCTTGTTGTACGGTAATCATTCATTGGTCAGGGTAATTAACTTGCTTTTTGTTTTTTTGGGGGAGTGGCCGAGTGGCTTATACAGTCTTCGCCAGGTGACTGAAGTTAAGCTCGGTCGAGTGGAGTCAAACACCGGATGGGTGACGTCGGAGGCCTGACCTCACAACTCACCTCGTCATCCTTCGGAAGGAACGTTAAACTAGGGGTCCCATGCCTGGATGCGGCATAGATAATAAGCCTAAATTAGCTTTCAGTAGCTAGAAATCCTGACAAGCCCACTCAAAACAAATTAAAGACAAACAAGTGTTGTTCAGCTGAACACACCAATACTAATACATCTGTCTCAAAAATAGCGGCGAGGAAACATTATGTCTTGGTAAGAAGTACTTTCTTGCTCAATCTATTATCGAACAGCTCTCATTGATTTATTTTGAAAACATGGTAGCCACTAGCCAGCGTGCAGTCTTTCTTTTGTAAAGTTGAAAGAACGGGAAGTTGAAAGATTGCGCCTCGAACTGCGCATCATCAATAGATTTATTGTATGGCTGACTCAGCAAAGTGAATTCAATGAACGCGTAATCTGTTCTATCAAACTTCAAATCCCAAAAGAAAACGATAGATCTACCTATCTTAAGATTTGCGCTAAAATGTGATTATATACTTCTTGAAAATAATGTGACCGCTGATGACAATTGGCTGAGATTGGAAAAATACTTTGTGCGGCAGCCAAGCACAGGGATGGCGCGACCGGGGGTGCTTGGGGGGCAGGAGCCCCCCAAAAATTCACTGAGCCCCCCGTCGGCACTTGAATTTTTGAAAATTTTTGTGCACTGTCGGCACTCTCGTAACTTGCTTGTTATGCTTTTAGAGAGTGTAGTCGCATTTTAAGCCAATCTGAAAGGTGTGGCCCGTAAAAATTTTGCTCGCTTCGCTCGCCGTCGGCACTCTGACAGTTTTTGCCCCCGCAGCATTTCTTCCCTGGCGCCATCTCTGGCCAAGCATCATACCCAGTTTCCCTTTCGCTGGATTTGATAAAAGTCTCATCCTCAGATCCTTGCATAGAATGAGATTTGTTGCTAGGGGGACCAACTCCTCGTTGATAATTTGAGTGCAGTAATTGGTCCATCCAAATTATTTCAAAGAGCTGTTTGTTGGCTTTACCATGCTTATTGTTTTCTAAGAATTAACTGATCAGCCAATAACAAGATCAGATTTTGTAATACAATAGCATCAGTTGCTTCGGTTCACAACTCCATTCAAAGCGATTAGCGTCTGCAGACAAAAGACATTCTCTCAAGCAGAAATTCAAAACAAACGAAGCCGCAAAGTTTCCCTGAATCCAATACGGCAAATTCTCGCTTGGTGCGGGCGAAGGGAGGTTGTTAAGAGACGGTATCTATTATAACGAAAGAAGACTGGTAAATCTAAAATTATGTCACGCAGATTTTTGTTTATTTGATTCAGAAACCGAGCAAAGAGCATTACATCATGTCCATTGCTCAGATGTAAGCAGTCACTCCTCAGCTCCTGAATCAAGTAAAGAAAATCCGTGTAACAGAACTTTAGATTTACCCTTCTTCTTTCGTTATAAGCACATACCTTCTCTTAAAAACGTATCCTCGCCCGCACCAAACAAGAGTTCGCCATACTGATTTCAGGGTAACTTTGCGGCTTCGTTTGTTTTGAAGTTCTGTTTGAGAGAATGTCTTTTGTGTGCAGACCCTAAGCACTTTGAATTGAGGTGTGAACCAAAGCAACTGATGCTATTGTATTACAAAGTCTGCCGTTGTTGTGTATTGATTAAGGAAGACGAAAAGAGCCCAGTTCTAGTCCTGAAAGTTTTCAGTTTTCAGTTTCATTTTATGTAACAATCATCCTAAATAGAATAACAGATAGAACAAATACAATACATAAATCTAAACACATGAAAATAAAAAATCTACATAGAAAAAACAATCAAAAATTAAAGATTACACAATTCAACAATACAGTTTGTATTTAGAATGATTGTCTAAGGAGGGGACAGGGGCCCTAACAATAGATAAACTAATCAAGAGAAGATATCCTCAAAAGCCACTTTTAGCTTTCGTAATTTGTTGAAATTACGAGTCTTCTGTTCTGCAGGTTTCCGAACAGTTTCTGATCATCCTCCTTAAAATTTTCGTTGTATCTCTATCTGTTGATAAGTAATGATAGGTGCCTTTGTTGGCATTATTTCGCTGTTCTTAAGTTTAATGCAGCCACAGCGGAAGTATGCTTATTTCTTCCCAGACCAAATAAAAAGTTCTTAAATAATTTTCTAGTGTTCAGCCAAGGTCTGTCATTCATTTAGTGATCTGAGAGTTTAGTTCTTGTTAAGAGTTCCTTGTGAACAAATACATTTTCATTCATTCATTTTTATTCATTTATATTTATTAATTTATATCTATTTACACAGGGTAAAGCTACAACCATACATACATAAATTGCTTTACAAGCTGCCCTGTACAAAGAATAAAGATAAAACATTAAAAAATTTACAATATACAAGGTAGAAAAATAAAGTAAAAGTAGTTTAAAAGTTCTTGATCAGCAGGAATAAAATTGGGTCCTTTATCTTCTGGAGTTTTCGAGACAGGATTTGAATTGTTTGAATTTTTTTGCTAATTTTGGTTTTGCGTCAAGGCCATTCCATAGCTTCGCCTCTCTAAAAGAAAAGCATTTTTGGCCACATGTTATTGGTAGAAACGGGACACGTAGATCGGTTTCTGTATTTCGAAGTTCACGGGTGCTGGTTTCTGATAACCTGTCGAACAGGCATGCAAGGTAAGAGGGGGCCTCATCATTTGTGCACTTATATACCATATTTCAAGTTTCGTTTACAATCAAATCCTTCACTGTCTGCCAGCCCAGTTTCCTTATAATAGGACGAGCAGAAGCGTTGTAGGGGCTATTGGTTACTATTCTGGCAGCACGATTTTGTAATTTCTGTAACTTGTCTAGTGCCTTGATTCCGCATACCCCCCATACTGGGCAACAATATCGAAAGTACGGCTCTACCATACTTTTATACATTGTTTGCACTGACTTTATTGGGAGGTATTGTTTGGAATATCGCAGCATTCCTAACGCCTTAGAGATATTTTTGACCATATTAGCTATCTGCATGTCCTAGCCCAAATGTTGGTCAACATTTACTCCAAGGAATTTAGTGTCCTTAATCATAGAAATTGTCTCCCTACCTATCACAAGAGATGGCTGCATTGCCGTGTCTTGCTGAATATTTACAAATTTTTGCCCGCTACCAATAATCAAGCAAAATGCCTTGCTATACAGTTTTTTGGTTTACGGAAAAACACTTAAAATCGAAAATATTTCCAATTCTAAATTATTTGATATGCAAACTAAGACCACTTACCAGGTCGTAGACGTAGGAACCGGGGGGAGGGGCATTGGGGCACGTGCCCGCAAGATGTTGCAATAAAAAAGAAGTGCCCTTTTCACTTTTGGAGAATACCCCCTTTTCCAAGGAAAAGTGCCTTTGAAGTGTCGTGCCCCCAAGTTTGAGATGCTTCCTACGTCCCTGTACCAGGTTAGAATTGAGACCAAATGGACACCGTCGGATGCCTTAGTCACTGCTTGAAGCAGCCAGAGCGGCCAATGAAGGATGAATGACGGCGGGTTTATGGTGACCAAATCAAACGTCAACAATTATGCTCGTGCAGATTTTTTCTCGCCTTTTTCGTATCCAAACATTCAAGAAACATCGCTGCAAACATCGACCTTCTAATCATGTGACCCTATAGTTCTCAGGGAAATAAGCTACTCTTATTGGTAAAAAATCCATGACGTCGTAAATGTACTTTACCTGACATCCGGTTGAGCGAGTCCATCTTGATTTTTGCATTGCTGCTTCGCAGCGCAAATCAACAAAGCAAAGATGTAACGTCAAATGATTGTGTTGCGTTTCGGAAAATTTTTAACCAGGTTCTAAGAGAGCACCTCTCAGTCTAGGTACATTGCTGGTTTAGAGACAGATTTATCTTTCTACAGGGTGTTTCAAAAATTGTGCCTGTTTGTGTGGCTGTTGTGGAGGAGCTGATTCAACCACCTTGGTTTTTACATAGCGGCATAAGTCAGGCTTTACCTTAGAGTTTGAGACCTTGTATGAGTCAATCTGACACGTGGTTGCTGTTATATGGCAGAAAAAAGGCAAAATAAGTGGTTGCTTCAAAAACAGCACTTCTTTTGTTCTTCAGCAATGCCAAAGTGAAGTAAGTTTTCAAAGAAAGGGTTCTAGCGTCGTATTTAAATTTTTGCGAAATTTTTAAAGGGTTAGCAGTGATGTTCATTCATAAGAGAGCACCTCCTACCCTTGGGGGTGTGATGAAGATTTTAATACGAAGCCCTAATCCTTTATTTTAAAACTTACTTTATTTCGACATTGCTGGAGAACAGTGGAGGTGCTATTTTTGAAGCAACCAGTAATTTTTCCTTTGCCATAGATCAGCAAAGTGTTAGATTAACTCAAGCAAGGTTTCAAACTCTAAGTTGAAGCTTGACCTATTTAACTGTGGAGCAACCGAGATGATTGAATGTACAACTCCTCCACAATAGCTATACAAACAGGGCACCATTTTTTTGGTACATTCTGTATAGTAGATTTTGAGCATCATCGGTGGTCAGCAATTAAAGAGGCATTGTCACCCAGGATCCTTTGCAGGTATGCTGCTATGCCAGACTATCTAAAAATCAAATTTGGCCTTAGCTGAAATATCTATCCACTCTGTAGTAGAAGAACTCATGGGCAAGTCATCTAAAGTCAAAATTTTTATTATCACTTCAAGTACTACAGTGAAGACCAATATTTTTTTCACTTGGCAAAATTTGATTTTCAGACTGTCTGAAGATGCAGCTTGCCCACAAACTCTGGGTAACAATCGCTCCTTAAGAATTCTTAAGAGCATATGAAAGAGCAATGCTGGGCTTTCGCTTGATCTGTCGAGCCCTCAAAAGACTCGTTTCTGTTAGTGTACAAAAGGATCATACGGTAGCCAAGTCCTGACTTTGAGGTGTAATAGTGTGAGTCCTTGCTTGAGCGGTTAGGGAAGTGGGGAAGTGGGGTTAAGGCAGAAGGAGGGATAGCTAGGACGAAACTTTGCAATAATGAAGTGTCCTTCAAAATGAAATGAAACAAACACGATTCTAAAACTTTATCATGAACCCATCACCAATATTCCCAGTCATTTCAAGACATGCTTGTTTTCAAATTTCATGATAGAATTGCTAGTCTTGCTAGTCGTGTGCGCTTTTTAATCAAACATCAGCGTTTTATAGAAGCTATCCAACTTTACCCCATCAGTTAAGTTTGTATGTTGCAAGTCTGTGCTTTTCCTGGTTGATGTCTACATCCAGATCCCTTCTTTTTTCCGTATTTGTCAGTGACAATCACTCTGATGACATCTGTATCTGGATACTTCCAACTTCCAAAGGCATACATTTCCCGTTTCGCCCCAGACAGCACTGTTGTCACATCCTGCATATTTACTTTGCCATTCTTCCATTTTGCAGAATATTTCCCCAACAGCTGGAACACTGCTTTCCATTTGTATTCCACATCCACTTTTGACCTCAGATAGTTGATCATGATTTCAGTGTTGGCTGGCACTTGAACTGAGACGTCTGTCTTGTCAGTTGTCGAATATGTTTTTGTCTTGCTGGCCTCCACATTCAAACTAGCTGTTGAAGTGATCTGTTGTGTGAAGGTTGTTTTCGTCCCTGACCCAAAAACCTTTGCTTCAACCTCTGTAGATGCTCCGATGTTTACTGCCATAGAGAAGCCTGAGCCAATTTTAAAGGAGGATGAGGTTGATACAGCTGTTGTGAGCCATTTGGTACACTTATATGGGTTTGAATGAGCTGAGCAAATGACTGGAGTGAAGCCTTTAATTGGTGTAGGTTTTGCAACGTTAAGTGGTGTTTTGTCTTCGATGGCGAATTTTATTGCATTGAGTTCCAACATGTTATTGCGATCTGAGAGAGGTTTGCAGTGATATGTGCTGCTAGCTGCTGATTTGTCCATAGCATTCATGGAGCAGTGCCTAAACTTTGCGGATGCATCTTTGACTTTGATTGAAAAATTTGGGTTTTCCATCCAGGAGTGGCCATTGTACGGTCCCATTTTGCAGCATTTGAATAATTCCAGGCAGTAAAGTTCATTACAATCATTTCTGTATAAACCTGCCATGTAGTAACCACTTGCACAGATGCTCCAGCCTTTGTGATCAAAGGAGGCCATGGCATTGAAGTTATAACAGTGTCCCCAATGTTTCTTCTGAGATTTAGGTCGGCAGCATTTGGCTAGTTCAATATTGCCCAAGCGTTGTCCATTAGTATTGTAGAGACCGGTCATGTAGTAGCCGTTGTTGCAAGTAGACCATCCTTTATGATCGAAACTATTCCACCAATTGTGATCGTAGCATTCTTGGTCGTCTTTGGCTGGATACAAATAGCTTGGTGCATCTGTACAATGAGCTGCCTCAATAAGGCCTATCCTGTCAGGGTTTTGCCTGTCATTCCTAAACATTCCTCTCATGTATCTGCCATGTCCACATAGTGACCAACCTGCACTGTCAAGTGTTTGCCACCAGTTTGTATTGTGGCTTTGAGGACGTGGTATGGAAATTTGTGCCTTCATGTAATTGCGATACTGTGTGTTTGTCTGCCACTCATGACTTAGCCTGCGCAGAACTTGCTTTGCCACATCAATGTTGCCTACAACGCTCACAGTGTATGCACTCGGTCCACCACAGCAGCTCTGTACTCCATGACAAGGTGACCATGATCTACATCTGGATGTGCACTGACTGTCACTCACTTTATGGCCTTTTGGGTAAATGTTTCCACACTGACACTGGTCTCCTTTGGTTGCAGCCAATATGTAACCTTTGTCCCTGCACTTATCTTGGCATTTGACATTTGAGTTATGACCTCCCATCTGCTTGCTCAGAGCTGACCCTGGGATTGAAGAGAAACATCCTTCTACTGCGTAGGAGCTTGCTGACCGTCTTTTCAAGCCTGTTCCAGCTGGCACGAAAGTTACTGCCGAAGGTAACAGGACAGTTGCCAACAGTAACAATGCATAACAAACCATTTTGATTTCCTAGAAGAAAAGCAATCATTTTTAGGAGAAGCAGTCACGACAGTTTGCTTGCAATGTGAAGTTGCGGTTTTATCGCCAAGCGCTGGGATTGCAGGAGTAGCTATGCACTAATCGAGTCCACAACCCCTTGTCATGACGCTCAAGTGGCGGGGCCCTGCTTGGTATCGAGCATACTCCGCCTGACTGGCCTGGTTACAAAGTCAGAGGATTGCACCACTGCGTCACAACACTTTCAAGGTCCTTAAGCTCGACTTTTGGAATTAAGACTATCTTTTCTTGGAAACAGTCCTTAGTCGACTTTGCCAAATGCAGTGAAAGAAGCAAGCACTTCTTACTTTTAAAAACATGATTAGATATTGAATGTGCAAGAGCTGCAATTAGAAACTATGCAAGAATTAATTTTCATTTCATTTTCATTGCCTGCACCAAAGCGGGGCTTAGTAGTACTCCTTGCGTGAAGAATATATATGGCGAGAGCATCGCAATGTTTAGAAAAAACCTGTTCTTTTTGTCGTTTCTGGTTACACCGGTTTTTGACCTCCGATTGGAAAAGAGGCTGTGATCATCGGGGTTGACAAGATGGCGGATGCGGATAGCGTTGTCAAGCTGCAAAAAAGATAGGAAGCCACAAGAAATATGTAGATGCGAGTTTGATTTCACTTCAATTGAGCCAAATGACCTCCATACTTAGGCGAAGCCAACACCACAACGCATGCAAATATAAAATAATGATAGGCCTAGCCTCTGTTTAGATAGGCCTACCAGACCAGGCATTTATGAAGAAATCAACAACTTTTTTCTTCACCATATCCCTGCTGTGCAATATGGTAGTTTTGGTTTAGGGTCTCACCGGTCTCACCTATGACACTCATATTAATCCAGTGTTTTTGTTAGGGCTATTTTTCATTTGAGAATTTCACTGCATCTTTGCTTTCGGGTTGAGGGTCGTCCAAAAATCCACTTGTGATCGCTTAATGGTATTGGGCCGCTAAGGGGGGAGGGGGTTTCATCAAAATCCGTTAAGTGATCATTGGTGGAACTTTAAAAGATTGGTAAATTGTATGTATAGAATTTAAGATATGGAAACTGAAACTTTAGGCCCAATAGAGGCACCGACAGGTTGGGGGGCGGGGCTTTTAGTATTTACTATTGCTAGTTTTAGATTATTTACCCACGGTTACCCCGTCAGTCGAAGAATATTGCTTTTCAGGAGGCCGTGCTAAAAATCGAAAACCCTATCCTAATTGCAATAACACATAAATAGATAAAAAGAAACAGCAAATGCAATCATTTTTTCACAGAGTCTTTAAATGCTTTAAGTGGTTCCACTATTAGCACTCTCTGATTATACTTCATCCTACAAAGATCTTCTAGTTAACGCCGAATCTACTACAGTTCATATCCATTCTATTAGATTGTTGGCACTTGAAATTTACAAAACTTTGCACAACTTGAATCCAGCCTTTATGAAAAACTATTTTCTCCCAAAACCCACTAGCTATAATCTTCGAAGAAATGACGTTCTATCCATTCCTAAAGTTAAAACTACAAATTATGGTATAAAATCCATTAGCTTTTTGGGTCCCAAGATCTGGAATTCTCTTCCAAATGAAATAAAGTCGTCCAGAAATGCAAATCAGTTCAAAACTCTCATAAAAGACTGGTTTTTCGAAAATAAATGCGCGTGCAGCATTTGCAGTCAATAAGTTCCATAATGCAATCTCTAAAATTGCTTTATGTTAGTGTATATTAGTGCTAGCACTATCGTAAAACTAACATTAAAGAAGGTATTATTATAAAAAAAAAGACCTCAGCACCACGATATGAGAAAGCTCGTTGACCATTGCACGTTTTCATTAGAAGCACTTTGAGATCAGTTGCGGCTTTTTCAAAATTTTCTTCCTAGTGCATGCCGAGTTTTTCGTAAAAATTTCTGATAGATAGTCTAGAGCAAGGCCATTTATCGATTTATAAACCATGCAAGCTGTTTCGACTTTTATCATATGCACTATGGTAGGCCAATTTAGAGTTTTAATCAAGGCACTAGCAGAAGAATCATAACTACTAATGGTCACAATTCTAGCTGCAGGGTTTTGAATATTTTGCATCACCTGGCACTTAGTCCCCCAAGACTGAACAGCAGTAGCGGAGGAACGGTTCAACGATGCCAAGATACATTTTACAGAGAGACATACATACAAAGGCCTGTGATTGCTTCACAGCAGCATCTAATTTGTTTCAATCCAGTTACGGGTGTTGTGAAACGAATATTTTGGTTAATTCATTTCGATTAGATCATTGTTTTCTCTTCGTTTCGTCTTCAAGTCGTCTGCTGCAACTGAACGTGGTTTTAGGCCTATCAGCTGTCAGTTATTCGAATATAACCGTAGGGATAAAACAAGGTGAATGAATATCTAATCACAAAATCCGTGTCCTAACATCCTTGATCCAGCCAACAAGATAAGCCTCCTGCGCAGTGAGACCACTGCCGCTAGCCCGTGGCTGTGGTTCGCATCTGGAGTATTCAGCAACAGGATGACAAGAAACTTTAGAACTTGCTTCTTTCTTTGGAACGGGGACGGATACCATTCTGAAGATGTTTTCATTTCTTTACCTTACTTTACCTGGACTATTTTCAAAACTGTTTCCTTAGGGAAGCATTATGGCTCCTTGCTTATTTTTGTTTTCATAACTCAAACGCTCCTACAACTTTTCAGAGAGATGCCTACATCTATAGAAGTCTACACAAAATCACGACAATCTATTGAAAAAATTGACTTGCCAGTTTCTCCTCTCTTTAGAGTCACATCAAAAGCGTGCGTCTCTAACGGCAATCCATGCAAGTTGTTAATAATGCTTAGATTTTTGAAATTTAATGAAATTTGCTCCCTTTAAATTTTACAGCCTGGGAATGCAGGCTTCACCTCGATCGCAATTTTACTTTGTGTATAGGTCTATTAATAGGCCAGTTAAAAAATCTGATTTTAATTGGAAACAGTTGAAAAGTCTGTTTAAAAGTCTGTATCTGTCTGTTGAAAAGTCTGTGTGTATCTTGATATTTCGAAAACATTTGATAGGGTAAATGGCATGAAGGTCTTGTTTATAATCTGAAACGATTTGCTGTTCTGGCACGGGGGGGGGGGTTCTTCCATAGTAAAGGTACCTGGGGATGTGCCGCCCGCAAGGGTATGCTTTTTCAAACCTTCTAGTCTAGCCAAGGGCATACTTTTTGCCAATTTTCGTCCATTTAGTCTGGGCAAGGGTATGCTTTTTGGCAATTTTGGTCAATGAATTGTCAAACTTCGGTAATTGCTGTAAAGAAACCCATTTCTTTTCAAATTTTGGTCCTTAGAATGCAACAAAATTGGCAAGTTTTGTCTAGAAAACGCCGACTCATGGCACTTTTGATGTAGAAATTAGTCTAGCCAAGGGTATCAATTTCAGAAAAATTGGTATAGCCAACGGTGTCATTTTGAAACTGTAGGTGGCACACCCCTGCCCGAAATTTAGCCGAGAACCCCCCGTGGTTTCTGGTCAACTTTTATCCCTCATTTAGCCATGGGCAATGATGTACCGTGTTTGTAGCTAATAAATTAAAGTTTATCACCTCAATATTACTGTTTTACTTTGTTGCTTTCTCTTCGGCTGAAGCCTAACCAATGCTAGACATCAAATTCAAATTGGCTCATGCACGGTTGAACAGTTCCAACACAGCGTTAATCCTCGTTTCAGACTTCCTTTTACGATAAATTTTGAAATGAGGATAACGTTGTGTAGGAGCCAACAGTTCAGACGCGCAGAAGCCATTTGAATTTGGTTTCTAGCACTGGTTAGGCTTGGACCAAAGGGAAAACAACGAAGAAAACTATGGTAATATCGAAATAACAACTTTAATTTTCAAGCTACAAACAAGGTGCAATATTGCCCATGATTCAACTTTCCCTCAAAGATTGGAAACAGCGAACTGTTTTGGATGGACAGATCTAAAATAGAGATGTCTCGGCAGGTGTACCCAAAGGCTCTATTCAAGGGCCCTTGTTTTTCTCTTGTCTATATGAATGATCTGGACTGCAGGCTTGGAGTGCAATGTTAAGCTTTTGCCTATGATGTGCCACTCTTTACGATAGTGCAGGACTCTACTAAAGCTGCTAACGACATGAATCATGCCTTTGAGTTAATAAAGCAGTGGGCAAATGATTAGAGAATGTCATATATCCTGACCTGCAAAAGCAAGCAGTTGAATTGATATTTTTAAGAAAAAAATTAAATGTGACCATGCGGTGCTTTTGTTCAATGATGTTCCAGTGAAAATGTAAATGAACATAAACATCTTGGAATTATTTACGAATTTTTGAAGTTAACAGGCAGTTGTTTGCCTTCATACCTGTGTTGTAAAACATGGAAGAAGTAGAAAATATCTTCATTTCTATATCTTTCACTTTTTTAAGCGTTGCTCCAGCATAAGATTTTTGGAAAATTCATATTTTGAAGGTCTTTGTTGAGCCAAAAAATCGGACACAATTACATGGATTCAAGTTGGCCTTTCAGCAAATGATTGCTGTTTACATCGTTCAAAATGAGACACTGGTTGCTTTTCTGGAACTCTTCAAAAAGGGAAACTTTTGTAGGACACCCGGTACTTTCGAAGCAAAATACTCAGTCAGTGTCGAAATTTTAAGATTTTTAGGATTATTGAAGTCTGAAACAATAATGTTCTCTTCTTTTGGTCATATATGACCAAACTAAAAGCATGACTTATGACCTGAAGTCCATTGTTTCCCTGTGCTCTTTGACTTGATGACTTTGCTTGGGTCAACGGAGACTCATAATATTCCTCAGAAAACGCTGGCCCTATTCAAGGTCCGCGGAGCACATTTTGGATTGGGGGGGCTAAAAAGTAATGGAGAACCTGAGGGGGTCTGGGGGCGAAGCCCCCAGAAAAATTTTCTATGACCACGCCCTCTACTTTGGCTATAAATGCGACCAACGCCCCTTTCCATAGGCAAACTCGCCTTAGAAAGGACAGTTATCATCAGCATATCCAATCACTAAATCACATTAAAAAGCATCATTTATAGAGGTGTATTGTATTACTTTTTTTGTATTTCATAGCGAAAAGGCTCAGCCTAGAATGAAAGGACTAAAGTTAAAAAAGCTTTCACAATCTCGTGGAATTATTATTTCCGAAAAATAATGATATGGAAACACAGAGTCTGTGTCTCTACTTTCAGAAGCAAAACATTTTAAACATACAGAACCTAGTAAAGCAAACATTGTTTTAATTTTGTAGCATTAAAAAATCTAATGATTTTTTCAAATTTTCGAAAGTTTTGTTTTCCGTTGTTGGGTCTCTTGATAAAAATTAGTTGGAACGTCGATAGAGTTTATATTTTCTGTGCTCTTCATATGAGTATTAAGAATTGCTAGATTATACGTGTTTGGACATTACAGAGAGCGAAGCTGAGTTGATAGACGTCTTGCCAAAAAAATTATCGTCCCTCAAGCTCATTGCTCGTTGCCTGGTTAACATTCTGCGATTTACATGTTTGGAGAGCTGCCCTCATCAGCAATCATTCAGGAACTGAAATTCGCTTTAAAAATAGCCGCACATCATGAAAGCATTTCACTTATCGCTTGCTAAAACTTTGGGTTTTGAAGCTGTGCTTACCATGATGAAACTGTTATATCTTGGCATAATGCTATTGGACACATTTCATTTGAGACAAAAACCTTTTAAAGCATCCTGCTCAGCTGGATTTCTGATAAATGCATGAGAAACTGTACTGTGGGGGTATATAGACACTCGCAAATAAGGGTGTTAACAATTCGATAAAGCAAATGGCGATATTTAATCATAAAAAAAAATTTGAGAAAAAGCTAAAAACTATCTCTTGAAAATTATTGGGGGGCTAAAGCCCCCAGCCCCCCCCGGCTCCGCGGTCCCTGGCCCTATTTAGGCCCAAACTCTGCAATTCCAAGAGTGCCAATCAGATTGCGAGATTGGGCAAAGAGCAATGCTGTCGAATTTTCAGTTCTAATAACGCAGATAACTAGATAACGACGTTGTTGCGGCAGGTAGCTGAAGGTTTCTTTGGTATATTTTGATCTTAGGAACATGGAAAATGTAGAGTTGAAAGAGCTATTTTACACCCACCAGGTAAAGTGAACTTTCTTCTTCAAATCTACATCAAGTTTCCTTGTGATTAACTGTCTGCTTACGTGGTTTTATCACCTTTCCTTTCCTAGGAGTGACCGTTGAACAGAACAGAAGCAACGGTTCGATCATGATTCAGTCGATCGAATGCAGAAAAAAATAGGGCAGCTTTCCACTGTTTCATTGTTTCATAACATAGTTATCAACTATTTTCTTCATGAGTCCCAGTTGAGCAATGTTTACCGCAGGGACACAAGGAACTCACTGCCATAAGTCTAATTCAAAGCTACATGTGCAAAGAAATTGACATGGCATCATCATTGCTTCTTGGAGTATGGTTCAAAACCAGGTGGGCCTAATACGAGCTAAATTTGCTGCTTTCTAAACGAATTACGAGATCAGCTATGTGTGGGAAAATATTTCATTCTTCGTCAACTTGAGGAGAATTATAATTTCAGATCAGCCCCGGGCAATAAAATTTTGATGCTTATTGAAAGGGGAGTATCTTTTGTGACAACCAGTGCCAAAGACTGCTACTTGCTAATATGCAATTTAAAGATATTACTTGTTTACACTTACCTTTCAGTTAACGAGCGTACAGCCTTGAGCCAGTGAACGATAATGTATGAAATTTAGGTGTGCTGGCTACTGATATAGAAAACTAAGACAATGTAACCGATAACTATTTGGCTCGAAATTTCCTGAAATAATTGAAGTAAATCTATTAATAATTTTCAATTAATTTTGTGAATTCCAATTTATTTAGCTGCAAAGTTCAACAATGCTGCCAATGATAACTGCTGCAAATGCAAATAAAATATGCTGTTCGTGTGATTATTCGCAAGGCAATTCTTTTTCAGGCTTGTTGTGCGGTAATCATTCATAGGTCGGGGGTAATTTACCGGCTTGTAAAATCGGTTTGCATGGTGCAATAGGTGTTATTTTAGCTGAACACACCACTTCAAATATACATCTTTCTCAAAAGTAGCGACGAGTAAATATGATTATTTCTGTAAGAGGTACTTTCTTTAATCTCTTATCAAACAGCTGTCATTGATTCATTTTGAAAACAAGGTACCTACCACGCAATGTCTTCCTTAATTTTCCCCCAAGGCTTCGTGGCTTAGGGTGCCTCAAAGTGTTGCTTATATAGACACAATATCTAGTGGTCCATGTTCAGCTAAGCTACACTACAAAAAGAAACACTTAACATTAATAGTTTGTATGGTTCTAAATAGTAGGGTCTTTAGCTTTGAATGTTTTATGAAGGTTTGAATGGGTCAGAATTGCTTTATTTCTTGGCTTGGTTATCTTGATGTTCTTACAAGATAGTACTCACGTACAATGAAAAGAGGATAGATAGTTCGCGTCATCGTACCCTGGCTACCAGAGCCATTCCTTCTGTATCTTCTTCTTCTTCTTATTTTTGGCTCTGGCACCCAGGGCAGAAAGAAACATAAGATCCTTTTGTATGCAGGGCATTACGCATTGCATACAAAGATTACGACAACGACTTTGGTTTTCTCTTGGAGCAATCTAAATCGGTGCCAATCCATGTAAGAAATCTACTGTTGCTCATGACCGAAATTTATAAAACGAAATGCGGTCTGAATCAACCATTCATGAAGGACATTTTCATGCAACCAAATGTTACCTACAGTCTAAGGCATGTCGATGACGCTCAACTACCAAAAGTACGAACAACGTCCTTTGGAGCTGAATCCATTGCCTACCTTGGAAATAAACTGCGGCAGATTTTACCGCAAGAAATAAAACAGTCAAACAGCCTTCCCATCTTCAAAAAACAAATTAGATGTTGGAATGGTGGAAAATGCAACTGTAGGCTTTGCAATGTATATATCCTGAAAGTTGGGTTTCTAATAGGATAGATTTTTTTAAACACTTCTTGTCCAGTAATATTCATTGACAGTTTTATTGTAAATGATGTATATTGTAAATAGTAGGCTTTAGTTAGCTGTAATTTAGCCCCAATTTAGCTATTCTTTTTCCTAGCCTACTTTAAATAAATAATAAAAGTAATGATAATTTTGGATGATACCAAAGCTCGTCCGGGGCTAATTTTTGTATGCAGTTGGGTTTAATGAAACTGAACTGAAATGAACTTAGATGGCATGTGAGATGTGTGATGATGCAAATTTACTTATGCCAAGCACTTCAGGTGTTGTGGTTTGCGGGCATCCGCTTTTAGACAAAGCAGGCAGTCACCAAGATAACCTCTAGAATCACATACATAAAGGCATTTTAGTTCAGTGAGGTCATGTGCCTTCCCCCAGTCAATGGCGCCATGGGTTGCTGAGATCCTTGTAACTGCAATTGCGATGTTTGTAGCTGTATTAAGGGGGTATTTCTGCCTTCGGTGGCACTGCAAACCCTAGTGCCTTCGGTACTAGTCAGTACTTGTACTTGTACTTGTACTTCCCTTACGAAAAAACAGGGCCTTGCATCAGCCTAAACAGGGCCTTGCAACCATAGCCATATTTCACACTGGCATGAGCCTAACATTTGAATTGAAAAGGCAGCCTTGCAGCACACTATACATGAACCTAAAACGGGCCATACATTTAGCCTGGCATTTGAAAGGCCCTTGTATGGGCCAATTGGGGCCTGGCTAATTTTAGGTGCGTACAAGACCAAAATAAAGGCAAAAGCAAGCTTGCAGCAGCATGGAAACAGATCAATCATTTCCAGTTTGAAAATCTGTCCCAGACGAAAGCTCGGACTGCTCGGAAAACTCCAAAACTTCGAAAGGATTTTTCTGATCTTTACTTATTGCACTTTTCGTAGACCAAATTTGATAACATGGACGAAATTTTCAAAGTAAGGAATATAACAAACCCTTTTCAAATTGAGTTCAGGAGCAATTTCAAGCTTCCCAAGTTTTCCATGCTGTCGAGCTTGTGCGCTGGCGTGGCCTTAGAAACCTTGTTGTCAACAGCATTACCCTTATTTCGATTTCTGATGCTTATAAAGAACGACGCGGAAACGTGTGGATGACGAATCGTTCACAACTACAAATGCCGTGCATTTTTACCCCTACGACAAACGAACAGTTTGTTGCAGGAGGTAGAAGGAGCCTGTCTACATTCAAAGGAAAATATATCCTGTCATTTCTTTACAACCACAGTTCACGAGTAAGTAGAGCATTGTATTTAGGTGTCCTAAATAATTTCTAACCGATCGCGATAGTGAGATGGTTGTCGCAATTTTGGATACGCAGATGGTTGTTTCCATCCTAACGTAACGATTGCAGAGAGAAGAAGATTACAAAACTTGCGATTGGACGTTGAAACGAAATTTATACTCACCTAACAGATGCATCAACAATTTTTTATCTTGGTGCGTTTAAGTTTCTTGTAGCGAACCTTTGAAAACCTCTTCGATGAAACTTACACTTAGCTAGACTCATGTTGTCTTACACGTGGTGCTTCGTCCTTTTTTCAAACTCAAATCCATCGTATTTGCACAATAAACAATTTTATCTAAGTATTCCCATAGGAGGATAGCCGTAATAAGGCCCCAACAGGAGCATGGCATGAACGATATTTGAGTACGAACAAAATAACGGTTTTGCCAAAAGATGTCGACAACAAACCTAACATGAGCGTTGCATTAGCCTAACATTGATAGCCAAAGAATATCGCTGCTGTGACTCTAATGCAAGGCCTGATAAGGGCCAAAATCAAGCCTTGCACCAACCTAACGTTTTTGCAAGACCCTTGCAAAAAAATTGCAACGTTCTTGCAATGGTGAATTATGGCTAAGAATGAGAAATAAGGCCCAATTATGGCCTGGTTTTGGCTCTGGATGGCCCGGTATTTTCGTACGGGTTGTACTTGTCAGTTATACCAATTAGCTCCAGGACTACATCATCATTAAAGCCACATTTGGGCCTGATCCAGTTTTTATAGTCCCTGAGTGTTCTTTTGCATGGTAGGGTTAATATTCCCTCATTTTTTCTTCCCAGAGCATCTCTAAATTCTTTGTAAGCAGCTGGGGATTTGCTTTGCAGTGAAAGATAGAATCTAATGATCATTGGATGGTATCTCTGTCCTTTCATAGAGTGAGAAAATAATTTTTTCTGCTCTTGCCAAAAAAGCTTCATAAAAGGGGTCATGTCACTATCTTGGCTTTCATTGATTATGGATGAGAAATCTTTCCCAAGCTCATTATCAACCAGCACAGTATTTTTTTGCAGTTCAGTTCTCACTTCATCAAGCTCTGCTTCAAGCTGACTACACTTTAACCTTTGTCCTTGAATGGTAAGTTTGAGTTTTTCAGGATGAGTTGTTGCAATGGGTGCACTTAGCTTACTGGCAGTAGCTAAATTTCTCTGCCTGTTTTTGAATTTCTTCCTGATATAATTCTCTGCCTTATTACACTCCTGTCATAATGTTGCAGTTTCAACAAAATGAATGTAGTTAGTTTAACCTAAATAAGGCTTTAATCAAAAACATCCTATCTAGATACTCAAATCGATCGACGCTTCAGTGCGCTAATGCGCCTAAACTCAAAACATAATGGGTTCTTTGTTTAAGCTAACTCAATGGTTTTCAATGGTTTCTAAAGAACAAGTTCATAGAATGCAAAACAATGAGAGAGATATCAACAACAACAGATTAGTTTCACCACATTCTCCCCCGATGGAGAAAGTCACTCATCATCTTGAATCCCGTATCTTTCAGGCTTCTTGCGCAATCGAGTAGAACGTCGGAGTTGCTGAACAGGTTCCGCCATATCGCCATCAGCATCCTCAATGATTGGGGTGGGAAAATGAACAGTATCTGATTGCCCGAGCTCAGCTACATTGCCTTCATGAAGCAGTTTTGCATCATTTCCAACTGTTGTATTCTCTGCATTCAAAGTATCTCTTGGGCAGGGTGCAAGGTCTGTGAGGGAAACTGATGATTCACGGCCATCTTTATAGCGAATGTGAGCATACGTTGGATTAGCATGAGTCAGCTCAACTTCTTCCACTAGATCATCCTGTTTACTGGAACGCACAAACTTTCTCAGAAGGACTGGTCCTGGTGATAACCATGAGGGTAGAGATACTCCTTGACTGGATTTCCTTGGAAAGTTGAAGAATCTGTCATGTGGGGTGGTATTTGTGGCCGTTGAAAGTAAAGATCGAATTGAATGAAGTGCATCAGGTAAAACCCTCTCCCATTGCTCAACAGGTAGCTTAACAGAGGCCAAAGCAAGTCTTACTGATTTCCACACAATACCATTGAATCTTTCTACTTGTGAGTTGCCGGTGGGATGATAGGGAGTGCTACGGCTGCTGGCAATACCTCTGCTTCTAAGATAGTTGACGAGTTCTTCAGACATGAAAGAAGAACCACGATCAGAGTGAACGAATTCAGGCATCCCACAAAGGGAAAACAGCACTTCCAAGCATTTTATAACTGTTTCTGTGGCAACATTAGGGCAGGGAATGGCAAAGGGGAATCGCGAGTATTCATCAACTACAGTGAGAAAGAACTTGTTCCTTGATGAAGATGGTAGGGGTCCCTTGAAGTCTATACTCAATCGCTCCATGGGACGTGTTGCTTTTACTAACTTACTGTTCTGGCTCTGATAAAACTTAGGCTTCAGCTCAGCACAAATCCGACAATTAGAGCATACATCTCGCACATCCTGTGTTGAAAATGGAAGGTTCTTGGCTTTCACAAAATGAAGAAGACGGGTCACACCTGGATGACATAGCTGAGCATGGATTTCCTCCAGACTTGTCGAAACTGCAGCACAATGAGCACGAGTGAATGAATCTGGAACAACATTATCCTTTCCTTCCCGGTACTGGATAACATAACTGAATTCTGCAAGTTCTAGACGCCAAGACTGAATTTTGAATTTTGCTATTCTTGATCTTCGAACGTTTTCTGTTGTCAAACATGAAAGAAACAGATTTTTGATCTGTTATCAGGATGAACTGCTGACGAGATAGTAAATGATTCCACTTCCTAACAGCTTCAATGATGGCTAGAGCTTCTTTCTCTACGGCTGGGTAACGGCGTTCGGTAGCGGATAGCGTTTTAGACATAAATGCGACAGGTCTTCCATTCTGGTTCAGAGAAGCAGAAATTGCAACATCAGATGCATCACATTCAACAACAAAAGGTATATCCTCATCAATCGGAGACAGGGCGACACGTGCAAGTTCGTCCTTCAAAGCATTGAATGATGCAAGAGCTTCTTTGTCGAGAGGGAAAGATGTCGTGTCTGCCAATGGGCGAATCTTGTCAGAGAATTGTGGAATCCACTTGGCATAGTATGCGAACATCCCCAAAGCTCTACGTAATGAAGGAACATTTGAAGGAGGTGGGTATTCCTGCAGAGGCTGTAATCTCTCAGGGTCTGGTTTGATGTTCTGGTGGCTAAGTCGGTACCCAAGTATATCGATAACTGGAACTGAATGAACGCTTTTCGATGCGTTGAGGGTTATGTTTCTTCGTTTAATCATTTCAAGGAAGGCAGCGACATTCCTGTCATGGTCTGCTTGATCGACTCCAGCTACTGTGACATTGTCCAAGTAAGGGAAAGTATTCTTTAGACCTTCTTGAGTAACTACATTGTCTATGATTCTCTGAAAAGACGGTACTCCATTTGTGACTCCAAACGGCAATACAACAAATTCATACAAGTCACCAAGTGCTTCAAATGCAGTGAACTTGGTCTCGGACTCTCGAAGAGGTATTTGATGGTATGCACTCTTTAGATCAAAAGTAGAAAACACTTTGTATTGGGATAGTTTATTGACCATATCTTCAATACGTGGCAGTGGATATGCGTCTAACTCCGTAAATAGATTGATCGTCTGAGAATAGTCAATGCACATTCTCTTCTTATGGCGTTGAAACTCGTCACGTGCAATCATGACCTGTGCTCGCCATGGTGAATCACTTCTCTTTATCAAGCCTTTTGCTAGTAATGATGATATCTGATCTCGAATAAAAGCTCGATCATCCTTATTAAAGAATCTTGATTTCGTAGCAATGGGTTTTACATCATTTGGAACGCTCTTAAACAAAGTGGACGGGTCAACAGCGGCTACATTGGCATCAGTGATCGGTTGAGGGAGAGGTTGCTTTGTATTGACAGTAGATACTACTTTGGGGGTACAGCTTGTGACGACTAAGTCTCCTTTATCCCCTCCATAATGAAAAGTAAGATTCTTGTGCTGTTTCTGAAAATCATGTCCGAGGATAACATCACTGCAAAGGTTGTGTAAAATATCTAGTCTGACGTCATCATATCTCTTTCCTTTCAACTCTATTGTTACATTACACATTCCAATTATTGGAGACTCCATGGATGTCTGTGCCATTGTTACCCTCCTACTTGACGGATGGGCTGGTATTTGCAACTTTTTGAAAGCATCTTCACTGATAAAGTTATCAGAGCTGCAAGAATCAATTAAGGCGGTCATGCTCACTTTGTCATTTATTTTGACCGAAATCGAAGCATGCTTAAGATCAGAGGGGCAAGCAGCTGTAATAGTACAGAGTGAAGGCTTATAAATGGCATTGACTGTGGCAGCTTTCTTTGCAGATTGGCATACTTTGGCAAAATGTCCTTTCTTTGAACAGTTATGGCAAACTGCGTCACGGGCAGGGCAAGAAGCACGGTTGGCATGAAGGAAGCCTCCACAAAAGTAGCAGGACTTTTTTACAGGGGTTTGTTTTCTCAAGGTAGCCAATGATTCTTGATCTGGATTAATATGTGGACTAGACTGATCATTGGTAGATGCAGCAGCAACATTACTGGGTGTTAGTTGAGGGCTTTGTTGAATATACAATTCAGAGTTCTTCTGAGCTGTATGAAGAGTGCGTGCTATTTCGTAAGCCCTGTCCAACGACAACTCAGAATTTTCCAGAAGCCTTTGCCGAATATAATTAGATGTAAGCCCATTGATGAAAGAATCTCTTATCATCTCAGATCGATAAGTTTCAGCGTTAACTGCATCGAAACCACAATGCTTGCTTAATTTCTTTAGCTCTTCCAAAAATTCGTCAAGGGATTCACCCGGCTGTTGTTTTCGTGTAGCAAGATCGTGGCGAGCAAAAATTTTGTTTGGCGTCTTCACATAGAGTCTGTCAAGTGTCTCAATAACAGCTTCATAAGTTTCGCATTCCTCGACATAATCAAAGACTTCTGCAGAAATGAAGTTAATAATGGAACGAAAACGATCAGGAGCTGTGTCTCCACACTCCTCGATAAAGTTGTCAAAAGTTCTTTTCCAGTGTTTCCATTGTTTGGCAGCATTTGGAGAGTTAGGATCAAGATCCAGTCGTAATGGCTTCAACGCCTTGCTCATCGTCAATATGATGTTTTTGATTAAATTGTCATAATGTTGCAGTTTCAACAAAATGAATGTAGTTAGTTTAACCTAAATAAGGCTTTAATCAAAAACATCCTATCTAGATACTCAAATCGATCGACGCTTCAGTGCGCTAATGCGCCTAAACTCAAAACATAATGGGTTCTTTGTTTAAGCTAACTCAATGGTTTTCAATGGTTTCTAAAGAACAAGTTCATAGAATGCAAAACAATGAGAGAGATATCAACAACGACAGATTAGTTTCACCACAACTCCTGGCATTTTTCTGTCAAGCAAATCATCATGCAATTTACAGATCTGCAAAACTCTGTAGCTTTGTGTCTGATGTTGCTCTCTTCAATTAATGGACCAAATTTTCTTGGTACAATGTGATTCACGGTATGCATTGATGCCAGTGTGACTGATGATCCACAGCATATTTTGTACTTTTCTAAATCTGCAACCAAATTTGAAGCTGAAATATTCCTCATTGATCTGTGATGAACAGTGTAAAGTGGATGGTCTTCTGGTAATAACCAACCATAAACTTGAATGTAATAGCCAAGGCTGTCATCAATGCAAATTTCATATCTTGGAATGAAACAATCTGCCTCTTGCTTCTGCAGAATCACTCTGTCTTCACTGCAGACTACATTCCATTCAGCCAACTTAAGATTTTTTACTCGAAGTGACAAGTCTTTGAAACTCCTATATATGTAAGACTTGCTCTTTGGCTGGACATACTCACTTCTCTCAATTTTCCTCCTTTGTTTTGCATTTGTTGTGTGTGACTCCATTTGCATCATTAGTGTTGGGATGGAGCCAGGTTTCAATTTTTTCCTTGATGTTGTTTGAACTGAAAATGGAAATTGAAACACTCCAAAACTGCACACATAAAAGCATTCTATATGTAAAAGTTGATTTATTCTATTTAAAAGTTTTGAATGGATATCACATCTTTTTCATAAGAAGCTAAAACTTTATGCCAGTGCTGAAATATTCTTAAAATTATTAGATTTTGCTACTTGAGAGTTTCTTATGAGTTTCCTACCAGTCAGTTTGAAAACTTTGTGAAAGATTTCAACTCTTATGGCACCATTCAATTGTTAGGACACTGCTGAGGTCACATCATTGTTACACAGGTACTTTCGGAGTAATACGGTACAAAACTGAGTAAAAATAAAGTTAGAATAATCTATGAATTGACCCATAACCATACAAAAAAGAAATATTTCATTCCCTACGTTTTCAGTGCTGGAGGTTCTTAAATTTTTACCGCTCTATGAAATGAGCTTATTGGTGACATCTGAAAATATTTGCTACAGTTTATAAGTCTATTCATGTACACATGATGTGTGAACATAATGCTTTTTGTTGTCGAGAAAAATTTAGGCCTTGAAGCTTCCCTACCAAGAGCAAGACAAGTCAAATGACAACATCACACTGCCCGCCATGTACTGTACGTTGGTAAGGAATAGGAACCTATAAATCCTTGAAAGATGTTTACACTTACAAGTTTCAATGCAGTCATCAGTGAAGTGTTTTTCACAAACGTGCAGTGACCCCATCTCAATTTGTTTCTTGAGACCTGCGTCCATTTCGTGATCACGCAATACTTTCCCCAACAACTGTGACCTCCATTCTGCATGCTCGGTTGCATCTTTTGGCGGAATTTTGAACAAATTTAATCCTTTGTGTCTTCGATTAGTTCCACATCCAAAAATTGAGCAATTTGCTCCTGGCATGTTGATAATATTCGCATAAACTTTCGCAAGCTTCTCCCAAACAACAAGTGATCTTCGCGTGCACTTGGATGTGTGCACTCTCGCAACCCCCGCGAAGCCTAAATCAGTGCACAATGAGTTGCGCATTGTTTTCAAGAGTGTTGCCGTACCAGTCCTCCCTTCTAATTACTATGCTCAACCTTAAACAATAGAGACTCTGGGTTAGAAACAATGGCAATAACAATAGTGATTGTTTTAACAACGATCCCAGAGCGACAAATATTTACGTTTCCAATTGTTCTTGCTATTGTCCTTCCAGCGCAGTTTCTTTGGCTCAAGATTCAATGTCCCTTCGATTTCTTTGTGAACTGAAGAAATTTGCTTCGTTTATTTCACACGTTTCAAGTCATATGGCAATACTCTTGAGAAATTTCTGTATTATACTACTCTTTGCATTCATGGCATGGTTCGAAATTAGTAATGAAATTGATAGAAGGTTTTATCAAGAGGCTTTATCACCTGACTTGAAGTGGCGTAAACAAGGCTTGGCAAACCTCGGCCGATGTTGCCTAATAGAAAAGGCTATATCTCCACCAAACTGTGAGGTATTTAAACCGGCATCCAAGTCTGGATACCCAAACATATGGTGCGTAGATATCTTCAAAAAAATTAGGGAAAGTTCCAGCAGTTTTTTGTCCTGGTTGCGTTTTATGAAGGTTGGTAAAGTTGACAAAGATTTTCACACATTTCTTCTGTCTTCCTCGCTTATTCACCATCTGATTGGTCCGTGAAAATGAGGCTTTGAAGGTTTCCGGCCATGGGCCACGAGCAAAAATCGGCTAAAACATTTGATTCCTATCTTCACAAGACATGGACTCAGGGTTCTGGTCACTTGCCTTGAGGGTCTTTATGCACGACTCTAACAACTCAAAAGAACTAGTGTGAGCCAGGTTTTAAGTCATTAAGGTCGTGCTGAAAGACCCACAAGGCAAGAAAGACTCAAGAGTTCTAGTCACTTGCCGGGAGGGTCTTTCTGCACGAGTTTAACGACTCAAAATACCTAGTGTGAACCAGGGTTTACGTCGTAAAGGTCGTGCAGCAAGACCCACAAGACAAGGACTCACAAGGGAACGACCCTTATGACCCTAAAGAACTTGTGTGAACAAGACCTAAACTAAGAAGAGCGTATCGTCAACGAAATCGTTCTGAACTGTCTGAACTTTCAAGAGAACACTTGAATCGAAATTTAATCAAACTGCATTGAACTGTGCTTTAAGCTGTCGTCGCTTTGCTGTGCAGCTTTCAGACTGCAAAAATAGAACGCAGCACCGCTTAGTAAAAAGTTTGTGGTTTCGGAGGCCGGGAAGAGTGCACTCCTGGATGTTTTTACTTCTTTTGTAGACAGTTCACATGTCAAATCCTTCAATAGAGCACAGGAAAGACCACAAATCTTCCAATTCCGCGCGTTTCAGTCAATGACATTGCCGTATTCCAACCACTTCTCTGAAAATTAGGCTTTTGGGACTACTTTTTTGGTGCCTTCATGAAAGTCAAAATGGATATTCGACTAATTGAGGCACAGAGCAGGTTTGCCACGAATCTATTCTACAGGCCATACTCCATATTTTGCATTCTGCATTTGGTAAAATCTCTTCACGGATCGGCGTTGCATCGAAGATCATTCCTTTGAAAATTGGCGTATATTCAACAAATTTTCAGGACAATTCGTTGGAAAGCGCAGTTTGTTGACAAAGAGGAGGATAAGACAAGCGACGATAATCATTGCAAATTTTTTGTCGGCATTTCACTTTGTTGAAATATGATTGATAATCCCAGGAGACTTCAGCGGTAGTTGAAACTAGCGGCTAACAATTGTACGATTGACGTGAACATGTTTTGTGTACATTTTAAACCAAACTTGGTTCATCTGCAGCAAATCTAATCAATGATACATGACAATTTATACCAAGGAACAAATAAGATGGAAATGCGGTCAGCAAGCGCGAGTTTTGTTTCCTATACGTAAGTTTTCAGGAACGTTACAATAAGATGTTACATGAAAATATCTATTTGTGTGATTTTCGAAGGTCCTCGACTAGTGTAGGCTCTCTACTACTAATTGTCTTTCTTTCACTATAATCATGCAGCAGATACATGTACTAATGATATCACCACAAATCCAATCTTTTTCCACCATTCTATCATCGTTTGTTTTGCAAATGCAACCATGCGATCAAATTTTGAATCCTCTGCAGCGAACGAAGCTTTCAATGTTTCCTTGTCGCACACGCTTGTTAAAAATTCCATTAAACAGAAGATTTGCAAGACTCAGGTCACCCGATCTCCCATATGACACAGCAAGTTAATGCCTTTGAGAATAGATTGCACACTCTTGGGGCATTCTCACAATCATATCGGAAAAATTTGTTCTTTGTGTGAAGAAATTTCCTCTGCAGGCTATTCTTTTAGGTGTACATTCTATTCTCAAAGGTATCAATTTGCTTCCGCTTTATCTTTCGAACGCTTGGCAGTCTCGTTTCTGTCGAGATATATAAGAGGTCGTGGCCAAGTCCAGCATACAGCTCAAATCCTTACTACTGTTATCATCCAATTTCACGGTATTGAGCCAATCAAATAGCCCCTTTCCAATAATGTGATACCAAATTCGCCGTTCAAAGTGAATTCTTGCTACCAGGTTATGAAATTTTCTTTGATGAATCAGTAGAAGAGATGCTCCTCTACAGTTTGTAGCATGCTGGATAAAGATATCTCATTTGGAGCCGAAATTACCTTCATTTTCCGGAAAGTCATTGCATATAAGATATGAGGATAAAAATCTGGGCGATTATGGATATTGCCCTAAGCGATATGTCAAGCACTGTCCCCTAAATTACATCTCAAAATCGCAGGTGATATTCAGTGATTTCTACCAGAAATGTGATCTGGGCCTAAACTTCTTACCGATTTAAACATTCGTCGTCCCAAAAAGGGCTTAGTTTATATTTTTTAGCTAGATAATTCACTTACCAACGCAAGGATTCATTTGACTTCATTTTCCTTTTATATGTCTCCAAACTTCATTTAAAACATCCAGTCTTGAGCAACTTCCTCCAAATATGTCACGTTTCATATTGTCTCTGCGCCAATCTCCTCAAAAACATGTATCGAATGGCATTATCTGTAGCACAAAGCCTATCGATATATTTCATATTTCATATTTATTTCATATTTCATATCATTTAAGGAGGGTGGCCCTTCGGCAGAAGCCGTTTTTCAAGGGGCCCTCCGATAAAAACTTAATTACAATATACAATTAAAAATAAAGTGACACTAGAATATAAAAAACCATAATTTAAAAGCCTATTTACAATGATAAAATATATACAATAGAAAGAAAAGGTTAACCCTTTATTGATTTCTTAAAACCATTTAGGGAGGATGCCGTTTTAGACTCAGCAGGAAGGCTATTCCATAGTTTAACTCCCCGGAAAGAAAAGCATTTTTGCCCATTTGCAGAATTTTTCTTTGGCAAACTCAGATCAGTCTCAGTGTTCCGAAGGTTGCGGGAGGAGCATGCTGAGTTTTTCCTGAAGAGGTTACACAGATATTGTGGAGCCAAATCATTGAGCGCCTTGAAGACCATCGTTTTAGACTCACTGCCAATGAGTTCTTCAATGGTCTGCCAGCCCAACTCTGCAATGAGTGGTCTGCTTGGGGTATCAAAGCTGCTATTTGTAATGATTCTAGCAGCGCGATTTTGGAGCTTTTGCAGCTGGTTGATGTCTGTAGATCCAGCACAACCCCAGACAGAACAACAGTATCGAAAGTGGGGCTCAACAATACCTGTGTAAAGAGTTTTCAAGCTTGCCAGAGGCAGAAAGGATTTAGCATGTCTTAAAAAGCCGATCGCCCTGGAGACCTTTGTAGAAACTGCCTTAATTTGCTCTTTCCAATCTAAAGAGCAATCTATTTGCACTCCAAGGTACTTTGTCTTTTGAACAACTTCGAGTTCATTGTCGCGTATCTTCAGTGCCAAGGCTTCATTTCGACTTTTGAGAGAGTTGTGTTTTTGCTTGGTGGATATGAGCATTGAATGAGTTTTTGCCACATTCAACGAGAGCTTATTTCCTTGAAGCCAAGTCTCCAATTTACTGAGATCACTATTTATAGCCTCATTAAGCTGAGTCAAATCGTGAGACTGATGACAAAGACTGGTATCATCAGCGTACATAGTCACAGAGGCACCTTGGACAGCCTCAGGAAGATCATTGATATAGATGAGGAAAAGAAGAGGGCCAAGGCATGAGCCCTGTGGTACTCCTACTTCTACTTCCCCGATATCTGAATCAACACCGTTAACCCTACAGAATTGTTTGCGGTTAGATAAGTAAGACTTAAACCAAGACAGCTCTCGCTGCTGGACGCCATAAAGTTCGAGCTTTTTACAGAGAATATCTTGGTCGACCGTATCAAATGCTTTTTTCAGGTCAATAAATACTAATCCAACGAGCTTACCGAGATCAAGCCCATTGTACCAGTCATCGCTCATTTTAAGCAAACAAGTAAGTGTGGGATGTAGGCGCAGAAAACCTGATTGATCAGATGTAAAGAGACCATTATCTTTCATATACAGGTACAGCTGGTTGAAAACAAGTTTTTCAAAGAGCTTTGAGATGACAGGCAAGACTGATATGGGGCGATAATTAGATTTTTCAGTCTTATCTCCATCTTTGAAAATCGGAGTAATTCTAGCTACTTTCCATGAATCTGGGAACTGGCTAGTTTCAATGGATGTGTTAAACAAGAAAGCCAGAGAGTTTTCAATATATGGCAAAGCAAGCTTCATAAAGTAGCTAGAAATATTGTCAATTCCAAAGCTCTTTGCTGTTTTAACCTTAGCAAACGCATCCCTGATATCTTTTAGCTCAACTGTCTTAAAGTGGAACTTGGCCTTATCTTTATTAACCTCATATTCACCTGATAGAAGGGGATTAATGGCAGGTTGTATTTTATCTGCTAGTTCCCTACCTATAGTGCAAAAGAAATTCTATTACCTTTACATGCAGCGATCCTATTGGTATAATGCTGCTTCTTCAGTTGAACATTAAGGGCATTGACCTTATTACGGATCTGTCTATAAGAGTCCATAAGGATTGGGGATTTACCTTTGACTGCTGACTTTTTTAGTTTGTCTCTTGTACGAATCAAATCCCTAAGATCTTTGTTGATCCATGGACAATACTTTTCAGAGACCCGCATTTCACTCAAAGGGGCATGTTTTTCAATGATCAAAGAAAACATTTCAGACCAATAGTTGACAAGCACGTTGATATCATCACTTTCAGTAAGCATTTGTTCCCAACATATCCCAGAAACATCAGCAAGGAATGCTTCATCATTAAAATTTTTCATTTTGCGAGTCTTAATTGTTTTGTGACCTTTTTCTACTGCACCATTAAATTTCCGAATGCAGTAAACCATATAATGATCACTCAGGGAAACCTCATGCACTCCTGATTTCACGATGTTTCTGGGACATGTTGTAGCTACATGATCAATGACTGTTGCCGTGTCAAGAGTGACTCTTGTTGGTTCCTCAATAAGCTGTTTGAAGCTGAAAAGCTCATACAAAGTAGAAATGTGCTTTGCGTTGTTATCCAATGTCTGATCAGTTGACTTTTTGGCAAGATCACAATTTGTGTCTCCAAGGAGAATAATTTCTTTGCCCTCCTTGTCAAGGTAAGCAAGAGCTTTTTCCAGCATATTAAAGGAGTCAACAAGGCCACTTGGAGGTCTATACCAGGCAACAACAAGAAAGGGCTTGCTTTTTGGTGGGGAAATTTCAACACAGAGAAGTTCTAGTCCATCAGAGGGCACATCATCCCTCGGTGTCATTTTAATAGGGTCTCTTACGTAAAGAGCAACACCGCCACCATTGCAGGTCCTGTCAAGGCGCTTTTCCTGAAAACCGGAAATTTCCGTAAGCTCTTTTGGAACAGAAGCATCTAGCTTAGTTTCATTTAGGGCAAGAATATGAATCCCCTTGTCATTTAGAGGCATCTTAATTTCATCATGGTGACTGCGCAATCCATTGATATTCAGGGATGCAATTGCCATACCCTTCTTAGAACCAAGACGCTGATGACAACCAGTCGATACAGTATCACGATCACAAGTATCCTCCCTAAATGCCATATGGTTAACCGTCTGTGGAACATCGATTAAAATACTTAGATTAAAGTTAGTCACATTTGTATTTCGTTCAAGAATGTTCTGTGTAAGATAGAGTTACCTGCTTTGTTGAGATGTAGCTTGCTTGTGTTTGTATGCTTCTTGGCATCTAATTGTTCGTGCTCAATGAAACCAAGTTTTAGACGATGGTATCTCTTAGCGAGGATCTCGTTGACACTTGTCGCTTTATCATTTAGGTTGTCATCTCTGGGGCAAATTCCCGAGACAGTAACTTCATTTGTTTCATTTTTCAACGTAACGGCAAGGTCTACAACCTCATCTGCAATCTTATCAGCGGATTTACTTTCTATCAAGTCGTTAGTACCGACATGTAAAATACATAAGTTGGGATTCTCTTCTTCGGCAGGCTTCACATAGTGCTTCATTTGCTTAATCTTTGCTCCAGAGAAAGAGCGAACAACAACCTGGGTGTCGCGGCTTTGCATTTGCCAATGCTGAATCCCCTTTATCATAGAATCACCGAGAATGTAAACCTTCCTTTTTTCACTTTTTCTTGCCGCATTTGTTTTCTTGGCGGATCCACTTTTCACTGCTTTTGAATAGCTGGTATTGTTCTCACAATTTTGATTCTTTGCATCTTTTGAATTGTTGTTTGCAGCGCTTCGATGATTAGCCTTTGTCTGAGCACCTCTGTTCATTGATTCTTTTGCATTGTAATCTGATTCTACATCTCTATTCACATAATTGTCCAGAGGTGTGAATCTGTTATCAAAATTGAATGGCACTGGTTGCCAAGGGTTCGAAGTGCGTTGTCTAGCAACATGTTTACGTTGTGGAAAGATGAAGCCTTCACCAAAGCTACCCAAGCCTTCGCCATATTGAAAATTCGGGTCAGGGAGGGGTGTTGGTTGCAAACTTTCGATGATTAGGTTTTTCCTGTGCAACTCTTTCTTCAAAAATTCGTTTTCTTTTTTCAAGTTTTCCATGTCAGCTTTCGTAGCTAGGGCTTCAGAACTGCTACAGGACGTCCGCACTGCATCCTGCATTTCAAGGACCATGTGGCGAAGCGCAATGAATTCATCATAAGGGGTAAACTTGGCCTGGCAATTTTTTTCGCAATCAGACTCGACCATGTTTCCCATGTTTGCACTGATACTTTCGCTTACCACTTGAATCTAATCATCGTTAACTGAAGTTGCGGTAGCTCCATCGATGACATAAAATGATTCTTCGCCTTTGTACGGTCGATTTTCAATTAGGCCTGCGTGCTGCATTGCTCGTAAAGTTTCAGCAACTGTGTCGAAGTCGAATTTGTGACCATCCTTTTGCATTTGATTCCAAATACTTTCGGAATATGGTCTTTTACTGTTTTTGCGAATCTTGTTGATTAAATCAGTGATAATTTTCTCCATTACGAATAAAATAAGTTCACAGTGCTATTCACACACGTTACTATCAGATCAGATTTCACATCTGCTACCGCAGCAACGTTGTATACTGGAAGCCAAACAAATGATAAAAAGTTTGTTATCAAATGTGCCTATTGCGATGGAGATCACAAGTCTCATTTGTGTACCACTGTCACTGATCGCGTTGTGCGAAGAAAAGGATTATGCAACAGTATTGAGACAAATAGATGCAACAGTATTGAGACAAATGATTTGCGACATCGTTTGTTGCCTGTTAACAAAAATTTGAATGTTTCGAGTCCTTCAAGAGCTCTAGGTGCTACGAATTTTCAAAGGCGGGAAATTTTTTATTCTGTTAGCTGTTAAAAAAATTTGAATTCTTGAGTTTATCGAGAGCTCGTGGTGTTAAAAATTTTCAAAGGCGGGAACTTTCCTTGCCTTACCCAGGACTCTGGGCGAAGCGTCTGTGAAGACAATGATGAACTGACCGTCAAAAAAATGAAAATAAGGTAATTTCATAAGTTTTATGATGAATTGTTACCGATCACCAGTACGCCTACTTTTAAGAAGACTTACTTCTTTTCCAACTGTATGATTGAATAGTTGATTGTCCGTACTTTCTCAGTCAGCAATCAGCGTCTGATGAAAGCCATCAAAAATTGCAAGTCTGTGTCTGCCCTGATTGATGTTCACAGCCAGATCCCTTCTTGTTTCCATATTTGTCTGTGATAACCACTCTAATTACATCTGTACCTGGATAGCTCCAACTGCCAAAGGCATAGATTTCTCTCTTTGGCCCAGTTAATACTGCTGTCACATCTTGCATGTTTTTGTGGCCATTCTTCCATTTTGCAGAATATTTCCCCAACAACTGGAACACAGCTTTCCACTTGTATTCGATGTCCGCTTTGGTTCTGAGATAGTTGATCATCAGTTCAGTGTTGGCTGGCACTTGAACTGAGACCTCTGTTTCCTCCGCTGTCTCATATGTATTTGTCTTTGTGGACTCAATATTCAAGGAAGATGTACTTGTGACTTCGGTTGTAAATGTTGACTTTGTTCCTGAGCCAAAAAATCCTGCACTAACTCTAACAGAAGCTCCAACTTTTACGGCCAAAGAGAAGCCTGACCCAATTGTGAAGGACGATGATGTCAATAGAGCTTTTTTGAGCAATTTGCGGCACTTGTATGGGTTTGAATGAGCTGAGCATATGACTAGAGTGAAGCCTTTGATTGGTGTAGGTTTTGCAACATTGAGTGGTGTGTTGTCTTCGATGTTAAATTTTAATGCATTGAGTGCCAACATGTTAGTGCGATCTGAAAGAGATTTGCATTCGTATGTGTTTCTAACTGCTGTTGTGTCCATAGCATTCATGGAGCAGTCCTTAAACTGTCCGGATGCATCTTTGACTTTGATAGAAAGATCTGGCTTTTCTATCCAAGAATGGCCATTGTACGGTCCCATCTCGCAGCATTTGAATTCTTCCAAGCAGTACAGTTGATCACAATCATTTCTGTATAAACCAGCCATGTAATATCCATTTGCACACTTGCTCCAGCCTTTGCGATCAAAGGAGGCCCAGACGTAGAGGGTATAACAGTTTCCCCACAGCTTCTTTTGAGATTTTGGCCGGCAACATTTGGCTACGTCAATATTGTGCAAATGTTGTCCATTAGTAATGTAGAGGCCGGTCATGTAGTAGCCATTGTTGCAAGTAGACCATCCTTTACGATCGAAACTATTCCACCAGTTGTGATTGTAACATTCTTGGTCGTCTTTGGCTGGATACAAATAGCTTGGTGCATCTGTACAATGAGCTGCCTCAATAAGGCCTATCCTGTCAGGCTTATGCCTGCCATTTCTAAACATTCCTCTCATGTATCTGCCATGTCCACATAATGACCAACCTTCACTTTCAAGTGTTTGCCACCAGTTTGTACTGTGGCTTTGAGGACTTGATATTGAAACTTGTTCTTTCATGTAATTGCGATACTGTGTGTTCGTCTGCCACTCATGACTTAGCCTGCGTAGAACTTGCTTTGCGACATCAATATTACCAACCACGCTCACAGTGTATGCACTAGGCCCACCACAGCAACTCTGTACTCCATAACAGGGTGACCAAGACCGACATCTTGATGTGCACTGACTGTCACTCACTTTATGGCCTTTTGGGTAAACATTTCCACACTGACATTGGTCTCCTTTTGTAGCAGCCAATATGTAACCTTTGTCCCTGCATGCGTCTTGACATCTGACATTTGAATTGTGACTTCCCATCTGTTTGCTCAGAGCAGACGCTGGAAACGAAGAGAAACATGCTTCTACTGCGTAGTAGTTTACTGATCGTTTCTTCAAACCTGTTCCAGCAGGCATGGAAATTACTGCCAAAGGCAACAGAGCAGTCTTCAACAGTAGCAAGTTGGAACAAACCATCTTGAATCCCTAGGAGGAAAAGATCATTTTGAAGCGATTAAGTTATCGCAGTTTGCTTTCAACAATCCTTAAGGCCTAGTTTAAACATGGTATTTTTGCCGTTTCGAAGTTAACTGCATCATGAACTGCAGAGCCTGCCATGTTTAAGAAATTAGACTTTAAAACTGTTATTGAGTTTAACCCTATAGTGGTTGGGCTATTTCACATAGTCCTGTTGTGGTTGGGGGGGGGGGCAAAAAAGTCCCTACCTAACTCTTGACTGCTAATACGTAGAGCGACCAGATTTGGTGTGCTAAAAGCCTTAGGCATGTACTTTCTGTAAAGATAACCTAAAAATAGCCACCATTTGTGCTCACGTCAGCATTTCCTTTGTGTGGTCAAGAGAAGCGTCAAAATTGTTCAAAATCAGGAAAATGGCAATAAAATGAAATTTGGAGCAGATTTTCCATGCAAGCATGATACTAGTGATAGAATGCATCAAATAACACTACATTACAAAAGAAATTTGCAAAATATTCCACTTTTGCTCCTTTTTCGCGATAATTTTGATTTGTTAATTTGCAAATTTTCCTGGGTCCGTCCCAGAAAATTGTCTCCCGCCCCCTCGTTTTTCATAATATTTCAATGAAACTGTTTGAGCAGTTGCACAATAAGTAGTTGCAAAAAGTCAAGAAGTTTCATGGCTATCAAATTCTTCCTGGCAAAATAATTATAAAAAATCTACTAAGGGGGAACAAGAAATTTTAGAATGGCGCTGAATGCACATGCAGACTATGTCTAGGACGTTTACACCACAGCTTGGATTTATATGATACGATATTTTGACAACCATTCTCTTGCCACACATCAGGCTTCCCCTTATCTAGAACTACGTTTTGTTTCTTTCTGAAAAGTCGTATCCCATGTACTTGATTACTCATTTTTATCTTTTAACTATGTATGTTTTTATCTTTGAACATGAAGGCTGTTATGGAACCCCTAAGGAACTCGTGTGCTCGTAACAAAGTCCAAGTACTCAAATTTTGAAAATTTTAAGAAATATTCCGTATTGGTTCAAATTCTAAGTTTCTTGTGCCAAATAGACGCATGAAAAAACTACAGAGAAACTCACCATTTTGAGAATCCTTTCCCTTTTGCAAGATAGATTTCGTTGTTAGCAGAAGACTTCCTCTCCCACACCTTGGCAACAGCTTGCGTATCAGTGCAGTATCGATTGACACAAAAGTACAGGAAGTGCATTCCCAACATAGTTCTCACCATTTTGGATTCAGCTCTAGACCACAAACGACAATCTTTGATGTCTCCAGTTTCAAACGTATCAGTGCCACGAAGTTTTGCTACTGTCAGCAAGCATAGGGCTCAAATGGTTAATCAAAGTTGCTAGAGTTAGGGACCGCGGTGTCGGGCGGGCGGCTGATCAGCCATTTCATCAAACAGCCTCTGTTCTGCTCAGCGATCAGGCTCTTCGTTTTTTATTTTTCGTTCTTTTGTAATGTTTCTTTTGAGTTAAATTCGGTAGTTTATTGTTAAGTGTCACTCATTGTGGGAACTCGCCGACTTCGTGTCCTTTCCTGCAATGAGTGGCACAGTAGTTGTATTTGTTATACGTATTAATGTTTTATGTGATAAAAAAAGCATGTAGCGTAATTTAGGTGTGGCTGCCACATCTTATGATGTCACAGTGACGTCATGAAGTTGAAAATCAATGAAAATCAGGCTTCCAAGTTCAATTTGAATTTAAAGAAGGTTTTACATGAACAATTTACAGTTTTTGGTTCACTTCAACCTCAAGTTTGATCTGAAAATATAAGTTCATCAAAATTAATCATTTTGGGGTGATATTTTGGCAGAAATTAGCCAATTTGAATGACGTCATTTGTGCAATTAATTTGTTCTCCGTGAAAATAGACAAAATGAAGCTGCAACATTACAAACATATCATTGGAGCCTTTTCAATTGAAAAATTTCGAGAAATTCAAAAAATTTGCTGATTAGCCCAAAATGGCGGCCATTATGACGTCATTATAAAAAATGCTGTCATCAAATTCCAGAAATTCGGTATCAAATTAAAGCTCTTCATTTACTGATTCATTTGGTGTATAATGCTTTATAATATGATCAATTCTTTGCATTGAAATTATCAAAAACAATGATTTGTTTGCTATCTGCTTCCAAATATGGGCATGTCACGTGACCTTTGCACAGTGATCCAAATTTCGAAAAGGATACACATCCGGTTAAAAAACCAAACACGACGAGGAATGGTATTGAGAGTTTTCTTGGAGCGAAGATATGGCATACAATGCCATCTACCTTAAAAGAGTCCCAGACACTGAACAGCTTCAAAAAGGCATTAAAAACCATCAGTTCGATTGCAACTATAGACTGTGCAAACGATTTGTAGAAAATTTAGTGTTTTTATTATGCAAATGATATCCTCTTTGTAAATAGATTTATCATCAACGTTTATTTAAGTTTGATTGGCATTCATTAACTAAGTAATTAGCTGAACGAGAAGCCATAAAGCAATTATTATTATTACTAGGCTTGCAGCGCGGCGCCTGCGGCGCCGCGCTGGCCCGCCGTCGTACCGAGTAATTGCTTCGGGTGGAATTTGCTGCGCATGGTGATATCACACTATGTGGACAAAATGTTGTCATAATGGTATAGTCAAGGTTTGCTCTACAAAGTGGCCGTTCAAAAATACGCTCTACAATCTTGCAAATTCCACTCTTGAGGTTCTTCACTGTTCTTTTCACCACGCCCTACTCTTTAGTTGTATCCTAAGTCTTTCTCATGTACACCCTCTCTTTAACCCTCTCTTACGTAGGAGTTTTGATCAATACCAGTGGGGGATGGATTCCACTCTCCTTTATTTCTTTGCTGTAAAAGTAGCTATGATTATTAAACTTGATCAAATTAACTCTATTGTTTCTGTTGCTATGACAATAGGAAGAAATAAGTTATAATTATCATGATTACCAGTATAATGATTAAAACAATGAAATGAGGCACTTCCTTTAATTTTTTGTTTCAAATCGAAATGGATATCATTAGATACATGCCTATGTCCATAATATTTTTTGGCATCAAATATTTTTCAATAGATATTTCTGGGCTTCTTAAGAAGGCAATTCTGACCATAATCTGCATTGTTTCATGATCTATCATGTTCATGCACAGGTTTCTAAGTATAAAATGCCATAAAATGAGCAGATATTATGGGTTTCTATTAAGCTGAACTAATATTGTAGGGTTGCTTTAAAATTTCTTAGACTGACCGCCCCCGTATGCATGTGTATTGAGTGCCCCCTGGGTATTTGACTGACTTCATGTCATACTCAGGGCAGAGTTCCATTGATATTGCCTCAAAAGCAATTATCCTAATATATCTGCCGTTTTAAGCATATTGAGCAGCATCAAGTAAAAGAAAAGATTAGTCTTGGTAACATTTTTGGTTCCTGTTAAAAAGATACCCCCTCCCTCAAATAAGCCCCCCCCCCGAATAAGCCCAATCCAAATATATATTTTGGGAAAATATTTTGTTGGGAAAAAATTGCCTGGGGCTTACTCGAGGACTTACGGTAATTTTACGGGAAGCAATAGGGGCTATGACTCTGTAAAGATCTCGTATACCTTTGGCAAAACTATTTGTTTCCAATGAAATTTTTAAAATTGCAGATTTGTCCCAATTGTTGGTCTTGAAAGCATGTCATAATGAGGCCCTGCAGGCTACAATGGAGCAACGATCTCCGCAATCAGGGCCCTGATTGCGGAGATCGTTGCTCCATTGCTCCCGTCTTAAAAAGCAGGATGCTACTTTGCTGACCTCAGAATTTGCCTTATGCTCCCAATAATTCCTGTGATGCTGGGGTGATGCTTCTATTCTTTGTTTAGATTCAAATATTTAAAGTCAAATGGTTGATTGGTAGTGTAATATGGTTGCTAATTTTTGCTTCAGATTTTTCATGATCTGTCAGGACTGGAAGTTCTCTCTCACTGGAGACTGTTCCCTGGAAACCTTGGGTAATACATAGATTTGGTGATTTCTCGTACACATTTGCTTCAGCCTCGGAGTGCATCCTTGCGGTGTTGAACAAACCTGTAAGAGCATTTTAGTGAAGGAGGGCACTGATCTGTGTCTTTGGTGCAGCAAAGATTGAGTTTTGGAGAGATGCCCTCAGAAATGTTTCAAGAGCACGTTCTTTACTTTGGCGAGGAACGGTACCTTAGTCGTAAGATTCCCATTTTTGTGGACACCTCAAAAAGTTTCCAAAACATGACTGTTTTCTCATTACGGCTCGAAGTTCCCCCTTCCCTTAAATCAAGAACTCATTAATTGCATTTGGTTGCCTTGGCAGTTCAAAATAGACATCCTGTACAGGACTTGGAGGGTGCATGGGATTTTAATGAAAAGTATAAAACTTTTGAAGTGAGCTCTCGTAAAATGTATGTGCTCTCAAGGTCCCGCATTTTCTACTCATGCTCCCTGGCTCCCGGCTTTTCTTAGGCCATGCTCTCTTGCTCCCAAAAACACTATCAGAGCCTGCATAATGAACTGTAATAAGATCGGCTAAAAAGAGCAAAATTACGGAGACTCACAAGGACTGTAGGACATCACAACTGGAGTGAACAGGAGCCTGAAGAAATCCCAAAACACCTTAGCTATTTTTTGGATACGTAGTTTCCATTTGCCACTGTCTTATTTGAGGTGGAGGGTCATCAGGGTTTGCAGAACAGCGGAATTTGAAGAAAATTTGTCGCAGAATACGGAATTCTGGCAATTTCTCCGCGGAACGACGGAATTCTCTACCCCAACCGGACGCGGATTTTCTCGAAAATGATAAGCGGAATGCGGAATGTTCATGAACTCTTATGGATTTGCGGATCCTTCATATGTTGTCTTGTAAAAAGAGGTCATGGTCACAACTTTGTTTTTCTGATCATCACTATGAGAATATTTTTCAAAGATGTGCACAACAATTTGAACTGCCACTCTCCTCCTCTTTCCACCTGGATGGATGAAGATGTCTAACAATACGAACGCGGAACTTTGGCAGGAAATGACCCAAACGGCAAACTTTAACTGAAAATCACGCGGAACGGCGGGTTTCTACATGCCCCCTTGAAGGCTCACTTAGGTATAGAAGAGATCCATGATCCTCTTAAACCTCCAACCCCCCCTTCATGACCCCCACTTGGAGGATTTCTGTTCAACTTCAGGTTTGCACATGGTGTTTTCCGCTGATATTTGGAAGGAGGATGATCGCATCCATCGTTGGTTCGTAACTTATAGTTGTCTTCCAGTGTTTCCTATCATTGCAACTTTTTTGTATTACTTCTTTGCCTATGCTATCTTAGCTGGACCTTAGCTGGAACCGATCTCCTGAGAAGATAGGTGGCATTTGTCTCCATTCATCCCCAATACTCTTCAGGGAAACTTCCTCTCTAATTCTAGCCCCCTTGAAGGCTCACTTAGGTATAGAAGAGATCCATGATCCTCTTAAACCTCCAACCGTCTGTCTTGGCTGGAAATAAAGACCCGTACGAATCTAATAAAAGTTAGAGGAGACATGAGCTACTGTCTCTTTTTAGCCCAATACCCCCAGAAAAACTTGCCCTCTCATTCATCCCCTTTGAAGCTCTCTGTGATAGAACACGTCCACATGATATCTTAGCTGGAGCCGATCTCCTGAGAAGATAGGTGGCTTTTGTCTCCATGCACCCCTATGCTCTCCAGAAAAACTTCCTCTCTAATTGTAGCCCCCTTGAAGGCTCACTTAGGTTTGGAAGAGATCCGTGATCTTCTTAAACCTCCAACCGTCTGTCTAGGCTTGAAAAGAAGCCGTACCAATCTAATAAAAGTTAGAGGAGACATGAGCTACTGTCTCTTTTTAGCCCAATGGCCGCAGAAAAGCTTGTCCTCTCATTGCATCCCCTTTGAAGCTCTCTGTGATAGAACACGTCCATATGATATCTTAGCTGGAACCGATCTCCTGAGAAGATAGGTGGCTGTTGTCTCCATTCACCCCAATGCTCTTCAGAGAAACTTCCTCTCTAATTCTAGCCCCAGTGAGGACTCACTTAGGCCAGGGGGGATCCAGACCAAAGTTGAAGGGGGGGCAACTTGGAGAGGGGGCACCAAAACACAATGAAAAGTGAGCGCGCTGAAGGGGCGCGAAAATTTTTGGGCGTTTTTCGAGAAATTCTCTGGTTTTTCTACTGGATGGATAACGCTTTAGTTTATATGTTTCTCCGCATTCAGAACGAATCACTGATAAAAGAGTGCATTTGGGTCAGGATAAGGGGCGCTTTTCTTGGCAAAGGGGGGGCAAAAGCTGAATTTTCATCGTGAAGGGGGGGGGTAGTTGCCCCCATCTGCCCCCCTAAATCCGCCACTGACTTAGGCATAGAAGAGATCCGTGATCCTCTTAAGCCTCCAACCGTCTGTCTTGGCTGGAAAAAGTAGCCGGCCGTACCAATCCAATGAAAGTTAGAGGAGACGTGAGCTACTGTCTCTTTTTAGCCCAATGCCCCCAGAAGATCTTGCCCTCTCATTGCATCCCCTTTGAAGCTCTCTGTGATAGAAGACGTCCTTATCCTTCCCGCTGAGATTTCTCATTTCCAGGAATTCATTACCTTGGTCCTGCGTCAGACGAACGGAATGCATTCACCCTATTTTGAATGCCTTCTTTCAAAATTTCAATGCTAAAAAGTTTTCTATAAACCTCCTTGCAAACTGAAACAAAGCTGTTGATCATTTCAAAGGAATGAAGGCATCTTTGTAGTTTCAGGTATATAATCCAGATCGGTAGAGGAAATGTGGCCTTAGATTTGGAGTCCTTTTTCAGTCCCACTTCGTTCAGAATTAGCTTCCCCTCTCATTCATGACCCCAGTTAAAACCTTCCATTATGCTTCCTCTGGTGCCTGAGCTATCTTGGCAGGAGAAAGAAAGCGATCTAAGTAAGCCTTCCCTCTATTTTTAGCTTTTTCGTTAAATGAAGGGACGGGAGTACGATAAAGATCCAACACACTGATAGTCCGGCAATGAGGATGTGTGCAAAGATCATTCCCTTGGGAGTTGAACCTTGGATAAAAATGGATGCCTCCCAGCCCCCACATTGCAGAAAAAGGAAATAATGCCATTCGTACCCACTTCAGACTTCGGAGCAAACGCTGGGAGGGTCACTTTTCGTGAGAGGGACGCGATTTCTTAGTTATACTGTTTACAGTGCTGAGAGGGGAAACAACGGGAAGACAAAAGGTTTCGGGTCATTCCTATGACGCATCTTAGTATATAGATTGGTTAATACACGCTAATATACTTAGCAGAGATGTTTCCTTGAGGTTTGGTGACAACAAGTCTCCTCAAACCTCAAGGAGTTTTCTTAGGATCCTTGCAGAACAAAGGATGGCACTTTTCTGCAAGTCCACAATACGGGTCTCTATTCCGATGTCTTTCAGTCTCTTCGGTAGCAGCCTTGGCGTGGTACCAAGGGCACCAACTACAACTGGGGTGATTTTCACTTGCGTGTTCCACAGTCTCTTTATCTCTCTGGCTAAATCTTGGTACTTTTCGATCTTCTCAGCTTCCTTGTTGTCAACTCTATTGTCATACGGAACTGCAAAGTCAATGATCTTGCAATGACTGTTCCTTCTATCCTCCACAATCATATCTGGTCTTCTTGCTTCGATAGTATGGTCAGTCTCTATGGAGAAATCCCATAAAATTCTATAGTCATCATTCACCATGACAGCCTCAGGCTCATGTTCATACCATTTATTGCGAGCGACGAAGGAGCGAGATTACTATAGTGATCCAGCCAACCTTCTGTGATGTCCACGCATATGTTTATTGTATTGCTTTGTTACTTTTGATTATCTATTACCGCTGGTTAGTTTAAATTGAAAGATTCGCTGGCCACATTTTCTTTGTCACTACAGTTTGATTGTGTACGTGTTTGTCTTCGTGAACAATGATCAATAGTCATGATATTCTTTTGTCTGCCAAGGCCTGCCAAGATACTGTGATGGCGGTCGGGCCTATCCCAGAGAAGGCGCGACTAAATTGAACTTCCCTTACGTTTCATGAGACACAGGCAATAAGTTTGTGCACCTTCACACTACTTTCAGATCTTCCATCGACACATTTCGCGACTTCGGATTTGTTCAATGATTCAACTTCACCCAACGAAACGAAGCTTGGCTTGGTATGAGCCCTGACCCTGAGCGGCGTGTGGTATCCACACGAAACATTCACAAATGCTGCACAACAATGATATCGACGTCATTCAGTGTTTACATGCAATCACATTTTCAACAGGATTAAGTCAACACAATAAGCAATAATCTGTTGAACCTGCGTTCAATACCCTCCTTTTCCTTCATAAAACATGGAATACGGAATAATGGAACGAACAATTCCACTTCAAGGGGACAGCAGAACATTCATTTACGAATTTAGTGTGGCTTTATCTGAGTTCACAAATATGAAAGAGTGCGAGCAGTTGATAACTTATAGTTACTTCTAGTCTTTTACCTTAAATCCACAGACTTTGCTTACATCCCAATGCACTCTCTTACCCACCCAGTCATGTCTGCGCTTGTATTCTTTTTGGACTAATTTACTACACTCACTAAGTACATGGTTGATACTTTCGTCCACTTTTCCACACATTCTGCATTTGCTGTCGATCTGGGTCTTATCGATCTTTGCTTTTATTACATTAGTTCTGATAGCTTGTTCCTGAGCGGATATTATGAGGTGCCATTACCGCCAAATATATTATATTCAGAATTTCAGTGTCTCGGTAGGATTTTAGCTTTCTTCAGCTTTTTAGTCCGCTATTTTGCATTCTCAATTGAGATTTCTAGGGTCTTTAAAATGTATGATTTCAGATTCGTACTTAGTTCAGATTTTCAATCATTCCTGACTCATCTCAGATTCTTTATCTTCCTGCTGATAACTTCAGATTAGCGGTCAAGTGGCCTTGCAATTTCAGATGTTCAGTCAAGCGTATGAAAATTTCAGATTTTTAGTCTTTACCTCCTTCTGATAAAATCAGTTGAATCGATGCTAGAAGCAGAATGCATGTTTCTCTCGACTATTTTGGCCAGGGAGTGCGCTCCCTGGTTTTGGCACCAAAAACGCGACAGATGAGGGGAATCAGATGAGTGCAAGTTTTGGAATGGCGGACAATGCAAGTAGGGCAAAGCTGGCTGCCATACTAAGTTGCGGTCAGGTGCCAGTGAACGGCAATGGCAGCAGCTTCTTATCAACTCCAACAAGTAGCAATAGGGGTGCTGCAGGCAACAGTACTGCCATTGCTGTTATGCCATTGCCTAGGCTTTCTTCTACTAGCATAACAAATGATGCGCCGTGCTGTGCCAGCGAACGGACTGCCCCTACGAATGCAGGACCCAGTAGATCAAACTCCAATGTAATTGGGAACTTCAGACAGCTCTTTGCTCCTTACAGTAGAAGCACACAACCATTAAGACATCTTTTCCCATCAAGACCGAAGCAGAAAGGCAGTAAATTGAAAGGATTGTACCGCACAAGAGAAACTTGGACCCATGATTTCATGTACCTGGGCAAACGAGAACAGCTCAAAGTCCCCAGTCAAAGGGGGAAAATGTTACTAATTGATGGGGGTCTCGGTGGAATGAAAATTTCTTTTGACCACAATGGTAATGCAGAGCATGTGAAGGAAAGACTGGAAATTTATTTTCCAAAGCTAAAATCATGTGGTGGATTTGAAATATTTCGATGCAGAGGCACCTTTGAAAGTAATCACCCCTTCACGCAATGGTTACTCTGTCATTGTCATGTTTCTGCGAGCCTGTAAACGAGGCTAAGTAAAGTCCAAGCGAGGTAAAGACTAAAAATCTGAAATTTTCATGCGCTTGACTGAACATCTGAAATTGCAAGGCCATTTGACCGCTAATCTGAAGTTACCAGCAGGAAGATAAATAATCTGAGATGAGTCAGGAATGATTGAAAATCTGAACTAAGTACAAATCTGAAATCATACATTTTAAAGAGCCTAGAAATCTCAATTGAGAATGCAAAATAGCGGACTAAAAAGCTAAAGAAAGCTAAAATCCTACCGAGACACTGAAATTCTGAATGTAACATATTTGGCGGTAATGGCACCTCATAGGATATTATTAATGATTCAGTCTCCCTTTTCAAATTTCCATCTCTCAACCACAACCAGCGTTCAGGACCTGCCACTTCTTCGGTTTGTCTCAAATACTGACCATGTAATTCTTTCTCCTTCCAGCTGTTTTTTCTTTCATTCTTCATTCTTTTCTTGAAGTCTTTCGCTGTTTCAGTAACTTCCTCGATGTTTCTCGCTGCAGATGATATTCGTTCAGTGCTGTCAACAACATATTCTTCCAAGCCACAGTGGGCCAGAGGGTGGACAAAAATAAAAAAATGAAAAAATTTAAAAAATAGTTTTATCAGTGGAAATTGATATCATATACCTCATCGAGTAAGGAAATCACATTCAACGTTATCGAAAAAATTGCTTTCTATTAATTAATCAATTTCAAATCACAGGATGCTAACTGTCATTGAATACTTCAAGCCGTCAACTGTTTTCAACTTCAATTTTACCAACTGCGTCTTCAGGCACAGATTTGTCTGCAAGCGGCATTTCGATAGCATCTTCATAACGTTCACAGGCAGTGATCTAAGTGTAACTGACTGCATTTCGATTGAGCACAGACTCCTATTGCAAAATTGTGATTAACGCCTGTGGCTCCTGCAATGTGAGCCAGCTCACTTGAAAAGAGGAGGCATGAATAATGAGGCATTGGGTGGCAGAAACTGGGTCGTATCGGCTAATTTTATTCTATTACAAGCAAATGAGGAATCACAATTCCTTTTGATTAAATTTGTATGCTACAATTAAGTTCATTGTTCTTGAAGAATGCTTGACTTGAATTAATGGTATTTGCAGAGTCATGTTTGGTAATCACAGTTTGGACTCTGGACTTTGAGGTGAAATGGTTGACTAGATTGAAGTTCATTGTTTTCACAGATTGAATTGTTACAACAAATCTGCCACCATTCTTGTATGGTGGCCTGACCGCTTCTTCATTTGCTTGGTAATTGACTGCACTTTTTTAAAGATTTACGTGTCAACACTTGCTTTTGCTCCTGAAAGTGTGTTCCTCAGATAGACATATACCATTAAATTTGCGCTTGACGTATACTTCTTCATCCTTGCAAAATTGCTCTTTTCTTTTAAGTTTGTTGTACCTGGGTTGCGACTTCCACTTAATGATGTCTTCATTGATTTTGACGGGCTTCTTTGTTTTTGCGCATACGCTTTTTGGGGATTTCCCCTTTTTATTAAATACGCAACGCTTTTGGGGACTTCCCCTTTCAATTAACGATTTCTACAAGTATTTCCAAGGAATTCCTTGGTTACGCATACGCTCTTTGGGGATTGCCCCCTTTTAACTAATTAAGCATACGCTTTTGGGGATTTCCCCTTAATAATTTCTACATTGGTCTTGAAGGACTTCCTGCCTTCTTTACGCACACGCTCTTTGTGGATTCTTCCGTTTTGTTTTCTTTTCAATACGCATTTGGGGACTTCCCCTTTTTGTTAACAATTACATCAATACATTTTCAAGGACTTCCTTGTTTGTGTATACTTTTTGGGACTTCCCATTTTTATCAAACTTTCAACAACTAGATTTCCAAGGACTTCCTTGTTTTTTTTTTTTACATTGGGGACATCCCCTTTCATTTTCAAGGACTTCCTTGTTTTTTATATACTTTTGGGTACTTCCCCTTTCATTTTCAAGGACTTCCTTGTTTGTGTACACTTTTTGGGACTTCCCATTCATATCATACTTTTGACAACTTCATTTTCAAGGACTTCCTTGTTATTTATATACTTTGGGGACTTCCCCTTTCATTTTCAAGGACTTCCTTGTTTGTGTACACTTTTTGGGACTTCCCATTTTTATCAAACTTTCAACAACTTCATTTTCAAGGACTTCCTTGTTTGTATATGCTTTGGGGACTTCCCCTTTACAATTAACAACTTCTACATTTCATTTTCAAGGACTTCCTTGATTTTTATATACTTTGGGGGCTTTCCCTTTCATTTTCAAGGACTTCCTTGTTGTTTACATACTTTGGGGACTTCCCCTTTCATTTTCAAGGACTTCCTTGTTTGTGTACACTTGTTGGGACTTCCCACTTCAATCAAACTTTCAACAACTTCATTTTCAAGGACTTCCTTGTTTGTATATACTTTGGGGACTTCCCTTTTTTTTTACTCAAATTACAACAATTTCATTTGCAAGGACGTCCTTGTTTTGTATATACTTTGGGGACTTCCCATTTACAATTAACAACTTCTACGTTGCATTTTCAAGGACTTCCTTGTTTTGGGACTCCCCTTTTTAATCAATTGTTGTGAGAACTATTACTATCATTGTCTTTGCTTTTCTTTGTAGGGGACAATTATCTACATAGATGAACAGAAAAGTTGCATTTGCACAAATTAACTACGATACGACCATGTTTGGGGCAGCAGGGAATCTTGCAGGCTTGCTGACAAGAGTACCTGCTGCCCGATGGCTTATTAGTACCTAAAAGGGAGGGAGGGAAAGGGGGGTTTGATAATGTCAAGCAGTAATATGACTTTTATTTGGAAGGCAATGAAAAGCTGATTTCTAGATCCTCAGCAAACATGCAAAGCACACCTTAGAATTGCTGAAGGACTGGGAACTAACAGGAAGTATCATTGCATCGCCTTGTCGTTAAAGCACATTTACGCTGGCGTAAATGTTTCATTAACGCCTGTGGCTCCTGCAATGTGAGCCAGCTCACTTGAAAAGAGGAGGCATGAATAATGAGGCATTGGGTGGCAGAAACTGGGTCGTATCGGCTAATTTTATTCTATTACAAGCAAATGAGGAATCACAATTCCTTTTGATTAAATTTGTATGCTACAATTAAGTTCATTGTTCTTGAAGAATGCTTGACTTGAATTAATGGTATTTGCAGAGTCATGTTTGGTAATCACAGTTTGGACTCTGGACTTTGAGGTGAAATGGTTGACTAGATTGAAGTTCATTGTTTTCACAGATTGAATTGTTACAACAAATCTGCCACCATTCTTGTATGGTGGCCTGACCGCCAAGATACGCCCAAAACTACCACCCAGCCTCGTTCAGACCATAGGAAGGGGTCAATCACATTAGAACCCAGCCCCTTGCTACAAGGCACCATTTTGTGGAGAGCTCTGATTTGTTTTACTATATTTCGTTGCTGAGAGCACTAAGCTTAACATATTTTAGATTGTTCTGGATACACCAGCAGACTGTTTGGTTTCTGAAGGATATCATTGACAAAGGCTAAGTTGATACAGGGATTTTCCTGGGTCCTTGAGTGAAATTTAAAATTACATTGTGGACCAACTGGGACCAAGCCTGTTGACAGAAGTAATCAGGCCTTAACAAAGTGTTACGTGAATGAAATGATTTTAATTGTTACTAGATAAGGGACTCAGCATCATTTGATCTAAACTGAGTCCAATTTAGAAGAGTGCAGCCTCTGTTTCATTTTTTTTTTTCTTTTCATTACCATTTTTCAAGGTTGCCATAGAAAGGTCTACATATGGCATGTAATTATTTTGCTTAACTTAACTTAATAATTTTGCAATTTTTTATTTAAATGATGTTTGTGATTGAACCTTTTGAAAAATTTTTTTGATCTAATTGATATTTGTGACTGAACGTGGATACTTGTGTAAAGTTTGAAACCAAGCTGTTTGTATGCCTGCAATAAATAGTGAACCCTGAAATAGAAATGGTTATACCTGAAAAGCAAAAGTACCCTGCAAGTGAAAATGATGTTTTGTTTCGAGGATGGACTCAGTGGTACTTGATATAAACTGAATCCAATTTGGGAGTTTGAAGCCTTCAACTTTTTGTTTTTGTTTGATTTTCAGTGACAATATCTTATCCAAGTATTGTTGACGTATGACTACATCTATCACATACATTCTACTTGCGCATGACTTTGGTTTGAAAAAAAATTGGCCAGAAATCTGTATTTGACATTTACCTGATAACTCCTGATTTGAGTTGTATAGTGTGGGCACCGGGATTAATGAGCCTTTATGTGGAGGGGGGGGGGGTAAATGCTTTTGTGTTTGGAAAAACTTCTCTCTTTTTCTTTAAACACAAGGATATTTACTGCATTGTACTTGCTTTATGGCTGACCTGAATTTGCAGGGATTGAGAAGAAGAAAGGTTAATATAAACTGCCCTAAGCAAGCTTTAACTGCGCAGACCAAACAGTAAACAGGGAATTGCCTTAGCAGCAAAGCAGTGTGTATGGGTAGGGGGTTTGTTTTTGTTTGTTTTTTGTTTTGTTTTTTGTTTGTATGTATAACATAACTAAAGTTAAGACTTGAACATTGGCCAAGTGACCCCACATTTTGAAAATGGTTATGCTACAACCACTGCAACTGTGGCTAATTGGGTTGGGCTTGTAGCTCCCGGTTGAACTTTTTATTGCTTCTTACTGCAAATTCATCAATAACTCGACAACTTTTCATTGCTCCTTTGCCAGGGAACAAACTGAGGTTACAAGTGTTCCATTTCTGCGTATATTTCTCTTCCATCACATTGCGCGGGTAGCAGGATTTTACCTCTGTTCCACCTCCGGTTATGCAGTTGACTGAGAACTCTTTCATTGCTTGACCCTTGTGGACAGCTAAAACGCTGATAATTCTGGTTGCACTGCGTGATTGACAACTCTGGTTTGTAATTGCCTCCCCTGTTGTTCTATTTGTTATGAAATTGGTCACAAAACAGTGCATACTGAAAACTGTGCTTCCGCATTGCATTCCATGAAATGACGACAGGAAGATTTCCATTCCACTTCGTTATAAATTCAAGACAACGTTCGGAAAATATTTCACAGCGCATGCAGTTCCTCTTCTCCGCAACTCGCTTCTGCTGTCAGTTAAAGTGTTTATCGGTAAGATATTCACTGGATACATAACTTTTGTCAGCCACAAAACGTCCGTAACACAAGCCTTGGACACAAGATCCACTCCACTGATGTCGGCCTAATTTTGGCCTTTCCCGTGAAAGATTTCAGTACAACCAACAATAGTAGATGCTCTAACCATAGCCATAATTTATCGCCATAACATGACTTGTCACTTGTCAGGATCATGAGCTGGTTTGATAATGTCAAGCAGTAATATGACTTTTATTTGGAAGGCAATGAAAAGCTGATTTCTAGATCCTCAGCAAACATGCAAAGCACACCTTAGAATTGCTGAAGGACTGGGAACTAACAGGAAGTATCATTGCATCGCCTTGTCGTTAAAGCACATTTACGCTGGCGTAAATGTTTCATTTTGTTCAAAGTACTTCAGAAACACGTTGCTGCACTTTGTACGCTGTGTTTTAAAACTAAGTTCAAAATTTCGCTTGTAAACGCCAAACGTCTTCTTTGCATATTTACAAGCACTGAAGCATCCTCTAACCGTTTGACTTACATTTGGCTGCCGAGAGGTGCCGTAGAAAATACAACGATGGTTATTGCCACGGCAAAATTGAGGTGTATAGGGAATAGGGCACTGCTGAATAACTCTCAGATCGATGTCAAATTCTATTCATTTTTTATGCCAAGTCTATTTCAAAGCCTGTCCTTGTTTAAGAATCATTTCAGATTATAGATTTATAGTCATTAATTCTGCTTTCCTTATTATGGGTACGTACTTATCAGAAGTTATTTGATGCATTGACTTTGGCTGTTTCAAATAAGCGCTTAGCAGAATTTTCCGACAACTGCACAAATAACTAAGCAAAGAAATTTTGTCCTCACGACGTTTTTCTTCGCAAGTTTCCAACTTTTATAGCATTCTTTACCATTTTATGCCTTATGCGATTTATGTCCAAAAAAATCGTAATCTGGCCCACTGTGAAGCCCAAAATGGCTGTGTTTACGGTATCTTCTATTATTATTGTTATTATTTGACTGTTTCTCACGGCTAATGTTTGATCTTGCTTTGAGCCGGTTATTTTCAATTGCTACCGGGCCACAACCAGTAGCCTAGGGTAACAACTGTCTGTTTGTCGATGTCTTCTGTGTCTTTTAACTACTGCTGGTAGTCCAAAACCTTTCTCAGTACACGGGCTGTTCCAAGTAGGCAAGTTTTCTGAAGTGGTTCAATACCTGGTGCAAAGTCTATCTTTGATAGGTAATTCTCAAGATTTTTTGTCACAATGCCAAGAGCACCAATAACGACCGGGATAATTATGACTGTCTTCACTTCGTTCCTCCAGCACTTCAAGATCTCATATTTTAGGTCTGTGTACACTTCTATTTTGTCTTTCTCTTTTCGCTCTATTCTGGTGTCAAAAGGACACGCCACGTCTATTAACATACAGGTTCTCTTCTTTTTCTTTACAATGGCAATGTCTGGTCGGTTGTGTTCCAGCTTCTCATCAGTCTGAATCGGAAAATCCCACAATACCTTTACTTCATCGTTCTCTAGAACCCTCATCTCTTTAGTGATGACGTGCTCATAGCTTTTTTCTGTACAAGGGAATCCATATTGTTGGCACAAGCTCCAGTGCAGCATGGCAGCCACTTTATCATGTCGACATTTCTTATATTCATTCTGGGCCAGCTGTTTACATTCAGAAACTATATGCGCAACTGTTTCGTCCCTCTCTCCGCACAACCTGCATTTGTCTTGGACATCTTTCTTGTCTATGTTTTTCATTATCCACCTGGTTCTTAATGCTTGATCTTGCGCTGCTAGCAGCAGTCCTTCCGTTTCTTTCTTAAGGTAGCCTTTCCGCAACGATAACCAGCTATTCTTGTTATCACGCACATCACTTGTTTCCTTGATAAACTTTGAATGCAGGGTCTTTTCTTCAAATGCTGCCTTGTGCTTCTTTACAACCTCATCCTTCATTTTCTTTGGGTCTTCACTGTCATCAAATAGGCCTTCTCTGACAACCTCTGCGAGTGAGGTGTTGTGGCGCAGTGGTGTAATCCTCTGACATTGCAGCCAGAATAGTCAGGCGGAGTGGGTTCGAGTCCCGGTAGGGCCCCACCATTTGAGCGTCATGACAAGGGGTCGCGGACTCGATTAGGTCTGCTCTATTTCTGCGATCCCAGCGCTTGGCGCTGAAAAACGCAACTTCACCTTCACCTTCACCAGTAACGTTTCTTCTTTATCCTTTATGTAGAAGCCTTTATGTATTGTTATTATTATTATTATTATTATTATTATTATTATTATTATTATTATTATTATTATTATTATCATTATTATTATTATTATTATTATTATTATTATTATTATTATTATCATCATTATTATTATCATTCCATAATTCCATATTTCATATTTTAGAGATAGCCAAAATTAAGCTGCTCTCCTCTTCCAAGAGGTTGTGTTTGCGTCGCTCTACCTTTAAGAAAGGAGCTCGATGAGGCAGAATGTCTTATTTGTTTGGGATCTCCTTCCTGGTGCTTGCTCCCTGGTATCCAAAAGACTTTTTACATAATGCTTTAAAGTGCCTATCAGGTCATTTCAAAATAATTAAGTATAAACTTTATCAAAATATCAGAAAAATGTGTATTATTTACGCTTTTGACGAAAGAAAGTTCTGTTTATGGGAGGGGGAGCACTTTCATGTGCACCAATTTTTTTGTCATGGGCTGAAGGTAGTGGTAAGGCCGATATGAAGCCTTACAAGGAAACGAGGTCAAAATTTGTTAATTTACATGGTGTGGTGTTTTAGACTAGACCTCGCTTTTGGTATTGCCTCTTTGATGTGACTCTGAAAGTCTAGCTTTGAATCAAGAATCATGCCTAGATGTTTGTGTTCGCTCTTTCTTACTACGTCATCATTGCCAAAAGACAAAGGAGGATGGATTGGTTTAACCCTCTTTGCAGAGAAGATGACCTCTTCAGCAGTTTTCTCAGTAATTATCAAAATCTAACATCTGAGATCTTGTGTTGTTTGCGCAACATGAGTGATCGGTGCATGACAACATTGATACAGTTTCATTTTGAGCTCAAATTACTGACTTTACTTGTGCAGGACTATGTCCTGACCATCATTGTCGTACCTCATATCAATGTCCCACAATCGATGAAACTGAAATCTCTTTAAACTGAATTTGCAAAAGAGATGAAAATAGATGGAAGGTAAGCCAACTGTAGGTTTTCATTCCATATCCATAGATTTCAGCAATTTTCGAAGTACTGAGCAGTGATTTGGCGTATTGTCAAAATGAAGCAAATGATCCTGATCTATCGGAGTGTTCTAACAGAGGCGCCCAGGAACCTGTATCCTTGGAGCCTACAATTCTTCACAAAAATTGCGAGACTGCATCCTCTCCCCCCTCAGTCAATGTTGATTGGCTTTATCTTTGTGTGACTGCATGTAAATTTGCATTAAAAACATTGTTTAGAATCACAACATTGACTGTGGGGGAAGGGGAAGTTTACAGGGGCAAGAAAAAAACATGTTTTCTGCAGCGGAGACAAGGAGCTGAGGCACCAGAAGGAAGACGAAGCGGTGGGGGCAACCAATCAAAACGGGCACTGCAAAATTGGAGAACTGACACACTCCCTACGTCACTTTCCAGCATTCCTCAGGAAACTTCTTATTCTACTATTCTGCCTTATTATGATTATGAAGCTCAAAGACCATCCTTTGACAGGGATGGAGGGCTCAATAGGTAAAAATTTCAGATGTATACAAGAAAGATTTTTTTTGAAAGGGCACTTCCTGCCCCCGTGTTGCCCCCACACCATCAGGACAGGTATTTCAGTTTCAGTTTTAGTTTCATTGATTTAAATTCCTCTACATACAAATACTAATACTTTTAATAACATTACAATAATTATGGAATAAATTAAAAGACATAGTATACCGGGTGACCCAAAAAAACCTTTACGAGCTAGATTATTGCTGGCTCCCTGAGATCAACAGCTATTGCCAAATGCTTTCTATCACAGGTTAGTTGAAAGGCTTAGCTATCTTTTGAGATGCTGCATTGTCATTTTAAGAAATTCATTACCATCCGAAAAACCAGATTCAATGAACTTTTTTAATCCAAAATCCCTCATTTTGAGTGAAATGATCACCATCATTTTCCAGTTAACATTCTGTGAAAACTGGACGTAGCGATGGATTAGAAGTCGTGTGGGGAAATTTTTTATTTGCAAAATGAGTGACCTGAGTTTTTCATCCAAATTTTATGCTCCAAAGCAAAGTTTGAATTCAGTTTTTGTCACACTTTCCAAAAAATGGACAAGAAAGCCAGGGAATGGTCCGAGAAATGAATGAATTTCCATATTTTTAAAAGTGTTTTTTCGGACAGTACGCATATCTTGAACTGACCAAGCTACATCTCAAAAGATAGCGAAGTCTTTCAGCTACATGGTGACACCTTGTTTGTCTTCATAACGTTTGCCATGAAGGAAATAGGCGATCTAGCTCGTGAAGGTTTTTTTGGGTCACCCGGTATACATAAATAAAATTAAAGATACATGACGGGAGAATTTTTATGAAGTAGAACTTTGAGGAGGGACTCCCTCAGTAGCTAAGCTGATCGAGGAGGGAGCATCCCCTTTTCAAATGATTTTTTCATAGAATTAAATCTATTAAGGAGCATGAAAGACTAGGAATGACTAGGTATCAAAGCTTTGGGATTTCTTGTGTTGGTCTCAATATATTTTGTGAAGGATTGTAGATCCCCTAGAGCCCTGGAGCCCAAGAGCATAAGAGCTTTGAGCCTAGGAGAGGCTTGAGCCCTTTCAGCCCCAGAGCCTTAGAGGCTAGCAGTCTGGAGCCTAGGAGCCTTGAGTCCAGGGGCATTAGGAGCTTCGGAGCCTCGAGATTTTAGAGGCTTGCAGCAACTCTTGAGAAGTTGTAAATTCCTCATTTGGAAACGCAGTCACATTTCAGTTCCGAAGGTTGATGCTTTCCCAGCTAAAAGCAACTTTGCCCTTCGCCCTTTGGAGTTTTGACTTACAATGACATACAAGATACTGGAGTTCATCTGACAGCGACTTCCAGGATACCCTGGGTACCAGATCCTGAGGCTCTGGTACCCAGGGTACTTCCAGGAGAAACATCCACTTTGAGTGTCCGACCTCATTTGTTCCAATTGATTCCAATACAAAATTTAACCCTTAAAAGCAATTTTTATAGGGAATATTCGGACAAGTTAGAGGTATTTGAAGGGTGGGGGTAATTGACCATGGCAAATCCGGTTTTGTGGCTTCAGAAGACGACAGATCATATGGACGTCCTGAATAGGGGAAAGCCCTATTACTTCGTGGTTTATGAGCCCTTTTCCAAACGAAGATCAATTTAGTAAAAACTACTCGTCAGGGGACCTTTTGTCTGAAGAACTGTGGTGCTCGGTACCTCAGTTTAGGACTTTTGTAAAATCCAAAACCTGACGATTTCACCAATTTAAACGGGGTACACGGCAGCTCTCAACTCTCGGATCGCTACAGAATTACGAAATTCCGGTACTGGAAAAATGTAACTTAAGAGACTATTCAGACTTGACCCAAGTCTAATTCGTCAGTCAAAAGTAGTTGGGCAGGGAAAATTAGGAAAGGGAAAAGCGACTGTTTCGTCGCTCACTGTTTCAGACAGATTTATTACAGATGACGAAATAGACTTGGGGCAAGTCTTCGAGACTACAACCTCGTTCCCAGGGCCGCCATTGTCTTCCTTGGGTCATCGATGTCGGCCCTGGTACCGGTTGCCGCAAAAGTGGCCATTTGGGCGCCATTTTGTTTCGCATAAATTATCATCTACAGACTCATTACAAACTCTCTTATTTTCTCTGCAGTCAAAATGAATTAAACAGCATATACCTTATGCTTAAAGATTTTGATGAATAACATACCATGTAATAAGTCCAAAAAAATTGGAGGAAGTTAGAAAATGCTACGAAAAATGAGCGAGCTACTTCCACCGGTGCAGCAGTATATAATGCGAGAAACTAAAAACAGATTCTTTGAGGACCTTAATTTAACCCTTTTTAAGGTATTTCGACGATAACCTAAGGTTAGTGAGTGCATTTCATTGGAAAACGAGTACGATTTCTTTGGAGTGAAAATGGGCCTAAGTTGGAAAGTTAAGGAACTTTCACCGCAGCTTCCAAAATGAAATGGCTCGTTTTTCTTAAAATTTTGAAAATGAATAGCGACTTAAGGTTGGGACAGGTAAAGAATGGGATTTTACGTCGATTTTTGGTATCCTGAAGTAATTTACCCGGCGCAAAACTGAGTTAGCGCGCAAAATGGCGCGGGCCCAAACTTTGCCCCATTTTTGAGCCCCCCTCACGAAGCCCCTGGGGACACTATCGTACCCCAAGTGGCAGCAAAAGACTCCCAGATGGTCAGTCTCTTGAAATCTTTTTTCCGTTCTTAAATCGGTTCAGTAACCATCGAGCGTCAACTCCAAACTTAACGTCAGATCGAAAAAAATCATTTCTTTTCTTTTGCCCCCCATTTATGACGTCATAGTGGCCCCCAACTTTCTTGAAACCCAAAAATTTGAAATCTCCATGGTCCATTACCCCTTTTCAATGCCTCACCATCCCAACACATGAAATATATTTTTCTCAATTACCATTTGAAATAGGACCATTTTTGAATGGGAATCAATAGGAATGGTCCCCAAAATGACCAAATATAGCTAATTTCGCCCACATGTGCAGACGGATAGGGCTCAAACCCCATCAACTGGGGCACATACATGACATTTAAGTATACCAACAATCCTTTTTTCAACCCTTTGTCCTGTTTTCCCGTGACAGTGATCCAAAGTTCACCAATTTCTCGTCAAAACCAAGCAATGACTCTGTGGAATAATTAGTGAGCCTTTTGTTATCGAGCAGCCAATCAAATTGCGAATTTGACCTGACCGGTACCAGGGTCAGTACTGACGCAGGAAGCTGGCCCTTGGAACCAGGTTGTCGAGACTATTCAGTTTAATCAAGAAACTCCTTTACATACTCTTAGTTTTACTTGTTTCCTGTATGATATAAGGACATGAGTAGTGTCTAAACATTTGGAAGGTTTTAAACAATCTTGTCTTGAAATGTTCCCGAGGGGATACGCAGTCAGGCAGCGAACATGAAGGCTGTTTAGCTCCCTGGCTGTTACGGAGCCTCTAAGAAGCTCGTGTACTCGTAACAAAGTCTAAGTACTGGAATTCTGAAAATTCAAAGAAACATTCAGTACAGGTTCAAATTCTAAGTTTCTTATGCGAAAATACATGCATGAAAGAACTAAAGAGAAACTCACCATTATGACAATCCTTTCCTTTTTGCAAGATAGATTTCGTTGTTTGCAGAAGGCTTCCTCTTCCACGCCTTGGCAAACAGCTCGCGTATCAATGCAGTATCGATTGAAACAAAAGCACAGTAAGTGCTAGCCTGTGTTCCAGAGCCCTTTGAACTTTCCTTTCGTTTCAAAGGGGTCTGGAACACGGGCTAAGGAAGCGCATTCCCAACGTAGTTCTCACCATTTTGGATTCAGGTCTAGGCCACAAACGACAATCTTTGATGTCTCCAGTTTCAAACAGATCAGTGCCACGAAGTTTTGCAACTGCCAGCAAGCATAGGGCTCAGATGGTTAACCAAAGTTGCTAGAGTTAGGGACTGCGGAGCCGAGGAGGGGGGGGGGGGGCTGGATGTGGGTTTTAGCTCTCCAATAATTTTCAAGAGATAGTTTTTAGCCTTTTAGCAAATCATGTTTACATAATCAAATATCGACTATTATCTTAGCGATATTGTTACCCTGGGTATTTCTTGGGAGAGTCTGGTACCCAGGGTACGATATTATTAACACACTTACTTACGGGTATCTGCGATACCTTTAAGTGCCGTTTCTCATGCAGAAGACAATTTTCTAACGGTGTTTTGAAAACATTTATCTAGAATTAAGCCGGCCTACGTCCTAGATAATTGGAGAGGCATTGTGCCAAAAATAAGACATTTCCTCTTCGTAAATTCGTTAGTGCAGCCAAGATAGGAATCAAATGTTTTAGCCGATTTTTGCTCGTGGCCCATTGCCGGAAGCATTCAAAGCCTCATTTTCACGGACCAATCAGACGGCGAATAAGCGAGGGAGACAGAAGAAACGTGTGAAGATTTTTCTAAATTTTACCTACTTTCATAAAGCACAACCAGGACAAAAAAAAGCTGGAAATTTTCCGAATTTTTTTGAAAATATCTGCTCGCCAGATGTTTGGGTATCCAGATTTGGATGCCGGTTAAAATACCACATGGTTTCTTGGAGCAATGGCCGTTTCAACACCGATGAGGCAGTAAAACTTGAACAATAGAAATTCTGGGCGAGAGACAATGGCAATAACAATGGTGATTGTTGTAAGAACGATCCCAGAACGCCAAATATCTATGTATCCGATTGGTCTTGCCATTGTCCTTCCGCCACAGGTTCTTTGGTTCAAGATTCAATGCCTCTTCGATTTCTTTGTAAACTCATACGGTTAGTTCTCACAATTCAAGTCAGGTATCAATGCTCTTGGAAAATTTCTGTATTGTACTACTTTTTGCATTCATGGCACCAGTTTTCATATGTTAAATAAGTTATCAAATTGAAAGGAGGTTATTTTAAGAGGTTTATCATCTGACTTGAAGTGGTTTAAAAAAGTCTCAAAAATATTCTGCGAGTTTCGTAGATTTGAATCGCTATATCTCCCCCAAACCGTGAGGTATTTCTACCGGCATCCAAACCTGGATACCCAAATATCTGGCGAGTAAATATCTTCAAAAAAATTGGGGAAATTTCCAGCAGTTTTTGTCCTGGTTGCATTTTATGAAGGTAGGTAAAATTTAGAAGAATCTTCGCACATTTCTTCTGTCTTCTTCGCTTATTCGCAGTCTGATTGGTCCGTGAAAATGAGGCTTTGAAAGTTTCCGGCCATAGGCCACGAGCAAAAATCGGCAAAAACACTTGATTCCTGTTTTAATAATGCAGCAGATACATTTAAAAATAAGATCACCACAAATCCGATCTCTTTTCACCAATCTATTATCACTAATTTTGAAAAATGCTATCAAAATTTGAATTCTCTGCAGCGAACGTAGCTTTCCAAAACATAGCCGCCAAATCTTTTCTTTTGTCCGAAGTTCCCAAGGGGCGCTGACTCATATCGCATTTTCTGCGAGAATCGACCAATCAGATGCCGTCATTTCATTACTTCCGCGTTTCGCAGCTAGGTTTAGGCCATTTTGGGTACCCCCCAATAGAAAAACATTGCACGCTCGAGTAAATCGAATTTTTTGAAGATTTCAACGGGAAAAGGATGCTAATACATAGGACCACAAGTGTTCATGTAGTCTCGGTGCCATCACTCAAGATTAAAAAATTATGGCGATCTGAATGCTTGAATTCGATGTTTTTTCAAGCAGGTAGCGGCATCTTGCTCGCCGTCCCCCCCAAAAAGTAGTTTTTTAGCAAAATTATCAACAATATGCATATTTCTTCTGAAATTTTCGGGATCTGCGCTTTACTTCACCTTGCCATGCGAATTTCTGACCCATGCCCCTCCTGAGTCCTTGCTTCATCCCCATATGGCAACTTGTGCCCCACTCTGATCCAGACTCAACAGGAAATGGAAGGTAAAGAAGTAAAGGCGAAGGTGTTGTCATATTTTTGTCGGTAAGATAATTTACCGTCTTAAAGGGAATAGACATAGGTATATATCTCATAGTCGCTATAAATAGGCCAGAGAAACGCCCACAAATCCAGTGTTTCTTTAGCTACACAATGAAACCGGATGCATCGAAGCTGTCGAGTACAATAGATTATAATTTTGACCTGGCCCGGGTCAGCTTTTAACCATGTCGATTCCCTTTGTGTGTTACTTCAAAAATGGGGAAATCTCATTCAAATGCAATGTTCGTTGAAAGCTCGACTGGACTTGGCAACATCTCCAACTGTTGCAAATCATTCACATCGAAAGAAAAGACGCTACGAACATATTTGCATTGACTGTCTGATATGTCTCGAAAAGAGAGAATATACGAAGAATTTGCCAACAAATTTCAAAAGTTTGCCTTCTTGGGGCCTGCTTGTCAAAAGGTTTTTTGGAGTTCGAAAACAAAATGATTTCCCAGACAATAATATTGCTAACAGTTGCCTTTACACGAATTCTTTTCGTAAGAACCTGCTGCTTTTAAGAAACTCAGCCATCAGACCGCCAAGTATTAAGAAACTCAAGTGCACGTACCTTTGATTAGAAACTAAGAATATCTAAGAATTTACGTCAGTATTACAAGTCTCTCAAGATTATCAGATTATTCGTGTTCCCTTTCCTGTGTCCTCGTGAATTTCAAAACAAGGTCCTTGAAACCTTTGCAATGCTGTTCTAGACGTTATTTTTACGTCATTTTCACTTATTTCTTGTATCACATTGCTCGAAAGGTACTTGAGAAAGGTCTCTTTGGAAAGGCTTCAAAATTTTTTGTTTTGAAATGTGCTCAAAATTTGATAATCTTATAAGAAACTTTCGATACTTTCAGTATTGAGCCAAATATTCAGTTCCTTTTAAAAAGGATGTGAAACTATATTAACTTTTACAACAAACTTGTCTGTGGACTTAGAGTTACGTTTGACCCCAGCTCTTCCCGGGTTTAAAGTGTTTTTTATAGATTTTCTAACTTCTTACAAAATTGAATTTGCAACTTCACACAGGCACAGAGTTGGCTATTAGCGGCTTCTTGTAAAGCAATGATATAGCATTGCTTGCAAGCAATGAGCATTTATCGTTGTCAAAATCTTCCTCGAGAAGAATTTAAAATTTGAAATGTGCTGACAGCAAGACAACATCTGCAAAGTAGATAGAAAGAAACCTGCTTCATCGTCATCTTTACCGCTCCTGGTGCAATGCCGCCGTCGTCTTCCTAGTGAATTGTTCGTAATTCCGTTAATTTGGTCTCATTCACACTCCTTCCCAAGCGCAGGAATTAAATTTGGCAGTTGTTTCGATACTTTGCTCCATACAACTTCAGTCGTAATCGACAATCTTCCTATTGATTTCATACTGGAAATTGCATGAAAATGACTAAAGAAACTGATGCTTGCCTCTAAAACTGCCACCAATCATTCATTTCAAGCCACTGCGAGGAAACCACATGAACACTTGTGATCCTATGTATTAGCATCCTTTTCCCGTTGAAATTTTTAAAAAATTCGATTTACTCGAGCGTGCAATGTTTTTTTATTGGGGGGTACCCAAAATGGCCTAATTCTAGCTGCGAAACGCGGAAGTAATGAAATAACGGCATCTGATTGGTCAATTCTCGCAGGATAATGCGATATGAGTCAGCGCCCCTTGGGAACTTCGGACAAAAGAAAAGATTTGGCGGCTATGTTGCTTTCCAAGTTTTCTTGTCGCAAAAGCCTGTGAGAAATTGCATCAAACAACAGATTTTGCAGGCTCAGGTCTCCCATATGGCACAGCAAGTTGATGCCTTTGAGAATAGATTGCACACTCATGGGGCACTATCATAGTCAAATGAAGACAATGCGAAATGTTGCACAAAATCTGCAAATATCTTTGTCATATGGGAAAACTGCATTCTTTGTGTAAAGAAATTTCCCCTGCAGGCTATCCTCAGAGGTGCACAATCTATTTTCAAAGGTATCGTTTTGTTTTGTTTTATCTTTCGAACGCTCAACATATAGCCTCGTTTCTGTCGAAATACATAAGAGATCGTTAGATCGTAGCCAAGCCCTGTTATGAGCTGTAATATAGGGATCGCAAGTTCTAGCCAGTGAGACAGAAAACTGTTCCCACTTTTGAAAACTCATTGCACCGTACATGGTGGGTTAGAATGAATGAAATTCTGCTTCAATATAGCAAAAGATTGAAGTACTTTTGTACTTGTTCTCGCATTTTTAGACCACTGGAAACACAGGTAAACTTGACTGTACGGAAAAGTATTAGTCGCAAAATGCTTTGAAAAGCCTTAACTTTTTGATCAAGTGTCTTAAGCATATTTTCTCGTATTTTCTGGCATTCCGCGAGAAGGGATTTTCCACAAAGCGGAAGTCTACTATGTTTCAAGTGCGCATGACAAAGCGAGAAAAACTACAATAAAGTTTCGTCTGTTGACTGTTAACAAAATTTGAATTCTTCAGTTCATCAAGGGCTCTTGGTGTTAAGAATTTTCAGAGGTGGGAACTTTCCTTGGCTCACCCAGTACTCTGGACGAAACTTCCGTGAACGTGAAGAAAATGACGAATCTACCTTCAAAAGAAATGAAACTAAAGTAATTTCATAAGTGTTATGATCTATTGTCACCCATCACTAGCATTCCTACTTGTAAGAAGACTTGCTTCTTTTCCAACTGTATCGGTAAATAATTGGTTATCTGTTTTTCTCAGTCAACAATCAACGTCTAATGAAAGCCATCACAATTCAGTCTATCATTTAACCCTGTATGTTGCAAGTCTGTGTCTGTCCTGGTTGATGTTCACACCCAGATCCCTTCTTGTTTCCGTATTTGTCGGTGACAACAACTCTGATGACATCTGTACCTGGATATTTCCAACTGCCAAAAGCATACATTTCTCTCTTCGGCCCAGCTAGCACTGTTGTCACATCTTGCATACTTTCTTGGCCATTCTTCCATTTTGCAGAATATTTCCCCAACAGCTGGAACACAGCTTTCCACTTGTATTCGATGTCCATTTTGGTTCTCAGATAGTTGATCATGATTTCAGTGTTGGCAGGCACTTGAACTGAGACGTCTGTTTTGTCCGTTGTCGTATATGTTTCTGTCTTGCTGGCCTCAATATTCAAGGAAGATGTACCTGTGACTTCTGTTGTGAAAGTAGACTTTGTTCCAGATCCAAGAAATTGTGCTCCAACTTCTACAGAAGCTCCAACTTTTACCGCTAAAGAGAAGCCTGAACCAATTGTGAATGAGGATGAGGTCGATACAGCCGTTGTGAGCAATTTGGTGCACTTGTATGGGTTTGAATTAGCTGAGCAAATCACTGGAGTGAAGCCTTTGATTGATGTAGGTTTCCCAACATTGAGGGGTGTCTTGTCTTCGACGTTGAAGCTTTTTGCATTGAGTTCCAACATGTTAGTGTGATCTGAAAGAGATTTGCATTGGTATGTGCTGCTAGCTGCTGATTTGTCCATAGCATTCATGGAGCAGTGCTTAAACTGTCCGGATGCATCTTTAACTTTGATAGAAAGATCTGGCTTTTCTATCCAAGAATGGCCATTGTACGGCCCCATCTTGCAGCATTTGAATTCTTCCAAGCAGTACAGGTCATCACAATCATTTCTGTATAAACCAGCCATGTAATATCCATTTGCACACTTGCTCCAGCCTTTGCTATCAAAGGAGCTCCACACATTGAGGTTATAACAGTGTCCCCACTGCTTCTTTTGAGATTTTGGCCGGCAACATTTGGCTTCTTCAATATTGCCCAGGCGTTTTCCATCTGTAGCCGAGATTCCTGTCATGTAGTAGCCGTTGTTGCACGTAGACCATCCTTTATGATCGAAGCTACTCCACCAATTGTGATTGTAACATTCTTGGTCGTCTTTGGCTGGAAACAGATAACTTGGAGCATCACTACAATGAGCTTCTTCAATGAGCCGTAGATTATCGATGACATCCCTGTCATTCCTAAACATACCCCTCATGTATCTGCCATGTCCACATAATGACCAACCTGCACGATCAAGGCTTTTCCACCAGTTTGCATTATGGCTTTGAGGACTTGATATTGAAACTTGTGCTTTCATGTAATTGCGATACTGCGTGTTCGTTTGCCATTCACGACTGAGTCTGCGTAAAACTTGTTTTGCGACATCAATGTTGCCAACGACGCTCACAGTGTATGCACTAGGCCCACCGCAGCAACTCTGTACTCCATAGCAGGGTGACCAAAATCGGCATTTAGATGTGCACTGACTGTCACTCACCTTGTGGCCTTTTGGGTAAACATTTCCACACTGACATTGCCCTCCTTTTGTAGCAGCCAATATGTAACCTTTGTCCCTGCATGTTTCTTGACATCTGACATTTGAGTTGTGACCTCCCATCTGTTTGCCCAGAGCTGACGCTGGAAACGAAGAGAAACATCCTTCTACTGCATAAGAGTTGACTGATCGTTTTTTCAAACCCGTTTCAGCAGGCACGGAAAGTACTGCCAAAGGCAACAGAGCAGTCATCAACAGTAACAGGTTTGAACAAACCATCTTGAATCCCTAGGAGGAAAAGATTGCTTTGAAGAGATTAAGATATAGATCGTTTTTAAAGAGAATAGTTATCACAGTTTGCTTTCAACGATCCTTAAGGCCTAGTTTAAACATAGTATTTTTGTCGTTTTGAATTGAACTGCATCATAAACAACAGAGCCTGCCGTGTTTAAAAACTGATTTAAGCATCGTCTTTTGCCGTGTTTGATCAACCTGGTTCCAAGGGCCAGCTTCCTACGTCAGCACTGACCCTGGTACCGGTCAGGTCAAATTCGCTATTTGATTGCTATTCAATAGCTATTTTGCTATTCAATAGCAAAAGGCTCACTAATTATTCCAAAGAGTCATTGCTTGGCTTTGGCGAGAAATTGATCAACTTTGGATCGCTGTCACGGGATTGAAAAAGGATTGTTTGTGTACTTCAATGGAATGGTTGAATTATTACGACCATTTGTGCAAATCGCCGATCTTTCAAGTGATGCTTTGACACAGCTTTTATTGTATGGTGATCAAGACCTTTCTTATGACCTGAACAAAAATATACTCGAATTGACCTTACGTTTCATTCACGAAACAGGTCGCTTTGACTGATCATTCAACCCTCAGCTATGCACAAAGCAACCACCACGTCCGTTAACGTAAATGTTCTTTTTCTTTGTAAATTCTGTTTCACATCAGATGTCAGGCATTTGAAATTGCTTTCAATCACAACTCATTACAATGCAATGAGTTGTGCATGTAAACTTATCGCTACCCTGACCTTACATCTGATTTGGGACCGAATCTAGTATAGTATAGCACCTATTAGGTATTAAATTGTCCGTAGTGCTTGTTGTATCTACAATCTCTTGCAAAAGTGTTGGACCCCTATGAAAATCCAAGTTTTTGAGAAATACTGTCCCCCCTCCCCCCATTTCAATGTTGATTGCTTTGGCGAAATGTTCTTTTCCCGGATCTGCGTGAAAAAACCTTCTTTGCAATTCATTCAACATTGAAACGGGGAGAGGGGGATCAAAATTCGATTTTTCAACACGGGTCCAACACTTTTGTAAGAGATTGTCTGAAAGTGGAAATTTTGAAAAATTATTTTAAAAGCATTATATAACTAGTAGCCAGCTGAGAATTGGCCCGAATATTTTGAAGGCTAACTTGTTTCCATTGGGATAGAATACATTTTTTATCCTCTCTTATTTCTTCTACAATAATTCTTTAAAAAATGCCAAAAATCCCGCATTTCAAGTTATTTCTCATTGTAACTTCCAATCACCATAAAATTTTATGAAATGCAAAAACACTTTATTTCGATATTTCATCTGCATGTACTAATAAGAAGTAAGATTTCAGGACGGCAAAGAACTTTACATCCAATGTTTGAGACCGGTTTTGAGAGTATTTTATCTTTGATTATATTGACTTTTAATTCCTTTGTGACATCCAAAAACGGAACAATTGCTTCAAAGGGCATTCGTCTAGAGTAATTGGTGCAACCGTCATAACTACTTTGTAGTTACTATACATGGCACAGGTTTTCATTGGTAGGAGAGAAGGGTCCTCTCAAATGTGCATTACTACATGAGACACAACCAAAAAATTGCCATTTCAAGAGAATTTTGGCTTAAAAAAACTAGCTCAAGATGTATTCAGCCTATCTACATGCGCAAAGAAAATTTTTCGAATTCTTTCCTTTGGTCTAGTCTTAAGGCTATTTGTATCAGCTCTTCAAAAATATCCTGGCTTTCAACACAACTTTGATAGATTTGATAATATGCATCCTGGAACTTGTAGCACTTGCTTAAAAACTGCATTCTGACCACAAGAATTGGCTTTTTACAAAGAAGCCACGCCCTTTTAAGGTAAGACACGCCCTCTTTAAATTGCAGTTTTTGCTGCCATTTAGGTCATTCTGATGACTAATGTGTTGTTTGAATTGCTTATTTATTTTCAAAGTACACAGGAGACATTTAAAGTCAAACTTGCCTATGCAGAAACAACAACAAGACTGAGTACTGTAGTGAGTACTGTTGACAGTGCTCACCACAGTACTCACTTTGAAAAAGGCTAATAAAATGTACAGATTCCTTGGGATTTGCTCATAAATGAGCTTTAATCATGTCAAATACCCATATGAACAATTTATATTCATTGATGCTGTAAACGCGAACAGTTGCAAAGCAGTATTTTGAAAATTCTCAACAGTACTCACTTTCGCCCCTTTAAAAAGAACAAATTAATAGTTCTTATTCAGAGAAAAGTGAGAACCGTTCATATTTTCACTTTAATTGTATATAAAATATAAAAGTAATACACGAATTGAAAGCTTGTAGTTCTCTGAAGACACTCATGGGGATATTAGCCCCTTTTGATGTCAAAATAGAGAGCTACAGACTGAAATGCTAGTGAGTACTGTGGTGAGTACTGTTGACAGTACTCGCCAGTATGGCCCACTTCCTGAGAGATCAGTGTGTGAGGACATAAAATATTGCCATTTTACTTTATATGCAATAATCTTGACGAGAAACATCTTATCTTCATGGCACAAACTAATGTTAAAAAATAGAGTTGCTATTGGTGCAATGGCAGCGGGCCTACTTTCTTCAACTATAGGGTTTTCCTCCAGACAGTCTGAGAGTAGAAATTTTCAAAAATTATTTTAAAAGCATTATATAACTAGTAGCCAGCTTAGAATTGGCCCGAATATTTTGAAGGCTAACTTGTTTCCATTGGGATAGAATACATTTTTTATCCTCTCTTATTTCTTCTACAATAATTCTTTAAAAAATGCCAAAAATCCCGCATTTCAAGTTATTTCTCATTGTAACTTCCAATCACCATAAAATTTTATGAAATGCAAAAACACTTTATTTCGATATTTCATCTGCATGTACTAATAAGAAGTAAGATTTCAGGACGGCAAAGAACTTTACATCCAATGTTTGAGACCGGTTTTGAGAGTATTTTATCTTTGATTATATTGACTTTTAATTCCTTTGTGACATCCAAAAACGGAACAATTGCTTCAAAGGGCATTCGTCTGGAGTAATTGGTGCAACCGTCATAACTACTTTGTAGTTACTATACATGGCACAGGTTTTCATTGGTGGGAGAGAAGGGTTCTCTCAATTGTGCATTACTACATGAGACACAACCAAAAAATTGCCATTTCAAGAGAATTTTCGCTTAAAAAAACTAGCTCAAGATGTATTCAGCCTATCTACATGTGCAAAGAAAATTTTTCGAATTCTTTCCTTTGGTCTAGTCTTAAGGCTATTTGTATCAGCTCTTCAAAAATATCCTGGCTTTCAACATAACTTTGATAGATTTGATAATATGCATCCTGGAACTTGTAGCACTTGCTTAAAAACTGCATTCTGACCACAAGAATTGGCTTTTTAAAAAGAAGCCACGCCCTTTTAAGATAAGACACGCCCTCTTTAAATTGCAGTTTTTGCTGCCATTTAGGTCATTCTGATGACTAATGTGTTGTTTGAATTGCTTATCAATTTTCAAAGTACACAGGAGACATTTAAAGTCAAACTTGCCTATGCAGAAACAACAACAAGACTGAGTACTGTAGTGAGCACTGTTGACAGTGCTCACCACAGTACTCACTTTGAAAAAGGCTAATAAAATGTACAGATTCCTTGGGATTTGCTCATAAATGAGCTTTAATCATGTCAAATACCCATATGAACAATTTATATTCATTGATGCTGTAAATGCGAACAGTTGCAAAGCAGTATTTTGAAAATTCTCAACAGTACTCACTTTCTTCCCTTTAAAAGGAACAAATTGATAGTTATTATTCAGAGAAAAGTGAGAACCGTTCATATTTTCACTTTAACTGGATATGAAATATAAAAGTAATACATGAATTGAAAGCTTGCAGTGCGCTGAAGACATTCATGGGGATATTAGCCCCTTTTGATGTCAAAATAGAGAGCTACGGACTGAAATGCTAGTGAGTACTGTGGTGAGTACTGTTGACAGTACTCGCCAGTATGGCCCATTTCCTGAGAGATCAGTGTGTGAGGACATAAAATATTGCCATTTTACTTTATATGCAATAATCTTGGCGAGAAACATCTTATCTTCATGGCACAAACTAATGTTAAAAAATAGAGTTGCTATTGGTGCAATGGCAGCGGGCCTACTTTCTTCAACTATAGGGTTTTCCTCCAGACAGTCTGAGAGTAGAAATTTTCAAAAATTATTTTAAAAGCATTATATAACTAGTAGCCAGCTTAGAATTGGCCCGAATATTTTGAAGGCTAACTTGTTTCCATTGGGATAGAATACATTTTTTATCCTCTCTTATTTCTTCTACAATAATTCTTCAAAAAATGCCAAAAATCCCGCATTTCAAGTTATTTCTCATTGTAACTTCCAATCACCATAAAAATTTATGAAATGCAAAAACACTTTATTTCGATATTTCATCTGCATGTACTAATAAGAAGTAAGATTTCAGGACGGCAAAGAACATTACATCCAATGTTTGAGACCGGTTTTGAGAGTATTTTATCTTTGATTATATTGACTTTTAATAGGCAATATGAAAATTGTTAAGGATTTACCCGCGCAAAGCACATTTAAGTTTTCTGGCTGATTTATCCAAATTTGTAGACTGTCCCTCTAATCTTCTTTCAAAAGTAAAAAGTATAGTACAACGTGTAAAAAATAGCACCATTTAACCGATATTTTCCCCAGTTAAAACATTATCCCATTCGAATTTTGACCAGCCATGTCATAAATTTTGTCCCATTTAGAACAAGCCAACCACTTCGAATTTGTCGTCTCGTAATGTCAAAAAAACATTGATATCAATTCTATTTTTGAATCTGGCAAACTGACAAAGAAATTACGAATATTTTCTCGCCAAACCTGTTTAAGGTCTCGGTTGGAGAGAAAACCATTTGCTTGTTCTAAGACCAATGGGTGAGGGGTATTCCTGGCGCTATTTTGAATCAATCGTACCAATACTTTTGCACATCAAGAGAAGTAAAGAAATTAAAATTCTCAATTTTCTCTTCCTACTTGTTTTAAATTTGGAAAGGAAAAAAGGAAAAAATGCAAGCACATTTGAGCACGATATCGGATAAACTTATAGCTGGGCTACTTTTACGCTGCGGCTGAGATACTTCCAACCAACAAGTTTATTGCTGGATACTTCCAATTATTGATAGTGCCAATGGACCAAGCCTAATAATTGATACTTCCAACTATCAAAGGTAAGTGAAACAAGTTAGGGCTTAAAAATGATACTTGCAACCATCAACGATACTGCCAACTATCACTAGCTGATACTTCCAACCATCAAAGATACTTCCAACTATGTACGGAAAAAAATTCGCGGCGCCACCACAGCTTCCAAATGGAAACAAACTGCACAGTTCATCTGAGTCTAAACCAGGGATAAATAATTCATTTATGTCTAAACCAGAGTCCTTGAAATGTAAAATTATCAGGCCTCTTGCTAGCTCGATCTTAACCTACTCAACAATGTTATCAACAGTAAATCAGTGTTAAGACTATCTTCGGACTTCATAGAATCGTAAGAGCTCATTTTATTAGCGTAAGAGTACTGCAGGAGCAAAGAGTCCTTCTGTCAAAACAAGGATTTTTCATTTAAATGAGACCAGAAAAATTAGAACTTACGTAACAGAATTAATCAAAATTTCAACGAAAAGGGCTTTTACCAAGCTCTTTAATACTCGCTATCAAAGAGTTTATATTGTTGGTTAACGGCGAGGCTAAGTACTCTGCTACGAGTTTCAGTAGCTTTGCTGGTATTGATTTGATTTGATTTGATTTGATTTTATTAAGGAGGGTTGCCCTTCAACAGAGTTGTTTTACAAGGGGCCCTCCACATAAAAACATTACTTACAATATACAATATACAATACCGAATAAAAAGAAAAATTACAATATAAAAACCATGATATAAAAACCTAATACAAAATTTACAAAATCTAATTTAAAAGAAAAAGAGAAAGACCTAAATAGATTTTTTAAAACTATTCAGGGAAGATGCCTGTTTAGTATCAGCAGGAAGGTCATTCCAAGCTTTTGCTCCTCGATAGGAAAAACATTTTTGCCCATTACTTGACTTTTTCATGGGTAGTCTTAGATCTGTCTCTGAATCGCGCAGGAAATAGGAAGAGCACTTTGAGTTTCGGATGAAAAGGTCACACAAGTATTGGGGAGCCAGTTCATGCAGGGACTTGAAGACCATTGTTTTAGATTCGCTGGTGATGAGTTCTTCAATGGTCTTCCAGCTCAGCTGGTCGATAAGTGGTCTGCTTGGGGTGTCAAAGTTGCTGTTGGTTATAATTCTAGCAGCTCGATTTTGAAGTTTTTGCAACTGATTAAGCTCAGTCGAACCGGCGCAGCCCCAAACAGAGCAACAATATAGAAAGTGTGGCTCCATAATACCTGTGTAAAGAGTCTTCAATGTTTCCTGTCTTAGGAACGTCTTGGCATGTTTTAAAAAGCCAATAGCTCTAGAAACTTTGGTAGAAACAGTCTTGATGTGTTCCTTCCAGTTTAGAGAGTTGTCGATCTGCACACCAAGGTATTTTGTTTTTTGGATTATTTCGAGCTCATTGTCGCGAATCTTCAAATTCAAATCTTCATTTCGACTTTCGAGGATATTGTGCTTTTGCTTGGTGGAAACAAGCATGGAATTTGTTTTTGCAACGTTTAAGGAGAGTTTGTTGCCTTGAAGCCAAATGTCCAGTTGTTTGAGATCGTTATTAACGGCCTCTTTCAGCTCATTTATATCCGAAGACTGGTAGCACAGACTTGTGTCATCAGCATACATGGAAACGGTTGAATTTTGGACAGCTTGGGGTAGATCATTGATATAAATAAGGAAAAGAAGGGGACCCAGACATGAGCCTTGTGGAACACCAACATCTATACCCTCAGTTTTTGAGCTGACACCGTTGACCCGACAGAATTGTTTTCGATTGCACAGGTATGATCTAAACCATGCGAGTTCCCGCTGTTGGACACCGTAGTGTACCAACTTCTGGCAAAGAATCTCATGGTCAACAGTGTCAAAAGCTTTTTTAAGATCAATGAAAACTAGGCCTACAAGCCGACCAAGGTCCAGCCCATTGTACCAGTCATCTGTATTTTTAAGTAAGTGGGTTACAGTAGAATGGAGGCGTAAGTAGGCAGATTGCCCAGATGAAAACAAACCATTATCTATCATGTATATGATCTGGACCAGTGGAACAATCACTGCGAAGGCTATGTAGCTCATTAAGGAACTTCTCTGTAACAAACTGGTCTGATGTCGAATGTTGTATCATTGTCTATTGGAAGGCTGCCAATGGTCTCTTCAATTTTGCTGCATTGCTCCTCTTCTGTTGGCTTTGATCCTACCGTGCGTTCGGCGGTTGATAAAAAATTCATTGCGTGGGTTGCATTGGTCGTGGGTCGTGGGACGTGGGTAACGTTGCGTGGGTCGTGGGTAAATTTACGTAGGTCGTGGGTCCTTTTTACCGATAATTTTGCGTGAGTAATCTTGCGTTGGTCAAATTTCTTGCGTGGGTACGTGAGTGGCACATTTTGCGTGGGTTGCCCTTTTTGCGTGAGTCTTATAGCAGCATAACAGCTTTCATCATCCATTCAAAGCTCGCTACGTTGTGCATGAGTTCTAGTCGATGATGCTTCTGCCCTTGTTATGAATTTGAAAAGCTTATACTAATTGCTGCGCCAAGACGATTTTGATAGTGAAGGCGAGCTGTGTCTGTCTGTCTGTCGTCAAACATGTGACTTTGCATGATGTGATCATGTGCATTTCAGATGCGCTGCATGCACAATAGATCATGTGTTCATGTGGTCATATATCCTTCACATGCCTGCAGAATAGGTTTTCTGGTGTGTCGTTGTAGGTTGAACAATGAAATAACAGCGTCAGGCCCCAATACTGACCTACAGTCATGTGCTCAATTCATGATCATAAAAAGAGGCCATTTGATTGGATAGTACTCTTAGGCCCCGTTTACACGGTGCAGGACAAGTTTTTATCCGTACAAGTTTTTGTACGGATAAGTTGCGTTTACATGGTACCGGACAAATATTTCTTTGCTTTGCCTTTCCGTTTACACGGTGCCTGATCTGAACGTATTTCTGTGCTCATGACATGCGCACTAAAGAGCAAATCATATGTCGTGTGTTGTCTTTCGACATTCTGAAGTTTTTTCTCCATTCTTCCGGTACAACAACATCCATTACGAGACTCCTCCGCTATGCACTAGTCCTTCCCAGTCTTTCCCAAAAGGAGATCTTTTTAGGCTTGTTCGCAATTTCTTCAGCTCCAGCGTCTGCTGCAGTGGTAACTTCCTGACAAAACAGCCAATGTTGAGGAATGAACTTAACGGGCAAAAACAATCCTGTTTGCAATTAAATATCTATTTCTTTTTCGTTTTTGATCAGGTTAATCACCAATTTCAGAACTACATAAATTTTGGCGCAAGAAACACACTACAGCACAAAAACACAAGCTTTGCCATATTTGCTCTGCCTCATTTTGAGAGAATTCTACCCTCCTTGTGAATCCGAACAAAAAGAAGTTCGGGAATTTGCGTTTACACGGTGCCGGACAAGTTTTTATCCGTACAAGTTCACAACTTGTACGCTTTCGTAGCAGTACAAGTTTTTGTCCGGATAAACGAACAAATATTTGTACGGATAGGGACGTATCGTGTAAACGCAAGCCCTATCCGTACAAAAACTTGTACGGATAAAAACTTGTCCGGCACCGTGTAAACGGGGCCTTAGAGACTTTGCTCCTAATTTTTTGTGATGAGAATATTTGATGAGAATTGAACCAATGAGCTTTGCTATTCGTTGAAAAATGATAGGAAAATCTTTTGTTTTGTTGATGACAGTGGAGACAAAGCCTCTTAATCCGCCCATTGCTTCGTGGAAAGGCAACTATTTCTGGGGAGCGAGCTTTTATGAGTGAATTACGGTCCATGAAATCAAGGTCCACGGAACTGCGGAACGAGAAAAGGATTATTATTATTATTATTATTATTATTATTATCAATTTCTTTTTCGTTGGTTAAAATAACAGATAGCTAAAAATATTTAGCTAATTAATTCCAACGCTAAAAATGTATGTTACAAGTGTAGTAAAATATTTAGAAAATTAAACTATTTACAATCCATCAAAGTATACAATAAAAACAAATTCTAAAAACATTATAAAAAGCCCAAATTCGGAATAAAAGTGCGACACAGCTTGCATGGACAATTTTCTCCCTTCCAATCTTTTATATTTGCTTTAAACTGAGCAAGGGATTCAGAGTTTCGTATTGTTTGCGGTAATATTTGCCATAGTTGTGGACCTTTAAATCTGACGCTTTCTGTGCCATTTCCGACCGATCTCACCCTAGGTTGAACGAAATCGTTATTGCTACGCAAATTATAATGACTTTCATTTTCTAAGAAAATTTCCTGCATGAAAGAAGGATTCAGGTCATTTCTAGTTTTGTACATCTCAGTCATAAGTAATTGAAGGTTCTTTGTATGAATAGTAACGGCACAGTCCTTTTCTAATAGTTCACTATAAGTTGATTCGGCATCCTTATAAGTTATTCTCAAAGCCCTTTCCTGTATTTTGTTAATTTTTTTGTTCAGCTGCCTGCTGTGAAACATCCAGATTAAAGGACAGTATTGAAATTGACTGGTAATAAAAGCCCTCATGAGAGTTCTTTCTTAATTTTTTCTGATCCATGTATGGTGATATGCGAGCAAGTGCATAAAGTTTATTGCTAGCCTTTTGGCACAGTTTGGAAACATGACTATCGAAGGAAAGTTTGCTATCAACTTGAACTCCGAGTAGCTTCTCTTCAGAGCTATTTACAACGTCAGCACTTCCAATCCTCACAGTAACAGGATCGTCACATCTCTGCCCAAGAACCAACAAATGGCATTTATCTGCATTTAATTTCATAAAGTTGTCGGCAAACCATTCTAAAGCTATACTACAATCATTTTCAAGCCTATGAACTATATTGTCAAGGTTCTTATTGCAGGTATAGATTGTAGTATCGTCTGGATAATTACATATATCCGAGTTTTGAATAAAGAGTAAAAGATCATTAATGAAGATGTTGAATAGCAGAGGCCCTAAGACTGACCCCTGTGGAACACCGCGTGCTACGCTTTTCCAAGAACTGAATGACCCATTTACTTTAACTCTTTGTTGTCTATTTGTGAGGTAATTGTTAATTAGTGCTAATGCTTCGCGAGAGAAGCCATAGGCGTGCAATTTCGCGATCAATAGATCATGTCTAATGCAATCAAATGCCTTGGAGAGATCCATTAATACAGCCCCTGCCTTACCACCTTCATCAAGGCTAATTTTAAATTTTTCTAAGAGCCTTATCAGAGCGTGCTGGGCATTGTAGCCTTTTCGAAAACCACAGAGAAGTGACGATAAAAAGGGTGTAATATACGCAACTATTTGTTTATCCATTATTCTTTCAAACAGCTTTGAGACCGTAGGCAGAACACTGATTGGTCTAAAGTTAGTCCTAGAATTAGATGGTCCATTCTTGGGAAGAGATGTGACATCCGCGCACTTTAGTTCATCAGGAAAGGACGAATTCTCTATGCAATCATTGAAGATTTGCGTCAAAGGTTCTACACATACATCAGAATTTGACTTGAGGATTTTAGGAGGAATATTTTTGTGCGTTGTAGCGTTCTTAGGATTTAGATTCCTGACCTCTTTGTCCACAGCATCGGGGGTAACTTTCTGAAAGTAAAAGGAACCAGCATTTTGATATTGATCTTTGATTTTTAGAATGCTAGGATGATTGGAGAATTTGTGTACAGCCTTATCAATAGGATCTGTAATTCCTTCTGTTGCATTTTCATAACCACAGCTTTCATTTATACCAAGGGAATCCGTTACTGAGACGAAAAATTCGTTCATGGTTTCTGCTACTTCGAGATCGTTGGAAATAATAGTTTTATCTTCAATCAAAACAATTTTATTCTTAGATTGTGATTTGTCAGAGAAAAATGGTTTCACAGTTTTCCAGAATTTCTTATTGTCAGTGACAAGTCAGTGACAAGTCAGTGACAAGGAGTAAAGGTCATTGCAGAGGAGGGTGCTCCCAGTCGCAGCATTCCTTGACTGTTGTTATTGCTAGTTCTAATTACTTAGCTTGTGTTCATGAAGGAGAAAGAAAGCTGAAGGTACACAGCTACAAGCTATAAAGTAAGAAGACATTTCATTTTAAGTCCACGAGTTCTTCTTTCTTGTGGAAAGACAATGTCCTCAAAGTTAAATGAGCTGTGTAAAGGAGGGATAATTAGGGACTATGGTGACAGAGCAGAAACTGCGTAAAATGACGTCATCGAACAATCTGACATAAGGAAGTGTCTTGATAGATAAGCTTTTTGAAACGATAAACCAAGAGTTTAAGTCCCAAGGAACAAAATATCAAGTGTTGTCGAATTTTGGGATCTGTTGCAGGGAGCTAGGAGGACTCAAAGTTGCGAGTTTTCGCGCATGCTTGCACAGTTTCTGCTCTGTCGCCTATGGTGCAATTTGGGCCTATTTGCTGTTTGCTATTAAAATGATCGTAGGTGGAAAATTCGATTCGTGGCTCAGTCGGTGATGAAATATATACGTTGAGGAGTTGTTCAAGTTGTTTCGAGGAATAATTTGGGCTCTATCTGCCGGGGACTAAATCTCCGAACATGGTTTTGCGGAAAAGAGCCAATAATATACGAATTGTTGGTTCCAATCTCTCCTGAATGAGATTTTGTATTACTGATAGCAGTTGTGATTGATAAATGTTTTATTGATGATTCTTCTGTGCAGTTCCACATCGTATTGATTCTTTGAGATACAGTAGTTGTCATTATATTTTTAAAAGTAAAGTTTGGCCTTTTTACGGTTAAAAAGTTTAGTTTGTTTGTTATGTTGCTTCTTCGTTTGCTAGAAGAGATCAGAATAGGGTCTGAGTTGCATAATCTTTTCCTCTAAAATGGTCTTGGCATTTAAAAAGCACTTGCATGGAAATGCATAGGGAGCGAATCACAACTGAGCAAATCACATTGCGCAAGAACTGCTAGAGTTGTAAAGATCACAAATTGTGCACCATCAGTCTCATTTTGGCCTTCTTGATATCGTTTTCACTCTTTCTATGATAAGAAATCTAGAGACCATTTTATCTGAAGACCAAGAAGAGTCAGCCTAATCATTCGTCTCAAAAGCATGATGGTGAGCCCTTATGTTAAAAAATTGTGTCCTCAGATTAAACTATTTCATTATAAGTCTCTTCAGTAGAGGAAGCAGTCAGTGACATCTAACATTTTCTTCGAATTTAATTAGTTTCTTTTTATATGTTATATGTAATTAAAAGCTATTTATTGTTCGAAGTAAAATAAGTTGACAACAACAACAACAACAACAACAACAACAACTGTCCTTAGGACAATCCTTACCAAAAGTGGATTTTTGGAAGTTTGAGAATGCTTTGTCATGAAAAAGTAAGAACGTTCTTCTCGGAACATCGTCTCAATTTTGTATCACTTAAGAAGCAATTTTGAGCTTGTTAAATCTGTGCCATAAATTCAGCTTTATAATTATTGTACCTGCAAATATTGTGGAAAAACTTTAGCTCATAGTTTATGGTATCGACTATATAGATTATTCAATGGTTGCCTTATCACCGTTTCATTCGTGCTTTGTTCGCTGAACTTTGTTTGTAGCGGACAGAAACTTGTTTTTGTTGTCGTTTAACCCTGCCATGTCATCGGAATGTCTCACTGCTTTAAGTTCTGCACTGTTCAAGATTTCAGTGCCCCTCCATACCCATGATGACACTTTATTTTAAGGAACTGCTTGAGGACGTGGCGCTGCAATAAGTTCAAAAGCCTCAACAGGGCCGTAGGAGCGTTTTTCAGATTGGAGGGGCACCAATTCGCGGCGGGTCCAGGGGCGGAGCTCCCGGAAAAAATTTTCAGGTGTCATGTCCATTTTTCTCTTGGAAACGCCCTTCTGTGAATGCTGAAAGGTAATTTTATGTATGGTCAGAGGTCCGCAGGTGAAATAGGAAATTTATAAATCCAAATGTATTTCAAACAGGCTAGCTGAAACTAAACTGCGACACAAGAATACTTGGTCAAAAGAATTTAGATTGTTGAAGTCTTGGTACTTTTTGTGCCACTTGCCAAACGGCTTCTGGTGTCAACTGAGCTGAACTTCCTAAATTATATTTTGTTGCATTGGAGTCTACAACGAATTCCTTTGTTGTTGTTGACCTGAGATAGGTCTTGATTTGCAATACACACTTCATAAGCCCCTTAGTGATTGCTTGAACTGTCTAATTAGGAAAGGAATATGGAAAAAAGCTCTCATTTCTAGATTCCCAGTTAGAGTGGTTTATATTGATCTTCCTATCTCACCTAGGGGATGTTGACAGTACTGAAAGAGGGAGGGCACGAGGGAACACTTTTTGGAGAGTAATTTCATCGTTGGTTCAATAAATTTTCTACGTTATATTTGATGAATGAAAAAATGCAACTTTTGGAAATTATGGGGGGGGGGGGGCCGAGCCCGACCGGCCTCAATAGCTGCTACGGGCCTGGCCTCAATATCTAGAGGTAATGCACAAAGCAGCGAGCTTTGAATGGATAACGAAAGCTGTTATGCTACTATAAGATTCACACAAAAAGGACAACCCACGCAAGATGTGCAACTCACGCACCGAAAAATTTGACCCACGCAAAATCGGCTACCCACGCAAGAAATTTGACCCACGCAAGATTACCCACGCAAAAGTATCGGTAAAAGGGGCCCACGAACCACGTAAATTTACCCACGACCCACGCAAAGTTACCCACGTCCCATGATCCACAACCCACGACCCACGCAGCTTTTCAGACCCACGCAACCCACGCAACCCACGCAATTTAGTACACTCATATCAGTGGTCCGGTCCCACTGGTGCTCTCACCTGTTTTAGAGGGTCAATCTTCGTCAATGAATTTCTTGAGATTTTTAGCCAGGTATGAACAGCCTTTCTTGTTCAGATGCAAGTTTTTAATGCCGAGGCAAGTTTCGTCAAGGTTGCTGTTGTCGATCCATTTCAGCTTGTGCATTTTTAGAGGAGAGGTCAACTTAAGTTCTTGGTAGGGAGAGTTGTGCAATTTTCATATCGAAAATTTATCCGATTATTTGGACGTGACAAAGGAGTCGTGCATAAAGTTGGAGAGTTTTCAAATTGGCTTCAAGGAATGCTGCAGCGAATACAGCTGCAAAATGTTGAGAGAGAAGTATCAAAAGACTGTTTCTGTTGCGTTTCTCAGTACGAGTGTTCCTTACTTTTTGGTGACTTAAGAGTTTATTACCAAGCTAAGTGCCATTCCTATGGATTTTGATGGGGGGAAGACTCATGGTAGAATATTTAAGAAACAGAAAGATTCGAAAAATCTGCCATAAATTGGGAAAAATTTGCGAATCCGGTCCCAAATTCGAAGGATTTTTGGATCTGAAAAATTCTCGTACGCCTTTTCGTGGAGTGATACACCCTTGAATTCAGGGACCGCGGTCAGGACTAGTTCTAGCAACAACCGATGCCATTACAAAATCGAAAAAAGGAAGGTAGGAGATTTTCAATGAACCTAGAGCAACAAATCTTTCGAAAAGGACGTAATGAAATCAAAATAAACTGAACCTATCGAAGCAGATAATCTAGTTAACCACTCTAGAACAAAAGCTCGGATTTTGCAGATTTTGATGTGATGCTGGGAAAGCTCAAATGAATTCAAAGATTATTTATAATCTTCAAGAGAAAACAGTCAGAAAATTGACAACACGATGAAAACAATATTCTTCAAATCTCACAGAACTGTCGCAACTGGTACTCAGATGCATCAAGGAACATTCAAGATACTGCAAGATTCAATCTGAGACAGAGAAAGATGAGAGACGAAGAACTAGCATACCTAAGCGACGCAAGGACAATCAGTACCAGCAATAGAAATGCTGGTAGCTGGACTTCCATCATAGACTTACAGCATCAACTGGAGCTTGAACTCATGAGCCACAGGACACAAAGGATTTGGTGATCGGGCCTAAGCTACTCCCGTAGTGATTACTTGGAACAACATAATTAATTCAGTTTGTAATCAATATCTAATGATGTAACTAAGGAATAGTAAGTAAGTAAGTAAGTAGTAGTTTTATAGTCTTTTATCTAGCCAAAGGCTACTCAAACGACTTTACACCTTACCCCCTGGTAGCTATGCTTTGTAGCATACAGCAGGGTGCAGCCACAGACGGCGCTCATAACTGCGGACCAGGTACCCATTTATACTCCTGGGTGGAGAGAGGCACAATTTGTGTTAACACCTTGCCCAAGGATGCTATCTTCAAATGTGGCCAGTGCAGGTATCGAACACACGACCCTTGGATCGTGAGCTTGACGCCTTACCACTGTGCCACCGAAGTCACAAAGCCTTGCTCGTGTTGTTCTCTGTCATTTCATAACCTTGCAATTACTGCCAAATACAGCCAGCACCAGAGCTAGATTCCCCTTCCACGACAGAACACGACGAAGTTCCTGTGAACGTTTGCAAAATGTATTTTCCCTCCTCCGCATTCACAAAGGTGAATTGCTATACGACCCTGACATCCACAAAGGTGAGTGCGGAGGAGGGAAAACACATTTTGCAAACGTTCACAGGAACTTCGTCGTGTTCTGTCGTGGAAGGGGAATCTAGCTCCGGTGCTGGCTGTATTTGGCAGTAATTGCAAGGTTATGAAATGACAGAGAAGAACACGAGTAAGCATTCCTTAGTTAAATCACTAGGTATTGATTGCAAACTGAATTAATTATGTTGTTCTAAGTCACTACTACTGCGAGAGTAGCTTAGGCCCGATCACCAAATCCTGCGTGTCCTGTGGCTCATGGGAACTTACGTGGTTTCTTCGTTGTATGGAGAGCGAAAGCGACATGGCAATGGCTCAAATTCATTAGACAAACAATCAGCTAACTATTTACCTCTGCAAATACTTTACTGCCGTGTGCGTAAATTACCAGACAAATCTCTTCAACTGAATTTGAATGGATTTGAATCTGAATTTGAATCTGTTTCCAAACCCCTTACTCAATTTAGTGCTACAGTAATAGTCAAATTTGACATGAACTTTCGGCACCGTCTCCTACAAAGCATGAGAATCATGATAGCAAAAATCAAATAAAAATACTCTGCAAAAATAAATTTGGAGAATAGTTCAGTTTTGCTACCGTACTGAGAATCAAGAATTTGCGATTTGTCTCACCAAGGGGCCTATAACTCTATGAAAAAGCCCCGTACGCCTCTGGCAAAGATACTACCAATAAAAAAGCTACTACAGAGTCCTTTTCTACTTCTAGGTTTCCGATAAAGTGTAAGTTGCGGCAAAATGATGGGATACTCACTTTCACAGCGACGTCTGATTTCAGAAAAGCCAAGAGCAGTGGATGGTAAAGCTATATTTTCAGATGTGTCTCTTGTGATCAAGCCGAAGAACACGACCATGTAGTGTGATTTTTTGTCGTCCAACCTCCTTATATACACTTTTCAATGCGATGTATATGTAAATGTACATAAAAGGAAGTGACACCTCGTTGCTAGGCAACACTTGACGTGCCTTCGAAACTTGGAACGAAACAATGGTAATCTTAGGAATGAATGACTTCTTGAAACTTAAAATGAAGACAAGACCAGGCCCGTCTGAAACGGAGGAGTCTTCTAAACCGAGAGGGTCGAGAGGGTGGCGAGGGTCGAGAGGGTCGAGAAGGTGGGGAGGGTCGAGAGGGTGGCGAGGGTAGCGAGGGTCGAGAGGGTAAGGGAATATAAAGACGAGGTACAGCAGTAGCACACATCCATTGATACATGTATCTTTATACGAAACCGCTTATAAGAAGCTCAAAGAATTCCAAAATGCATTTAGTCGCACTTGTTTCCTATGCCACACTTCTCGGAAAGGCTTCAAAACAACTTGTTTTGAAATGTTCAGGAGGCAGATCTGGTAAATTTAAGAAACTTCCTGTAACGGCCCAAATTTTTAGTGCTTGTAAGATGATACTCGTAGACCGAAGCCTAGCCAATCGACAAGAAACGACTAGAAGAGGGGGCTCAGAATATGAAGTGAGATAGAAAATGTTTGAAGTGTAAAAATCAAACAAACGTTCATACAAAATGATGCTTGTTCTTTCCCTGCTTGTTCTTTCCCTGTTTTTTGTATGCTTTCCCTGTACTCGTTTTTAAGCGGACTTAAAAACTGTGTCGGTTTGACAATTTTGAGGGACACTTCTGCTAGAAAACGGGTACCAAGGAGAGATTTGGGCTCTGAGGGAGCAATTGCCCCCTAAGTTCACTTTATATCTGCCACTGTGACTTGGTACAAAATTTCTCATTGCTCCTTAGACCCTTGGAAAGGATATATTGTAAATTGCTGGGCTAGCCATCAGCAAAGACAGACTCGACACATAGAAAGCAGTCTCGCTTTTTCCCCTAAATTCATGAGGACAGCAACCTAAGTTCAATGGAATGAGCAAAGGATAAGGAGACTCTTACTTCAGAATGAGTTTGGTGCTTGTTGTTCGAGAAGACAACTGGCTTACGATATACAGCAATTCATAATTAAAAGAATCATCAGGCGCGGAGAAGTTAAAGTGCCAAAATTATGAGACTTTGGGACATGGGAACATACACTTCTCGAACTGCCTTGCGGCCTTCTTTCAAGACATGCGACCTATAAAACATGACAGAATGAGTACATATTAATGAACGTAGACAGTACAGCTAAATCTAATACAAGGATTCCACATTTCATATGATCTCATAAGGTGACTTTGAGCTCACAAGGTCTGACTAGCACGACTTTGAAAGTAAAATTTGACGACCACGATTCCTTAATTTTAGGCCAATCTATATAGCAAATGTTTCTTGTAGAGTTCCTTAATCTTTGGAAGGCTGAAATTCATAGTTTAACACATTTCATAAAGAACTGCCCTTTGAACCATGAATTGTACGAAACAGCCAAAGAAAGAAATTCTCAAAGGTATTTCTGACAACCTAATAAATGGTAAAATCCAGCGCCTACCCTAGGCTACTCTCGCCTACTCTCGCTTTACCCTTTCGTATCTCGCCTACCATCTCGACCATCGCCTACCCTCACAACGCTCTCAACCCTTGCTACCATCTCGACCCTCGCTACCCTCATCACCCTCTCGACCCTCGCTACCCTCTCGACCCTCGCCACCCTCTCGACCCTCGCTACCCTCTCGATTTAGCAGACTCAAGCCAAGGTCGTAAGAATGAAGATTCAAACTCGTATATATTCGAGGAAGCTACCATAATCTATCGAAATGCAATATGTTTTGATGTCATACAAGTCAAAAATTTCAAAATCTTCATGGAAAGACCCTAATTAGCCGTGATCCTTTGCCTCACTTAATGGCATATTTCCCAAAAATGGGGCGTTTTCCAACGATCTAAAGGGCGTGGCCATGAAAAATTTCCCGGGGGCTTCACTCGCAGCGCGTTTCAGCCCGCCCCCCAATATCAATTTCGTTCCGACGGGCCTGAAGACTGTTAAATTTTCACAAGAGAGCTTTGACGGTGAAGATGGTGAAAAGGAAAGACTTTTGGCCAGTGAGGTGTAATAGGATGGACTGATGATATGAAATTGGAGAGTGTAGCGATAGTTTGAAATACAGAGATGAAACCAGAAGGGGACTTTAAGGCCTGTCTACATGTCTGAGAGCTTTCGAACCCGGGGTTGAGTTTCAACCCACTTTGCTGAGTTGAAATTCCATCCCATGACTCCTAGCATTCTTTTATCGATCACAGTTTTCAATTACGTGGAGTAAAAAATTCTCAAGAGGGGGGTGACAAGAGGGGGGTCTTTGGTACCGGTACCAACTCATAAGGTACCAGGTTCCACCAAAATTGAAGGTATTGGTACCACCAATTTTGGGGGAGGGAGCTATCATGAATATGACGAATTCTGGAAGGAGGTCTACGTCAGTTCCTCGTGAAACCAATGGGCAATGCCAAACCACTCCTGAGCACGTCACCGTGGCATCTGTGTCACTGTCTGCAATGTAAAAGCTAAAATTTGTTCTAGGAATTCCAACATTATCCAAGGGCGAAATTTCTATTGGTACCGACTCATAAAAGCTTGGTACCGGTACCCCTACCTTTTGTACCAGGTTCCACCACATTTGCACAATGTTGTACCAGGTACCACCCCCTCTGGTACCATGGTATCACTACCCTGTCACCCCCCTCTCTCAACCCGGAGATGAAATCATGTCCAGGGCTTAACTTTCATCCCACTGAGGTGTTAATCTTTACCAGCAGTGGCGTGCTGGGGCTCATTCAGCAAGGGGGGCAAAATGTGAAGATGGCGCGCCCCTCATTAGTTATTGCTCAAAACATGCTCAAAATATTCCTACTTTGATGCATATATAATATAATATATATAATATGTAATATAATTGAAGCTAACTCTCCATTTCGGAGCAGTTACCCAACTACTACTTTGGGTATCACAAGCTAGTGCTAAAATTTTGCCAGTTATTGTTGTTATTCACTGGGTAAGAAATCTTTGAAGGGTTTTGTTGATGCTTTTTAGAACTTCGGAATTATTTGTATCTAAACAAATCTTTTCCGTCTTGGGTCTTTGATAAAAATTAGGACAATCCCATAGATGTTCAATATATTCCTCATGAGACCCACATCTCCTGCAAAGAGAATCAGTGTACTTTCCTTTGTAGTTTGCTCTTAGGTCGACCATGTTTAATTTTAGTTTCAGCAGGGATGAGGCTTCTTCACACCCCAGATACTCTTTCATTCCAAACTTACTACCCTTTATAAATCTAAGTTTAGTCTTCTTCATATTCTTAATATTATTCTCTGTGATTATGATCATTTTTCCCTAACAACTTTTTTCCATTGTTGTTTGGTTAGGTTTTTGATCTGACATTCTTTGAGGTTAATATCAATCGTTTTTAGGTCACTGATTACTTCTTTATACCAACAGTTTGGGAAATTTAACCTTTTTTGCTCTTCATAAACAATCTTGGTTAATCTACTTTCATTCATGCTTAGTATCTTATGGAAGTACATTAATGGCTATTAGCAATCACCGGCCCCGGCCCCCCGGCCCCGGCCCTCGGCCCTATGGCACTCGGCCCCGGCCCCAGAAATTTCATGATGGAGAGTTAAAATTTTGATACCAGTCTATTTGTTATGCCAAATTGTAATGACGAACAAATGCTCAAATGAAGGGTGACAAGTGTTAAAGAGAAACAACGAATAAAATGCAATGTTTACTTGTCTTGCGCTAAATCCTGGGGCCGTAGTTTTGCAATCTTGTCTTGGCGCGCATTTTGCTATCATGTTCTCTTTGTTATAAAATGACGTATAGCGCTGATCACGTGAAAGCTATCAAGGGTTGAAGGTGGGCTAATTTGAATATTTGAGTTGTTAGGCTGGTGGGAGTGACCGCTTCTTCTACTCTCTAGAACTTGACAAAGTACGGTATTTTCCTTTTGCCCTCAAATGCACAAATTTTGCAGCCTGTGTCCCAGACGCCCCACACTTTTTGAAAGTTAAGAGAGCTCGCAGTTGGTATATGATAGTGTATATTTTGTTTCCTTCATCTAGTACGTCTTGCGGACGCTCTCATATTTGTGATTTCGCTATTAAACTTCAGGAAACTTTGAGTGAAGCTTTAAGTCACAAAGAAACGGCAGTTTCAGCATCAAACGAACTAACATAGCGTCAGCAATGTTAAGATTTTCGAGACCAACTCGAGATAAAAATAATAGGAAGATATTCACTGCGAATTGTCTTCAAACTGAATGCCTTACAGTTGGTTTCAAGTCTGCTTTGCAGACCGCGTGCGGAGGATAGGGAAAGAAAAGAAAAGACATACAAGTATATGATAAAGGTTTCTTATGATCTTGGAAGTAAATCAACGGTGTTGGAAAGCAGCTTAGCGAAGGTGCAGGTAAATGTGAAGTTGCATTTCTTCCTCCTCGTCGTATTCTCCCTCCCTCACGGTCTGCACCGCAGACTACAGGATACTGGTTTCAAGCAGCTTCTAAGCACCAATATCCTATCCCTGTTGGTAAAGACTGCAAGAAAAATTTCTAGAAAAGTCATGAACACTCTCATGACTTTTCATCAGAACAATGACATAACGAAAACAATGGCTAACAATAGCCTTTGTCTACGATGGGATTCCTGGAGACAATAGGAATATTGAGATGCGCGCCAAGACAAGACTGCAAAATTACGGCCCCAGGATTTTGCGCAAGACACGTAAACATTGCATTTTATTCGTTGTTTCTCTTTAACACTTATCACCCTTCATTTGAGCATTTGCTTGCCATTACAACTTGGCCAAACAAATAGACTGGTATCAAAATTTTAACTCTCTATCATCAAATTTCTGGGGCCGGGGCCGAGTGCCATAGGGCCGAGGGCCGGGGCCGGGGGGCCGGGGCCGGTGATTGCTAATAGCCTACATTAATCTTTTCTCCTTAATTCTAAATTCCATAGGCATCAGGCCACATTCAAGGACTATTCCATCATATGGCGTTGATTGGGGTAGAGAGTTAATTATCGTTACTGCATCTTTTTGCAACTTTTCAAGGCTTTTATATTGTTTCTTAGTTAAATTAGTCCATGTTTCACATGCGTACAGAACTTTGGGGATCAACATTGCTTCAATCAACTTTATACTGATTGCAAAACCTTGTTTTTTGAGTGCCTCTTGCTTAATAAGAAATTTTATTTCATTCATAACCCCCAGTGCACAGTTTATTCGTTTATTGATGCACAAGTCTACGGTTCCTTTGGTGTTTTTCAAGTCCCCTAGATATTTATATGACTCTACTTCTTTAATAACTTGTCCATTTAGGATTAAACTTTCTTTTTGAACTTGTTTACTTTTGCTATACTGCATCAACATCTGTTCGCTTTTATCCAGGTTAAAATTCAGGAGATTTTTCTTCTGAAATTCTTCAGCAATAGTTACCATTTCCTGCATTTTTCCATGAGATATAGAAGCAATCAATATACCACCCTGATAGAGCAGTGGAGGTGTCAGAATGTTCCCAAAATTAATCCCTAAGTTTTCTCTCTTTGCTACTTGCATTCCTTTATCAATATGATTGGCACAAATCGGGGCTGCTAAGGTGGTTCCTTGTTTCAAATTTTCCTTAATTTGAAACTCTCCTGCATGCGTCATATACTTGCATGCGGCATAGCTCTCCTGCCGCATTTTTGTCGTGGATTTATTCGCCTTCAATGCTCGGTACTGCAGTAGAGATGCATTAACCCTAATACTGCAGGGTCACACGGTAGCTCACATTCCTGTAGGGGGGGGGGATTTTTCCCCACAGTGAATAATGCCTCTAATTCAATAAATGTTTGGATAATTGCAAATATTGATGAAATGCGTACGGAAGCCCATAAGGGCCACTGCAACATTCAGAGCGTACCACGCCTGCAACATCTCAAAAAACAACTGCTGCATTCAAAATAAGCCTGCTGCATTTAAAACAGGCCTGCTGCATTTAAAACAGGCCTGCTGCATTGAAGAAAAGCCTGCTGCATTGAAGAAAAGCCTGCTGCATTGAAGAAAAGCCTCTGCATTTAAAACAGGCCTGCTGCATTGAAGAAAAGCCTGCTGCATTTAAAACAGGCCTGCTGCATTTAAAACAGGCCTGCTGCATTTTACAAGTTTGCTGCATTTAAAACAGACATGCTGCATTCAAAACAGACCTGCTGCATTCAAAAACTAGCTTGCTGCATTTAAAAGTAAAAACGCCTGCTGCATTAAATAAAAGCCTGCTCCTGCATTTGAAACTCGAGCGGCTCTCCCATTATGGCCTGACGGTTCAGTCGGTTTGACGGTCTTACCGAATGGCTACCAAATGGCCCTATTCGTCAAATACATACACATATTTTTTATACGAAACTGCTCGCAAGAAACTTAGCTCTCAGATCACGAAAAATTAAGAAACTCCAATGCTGGGAAAATATAGCTTAAGAAACTATTTGTTTTGATAAAGATCTTTGACACATTTCTATTATGTCTTCATTTGTTTCCTGCAGTGATTTTTACTGGAGTTGAGAGGCTTAAACATTGTTTTGAAATTTTCAAGAGGGCACAAGTAGTACACATGAAGATTGTTATGAAGCTTTTAAGAAACTGGTAAGAAACTTTGAGTAGTCAAAAATCTGATAATTTTAAGAAACTTTCAGTATTGGCCCAAATTCTTTGTTTCTTACACAAAAAAATGCGTACTGCTAATTGGGGGTATTATAAGATCATAAATGAATTTTGAAGTTTCCTTGCTCTTTTCCATTAGTTTTGCATTAGAAAATCATGAAAAGCTGCAGAAAATTTTCAATACTAGGTCTTACCAAATGATCCAATTTTAGATCCACTAACTACCATTTGAGGGTTTCTGTAAAAAGTTACTATCATTTGAGGGTATTTTTCAAAATTTTCTGATTGGACCCCTTTTTATGGGGGGGGGGGTACTTCCATTGTAGCCTATCAAGTCTAATTGTCAAAACAATGTTTATTAAAGCCTCTCAACTCCAAATGACATCACTGAAGTACCTTCTGAGTAATGTGATACAGGAAACAAATGAAGATAGAATAGAAATATGTCAAAGATCTTTATCAAAACAAATAGTTTCTTAAGCTATATGTTCCCAGTATTGGAGTTTCTTAATTTTCGGTGATCTGAGAGTTGAGTTTCTTGCAGGGCCGCCGAGAGCTTTTGGGGGTCAAGGGGCAATACTGTGAAATGAGGCCCCCTGGAAGCGAAGCGAGCAGAAAATTTATTCAATCATGGTCATCAGATTGGCTCAAAATGCACTTCAGAGCACTTTCTACGGTCAAAATGTTAAAAATCTTCAATTATCAGGCCCCTTAGACCCAAACTGCTCCCTTGCCTCCCTCTCGGCGGGCCCTGGTTTCTTGTGAGCAGCATTTGATTCTTTTTAAAAAATACGACTTTGTACTAGAAGGAATATTTAACAACGTTTCGAGCATTACTCTTCATCAGGTGTGAAAGACACCTGACGAAGAGTAATGCTCGAAACGTTGTTAAATATTCCTCACACCTGATGAAGAGTAATGCTCGAAACGTTGTTAAATATTCCTTCTAGTACAAAGTCGTATTTTTTAAAAAGAATCAAATGTTTGCAGTATACTAACGACGTACTACACGCAAAATCAAGTTTGTTATTCTTGTGAGCAGTTTCGTATAAAAATACGTGTATATATTTGATAGGGCCATTTGGTAGCCATTAGGCCATAATGGGAGAGCCGCTCGAGTTTCAAATGCAGGAGCAGGCTTTTCTTCAATGCAACAGACATTTTTACTTTTAAATGCAGCAGGCTAATTTTGAATGCAGCAGATCTGTTTTGAATGCAGCAGGTCTGTTTTAGATGCAACAAACTTGTAAAATGCAGTAGGCTTTTCTTAAATGCAGCAGGCCTGTTTTAAATGCAGCAGGCTTTTCTTCAATGTAGCAGGCTTTTCTTAAATGCAGCAGGCCTGTTTTAAATGCAGCAGGCCTGTTTTAAATGCAGCAGTTGTTTTTTGAGATGTTGCAGGCGTGGTACGCTCTGAATGTTGCAGTGGCCCTTATGGGCTTCCGTAAATACGTCACATGTAGTTGAAATATTAGTACTATGTGGACTTTATCTTATTTCTAAGCACATTTTTCGTATGTTTTCAATGACGTCATGATTCAGTCACACATGACAAAAATGGACTTAACTCCCGTAAAAACAGCTGCTGAGGCTAAATTTTTAGCTTATCTTAGTCCTCTTTCAATTAGCTTTCGAATGCTATACCACACAACGGAATTAAACGAAAATTTATTTTTCCAAAACTTGGGTCACATGAGTGATGACTTCATATTTTTATCACGTCTCAAAAATTTTTTTCATCTAACCATAATAATGAGGACCGATAGATTTTATTACATATCTATGAGGATTTATCAATAAAAAATTGCCTTGTATATCAAAACTTTAAAAGTTTTGAGGGTGGGGAAAATCCTCCCCCCCCCTACAGGAATAGGGTTAAGTTAAAAGTCACTTTATAAGATGCTGATGAATTTGGAGCGAAATGGCAAGGGACATGCAGAATGAAGGGGTCTGGGGGCGAAGCTCCCAGGAAAATTTTTGAGGACTCACCTTCTACTTTTTCTCAAAACGTCTCCAAACCATTACCATGTTTTCCAGTTCTAAAATGTATTTCGTAACAATCTTATGATATCGTTTTGCATCACCAAGAAGTTTTTGAGTTAAATTCTAACACATGGTCAGAACTTGTGAGCTTTTTGTCGTGGAAGCTGTTTCTGGGATTGTTTACAAATGGTGAGAAAAGAAAACTTAGCACAATTTACGAAGCTATAGCTATAATTTGTTTTCAAGCATGTGGTTGACATTATCGCTTGTACTCCAATCAAGGAAATGGCTTCCTTTTCTCTTTCGTTTTTCCAAGACTGGAAAAAAGTTTATCCCCCGCTTCATTCCCGTTTCGAAGTTTTTGAGGGTAGCAAGAAATCACTCACAATCCGACAAAAGTCGCCCATCTGCCTCTATTCTTGTTCTCTCCTCCAAGTTTGATACTTCCAGGCATCTCCACGTTTCTGTTTGAGTGTTCCTGAAAAACGTTTCTTCAAGTTTGAAGAAGAATCCTTGGAGAAAATTTAGAAAATATTTGACTAGCACCTCGAATAGGGCGCCTTCGGCGCCCATGTTTTGAGATTGTCGTTTTGGCGCCCCTCATATTTCACTCGCAGGGGGGCAGTTGCCCCCCCTGCCCCCCGGCCAGCACGCCACTGTCTACCAGCTGAAGGTGGGATGAAATTTGAGCCCTGGATATGATTTCATCTCCGGGTTGAGATTTCTTCCTCCACGTAATTGAAAACTGTGATCAATGATAATTATTATTATCATTATCATTATTATTATCATTATTATCATTATTATTATTATTATCCATTTCTTTAAAAGTTGGCTATTACAATATGATAGCTAAGATAAAAAGCTAATTTTGGCCAACTAAAATACAATATACATATATACATGGTTCAATAGTAGATAAAATGGTAAAATACAAAAAACTAACATACAATGAAAATATAGTGATATAAGTAATATACAATGAAAAATATTCAGCATAAAGAAACCATACAAAGTTAAAATCAAATGAAGCCTAAGTTCGGGATAAAGGCTTGACACAATCGGCAATGACGGCTTTCTCCAGACCAAGATTTGATTTTGTTTTTAAACTCAGTTAGAGATGCAGAATTTTTGATCAATTGTGGAACGGTAGCCCAGACTTGCGGGCCTCTAAAACGAATGGTTTCTGAGCCATATGTAACAGCTTTAATTCTAGGAAGACAAAAATCGTTAGAGTTCTCAGATTGTATTGACTTTCGTGTTCACAAAAAATCTCTCTCATAAAAGCTGGATTCAAGCCATTCTTGGTCTTACACATTTCGGTCATGAGACACCGCAAGTTTCTCTGGTGAACAGTTATTGATCTATCCTTTTCCATCAAAACCTCAAAACTAGATTCGTAGTCCTGATAAGTAATTCTCAGTGCTGTCTCTTCAATTTTATCAATTTTGTGATGAAGTTGTCGGCTGTGGAACATCCACGCCAAGGGACAGTACTGAAACTGACTATTTATAAAAGCTCTCATTAAGTACCTTAATTTGCATTGATCCATGTAGGGAGCAATACGTGAGAGAGCATACAACTTATTGCTAGCCTTTTGACAGAGCCCGCCAACATGATGCTCAAATGTTAACTTATTGTCGATGGTAATAACTAACAACTTTTCCTGAGTGCTATTCTGCACGGACGCATTACCAATCTTAATAGTGTCCGGTTCTTCACGAGAGGCACCCAATGCTAGAAAATGGCATTTATCTTCATTTAGCTTGAGGTAGTTGTCAGAGAACCATTTTATTACTTTTAAAGAGATGCTTTCCAGCCTTTCTACCACATTTTTTAGATTTTGGTCACATGTATAAAGGGTTGCATCCTCAGCATAGTTGCATATTTCAATATCATCGACAGAAATTAGCAAGTCGTTCAAATAAATGTTAAAAAGTAGAGGTCCTAAAACCGATCCCTGTGGAACACTTGAATTCAGTTTTTGTTTAGCACTAAACGAACCATTCATTTTAACTCATTGCTGTCTGTCACTTAAATAACTATACAAAAAGGTCAATGCATCATGGCTGAAACCGTAAGCATGCAGTTTAGCGATAAGGAGATCGTGCTTGACGCAATCGAATGCCTTAGAAAGATCCATGAAAACAGCCCCAGCTTTTCCTCCAGTGTCTAAGTATATTTTACACTTTTCAAGAAACCGGGTTAAGGCATGTTGTGCGACGTAGCCTTGTCGGAAACCACATAACATTTCTGATAAGTAATCAGTCATATGTTCCATCATTTGCTTGTACATGAGTCTTTCATAAATTTTAGAGACAGTGGGTAAGACACTAATTGGTCGGTAATTAGTCTTCGAGGTAGAAACGTCTTTCTTAAAAAGGGACGAAACGTCTGCTCTTTTCAGTTTATCAGGAAATTGGCAATTACTCACACATTCGTTGAAAACTTTTTGCAGGGGTTCAGCGCAGACGCCTAAATTAGTTTTGAGTATCTTTGGTGGGATATTGCCAAAAGTTGTAGCCTTATTTGAATTCAAATTTTTTATTTCTGTTTCAAGTTTGGAAGTACTGACATGCTCAAAGGAGAAACCAGCTACAACTGGGAAACGTGTAAGAATAGCTTTTATACTGGGATGGTTTGCATACTTTTCAATTGCTATATCAACTGGATCGATGATACCTTCCGTTGAACGAATATTGCCTAAATTCTCTGCTATACCAAGGGTTTCTGTTACAGTTACAAAATAATTGTTAAAAATTTCTGCAACCTGACGATCGTCAGAGATAGCCTCGTCATTTTCCACTAGGACTATCTTACTTTGAGACTTGATTTTGTCAGAGAACAGGGGTTTGACCGTTTTCCAAAATGTTTTATTGTCAGTGATTAATGTCACGTCCAAATTATTGCAGTATCTCTTTTTCTCTGTTCTAAAAAGTTTGACGCAAAGGTTACGTTGTCGACGATAATTATTCCAGTATTCAGCTATTCTGTTTTGGTTATACTTGTTACGCAATGTGATACGTAACATGACAGCCTTTCGAAGTGCCTTAGTCATGAAAGGTGCATCGTTAGCTCTAACATACTTTTTCTTCAGTGGTGCATGTTTATTTAATACCTTATCAAAGGCAGTTTCAAGTGCCCCATAGTTTGTATTTGAAGCATCCATGTTGCCGAGCTCATTCCGCAAGTCTTTCTTGAAAGTAGTTTGGTCAAAATTTTTGTAATTCCGGTAGTTTATGATGGAGGGATCTTGCTTTGGAAAAGTGGTTTTCAAAACGGTGACAATCATTTTATGAAAATCAGATAAGCCTGTTTCTATCGCAGTGGTGTGCTGCACACTTTGATTACGATTTGTCAAAATTAAATCAATATATCTTGGGGTCTCAGCCTTATAACAGGTAGGTTCTTTTACTATGTTCTTCATGCTATAAGTATTCAGAAAGTTCTGTAAACATTCATCTGTCTCTTCAACATTAAAATCTCCTAAAAACATGAAATTCTCATTCTTTGAGCTATACTGGTCTAAAGCTTTACCTAAATTTTCGTAGAGGAACTGCTGCGGTTGTGTTGGTGGTCGATAAACACTAAAAATAGCCCATTTTGTCTTCTTAAGGTTGATTTCGAAACAAATAATTGTGAGGGGATATCACTTCTCACATAGGCCAACAAACCCCCTCCGTCTTTGTTTCTATCTAGCCTATAGGGAGCACCAAATCCATCAATCAAGGACTGTCCCTTTGGAAAAGACGAGTCAATTTTAGTTTCAGCAACCATCAAAATATATATGTTAGTTGCAATTATGTCTCTAGGAGCTTCAAATTTATTCCTAATAGAATTAATGTTTAAGTACCCTATGATTACTCGACCTACATTCCTTAACCTCAGCAATTTTAATTTATTCTGTGCATCATCATTATCAGGGAGGTCGCCCTCAGAAGTTTCAGATGTAACTGCAGAATTCTCTTGCTCCAAATCCGACGACTGATCAGTTTCTAACGTGCTCACAGTAGTGTCCCTAATGTCCTGAAAATCCCCTTGTTGTGACTCTGTGCCATTCCTTAGTCAATAATGGCCTAAGGCCCTCAAAAAATTATTTGCTAGGAGGCGTGTTCCTTCTGCATTCAGATGTAGATTACTTCTATTTAAATGATGGATTCTGTCTATATTGTTATTATCTATAAATGGTAATTCTTCATGTGTACACAGCTGTTTTATCCTTCTATTGGTTTTGCTGACGTTTGACGTTTGCTAGGAGGCGTGTTCCTTCTGCATTCAGATGTAGATTACTTCTATTTAAATGATGGATACTGTCTATCCAGTTATTATCTATAAATGGTAATTCTTCAATGAAAGAATGAATGGAGTCATGGGATGGAATTTCATTCCGCTGGGGATGAAAAAGCTCGTCAATTTCAGTGAGACACGCCTGCTCCAATAGTAATTCAACCCCGGAGTCAAAAAAAGATTGCAATTACATCGACATTCAAGCTTTCAAGAAACAGAGGTGAAATTTCTGAGGCGTTAGACTGCTTTCACATTAAAAGCTTGTTTTTGCGTGCATGCTTTTGCTTGCGTAAACGCGCTTTTGTATGCGTTTTGCTGTTCAGATTAATATTTCCCTTGGATCCCATATAGCAGGTCACTTTTTATTTCTGAAATAAAGAGCATTCAGCAGACTTCGCTTGCACGTGCGTGTAAGTAATCTGCTTGCTAACCAACAACCTTTTTCGCATGAGCAAGCTTCTTTCCGCATGCAAATATTTTGCAGTCCGAACACTCTAAGGGATCAGTATGGCGGATTTCTGCACGCGCCTTTAAGCGCTTACAAAAGATTGTGCAATGTGAACGCAGCCTTAATCTCTGTTGCTTGAAAGCTTGAATGTCCATGTAATTGCAATCTTTTTTCGACCCCGGGTTTGAATTACCATTGGAGCAGGCATGTCTTTTTCATTTCATTTCATTTTTAATTCTTTATACAGGGTAAAAACTTCAATAACAAAAATTACTGCTTTACAGCTTGCCCTGTCAACTAAACAAAATAATATTGAAAAAGAAAAAACTGAAAATGACGCGCTTTTTAATCCCCAGGGGGAAATTGGATGGCTCAATTTTCCTACGCGTTCACTGTGATCCACAGAATCGAATTGAAGCAAAATTTGAAGTTTTAGATTCCTGCTTAATTTTGACCTTGAGAAATGCACTATAACCTATGGGTTTATTCGCTGCAAGAATTTTCAAGATCAGACGACCAAAAGCGAAGATATTGATTTTGAAGCTGGGCCTAAATCAGATCTTCGTTTGCATGACCGGCAGAGGTATGGAACTGTTTTGACAGCAAATTACAATTCCTTGTATCTAGGCTCAGACTTCACCGATCTTTTTCATTTTAGTCTCACTCTGATCCTCTCAATGTGTGCTTTGAGGCACTGCAAAGCATGCTAAAATATTTTGCCTTTTTAGGACCATTTTTAGACCATTTCACAAAGGTAATTTTCTAAAAAATTTTTGTCTTCAAAAATCCGTTGTAAAATTAAAAGCTGAAGACAAAAAAAGGATGTTTCGCTATGCTCTTCAAAACAATTTCAGCAATTTCATTTCAAAAATAATTTCAAATATGTTATACACCATGCAAGCTGTCTCGACTTTTATCATATCCGCTACCGTAGGCCAATTTAGAGTTTTTATCAAAAATCCTAGAAATCTAACAGCTTTTGTTACTTCCTTTGTGTTTTCATGGGTATCATATTGAATATTTGTTTCTGACTTGAAATGTAACGTTAAGCTTTTTGCCGATGATACATCCTTGTTTACGGTTGTCCAAGAACCAAATGCAGCTGCAGAGGACATGAACCATGACCTGGAGTTGATAAGCCGATGGGCCCATGATTGGAGGATGTCATTTATTCCCGATCCTCAAAAACAAGCTGTCGAACTACTTCTTTCGAAGAAAAGACATGAAATAGATCATCCCGTTATTCTCTTTAATAGCACACCCGTGAAAAAGGTAACTGAGCATAAACATCTCGGACTCGAAGCTTTCTTTCTCAGCTCATATTATATCTGCTATCTCAAAAACGAGAAGGGGCATTGGTCTGCTAAAATATCTCTCCAAGTATCTGCCAAGGCATACTCTAAATGAATTATATAAGCTTTATGTGTAACCCCGCCTGGACTACCGGGATGTTCTCTATCATATTCCAGCTAAAGTGTGTGAATTTAGTCAAAACATCGTTTTACCAAATCTAATTGAAAAAGTGGAGTCTGTTCAGTATTCAGCTGCTCTTGCAGTGACTGGGACATGGAGGGGAACATCGCGCGCAAAACTGTATGCAGAGCTTGGCTGGGAATCACTAAGTTCTCGTAGGTGGAGTAGACGACTTACTTTGTTCTATAAGATTATAAGGAATCTCACCCCCTTGTACACAAAGGAGCCAGTCCCACCTCTTCATCAGTCGAGCTACTCTCTTCGCAATCAGGATGCTATTGGACGAATAAAGGCAAGAACAGACAAATTTCAGTCCAGCTTCTATCCTAACTGCACCTGTGAATGGAATAAACTTGACCCTGAAATCAAGCTAGCACAGTCTCTTGCTGTTTTCAAGACAAAGCTACTCTCAATGATTGGCCCCCCTGCAAAACCTGTCTTTGGTATTCATGACCCAACAGGCCTTTCATATCTATCCCAAATAAGGGTCGGTCTTAGCAGACTAAGTTTCCACAAATTGAAGCACAATTTTGGGGACACAATTAACCCTATGTGTCCAACGAATGACGGTATTGAGGACACGGAGCACTTTTTGCTGCTTTGCCCTTCATTTGACGTTCAACGACGACATCTTCTCGCTGGAGTTTCGGTACTATTACGACAAATTGTTGAAATAAACAGCCTCCCCAACGACGTTCTTGTTCAGGTTCTATTGTATGGTGACAAAAACCTTTCAAATGAAATCAACAAAAGTATACTCGAATTGACACTAGTCTTCATCCACAATACAGGTCGGTTTGATTAAATAGATCTGAAAAGTTTGTTTACTCCACTCAGCCGCTAAATCCCTTTCTCTTGTTTTTTATTGTTCATTTGTTTATGCCTGTTTTACATTGGATGTTGGGAATTCAGTGTTATGAAATTCCGATGCCAGCCTAACTCATTTTAATTTCAATTTTCAGTAAAATCTAGCGTCCATCCCACGTAATCACTTAGCGGATGCGTCCAAAACACATCAAGTGCCGGACATCCAATGTGAACCCGATTTTAGTATTTATCTGTCGAATTTTTATTTTTTTTACGTAGTTCTTGTATCTATATTTGATTGTATATTTTGACTTAGCTTTAATTACCTGTCTCTATGTTGTGGCCATGGGGTAGTCATGGTCTTCTGCTCCTCGTCATGGCATCGTTCTTGTAGTGTAGTGCAGTAGTTCGTAAGTGCTGTCTAGGTAATATCGTTATTGTAAATTTTTAAATTGGATAGAAAAAAAATATTTGTTTCAGTTGTTGCTTGATGTAGAAATCGTACATCATGATTTGGAGACTTTTTCAGACAATTTCGGCGGGTATTTTGGCATTGGATAAACTTCGTAGACACCTTTATCAAGTCCAAACCGACAGTGGTGAAGCTAGCGGAAAATCGTCAATCAGCGGAAGCCCTTTTGCGCCGTAGGCGCAGAGTGCTCGGGTGTCCGGGGGCGGAGCCCTCGGAAAATTTTTTTGGACCACGCCCTCTTTTCCACCTGGAAACGCCTTTTTAGACCTGGAAGAAAGAAGATAAGGGATAAAAAGAAGATAAAAACTCCAATTGCTGCAGAGATGAAAATATGTCCGTGAAAGCAAAGAAAACTTTGCTTTTATTTCACAAATTGCATGCCAAAAAATTTTCGAAATGTTTTCTTTCAAATTTGATTTTTCAGTAAAAGCTTTATGTTTCTAAATGTTTATTATAGATTTAGCAGGCACTACAGTAAGGCTCCACATTTAAGAAGCAACCTAAAAGAAACTTTTAGGGTACCATGATTAGACCCCAAGAAAAGAAACCCTTGAGGCTCAAACCCAAAATGGTTTCTTGTATCTTGATTAGGTTTAAATTATTGTCTAATGATCTGAGGGCATTCCATTTCATGCAAGGTTGATGAGAAATTGCAAGCAAGATATCTTGGATTTTAACAGATTTTTACCTTTAGTTTATTGATGTTCTTGACAATCATTGGTAACATACACATATCACTAAATATGGCTAACAATTAACCCCATTCTGCCGTAACATATCTAAGATTTTCCAGAGAAACTATAGAAAATTTTTGCCTAAAAATTGAAGAAAAATATCATGGATAGAAGAAGCATTTTAGGCTGGTGTGAAAATGTGGTTTCTTAAATTATGGGCCTTACTGTATGTCAGGGCTTAAGATGTCATGCAATCATTTCAATTGAAAAGTTGCCAGGCATTTTAGTCCCCAATGAAAAGATCATTGAGTTAAGCTCAAGCCCTACGTCACAGGAATGCCCATTGCTTGAGCTTTCCATTTTTAAGCAGAAGGAACCCCACCAGCTCATTGGCAACAGTAAAACTGGGGGTAATCAAACTGCATTAGCATTGAGGCCAAAAGAAGAAATCTTGGCTGTTATTGGAGGCTTCTGTTCTGTAACAAATTATGATAATACTGCACAAACAGGAAAGTTCTCTTGGAAAATTCCTTTAATCATGATTTGTTGCTGATTGAAGAAACTTTGACCATCCAGGACAATTGCCCTGTCTGTGCTGCATTATCATAATTTGTTGCTGATTAAAGGGCTTTCCAAGAGTCCTGTTTGTGCTTACAGCATTATCATTATCTTGTTGTTGGTTGAACCAATCATATCTATGCATTCAATCAGATCCTTACTGATTGCTTCAATTTCTTGCTGATCACTTTCCAAGAGAAGTTTCCAAGAGAAGTTGTTTGTACTTGCAGTATTGTCATAAATTGATACTGACAAAGGAACTTTTGCAAGTAGATATTGATACTGTATTTTTCGTAACTTGAGCCAATGCAACAGACGATGCAAGTATTTCTTTTCACAGGGACGGCAAGTGTAAAACACATGTTGACAGGTTTAACAGGTTTACAGGTTCCAGGTTGACAGGTCACCAGGTTGACAGGTTACCAGGTTTACAGGTTGACAGGCTACAGGTTGACAGGTTGAAGAAATTGCAGGTTGACAGGTTGGAGAACAATATGCAACTTTGGAAAATTTCTGCAAAACTGTGAAATGTTTTCGAGGAATACAATAAGTTTCCTCACAGGAAATGAAAAATACGCAAGAATAGAATATAAATGAAACAGTCAAATTTCTGTAGTGAGAATAGCACAAGGACTTTAATCAACATAAAGATTTAGTTCCAAAAGTTTCTTACACCAGATATTTCATCAATTGCAAGGGGTGATCACTGCATTGTCCTACCTAATTGAATTGTACTTGATAGTGGAATTGCATTTCAGATTCACGGACAAAGTTAAAACCGAAACATTTTCCAGTGCTAGAGCCTCTCAAATTTTGGTGGTATGGCAGTTGTGAAAAATAGCCTTATTTTGAATGAAAAGGCATAGTAAATGTCTCAAAATTAATCAGAATTGTAATATGACTCTCATTGTTAGGCCAAGGTTTTGTTACTTTACAATTTCGCTTTTCCATTGTCTTATTTTCACCATATCATGTCTTTGTCAAATTTTGTTTTTCCAATTTGATGTTCCAACATCTGATAAGTAAACCTGTAGAATTGTCAACCTGTAAATCTGTAACCTGTCAACCTGGTGACCTGTCAACCTGGAACCTGTAAACCTGTTAAACCTGTCAACCTGTGTTTTACACTTTCCGTCACAGGGAACTAAGAATTTAAGCCCACTGAAAGTTTCTAGAATTGTTATACTTTGAGTTCTCAGAGTTTCTTACGAGTATGTGTATTTTTAAAAGGTGCACGATGATCGTAAAATTGTGATTTCTAACATACTTCCTGTGTCAAACTGAAGATTTCGGAAAAGTTTTTTACGCCTTTCCAATCCTCCAATGTTTGGACACTGCTGAAGTGCCTTTTGATGAGTTACGATACAGGAAGAAGTGAAAATATGGAAAAACGTGCGAAGAGTTACTTCTAAAGTATAGTTCGTGATCATAGATCAGTGTTTGGACGCAGAAAGACATCTTACGATGCTTACGATGCTATTTACTGCATCATTTGTGGAAGAAAATCGTCAAATGGAATGGAGACCAAGTATTGTCTGGTAGATACACAGAACTACAGGATGCCTCAAACAAACGAAAAAAAGGTGGGTACACTTGAAATTTTTGAGCCAAAATCACAATGTAGCACATTTTGGAGCTAGGCCATATTTCGGACACCAAAAAGAGCAGGTCAGATTTTCTCATCTGTGAAGCAAGAAAAGGCCCCGAAACACACGGTATCGATTTCATGGGAATTAGTCCGGGGGGGGGTACTCCCATTGTGGCCTGACAGGGGCGTCCAGTCAGGAGGGCCAAAGCAAAAATTTTGAAAAATGCCCTCAAATGGTAGTATCTTTTTACAAAAACCCTCACATCGTAGTTCATGAGCCTGAAAACTGGGTCATTTGGTAGCATTTAGAGATGAAAATTTTCTACGGTTTTTCAAAATGTTTTATTGCAAAACTGATGGAACAAAGCAAGAAATTTTTCAAAATTCATTTATTATTGATGCTGTAATGACTAAATTGGCGTTCGGAGGAGCGTACCGGGTTGGAACATAATAAATGGCTTCGAATCTTAGAATACCCCTAATGGGTAGTCAATTCAATTCAATTCAATTCAATTACATAAACATAACTTGCTACACTTTTATAAGGAGCGTCGTTACTAGCATCGATACTAACAGCAAAAAAAACAAAACAAAAGAAAGCTAAACTACGATATACTAAATAGCACGATCGAAAAAGAAATAAACGAATTATGGTAAACGAATCATAGTGAAAGATCACTAATGACACCGATAATGGTGCAGGAAATGTGATCAGATCAAGTCGTACTTGAAGTGGATCGTGTTTCAAAGGCACATTTAATAAAGCACGTAACCCATTGGACTGTATGTGGGCTTTCACTTGACATCATATAGATGAATTTTTGTTCTGCCGAGAGAGAGTTGAAATTTGGAACTGAATGTCCAATTTTTTCGTAGAGTTGGGTGCGTAGTGTCCCATATTTTGGACAGGTAGTTAAAAAATGTTGCTCATCTTCAATGACGTTCTCGCTGCACATGAGACATTTTCTCTCCTCTACAAGGATTTTCTCTCTTCTGCCGACTTCAATTCGCAGTCTGTGGTCACTACATCGAAATTTTGCCAAGCACCTTCTCAAAGATTTGTCTTTTATTTTAGTATAGGGCTCACGTTGAATGCGTGTTTTAAATGTTGCATAGGTCCTTAATTTATTACCTCCTGTATTTGAAGGACCAGCTGTTGATTTGATTTTTGACAACCAATAACGTTCATAACTGTTGGTTAAGATTCGGCTCACAAGCAGTTTAAACTGCTTCATTTTCATGTTTCTTAGTTTATTGGGGTTTGAATCAATTCCAAACGCCTCGAGGTATAGGCAGCAGGAGCTGACCCAACTAAAATGGCCATTTTCTTTTAAGTGGTAACTTTCGTTGAATGCTCGATTAACAAGATTGTTCCCAGTGAGATTTATCAAACGATGAAAAAATAAAAACTGTTTTTGAAGACAATCGATTATCATGGGCATTCTTCCCAAATCTCCTAAAACCGCCAAATTTGAACAACTTCTGTTAACACCAAGTATGCTTTTACATATTTTGAGATGTTGGGTTTCGGTTTCCTTTAGGAGGGATTCAAATATGAACTTAATACGTTCATTCGGGTGGCTTATTGTCTTCATTACTTTGAACTGACTTGGGCTGAGTTGTGACCAAATTTCACTGTTGTATGTTAAAATTGGTTGTATAGCTGTGTCAAAAATTTTCAATGTAATATTTGTATCGAAATCAACTTTTTGTAAAACATTTCTTACCGCAAAATATGCTTTAGAAGCCTTTTCACTTAATTGTTCAATGGCTGGGTTGTAAGAACCCGAAGAAGACATTAATGTACCAAGATATTTGTACCTGTTAGTTATTTCCATTATTTCATTTCCAACATGAAAAGTCAAATTTTTCGGAATTTTACCCGTTTTGTTAAAAACCATTATATTACTTTTGCTCAAATTCATAGTCAGATTCCACTCCGAAAAGTAAGATTCGACTTTATCGAGACATGACTGCAATCCCGAGGGGGTGGATGAAAGTATTATTAGATCATCTGCATACAGAAGATGCGACACATTCATACCATCTACATTGATCTGGTCACATTCCCCACCAAACTGTAAATCTATATCTTCAATAAACAAGTTGAATAATAATGGGGAAAGATTACAACCCTGCTTGAGACCCCTGGTTGCAGGGATGGGCTCAAGCAGCACACCATTAAGTTTTACGCTTTGATAAACGGACTTATACATAGCTAGAAGGCTCAGGAAAAATTTGCCTTCAAACCCAAGGGACCATAGCTTGTTAAAAAGCAGTTTTCTTTCCACAGAATCATATGCTTTTCGAAGGTCTATGAAAGCTGTGTACAAATTTTTTCCCTCCTTCTTTACTATTTTGTTTATGAGCGTATTTACTACAAAAACATGGTCTGCCGTTCTATGCCCCTTTAAAAAACCGATTTGATGTGGACCTATTAATTCAAATTTATTAATAGTTTGCTCAAGTCTATTTGACAACAGAGATCCATATAACTTGCCGAAGCATGAACTCACACTTATTCCTCTGTAATTGTCTAGGTTGTCTTTGCATCCACCTTTGTGGATCGTTGAGAGGATATTTACTGACCATTGCTCTGGGTACTTTCCTGATTCTAGAATTTTATTGAAGAGCACTGTAATCGCCCCGGACAAAACTTCTTTCCTTGTTTTCAAGAACTCATTTAAAATTCTATCAATTCCCGGGGCTTTGTTGGACTTGAGTTTTTTGATACCACAAATGATCTCTTCCTTCGTAAAAGGGGTGTTAAGTAGCTGCATAACATCCTTGTCTCTGTAAACAGGTTTCAGATGAGATTTGAAGATAGTAGCGTTGCTATCCGTACTGTTATCAGAGCAGGAGTAGAGGCTGGTAAAATATTCATGATATTTTTTTGCAGCTTTAGAGAACTCATTTGGGGTCATTTCGTCATCATCGTCTTTACTTTCTTTCTTAATGTTTGAAATCAAGTTCCAGAAGCTTTTCGGATCATTTCTTTCCACCGATAGCAATTTACTTTTAAGACTGGTGTCGTAAGATCTAGCTGCTTTCCGAATCAATGTCTTATACTCATAATAAAGAGACCTGTATCTAGACTGCAAGTTTCTATCAAACGGAAACCTTTTCATTTGTGATGCAAGCCTAGAAAGTCTATTCTTTGTTACCATGCATTCTTTGGTAAACCACTTCTTATGAGGCTTGTGCCTCTTTCCCTTGTTAATATACTTTCTGGTTTTTAGAGAAATTGCGCCGAAAGCAACGTCCTGGACCACGTCGGTTATTTTGGTAACCGCTGCATTTATACCTTCCTGTGTAAGTTGTATTTCAGACGCTACGAAATTAGCGAGTTTCTGTAAAGTTTCAGGAGACTGCATGGATTGTACAAAGGATTCTTTGACTGATGAGTTCCAAACCAATTTTTTGGGGGCTTGGGAGAAGTTTACTTCAGCCATTAGGTTTGGTTCAGGTGGAATAGGTCTTGTTTTTACCCTCATTGAGATACAACAATGATCGGAAAGCAGTGTCAACTTACCTACGTTAAAACGTTCAATCTTAGATAAAGAACTACTATTGACTAAACAATAGTCTATCATACTGGGTTCAGTACCTGAACCGCTATGAAGGGGGTACCGCGTAAAGCTACCAATTTCGTCACCCTTCACTCTGCCATTAGTTATTCGAAGAGACGATGCTCTACACAACTCAAGTAGCATTTTTCCACTCTCGTTGGGAGCTCTTTCGTCCATATTTACTCTTGAGATAATTTCATCTGCCTTGTAGTCTAATGGCATATCGAAAAAATTATTCATTGACGAGTCATTGTCAATAAAATCATTAATAGTGTTGGTATAACTATTGAAGTCTCCAAGCAAGAATACCTCCCCCTGTGTATTGTATTTAGCAACCTCTTGTTCTAAATTTTGAAAAAGAGTAGAGGTATCTGTCCCTACTTTTTGGAGATAAGGGGAATTTTGTGGTGGTATATATACAAAAGCAACAAATATATCCTTGTCTAGGCCAAAAAAGGATTTATCAAGTTTTATCCATATGGTTTCAGGGCTATTCAGACTAATAAGTTTAACCCCTGGTTTTATTCTCTTTTTAATAAACACTGTTAGTCCTCCATAGTAGCGACAATTCTTGCTAATTGTTCTAGTACTGGAATAGCTTGTAAAATTTTTGAGAGAAATCTCTTGTTCAGGGCCAGTATGTGTTTCTAAGAGTGCAAATATATCCAAGTTATGTACTTGTTGCAAAAAGTCTTTATCGTTTAGCTTGGAGACTTTATTTGAACCAACATTTTGGAATATGCCATTGATATTCCAAGAACCAATATCTAAAAAGTTAAAAAACTTACCTACTTCTGATAACATAACAAATTTAAGGCATGCATCGTGAGTTGGCAAGGAGTAAATCCGTGATAGTCAATTTAGAGTTAAGAAGGTGACCAAGATCCCTGCCTTGTCGTATTGTTATAAGAGCCTCCTCTTCTTCCGCCTCGTCGAAAGCCTCTTTTCTGAACCTGACTCTGTTGATTCATGTAAGGATTTGGTATTCCAAGCTGCTCTTTGAGGTTGAAACTAAAATTGCTGATTAGAAATTTTGCTCCTTCTGGATTTAGATGGACTTTGTCAGCTGCATAGAGCTTGTCATTGATTTTGCCTCTAAGTGACAGATTTGTGTTATCTATGAAATGCAAATTCTCCACATCATGGCTCCATTTTAGGAGTTTAAGATTTAACTCCTGTCTTTCCATGTCAAGCATCACATCATCACCCCTTGGGATTACTGAACTGATTGTTACTCTTGCTTTGCTGTTTCGGTTAAGGATCACTTGAACTGTTTTCTTGGCTGACTCTATGATAGTTTCCGTTGATTTGCCATCCCTAATGTCATTTGTGCCAACATGTAGCACAACATTGTTGGGAATGGTCAGGTCTGGGTTTGTCACAGCAACAGTTGCTTCCTCCCAGGTGTAGGTAGTTATTTTATCAACCTTTATTTCAGGATTTCTTATGAGCAGTTTATCTGGATCAATAAGTTTGATGATACTGTCCCCCATTATTAAGACTTGATTTGATTCTTTAGTGGGGTTCTGTTGTGCTTGGTTGCTCTCTATGTTCTTAGGTGGTCTTGTTGGATCTTGATTTTTGAGTAGAGAGTTAATGATGATGTCTTTTTCTTTTATTTGTTCCTTGAGGAAATGTGATTGATCAGAAAGGACCTCATTTAATCTTTTCGTGCTTACATTTTCACTTCTGAGAATATTTATCTCCACTTCCAGCTCCTTAATTTCTGCAGCTAAGGATTTTGAACTGTTGTCATAACGGGTTTTGCTGTGCTGAAGCTCCTCAATAACGTTTGCTTTTTGGCTGTTATCATTTCTTAGCCTGTTGTTTTCTCTTTCAAGTGACTCTGATTTATTTGCAGCATTTTGCAGCATTTGGACTTTATTGTGCAAAGTGGAAATCTCCTTATTCTTGGTTTGTATCTCCTCCAATAGAAGGGACACTTCACTGTTTTGAGAGGATATTTTTCTGAAGTCTTCACTGAGAGATTTTGATACTTGCTTTGTTGAGCTTGATATATGCTCTTTGATATTTTGGAGATGAGTTGAGAGGTCTGAGGGGATATCAAGGTGAGGAGGAGAGTGAAATTTGGCTTCCATTACATTTAGACTTTTGTTGATGTCATTTTGGTTTGAAATAACTGTTTGGAGCAGGTCATTAATATCCAGTTTTTGCAATGATGCTTGGATACTTGCAATGTCATCAGACATTTATGATATTTGATTTTTGGACTCTGACACTGGTTGAGTCCTACTTTCTTCACCAGCAATAACAGATCCATCTTGATCATGTTGAAGGTCATCCACGCTCTTAAATTTCTTACCAACCGATCTGACCAGAGTGGGTTTTGCAATCAACTTTTTATTTGGCACCTGGTGTGCATTACCAAGAGTATCAACAAGTTCCAAAATGTTTGGGAAGATGCTGTTGATAAACTGTAGGTAATTTTGACCTTGTACTGAGATTCTGTTGCTCTCTAAATGAACCGTGATCACATACCACAGCTCATTCCCCTTTAAATCCTTGACTCTGATCTCAATGTCAACAAAATTACCTTTGTCATCATGTTTGTCGGTCCATTCAACGTCATGTTGACTGCTAAAAGAATCACTGTACAAAATCTTTGTCATGGCAAGAATCCAGAGTGAAAGCCTTGCGCCCTGCGTTTTGAAACAGTGAAATGATGCCGAGGGCAGGTACAAGCCTTCTTTGAAGGCTTCATATTCGCAGGAAGCAGATTTCCCCGTTACTTTCTTCTCTTTAGCCCGTGGTAATTTGTAGAATTTCTCAACTTCTTCTACAGAGCCAAAATCATCCTTGCCCTTCGGTAGCAATGGTGTGGTGGTAGATGTCGATGACGTTAGGCCTAGGCCTAAGTCGAGATCAGATTCATCCGATATCGTCGCACACGGCTGCTCACTCATGATACTTCTGATTCCAATATTTTCTGTTAGGTATCCCAAGTTGAGGATTTGGAAATTCTTCTGACTGCATAAACTGTTAGAACTATTGGATGAATCCTTGCCGAAGCACGTGCTTTATTCATCCGCCATGTTGTCGTAATATGTTGTCGCCATGTTGTCGTAATATGTTGTCATACATGTTGTCGTAGTATGTGGTTGACAAAAAGGGCCATTTGGTAAGTTTAATAGGTAAGTTGCTTAAGTTTGATGGGTAAGTTGCTTGTTTGGTAAGTTAAATAAACGTTTTCTGTTGGGCTACGTTTATTTTTCATGCTGTTTGCCAAATAACTTGTATACTTCAATTACAATGGACAATCTACAGGCATATCTTACTGAGCCCTGATATCGAGACAAACCCAGGCCCTGATCAGGGTACGTTCAAATTTTGTTCCTGGAACCTCAACAGCCTTTGTGCTCACGAATTCATTCGGGTCTCTCTAATCGAAGCATATAATTCTTTATATAACTATGACCTGATAGGAGTTGTGGAGACTCACCTTGACAGTACTGTGGATGAAAGAAAATTGGCCCTCAACGGTTATTCGTTTATGAAAAACAACCATCCCCAAAATGTAAAGCGAGGTGGTGTTGGTCTTTATATGAAAGAATCTTTCCCCGCTAAAAATTGATCCGACCTCGAGACCCTCCCCGAATGCATTGTGTGCGAGATACAGCTCAATGTGAAAAATATTGTTTTGTAGTGCTCTACAGGAGTCCTGGTCAGACCTCTGCAGAATTCGAAGATTTTACAAACAATTTTGAACTGATGTTATCTAAAATGTCTGCTGAAAACCCATACTCTGTGGTCATGACTGGTGATTTTAACTGCAGATCTTCGCAGTGGTGGGAAAACGACATTGATAATGAAGAGGGTAAAATCTTTGAACCATTGACTTCTGATCTTGGTATGCACCAGTTGATTTCTGAGCCCACTCATATCATGGGTGATTCTAAATCTTGCATTGATGTCATTTTCACTGATCAACCGAAACTGTTTGTTGAATCAGGTGTTCACCCATCGTTGCATGAGCAATGTCACCATCAAATTGTCTATGGAGAGCTCAGTATAAAAAATTTATCACCACCTCCATATCGGCGTAGAATTTGGTTTTATAACCATGCAGATGTCCTTGCAATTCGGAAAAGCATTCAGATGTTTCGTTGGCGTGAAAGCATCGGCGACCTAATTTGTCCAAACAAGCAAGTTGAAATGATGATCGAAACTCTTTTGAATATCTTTTCCAACTTTATACCTAACAAAGTAATCACAGTTAGACCTCGGCAGGCACCGTGGATTACACAGTCAATCAAAAATTTTATCCAGAAAAAGAACAGGGCATATAAGAGTTTTGCTAGGAATGGCCGGCCCCATGATAAACTAGAGGCCATGAACCAAATGATATCTAAAGGATCAAAATTAATTGAAGATGCCAAGGATAGGTATTTTAACCCTATTTTAACCGGGTGAAAAAAGTGATTTTCTACCAGGGGGGCCTTTTTCGCCCCCCTAATTATCTTCGGAACGATAAGAGCTATGAGAATGAAACTTGCACTGTGTAATAATTAAGCGAAGGAGAATCCAAAAATAGCATCAATTAATATTTAATCACGTGATTGGTTGCTAGGCAACCAAAAATAGGGCAAATTTTGACAAAATTGAGCTATCAGGAAAAAAAGTAAATTTACATTAAATAACTGGCTAAAGTAGGCTAAAAGCTATCCAAATACTTACTTGATAGCCTTAGTTTGAGATTTCATTCAGTTTTGTATGAATATTTGTGGTTCATGATCAATTAACTAAATAAATAACGGTAATTCGATTCAATGCAAAATTGCTTCCTCAATAATAATGCTTAAACATCATCAATTTCACATAATTTGGGTGAAATCAAGTGGTTTTATCAATGTTTCAAGTCGTTACATGATTCTTCATATAAAAATTGCTAATTCGTTAGAAACATGACGTCATAAAGGTGTATGACGTCATAGAAATTTTAGATTGCTGACGTCAGCAAATATAGATAAATTACATATCAAATGAAAGTACTCATCGAGACAAATTGAATGGTACATATATTGACGATATTTGGCACAAAATAAAGAAACTAGAGCAGTTTTCACGATTTTCTTTGTGATCACTCTCCAAATATGGGCATCTGGTGGTCACGAGGTCTAACAATAGGCATTGGAATTTCTATTTTCTGATTGCCAGTTAAATTTTGGGAAAAGTCAGCAAGTTTCAGTGCCATAGCTATCATTGTTTAGGAGCTATTAAAAAAAGTTTGGGAGGGGGGCGAAAAAGGCCCCCCTGTTAAAATAGGGTTAAGAAAATAGGTACAACCTTCTATAGTCCAGGGACTGGAATCAAAAGCTGTTGGTCCTTGATCAACAGAATTCTTAAAAAAGCTAAAATATCAATAATCCCTCCTCTCCTAGAAAATGCCATTCGTAATTTTCGTTATTGTAAACTTTTTAAATTGAATATAAAAAAAAAATTTGGTAGCCAATTGGTAAGACCCTCAAACTGACTGGACCCCCCTGTTAGGCCACAATGGGAGTACCCCCCCCCCGGGGGGAATTAGTGATGTTTCACATGTGTTTTAGAAGACGTTTCAGGAATGAATTGTGTACTAAGAATGCTGGAAGCCCAGAAATGCTGAAAACGAACAAAGGTCGTGACTTTGAGGCGTCGTAACTCCTTGGAATCGGGAGATATTTTGACCGGCATCCAAAGTTGTATACCCAAACGTATGGAAAGTAGATTTCTTCAAAAAGATCGGGAAATTTCAAGCTGTTTTTTGTCCTGGTTGCATTTCATGAAGGTAGGTAAAATTTAGAAAAATCTTCACACGTTTCTTTTGTCTTCCTCCCGTATTCGCCGTCTTATTGGTCTGTGAAAACGAGATTTTGATGGTTTCCGGCCATGGGCCACGAGCAAAATTTCGCTAAAACATTTGATCTTATCTTGACACAGTCTCATTTCTGTCGAGGCATCATCATCATCATCATTTATTTATTTATAGTAGGCTTAAATCAGAAATAGCCAAATTAAAGCTAATTAAGGCCTACTTAAAAAAAAGGAAATAAAAAACTTTTTACAATGCCCATAATAAATTTTCGATTACATAAAAGTACTATACATATATTTTACAAGATAAAAGCAGAAAGGCACACAAACCAAGCACACAAAGCCTGGTTTCCATTAAATCGTAGAGATCCCCTAAAAGGAGATCGGCGACGGTCTGCGATCGCCTGCGACAATCTGCGTCAGGGGCGGATCCAGATATTTGAGTGACCGATGCATTTGAGGGGGTCTGGGGGCTCAGGAAACTTATTGGTGACCACGCCCTTTAGACTCTCGGAAAACATAGGCAACGCCCTTTTTACAATTTTTTTGGCTGGAAGACCTTGCTTTGAAGGTTACTTCAGGCACTAGGATATGAACATGTACCTCTAATCAGAGCTATTCAAGCCAGTGCTTTTCGAAGTGTTGTTCACATCTTGGCCTAGACAGGCCAAATTGCGTTGTTTACTGACTTGGTATTGCCAGAAAAGTTCCCCTCCGCGGACTGATTTATCCAGTCAACCACAATTTGGTCTTCTAACACGTTGAAGAAGAGTTTAGGTCCACTGCACTTTTCATTCAGACGAGAGGAAGCGAGACAACCAAACAGCGGACAACAATAATGATAGCAGGGCAATCTATTGCTCAATGTTAACCTTTGGACTGCATCGGTCAACCGGTGCAAAACGCTGATTTTTCTCCACTTAGGGGTCTGGGGACCGATGCATTTTGGCTATCGTTTGTTGAGAAGAAAGGAGCTGTCAAAGCTGCTATGACTGACACCGATGCACTCATCAAAGTGATTACGCAAGGTTCTCCTGTTTGTGCGTCAGCTTTTGTTGCCTTTGTCGAGACGCGCGTCACACATTTTGAATAGGGGATTAGGATGATAATGGGATTTACCGTAGCTGTTTGGAGGACACTTTATTCTTTGGATAATGGGTCTAATTGTCGGCCATGGCTTTTGTACCTGAGTCTGAGGTTGCGAGGTTGCTACGTAGAAACAGTGGCAACAGAGAAAAGGGAGCATTTGGAAAGTTGAAATGATTTGCGTCTGATAAAAAATCTTGAGCAAAGACTTCCAGATTATCGATCATGTGATACTGACCGATGCATTTGCATCGATTGAATCGGTCTGGATCCGCCCCTGATCTGCGTTGTGTTCCCGATTTATTGGAAACACTGTCTTGTGATCCTTAAGACCGTCGGGGATCGTGGATCGTAAGCGTTGGGAAAGTTGAGCTCAGTTCAACTTTCCCGATCGTCACGACTGTCGCGATCTGGAGCAAAAATTCAATTCTTGAGTTCATCAAGATCCCTTGGTGTTAAGAATTTTCAAAGGCGGGAACTTTCCTTGACTCACCTAGTACTCTGGACGAAACTTCAGTGAAGAAAATGACGAAGCGACATTTAAAAGAAAAGAAACTAAGGTGATTTCATAAGATTTATGATGTAATGTTACCCATGAACAGTATACTCCCACTTATAAGAAGACTTACTTCTATTCCATCTGTATGGTTAAATAGTTGGTTATCTGTACTTCTCAGTCAACAATCATCGTCCAATAAAAGCGATCAAAATCCAGTGTATCATTTAACCCTGTATGTTGCAAGTCTGTGTCTGCCCTGGTTGATGTTCACAGCCAGATCCCTTCTTGTTTCCGTATTTGTCGGTGATAACAACTCTGATGACATCTGTACCTGGATATTTCCAACTGCCAAAAGCATACATTTCTCTCTTCGGCCCAGCTAGTACTGTTGTCACATCTTGCATATTTTCTTGGCCATTCTTCCATTTTGCAGAATATTTTCCCAATAGCTGGAACACAGCTTTCCACTTGTATTCGATGTCCACTTTGGTTCTCAGATAGTTGATCATCATTTCAGTGTTGGCTGGCACTTGAATCGAGACGTCTGTTTTGTCCGTTGTCGTGTTATACTCAATACTCCTGTACTGGTCTGTTTGTGCAATTCACCAACACCACACGAACTCACGAACAACAGGAGCTATCACATATCACACGACTTGGGTTCTTTTGTCAGGATCGAGGAGTTGAGACGAATAAACACTAAAATTCAACGAAAACGCTTTTCTCTTTCCAAAAACACAACTCAAATCAACTTTCTACAACTCCATCTTGATTGACAACTTGCAACGTTTTTGGCACGAGGCGGTCTCTCTTTCAAAACTCAAAACGAGGATAATACAAAATGGCGGTTACAACTACTATATTTCAGTCTCTTACACTCTTCCTCTCTAGAAAAAGTCTGATAACGTCAGTTTCCAAACTGTTTGTACTGTTCTTTAACATTGTTCTGACAACTTCAGATCTGTGTAAACATCAAAACAGTTCTCTGGTATTGATCCAACATCTTTGGCAATGTATCACATGTTAAGCCATGGGCTCCAACAATTAATCAAACAACTCACACATCACAGGTTCGACACAACCACAATTCAAACCATATCAATCACAAAACTCCTCACATAAACAACTGGAACTTTATTCAGCTTGACCATTCAAGCTCATTCGCCAACAATCACAACTCACAAATAAAACTTCATTTCAGTGAAATGATCACAAAAGAAAATGATAAAACGATATCCATAGTGATAGGGTTAAGGGTTTTAAGGCTCAGACGCTGACCTAACCTATCGTGTCCATAATCTCTCTTTCTATGAGTTCATTTCAGTATGCTGGTGCCTGTGGCTGGTATATCCATTGTCCTACGTTGAATTCATATGGGTTGAAAACTGGAATGCACTGTGGATATAATGGGCTTTGCATTTGATTTACATAGTATCCCGGTTCTCCAAGTCTACTGTAGTTGAACACTGGTCTCGGTCTCCTGTCTCTCTTTGGATAATCTCTCCTTTGTGGTGGGCTCTCATCTCCACCGTTATTGTCTTCTGGTAAGACTTCTTCTTCCATGTTCACTTGTTCTGTTTCATCTTCTGTTTCCGGTTCTTCAGCTTGTGTTTGGATTAACGGCTCTCTGTGTGGTTCTTGCTCCAAGGTCTGGTTATGGTGCTCTGTACGATTTTCTGTTTCTCGAATTTGATCTTGTACAAATCTTAAATGATCATTTGGCTCTAACTCTATCGTAGGAAATTCATCCTCACTCTCTGATAGCAGATCCTCTTGATCTCGAAAGATTTCTTCTTTGTCTTGTTCCTTCTGTTTCTTCTGATTGTTATCTTTCCTCTCTGTGTAGGCAGGTTTTCGATACTGTTCCTCATCGGGTTGCAGGTCTGGGCAAGGTAACAGAAGGTTACGATGAACTGTTCTCAGTCGACCTACTTTATCCCTTGGCTTGATCGTATAAACTGGGCTGTCTTCGTTTTGGCGTTTCACTACCTCGTAAATATCTTGTTCCCAGTATGCCCGTAGCTTGCCAGGACCTACATGCGGTGACATGTTTCTTATTAGAACTTGATCCCCTGCTTTCAGTACAGAACTTCTAGCTCTTTTATCGGCTTGATGCTTGCCTTGAGCACAAGCTTTAGTGCTCTTTTCTTTCGCAACCAGGTACGCTTGCTTCATTGCATCTTTCCAATCTTGGACATATTTACTATATGACGTCACAATTCTTTGTCTCTCTTGGAAAAGGTAGTCAATTGGTAAGACTGGTTCACGTCCAAACAGCAGAAAATGTGGTGAGTAACCAGTAGAATCATGCTTGGTCACATTGTATGCATAGACCATCTTGTTGACGTGATCTTTCCAATGGGATTTGTGACTCTCGGGCAGTGTTCTTAGCATCCCTAGTAATGTACGGTTAAATCTTTCGACTTGCCCATTGCCCTGTGGATGGTAAGGCGTTGTTCTGGATCTTGTGATGCCACAAAGTTGTTGGAGATGGTAAAATATCTTGTTTTCGAATTCACCCCCTTGATCGTGGTGCAGTCTGTGCGGGAATCCGAATCTAAGGATGAAATCGTTAAAGATCTTTTCAGCTGCTGTCTTAGCAGACTTATTTCTTGTAGGATAAACTTGAGCATATCTTGTAAAGTGATCCATGATCACAAGCAAGTATTCAAACCCTCCTGAAGATCTTTCTAAGTGCACAAAATCTACGGAAATCAATTCGAATGGTGCTGATGTTGTTATGCTGTTTAACGGTTCTCTTACTGGTAACGTTGGCTTTTTCTGTTGAATACATCTGCAAACATTTGTAACATAGTGTTCAATGTCCCTCTGCATCTTTGGCCAGAAGAAACGTTGTCTAGCCAAATGGGTTACTCTTTCTAGTCCGAGGTGTCCTAAGTCATAGTGTAGATGCTTGAACACTTGCGCATGATACTTCTGAGGTAACACTATCTGCAGGTTATTTCCACATTTCCTTCTCAGTATCCCATCCTCACCTAATAAAAGAAGGTTCCATTCTCTCATCAATGCTTTTACCTCTGTACTTTCATCATCTCTGTCATGCTTTGTTAGCTGCCTCCCTAAGGATAAGTATCGTTGGATTCTTGCTATTGGTGGATCCCTTTCTTGTGCTTCTTTCAGCTCTTTGTTTGAAATACATTTCAACTTGAGATGGTCCATACTTTGTATATCACCAGAAATACATTCAGGGTCATCTGTCAGTGCGGCAATCCAGACTGATCCATCTGATTGTTGTTGCAAAATAGCATTTATTGCTGCTTTGAGAACATTTTCGGATGTTTCTTCTGTGTATTGATCCACTAAACATGCAATATCATCTGGCATACGTGAGAGAAAGTCTGCATCTGTATTCACTTTTCCTGGGCGGTAACGTATCGAGAAATGGAAATCGGCAAGTTCTGACACCCAACGATGAGCAGTTGCATTGAGTTTTGCTGTTGTGTTGATATACGTGAGCGGGTTATTATCTGTAAACACTGTAAACGTTGGTGAATAATACAGAAAATCTCTAAATTGTTCTGTAACTGCCCATTTTAAAGCAAGAAGTTCAAGTTTTCCTGCATGATAATGGTAGTTCTTTTCAGCTTTTGATAGTGTTCGTGAAGCATAGGCAATAACTTTCAAGTCTTTCCCTTGTTGCTGGTACAACACAGCACCTAGGCCATCTGCTGAGGCATCAGTGTGCACTATATATGGTAATCTATGGTCTGGAAAACTCATAATTGGCTGTTTAACAAGAAAATCAATCAGTACGTTCAAGGCTGTTGTTTGTCTTTCTGTCCACAAAACTGGGTAACTTGACGTCTTTTTCCCTAATTCTTGCTGACTTTGTTGTGGTACAGTGGTAGTCAGTAGATCACTTATTGGCTTTGCTATCCGCGCAAAATCTTTGATGTACCTTCTGTAATATCCAAGGAAGCCTAATAGCTTTCGAACTTCACCAATGTTCTTTGGTTTTGTACTTCTGAGAGCGTCAATTGCTTTAATATTCTTTGGATCCATGCAATGGCCTTTGGATGAAACAAGTCTGCCTAAATAGCTGACTTCGTTCCGGAACAGTTCACACTTCTTTGGCTTCAACTTGATGCCCTTTGAACGGAGTGCTTGCAATACCTGTCTGACATGTTCCACATGGTCTTCGAATGTAGCGCTATAGACGATGATGTCATCAAGATATGGAATACAGCATTTGTCTCTTAAATCCTTTAGGCATCCTTCCATGAACCTTTGGAATACGCCAGGTGCTGTAGTCAAGCCAAACGGGATTCTGACCCATTCCCATAGGCCCCATGGCGTCACAAAGGCCGTGAGATGACGAGAGTTTGGGTGGAGAAAACCCTGGTGGTACGCCTTCCCCTGGTCAAGGACAGTAAACCAACTGTTTCCCCCTAAGCTTTCAAGTGTTTCTTGAACACGTGGCAATGGGTGCCTATCAGGTACCGTCTTGCTGTTTAGCTGCCTGTAGTCAATACAAAGGCGTAATGAGTTGTCCTTCTTTCGTACGCAAACTACACTTGAAGAGTATGGTGAGCTTGACTGTGTAATAAAGCCTCTGTTCAATAAGTCTTCTATGTAAGCTTTAACTTCTTCATATAAATGGCGTGGAATGGAACGATATGTATGCTGCACAGGTGCCGGGTCATGCAGTTTCAATTCCATTTGTAAATCCTGGGCACATCCTATGTCTGAATCTCCTTTTGAAAATGACTCTTCTTCTTCTGATAGCATTTTTACCACACAATCTCTTTGTTTACATGACAAATTTTCACCAAGGGTGAACAGTGCCTTGTTACTGTTGGTATCCGCTGCTAATCTTGTCTCAGATGGTATGCCCATCGCAGCACCTTTCATTTCTGACTTTGTCTCCTGTTTCTTAGCAGTAACCTCTATGGGTGTAACTGACTTCACTAATTGTAGCTGACCTATTTCTGTATGCTTTGGTATGATTATGTCATGTGCAGAGTTATTTGTCACCTCAACTTTCACACAACATGATTTTCCTCTGTTTACAACAATCAAGGTCTCACTGATCTGTAGTGATTCAGGTAGGTTGCTATTTTCAATGGGCTCAAATAATACAGGTGTCTTACTTTCCATTGAAAAGTAATTGGCTCTGCAATTAATATGTATGGATTGTCCTTTGGGGATTGTGCAGTCTCTCTTTTTCACCTTTACTGTCCCAAAATGCATATCTTGGCTTTGTTCTTCACTGATAAGATTAATAAGGAGCTTCGTTTCATCAGACTTTAAATTTGGAAATAATATTTTCATCACTTCATTTTTATCTCCTGAGGCTGATGACAATTTGAAAAATTCCTCAATGACATTATATCCTAGGATTGGTACCTCTAACTTCTCTTGTGTGACAAGGAATGGAACGCCTATTTCCAAATTGTTACTTTCTCTTAACTTCACTGTCAGTTCAACAAATCCTTGGTAGGGAATGGTGGTGCCATTGGCTGCTGTTAAATTGAGGTTTACTCCTAAAATATTGTCCAATTTCTTTACTGCATGATTTGGCATATTCAAATTGAGCCAGTCTCTTGAAACCATGGAAACCTGTGCTCCTGTATCCCATAAAGCTGAGCAGCAAATTTCATCAATTTTGCAAGATATGATACACCTTTTGCCAACCACATCTACAATCTTTTTGTAGTTTTTTGGGGTCAAATGGCTATTATGCATTGTTTTTGGTGTATAATACTTATCAAAATGTATTTCTGCTTCCTTAATTGCATAACATAGTGGCTTATGAGAGTTCCAATGTTTTATTTGGCATTGTTTGGAGCAGTATTTGGTACATTTACACTGTGCGCACTTCAAAGTTTCATTTTCACACAATTCCTTTAAACAGTTATAACATTGTTGGGGCTTTGTTCCCTCAGCCACTACTTGCCCCCCAGTTGTGGCTGTCTCCAGTTTTCCGATGATGATGATGACTTTCCACCTGCAACTTGTTTGCCCTTGCATCCAATGGCAATGTGCTCCGTCGAGCCACACTTGAAACAGTGATTGCAGTTTTTGCCATCACCTTTGTTCCTACAAGACTGACAACCATAGGGCCTACCCTTAGCTTTCTCTTCTTTTTGACCCTCTGTTTGAGGTTGTCTTTCTACTCTCTCCTTAAGACAAGCCATATCTTTTTGCAATGATTGGATTGCTGAAATGATTTGTTCAGTGTCTTTTTGTTGTTTTTGCTCTTCCTTTATAGCAGATCCTACTCTGTGCCTGTTTCCATCATCATCTTCAAGCTGCATTTTAGAGATCCGTGCATGCTTAGACATACCTGCCTGTTGTAATCTCTTTTGACGGTCCTCCTCACCTGATACTGCTGAGCTAAGTTGATGAATTATTTCTTCATCTGAAACATCATGTTTCTCTAACACTGGTCTCAGACGTGTGCGTATGTTTTCGCTCTGTACTCCACTTTCCAGCGTCTGGAGAAAAACAGACTGAACCAGCTCTGTGTTGGCTTTGAGTTTGGAATCAGATTCTTGAGCTACAAATAAAACTTTCTGTCTTATGGTCAGCAATCGCATCAAGAAGGCTTGGGTGTCCTCTTTGGGTTGTTGAGCTGCATTCATGAGATCTTGGAATAATTCACTCCCACTTTTTTCTTCATAGTGGCTGCGGAGGAGCCTCCTTAACTTTGGCAAATTAATATCTGATAATGGCATAGATTCCAAGTATCCTCTGAGCAAATTTCCTGGATTTATGGCTCTGATTACTGCTTCAATAATTTCTGTCTCAGTATACCCTTTGGCTATTGCTGAATTTATTTGTCTAATTAGCCCACAGAATGATAACTTATCCTTGTTGGCACTGTCAGTAATTGTCCCTGCAATTTTCAATTCTCTTTTGAACATATTAAAACTGTTGACAGGGGTTGGAAGACTTTGTGCAGCAGATTTTTGACCTAAAATTGCCAATCTATCATTCATTTTACTGATCTCAGCTTGCAGTTTCTTCATTTCATTTTCCTCTGAAGATGATAAACCACTTCCCCCCTCAGCATCATGAGCCTCATCCCCCTGGGACCCCCCACTAGGAACAGGTAAAGAAAGAAATTTGACACAAGCCTCCTTAACACTATTCAACAACAAAACACCAGAATCTTCATCATCAAGGCTCTCCTCTAAATAATTATTCAAAACATTGAGAATTCTACCAAAGCTTTTATTGTGGATAGTTTCAATCTGTGCAGCTTTTGTTGCTACACAAATATCCAATAAATTTTCCTTGGACAACCTGCAAAGTAATGGCTGAATTTCCTCAAATAACTGTTCTGCCATTATCAAACAAACACAGAAAAAGAATAATCAAAAAGGAAATTGTTGGCAATCCTGTAATGATAATGCGAACAGAAGAAGGCAAATATGTTCAAATAGACCTATTATCAACTTGCAGCACACACAGCACTATTATCAACTTGAAGCACACATTTCAACAAGCAGAAAATAATTCAATTTCAGCAAACAAATTAACAACACCAGTCTCAAAATAAAACCGTAATAAAAACCAATAATATTGCACTGTGAAAGGATACCAAATGTCTCCAGTCTTGAGTAACAAGCAATCAATCACTTTGGTACGATAGGTACGAATCTGCACGTAAATTTCATCAAGTAAAACGACTGTAAACGGCTGAATTCACGGTCTTTTCGATCGAGTACGAATTGATATCTGCAGGTAAACTTTCAGCGAGTAAAATGACACTTTAAAACAGTTTAATTCGAGGTCTATTCCAGTGCAAATAAATAATCAAAGCATCTTCTGAACTCTCTTCTGTCCTCCTCTCTGACAAAATACACACTTGGCCACCATTTGTTATACTCAATACTCCTGTACTGGTCTGTTTGTGCAATTCACCAACACCACACGAACTCACGAACAACAGGAGCTATCACATATCACACGACTTGGGTTCTTTTGTCAGGATCGAGGAGTTGAGACGAATAAACACTAAAATTCAACGAAAACGCTTTTCTCTTTCCAAAAACACAACTCAAATCAACTTTCTACAACTCCATCTTGATTGACAACTTGCAACGTTTTTGGCACGAGGCGGTCTCTCTTTCAAAACTCAAAACGAGGATAATACAAAATGGCGGTTACAACTACTATATTTCAGTCTCTTACAGTCGTATATGTTTTTGTCTTGCTGGCCTCCACATTCAAAGAAGATGTACCAGTTATTTCTGTTGTAAAAGTTGACTTAGTTCCAGAGCCAAATACTTTTGCTCCAACTTCTACAGATGCCCCAACTTTTACTGCCAAAGAAAAGCCTGAGCCAATTTTGAACGACGATGAGGTTGATACAGCCGTTGTGAGCCACTTGGTGCACTTGTATGAGATTGGATTAGCTGAGCAAATCACTGGAGTGAAGCCTTTGATTGGTGTAGGTTTTGCAACGTTGAGAGGTGTGTTGTCTTCGATGTTAAATTTTAATGCATTGAGTGCCAACATGTTAGTGCGATCTGAAAGAGATTTGCATTGGTATGTGCTGCTAGCTGCTGATTTGTCCATAGCATTCATGGAGCAGTGCTTAAACTGTCCGGATGCATCTTTAACTTTGATAGAAAGATCTGGCTTTTCTATCCAAGAATGGCCATTGTACGGTCCCATTTTGCAGCATTTGAACTCTTCCAAGCAGTACAGTTGATCACAATCATTTCTGTATAAACCAGCCATGTAGTATCCATTTGCACACTTGCTCCAGCCTTTGCGATCAAAGGAGCCCCACACATTGAGGTTATAACAGTGTCCCCACTGCTTCTTTTGAGATTTTGGCCGGCAACATTTGGCTTCTTCAATATTGCCCAGGCGTTGTCCATCTGTAGCCGAGATTCCTGTCATGTAGTAGCCGTTGTTGCACGTAGACCATCCTTTATGATCGAAACTACCCCACCAGTTGTGATTGTAACATTCTTGGTCGTCTTTGGCTGGAAACAGATAGCTTGGAGCATCACTACAATGAGCTTCTTCAATGAGCCCTAGAGTATCGGGGCTATGCCTGTCATTCCTAAACATACCCCTCATATACCTGCCATGTCCACAAAGTGACCAACCTGCATGATCAAGGCTTCCCCACCAGTTTGCATTATGGCTTTGAGGACTTGATATTGAAACTTGTGCCTTCATGTAATTGCTATACTGTGTGTTCGTTTGCCACTCATGACTGAGTCTGCGTAGAACTTGTTTTGCGACATCAATATTGCCAACGACGCTCACAGTGTATGCACTAGGCCCACCACAGCAACTCTGTACTCCATAACAGGGTGACCAAGATCGACATCTTGATGTGCACTGACTGTCACTCACTTTATGGCCTTTTGGGTAAACATTTCCACACTGACATTGGTCTCCTTTTGTAGCAGCCAATATGTAACCTTTGTCCCTGCATGTGTCTTGACATCTGACATTTGAATTGTGACCTCCCATCTGTTTGCTCAGAGCAGACGCTGGAAACGAAGAGAAACATGCTTCTACTGCGTAGGAGTTTACTGATCGTTTTTTCAAACCTGTTCCAGCAGGCATGGAAATTACTGCCAAAGGCAACAGAGCAGTCATCATCAGTAGCAAGTTGGAACAAACCATCTTGAATCCCTAGGAGGAAAAGATCATTTTGAAGCGATTAAGTTATGGATCATTTTGAAGAGAGAAGTTATCACAGTTTGTTTTCAAAGACCCTTAAAGGACACGTCCAGAGTTGATTAAATTATTGTTACAAAGGAACTTTACCAACTATTTGTCATGTTTGAATGTTCAACGATGCAGTTTTCAAAATGCGCCGGTTGGATTTTCGTTTCAAGATCCACTGTCTCAAAATCTGCTGGTAAAAAGTAAGCTTTTTTGTGTGAACTGGAGACGTATCCGTCTCATTTTCCACTGTTTTCAAAAGATTGCTGGCATCGTGTGAGAAGGCAGTCGCTGAAAGTCTACGATATGGTAGTAAGTGGAAATCTGTGGAACTTCTGGTTAAAGATTTAGACATTTGATGGCCTGGCAGGGATTTTGAATCAATAAATACCGCAATTTCGAAACTTATCGAGATATCAAGAAATTTCCAAGGCAGATTTACAGAAAATTACCGATATTTCTATCCAACCACTTTAATCCAAAGACAAAAGAAAGGCAATAGGATTTTACAGTCACCTTTTTATCGATTTGAGACCTATGCTCTACTTAATACCATGCGCAATAGGACACCAAGAGTGTAGCAGCTTGAAATTTATATCAGAAGTGAGCCTCCTTAATTTATTGTTTTTTGTAGGTTTGATCTTATTTTTACTTGGTATACAACCACCTTTCACTGTCTTGTAATTTTGAAATTTTTTGGTAATGAGCCACCTTACGTGCAGAGAAAAAATTCAAAATGACGAAACAGTGAAAAGCGGCTGTATGCCAAATAAAAATAAGCTCAAAACACACAAGAAAGCAACGAGTTTTAAGATGGCTCGCTTCTGACATAAATTTCAAACTGCTTCACACTGGGGGCGTAACGCTCATGCTTAATACTAGTTGATGTAAAATAATGCTTGTTTATACTTACCTTTCAGCTAACGAGTTGACAGCCATGAGTCAGTGCAGACTAACGCGTGAAATTGAGGTGCAATGCACTTTTGGTATAGAAAACTAGGACAATATGCCTGATTACTATTTGACTCCAAAGTCCCTGAACAAACTGAAGTAAATCTATTGATATTTTTCAATCAATGTTCTGGATTCTAATTTTATTTAGCTGCAAGGCATAACAATGCTGCAAAAGACAACCGCTGCATACGCAAATAAAACATACAGTTCGTGTAATTGTTTGCTAGGCAATCGTTTTTTCAGGCTTGTTGTACGGTAATCATTCATTGGTCAGGGTAATTAACTTGCTTTTTGTTTTTTTGGGGGAGTGGCCGAGTGGCTTATACAGTCTTCGTCAGGTGACTGAAGTTAAGCTCGGTCGAGTGAAGTCAAACTCCGGATGGGTGACGTCGGAGGCCTGACCTCAGAACTCACCTCGTCGTCCTTCGGAAGGAACGTTAAACTAGGGGTCCCATGCTTGGATGCGGCATATATAATGAGCCTAAATTAGCTTTCAGTAGCTAGAAATCCTGACAAGCTCACTCAAAACAAATTAAAGACAAACAAGTGATGTTCAGCTGAACACACCAATACTAATACATCTGTCTCAAAAATAGCAGCGAGGAAACATTATGTCTTGGTAAGAAGTACTTTCTTGCTCAATCTATTATCAAACAGCTCTCATTGATTTATTTTGAAAACATGGTAGCCACTAGCCAGCGTGCAGTCTTTCTCTTGTAAAGTTGAAAGAACGGAGAGTTGAAAGATTGCGCCTCGAACTGCGCATCATCAATAGATTTATTGTATGGCTGACTCAGCAAAGTGAATTCAATGAACGCGTAATCTCTTCTATCAAACTTCACATCCCAAAAGAAAACAATAGATCTACCTATCTTAAGATTTGCGCTAAAATGTGATTATATACTTCTTCAAAATAATGTGACCGCTGATGACAATTGGCTGAGATTGGAAAAATACTTTTTTGCGGCAGCCAAGCATCATACCCCAGTTTCCCTTTCATTGGATTTGATAAAAGTCTCATCCTCAGATCCTTGCATAGAATGAGATTTGTTGCTAGGGGGACCCACTCCTCGTTGATAATTTGAGTGCAGTAATTGGTCCATCCAAATTATTTCAAAGAGCTGTTTGTTGGCTTTACCATGCTTATTGTTTTCTAAGAATTAACTGATCAGCCAATAACAAGGTCAGATTTTGTAATACAATAGCATCAGTTGCTTTGGTTCACACCTCAATTCAAAGCGATTAGGGTCTGCACACAAAAGACATTCTCTCAAGCAGAAATTCAAAGCAAACGAAGCCAAAAAGTTTCCCTGAAACCAATACGCCAAATTCTCGCTTGGTGCGGGCGAAGGGAGGTTGTTAAGAGACGGTATCTATTATAACGAAAGAAGACTGGTAAATCTAAAATTCTGTCACGCAGATTTTGTTTATTTGATTCAGAAACCGAGCAAAGGGCATTACATCATGTCCATTGCTCAGATGTAAGCAGTCACTCCTCAGCTCCTGAATCAAATAAAGAAAATCCGTGTAACAGAACTTTAGATTTACCCTTCTTCTTTCGTTATAAGCGCATACCTTCTCTTAAAAACCTATCTTCACCCGCACCAAACGAGAGTTCGCCATACTGGTTTCAGGGTAACTTTGCGGCTTCGTTTGTTTTGAAGTTCTGTTTGAGAGAATGTCTTTTGTGTGCAGACCCTAATCGCTTTGAATTGAGGTGTGAACCAAAGCAACTGATGCTATTGTATTACAAAATCTGCCCTTGTTGTGTATTGATTAAGGAAAACGAAAAGAGCCCAGTTCTAGTCCTGAAAGTTTTCAATTTTCAGTTTCATTTTATGTAACAATCATCCTAAATAGAATAACAGATAGAACAAATACAATACATAAATTTAAACACATGAAAATAAAAACTCTACATACAAAAACAATCAAAAATTAAAGATTACACAATTCAACAATACAGTTTGTATTTAGAATGATTGTCTAAGGAGTGGACAGGGGTCCTAACAATAGATAAACTAATCAAGAGAAGATATCCTCAAAAGTCACTTTTAGCTTTGGTAATTTGTTGAAATTACGAGTCTTCCGTTCTGCAGCATTCCGAACAGTTTCTGATCATCCTCCTTAAAATTTTCGTTGTATCTGTATCTGTTGATAAGTAATGATAGGTGCCTTTGTTGGCATTATTTCGCTGTTCTTACGTTTAATGCAGCCACAGCGGAAGTATGCTTATTTCTTCCCAGACCAAATAAAAAGTTCTTAAAAAATATTCTAGTGTTCAGCCAAGGTCTGTCATTCATTTAGTGATCTGAGAGTTTAGTTCTTGTTAAGAGTTCCTTGTGAACAAATACATTTTCATTCATTCATTTTCATTCATTCATTTTTATTCATTTACATTTATTCATTTACATTTATTCATTTATATTTATTTACACAGGGTAAAGCTACAACCATACATACATCAATTGCTTTACAAGCTGCCCTGTACAAAGAATAAAGATAAAACATTAAAAAATTTACAATATACAAGGTAGAAAAATAAAGTAACAGTAGTTTAAAAGTTCTTGATCACCAGGAATAAAATTGGGTCCTTTATCTTCTGGAGTTTTCGAGACAGGATTTGAATTGTTTGAATTTTTTTGCTAATTTTGGTTTTGCGTCAAGGCCATTCCATAGCTTCGCCTCTCTAAAAGAAAAGCATTTTTGGCCACATGTTATTGGTAGAAACGGGACACGTAGATCGGTTTCTGTATTTCGAAGTTCACGGGTGCTGGTTTCTGATAACCTGTCGAACAGGCATGCAAGGTAAGAGGGGGCCTCATCATTTGTGCACTTATATACCATATTTCAAGTTTCGTTTACAATCAAATCCTTCACTGTCTGCCAGCCCAGTTTCCTTATAATAGGACGAGCAGAAGCGTTGTAGGGGCTATTGGTTACTATTCTGGCAGCACGATTTTGTAATTTCTGTAACTTGTCTAGTGCCTTGATTCCGCATACCCCCCATACTGGGCAACAATATCGAAAGTACGGCTCTGCCATACTTTTATACATTGTTTGCACTGACTTTATTGGGAGGTATTGTTTGGAATATCGCAGCATTCCTAACGCCTTAGAGATATTTTTGACCATATTAGCTATCTGCATGTCCTAGCCCAAATGTTGGTCAACATTTACCCCAAGGTATTTAGTGTCCTTAATCATAGAAATTGTCTCCCTACCTATCACAAGAGATGGCTGCATTGCCGTGTCTTGCTGAATATTTACAAATTTTTGCCCGCTACCAATAATCAAGCAAAATGCCTTGCTATACAGTTTTTTGGTTTACGGAAAAACACTTAAAATCGAAAATATTTCCAATTCTAAATTATTTGATATGCAAACTAAGACCACTTACCAGGTCGTAGACGTAGGAACCGAGGGGAGGGGCATTGGGGGCACGTGCCCGCAAGATGTTGCAATAAAAAAGAAGTGCCCTTTTCACTTTTGGAGAATACCCCCTTTTCCAAGGAAAAGTGCCTTTGAAGTGTCGTGCCCCCAAGTTTGAGATGCTTCCTACGTCCCTGTTCCAGGTTAGAATTGAGACCAAATGGACACCGTCGGATGCCTTAGTCACTGCTTGAAACAGCCAGAGCGGCCAATGAAGGATGAATGACGGCGGGTTTATGGTGACCAAATCAGACGTCAACAATTATGCGCGTGCAGATTTTTTCTCGCCTTTTTCGTATCCAAACATTCAAGAAACATCGCTGCAAACATCGACCTTCTAATCATGTGACCCTATGGTTCTCAGGGAAATAAGCTACTCTTATTGGTAAAAAATCCATGACGTCGTAAATGTACTTTACCTGACATCCGGTTGAGCGAGTCCATCTTGATTTTTGCATTGCTGCTTCGCAGCGCAAATCAACAAAGCAAAGATGTAACGTCAAATGATTGTGTTGCGTTTCGGAAAATTTTTAACCAGGTTCTAAGAGAGCACCTCTCAGTCTAGGTACATTGCTGGTTCAGAGACAGATTTATCTTTCTACAGGGTGTTTCAAAAATTGTGCCTGTTTGTGTGGCTGCTGTGGAGGAGCTGTAAATTCAACCACCTTGGTTTTTACATAGCGGCATAAGTCAGGCTTTACCTTAGAGTTTGAGACCTTGTATGAGTCAATCTGACACGTGGTTGCTGATATATGGCAGAAAAAAGGCAAAATAAGTGGTTGCTTCAAAAACAGCACTTCTTTTGTTCTTCAGCAATGCCAAAGTGAAGTAAGTTTTCAAAGAAAGGGTTCTAGCGTCGTATTTAAATTTTTGCGAAATTCTTAAAGGGTTAGCAGTGATGTTCATTCATAAGAGAGCACCTCCTACCCTTGGGGGTGTGATGAAGATTTTAATACGAAGCCCTAATCCTTTATTTTAAAACTTACTTTATTTCGACATTGCTGGAGAACAGTGGAGGTGCTATTTTTGAAGCAACCAGTAATTTTTCCTTTGCCATAGATCAGCAAAGTGTTAGATTAACTCAAGCAAGGTTTCAAACTCTAAGTTGAAGCTTGACCTATTTAACTGTGGAGCAACCGAGATGATTGAATGTACAACTCCTCCACAATAGCTATGCAAACAGGGCACCATTTTTTTGGTACATTCTGTATAGTAGATTTTGAGCATCATCGGTGGTCAGCAATTAAAGAGGCATTGTCACCCAGGATCCTTTGCAGGTATGCTGCTATGCCAGACTATCTAAAAATCAAATTTGGCCTTAGCTGAAATATCTATCCACTCTGTAGTAGATGAACTCATGGGCAAGTCATCTAAAGTCAAAAGTTTTATTATCAGTTCAAGTACTACAGTGAAGACTAATATTTTTTTCACTTGGCAAAATTTGATTTTCAGACTGTCTGAAGATGCAGCTTGCCCACAAAGAACTCTGGGTAACAATCACTCCTTAAAGAATTCTTAAGAGCATATGAAAGAGCAATGCTGGGCTTTCGCTTGATCTGTCGAGCCCTCAAAAGACTCGTTTCTGTTAGTGTACAAAAGGATCATATGGTAGCCAAGTCCTGACTTTGAGGTGTCATAGTGTGAGTCCTTGCTTGAGCGGTTAGGGAAGTGGGGAAGTGGGGTTAAGGCAGAAGGAGGGATAGCTAGGACGAAACTTTGCAATAATGAAGTGTCCTTCAAAATGAAATGAAACAAACACGATTCTAAAACTTTATCATAAACCCATCACCAATGTTCCCAGTCATTCCAAGACATGCTTGTTTTCAAATTTCATGATAGAATTGCTAGTCTTGCTAGTCGTGTGCGCTTTTTAATCAAACATCAGCGTTTTATAGAAGCTATCCAACTTTACCCCATCAGTTAAGTTTGTATGTTGCAAGTCTGTGCTTTTCCTGGTTGATGTCTACATCCAGATCCCTTCTTTTTTCCGTATTTGTCAGTGACAATCACTCTGATGACATCTGTATCTGGATACTTCCAACTTCCAAAGGCATACATTTCCCGTTTCGCCCCAGACAGCACTGTTGTCACATCCTGAATATTTACTTGTCCATTCTTCCATTTTGCAGAATATTTCCCCAACAGCTGGAACACTGCTTTCCATTTGTATTCCACATCCACTTTTGACCTCAGATAGTTGATCATGATTTCAGTGTTGGCTGGCACTTGAACTGAGACGTCTGTCTTGTCAGTTGTCGAATATGTTTTTGTCTTGCTGGCCTCCACATTCAAACTAGCTGTTGAAGTGATCTGTTGTGTGAAGGTTGTTTTCGTCCCTGACCCAAAAACCTTTGCTTCAACCTCTGTAGATACTCCGATGTTTACTGCCATAGAGAAGCCTGAGCCAATTGTAAAGGAGGATGAGGTTGATACAGCTGTTGTGAGCCATTTGGTACACTTATATGGGTTTGAATGAGCTGAGCAAATGACTGGAGTGAAGCCTTTAATTGGTGTAGGTTTTGCAACGTTAAGTGGTGTTTTGTCTTCGATGGCGAATTTTATTGCATTGAGTTCCAACATGTTATTGCGATCTGAGAGAGGTTTGCAATGATATGTGCTGCTAGCTGCTGATTTGTCCATAGCATTCATGGAGCAGTGCCTAAACTTTGCGGATGCATCTTTGACTTTGATTGAAAAATTTGGGTTTTCCATCCAGGAGTGGCCATTGTACGGTCCCATTTTGCAGCATTTGAAATATTCCAGGCAGTAAAGTTCATTACAATCATTTCTGTATAAACCTGCCATGTAGTAACCACTTGCACAGATGCTCCAGCCTTTGTGATCAAAGGAGGACATGGCATTGAAGTTATAACAGTGTCCCCAATGTTTCTTCTGAGATTTAGGTCGGCAGCATTTAGCTAGTTCAATATTGCCCAAGCGTTGTCCATTAGTATTGTAGAGACCGGTCATGTAGTAGCCGTTGTTGCAAGTAGACCATCCTTTATGATCGAAACTATTCCACCAATTGTGATCGTAGCATTCTTGGTCGTCTTTGGCTGGATACAAATAGCTTGGTGCATCTGTACAATGAGCTGCCTCAATAAGGCCTATCCTGTCAGGGTTTTGCCTGTCATTCCTAAACATTCCTCTCATGTATCTGCCATGTCCACATAGTGACCAACCTGCACTGTCAAGTGTTTGCCACCAGTTTGTATTGTGGCTTTGAGGACGTGGTATGGAAACTTGTGCCTTCATGTAATTGCGATACTGTGTGTTTGTCTGCCACTCATGACTTAGCCTGCGCAGAACTTGCTTTGCCACATCAATGTTGCCTACAACGCTCACAGTGTATGCACTCGGTCCACCACAGCAGCTCTGTACTCCATGACAAGGTGACCATGATCTACATCTGGATGTGCACTGACTGTCACTCACTTTATGGCCTTTTGGGTAAATGTTTCCACACAGACACTGGTCTCCTTTGGTTGCAGCCAATATGTAACCTTTGTCCCTGCACTTATCTTGGCATTTGACATTTGAGTTATGACCTCCCATCTGCTTGCTCAGAGCTGACCCTGGGATTGAAGAGAAACATCCTTCTACTGCGTAGGAGCTTGCTGACCGTCTTTTCAAGCCTGTTCCAGCTGGCACGAAAGTTACTGCCGAAGGTAACAGGACAGTTGCCAACAGTAACAATGCATAACAAACCATTTTGATTTCCTAGAAGAAAAGCAATCATTTTTAGGAGAAGCAGTCACTACAGTTTGCTTGCAATGTGAAGTTGCGGTTTTATCGCCAAGCGCTGGGATTGCAGGAGTAGCTATGCACTAATCGAGTCCACAACCCCTTGTCATGACGCTCAAGTGGCGGGGCCCTGCTTGGTATCGAGCATACTCCGCCTGACTGGCCTGGTTACAAAGTCAGAGGATTGCACCACTGCATCACAACACTTTCAAGGTCCTTAAGCTCGACTTTTGGAATTAAGACTATCTTTCCTTGGAAACAGTCCTCAGTCGACTTTGCCAAATGCAGTGAAAGAAGCAAGCACTTCTTACTTTTAAAAACATGATTAGATATTGAATGTGCAAGAGCTGCAATTAGAAACTATGCAAGAATTAATTTTCATTTCATTTTCATTGCCTGCACCAAAGCGGGGCTTAGTAGTACTCCTTGCGTGAAGAATATATATGGCGAGAGCATCGCAATGTTTAGAAAAAATCTGTTCTTTTTGTCGTTTCTGGTTACACCGGTTTTTGACCTCCGATTGGAAAAGAGGCTGTGATCATCGGGTTTGACAAGATGGCGGATGCGGATAGCGTTGTCAAGCTGCAAAAAAGATAGGAAGCCACAAGAAATATGTAGATGCGAGTTTGATTTCACTTCAATTGAGCCAAATGGCCTCCATACTTAGGCGAAGCCAACACCACAACGCATGCAAATATAAAATAATGATAGGCCTAGCCTCTGTTTAGATAGGCCTACCAGACCAGGCATTTATGAAGAAATCAACAACTTTAGGGAGCTGTCATAAAGAATGAAACAGAGGGGGGCGGAAGGGATTTCAAAGTTCACTGTAAAATTATGTAGCCCAATGTAAGGAACAAAAACTGCCTACATAGCCCATTATCATCTGTCAAAATGATTTGGTGATCCAGGGGCTTCTATATGAACGCTGTGGTCCAGAAATTTCTTCAAGAAAAGCCTTTGCACTATGCGGTTGAACTTTCTTCCTATGTATCATGCTGTCAGTATCACATTTATGGGAGTATAGTGCTTTTAGAAGGCAGGATAGAACCTGTTGATACCAGTGTAGTAAAAAATGAAATGGAGAATGATATCAGTGATCAAAAGAACAGCAAAAATAACGCTGGCAGTGTTTGAAACTTTTGTAAATATTGAGAGCAAATCCAGAAACAAATAGCTTCATGGCCCATGCTTATCACTTGCAGTAATTTGTTAACCCAACATTTTCCATCCAATATTTTTGGTGACCCTGTCAAATCCCTTCCGCCCCCCTCTGTTCCATACTTTATGACAGCTCCCTTATTTTCTTCACCATATCCCTGCTGTGCAATATGGTAGTTTTGGTTTAGGGTCTCACCGGTCTCACCTATGACACTCATATTAATCCAGTGTTTTTGTTAGGGCTATTTTTCATTTGAGAATTTCACTGCACCTTTGCTTTCGGGTTGGGGGTCGTCCAAAAATCCACTTGTGATCGCTTAATGGTATTGGGCCGCTAAGGGGGGAGGGGGTTTCATCAAAATCCGTTAAGTGATCATTGGTGAAACCCCAAAAGATTGGTAAATTGTATGTATAGAATTTAAGATATGGAAACTGAAACTTTAGGCCCAATAGAGGCACCTACAGGTTGGGGGGCGGGGCATTTAGTATTTACTATTGCTAGTTTTAGATTATTTACCCACGGTTACCCCGTCAGTCGAAGAATATTGCTTTTCAGGAGGCCGTGCTAAAAATCGAAAACCCTATCCTAATTGCAATAACACATAAATAGATAAAAGAAACAGCAAATGCAATCATTTTTTCATAGAGTCTTTAAATGCTTTAAGTGGTTCCACTGTTAGCACTCTCTGATTATACTTCATCCTACAAAGATCTTCTAGTTAACGCCGAATCTACTACAGTTCATATCAATTCTATTAGATTGTTGGCACTTGAAATTTACAAAACTTTGCACAACTTGAATCCAGCCTTTATGAAAAACTATTTTCTCCCAAAACCCACTAGCTATAATCTTCGAAGAAATGACGTTCTATCCATTCCTAAAGTTAAAACTACAAATTACGGTATAAAATCCATTAGCTTTTTGGGTCCCAAGATCTGGAATTCTCTTCCAAATGAAATAAAGTCGTCCAGAAATGCAAATCAGTTCAAAACTCTCATAAAAGACTGGTTTTTCGAAAATAAATGCGCGTGCAGCATTTGCAGTCAATAAGTTCCATAATGCAATCTCTAAAATTGCTTTATGTTAGTGTATATTAATGCTAGCACTATCGTAAAACTAACATTAAAAAAGGTATTATTATAAAAAAAAAGACCTCAGCACCACGATATGAGAAAGCTCGTTGACCATTGCACGTTTTCATTAGAAGCACTTTGAGATCAGTTGCGGCTTTTTCAAAATTTTCTTCCTAGTGCATGCCGAGTTTTTCGTAAAAATTTCTGATAGATAGTCTAGAGCAAGGCCATTTATCGATTTATAAACCATGCAAGCTGTTTCGACTTTTATCATATGCACTATGGTAGGCCAATTTAGAGTTTTAATCAAGGCACTAGCAGAAGAATCATAACTACTAATGGTCACAATTCTAGCTGCAGGGTTTTGAATATTTTGCATCACCTGGCACTTAGTCCCCCCAGACTGAACAGCAGTAGCGGAGGAACGGTTCAACGATACCAAGATACATTTTACAGAGAGACATACATACAAAGGCCTGTGATTGCTTCACAGCAGCATCTAATTTGTTTCAATCCAGTTACGGGTGTTGTGAAACGAATATTTTGGTTAATTCATTTCGATTAGATCATTGTTTTCTCTTCGTTTCGTCTTCAAGTCGTCTGCTGCAACTGAACGTGGTTTTAGGCCTATCAGCTGTCAGTTATTCGAATATAACCGTAGGGATAAAACAAGGTGAATGAATATCTAATCACAAAATCCGTGTCCTAACATCCTTGATCCAGCCAACAAGATAAGCCTCCTGCGCAGTGAGACCACTGCCGCTAGCCCGTGGCTGTGGTTCGCATCTGGAGTATTCAGCAACAGGATGACAAGAAATTTTAGAACTTGCTTCTTTCTTTGGAACAAAGACGGATACCATTCTGAAGATGTTTTCATTTCTTTACCTTACTTTACCTGGACTATTTTCAAAACTGTTTCCTTAGGGAAGCATTATGGCTCCTTGCTTATTTTTGTTTTCATAACTCAAACGCTCCTACAACTTTTCAGAGAGATGCCTACATCTATAGAAGTTTACACAAAATCGCGACAATCTATTGAAAAAATTGACTTGCCAGTTTCTCCTCTCTTTAGAGTCACATCAAAAGCGTGCGTCTCTAACGGCAATCCATGCAAGTTGTTAATAATGCTTAGACTTTTGAAATTTAATGAAATTTGCTCCCTTTAAATTTTACAGCCTGGGAATGCAGGCTTCACCTCGATCGCAATTTTACTTTGTGTATAGGTCTATTAATAGGCCAGTTAAAAAATCTGATTTTAATTGGAAACAGTTGAAAAGTCTGTTTAAAAGTCTGTATCTGTCTGTTGAAAAGTCTGTGTGTATCTTGATATTTCGAAAACATTTGATAGGGTACATGGCATGAAGGTCTTGTTTATAATCAGAAACGATTTGCTGTTCTGGCACGGGGGGGGGGGGGGTTCTTCCATAGTAAAGGTACCTGGGGATGTGCCGCCCGCAAGGGTATGCTTTTTCAAGCCTTCTAGTCTAGCCAAGGGCATACTTTTTGCCAATTTTCGTCCATTTAGTCTGGGCAAGGGTATGCTTTTTGGCAATTTTGGTCAATGAATTGTCAAACTTCGGTAATTCCTGCAAAGAAACCCAATTTCTTTTCAAATTTTGGTCCTTAGAATGCAACAATTTGGCAAGTTTTGCGTAGAAAATGCCAACTCATGGCACTTTGATGTAGAATTTAGTCTAGCCAAGGGTATCAATTTCAGAAAAATTGGTATAGCCAACGGTGTCATTTTGAAACTGTGGGTGGCACACCCCTGCCCGAAATTTAGCCGAGAACCCCCCGTGGTTTCTGGTCAACTTTTCTCCCTCATTTAGCCATGGGCAATGATGTACCGTGTTTGTAGCTAAGAAATTAAAGTTTATTACCTCGATATTACTGTTTACTCTGTTGCTTTCTCTTCGGCTGAAGCCTAACCAATGCTAGACATCAAATTCAAATTGGCTCATGCACGGTTGAACAGTTCCAACACAGCGTTAATCCTCGTTTCAGACTTCCTTTTACGATAAATTTTGAAATGAGGATAACGTTGTGTAGGAGCCAACAGTTCAGACGCGCAGAAGCCATTTGAATTTGGTTTCTAGCACTGGTTAGGCTTGGACCAAAGGGAGAACAACGAAGAAAACTATGGTAATATCGAAATAACAACTTTAGTTTTCAAGCTACAAACAAGGTGCAATATTGCCCATGATTCAACTTTCCCTCAAAGATTGGAAACAGCGAACTGTTTTGGATGGACAGATCTAAAATAGAGATGTCTCGGCAGGTGTACCCAAAGGCTCTATTCAAGGGCCCTTGTTTTTTTCTTGTCTATTTGAATGATCTGGACTGCAGGCTTGGAGTGCAATGTTAAGCTTTTGCCTATGATGTGCCACTCTTGACGATAGTGCAGGACTCTACTAAAGGTGCTAACGACATGAATCATGCCTTTGAGTTAATAAAGCAGTGGGCAACTGATTAGAGAATGTCATATATCCTGATCTGCAAAAGCAAGCAGTTGAATTGATATTTTCAAGAAAAAAATTAAATGTGACCATCCGGTGTTCTTGTTCAATTATGTTCCAGTGAAAATGTAAATGAACATAAACATCTTGGAATTGTTTACGAATTTTTGAAGTTAACAGGCAGTTGTTTGCCTTCATACCTGTGTTGTAAAACATGGAAGAAATAGAAAAGATCTCCATTTCTATATCTTTCACTTTTTTTAAGCGTTGCTCCAGCATAAGATTTTTGGAAAATTCATATTTTGAAGGTCTTTGTTGAGCCAAAAAATCGGACACAATTACATGGATTCAAGTTGGCCTTTCAGCAAATGATTGCTGTTTACATCGTTCAAAATGAGACACTGGTTGCTTTTCTGGAACTCTTCAAATAGGGAAACTTTTTTAGGACACCCGGTACTTTCGAAGCAAAATACTCAGTCAGTGTCGAAATTCTAAGATTTTTTGGATTATTGAAGTCTGAAACAATAATGTTCTCTTCTTTTGGTCACATATGACCAAACTAAAAGCATGACTTATGACCTGAAGTCCATTGTTTCCCTGTGCTCTTTGACTTGATGACTTTGCTTCGGTCAACGGAGACTCATAATATTCCTCAGAAAACGCTGGCCCTATTTAGGCCCAAACTCTGCAATTCAAAGAGTGCCAATCAGATTGCGAGATTGGGCAAAGAGCAATGCTGTCGAATTTTCAGTTCTAATAACGCAGATAACTAGATAACGACGTTGCTGCGGCAGGTAGCTGAAAATTTCTTTGGTATATTTTGATCTTAGGAACATGGAAAATGTAGAGTTGAAAGAGCTATTTTACACCCACCAGGTAAAGTGAACTTTCTTCTTCAAATCTACATCAAGTTTCCTTGTGATTAACTGTCTGCTTACGTGTTTTTATCACATTTCCTTTCCTAGGAGTGACCGTTGAACAGAACAGAAGCAACGGTTCGATCATGATTCAGTCGATCGAATGCAGAAAAAAATAGGGCAGCTTTCCACTGTTTCATCGTTTCATAACATAGTTATCAACAATTTTCTTAATGAGTCCCAGTTGAGCAATGTTTACCGCAGGGACACAAGGAAATCACTGCCATAAGTCTAATTCAAAGCTACATGTGCAAAGAAATTGACATGGCATCATCATTGCTTCTTGGAGTATGGTTCAAAACCAGGTGGGCCTAATACGAGCTAAATTTGCTAGTTTCTAAACGAATTACGAGATCAGCTATGTATGGGAAAATATTTCATTCTTCGTCAACTTGAGGAGGATTACAATTTCAGATCAGCCGGGCAATAAAATTTTGATGCTTATTGAAAGGGGAGTATCTTTTGTGACAACCAGTGCCAAAGACTGCTACTTGCTAATATGCAATTTAAAGATATTACTTGTTTACACTTACCTTTCAGTCAACGAGCGTACAGCCTTGAGCCAGTGAAGGATAATGTATGAAATTTAGGTGTGCTGGCTACTGATATAGAAAACTATGACAATGTAAACCGATAACTATTTGGCTCGAAATTTCCTGAAATAATTGAAGTAAATCTATTAATAATTTTCAATTAATTTTATGAATTGCAATTTATTTAGCTGCAAAATTCAACAATGCTGCCAAAGATAACTGCTGCAAATGCAAATAAAATATGCTGTTCGTGTAAATTATTCGCAAGGCAATTCTTCTTCAGGTTTGTTGTGCGGTAATCATTCATGGGTCGGGGTAATTTACCGGCTTGTAAAATCGGTTTGCATGGTGCAATAGGTGTTATTTTAGCTGAACACACCACTTCATATATACATCTTTCTCAAAAGTAGCGACGAGTAAATATGATTATTTCTGTAAGAGGTACTTTCTTTAATCTCTTATCAAACAGGTGTAATGTCATTGATTCATTTTGAAAACATGGTACCTACCACGCAATGCCTTCCTTAATTTTCCCCCAAGGCTTCGTGGCTTAGGGTGCCTCAAAGCGTTGCTTATATAGACACAATATCTAGTGGCCCATGTTCAGCTAAGCTACACTACAAAAAGAAACACTTAACATTAATACTTTGTATGGTTCTAAATAGTAGGGTCTTTAGCTTTGAATGTTTTATGAAGGTTTGAATGGGTCAGAATTGCTTGGTTATCTTGATGTTCTTACAAGCTAGTACTCACGTACAATGAAAAGAGGATAGATAGTTTGCGTTATCGTACCCTGACTACCAGAGCCATTCCTTCTGTATTTTCTTCCTCTTCTTATTTTTTGGCTCTGGCACCCAGGGTAGGGTCATCGTTGGCAGAAAGAAACACGAGATCCTTTTGTATGCAGGGCATTACGCATTGCATACAAAGATTACGACAATTTTTGTATGCAGTTGGGTTTAATGAAACTGAACTGAACTGAACTTAGATGGCATGTGAGATGTGTGATGATGCAAATTTACTTATGCCAAGCACTTCAGGTGTTGTGGTTCGCGGGCATCCGCTTTTAGACAAAGCAGGCAGTCACCAAGATAACCTCTAGAATCACATGCATAAAGGCATTTTAGTTCAGTGAGGTCATGTGCCTTCCCCCAGTCAATGGCGCCATGGGTTGCTGAGATCCTTGCAACTGCAATTGCGATGTTTGTAGCTGTATTAAAGGGGTACTTCTGCCTTCGGTGGCACTGCAAACCCTAAGGCAGGCAACATCGTCCTCTAAAGTTGACTTGATATTCATGATATAATAAAATATATAATATTTATAATATATGATAATAATTTAATAATAATATATATAACATATGATGTAATATAATAATAATATATATATATATATAGGCCTTTCGACAGACTTGTTTTGCAAGCCTACTGATACACATCAGTACTTGCATAAGAAGTCTTGTCACCCCTGGCACACCAAGAAGGCGATCCCCTATGGTCAGGCACTTAGGTTTCGTAGGATATGTTCGGAGGATCGCCAATTTCAGGAAAGAGTAGGCGAGCTGGCTGGATGGCTTAAGGACAGGGGCTACGAAGAGTCTCTAGTTAATGAACAAATAGATAGGGTACGTAGGTTGGATAGGGCAACTCTTCTAGCAAATTCGGGAAATAGGACCGATACCCAAGGGAGGGGGGAAAGGGTACCACTTGTAGCAACATACCATCCAGCACTCAATAGTTTGGGCAAGGTGGCAAGGAGACTCCATCCTATGCTCACAAATTCGGAGGAGCATGGGGAAGTGTTTCCTGAGCCACCTTTGATAGCATTTAGGAGATGTAAGAACCTTAAGGACATACTTGTTAGGGCTAGGCTGAATAATGAGGGAAATGGGGGGACTGGTAAGAAGGGATGTTCTCGTTGTGGTAAATCTCGTTGTCAAGTGTGAAATGTCATGAGTAATAGTGAGCATTTTCATTCGAACATAGATAGCCGGGAATATAGGATAAACTATTCGTTTAATTGTGACTCGTCAAATGTTGTGTATTTGTTGGAATGTACTGTTTGTGGCGTACAATATGTTGGTAGCACCTGCACGCCTTTCAGGCTTAGGTTTAATAATTACAAGGCGTGCAGTCGTAAGTTTTGTTCGGGGGCCTCAGTACCCCAGGCGGAATTCTTCAGACATTTTACTGAAGAAGGCCACCAGGGGTTTCTGAAGGATATTAGCGTAAAGATAATCGATAGGCTTACGGGGGGAAATAGGATGCGGGAAAGCTTCTGGCAATATCGGCTGGATTGCTTTGCCCCTAAGGGTTTAAACACTAGGCAGGTTGATACATAGATTTCATTTTTTTTTACATTTTGGTTGTTGTGTTGTTTTGACTTTTTGCGCTCAGCTTTTCGTTAGGGACACACGCTGTTTTTTTAGGGTTTTCTGCTCTGCCAATCCGCCCTTGGATCTTTTATTGTTTGTTTTGTTATAACAGACGATTTTTTTTCAGCTTCGGTGAGACAGACACAGACGCCGACTCTAGCGGTTCTTTATTCTGCGCTTTCTTTCATCTTTTCCGCTGCCACACCTGTTACCGTAATTTTAGCACCTTTGGTCTCACACATTGTAATAGGTAGGATCTCCTTTTGGGCTATTGTTTGTATTGTTAGAATGTTTTAGGATTGATATGTATTGCTCGGTTTGATTATGAACAGTCACTGATGAAGGCTTACGCCGAAACGTTTACACGAAGTTGTATTTTTTGAGTTTATATTAATTTCTTAATACAGTCTAATGAAGGAGCTTAGGAGAATATATATATATATTCTCCTGTCGTGTATATATATTCTCCTGTCGTGTATATATATATATATATTCTCCTGTCGTGGTGTAAGACTTGAGATCTGAATGACTTCAGATTTCTCCAAAATTTCATTGCGCTTGAGTGGCGCAGTGGAGTTTTGGAGAGTCTGTTGACACGAAGGTCCCGAGTTCGATCCCAGGCAGGAGCACATTTAATTCTCCAATTGTGGTAGCCCACTCGTGATAAATTATATATATATATATATATATATATATATACAACTATAAAAAATACAACTTCGTGTAAACGTTTCGGTGTAAGCCTTCATCAGTAATAACTTTTCCAAATCCAACAGAGCATACATGTAGATTACGAAATTTAAAAACAATGGCCTAAGCGGGATCCTACCTATTACAATACGTATTGAAAAAGTGTTAAAGTAACGGTAATGACAAAGGTGGCAGGAGAAAGATCACAAGAAAGCGCAGAGTTAAGAGTTGCCGAAGTCGGTGTCTATGTCTGTATCGCAGGAGCTGGAAAAATTTCCATTAAAACAAAACAAAGGATAGAAAGATCCCAGAGCGGATGGGGAGAAAGAAATCCCTAATAAAACAGCGTGTGTCCCTAACGAAAAGCTGAGCGCAAAAAATCAAAACAACACAACAACCAAAAAGTAAACAAAAATGAAATCTATGTATCTACCTGCCTAGTGTTTAAACCCTTAGGGGCAAAGCAATCTAGCCGACATTGCCAGAAGCTTTCCCGCATCCTACTACCCCCCGTTAGCCTATGAATTATCTTCACGCTAATATCCTTCAGAAACCCCCGGTGGCCTTCTTCAGTGAAATGTCTGAAGAATTCCGCCTGGGGTACTGAGGCCCCCGAATTAAACTTACGACTGCACGCCTTGTAATTGTTAAACCTAAGCCTAAAAGGCGTGCAGGTGCTACCAACGTATTGTACACCACAAACAGTACATTCCAACAAATACACGACATTTGACAGGTCACAATTAAACGAATAGTTTATCCTATATTCCCGGCTATCTACAGTAGAATGAAAATGTTCACTATTGCTCATTACATGACACACTTGACAACGAGATTTACCACAACGAGAACATCCCTTCTTATCAGTCCCCCCATTTCCCTCACTATTGAGCCTAGCCCTAACAAGTATATCCTTAAGGTTCTTACATCTCCTAAATGCTATTAAAGGTGGCTCAGGAAACACCTTCCTATGCTCCTCCGAATTCGTGAGCATAGGATGGAGTCTCCGGGCAACCTTCCCCAAACTATTGAGCGCTGGATGATATGTTGCAACAAGTGGAACCCTTTCCCCCCTCCCTTGGTCATTGGTCCTATTTCCTGAATTTGCTGGAAGAGTTGTCCTGTCCAACCTACGTACCCTATCTATTTGCTCATTAACTAAAGACTCTTCGTAGCCCCTGTCCTTAAGCCATCCAGCTAACTCGCCTACCCTCTCCTGAAATTGGCGATCTTCCGAACATATCCTACGAAGCGTAAGAGCCTGACCATAAGGGATCGCCTTTTTCGTGTGCCAGGGGTGACAAGACTTCTTATGCAAGTACTTTCATTTCATTTTCATTTCATTTTCATTTATTTAAACAGGGTAAATACATTCAGTAACTATGGATATCTACTGTTTTACAATGTGCCCTGCTTTAAAACCCTAACTTACTTAATTACATGAATAATTATCGGCATTAAAATCCAATATATAAGAAAAAGAAAATTTTCAAAAAGAAAGGGGACTCTGAAGTCAAAGTATGTGGCTGAAGTAGATTTCGATCATCAACCTCTTTGATCTTTCAAAAAAGATTTTGATTTCATTTTGAAAGCAGCTAGCGAAGGAGCAGTTTTGATTTCAAGGCTTAATTGGTTCCAAACAGTAACTCCTCGATACGAAAAGCTCCGCTGCCCATTTGAGGTTTTACGCAAAGTACTGATGTGTATCAGTTGGCTTGCAGAACAAGTCTGTCGAAAGGACTCCCCCTCCCCCACGCTAACCTGAACTTCTAAGAAACTAATACTATCCCGTGATTGCTCGCTAGTAAACTTAATGGTTTCGTGGCTACTTAAATGCAGTCTAAATTAACAGGTACTTGGCCCCACCCAAGCCCACTTGAACAGACCAACCTTGACACGATGCGTTTACGTACGTTTAGTTTCTCAAATTTAAACGCCTTGGTCATTCTCTCTTGGCGTGTCTAAGTTAAAACCGCAAGCAAAAACGCATTTAAACGCATTTAAATGCAGTTACACGCCTAGTGTGACCGGTGAACCAAGCTTAAGGGCGTATCGTCCATTTTCAGACATCAGTGGCGGCGCCACGGGGGGACTGGGAGGGATTTGTCCCCCCAAATACCAAAAGTCGGCAAAAATTGTCGAGGAAAAATGGCATAAAATTAGCTGGGTATACCTTTAGATTGAAAAAATACGTCAAATCCCCCCCCCCCCCCCCCCATTTCTCTCGGACTTTTCAGAGCTGGCGCCGCCACTGTCAGACATCATTGATTCATACCCGACTCAAGAAATTTCACTAAGTCACATGGACGCTGTCGGGGCAGCTTGTTGAAAAAATTGTCAAAACTCCAAAATTAAGGTTTGTGCTAGATTGGGACAAAGTCGGCAATAAACTCTGTCGGTAAATTGCTTCCAAGGAAAGAGGCGTCAGTAAGAATGTTCGCGGTCACTTTCAGAATTTCAAAGCAATGATGTTGAAAACTGTCTTGTTTTATTCCCGATCTGTCCAGTTAGGTCCAGTAATTTACCCAGCTATTATCAGTCCTGCTTCTTTCCTGACGAAATGGGCAAATGGGAGATTTTCTGTAGCAAGCCCTTTTCGAAGGCTTGCAAAAACAAGTATCAGCAACACGTTTTCATTCGTACAGCTTTGGATCTGCTACCAAAATGCAACGGATCAACCTTCCGTAACGCTCCTTGTTAATCTCTAACCTGTAACATTGTTGTTCTCAGGGACCGGCCATTATTTCTTATGAGGAGAAGGGGTGGAAGACATCTGTGAGGGTGTACCAACAGTTCACCAACTTAAAAAAAGGTCAAAAAATAACGCATCTTGGGGAGGAGATGTGACAATGAGATCTGTAAACTTTCTAACAACATTTTTCTTCCGCAATTTAGCAGCTGTGTAGATGCAATTGAAATTATCACTGAATAGTGACACATACATGTACTTTGAAGGGCTGAAAATATTTTCTGCAATGTTACAAGGGGCACCGAAATTTCAGGAACATCAGAAAATTCTATCTAATGTTTGCAATTGCCTTCAATCCCCTCCATAGCAAGAATTAATGACCCATCCCTGTCAATGAAATAGTCCTGTTCTGGGGCGGTCAAAACGCTTTAGCGGGGGCTGAAACAGTCAAATTGTTTATGTCTATATCGGATACGAAGGGCCATTTCAATCGTTCGAAACTTGTAGGAGACTTTTTAGGACAACAGGATTTTTACGGATTTTTAGAGCATTTTCTTCAAAACAAGAAAAGTACGTTGGAGTTGGAGAAAAGTTTATGAGATTTTGCAGTGAAATTAAGGCATTTCCGGCATTTGAGGGGATGAAAGACGCATCTGTGAAGGTGTGCCAACATTTTACCAACTTAAAGAAAGGTCGAAAATGAATTGCCTGGTCAGATTATGGAATTTGTGAAAATGAAATTAAGAACAATAAGCAATGACAAAACTTGTCGAACAATAATTTCCCATTGATTGAATTCAACAAACCAGTTAGAGTGAACTGCACCAGTATCTATAAACAATAACAAAAAATACTTTTCTGCGATATTTGAAATACAAATCTAATATTCAATTCAACATTTCCATCAAGATAATGATGTGAACACTAATTCAATAATTCAGTTTTGTCAAAACAGATAGTTCATATTATCAATTTGATGAAAATACGTACATACGACCCTTCAAATAAGGGTAAAATCAAACTCAACATTGTTAAGCTAGAAGTTGCAAATTGGTGCTGGAACAAGCATGCACTACATGAAATAGGGTTGACATTCCACCATAATTTTCGCAAGTCAGCAATGATAATTGGGCTACCACACGGGGGAAGGGGTTCTTCCTTAGTAAAGGTACCTAGAAATGTGCGGCCCACAAGCGTATACTTTTTTCGGAATTCAAGCCAAGAAGGGTATACTTTTTGGCAATGTTCGTCGATCTTAGCCTAGGGTACGCTTTTTGGCTATTTCGGTCAAAGAAATGTCAAACATTCGTAATTCCTGTAAAAACCCTAGATTTTTGTTATTTTAGTCCAGTGAATGCGAACATTTTGCAAGTTTTGCCCAGAAAATGACACAAATCTGGCACTTTTGATGCAGAAATTGGTCTAGCAAAAAGGATGTCATTTTCACAAAATTTGGTCTAACCAACGGTTCCATCTTGAAACTGGGAGGCCCACCCCTACCAGAAATTTAGCTGAAAGGCCCCTTCCTATGGGCTACCACTGGTTCCTAGATTATTATTTTCAGTAAAGGCCAGGTAAAGTTTAACTTCCATGGCCTGTGGGCCATAGGGGACGGGGCATTTCTTATTGCATTTTGCATTGGCAAGTTTTAGAATGTGGTGGAAGCATACCTTCCAAACACCATCAGGACCTGAAACCCTGCATATCTGCATGCAATGTTGTTAAGGTACCAATTGCAACTACAATACGTTGTACATTAAACATACACTTGTAAGATAATTTTACCTATAACGATAAAAAAGTTTAATGCTCTTTTAGCTTTATAATAGTCAGGTACCACTGAGCCTGATGAGTTGGGCGAGGGGGGGGGGCAGCTTGCAATTATTGTAATTTTTTTCATTTTCCATTGACTAGGGCTAAAATGCCACCTTCTGGTAACAAGTCAAAACTGCAGTGGGTGTGAAAACTAAGGCAAACCAATTTCGAGGGCCTCAAATATGAAGACATTTGCAATTTTGGGAACAATTTAATTAACTGGAAGCTTAGAGACTCAATGTTTGTTACATCTGCAGGGCCATGTATCTTTGTATCTTTGTACCTTACAGGAATCTTTGCAATATGTGCATTCAATTCTAAGAGCCAATTGCTTTCTAATGCTGTCCCAAAGTTCTGTGGTGCACACGACAAAGTTTCCAACAACCAGGCGCAACCAGGCTAGGTTGCATGGTAGCCAAGGGAGGAGCACGGTGTCCAAGAATGATGTATTGGCATTTAAGGATTCTGTAAAACTTGGTTTTACCACACCTCTCATTAAACTTTTCTTTGGACAGGGGCTGGAGCTTCCGACTGAGGGGCTAAAATGACTGAAAAATGGTGTTTTCATGAGTATGTTGCCAAATTTCCTCCAACAAGAACCCAAAATTTCCTCCAATGGGGGGCTATATGCCTCAAACAGGGGGGTTGTAGCCCCCTAGCCCTCCCCTGGTGCTACCACTGTTCTTAGGCTTCCTAGATGCATCAAAGGTCATATCATTTTCAGGTAACAATTTTGCAACAATATGGAAAAGACTGAATTGCACGATGAATCATCAATTTTGGCATCTCAACGCAACTATCCAATTTCTGATCTGTTTGGGGTTATATTGAAATGAATTTGGAAGAGATTATCTTTTATCCGCAAACTAGTCATAGCAGACTTCCAAATTAGCAAAAAATATAGGAGATATCATTCAAATTCAGGCAAGTTAGGGCATGCAAATTTTGTTAGAATGTATTTCTTTCCCTTGAACAAATAAGGTGTCACAAGAATCATGCCAATGACTTGGGATTATATCCCAAAAGGACAGAGCAGAAACTGCGTAAGATGACGTCATCAACCAATCTGAGATAAGGAAGTGTTTGGACAGTAAGCTTTTTGAAATGATAAATCAAGAGTTCAAGGCTCTTAGGAAGAAAATATCAAGTGTTGCCTAATTTTGGGATCTGTTGCAGAGAGGTAGGGGACTCAAAGTTACGGGTTTTTGCGCATGCGTGCGCAGTTTCTGCTCTCCCAAAAGTTAGAAGTCATCATTTATTTTTCTGTACGGGGACGTGCCACTGAACAGGGTATCATTTTCAGGATACCGACTCCAGGACAGGGTATCATTTTGGTAAAAATTGGCTCCATGACAGGGTCCATATTTGTCACTTTTGACACCAAAGGGTTGCTTTAGGCAATGTGTCCTCTGCGAATGTGATTTAAATCGCTTGGATGGCAATATTTCCACATTTTTCAATTGATTTCTTACAAATTTTTCTTTGCGGGGCACAATTTTGTCTGAATAAAAGTAAGAGAGGGTATTGTTTAAGAAAATTTTACTCTGAGACAGGGTATCATTTTCAGGAATTTAACTCTGGGACAAGAAGCTTTTCAGATTTTCCAGTGGCATGCCCCATATGTTCATCAACCAAGTACCCCCCCCCCCTCCCCGGGAGACTATCATGGAAACGTACATCAAAATATCCAATAGCCAAGTTTCTATAGGGTCGCTAGCTGTATTTCCAAAACAGCATCACTGCATTTGACTCTCAAACTGATATAACTCCTTAGAATCAAACTGCATACTATACAGATTTCATGGGAAACACTTTAGAAGAAAATTGACTCTCCATTTAACAAAAGTTGAAAGGTCTAAAGAAGCATAAATTCTTGCCAAATCAGATTTTAATTGCCATGGTTCTATGATGGAGATTTTTAGGGGAGGGTTACTGAAAACTCTATCAGCAAAATTGATATTTTTGACAAAATTCCATGCTGCCACCTTCTATGATCAATATTTTGGTAAATATCTGTGAGGAGCCATCAACTTTCAAGTTTTTGAATTCTTAACGACATCTGGCTGTAATGGGGGAAGGGCAGGTCTTACCCTTGGCTATAAAGAAAATTAAAAGTCGTATGGAAATCTCCTTAAAGGAATTTTTGAAAAGGATGCCGGATAAACAAAGTGATAAATAACACAGAATGCATTTTTGAACAGTTTTATTAGGCTTTTCCTCCCCAAACGATGTATCTTTGCTTGAAGTCCAGCTGACTTCCACACCACTTCTAATGATACTTAAAATCATTTTAGGAGAAGGACGTTGGGGGGAGGGGTAGGGATTCTGATCTGAACCGTTGAATGCCATTAAGAAATAAGGACACCAAATGTTGATGATCCCTTAAAGGGAGTACAAAGACCAGAATGCCTTGCAGGAAGTCAGCGACTTGCTCTGCACAGCTTTCAGAATAACTGACTGTACAAAATTCACAAAAACAAACGATGGCAAAGGCTGCTGGTCTTTGTACTCCCTTTAAAGCTTCTGTTTCATCCGCAGCGTTCCTTGCACGTGCAGTCTCTTTTTGTTTTTTGTTGGCCAACCAAAAGATGGCACATGAATGTTCAAGGTGCAGGGAGACAGACCCGTTATGGGACAACTTGCAGGCAACAAGGAAGTGCGATTTCGCAGTGCAGACGCTGGTTGGGTTATTGTTACACCCTTTAATGCCTGGAAGGTCTCAACAACAAAGATCCTTTCGCTTGCATTTTTTGTCTTCGTGCTAAACAGTTGCAATTTCGAGAGGCCAATCTCAAAGGCAGGCCCCATTGCGCTTGATGATTATGTAATGTTTAATCTTTAAAATCGTTGAAAGGAGACTTGGAGGTGTGAGCCTGGGCTTGTCTGGGCAAGACAGTGTCCATTCAACAGTGGCCAGGATTCTGTATCCTCACTGCATTGGTTTCAATTGTCGTTGTGGCTTCTAACTTGGTCTTATTGGGCAGAATTCATATTGCCTTTGGCTTGATCACATCAACAATGTCAAAACAAAACAATTTGATCAGACGATCTCTCCACAAATCTGCCTCAAGCGGCTGGTCATGTAAGTCCATCAATGAAGTACTAAATTGGCCTGTGCATTATGAGTCACGAACTTGGCTTTCTAATTTCGTTTCATTTGCTGTTGAGGTCTCGATCTTCGTCCATCTAAACTTACCCTCTAATGGCCTGCATAACGAAATATCGAAATTGTAACTCTCAATGCAAGAACATCTTTCAGTTGCTTCAAGATCGGCCAATACTCCGGCAATCATACTGCGCCGTTCCTCGATTACTCCTTGATCATGTTTCGCAGCCTTGACTGGACTTCCCCCTTCGCCCCGATCGTCAAACATCAGCTTCCTTCTGGTTCGAAACAGCATTGATCTCTTAGTTTGTAATGAATTGTCTTGCATGTCTCTCGTTGGTGTTTGATTTGATTTACCCTGACTTTTTAAAGCCATAATTTAGGTTTGAAAATAAATACTACGAATTTACTACGAACGTTGTTTATCGAATCTCCGGTGATTTGCATGTGAGTAAAGCCAATAAGATGTCACGGACCATTGAGTCACAGCATCATACTATTGTTCTCTTGTTCTCTACTTTGTGATATTTGATCTATCAAGCAGTACAATGGTTTCCTTTTGTTCTCTGTCCTAGAATACTTGATCCATAACGAAGACAATGGTTTCTTATTGCATACTCTCGGGTGCCAAATACAAGGGGGGGGACGCTTATTAATTTTTAAAATTTTATCCACCCCCCGGCCCTTATTAAGTTTATTAATTTTGGCAAAAACAATGTCTAAAGCTCAATATGATTTTTATACGAAATTTTGTTCGAAAGATAAACCATTGCAGTGTATACTCATAAACTAACTGGAGATTAGAGACTTCGTTCCTTTTATGTTCTTATTCTGTTTATTTGCATTTGTTTCTTGGAGACTTGAAGAGTTCTAAGCATATAAAATGCACTTGTCTCCAGTAGATAATGTAAAAAACCCGTTTTTTTGCGAATTTCTGACCCCCCATTTATTTATTAGTTTTTTTAGGGTTTCCCACCCCCCCGTTTATTAATACTCCCCCTTGTATTAGGCACCCGAGAGTATTGATCGATTTCTTTGCTTGTCGTGTTGTGCAAAATCAGGCGAGGGGGAGACCAGGGAGGCTCCCCTGAACCAAGGCCTATTTGCGGAAATTCCTATTCTTTTGTTTCCGAGCTTTTACTTACAGAACTTTCCAGACGTTAACGTTCTGAAAGAAGACAATTTTGGACAAATATCAGTGAATTATAACTGAGCTCATGACACAATACAACAATACAATCAAGTACATGTTCAGCTATGGGGGGGGTCACTGGGGGGGGGGTGCAATTTTTCTGCCCTGTTTCCGCAAATCCGCAGACAGAAATTGGCTATTTCCGCAATTAATTAGGGTTATGAGCAAAGTCTTCCTACTTCACATAAAATACAATATAAACCATTTTTATGTGCGAAGAATGAGCACATTATGTGATGGGGGAGAGTTTGTATAGGAAGGAAGCGAGGTAGGCAGGTAGGTAGGTAGGTAGGTAGGTAGAGGCAGCTGGCTGGATAGCTAGCTAGGTAGGCAGTACCCGAGTACCAGAGCCTCAAAATTTAAATGAAAGGAAATTGGTAAGAGGAAAAGAGAGAAGGAATTTCCTTCCTTATTTTTTCTTTTTATTATTTTTGGCTCTGGTACCCAGGGTAAGGGGCCGCAAGCATATCGATTTTTTCCCCAACAACGTCGTTTGGACGTTTTGGGGGGAGGGGTTTCGCTCAAGACGTTTTCAAATTGAGACGTTATATCGAAAAAAGGTCTCATAAAAATATCGCAACCTGTAAAATCTGAACGTTGTCTTTGTTGACTGTCTCTCATTGTCAAAATAAGCCTTCTAATATGCTCGGATCTTAAACTCTTTCATTTTAAAAGTTGGCCTACAAAGAAGACACTCGGACCATAACATAAAGATCTTTTTAAATTCAACTCAACAATGATACGAAATCAACTTGTAATTGAACTCAGCAATAGTATGATATCAGCTGAATCCTTATCCTGTGGCTAAGGTACGGCAACATCGACATTTATGACTTTCACAATTACGTAAAAAGGACTTCCCGTCAATAGTATGCAGGGAACATCCCTCAAATTAGGTTCTGTAGGAATTCAGTATGTTCGTTAGAGGATTCGTTGGTTCAAGCCTTCATCTCTTCATCACTTGGATGAAAATTCTTTAGGATGCTGTTATTCTTTGATATGCAGAAATTTAAAGTACAGAATGGTTGCGAGTAAGTGTATTTCTCACTTTTTGCAGATTATTTCGCTGTTGTTAGAATTGTTCTTAGCAATGAAATTTGATATGAGCGCAGGGTCAGTCTCCACACTTAGCACTGCAAAATCCAGGCCTATAACATGCACAAATTTCGCTTATATCGATATTTAGGTCATGGACGTTTTGTGGGGGGGGTAGGGGGGGTCTAAACGAAAACGTCCAAACGACGTTGTTGGGGAGAAAATCGATATGTTTGTCGCCCCTAAGTAGGTAGCTACGGACGCTTTTCGTGCCAAAAGTGTAACAATAGGTAGGGATACCTGAAATAGTTTGACCATTGAGGTAGTCATCAGAGCCTCAATTAGGCTAGATAATTTTGAACTTTAATCTGGCAACTTGACAGCGACATTTATGATGAAAATAAGCTGTTAACAAAGTTAAGTGAGTGCAGCTCAGAACAGTAAGATGGAAAAGACAATCGTTTGCCAACCTGTACTCACTACCATTCACCAGGAATTTGAATGATTCTTCTCACTTGAAATAATATACAAGTGCAATTGTTTTCCTTCCGGATTCATTAAGTGGTTTTACAAAGCAACTGTTTGAAAATCCCACCACTCCTCCCAGCCTTTACTCTTGAAAAGAGAGGAAAGTTATCTGCGAGAGGCCCATGTAAACGTTGAGTAACTAGCTGAGACAGAAAAAAGCAACTGATTTGTCTCACATCCTAATAGTGAACATGATAACTGGAAGTAGCGAGTCCACTTTGTGTCGAAGAATTCCATCTGTATACTCCAAAGCACCCAATTTCAGTTCTCAGATTCATGCCTTTCACCTCGGCTTTCACATTCCAGACTTCTCCCTCGATTATCAAAAGAATATAAAATACAACAGCAACAAACAAGCAGTGTCCTCTTTGTCACCACCACTCTATGGAACATAGAAATTCATTCTCGCCCCAATGTTTTACATGCACCGGAATTCTTCGCACGTCCCCATAGGGTCCCTATTTCCTTTCCATTTTGCATGTGACTGATCCGACTCAAGCAGGTTGCAGTCATCATGGGTGATTATTTCGTATAAAAAATTTTGTTGTTGCTGTTGCTATTGTGGCTGTTGTCTTCAGATCTTTGTGATATGTACTGTTCTCGTTTATGTTACACAATATTTTGACGGGATGAGCATCAAATCTGCGATTTTTTTAGCAACTGATATTAATTTTGCAGAGATATCTGCATTCCGCAAAAATGCAACAAATATCCGCAATCCACAGAAATGATGTTTAATTTCCGCATTTCCGCAGCGAAAATAGGCCGATTTCCGCTATCTGCAAAACCCCAGTGACCCCCCTTCCCTGGGTACCAGAGCCTCAAAATTTCCCCCAGCTATGGAAATAAAATAAATGTTTGAAGAGAAGAAATCGGACTTTTGTTCATGACATACAAGCAGGGCCGATGAGAGCTTTTGGAGGCCCAGGGACAAAGCTGTGAAATAAGGCTCTCTGCGAGTGAATGGAGCAAAAAATTTTTTCGATCTTCAATGATGAGTCCTTGTGAGGGTATACTTTTAAAAGCATGCTTTTTGGTAACTTAAGTCGATTTTAGTCTGCGTAAGGGCATGACTTTCGGCAACTTTGGTCAAAGAAATGTCAAACTTCGGTAACTCCCGTAAAGAAATCCAATATTTTCAAACTTTTGGTCCAGAGAATGCGAAAATTTTTCGGCAAGTTTTGTCTGTGAAACGTAACAACTCGGGGCACTTTTGATATCCATGTTTTGATGTAGAAAACGGACGCAAAAAGTCCGTTTTCTCCTAGTACCTCATTATTTAGTATAAACAACAGTACCAAGTTTTTGATGTAGAAATTAGTCTAGCCAGGCGCGGCGTGTCAGTACCAGGCCAGGTTGAACTTTAATCACTCTGGAGCCTGAATACGAGGCGAATTCATCAGCGCTCCCAAGGTAATTTGAAAACAAAGCATGGTCAAACCACGGGGGGGGGGTTCTCGGCTAAATTTCTGGCAGGGTTGTGCCGCCCACAATTTCGAAATGGCACCGTTGGCTAGACCAATTTTTCTGAAAGTGGTGCCCTTGGCTAGACTAATTCCTACATCAAAAGTGCCATGAGTTGGCATTTTCTAGGCAAAACTTGCCAAATTTTTGCATTCTAAGGAGCAAAATTTGAAAAAAATTCGGGTTTCTTTACAGGAATTACCGAAGTTTGACATTTCTTTGACCAAAATTGCCAAAAAGTATACCCTTGCCTAGACTAAATGGGCGAAAATTGGCAAAAAGTATACCCTTGGCTAGACTAAATGAACTAAAATTGGCAGAAGGTATACCCTTGGCTAGACTAGAAGGTTTGAAAAAGCATACCCTTGCGGGCGGCACATCCCCAGGTACCTTTACTATGGAAGAACCCCCCTCCCCCGTGGGTCAAACAATAGGAGCGTGAGTAAAGTCTCAAGGGAATATTTTACAAAGATTTACAACGCAAAGTTGAAATTTACAAGATCGTTGACGGATGCTGGCAATAGAAGGGATTCTTAGCTATCAATTAAAATTTGCTCAGGAGATCATCAGCTTTGCCCGATGAAATTCTCGAAAGAAATTTCCGAATGAATGCAAAACAAAGTTTAAATGACCTGAAAAGTGCGAGGATTTGCGGTATATTTATTGTCGAAAACCAGAATTTTTGCTTGTTGTCCGCAGACTGGAGCTGTCCGCAGACTGGAGTCATGACCCTAATTCAGACTGAAGCTCCGCTCTCAAATCTGTTTCAGACCCCATTTACACGATCGGTAGAATTTGAAAACGGCATAAAAAAGTGCCTTTTGGCCTCCCGTTTACACGATGCCGGCAGAATTTCCAAATTCTTTGTTTCGGTTAGCAATACGGCAAAGTTTGTAATTCTGCCGTTTTCAAATTCTGCCGGCATCGTGTACTCGCACTTTACCGGCAGAATTTTATGCGGCTTTCGCCACGAGGATTCTTTAATCCTCTCTATTGTTCTTATTGTCGTAGTTGTTTCATCTATCTTGATTGATTATAGACATCAGTTGTTATTGCCTATGGAATTAGCATAAAATTCTACCGGCATCGTGCAAAAGGGAGGCCAAACGGCACTTTTTCATGCCGTTTTCAAATTCTACCGGCATCGTGTAAAAGGGGTCTTAGATAGTACCTAGCATACGGTATTTTGCAACGTAATGGTAGTTTCATTACCGAAAACCTTATTACAATGTGTAATTTCCGACTTTACTTTACTGTCAATCACTTAATTCAATCTATACTAGGGTGCTTTTATCTTGTTTTATCTGCTTGTTCTCATTGCACTGCTGCACTACATAAAAGAAGAGCAATTTTTTATTATTAATACATTACCTACGTTTGTTGATATCATGAAATTAGACACAAAAAATCCAATGTGTCCAATCAATGATGGCATAGAGGATACGGAACACTTCTTGCTGCTTTGCGACTCTTTAAAGAACACAGATGCAATCTTCTCACTGATGTCAATGTTGTCCTTCAAAATAGTGGGCATTCTGTCTGGAGCAACAGCTTTTTGCAACTTCTTTTGTACGGTGATGAGAGTCTGTCTTATGAGGTAAAAAGATAAATTCTAACTTTGACTATTATGTTTATCCTCAAGACAGAACGTCTTGATTAAAGATTTTTCATATTATCTCAAGAAACTGTCCCGTTTCTTACAGTTTCCTTTAATTCCTGCTTCAAGTCGTTGCGTGTAGTGCTGTGTTTTCCCGTTTTATGTTGCCACTAGGTAGTCATGGTTTCTTGCTCCAAATGGTATTGTACTAGTAGTAGGGTATAGTATTTTGTAAGTAGTGTAATTATGTAATTTGTATTGTAACTTTTTAGATTGATTGCAACAAAAAATAAAAAATAAAATTAGAATTTTCATGACGTTATATTTGTAACAAAGAAGGACAAACTTTTCAACAAGTTGATATCAATCGACCTACAATCATAATGTTATTTACTTTAAAGCAATTTTTTGAGTGTCGACGTAATGAATTGCTTGTTTCGCTGAATTTTTTCTACCCATGATTTGTCGGCTTGCTTATCGCAAATACTGTCTGCAGCTGTAAAAGCACACGTAGGTAGGTGTTGCGAACAGAATTAATCTCGCTCCCCACGATGAGCAGAAAAGGCAATCGATCAAAATCTTTAATTTCTCTTCACAAATGATCATATGAAAATGAGACATTGAAGGGTTTAACCTTGCAAAGTGTGTCAAATGTCAGTCATTATATTGTTTCAACATGTAGGTAAGGCCTGGTCACTTTTGGTCCTTTCACTAGATGCCTGTTAAATTTTAGTGGTTATTATATGCAAAAATCTTAGAATCAACTTTAAGATTTGTGAAATGAAAATAGTCATAAAAGATTTTTGGGTTTGAATTGGCACCAGTCCTTTGGAAGAAACTTGTTAGAAAGGTGTTTCTAATTGTTGAAATTATTTTGAGGAGCATAGCGAAACATACTTTTTTGTCTTTAGCTGTTAATTTTACAATTGATTTTTAAGACAAGAATTTTTAGAAAAAGTTCCATCGTGAGATAGTCTAAGAATGGCCCTAAAAAGGCAAAATATTTTAGCATGCTTTACATTGCCTCAAAGCACACATTAAGAGGATCAGAATGAGACTAAAATGAAATGATCGGATAAGTCTGAGCCTAGATACAAGGAATTGTAATTTGCTGTCAAAACAGTTCCATGCCTCTGTCGGTCATGTAAACAAAGATCTGATTTAGGCCCAACTTCAAAAATCAATATCTTTGCTTTAGGTTGACTGATCTAATTCTCTTGAAAATCTGACTGATTTTTGCAGCACATGAACCCCTGTGTTATGCTGCATGTCTCAAGGGCAAGATCAAACAGGAATCTATAACTTAAAATTTTGGTTAAATTCGATGCACTGGATGACAGTGCATTGTCTTCGGTAGCAAATCATACTTGCTTGTAACAAATGAAGGAAAAAATCCACGTAGGGCAGGCGAAAAATCAAATCTGAAGTGTATTTCAGTCGAAAATTTTGATTTTTTATTCCTTTGGGAATTCTTATCTTCATTGTTGCATTCCATCAAAGATCGTGCGGTACAAAATAGTTGAACTTTCTGATGATTATTGGAATTTTCATGAGAGCAATGACATTACAGGCTGCTATTTCAGTTCATCCATGAAGCTGTTTATCGTTGCAAAATGGTAAGATAAAATGGCCGACCGCTGGTTTCCATCAACAGGCATATTTGGTCTTCTGGAATTCATAGCTCCATGATTTTTCCACAGATTTTCACGGGGACGGTGGCAAACTTTAATTGAACATCTGAAGAGCAAGATCATGGAAAAGGTTAGCGAGAATACCTTGCTGTTTTGCCGCAATCTTCAAGCAAACGGGGCACAGCTTTTCTGGGACACCCTGTATAAAAACCAACAGCACCATTCTGAGTAAAAGATAAGGTCCTATGGAAGGTATAGCCAGGAATATCATGGACTTGCCCAAGTCGTCCTGGAGGAAGGAAAGAGACGACTTGTTGCGAACAGTGAACAGCTGGATAACAGAGCTGGATGGCCGGACAGTTTTTGGTACTGCAGACGGCATCTTTGATCATAATGTTTGACCAATAGCAGACAGGATGCTGCTGTTCCGTCAAGGAAAATGACGGGGGCAAACCAACATTGAAACATAAATGGCTGAATGTCAAAACGAACAGATGTTTATATATTAGCGCCACCATCTCCCTAACAGCGCTCATGTGTAGACAGATACAATTGACCCCCTGGTTTTCAAATTCCTTGCGGTTAGATCCTATTTCAAACATCGGGTTAAGTCAGGTCACATACATCTTATGAATAATTAATGAGGAGCTGTTCGCGACAAGTCATCTCTTTCTTTCTTATATGACGACTTGGGCAAGTCCAGGAATATCAACTTCAGGTGAAATGGGATTGTGATTGGAATGCCATATTTCATCAGAAACTCCAGTCACATCAAGATTCAAATTAGTGTGAGCAGATAACGAAAATTAATCTTGATGAAGAGATATACTTCTTACGTTAGTATGAAGAATAGAAAAGTCTTTGGAGGATAACTGGAAGGAAGAGAGTTCAGGAAAAGTGAAGTAGTGAGAATCAATATTTTGAGGCATATATTCATCTATATTATAACCGGGTGACCCAAAAAGGTACTTCATGAGCTAGATCATAACAGGCTCCCTGAAAGCAAAACTATCGTCAAATGCTTGCTATCGCAGTTTAGTTAAAAGGCTTAGCTATCTTTGAGATACTGCATGATCATTTGTGAGGACTCTAACCACCCCCCTTGGACTAAGGACTAACCCCCGTATTAGATTCTTTTGTATACTAACCCCCGTGTTAAAATTCTTTTATAACGGAGTTGATCTGAACACGAATGGACGAGAGAGTAGATGTGATTGGAATTTATCTTTGAGTTGATATGTTGGAATTTATGTTGGAGTCAATGTACTGAAATATATGTTGAAGCTGAGTTTATATGAGTGTGATTTTATTCGATCGTGATATCTGCTACAAAATGGTGACCTCGACGTGACATTGTAACAGGGTTTTTGGAGGTTTGTTGTTGTTTGTCAAGAGAAATTTACGCGAGTTTGGAAGGGTTTTTAAGCAGACCGTGAGTACGATTTTGATTTTTCCTTGTGTTGTTATGCACTCTCAGCAGGAAGATTCCAAGATAAAGGAAGATGGAAAGAATTCTCGATGTTATTTTGTGTTTTCGATTGATTTTGTGTTTGCAAATTCGAGAAGATTCTAGCCAAGCGGCAATCAGAAGAATGATGTCACTGTTTCAGTAGTAAATTTTGCTTACTGTATGAAAATTTTGTTTGCAATGTTGTGTGTAGTTTTCTCGGGTGTTTTCTCGAATTTTTGAAACGCCTTTTGGTTGGAAAAGGGGGATCCGTTAAGCCATGTCTGTAGGGACAGAAGTTGAGGATATTCAGTTAGAGCTTCAGGGTCTGCTGGTCACGCTAGGGAAAGAAAAACTCATTGCGCTTTGTGCTAAATTTAAGCTTTCTGAAGAAAACCTTGAGAACAAAACGCGATTGACTTTGACAAAACTCTTACTCAACGCTATAGAAAAGGAAGTAGGAAAATTGAGAGACGAGGAAATTGTTCCGTACTTGAATGATGTTATTCAAGCTATTTCTGATGGGGTTCCTTGTGAGATTTCTGGTGCTGATAAAAATAGTGACGCAGATAAAATCAAAGAAATAGAAAAGGAGGTCGAGGCGTTGAAAGTTAAACAAAAGGATGAATTGGAAGCTGTGCTGTCTAGGTTGGAGGCTGCGAGAGGTCAACCGGGGGTCGGCGCGCAAGCAGGAAGTGGGCAGCTTGATAATTTGAAGACGCTGCTCAGGCGTGATTTCAGGATTGCAGGGATGGTGGCCCCCCAGGGACAAAAAGATCAGCTGTCCTTTATGAGTTTGAATCGCCAGATAGAAGATGGTTTGCAACGAGGCTACTCTAAAAGGGAGGTAATAGATGCTGTGATCAAATGCATTTCTCCAAGCTTGCCCCTCAGGGACTACATCGAAGCGATGCGTGAAACAGGAATCGATGCAATTCTAAAGATTCTTCGAGCTCATTTTCAGGAAAAAAATGCGAGTGAATTGTATTCTTCCCTTGCAAATCTTGCCCAGTCTCCTTCTGAGGAACCGCAAAATTTTCTGATGCGAGCATTAAATTTGAGGGAGAAAATTATTTTTGCCTCTAAACAGGGTGGCTCGAAGCTGAGATACGACCCAGATCAATGCCAATCAATGTTTCTTCACACCATAGAAACGGGCCTTATAAGCAATATTTTGAGGTCCAGAATGAGGGTGCTTCTGCAGAAACAAGGAGTTACCGATGCAGAATTGATCAGTGAATTAAATCTAGCTGTTACAGAAGAATCAGAGAGGAATGCAAAATTGGGATTTGGAAGGGGGAAGGCCAAAATCAGTGAGGTACAAGTGACACCCCCAGAAAAGGGTAAGGCAAAAGTTGAAAAGAAGGAAGAGCCATCAGTAACTGAGACTCTTTTGGCTGAAATAAAATCTCTGAAATCAGATGTAGCGAATTTGAGAGAAAATTGGAATAAGAATCAAGCACAGGGTTCTCTGCAAGAAAAGCCCCAAAGATACCGAGGTCCAAGAAAATCCCGCCGTGGGTGTGAAAGTTGTTGTAAGGCCGGACGAGGGAGTGAGTGTACTCATTGTTGGAAATGTGGGGGCAATGGTCATTTCGCCCATGATTGTGCTGGAAACCAGGGAAACTTTCCACGGCTGCTGACGAGGGACAGCCAGTAGCCGAACATCAGTTTGATTCGTCCCATTGCTGTAGAACTTGTCATAGAGATGTTGGAGACGAAAAGCTCCTTCACTGCGGTAGCTGTAGAGCTGCAAGTTATTGTTCAAAATCTTGTCAGATGAGGGATTGGGGTGAACATAAAATCATTTGCCTTGCAATTCGAGAGCTCTCTGAAAGATACGATAGGAACGATAATATTGAGAGTGAAGATTCAGATTTTTACACTACAAATCTCACCCCAAAAGAGCAAACGAAGATTGCAAAATTGATTGGTCGCAAATGCACAATGTTTTGCAAATTAAATGGGGTCGAGCGCCAGGTTCTTCTGGATACAGGGGCGCAAGTTTCCATAATGAGTGAAAGAGATTTAACGAGTCGTTTCAGAGACATTGAAGTTCATCGAATTGAAGAATTACTGGACTCAGGGGTGGATTTAGAATTGTCTACAGCAAATGGAACGCAGCTGCCGTACCGTGGGTGGGTGAAGATGACTATTGAACTGAAAGGATCCTCAGAAGGATCAAACAAGATAATTGTACCAATGCTGATTACAAATGCTGCGTTGGACTTACCGATCATTGGGTACAATGTGTTAGAGCAACTGCTGAGCGATGTAGTTACTGAAACTCCAGAAAATAACTTAATGGACCAGTTATCTGCAAGTTTTCCAAATGTGACTGAAGCAAATTTAGGCGCCCTAGTAGATGTTGTTTCGACAGAGAGTGAAAGTTATCTTTCTTCTGTAAAGACATGTAAAAGAGACACTCTAATAAAAGCGGGTGAAATTGCAAAAATATCATGTCGTGTGAATACTGGTTTCTTTACGAGGGACACTCCGGTAGTGTTTGAAAACGACATAATGTGCCCTCTTCCCCCAGGACTCGAGATAAGCGAATCACTGTTGAATTTAAAACGTGGAAATTGCTCTAAAATAGATCTTGCTTGCCAGAATACAAGTGCACATGACATAGAGCTTAAGGGTCGCACATCAATAGGATCGATTCATTTGATTAGATCAGTTATGCCAGTTGCAGTGAAGCTTAAAGAAGAGAACAATGAAATCAAGATTCATTCAAAGCAAGAGCCGAAAAATAGTGCCGCAGTGGCTGCAGGACACAATGACACAGATTATAATGAAGCTCTTGTGCCTAATGTTCCTTTAAGTGAAAACCTGACGGCTGAACAGAAGGATCTTGTGCGGAAGATGTTGTACGAAGAGCGAGACGCTTTCTGTAAGGATGATGATGATGTGGGTTGTGCAAAGGATTTCGAAATGAAAATAAACTTATCGGACAGTACGCCTGTGCAGAAAAACTATGTGGGTGTACCACGCCCTCTTCTCCGAGAGTTGAAGGATTATGTAGAGGACCTCTTGAATCGTGGGTTTATACGAAAGTCCAGGTCGTCTTATAGTAGCCCATGTGTAGTAGTGCGGAAAAAAGATGGCTCAATGCGTTTGTGTATCGACTACAGAGCACTCAACAACAAAACAATTGCAGACAGACATCCTATACCACGCATTCAAGAAACATTAGAAAGTTTTTCAGGGCAACGATGGTTTTCAACACTGGATCAAGGGAAAGCATACCATCAAGGGTTTGTTCATCCTAGCAGTCGCTCTTTGACAGCCTTTGTTACGCCATGGGGACTGTATGAGTGGCTGAGGGTCCCAATGGGTTTGAAAAATGCACCTGCTGAGTTTCAGCGCTATATGGAGGACTGCCTGTCCGATTATCGGGACAAATTCTGTCTCCCATATTTGGATGACGTGATTGTTTATTCGAAAAGCTTTGAGGATCACGTTGAACACTTGCAGAAAGTCTTGCACAGACTCAAAGAGAAGGGAATCCGTCTAAAGGCCAGAAAATGTAATCTATTTGCTCAGGAAGTGACCTATCTAGGACGTATAATCACTGCCGATGGATACCGTGTGGATCCGAAAGGAATTAAGCCAATCTTAGACCTCAAGAGCTGGAAACCAAATACGCTAGGAGAGGTTCGGCATCTTGTTGGGTTGCTGGGATACTATCGCCGCTACATCCAAGACTTTTCGCGTGTAGCAAAGCCTATCTATGATTTGCTCAAAGTTGATAAGCAACAGCTCGGGAGTATGCAGCAAGGACAGAGGAAACGTGGTAATCAAGGTCAAGCCCCTTCAAGTTTGCCTGTGAAATGGGAGGAAGTTCATTCTAATGCATTGGGTTCTCTCATAGAATGTCTAGTAAATCCACCAGTAATGGGGTACCCAGACTTTGAGAAGCCATTTGTGTTGCATACGGACGCTTCTCAGGAAGGTTTGGGGGCAGTTTTATACCAGAAGCAAGAAGGATGTATGCGAGTGATTGGTTACGCTTCGCGAACTCTGTCGCCAGCCGAACGAAATTATCATCTCCACTCAGGCAAATTAGAGTTTTTAGCTCTTAAGTGGGCAGTAACTGAACAATTTAGAGACTACTTATTTTATGCACCACAGTTCACGATCTACACGGATAATAATCCGTTAACTTTTGTCATGTCAACGGCAAAGTTGAACGCTACTGGACACCGATGGGTAACGTCTTTATCAGATTTCAACTTCACGATTAAGTATCGACCTGGATCGAGCAACAAAGATGCTGATTTTTTGTCAAGGAGCCCAGTACATATTGATTCAATGATGAAAGATTTCACTACAGAAATCTCACAAGATGAGATTCGATGTATGCTGAATGCAGTTTCTGCACAAAATGATGAACAGTTATGTTGGGTTACAGCAGTTACAGCAGATGAGAAAGTGTTTGCAGATTTTGATTGTCCTCCCGTAGGAAAGACATGCTGGCCAATGAAGCTGGACTTTATTCGCCAAGCACAACAAGAAGACCCGGTTATTAGTCGCATACTTGCATTCAAATTGTCAGGAAAACCTTCCGCAAAAACACTGCAAACCGAATCTACTCAAGTCAAGTCTTTAATGCACGAATGGAACAAGTTATCGTTAGAAAATGATGATATTCTTTACAGGAAATCAAATGGCAGAATGCAGCTGGTTCTTCCACACCGCTATCATAGGCTTGCCATGAAACATTTACATGAGGAGCTTGGACATTTGGGAGCTGATAGAGTTATCGAACTAGCTCGTGAACGATTTTATTGGCCTCATATGGCCAGGGATATCGACCACTTTGTAACTAAAGTTTGCCAGTGCATCAAAAGTAAGAAACCTGTGGTGAATCCCCGTGCACCAGCCCAAAGTATTGTAACGAGCGAACCATTTCAGCTAGTCTCGATAGACTTTGTTCATCTAGAGAAATGTGCAGGTGGTTACGAGTACATCCTGGTCGTTATTGACCATTTCACTCGTTTCGCACAAGCGTATGCGACCACTAACAAATCTGCCAAGACAGCTGCAGAGAAACTTTTTAACGATTACATTCAACGTTTTGGTCTGCCTGGTAAAATACATCATGACCAAGGCACCGAATTTGAAAATGACTTGTTTCATCATTTAGAACAATTAACAGGGATAAAGAGATCCAGGACGACTCCCTACCATCCTATGGGTAATGCCCAGTGCGAGCGTTTCAACAAGACACTTTTGGGAATGATGCGAACAATGGCCGACAATCAAAAGTCACGATGGAAAGATCATATAAATAAAATGGTTTTCGCGTACAACTGTACCAGAAACGATGCCACAGGTTACTCTCCCTATGAACTTTTGTTTGGTCGCAAACCTCGCCTTCCAATAGATATTATTTTTGGTAAGACGAAAGCAACTGTCTGTAAAAGATATCCAACTTATCTTAGAGACTGGAGAAACGCAATGGAGCAAGCCTACAAGATTGCTGCTGAAAAATCCGGACAATCTATGCAACGTGGACGTGAAGCTTATAATCGTAAAGCAAATACCTCAATTCTCGAGGCCGGTGATAGAGTTTTGGTTAAACGACTGTTAGAACGTGGAGGCCCAGGCAAACTCCGGTCGTTCTGGGAAGATCAAGTTTACATTGTTATACGTCGCATAGAGCCAACAGGAGCAGTCTATGAAGTGCAACAAGAGGATGGAAGTGGACGTAAACGTATTTTACATCGTAATTTATTGCTGCCATGCCCTTACTTGCCAAGTGAGCCTGACGGGAATGTACAGCTACAGCCTCAAAGACAGCGAAGTGCACCAACAGTTGCAACTCGTCAGAAAACAGTTTCAAACGCAGATTACGAAGTAGATTCCACAGCGTTACAAGAAGATGATCACGCTACATTTAGCCCACGTCAAGTGGATGGAATTATCAGACATCTTAACGAGACCTCAGAGGTATATGATGCTCATCAACCGGACGCACCGGACCAACCAGTGCTACCTGAACGGGAAAGGGATGACATTGACCCAGAATCATCGATGAATGTTTCTCAACCTACAACCGGAGAAGTTCCTGAAACCGTCGTGACAGCTGCTACGAGTGAATCACTAGGAGGAATCTCAACACCACAAAGACCATTAGAGGAGTCGCCAGCTCATGAACCAATGCCCAACTCGCCAGAAGATGCGCAATCTCCACCTCGAAGCCGACCACAAAGAACACGACAGCCGCCAACTTTGTTATCGTACTACTCATTTGGACAGCCAATCAGTTCTCAAGCTCGGGTCTCGAATATTCATCCAGCAGTTCAACCAGTGCCACAGTTTGCGTATAGACCGACGCATTTGCAGATGCAGCGACAGACTTCAGGATTCGTACCAACAACGTCTTTACATCCTGGATATTCTCATGTATTTGTACCACAGAGGCAATTCGGACAGTTCGTATCGCCTGGACAATTTGAACCATACGGCCAAAGAATGATTCCAGTTGTGTATGGCTGTTAACTTTATCGTGTTATCATAATCGTTAAATGGAATGTTTGTTATTGACACTTATCATCGTCTCGTCAGAGGAATGATTCATGTTAGTCAACATACGAATTGCGACAAATGTCGGATAACTGTTTGGAGTCTAGTGAGTTTTATTGCTGCGCAGCCGAAGTAAATGATGTTAGAGAACTAGAACAAGGACAACTGTACTCTGAATGTAATATGTCAGGATGAGATAATGTTGTTTGAAGAGAACTGAGTGAAGAAGATGATGATACAGTTAAAGAACTAAATTGAAGAATCCAAGGATTTTTTTTTCAAATGTCAGGAGACATTTCATTTTGAGGGGGAGAGTGTGAGGACTCTAACCACCCCCCTTGGACTAAGGACTAACCCCCGTATTAGATTCTTTTGTATACTAACCCCCGTGTTAAAATTCTTTTATAACGGAGTTGATCTGAACACGAATGGACGAGAGAGTAGATGTGATTGGAATTTATCTTTGAGTTGATATGTTGGAATTTATGTTGGAGTCAATGTACTGAAATATATGTTGAAGCTGAGTTTATATGAGTGTGATTTTATTCGATCGTGATATCTGCTACACATTTCAAGCAATTGCTACCATCTGAAAAACCAAATTCAAAGAATATTTAGAATCCCAGATTCCTCATTTTGAGTGAAATAATGACCGTCATTTTCCAGTCAAAAGTTTGAAAAGCTCGACATAGCGATGTATTAGAAGTCGTATGGGAAAAATTTTTGTTTGCAAAGTGATTGACCTTTGTTCCTCATTCCAATTTCATGTTCCGAAGCAAATTTGGAATTCGGCTTTTTCCACACTTTCCAAAAATTGACTGGAAAGCGAGGGAGGGAATGGTCCGAGAAATGAATCAAATTCCATATTTTTGAAACTGTTTTTTTCAGACAGAATGCATACCTTTAATTGATCAAGCAACATCTCAAAAGATGCTGATACCTTGTTCGTCTTCATAAAATTTGCTTTCAAGAAATCATCTGCGATCTAACTCGTGAAGTTTTCTTTGGGTCACCCGGTAATCGTTAAGATTAGGCAAGTTCGCAAAGTTTGATGAAATTGCAAAAGAGGGTGTGGAGTCAACATATGATGAAAGATAAAAATCAGGAAGTTCTAAAAATTCTTTGTAGAGCCAAACAAAACTATCAATTTGATACACAGTTTATGAACCATGGAAAATCATATAGTTCTTTTTCAAATTGCTTATGCAGTAAAAACCCGCAAGAGCCTAGTGATTAAGAACCAAGAGGCTGAGAATTCTGAAATTAGACCCCCTATAAGAAACCATTCAGCTTAAAATTTGAAATAGGTTCTTATTCGAGGAGATCATCAAACTGAATCAAAACTCTAGTTGCTTTGTCATTGAGCCTATACGTACTGATTCTGCCATATGTGCAAACTCCAAAGAGCTCTAAAGATGCTTTGAACGCTTTTCATTGTATTCTGTAAAATTTCTGATTCTTCCATGAACTGATGTTTTGAATAAGGCCTCATGAACTCAGGTGTCTCTCAACTGACAGTAAAAAAGGGGGCATGAAGTCTCAATCTGAACAAAAGAAATACCTGGAAGTCTTGAATGAAATAAGAACCAATTTAAGAACCTGAACAGCCTTATTTCCTACTAAATACTCAATACATAACCTAATCAGGCTGACTTGCAAAATTGTAGGTTCTTTTCTTATGCGCGGATTTTTACTGTATTCAGAAGCTGAGATATCATAGCGTTGAATATCGAAATAAAAATTGCATTTATTGCAGAGAATACAATTCTGATTATTGGATACGATTTTGTGACAAATACCACATGGAACATCATCTGAACTTATCATCTAAATTTAGGAAATTAAATTAATGTGAAATCAAACATAAACAAATGCAGGTGACATATAAACTGTCCAGCAAACAGAATGGGTATGATTATAGATAATCTGAACAAACCTTCTTGAAAGGAAAAAGAGAGTTGTTTTGTTTTGCAATACTAAACACAACCGGGTCATCATCATGGAGTTTAGATTTTCTACTCTGCAATGTCTGCGCTAATAGATACTTCTCCATTAGACTTATGCCTTTTCGTCCCTTGTTTCCCTGCGTTCTTTGATTTGCTGATATCACTTGGTCGAGAGGGACTCATAATATTACGCATATATAATGGGCCCACTTTTTCAAAATGGCCTAAAGAGGTGGGAGTTCTCGTACATTCAACAAAATCGCTTCAAGATCTAGTTTAAAGAGCTCGAACATTGAAAGGCGAAGTTTTAGTACAAAGAATGATGCTGTGTTGACCTACAAAGCGCAAAATGCATACGTTTCAAGCAGTAATCTTCCTCTGTAGAAGCAAAATAGATCCATCGAAGCTGCGAGAACTCCAGTCTGCTTCAACCGTTCTTTAAGAGCAACAACAACAACATTCTGAATAGCGGCCCCTGATTGGTTAAAAACTGAATTCTAGCGATTTGATTGGTGAATACGGAACCACCCTACGCGGGCCTAAAGTGGGCCCACTATTTAAGGCTCCGTTCACACTACTCCGTTTTTGTGAAAGTGTTCACACTGATCCGCACAAAAACGCCACAGAAACGGAGGTTTTCGAAAACGCTGTCAAAAGTGGATATCCACAAAAACGGAGGTTTTTGAAAACGCATTTGATCAATGTGAACGCACAAAAACGGAGATTTTTGAAAACGCTCCAATATGCAGCAATGGGTTTCACAAAAACGGAGTAATGTGAACGCACAAAAAAAACGGATGTTTTTCGCTGCGTTTTTGTTATCGGGCAGATCAGCGTGAACGCACAAAAACGGAGGTTTTTCTCACCGTTTTTGTACAAAAACGGAGTAGTGTGAACGGGTAGCTTCGATGCAACAAAAACGGATACTAACAAAAACGGAGTAGTGTGAACGGGGCCTAAGAGTAATGTTATCAGTCCCTCTTGACCAAGGAACACAGGGAAACAAGGGACGAAAAGGCATCAGTCTAGTTCTCCATCGGAATCATAACTTGCAATTTGTTGACTGCTCTGCCTAATCTAACATCTTGGAGTTTGTCCTTTATGACAAGCTGCCCTGCCACAAAATGCAATTGTGCCCTGCTTTCTTGCGGCCCCTGTAACTCTGACACTCTGGCACCTCTCTTATCGAATGTTGTTTTAGTTTTCCAGAAATTTGACATTAGAAGGGCGAATCAATTTTGCAGCTTGGATGATTTTTTCTCTTTGTTTCCAAATTTTAAACGTTACAGTTATTGGTCTGGGATGAGCTTTTACCTTCGACCCATCTCTGCGTGTGAAAAATTCTTTCCTTTGCCCAAATCTGCGAGCATGCTATATTTGTAACCCTTCCTCAATTCCCTGCACATCTTTAACTTGAGATTTTGAAATCTTTTCTGATTGGTCTCAAAGCTAAATTTCTTCACTTTCGGAAAATCCGACAAATTTGATTTTCGGCGACTCATGTTTTCTTGATGCTCTAAGCTGTCTTCGCTAGCATCCAAATTTTCTCTCATTGTAATTAGGCTTGATTCAAAGAAGGAAGTTCTCACATCAACTTCTTCAACCTTTTTGATGTTTGTATCAAGTTGGCCTTGGAAAAGGACAAACTTTCTTTTAAATCATAGATGTGCTTCTTCACATCCATAAGCACATCTCACAGGCCTTCAAACATCATTTCGAATGAGTCTTTATAGGCAGTTGCTTGCACCTCCAATAAGGTTTGAGTCATTTCAAATGTAACGAAATCATCCTCCGGCATATTGGCCTAAGTTACGCCTCTTCAAAGACGCATCAACTTGCGAATTAATGATTATCGATGATTGAACTGAACATATTTAAATAGGAACTTTCCATTGTAAATCTACAGTTTCAAAGCATACTATTGATTGATGCAGGAAAGTCAGAATTGCAGCGACTGTAAAGGGTTTTTCACACCCATGGAAATCATTTCACTGATGAATAACTTTTCTTTTTGCAGGTGTAGTTCAAAGCCTCTGTAGAATGAACAGAGAAGTCTCTTTGGGAGAAAATTCATGAATTTGATTGTCAAGTTCGATTTGGATTGCAATGAAGAATTTTTCCGAACCACGAGGATTCTTGCGTATACTTCGCTATGATTCAGGAGATTCCACAACTGGCGCGTCAACAACGTAGGCCAAAACCCAAAAGCTCTGGTTTGGAGGTGGAGGCATATCTGGGTTTTCAAGATAAAAATTTCTACTCTCAATGCTCCAATATCAACAAACAGGTCATCTATCTTCAAGTTAACTATCGAGTATTAGATCAATCTGTTACCCTTTTTCGGGACACCCGGTAGTTCACCAAGGCATGCGATACCAGAAATGAAAAGGAGGGAATACTGTTGCTACATGACGAAACATTTCAGAAATCACAGCAGTAACACTCGCAGGGGTTGGGAAAATTTTAAGCCATTTTGCCGTGTAAATAGAAAATCTTGCAGCTTATTTACGGATGCACCTTTTTGCATGAAGTTGTAATGCCTTGGCAGTAACTCTTCCTTAGGTCTTGGAAGCATTTTTCAAGGAATGCCTCGTCACGAATGATAAAAACTAGATGTTTTACGCTGTCACTGGCTTGACGCCAGATTAGAAACTTTTGTCACCATCATGTGACCACGTATGATTTGCGAGCGAATGTATGCATAGTGATAGTAGGTCAAAGTTAGAGCATGATCATCAGCACTCTACTGTAATCTATGGCATTCAATGCTGGTGCTTGATGGAGGAAATGAAGCCTCCAGTTAAGTATGGAAAATGAAAACGCATTCCAATTTTTGCATTTCATGATTCAGTCTGAGATTCTGTAAACATGCGAAACGCACAATTTGTTTTCACTGGAAGTGTATGATATAATAGAGAAGCTGATGAGACTTAACAGTTTCCTCCCTAGGTTTAGGTTTATTTCTGTAGCTATTGCGGTATCTCATGTCATGCGTCTGTTGGTTAATTACGAGGTGTCCATTAGTTGAGGCCATCTTAGAATCATTTGCCGCAAATCAATTTTTTAAACTTGGAAGAACTGTAGCTCGAAGAATGACCTCAAATTTAAGACACTCGGTACCAGGGAGAAATAGTCTACCTCTCCCTGCTGGGTACTGACCTAGCACCTACGTTTCTTGATGGAGCAGTGGATTTACCTAAAACAGCTGAGCAAGCGGTGCAAACAACAGTTTGGTTACTATAGCAAAGAAGAATTAATATTCGCTTAAAGGTAGCTTGCACGAAGCAAACCATTACATTCCAAAATAAACAATAATTTTCTGTCTTTGATTTCGGTATGTGCCCAGTCTCGTCCTTTATCACAGCTAAGCAAAATTGAAATTCTAATATTAATTAAAATTTATTCAAAGATTTTGACTGTCATGCTATGTTTAGATCAATGAATTTTTAACGATGAAAATCAATTAACTTTTAGGATATTTTGCTATAAAACCAGAGTAGTGCCCTCATTTTGCGTGAAGCAGTTGCCACTGACTCAAAGCGATCATCTTTTTCTCCAAAGGTAAGCTCATTTCACAAAATTATCTATTTACTTTTTCACAAGCTTTGTTTGTGATGCAGTTTAGTACCTTTTTTCTATATCTTTAAAACTTTTGGCAAGGTTCATTTTGCAAGGTGGTGCAAAATGTATTATAATATTTTAACTATAACACACTGAAAAGAGTACATCTTCTTTATTTTCCATCTTTTGAATTTACATTGTAATCTGGCATGAGAACGGATGTCGTTCCCATGAGAGGCCTTGTTATGAAATTGCTTTTCGGTTTATTACCGAACCAAGATCATGTGTTTTTTCTGTTGTGCATCTGCGCGTATGCATTTTGTACCAAAATCTTCCTGCACATCAGAATACCACAAATTTTATTGTGAAGCAGTTGATCAATAAGATCGTCATAAGCGTAGGGGGAAATAAAATTTAGGGGGGCTGCCCGATAAAAGATCCATTGTTTACGAAATTTTGCCCGACTTTAGGCCGATTTTCTGCCCGATTATGGCTGAGTTTTGCAAATTTTTCAAGCGTTGGGAGGGCTGCAGCCCCCCCAGCCCCCTGTGTCCTACGCCTATGAAGATCGTTAAACATGCAGCTCAAAAGTCACACAATTAGAGCTCATTTAAAGTCCTTATACAGCCAATTCTCGACTACGATACTTTATTATTGCCGAAATATCCAAGCTTTACTGATTTCATTGATACCAAAGTTTACTCAATGTATAAAGGATGCGAAATTCATTTTGAAAATTGACCTTTTAGCTATTCGGCAAAAGAATCTAGATCGAAAGATAATTTATTAGATTTTGTAGAATTTTCGAATGTGCACAATACTGATAGAAGCTCTAACGCCACTCATTCGAACCTCGTGTATAAAAACGTATAAAAATAACGCTCGATCCAGATCCAGGCTCATTCTTAGAATATCTAAGAGGTAAGAGGTCTATTGGCTCTAATCGCTACATTAGGCCTTCGCGAGTGACATCACAATTATTAGGACAGCAAACGCAATTCACAGTCCATGCACGTTGAGCTCGCAAGAAGACCAAATGCCGCATGAGGATTGCCTTAAGACGTCAGATATCGATGTATCTGAGTTTCAGGTGTCTCCTGGTGAAAGGCTAGACTCGGAAGATAAGTCTGGAATCAACAGCAACTATGGAGTTGTCCAGCTTGGAGCTATGGCTACGGAGCCATGCCAAGACGAACCACAGCGAACCATGGGAATTAAGTGGGCTTAGACTAAGAATGGCAGAATTTGGTGACGGAAGGGCAGAAAATGAGGATCCTTGAGTCCAGATATGAGATATGATATCGATAAGAATAATAATGATAATGAATGATTTATTCAAAGTTGGCAAGTGACAGAAAAGATAGCTAACTACAGCTAATTAAAGCCAACTATTTACCTATTTACATGATAAGTTCTACAAAGTACAAAATCGTTAAAATCAACTATAAATACCCCAAATCTGCAATGTACATTTTACAAAGTCGACATTTGCAGTCCAGTCCTTTCCAGCTCCTTAATTTTCTTTTAAATACTGTAAGATTTTCTGATTTTTTCAAACTTTCTGGCAATGCATGCCAAAACAGTGAGCCTAGAAATGATACCGATTCAATTCCGTATGTTGTTGTTCTGGCTTTTGGCAACTGCAGAGTATTCCTACTTCTTAGATTATAGTTTTCCGTTCTTTCAACAAAGATATCTTTCATGAAACTTGGATTCAGGTTTTCCTTAGTTTTAAAAATTTCAACCAACAACAACTGCAGATTTCTCTGATGAAGAGACACAGAATTATTTCTTTCTAAAAGGGATTCAAAACAAGAGTGACCAAGAGTGACCTGAAGAAAAGTCAGCTTCACACCGTACTTGCCGTGCCAACTAACATCAAACACATTTCCCGATCCTACCCTAAACAAACTGCACTGGCTGAATTCGTAAAAATTCATGCAAGCCTTGAATTTTTTGTATCAAGAAGCTTAAAAAGGAAGGAAAGCGACTCTGGCCGAGTACCCTTTTACCTTTCCCTGTTCGACGTGCAGTCTAAGTTGCATAGCTTTCTCTTCGGCATTTGCAACATCTAGGGTAAGGTGGTAATTTGGATCCAAGAAGTAATTGGGTCTATTTTATCGCAAAATTTGGTAAGTTGGTAAGTTGAAAATTTGACTCATACGGCGGCTCAGCGACTGATGAAATCTATACTTTCAGTAGCTGGATAAGTGGTTTTGAATAATTATTGGATAATTTCCAGTTGCTCAATTTCTAAACTTTTTCCTAGCCTAAGCTTTGATTATGATCTGACACCGCAGCAACTTTCCATTCACGCCACCGCGCAATTCATTTTTGTTAACAGATCATTGTGGATATCGAGTTCAGTCATTTTGAATGGTGTCAAAAGTTTTCTTAATTTTTTGCATTTCGGTACGTTTATTTCCATCACTTTGCAAGGTGGGGGTAATAAGGGTCTACTAGGGCTTTGCTCAAAGAGTCGCGCTGTGTAAGAATTGACAGTGGCTCTCAAATTAGAACAAACATAAAAGATGTTGAGAAAGAACGAAAAAAAGATATTACTATCTGAAGATTTGCGCCGTTCAAATTTCTGCTAATATAACAAGGGTTTACCGTGCATAAAGAATATATAATGAAATGAAATTCGGTCTGAAATCCCCTGCCCTGGTCTCCTATCGTGATCGCAACTATGACACCTTCCCTAGCTTTCGAATTCTTTGCGGTTGGGTCCTATTGCCAACATCGGGTCAAGTTAGGTCACACATCTCTTATGAACAATTAACGACAAGCTGTTCGGGACAAGTCGTCTCTTTCTTACCTATAAGACGACTTGCGTAAGCCCAGTTTTTTCTCAGAGTGTCCTTAGGCAGCTTGGTTACCTTGAAGACAAGGCTAAAATAGAATGTCGAAGTTGTTAAAGTTTTATTGCTATTTTGATCCAAAGTCAAATTTACTAAATCTCAGAGGCCTTCTGTATACCCGGTAAAGCGTGCAAAAATGTACCAAGGGACGGAACCCGCACCTCAGGTCAGATAGGGTTAACTGTGGCAAGTTGCTGAAAGTCATTACTCTCCATGGTAGGTTGGAAAACTTACATTCATCAGTTGTGAAACTCTTTCCAGCTTGCTGCTTGCAGCCTAATCTACAGGTCCTTGCATGGGGTGAGGATGTATCATTTGTTGATACGTAGGACCAATCATCTATGTTTTTCAACTTTGTCTCCAAGCTGTTATCTTAAATGAAATGAAAACATAAAATCCTAAGATGCAAATGACGGTATATCATCTGCTGCTTTGATAGTTCGTAAGTAAATTTGTTTTGTAGACTCAAATTCTGCTAGCTTTCTGTTGTTTTCTAGTGATCACGTGGGCAGCCACATTATCCGTGATACAGGTTAGCCACAGAATCGCTACGTAGGTCCCTCTATACTCCACGGATCATCGTTTTTGCTTTTCTTGGTATCTGGTCAATGAAGACAATCGTCCATTCCTTCAAGATGATAGCTGCCATAGCTTTTGAACCAACTAAGTGCTCGAAAGCTCGATGGTACAAGTAATGGTATCTTTGCCTGCCATTGTCTATATTGTGAAATATATAGTGGGGAACGAAAGAACAAAAACTAATTGGTCTAGCTCCTTAAACACACAAACACATAAAGATACATTCTCTGAAGCTCCTTCTCAGTGCGTATTGAAATAAATATATAGACTAAAAAAATTCGTTAAACGTTTCGGCGGAAGCCTTCATCAGTAATCATGTATATATATATATATATACGATAAATTATAAGCTCCTTTCTGTTAACTATATAAATATGACCAAGAATTGTAAAAACATAGAATGCTGATATGACGTTTCGCTTTAACTTCATCAGAAATAAACTTCACAAGTATATCATATATTAAAAAATCGCAATAGTACATTTACACCACAAAACGTAGACACCAACATTACGACCTTTGAGTCTGCAGTCATTGAAGACATCAAAAACCACGATAAACGGACACTACGGTCAAATAACCTTACGAAATGCGAAATTTATGCGCTAAGGAATCTGTCGGAAAGAGAGGACGTTATCATTACGCGAGCGGACAAAGGAGGGGCAACCGTTATCTGGGGTATCGATGAATACCTCACGGAAGCCAACAACCAACTAAACAACACAACTTTCTATAGAAAATTAATATTTGATCCATTTCAGGGCTATATAAGAATAATTAACAACTCATTAGATGAACTGCATTCTCAGAACAAAATAAATGCAGAAGCATTAGAGGTTCTTAAGGTTCCGAAAAAAGTAAAACCAGCTTGATTCTATCTGTTACCAAAAATTCATAGAAATAATAATCCAGGCCGCCAAGTAGTGGCATCAACAAACTGCCACACAACCAAAATATCTAAATACGTTGATCATGACATACAACCGCTTGCGCAAAACGTACGATCTTATATCCGCGACACAACAGACCTCTTAAACAAAATAAAAACTATCGATAAAATACCCGTAAATGCATTACTTGTAACCATGGATGTTAGATCCCTTTATACGAACATATGCCATGAGGAGGGCCTATTAGCCCTTAAAAATGCCTTAAACAAAAGACCCAACAAGGAGCCAGCTACTGATGCTCTACTGACCCTAATGAGACATGTCCTCACCCTAAATTGCTTTACCTTCGACGGAAACAACTACTTACAGACAAAAGGATGTGCCATGGGCACTGTTGCAGCACCTTCATATGCTGTGATATACATGGGTGAGTTCGAAGAAAAATACATGTACCCAACAATAGGTAAGAAATGCCTATACTACGGCAGATACATAGACGACACCTTATTAATCTACAAAGGCAGTGAAACAGAATTCAAAACGTTCGCTGAGAAACTCAACACACAGCACCCATCAATTAAATTTGACTATGAAATATCAAAGACATCAATCTCCTTCCTCGACACCCGCATCTGCATCGACGAAAACAGACAACTGCAGACAACTCTCTTCACCAAACCAACTGACACTCATAATTACCTACACTATAAATCAGCCTGTAGAGTTGTGACGTAAGTAGTAGCGTATATTTAGGTGTGTCACGTGACACAGGCCGCATGCGTTAGAAACCAAGATGGCTACAAGCTAGGCACGTACTTAGGTGCTCATGTACTTCGGCTACAAAGACGCTATATCTGGCGACGAGGATACACAGAAATCATAATTTTCAGGTTATAAATTAGTTGTGCAACGATGGCACATGCTTTGCCCGCTTTCCCTGCTTTTGATGTGGAAGGAGATCAACATGGATTGAACTTACGATGGCAAGAATACATTGAACGGTTTCAGAACTTTTTACTGGCGTTGAATATCAAAGATGACACAAGAAAGCGAGCCATGCTATTACATTTTGCAGGTGAAGGGGTGTACAGAATCTTCAAAACACTTCCCGATACTGGAGAACCCAAAGATTTTGAAAAAGCGGTCGAGAAACTCACTGGTTATTTTGCACCAAAACAGACCAAAGAGTATGAACGTTACATGTTCAGGCAGGCCCAGCAAGATTCTGCTGAAAGCTTAGATGCCTTCCACACACGTTTAAGGAATTTATCACTGACATGCCAGTTTACAGAGGCAGATTCAGAAATCATAACACAAATAATTCAAGGTTGTTCATCTGGAGCCCTAAGAAGAAGAATCCTAAGAGAGCCCTCAATGAAGTTATCTGAGATCCTAGATCTTGGAAGGGCCATGGAATCATCAAATAGACAAGCATCTGAAATTGAAAGCAATACTGCAGAATCAGTCAATAGACTTGGGAATAGAGCCCCACATCCAAGGAAAGCAGGCCATGAAAAGCCCACCAAGTCATGCTACAACTGTGGAGGGTCATACCCCCATTCAGAAGGCAAAGTGTGCCCTGCAAAAGGAAAGAAATGCCATAATTGTGAGAAATATGATCATTTTAGTAAAGTCTGCAGATGGCAACGGAAGAGTAATTATGATGAATCAAAAGTGCACCATATAGCAAGTTCCAAAGAGAATACAGTTAACTCTAGCTCTGATGATGAATTTGTTTACACAGTTACTAGACATACCCAATCCAATGCACGAAGACCAAAACCAGAAGCAACCATCAGTATTGGAAAATCCAAGATTAGTATGCTCATTGATTCGGGTGCGAGTGTAAATATCATGGACATGGACACATTCAGCAAACTATCTCCAACAATTAATCTTCAAAGAACTTCTACAAAAATTCATGCTTATGGAAATACACACAGTCTTTTAGTTGAAGGAAAATTTACAGTCATGGTTGAAACAAGAAGGAGATATGCTACAGCAACATTTTATGTCATACAAGGGTCCAGTGGATGTCTACTCAGCTATGATACAGCCAGTGATTTAGGGCTTATTATCTTAAAAGTTGATGCAATCAAAGAGCAGAAGTCTCTCAGTCATGAGCAAAGTCAAAGGAAGGTGCAATCAAGAGATTTTCCACAAGTTGTCAATGATTATCAAGATGTCTTTAAGGGCATTGGTAAGCTAAGAGGAGTAAAAGTCAAGATTACGGTTGACAACACTGTTCCACCAGTGGCACAATCAGCAAGGAGAGTCCCATTCCACATTCGGAAATCATTGACAAAGAAGCTCAGAGAACTTGAGGAGCAGCAAATCATTGAAAGAGTACCAGAGAATGTCAGTACACCATGGGTTAGTCCACTGGTTGTTTTTCCAAAGCCCCAAAATCCACAAGAATTGCGGATTTCTGTTGACATGTGAAAAGTAAACACAGCTGTGGAGAGGGTACGACATCCGTCTCCAACTGTTGAAGAAATAGTTGAGAAGCTCAATGGAGCAGCAGTGTTTTCAAAATTGGATCTTACATCAGGATATCATCAGCTTGAACTTGATGAAGACAGTCGACATCTGACCACATTTGCCACTCACAAAGGACTTTTCCGGTATACCAGATTAAATTTTGGGTTATCTTCCAGTGCAGAAATTTTTCAGCATGAAATACAGCAGTGTCTTGAGGAGATACCAGGAGCACTGAACATAAGTGATGATATTCTCATTTTTGGAAAAGATCAAGAAAGTCATGATGCAACTCTCCACAATGTATTGGAAATGTTCAGAAAGAAAAATCTGAGAGCAAATTTAAACAAGTGTGCATTTAATAAGAAAAACCTTGATTTCTTTGGGTACCATTTTAGTCATGATGGTCTTGCACCAAGTCAGCAAAAGATAAAAGCAATTCAGAATGCACCTCAACCAGAGAATGTTCAGGCAGTCAGAAGCTTTCTAGGTATGACAAATTACCTGTCACGTTTTATTCCAAATTATGCCACCCTAACAGAGCCTCTTAGAAAACTAACAAAAAAAGATGTCAAATGGACATGGACAGATGATCAACAGAGCTCTTTTCTCAAGGTTAAAGAAGCTATTATGAGCAGTCATGTAATGTCATATTTTGACCCTTGCAAAGATACAGAGATCATTGCAGATGCTAGTCCTGTTGGACTCGGTGCTTTATTATGTCAAAAGGAAAAGTTAAGAGATGGAACAGAGAAAATTTCAGCAATTGCGTATGCAAGCAAAGCCTTGACAGATGTTGAGCAGCGGTATAGCCAGATTGAAAAAGAAGCCCTTGCCTTGGTATGGGCCTGTGAAAAGTTTCATGTATACATCTATGGAAAAAGTTTCACTTTAGTCACTGATCATAAGCCACTAGAGTTTTTGTTTAATAAACCGGGTAGTCGACCACAAGCTAGAATAGAAAGATGGACAATGAGACTCCAAGAGTATGACTTCACTGTATGTTACAAGCCAGGATCTAATAATCCAGCAGACTATCTTTCCAGACACCCAGTGCAGCTTGCAAAATCTAAATCAATTGCTGAGGAGTATGTTAATTTCATTGCATCTAATGCAGTTCCAAAAGCAATGACAAGAGATGAAGTTCGAGATGAGACGAACAAAGATTTAACTATGCAGAAGCTAAAAGAGTGTTTGCAAAGTGGAAAGTGGTTCATACTAAATCAAAACAAAGAGAAATTTCAAGGAAATTACTGTTTCAGTGATCTACAAGCATTTAAGGTAACTCTGCTTTCCGCTCCAGTGAGCAGCGAGTTGCCGTTTTGCAAAACCACTCTCCTCAGAAAACAGTTAATTTCTCCAATACTATTAGGTCGATCGAAAATCGGTAAAAAGGGTGTCGTTCTACATAGTCTTGGCAATCGAAAGATATGCAAATCGCAATGGTTCCGTTAAGGCTGTCTTAGTAAATTATTTTTCAAAACTTTTTGTTGATTTCAGAAAATTGGATTTATTTCCAAAACTACTCGAAAAGTTTTCGGTTTTCTTTCGCTATATCTTTAGCTAGATTGTTGATCTACAGCTTTGCAAAGTCTGATTGAAAAAGCTAGGCTAGATTTGTCGCAATCGAATTTTATATTGCTGTTTACTTTTCGACAGCGAAAGGTAGAAACCTTGGTCAACTGATTAGGACATGAGCAAGTGTTGAGCCCTTTTGTAAAATGTTTAATTTCAGATCTCTGTTCATTGAAGACTCTTAAAGAAATTGATATTTTTTGAATGCTCATGAAAGTCTCAAAGGACATGAAACGGAGGGCTGTAAAAAATTATAGCATTCAAGAAATGTTACTTTCACTACTTTCACAAGCGCTCCAATGATGTCTATTGAGACTTGAATATAGCATTCCCAACAGATCACGTTCATTCTTTTGCCAATGGAAACATTTTCAGAGAGTTATTATAACCTGCACAATCTTGCAGTGTTCAGATTGCAAAATATTAGTCGATATTAGCATGGGGATTTCTGCACGAGCGTCAACGCGCTTAAAAAAGATTGTGCAATGTGAATGCAGCCTAAGGCTGAATGTTTGAAAACGTCATTCTTAGCATGGTAATCTGTTGACCAATGTTTTTAACCTTCAGTGTCGAAAGGCAAATAGAAATATAAAATTCGATTGCAACAAATCTAGCCTAGCTTTTTCAATCGGACTTGGCAAAGTTGTAGATCAACAATCTAGCTAAGGATATATCGAAAGATACCCAAAAATTTTTCGAGTAGTTTTGGAGATAAATCCACTTTTCTCAAATCAACAAAAAGGTTTGAAAAATAATTTACAAAGCCAGCCTTAATGGAAACATTGCGATTTGCATATCTTTCGATTGCTAAGACTATGTAGAACAATGTCCTTTTTACCGATTTTCGATCCACCGAATAGTATTGGAGAAATTAACTGTTTTCTGAGGAGAGTGGTTTTGCAAAACGGCAACTCACTGCTCACTAGAGCGGAAAGCAGAGTTACCTTAAACAAGTAGAGAAAGAACTCTCTGTTACAGAAGATGGTATAGTTCTTAGGGGAACAAGAATTGTGATGCCAAAAGCTCTTAGAGAGAAGGCTGTAGAGATAGCACATGAAGGACATTTAGGTATAGTGAAGACAAAAGGTCTAATAAGAGAAAAAGTTTGGTTCCCTGGAATAGATAAGTTAGTTGAAAACAAGACAAAATCATGCATTGCCTGCCAAGCCACCATAAAAGAAAACAAGCTAGAGCCACTTAAGATGCAAGATCTGCCAGATGGTCCATGGGAAGTAGTAGCAGTAGATTTCAAGGGTCCCATAGGAGAGAATCACAAGTATATCTTAGTTTGCATGGATGAATTTTCCAGATATCCTGAAATTGAAATTGTTCCTTCTACTAGTGAGAAATGTGTTATACCAAAGTTAGAAATGATTTTTAGCACGCATGGAATACCTGTCATTATGAAGTCTGACAATGGGCCTCCTTTCAATGGCTCAAAAATGAAAGAGTTTGCAAGACAAAGTGGATACACTCACAGGAGAATTACACCAGAATGGCCAAGAGCAAATGGAGAGTGTGAAAGATTCATGAGAAATTTGAACAAAGTTATCCAGGCAGCTCATATTGAAGGAAAAAGTTGGCAACAAGAAGTGTTCAACTTTGTGAGAAATTACAGAGCCTCTCCACATGCCACTACAGGGGTCCCCCCTGCTAAGCTCTTAATGGGTAGAAATATTAGAACATAACTACCAGAGCACACAGACAATCAAGTCAACAAGGATTTAAGAGATAGAGATGAAATGAAGAAGAGAAAGATGAAAGAATATGCAGATGAAAAGAATCATGCTTCAGAATCAGATTTAAAGGAGGGAGATAGAGTTATTGTAAAACAAAGACAAAGAAACAAGGCTATGTCTCCATATGACCCAAAACCGTACACTATCACACAAAGAAATGGAACAATGATTACTGCAAATAGAGATGGAAAGAGTATTACAAGGAATGCTTCGTTCTTTAAAAGAGTAAGAATAAAGGACTGTTTGATTCAATCAGAGAATAAAGATGATGATAGTGATAATGGCGTCAGTGGGGATAGAGTTCATCAGGAGCAAAGAGAAGAGGAAGAAGACGAGGCAAATGATCAAGTTCGAAGATATCCCAGAAGGATCACTGCTCGACCAAACTACTATCATGAAACAAGTGTGTGACATTTCGGACTGGACAGTAAGTCATGATGGAAACGTAAGTGACAACTTTATTTCCCTTTTATTCTTAATCAGTTGTTAGGTTGAGCCAGAAGACTCTTATTCACTCGAAAAAATTTCAAATTCAGTTTTCATACTTTATAGTTTTAGCAAATTGTTATGTTGAGACAAGACTCTTACTCGTTCAAAACAAAAACAGTTTCAAGTTAAGTTTATTTTCAGTTTGATTAACAGAACTTTGTTTAAAGGGGGGTGATGTAGAGTTGTGACGTAAGTAGTAGCGTATATTTAGGTGTGTCACGTGACACAGGCCGCATGCGTTAGAAACCAAGATGGCTACCAGCTAGGCACGTACTTAGGTGCTCATGTACTTCGGCTACAAAGACGCTATACAGCCCACCCAAGACACCTTAAAAACACTTTACCTTACTCTCAAGCACTAAGGCTAAGAAGGATCTGTACGAAAGACAACGAATTAAACAGCAACTGCAAACAGATGGAAGAAAACTTTATACGCCGTGGATATCACAAAGAAATTCTCCAAGAAAAAAATTCGAAAAGCTATCATAACGCCGAGAAATACAACGCTAAAGAAAGTCCTTAGGAAACGATCCACAAGAATCCCCCTGGTACTTACATTCAATTCAAAACTCCCCCAAATGGGCAAAATCCTAAGAGATAGATGGGATATACTAAACATAATGCCTAAGTTTAAGAAACTATTCTCAGAACCTCCGATCATGGCATTTAGGCGATGCAAGAACCTGCAAGAGATAATTGGTAGTAATACCATCGTTAACAACAAAGTCCTAAGGAAAAAAGCCAGTAAAAAAGTAGCTAAATTTTGCTCACCATGTAACACCAAACGAAGTCTGTGCTGTAACCATGTAAGTAAAGCTAATTCATTTACTAGCATAAACACGCACAAAACATACAAAATCTTCGATGAATCCAACTGCAGAAGCATGAACGTAATATACCTTCTTGAATGCATCCGTTGTAAGAAGCAATATGTCGGCAAATCCGAATGGCCTTTCAACTACAGACTTAATAATTACCGTTCTCGAATAAAATCAACGCAATTTGATAAGCTCCTTCCGGTAGAAAAGCACTTCAAAGAGCGAAATCACGTCTTCGAAAGAGACGCGAGATTTATAATAATTGAGAAAATTGAAAAAGAAAACGTCGAAAACATGACACAATTATTAGAGACACGCGAGGACAACTGGATAAAACAACTGCAGACTCTTTCCCCTAAGGGCCTGAACAACAAACTTAATCATCCCGACAAATATTGATTGATAAAAACCCATGGTTAGGCCACTTTCTCTCCGTTCACAATTTTATGCAATACTTTGTTTCCCTGTGGCCTTTCGTTTTCTATACATAAAACGTAACATCTAACTTCAATTAAGGATTCATATGACGCCTTATTTTGGCGTCACATGACCAATTTTAGGCCATGTGATCGCATTAACATCACGTGACTACTAAAACGGCTATAAAAAGGCATGCATCCTTGTAAAAATTCATTCTCCTGACGATGACCATAGCGTCGAAACGCGTCGAGAATAGAAGAAAAGAAATAAAGGTTTAAAGAACTCATAGACGTCTTTTTCTTGTGTACATCTTTATATCTATGTAAATATATATATTGGATACTAATAGTGCGGATGAAAAACGAACGAGAAATAAACAAAAAAGAGATGTTTTTTTAGCACACTAAGGCCTTTCAAGTTAGTATGTTGGAAATAAAGAAAGAAATAAAACAGATACTAATAGTGCGGATGAAAAACGAAAGAGAAATAAACAAAGAAGGGATATCTTTTAGCACAAAATGTTTGTATTTTTTGAAGTCACACTGTGATGATAGCATTAACTTGAAAGGCCTTAGTGTGCTAAAAAATATCCCTTCCTTGTTTATTTCTCGTTGGCTTTTCATCCACTCTATTAGCATCTTTTATATAAGCATATTCATTCGTAGATTTGCAATTACTGGCAACTTCATTCACACTTGAAGGCTGTTTTATGATGATTAAAGGGAGTATAAAGCGTGGTATAAAGACCAGCAGCTTTTGCCATCGTTTTTTGTTTTTGTAAATTTCGTACAGTCAGTTATTCCAGAAGCTGTGCAGAAGTCGCCGACTTTACGCAAAACATGCTTGTCCTTTTACTCCCCGTAAAATATAAAAATCTACTTGTTATGATCGAAGCTGGTGTTGAATTTCGACATCTAGACCACCCAGAATTTAATTCAATTTGGAATATGTAGTTGCTTCGCCGCAGTGATAAGCAGCGACATACGATAAAGCAAAGACCATAGGGACTTGTTTTAGAACATGCTGATTTAAAGATTTTTTGTAAACGCAAGACTTGCTCTTTCATAGAGTCTGTGATTACAAACCCACCACGAAACAGGCCTGCCAAATAAGTCGTAAAGGACAAGTCTGGAATAGGCATGATTAATGCCACAATAGAAATTTATTATCTATGGACGTACATTACAAACTTTGTTTCACACTTTGAGCTTTCCAACAGCTGCTAGCTCCAAAAATGTTTTCATAATTTAAGCCACATTTTGTTTCTGTGTCGCCATTTTCTTGCAAGTATGCACGCTAAAGAGGCTTGTGACGATTAAGAGGCGAGAAAATGATAAAAAGCCTCGTTTTCATTGGCGTCATATGATGTTATTCCGTGCAGATCATTTGACTAAATACGTTATTTTACGTGGGGGTCATCAAGGGGGGTAGAAATCCGCCGTTCCGCGTGATTTTCAGTTAAAATCCGCCGTTCCGGTCATTTCTTGCGAAAGTTCCGCGTCCCGCCACTTCGTTATCAATGATGGAACAAAGTAGTATTGTTAGACATTTTCATCCATCCAGGCGGAAAGAGGAGGAGAGTGGCTGTTAAAATTCTTGCACAAAGCTTGGAAAATCTTCTCATAGTGCTATTCAGAAAATCAAAGATGTGACCACGACCTAATTTTACAAGACATCATATGAAGGATCCGCAAATCCATAACATTTCATGAATATTCCGCATTCCGCTTATCATTTTCGATAAAATCCGCGTCCGGTTGGGGTGGAGAATTCCGTCGTTCCGCCGAGAAATTGCTAAAATTCCGTATTCCGCGACAAATTTTCTTCAAATTCCGCTGTTCCGCAAACCCTGATGACCCCCACTTTCACAAGGAGAAGGCGACAAATGTGAGAGAAAGTATGATACACAATTCATAGCTAACAGTATTATCTTTTTAATCATGAAACTTTGGAATGGCCCTTTAATGGTTCTAACCGTTGCAGTGCAGAGAATGTTGATTCTTACTAGAATTTGCTTGCTCTCTTTGATTCGGGAAGAAAACGGGAAGAGGTAAGGGAGAACGACACAGGAACTCCTTTGTCTGGCTTTAGTGTTGATGCCTACCTACCATTCTTCGGTAATCGGATAAATAAGGCTTTGGCAGCAGAAGGTCAGTTTCAGCTTCCCTCTTTCTATAGAAAACCATGCTTTCTACAGCCAGCAATCACGAGCTTACCACCTAGATTCCAAGTGCAAAATAATTTATTGAAGCAAAATTGCATACTGTTTCTAAACAAAATCTGTCATTTCAATCAATAAAACAATCTTAAAAAATTTTGTCTTCCCTTGCAGAAATTCACAATGTTACTTCCAAAAGCATTGGCGTTGATAACAGTGCTATTGCCTCTGGCTTTAACAGCTCCTGCCGAAGTAGGTAAACGCAAACGATCAGCAAGCTCATATGCAGTGGAAGCATGTTTCTCTTCATTTCCTGCTTCAGCTTTTAGCAAACAGATGGGAGGTCATAACTCAAATGTCAAATGCCAGGAAACATGCAGGGATAAAGGTTACATACTGGCTGCTACGAAAGGGGACCAATGCCAGTGTGGAAATGTTTACCCAAAAGGCCACAAAGTGAGTGATAATCAGTGCTCATCTAGATGCCGATCCTGGTCTGTATGTCATGGAGTACAGAGCTGCTGTGGTGGACCAAATGCATACACTGTGAGCGTCGTTGGTAATATTGATGTCGCAAAACAAGTCCTTCGCAGGCTTAGCCATGAGTGGCAGACTAACACGAATTATCGCAATTACTTGAAGGGATCGGTCACAATTTCGAGTCCTCAAACCAAAGTTGCAGATTGGCAGGCCTCATTTGACCGTGCTGGATGGAATTTGTGTGAGAGTGGCAAATACATGACTGGGATGTGGAGACATGACAAGAAGAGTGGCGATGAAAGAATAGGCCGAATTGAATATGCAGAATGCAAGGATGCACCTAGCTATTTATACCCTGCGAAGGAGGACATGGATTGCTACAATCACGACTGGTGGGCAAGTTTTGACCGCCAGGGTTGGTCTACCTGCAACAATGGCTACTACATGACAGGCCTCTACAACACCAATGGACCACGTTTGGGCAATATTGAAGAAGCCAAATGTTGTCGTCCGAAATCTCAAAGGCAGCAATGGGGACAATGCTACAATCTCAATGTGTGGCATTCATTTGACCAAAGAGGCTGGAGCAAGTGCGCAAGTGGATATTTCATGGCTGGGCTTTACAAGAGTGCATGTCAAGAGCTGTACTGCTTGGAAGAATTCAAATGCTGCAAAATGGGACCATACAATGGAGAATCGTGGATTGAAAAACCAGATCTTTCAATCAAGGTCAAAGATACATCCGGACAGTTCAAGCACTGCTCCATGAATGCTATGGACAACTCAGCAGCTAGTAGCACCTACCAATGCAAATCACTTACTGATCGCAATGACATGTTGGAACTCAATGCCAAAAGCTTCGACATCGAAGACCAGACACCCCTTAATGTTGCAAAACCTACACCAATCAAAGGCTTCACTCCAGTAATATGCTCAGCTCATTCAAACCCATACAAGTGTACCAAATGGCTTACAGCAGCTGTATCAACCTCATCGTCCTTCAAAATTGGCACAGGCTTCTCTTTAGCGGTAAAAGTTGGGGCTTCTGTGGAAGTTGGAGCACAATTTCTTGGATCTGGAACAAAGTCTACATTTACAACAGAAGTCACTGCTACATCAAATCTAAATATTGAAGCCAGCAAAACAAATACATATACGACGACTGACAAAACAGATGTCTCAGTTCAAGTGCCAGCCAACACTGAAATCATGATCAACTATCTGAGAACCAAAGTCGACATCGAATACAAGTGGAAAGCAGTGTTCCAGCTGTTAGGCAAATATTCTGCAAAATGGAAGAATGGCCAAGAAAATATGCAAGATGTGACAACGGTGCTATCTGGGCCAAAGAGAGAATTGTATGCTTTTGGCAGTTGGAATTATCCTGGTACAAACGTAATTAGAGTGGTCATCACAGACAAATATGGAAACGAGAAGGGATCTGGGTGTGAACATGAAGCAGGGCAGACAGAGACTTGCAACATATAGGGTTAAATGAGCCACAAATTATAGCTGGCATTTAAAACGATAAGCCATTGACTGATTACGTATGATAAACTGATTAATAAAGTTTGAAGAGAAGCAAGTCTTCTTGGGAGTACGGGTGATGGGTGATAATTTTTTGTATTATTATCAAAATGCAATATCATTAATTCCATTTCTTCTCTTGTGTCAAACGATATCGGTTCCATTTGACATTGTTTTCAAACAATTAGGGAAATAGAAAGATTATACCGGGTGAATAAAGATAAATCGCCCGGCATTTCAAAGGCTACTGCTCCCTGAGCACATATCAGTCACTCCTTTCTGATTGTGTAAGCGATTTTCTAAAATGAATCCCCTTGAGAAACCTTAAACAATGTGCTAAGATTACAAGCAAGGATCCCCAATGTGTTGACCTCGCTGCAATGATTTTCAGCACGCTTTAGCACATGCTTTCTTTTTGCTGGGTTGCAAAGTCTTCCCCATAGTGTGAATAACTTAGTCAGGGGGATTCCATTCTCCCATGAAGACAAAATACATGAACACATCCAAGAGTCATTATTGCTAGGAAGGAGAACAAAGGGAAATTCTTGCTTGGTGTTTTCACTCGTTTTTGCAACTTTTCAAAAGGGGCTTTCTGCAGAAAATCTCCAATTTCGATGACGAGGAATGACCAATTAAAGCTAGGTAAATTACTGAACCTAATTGAAAATTTTGGGGATAAAGCAAGACAATTTTCAATATCATAGCTTTGATATTTAGGAAGCAGGATATTTTCAAACGCCGGGTGTTTTTATTGACTCAACCGACACACTGGTAAAGGATGGAAAAATACCTATGAATATTCACAATTTAGGACATTTTCATGCTTAATAAATATGTTCATTGCTTCATGGTACGTAAAATTAGCGATTCCATGGCTTTCACAGCAACTGCGCTGCAATGTTTTTGTGACAAACTAAGCATAGCACTCGTGTCAAATTTTCTCATAGCCAACCCCAAAAATGTACTGCTTATGCATCAAATATCGTATTCAAAGGAATACTAAACAACGTATAGCGAACCCAAAAAATCCCTGACCCCCCGTTACCTGCTAATAGGGATTGCTCTCATCTGGGATGGGAAACAAATAAGTCAGTGGATGGCAGCTCGAACAGAATTAAAGTTACAGTAAACTCAGTTGAAGCTGAGGTTTTGGTTAAAGTAGCTACATGTTCCATGCTATGTCGACAAACGCAAATCTCTCCATTGTTAACAAACACACGAGGCACTCTGGTTTCATGAGTCAGGAGTAGCTTTATGTCACGGCCCTCCTGATGATTGTTCTCCAATGTCAGATCTTTTTTACATTTACCCTGGACACCAGAGCCTCAAAATTTAAATGAAGGGAAAACTGGAAAGAGGAAAGGAGCGGAGGAAGAAGAGCTATCTTTTATTTGTTATAGTTTTCCTTTTCAGTAATTTATTTGTTTGGTTCTGGTACCCAAGGTATTTTCATTAAAAGTTTTCAAATTACAAAATTTGATCTGACAAGGCAACTTGGTTTTTGATGAAAAGTATTACATTAGTCACTGACGTTACTCCATCATTTTTGTTTTCCAAGGAAATACATTTCGCTTCAGTTTTTACGAGTCTATGATCACCGGCAAAGACATAGAAAAGGGCACTGGGAAAAATAGCTATAGATTTTTACACTTACCATATGTTTTTCAAAATTATGAAATTTTTTTCTCCAAACGATGTAAGGATACATATTGAGAACGTCCATCAAGACGGCCACGATAGCAAACAACTCCTGAGAGGCCCTTTACATGAGAAAAGTCAACCCGGGTGGAGTTTCACCCCGGGTTGAGTTTCAACTCAGCCGCTAGAAAATCCTTTGTTATTCGTGAAATCGTTTACATGAGAAAATTTCAACCAGGGGCGAGTTCAACTCGCTTTCTCAACCCGGGTGGAAATTTCGCCCCGGGGTGAAAATTGCATGTAAACGCAAATTGTTGCCAACCCGAGGCGAGTTGAGGAATTCGCAATGATTAAACAAAGAGTTGACAATGACTCTGGGATTGAAAATCAAGATTTTCGCATGTTTTGGTGTACCATTCTCCGAGAATATTTTCGATGCCTATTGTATCACCTTAATTCTCCACCTGTATGACACGTAAAATCTCATCTGACCTCCTGCTTCAAGGCTTGATGCTGAAGCATGAAATTTATTCAAAAGGCAATGCTTGTCGACATCTTGTCAAGTTAAGTGGAAAACAAATCACAAAAACAACAACAACAGCGATTGGGAAACTCCCGGGTTGAAAATCTCATGTAAACGCAAGCCAAATTTGCAACTCCCAGTAAAATTCAACCCGGGGCGACATTTCCACCCGGGTTGAGTTTCTCATGTAAAGGCTCTCGAGTCATGACACCAAAGTGCCTCGTCTGTTTGTCAACAGTGCACAGTGATCCAGCTAAAGGAAAGGAAGAAAATACAAAATCTCGGAAAAATTAAATTTGATCAAAACTTTTATCGTGATATATGGTCTTAAAGAGGATATCTTGAGGATCAAAATAAAGCAAAAAGTAGACTTTTGTGATTTCTGAGTCCGGAGGTATTTGCTTGCAAAGTTAGATGAAATTGACATTGTTTACTTTTCATGTGTTCTTTGGTAGAATTCTACAGAATGCTCATTTCAACAACAAATTCATTTGCTAATATCTCTTCCCAGGGTTATCCGATTTTAGCTCTGTTCGTTTCAATTGATAGAACTACACGTCAGCTTACAAATAAGTCGGTCATTGCCTCTTCTGGTACGCAATATTTTCGTTTTCATATTACTTTTGTTAAATGCGCTTATTTTTCTGAAATTGACACCAAAAATGCGTAATTTTAGATTAAAAGTACCAAGCAAAACATTAAGGGCAAATGTGTCTGCTAAACCTAGATTTTATTTAAGTAGCACAGCAGATAGTCTGCCAAAACGCAATCATTCAGGATTGTGCAGCAAACAAAATTATGTTATTTTAAATGTGTCCGCTACCACTTTCTTGGTACTTTGGACTCCGGTTATTTTGATGTTCAACTTCAGACAAACACAAATCCTGCAACCCAGACTTGAGTTCTTAAGGACTGAGTTTATTTGCTTCTTCCCATGTTTTTAGCCAACGTTTAGACTGTAAAAATGCATAAATCGATTTCAACCTGGCTTAATTTCATGGATGTTTGGAGTATCAGGAAAGTTCGCAAGGAAAATGTGCTCGCAGGCTTGCTGAGCACGTACGAGAAAAATGATTTTGAAAATTTTGTAGCAGATTTTACACCGGCCAAAAGGGGGCGTTTCTCGTCATGTGATCACAAATTCTTGGACGGCATTGGCTTTCAAGGTGTGAAAACGTTTAGAGTGTGGTTGTGGGTCAGGCAATCAAAGAAATGGAACTTTGCTGCTTTCTGGTAGGTAGTGCTAAGATCACAATGGATGCCCTGTGTTTGTCTAGCTCTCAGTATCGAATCTCATTGGATCAGCTGAGCTGAACCCGGGGGTCATCATAGGACAAGCCATAGTGACAGAGGGAGTGGTCGTTCGATCAATCTTTTTATTTCTCAACTGGTTGGCCAACGAGGAATGCGTTTTCCAGAAGAAAATAACTACTTTTTTGTTATGTGAAAAATGTTAGTTTTGAAAATGTTTAGTCATGCCCAGATGACAAGCATGACCTCTGACTTTGCCACTGGACAGAAGCTGAAGAGGAGAGTGAAGATGAAGTGAGGAGCAGTGATGATTAAGAAGTTAGAGAAGAAGAGGCGAGGGAAGAAGCACGTATGGAAGAAGGACCTAGGAGATCGGCACGCATACGTAAGCTAATACACAAGGTAGGGTATATTTCCAGCTGAAATCGTTCAGGTAATAGGAAACCTTCTAATCTTTTGTTTTGGTGATAAGACTCTGTTTCGTTTGTATGTATTTGTCAGTAAGTTTAGTTTAGTGTTTTATGTAATGACCCTTTGGGATAGTCATGGGTTCTTGCTTCCCGGGGTCGTCGTCCTTGTTATGTAGTCCAGCAGTTTGTAAGTGTAGTCTTAGGTAATTCGTTTTTGTAAAATTTTTATGTTGTATAAAAAAAAAGACTCTGTTGGTTTTGACACTTAGAAACTTTGGCAACATTACTTTTCCTTTCAAAAGAAAGAGGGGAATGATGCAGTGATTATCGCTAGATTGACCAATGTGGTTGTTGTTGTGTTATGTCCATGGCGGCTCAGCAAGTGACAGTTAAGCCACGAGGCAAGGAAACAGTTGACCTTTACCATACTATTTTGCTTGTACAGCCTGAGGAAGATCATTGATATGGATTGATGATGAAGAGAAGAGGGCCAAGGCATGAGCCCTTTGGGACCCCCACTTCACACGAAGAAACAACAAATGGCTCATGTCGTGGTGTAAGACCTGAGAGCTGAATGACTTCAGATTTTTCAAAAAATTTATTGCTCTTGGGTGGCCAGTGAATTTTCGGAAAGAATTTTCACACGAAAGTCACGGGTTCGATACCAAGCAGGAGCACATTTAAGTTCTCCAGTTGTGGTAGTCCACTCGTGATAAAGGAATTTGTTAACGAGTCAACGGCTTGTGAGTATCACAGGTTAAATGACTGCCCAGGGGATCAGTACTTGCCAAGCAAGCAAGCATCATTTATTTGTTCACGCACTCAAGGTAGGTTTTTGTGGCCTGCAGCAAACGGCTTTCATTGTAAGAATTGCCTGTCAACACTCATTTAACCGATCTTGGAATGACGGAAAACTGGGGCCTTAACCTCTTGACCACACAACCGTATCAGAAGAAGGCAGGATCGATCAGACAAAAGGCTTAAAATTGGCACATCAAGATGACGCTTGCCAACATTTCCATGGCCAGACGCCTTTCAATCCAGAATGATGTGTAATCTTTTCCTCTTTTTCGCGCTTAGGCACTCCTCTACCTTATTTCTAGGGCTGGCGTTGGAAGCCCTGAAGTAGGATTGTCATTAAGTAGGATCTCAAACTTAAGAAAGTTTTAATAAGAGAGGCTCACTTATGATAATTTCAAAACAAAGTTGCAAAAAGTCCTTGACCTTCCTTCAAACCTGGATTTAAAGGTCCAACTTTCCTCATTTCAAAGTTTTGTGAAAATAAGGAAAAGAAAGCCTTAACATATCAAGAAAAATATTGATTGATCTTTCCATGATATATCAAGGTTTTTACATGTGTTAGAACCTATTGTCGACAGTCTATGAAAAGAATTCGACAAAATGTTTTGCACACCCAATCAAAGCTTCAGCTCGATCGATTTTTGAAAGATTTCGTCAATAATTTCAGTGAGTCGTACAGTTGCGTAGCACTAGCAAGGGTAAAAATTTACTGAAGAAGTTGGAATGAGAGGCTTCTGCTCTTGGGAAAATTTTTGAGTACACACCTTCTACTTTTTCTTAGAATGCCTCTTTGATCTAATGTTTCCCTATGCTAGAATAGAAACTATCACAAAATGGTAATAACCTTATGTGAACTGCCAACATATTCAAGATGATTTTGAGTAAGCACTCCTCCTAAGTTTGGCACGGAATGCCTCTTGTTATCCAATGTTTTGCCAATTTGAAAATGAAACCTATCAAAATTTTGTGAGAGTTCTTCTGTAAATCAATGTTAGTGAGAAAATTTCTGAGGAAATCAACATTTACATTGGCTTAGAATGAATCTCCCACCCTTCCAGATCCAATTACCTCACATGAGGACATAAGATAACAGAAGATTCGTATCTTTTCACATAGCCTTCCCCAATTATATGCTCGAAGCTTCCTCCAAACCAGGTATGTAGGTGTGTAGTATTTTTCCTTCTATGTTTCAAAGCAATAGATGGTACACTATCAGAAAATTTGTTTAAGAACTTTTGGCAATAGAGAGCCAATTACATTTGCGGGGTATGGGCAGATATGGTTAAAAGGCTTTCCGATGGGGCTAGGAGTGCTAAAGTGATATCATTGTGACGTCACGACGCGAGCAGTGACAACAAATTTCCGCTATATACTATAAAAAGTTACTTAGTTTGCCATTCTGCTAAGTTGTATTGATTTCTGGTGAGTGAGTCTGCCTATGTGGCTTAGGGTTAAAGGCCAATGCAATGATCAATACATTTCACGGATAGTGTGATATCGATCACAGTCAAATGCTGGTGCCCGTCAACACATGAGTGCCAGATTATTCACTACCATGATCTTGTTTATAACTATCATTACAAAACAATGCAAGCATACATGCTATGATGTCTATGCAAAGAACGAGTTGATGTCACTGCTATGATACGAACCAAAGAAAGCAAAGATACCATAAGGGAATGACATGTAAGTAACAAACTAAGCTTTGTTGGTATCAATAACCTACTATGTTTATTTTCAAGCCATTGTTATTTTAACTGCATCAGATATTTGTAAATGCAGCTATAATTCCTTTAACATTAAGGAACATGTCAATTATAGAATGTAAATGTTTAAATAAGCAGTCAATTCAAACTGTCTTGATTAACTTGAATAAGATAAATAGACGATTCGGCCCAGGCATTAATTTAACCCTATTTTGGTTGGGGGGCAAATTTGCCCCCCCTAGTAGATTTTTTTTAATAGCTCTGCGAGGAAGAATTTTACAGCCATGAAACTTCTTGACTTTTTGCAACTACTTATTGTACAACTTCTCAAAAAGTTTCATTGAAATGTTTTGAAAAATGAGGGGGCGGGAGACAATTTTCTGGGACTGACCCAGGAAAAATCGCAAATTCTCAAATCTCAATTATCGCGAAAAAAGGAGCAGAAGTGGAATATTTTGCAAATTTCTTTTGTAATGTTGTGTTATTTGATGCATTCTATCACAAATATCATGTTTGGATGGAAAATATGCTCCAAATTTAATTTCATCTTGATTTTCCTGATTTTGGCCAATTTTGCCGGTTTTCTTGACCACAAAAGGGAAAATGCTGATGTAAGCGAAAATGGTGGCTATTTTTAGGTTAATTTTTATATTTACATAAAGCACATGCCTGAGGCTTTTAGCACACCAAATTTGGTCGCTCTACCTATTACCAGTCAAGAGTTAGGTAGGGGGGGCTTTTTTGCCCCCCCCAACCAAAATAGTAATATCAAATAGCCCAACCACTATAGGCTTAAGGAATTTTCATCACTGCACAAAACAGCGTAAACTGATGGTTTGGCCGAGTCCCTTGAGAACAGAGAATGCATGAAATGTAAGATTTTTCATGCACTGGACAGCATAATCATTCAGTGATTGCCGATCACAATTATTTGGTTGTGTAGAGGCTGTGCAGCAAGCTGCAAAAGATCAGGGTGCATGAATCTAGGGGGTCCAGGGGCAGGCTCCCCTTGAAATTTTTTGTAAATATGACCTCTAGGATGGCTAGAATGAACTTTACTTTAAGGCAATTTGGCACGTTGCTGATTTCCAAAAATTTGGTTGTGCCTGTTAATTCCAATCTCTGCCTACTTTTTTCAAGTTCAACTCTCTGCCAAGCTGGTTTTGTCGATATCCTTACTTATTTACTAAATAATGCCTGCATCGTATAGTTTTCCCAACATTCTGCTTGAAGAAACTACGAAGATGTTAATTAGTTTAAATTAAAAGAAGCAAAATTCTTACTAAATTACAGGGGCCGCCAAGCAGACTTTCATTGCAAAAGAGTATTCGTTTGTCTTTATTGTGAAATATCAAGAGCAGCAGTATTTTACAAATTTGCAACCCCAGCAATGAGAACCTATGTTTCATCATGCTGAAACAGGTTCTTAACTGCAAGGTACATAATTTAGGAAAACAGCCTCTGGGTTCTTATTTTGGAAGGCTCTTATATGCGGGGATTTAATGTATAGCAAATCCTGTAAAGTGCAATGCTTTGATAATAAAGAAGGACGATCCAACGCTTGTGACGTACAAATCAAATTGAAGGACTACATCATTCAACCAAAAACTAATGTCAAACTATTGGGCATCAAACTCGACGGTGCATTAGGGTTTGACCCCTACATTGCTGATTTATGTAAAAAACAGAAACGCAATTAAATGTCCTGAAAAGATTGAAATCCTTCATTTGCGTTGAAGAGAGAAAAAAACTCTTCTTGAAGGTTGTATTTGTCCAAGTTTTAATCATTGTGTAGGGTGTCTCAAAAATTTTTTTGACGTTTGATTAAATACTAAGAAATAACGGTATGCTGAATTGGCACTTGGTCAAAAAGCCCCCTTCCTGATGAAATTTGAAGTTGATTTTTGATATGATAATCTTGCAAATCTGATAAAATTCACGGAGTTACGTGCCTTTGAAGCTCAAGATTGTGCGAAAGCTGAAACCAGAGACCTTGAAATGGCATTTTTGGTTAAAAATTAACTACAATCATATAGATTGATATATTTGCAGACTGTCTGTAAACCAAATCTGTCATTTCAATCAATGAAATATCATACAAAATGTTGTCTTTCCTTCCAGAAATTGGCAATGCTTCTTCCAAAAGCCTTGTTGTTGATGACAGTAATTTTGTCCCTGGTCCTGCCGAAGTAGGTAGAAGCAAACGATCAGCAAGCTCTTACGCTGTAGAAGCATGCTTCTCTTCATTTCCGGCTTCAGCTTTTACCAAACAGATGGGAGGTCATAACTCAAATGTCAAATGTCAAGAAACGTGCAGGGACAAAGGCTACATATTGGCTGCCACACAAGAGGACCAATGTCAATGCGGAAACATCTACCCAAAAGGCCACAATGTGAGTAACAGTCAATGCACATCTAGATGTCGATCCTGGTCAGCATGTCACAGCGTACAGAGCTGCTGTGGTGGGCCCAATGCATTCACTGTCAGCGTCGTTGGCAATATTGATGTCGCAAAGCAAGTTCTACACAGACTCAGTCATGAGTGGCAGACAAACAAGCAATATCGCGATTACATGAAGGGATTGGTCACAATTCCAGCACCTCAAACCCAAGTTGCAGATTGGCAGGCTTCATTTAACCGTGATGGTTGGAATTTGTGTGAAAGTGGCAAACACATGACTGGAATGTGGAGACATGACAAGAAGAGTGGTGATGAAAGAATAGGCCGAATCGAATATGCAGAATGCAAGGATGCACCTAGTTATCTATACCCTGCGAAGGAGGACATGGATTGCTACAATCACGACTGGTGGGCAAGTTTTGACCGCCAGGGTTGGTCTACCTGCAACAATGGCTACTACATGACAGGCCTCTACAACACCAATGGACCACGTTTGGGCAATATTGAAGAAGCAAAGTGTTGTCGTCCGAAATCTCAAAAGAAGCAGTGGGGACAATGCTACAACCTAGATGTATGGGGCGCATTTGATCGTAGAGGTTGGAGCAAATGCAAAAGTGGACACTTCATGGCCGGGCTCTACAAAAGTGCATGCAATGAGCTTTACTGCTTAGAAGAATTCAAATGTTGCAAGATGGGAGAGTACAATGGAGATTCGTGGATCGAAAAACCAGGTCTATCTATCAAGGTGAAAGATACATCAAACCAGTTTAAGCACTGCTCCATGAATGCTATGGACAAATCAGTAGCTAGCAGTACATACAAATGCAAATCACTCACTGATCGCAACGACATGGCGGAACTCAATGCAAAAAGCTTCAACATCGAAGACCAGTCACCCGTCAATGTTGCAAAAGCTACACCAATCAAAGGCTTCACTCCAGTAATATGCTCAGCTCACAAAACCTCATACAAGTGCACCAAATGGCTCACAACAGCTGTATCAACCTCATCGTCCTTCAAAATTGGCTCAGGCTTCTCTGTGGCAGTAAAAGTTGGGGCTTCTGTGGAAGTTGGAGCACAATTTCTTGGATCTGGAACAAAGTCAACCTTCACAACAGAAGTCAGTGCTAAATCAAATTTCAACATTGAGGCCAGCAAGACAAAGACGTATACGACAACGGACAAAACAGACGTCTCGGTTGAAGTGCCAGCCAACACTGAAATCATGATCAACTTTCTAAGGACAAAGGTGGATATCGAATACAAGTGGAAAGCAGTGTTTAATCTATTGGGGAAATATTATGTAAAATGGACGAATAATCAAGAGGAGATGCAAGATGTGACAACTGTGTTGTCGGGGCCGAAAAGAGAAATGTATGCTTTTGGCAGTTGGAGTTATCCTGGTACCGATGTCATTCGAGTTATCATCACCGATAAATATGGAAATGAGCAGGACTCTGGATGCGAACATCAACCAGGGCAGACGCAGAGTTGTAACATGCAGGGTTAAGTGATCAACGAAGCATTCAAGGCTTTTGAGACGTTTAACGTTTTACCATTAGGAACAAAAAATTTGAAAAAAAGTAAATATTTTTATCATTTGGAGCATAGTTGAAGGATAAAAAATATTTTGTTAATTATGAGCCTGCAAGATAATCGATTTTATCTCTTTTTTTGCGACGGCTATCTGTTTCAATTTCACGTGAGACGGCTGCTGGAAGGCTCCAGATCATAGATCGTTGTTGAAATAAGCGAGATTGCTCATTATTCGTCTTCCTTTTGAGTTTCAACTTTACATTTTGCTAGATCATACTAATCCGATGAAAAAGTACTGAAGAGAATAACGCAATTTCAAAACACGAAAGGCTATTGTGAAACACAGATCTTTTCTCCACTCGAAAGCATTTATGAAAACCAAATACATCCAGAAAGTACTCGCTTGGATTTGAGAATTCATTCTGACCTCTTATTGACGTCATCGTTTCATCATAAGTACATACCCTAGTCAGAAACTGCATTGTGACCTGCAAATTTGACCAGAGAGGCGAGTCTGCTGAACAGATGATAAGATGTGACATGTGTGATGTTTGGCAGCATCTTTCGTGTGTTGGATTAGATGGACTTGATGAAACTGCCATTGAAAGTATCTTTCCATGGTTCTGTGAAGGATGCAAAATGAGTGTGAAGAATATGAATGCTGTTAAGACTGAAATAAACGATTTGAAACATCAAGTGGCAAACTTGACAAAGCTTTTAGCTGAAAATAGAGGGCCAGTACCTAAAGTGAACGAAAAGAAGTCGGTCCAAGATGTCAGCATTAATTGCCTGGTTATTGATGAGGATAATGAGTCACAAGAAACAGGCTTTAACCAAAGTCAAACCAACAATGAATCAATCAAGGCGAAAAAGTGCAATCCACAGGTCTCAGATATGGCGGACTCAATTTCTAAGCTAAAATCAGAAAACTCCAGCCTCAAAGAACGTCTCACCACAATGCAAACCTTCATTAATCAACTTCTTGATGAAAAAGAGCATGCAGCTGAACCCTGGCTACCAGCATGTCATCAGAATAGGCCAAACAAAGGTTCTTCAAAAGGGCAGTACCAAAACCCAGCAAGATCAAATAATATGCGAAATAACAATGTTCAAGGAAAGAGAAAAGGGATAAATGAGAGGAACACCATTCAAAAGGAGCCATCTGCAAACAGTAACAACGTCACTTTAGTCCTGGGGGATTCTCATGTCGAAAGATTAGATGATTCAAAGATGCCCAATGTGAAATCACATGGAATTGGTGGTCTGAGATCAAACCAAGTGGTAAAACGCCAAGGTCAGCAATTATCCTTGGATGTGCCAAAGGCTAAAGAAGTTATCTTGCATGTTGGAGTTAATGATGTAGCAACTAGCACTCCAAAACAAATCGTTGACAATTTTGATGATATTACAGAGAGGATCAAAGAAAAGAACCCAGATGTTAGAATAACTATTTCATCAATTATGCTCAGGAAAGACAAGACATCCCTGAACATTACAATATTGGAAACAAATATGCTGCTGAAGAAGTTCTGTTCATCTCATGGGTATGACTTTTTAGAACACACAAATATCACCTTTCGTCATCTCTGTCATGACGGTTTACATCTGAATGACCAGGGAATCAAACTTTTTACACAGAACATAGTTAATCATGTGAACTTAGGGTGAAATACTTGTAAGTCTAGGTAGCTCCATAGTAGGAGAGGATGCCAACAAAACTATGGCACCAGGTAAACCTGAAACTTTTAAAAATGCTGGTCAAGATAATGTCTCAAAGACAGGGTGTCATCAGCATATGGGCTACAGGAAGGGCATGGCAATTGCATCCCTGAATGTCAATGGTCTTCGTAGTCACCTTGATGAGGTTAAAATACTGATGACAGACCTAGGTATTCATATCCTTGCTCTAAATGAGACCAAACTTGCCCCAGACTACCCAAAAGAGTTGACTAATGTTGCTGGCTACCAGCAGGAACGCTTGGACAGGACTTGCAATGGTGGTGGAGTTTCAATCTACATTAGGGACTCCATCAAATACAAACCTCGGCCTGATGTCCCAGCTGATGATTTAGAAATCATCTGTATAGAGGTTGAACCTCCCAAAAGCAAATCCTTTCTTGTTCTTGCTTGGTATAGGCCACCTAGTGACCCTGTTGCTTCTTTTGATAAGCTAGAAAAGGTCAGGTCCTTTCCTATTTGGACAAGGAGGGGAAAGAAATTATCCTTTTAGGAGACACAAATTGTGATCTACCTACAAAACAAGCTGAACAGCCCATTGATAATGACACCAAACACATGACTGGTCTGTATGAGCTATTCAGCTTCAAACAGCTTGTTGAGGAACCAACTAGGGTCACTTTAACCACCTCTTCTATCATTGATCATGTAGCTACAACATGTGCCAGGAACATTGTTGAAGCTGGAGTGCATAAAGTTACTTTGAGTGATCATTATATGGTGTACTGCATTCGTAAATTTAATGGTGCAGTTGAAAAGGGCCATAAAATGATTAAAACTCGTAAAATGAAAAATTTTGACAAGGAAGCATTCTTGGCTGATGTTTCTGGCATATGCTGGGAGCAGATGTTCAGTGAAACTGATGATATCAATGCTCTTGTTAACTATTGGTCCAGCTTGTTTTCTCTGATAATAGACAAACATGCCCCAATAACTGAAATGCGTGTCTCAGAGAAATATTGCCCCTGGATTGATAAAGACCTTAAGGCCCTAATGCAGACTAGGGATAAGCTAAAAAAGGCTGCATCCAAAAGAAAGTCCCAATTTCTAATGGACTCATATAGGCAGGTCCGTAATAAGGTCAATACTATGAATAGTCATCTTAAGAAGCAATATTATACTGACAAGATTTCGTCCTGTCAAGGCAACATGAAGGAATCTTGGAAGACAATTAATGAGCTGCTTAATAAGAGATCAAAGTCTAGTAACATTGAATGTCTCAAAGACTTGGGTACTGAAACTGTTCACAAAAAAGAAATTTCTAATGTAATGAACAACTTCTTTTGCTCTGTAGGTAAGGATCTTGCGAACAAAATTGCCCCTGTTCCTAATCCCCTTCTGTCAGGTGACTATGAAGTTAACAAAGATAGGGCTGAGTTTAACTTCAAGACAATTGAGGTAAAAGATATCAGGGCTGCATTTGCCAAGGTTAAGACTGCAAAGAGCTTTGGGATTGACAATATCTCTAGCTATTTTTTGAAACTTGCTCTCCCTTTCATTGGAAACTCTCTGGCTGCCTTGTTTAATACTTCAATTGAAACAAGCCAGTTTCCTGACTCATGGAAGGTTGCTAGAGTCACCCCAATTTTTAAAGAAGGGGATAAGACAGAAAAGTCCAATTATCGCCCAATTTCAGTCTTACCTGTCATCTCAAGGCTCTTTGAAAAACTTGTTTTTGACCAACTGTATCAGCATATGAAAGAAAATCGTCTCTTTTCTCCTGACCAGTCTGGCTTCTTACGCCTCCATTCTACACTTACTTGTTTACTTAAAAATACTGAGGACTGGTACAATGGGCTGGACCTTGGTCAGCTTGTGGGACTAGTATTCATTGATTTGAAAAGGGCGTTTGATACTGTTGACCATGAAATTCTCTGCAAAAAGCTCCAAGTTTATGGTGTTCAGCATCGGGAGCTATCATGGTTTAGGTCTTACCTAACGTGCCGGAAACAGTTTTGCAGGGTCAATGGTGTTGCTTCAGACATAGAGGACATTGAAGTCGGTGTGCCGCAAGGCTCATGTCTTGGCCCTCTTCTATTCCTCATTTACATCAATGATCTCCCACAGGCTGTCCAAGGTTCTACTGTGTCCATGTATGCTGATGACACCAGTCTGTGCCACCAGTCCAATGATATAACTCAGCTGAATAAGGCTATTAACAATGATCTAAGGCATCTAGACACCTGGCTACAAGGCAATAAGCTTTCCTTGAATGTTGCAAAAACAAACTCTTATGCTTATTACCACCAAGCAGAAACGTAACATTCTCAAAGATACAAATCTGGATTTGGATCTAAATCTTCGTGAAAGTGAGCTGGAAGTAGTCCAAAAAACGAAATACCTTGGAGTACAAATTGACTGTTCTTTGGATTGGAAAGAACAAATTAAGGCTGTTTCTGCCAAGGTCTCAAGGGCTGTTGGCTTTTTAAAACATGCCAAGAATTTTCTACCAAGGGAAACTCTGAAAACTCTCTACGCAGGTATTGTTGAGCCTCACTTTCGATATTGTGTTCTGTTTGGGGTTGCTGTGGTTCTACTGAAATAAACCAGTTGCAAAAGCTTCAGAACCGGGCAGCCAGGATCGTAACAAATAGCAGCTTTGATACCCCAAGCAGACCACTTATCGAAGTACTGGGTTGGAAGACCATTGAACAACTTATTAGTATTGAATCTGAAACAATGGTCTTCAAATCACTCAATGAGCTTGCTCCGCAATACCTGTGTGGCCTATTTACAAAAAACTCACAATGCTCCACCCGTACCCTCCGTAATACCGGCACTGATGTGAGGTTACCAAAGAAAAATTCTGCGAATGGGCAAAAATGTTTTTCGTTTCGTGGAGCAAAATTATGGAATAGCCTATCAGCTGAGTCAAAACAGGCATCCTCTCTGAATAGCTTTAAAAAGTCTATTTAGAGATGAGGGCAGGGGTGGACTTTGTGGCGGGGGCGGCGGGTGCTCTTGGTTGGCCGGCCGGGTCAGAGCGACTGGTGACTGGATCTATTGTCGTCGGTTGCTCTGGGCTGGCCTGTCGATCGGGGGTGGCTGCTGCCGGCGTTGCATGGTCTACCCTTGCCCTGAAATTGTAATTTGTTTTCTCTTTGTAAATATTTTCTTTTAGTGTAAATTATCAATTATTGTAAATAGGTTTTAACATTATGGTTTTTTTTCTTGTAATTAGGTTTGAAATACTTTTATTTTTAGATTATATTGTAGATGTTTTTAATGGAGGGCCCCTTGAAAAACAACTTTGTTGAAGGGCAACCCTCCCTAAATGAATGAAATATGAAATATGAAATATAAAACAACAGCTGAAGCAATTTTGAGGAGGTAAGTAAGTAATAACTTACCCAACTTCCATGCACTGAGGCCAAGAAATACTGAATAGAAAAATTCAATGGCTTGATCTTCAACAAAACAGATTTCAGCAATAAAGTGGAATTGTTTTTCTCAACAGAAATTTGATCAAGACAGCCATGTCCGCTCCGCGATGTCACAATAAAGTTGACGAATATGAACGTAAATCGATTCCCCAGTGTTTCAACTGCATTTCGTTAACAGATATCATTTTGGGGGCAGAATGGCTTCCAGGTAGGGGAAAAATCGTTCTTTAATCAGAAATAATTTGAATATTTCAATTTCTGTCATAATTTGTGAGCTGAATCCGAATTTGCGTGTTGTTTGATCAAATTTTAAATAAATGAGGGCTTTAGCCCCCCCTCCCCCCGACAGATGGGTGTCATGTCTGTTCTAAACCTGAATTTTTTAAGATTGGCACTAAAATCCTTACTGGCTAAGACAAATTGACATGTGACACGTTCAAAATGTCAAACTTAATTCATGACTTCTCAGGCCCATTTACCACCCTTAGCCAAAATATAAATCGACAAAAGGGAAATGAAAATTTTCAAAAAAGTTTTTCACAGACCTGTTCCCAATACCCAAATGCAGAGTTAATCATTGGCACTACGAATTATTTCAAACTGTGAAGAAATGCCAGCATTTCGAATTTGACTTCATTGACCTTACTGATGCGTAGTTTACCGTAGTAAAAATCTCAGTAATGGTGGAAGTGTATTCATAGCGCAGTGATCCATGATTACAAAGTAACTTCAAAAATGTAATATATGTAGGACCACCTGAAAGTTTAAGCGGTCAGAAAATTGTTATGGCCATGAATCTGTACAAGCCCTTTGGCAAAATTTTGGCTATGGGCAATCTCGTCTCCAGAGTGAGTTCGTTTACTCTGGGATACAAGAGGCCGTCCGGCAATCTGATCGATTGGCTGTTAGGCATTTTGCGCGGTAACTCCATTTTGCGCGAGGTAAACAGCCACGGCATGTCAAAATTCAACGTAAAACCATATTCTTTACCTATTCCTACCATCATTTGCAATTCGTATCCAAAATTCGAAGAATAAGCCATTTCATTTTCGAAGCTGCGGTGAAAGATTCTGGAATTGCAACTTAGGTCCATTTTCACTCCAAACAAACTGAGCTTATTTTCACATTAAACACGCTTGCCAACTCCAGATTATTGCTCAAAAAACCTTCAATAAGGTTGAAATAAGGTTCTCAAAGTGTTTGTTTTTAGTTTCTCAATTCATCTTCTGCAGAATTCGCGCTAGAGCAACGGCCATTTTCCGTTGATTCGCGTTGCTTAGCAAACCGTGAAATCCATAATGGCTGCTGATGCACCTAGATTCTGGGCGCGGGCCTAAGAAGTCCTAAAACGAGTCTAAAATTTCGTTGTTGGTTATTTGGCCCCATTTGATTGGTTTAAAACGAGTCACGTGTCAATTTTTCTGAGCCAGTAAGGATTTAGTGCCTATCTTGTATCTGAATCACTCCGAGTCCACCACTTTGATAATCATCACAGCCAATCAAAAAACAGAGTTTCTGCAATCAGTCAATTAAATTCTGGTAAGCAATGATTAGTTACATGGCAGCCATGCATCTATTGTTCTACATACTTGAAACCATGCATTACAGGATGAATGATCCTTCGCAGCAAATAACCTATATATGAAATTTAATGGGTTTATTCGACTATTTAGGACTAGGGCTTTCAAATGATACGTAATTTGTCAGGTTCGGATGATAATAAGAAATCGAAGCGAGCAAAGCAAAATTCGAAGTTGATGTCAAATATTATACTCATTTTGGCTGAAAATCATGGCACTGCTACCTATCTAAACAAGTGCCGTTTCACTCAAGAATAGCCATGATGAGAAAATGAGAGTTTGCTTACACATCCTTGGATAACTTAACGCTTGTAACTACTGGAAATACTCAAAGTCAAAATTTGGAGAAAAATTCCGAATTCTTCGACCACTGGATTTTCCATTGAATGTCTAAAATATGATGGAAAGGGGAATCTGTAGCCCCCAATGTTACTTCCTGATACAAGGAAATGTATTTCCAAATGTAATTTCTTTTAATTTGTGCTTTGGTATTGTTTTTGTATGAACTTGCGGAAGGGCTTGTCGTGGCAATTGATATCATGTATTACAGAAATTTGCAACATGTAAAGACACTCCGATCGGTCTGCAAATCCAAAAATCACTGCGAACAATGTTTTGCCTTTGTCCATTCATGCCGAGTCTTCAGAAATTTGAAATTTGATCGACGTTTTTGCTCATTTTCAATGTGCTAAACAATGACAATGTTTAGAAACTCACTCATGAAACTAAAAACAGAAATAAGTGAACAATGCCAGAATCTTAGTGAAACTTTTTGTTAATGATTAACTAACCCGATCAGACCTGTGCATTTTGAAACAATAAATGACATGGGGGGGGGGGGCGATTCCGCCCCCTACTTAATTCCATTGTTATACTAGGTGTGGTAACATTATTTAGTAAGATGGTTGTTCATGATGTAAACGATAAACACTTGAAACAATAATCCAGGTAACGATGTTGTCGTTGTTGCTAAAGCATGATGATCATTATGACGCTGTATGACGTCATATTAATGAAAGCATGTCAAAAGTTCATCAAACCTGACTTTTCATGGAGAAGTGACAAGTACATTATACATCAAAATATGTCTGATTCCAAACTTCAGGCTAAATTGCACCAGTTTAAAGATATTTAGAGAGATACACAGCATGGTTTTTACACAATGCTGCATGACAACTTGGTTACTATGGAGCTAAAAATAGATTGTCTACATTACTTCGGTTTAGAACTTAACTAATGCCCTATTCACATTTGCAAGTAAAACCAGTTTAATTCAAACCAGGTTATCGAATGGAGCCTTCTGATTGGACAACCCAACAAATCGAAGGCATATGATTGGCTCAAATTTAAACTGGTTTAAATAAAGCTGGTTTAACTGTGACAGTGTGAATGCGGTATAAATCTCAGTGGCCTTCTGCACATATCAAACAAAGTGAATTTATAAAACCAGGTAGGACAGGGTTAAGTCATTCATGTCCAAAGTCGGTTCACTGCACGATATTCTCCATACTTCAACCTGGCATCGGAAAATAGTTTTATGATGCTGAAAAGCAAAGTTCTCGAAGCATGGAACTACTGGGAGTTGGCAGCCTACTTGCAGCGATGGAAAAGGTAGTTTGCGCAATGACGCTCAAAATTGTGCATTGCAGGCGTCGGAATTTCATTTCAACAGCAGTTGAATGGCCTTTCTATTTAGAGTCTGTGTATTTTCTGCCGTAGAAAATTAACAAAACAAAATTGCAGAATATCTTGTTGTTCGAGGTTTGCTAAAGAAAACTGTGAAGAGTGAATTTTATTCATATGTAGCCGTTCTCACGTCTGATTTCTTCCTCGTTTCACAGGAAAGTGATATTATTGGCTGTTCCAACAATACGTTTTCTTTGTGATCAAATAAATGGTGAAGCACACACTACACAATAGCAAACGGCCTTGCGCAGACTATACGTTTTCCTTGGCTATAGTCTGCACACAAGGTACGAGTTGGTGATTCTCCTTCCTCTATGCAGCAGATTCGCCAGGGTGAGGACTCGAACCACCAACCTTAAGATTAGTAGTTGAGAGTGCTACAACTTAACTGAGCCATATCGTGGCCTGCTAAAAGCGAATAGTTTTTTGGAGCATCTGTTATGAAGTAGGCCATTCCTAACTAATTGGAGTATAGTTCCTGGTGATCAACCATCTGGAAGAAAGTGTTTCGAGATCCGAAGGAAGCTCATGCTACAGCTAGCAATGTATTCATTGACGACAGCAGTCATGCTTTCATTTTCTTTGGCAAAACTTACAAGATTTCGACACTCAATCCAAGCCTCCTTTCTCGCATGTAAAAAGGTCTTAGTATATTTTTACCCTTGATCTTAATACTTGATGGTGAATCAAATGAATCTTTGGTTTACAAGGAGACTGAAATTTCAGTGACAACAGGATGTATTGGCTTTGCCTGTAATTAATCTAACATACATAAACAGTACTATATATCAATTGTCCCGTTACCTCAGAGTTAAATGTCTTGATCAGTCTAGTTTTGAGATTCTGCTACACTTAAGATATAAAGTAATATACTGGATGTCTCAGAAAAAACGCAACCCAACTTCAATTAAAGGTGATATGAAGTGAAAATTTTTATTGATGCAAATGAAGGGCCCCGTCGATGGATAAGAAATCATGTTGAAATTTTTTTGATATCGCAGTTCGTTTTCAAGTTATCATATGATTTTAAGTGTCAGTTGATGACGTCATTTTGTTAGCAAATTTTTAAGATTTTATGTGAAAAAAAACTGTATCTGATCTTTTGAAGGTTACAGTTTTAGGAGACATTTCAGCTGAGCAGAATAAATGCAATAAACATTGTTTCATAACTGATGTGACCTTTAGAAAGGCATTTCATTTGAAGGAAAGGTCGTTGACTTTATTTCCCTTTGGAAACGTGGTCAACCTTGTATACTTTCTCGTTCAGTTTGCAAAAAAATGACGTCATCAGCCAATCTTACAAATTAGTGGGTAACTCGAAGATAAATTATACCCCATTCACATTTGCAAGTAAAACCAGTTTAAACTAAACCAGTTTATGGAAGAGAGCGTTCTGATTGGACAATGCAACGAATCAAGTGCATTTGATTGGCTAAAATTTAACATGGTGTAGATAAAGCTGGTTTAGCTGTATCAGTGTGAATGCAGTATTAGTGAACAATTTATTACTTAAGCCCTGGCAAAACGACTGGACATTTGCACTGAACATGCACTGGAAAAATGTCCAGTGCAAAATGTTGCGTCGTTTTGCCACCTTGTCCAATCTTGTTCAGTGTGTTCAGCGATGTTGAGAGCGGCTCAGTCGATTTTGAAGGCAGTCAAAAAAGTTCAGTGGACAAGATTAAATTCCTTTTGTTTGAAAAAAAGGTTCAGTCGTTTTGCCACCCAACTGAACATTGTCCAGTTTGCGCAAGCGCATTACAAATGCAAGAAAGGAGAGTTTTGTCATGACGGGGAATAAATGGAGTCATCAGCATCAATTAGTTCTATGAACAGCAGGGAAAGGTATTCAGGCAGTAACGAGGATTCTTCTGACAAGATCAATTGCAGTTCTGATGACTAGAGCGATCGCAGAGAACGAGGATACGATGATGATATTGATGGGACAAGCAGCAGGCCTAATCGATCTTCAACTTTCTCTTAACATCGATGATCATTGATGTCACAATTTTGGCGGCAGATTTTATGTTTTCATCCCCTTGGCATCCTGTGATCAGTTTACCCCAGGCTCCTAAAACAAAAGTCCAGACCCCAAAAATCGCGCGCACTTTATCGCAGAGAAAATGTTCTCTGGACAATGTTTAGTCGTTTTGCCACCCCAAAAAATTTTCATGTCCAGTCAATGTTCAGCGCAAATGTCCAGTCGTTTTGCCAGGGCTTTAATTGTTATTTTAGTATTTATGACCGATTTCAAATGCACCATCCTGTAGCAGCAAAATCAAACAATTTTTCCTGTAAAAAATTACGAAACAAATTTTGTTCAATCATCCCAGGCCTAGAAGCACTTGAAGTGATGCTTGGAGTATAAATCAAATTCATTCCCATAAGATGCTTTCATTAATAATGATCAAATATCTCCCCAAAGGTGTTTTTTCGTATCCATAAATGTCTTAATATTCCAGCATCTGAAAAGCAATACTGAGAAAACCTCATTTAAATGATGGATACTTCAATTGATATGCTCAACCTGGATATCATTGGAGTGAAAATAGATAGTACTTTCAGATGGTACTCTCGAGTACCTGATAGAAGGGGGGGGGGTAAGAATAATCGGGGAGAGGTTGGAAATGGCTCAGTATGACAAATATCGGGGGATTGGAACAATCAGGGGGATGTTTGGAGAAATTGAAGGTAGTCGTTTTCTTAGTTAAACACGTATCTTTTATATATTTATGTGAACAAATGTTACTGATATATGCAATGATTAATTCCAGTTCTTTATGCACCTCTACAGACTTCTTCTTGCATTTATTCAGAAATTATGTTTACTATCATTTCATCTTTCCAAAAATTAATAGAAGGGGAAGCGGAGGAGGGCGGTTCAAAGTTTTTCAAAAATTAATAAGCGAGGGGGGATGATTATTCGGTACTCGAGAGTATGTATCAAATTGACAAAGATATAGTTGTTTCCTTAGGAAAAGCCAATAAAGTAAGGTTACTTTTTGCTGAAGCACCTTCTTTTTGATGTTCAGAAAGTTAATAGTCCCAGGGCCTCTGATTAGAATATCTTGATAAGTCTAGTTTTGAGATTCTGCTACACTCAGTGTCATAGATTGGTTAGTAAGCTTTGTTCCAACGCTCGTGGAAGATCCTGTCATGTAGTTTCTGCTGCGCTCTGTCGTGAACATGGATATCAGCTCTTTACGGAAAATAGATCCCGTACAACTATACAGCAAGAAGTTGATGGAAGAATTGATCACAACTCCGAGCTTTGCAAGGGCAAAAGACTTGTCGATCCTGATCCACATGCTCCTGTCAACTTTGTTATCGAAGCCGACTTTGAGCATCCAAAAACATTGAGTGATACATTGCCACGCAAGGAGTAACAGGAATGTGAAGGTCACAACCAAAAGCATCATTGTCATCTGTCTGTCTTGAGACTGACGGTCATTTGGTTTGGACGTTTTGCTTGACATCTTTTTCGCCCTCTTATGCAAAGCATAGATAATGCCACCATTGAAAAATGCGATTGCTGCCCAAGGCGCTAACACAAGGAATATACAATGCACCCAGAATTCATAGCCAGGAGCTAGATTCTTTCCATAATCGGTATCGGATATGCATGACTTACCAGGTGCATTGATAGGACGGTAATTCAAAAAGTGAGGAATGTTGACAAGGAAGCAACAGAGCAAGGTACCTCCGATGCCAATATAAGCACGTGTTGTTGAGCACAGGGTTTTGGCCTTGACGGGAAAGCTAACCATGATAAAACGGTTGAGGGAGACGCATACAAGGAGCCAAATGCTTGCTGCAATGCAAAAGAAGAAGAAAGGGAAGCCAACGTATGAATGAAAATAGCAGAATGAAGCTTTTGTCAAAAGTGATGGTGCAAGTTTTGGCAATGAGTCATCGGTAAGGAAGAAGACGAGCAAGCCACTGTCAATCACGGCCAATGCAACTAGGTATATTGCGGTGGATTTATTGCCACCAAAATTCTTCTTGATGATTTTGAGCCATATGAAAATTGACAAGGCATTGCCGAGCAATCCAAGGATACTGATTGTAATGCCAACTGGCACACTGAAGATCCAATGCAAATCCTGTGCTGAAACCTGAAATAAGAGAACGATCGTAATTGAAATAGTAGTAACAAAAATATATTACTGTTGGGTATTTGTTCAACTAACTTACTCATCTATTCTCTCCGATTACGTTCATTGAGTTGTGCGCTTTTTCATATCCCATTAAAACTAAAAGATATTGTAGGAGTCATGAGTCTGAGTGCCGAAACATTCTGAAATTACTGGATCATGTCCACGGGGGGGGGGGGGCTCTTGGCTAAATTTCGGGTAGGGGTGTGCCGCCCACAGTTTCAAAATGGCACCGTTGGCTAGACCAAATTTTGTGAAAACGATACCCTTGGCTAGGCTAATTTCTACATCAATAGTGCCATGTATGGCATTTTCTAGACAAAACTTGCCAAATTTTTGCATTCTCTGGACCAAAAATTTGAAAAGATTTGGGTTTCTTTACAGGAATTACCGAAGTTTGACATTTCTTTGAACGAAATTGTCAAAAAGCATACCTTGCCCAGACCAAAATCGACTAAAATTGCCAAAATGCATACCATTGCCTAGACTGAATGAACCAAAATTGGCAAAACATATACCCTTGGCTAGACTAGAAAGCTTGAAAAAGTATACCCTTGCGGGCGGCACATCCCCAGGTACCTTTACTATGGAAGAACCCCCCCCCCCGTGATCATGTCTTAAATTATTTGATAACGTCTTAACTACTGATTGTCGCTAACATGGATATGTCTTATGTACTGGATTGTAGATTTTTCTACTTGGATTCGTCATTACTAATATTACTTGGATACGTCGTCTTTTCAATCATGTCATCCTGGGGGTTAATGAAATGAAACTGTTTGTCGTGACACTTGCAATAAACTTTACGATACAGGTAGAGCAGAAACTGCGTAAAATGACGTCATCGACCAATCTGAGATAAGGACTTGCTTGAATAGATAAGCTTTATGAAATAATAATTCAAGAGTTTAAGGCCCACGAAAGAAAATATCAAGTGTTGGCTAATTTCGGGATCTGTTGCAGGGAGCTAGGGTGGCTCAAAGCTATGAGTTTTTGCGCATGCGTTTGCAGTTTCTGCTGTGTCTACGATACATGATTACTAATTACCATACCTACACCTAATGCTACCCTAGACTTACGACGATGAGTCTCTTGTTTCCCTGTGCTCTTTGACCAGATGACTGCGCTTCAGTCAACAGAGACTCGTAATATTACTCTGGAAAACCTGGCCATTATTTAGGCCCAACTTTGCAATTCCTACAGTACCAATCAGATTGCGAGGTTTGTGAATTACTATTGTTACGGTGTAAATGTGTTTGAATTTTCGATTCGATCGAAGAATAGAAATCACTCCCACGGGACTGAGGTTTGAAGCTGCGATTCCATCATAATTCCATTGATGATGGAAGGAAATAGGGTACCCTGTGATAAAGCAAAACACTGCGAAGCACCATGCGCAATCAGTTAAGTTAAGATTGCACTGACAAAAGATTTGACAGAAAACAACACACATTCGGTGAGTGTACATTATATGTTTCTTATTGCGCATGTTGATACCATGTTGTAGACATTCATAGATTATGGTTTTCTTTGAAATTATTTTATGTTGCGTTTAGAAATTACGATAGCTTTAAGTCTTTTGGAAACTTTTCCTTGAATTCTTGACAATGAGGAAAAACACTCTAATTCTGAAAGTATTGAAGATTTCAGAAAAGCCTAACGGCAGAATTATTGTACAACAGTTGAAGGTTCTTTAAAGCCATTCAGTAGACTTATGCCTTTTCGTCCCTTGTTTCCCTGCGTTCTTTGATTTGCTGATATCACTTGGTCAATAGGGACTCATAACATTACGCTTATATAGTGGGCCCCCTTTTGCAAAATGGCCTAAATAGGTTGGAGTTCTCGTACACTCAACAAAATCGCTTCAAAATCTGGTTTAATGAGCTCGAACATTGAAAAGGAAACTTTTAGTACAAAGAATGATGTTGTGTTGACCTAAAAATCGCAAAATGCATACCTTTCTGGCAGTAATCTTCCTCTGTAGAAACAAAATATATCCATCGAAGCTGCGAGAACTGCAGGCTTCATCAACCGTTCTTTAAGAGCAACAACAACAACATTCTGAATAGCGGCCACTGATTGGTTGAAAACTGAATTCTAGCGATTTGATTGGTGAATACGGAACCACCCTACGCGGGCCTAAAGTGGGCCCACTTTTTAAGAGTAATGTTATTAGTCCCTCTTGACCAAGGAACGCAGGGAAACAAGGGACGAAAAGGCATCAGTCTAGCCATTCAGTTTAAAGAAAATATGATATTGAGTTTTAAACAAACTGCTTTATAGATTGGAACGTATGCTCTGTTGCCTATGAGAGAAGCCGTACTTTCAAACTATCAATAATAAGGTCAAATTTCTCGCCGTTTTCATTATGAGATGTTGTTGATCATGGTTTATCATAGGGATACAAAGGACTCATCATAATTAATGTACCTCAAACTGAACAGTAAAGCCTGTTGCTAATGACAACATTAACCGTGATTCAAGAACGTCATCTACTGAAATAATTGCACTAATGACTTCATACGGTCGTTGAAATGAAGCAAGAGACACAATATTTGCAGAGCAAAACAGAGAAGCTCTATTTTGAAGGTGTCTTAAATCATATGTTTGCTTTGTTAATTTTTGATGATCTTCTCGGTAAGAAACTGAACATTCAAGTTTAGATTTGAAAGCATCAAGTAAACCATTTAGAGACGTATATAAATGTGTTTTGACAAAAATTTACCAATGTGTGTCGTCTTTTTTGCAGAAGGCACAGAAAATGCAAACAGTTGAAAAGAAAACATCTTGGTTGGAGTGGGAGTGAAAGTTAATATATTTGCCAAAACTCCAGCTTTGATTTGGTGATTGAATGTAGTAACAATGACAGTCCATAAAGACCTGACCATGCATATCTTGGTTTTCAATTCGGATGGGGTAAAAAAGTCATAAATATGACAATTTTTGAGTGCTATCTGATTTTATGCATTCTTAAATTATTATCGGATGCATTTTTCTGTCTTTGTTAACTATCTTACTACCGGGTGAGTAAAAAAAAACGCCCGGCGTTTGAACTGCTACTGCTCCCTGAGTATATAAGTAATGATATTTTTGCGACACCTGATTGTATAGCTAACATGTGCAATTATTTTTGGAAATTTTTCTGGCTAAAACCGGTCATTCCGTTCCGATTCTGTAAGCGGTTTTCTAAAATGAATCCCTTTGAGAAACCTTAAAAATCGTACTAATATTACAAGCAAAAGTTCCTCATGGGTTAACCTCACAGCAATGACTTTCAGAATCCTTTAGCACGTGCCGTCCTCTTGGCGGGTTGAAAGGTCTTCCCCATAGTGTTCATGACTTATTCAGGGGGATTCCATTCTCCCATGAGGATAAAATACATGAACACATCCAAGAGTCATTATTGCTAGGAAAGAGATTAAAGGGAAATTTTGCTAGGCGTTTTCAGTCGTTTTTGCAGGTTTTCGAGGGGGGCTTTCTACAGAAAATCTCCTATTTCGACTGGAAGGAATGACTTATTAAAGCGGGGTAAATTACTGAGCTTAATTTGACTTATTCACGCTAGCGAACCTATACGCACTACTGTGGTGGATACGCCATACAGAGGCGGGGTATTATGCTAATGTGGTGGGGTATTATGCTTGATGTGGTGGATACGCCATACAGAGGCGGGGTATTATGCTTACGTGGTGGGGTATTATGCTCCGCCTCTGTATGGCTTATCCACCACATCAAGCATAATACCCCACCACGTTAGCATAATACCCCGCCTCCGTATGGCGTATCCACCACATCAAGCATAATACCCCACCACATTAGCATAATACCCCGCCTCTGTATGGCGTATCCACCACATCAAGCATAATACCCCGCCTCTGTATGGCGTATCCACCACAGTAGTGCGTATAGGTTCGCTAGCGTGTTATTGGGGATAAGGCAAGAACAGTTTTCAATATCATTGCTTTAATATTCAGGGAGCAGGATTTTTTCAAACGTTGGGCGTTTTTATTGACTCACCCGGTATATTAACTATATTACTTTCATTGATTCCTTTAATTCCCAGAATGATTTCTTTGCTATTACTATTTCCTTTTGATTTTTTGTAAACATTTAGCATTCTCCGCAATTAGTGTGCCAAGATTTTTATATTCCTTTACTTGCTCTAATGTCACCAACTTGAATTTAATACGATTTTCGTCCCTGGCTGTTTTCCGTGACCACAATCTTTGTCTTTTTCGCATTCAACTTCATACCATAAGCTGTACAACCTTCATTTATCTTATCAATCAATCAATCTCTGTAATTCTTCTTCCGTTAGCTAGCAATACGGTGTCATCAGCAAACCTTATGTTATTGATAATCATTCCATTTACTTCTAACCCAGATTCATCTTGTAAGGCTTCATTTGGTAGTTACTCGCTGTACAGGAGCTAACAGATGAAACCCTACATTTATTTTGAGCTGTTTGAATCTTTTCAGTTAATCTTTTATCAAGCATTGGAAACCTAGCACTGCATGCATAGTCAAAGTGTTGCTGAATCAGTGCATTTTCCAGTAACCTTCAAATAGAACAATCAAGAAAGTTTTGCTTTCTATAGAGCTACCTTAGTTTGCTATTGATTTTACCCAAGGACCTGATTGCCATCGACTCACCAAACAGGTCCTCATCAAGAATACCGAATAGATACGTCACGGAAGTGTACTTTTAATTTTGATGTCATCTCTTCAGATCTGATGTCAAGTTTCTTGCGGCCAGTTCTTTTACTCTTTTGTGAAAAAGTATAGACTTTGTCTTACCCTCTCAAAAGTGAATGCTTAATTTGTTATCAACAAACCAATCACAGCGGGAGTTAACATTTTTCCTTGGTTGCTTTTCTATTTCATTGGCATTATAGCCTCTGAACACAAGACAAGAGTCATCAACATAAAGGTCACAGTCAACTGCCAGGCACATCGTTGACATATAAGAGGAAAATGGGTGGGCCAATAATAGAGCCTTGTGGAACTCCATATGAGTACGGGGGGCTTAAGTGCCTCCTCCAAAAGGTCGTCACTTTTGTAGATATGAGGACGAAACTTGGTTTAGTTGTGTACAGTTGCAAACTCTGCACAATAGGCTTAATTTTCAATTCTTTATTATGTTATTGACGTTGTATGACATCATGATTGAGGAAACTGGTAGTGTTTGCCTGCTTTTGGTAATATATGACGGATCTAAGTCTTTATTTGATAATTCATTTCAAAGGTGGCAATATAACATCTACCTAAGCTGGGTACTTATATCACATATTCAGTATTATTTTACACCAGCTTATCATTGATTCATTAAAAACCCATAATTAATTATGCAAATTCTCCAAAACAGGCCGTAAAATTATTTATGTCAATTAATGGAAGCAACTTTGGTCATTGAAGTTAATCTGTTACATGTGTTATCATTCATACCATTCAAAACTTTGATGATGTCAATGACTAAAAAATTGCTGACATCATCAAAAATGAATTAGATTATATATCATCTGAAAGCTCTTTTTGAGAGCTATTAAATTTCACTATCATCAGCGATCTATTGCCATTCTGGGAGAAATTAGACTCACTTCTTTATAATTCTGGTTGACCACGCGTTAAAATGAAGTTGGTCACGTGATCACGTGATTAAAATTTTCGAGTAAATTTTAGGGGAAGTCGCAAACTTTTAGCCCTTTAACTTTCAAAATGATGACACTATATCAAGTAAAGTTTGTCACTGGTACTTATTGCCTCAGCCCTGGTAATAATATGATTAATCTATCTGTAGAATTTAGCTTATTTCTTGCTGGAATATGTTTGATGCACCGGGTGAGCCAGAAAAAGTTCCCACTTTTGAAAATTCATAACAGCTAGAGTGTTTCACAGATTTGAATGATTCGAATTCTAGTTAAAAGCCAAAAGATTGAAGTATTTTTATGCTTTTTCTTCTTATCTCACGAGCACTGCAAATACAGGTAAATTCAACTTTACAAAAATTTCATGGTTGCAGAATGACTGAAAAATGGCCTAAAGGCTGATTTCCGCTCAATAAAATTTTCCTACCGGACAGAATTTGACACAATAAACTTTTAGTCACGCGTAAAATTCTTTTCAAATTCAGAGCAACATTTTCACACGTAAACAATGGAGTTCCTGTCCAATCGGAAAATTCCACTGAGTGGCTATCAGCCTTAAAACATCGATCAAAGCAGAAATGACTCCTCGCACAGAATAATGAAAGAAATGCAACTTCTCATGCGTGAGAGATATCCTCCGCACATTTATTGCCATGGGATTAAAAATCTTACGTATTTTTGAAAATCGATGTGTTATAACTCTTGAGAGAGGCGAGATGCATATTGCCAATCGTTCGGTGTGAATAGTGTCCTTACGATTTGATCAATGTTTTATGCCCCTTTTCTGTCATTTTGAAACAATGAAATTTTTATAAAGTATAATTTACCAATGCTTCTAGTGCTGGCAGGAGAACGAGAAAAATCAGAAAAATACTTTGATCTTTCGGCTTTTAACTAGAATTTGAATGATTCAAATCTGTGAAGTAGTCTTAGTGCTATGAATTTTCCAATGTAGGAACTTTTTTCTAGCTCACCCGGTAGTAGCCCAGAGCCATGGAATAGATATGAACTTTGGTGTTCCCCGTGGTATCGTTTGTGCATCTCAATATTTGTGACATTAACGAGAATAGAAAATATGGTCGTTTATGAAAACTAGGGAGGCAATACCGCACGATTGACACCATTGTGACTTTACAGATCCTTAAGTATATTCTGTATAAGAAACTTGAGAACAGCTCCCATACGAAGCTTTATTCATTTGGTATAGTTCACTTACCATTGTTGAAAACAACTTTATTGACGAAAAAACGAGTTCAGTTGAAGGCAACCTCTTCAGCTGCTTCCGAAATGTGCCAAACATGTGAATTCCTAGATCATTTACTTTTAGACAGGTAACAAAGAAGCTATTAATTATGCATAAGCCGTGTATTTATTGCTTTTCATCGCTAGAACTATCCTAAATTGCATACGAAGCATTAATTTTCCATGTGACAGATTGATTGATCGATATTTGACAAATATATGACAGCTGATAAGATGGTGAATGCAATAACAGATAATCTTCCAGTCTTAAGAAGCATGATCAAAGCTGTTATGAAAAACCTACAACCAGGGCCGTCGAGAGCCGGACCGGGCCCCAGGGTTTGGAGCAAAAGGGGCCCTCCAGCGCTAAAGGCACCGAAAAATTTTTTGGGCCACGCCATTTTTCTCTCGGACCACGCCCTCAAATTCACTGGTAAAACACTGCTTTTAGGTCGACATGCCCTCCTATACACTGTTGGAAACACAATTTTTGACGAAAAAGCTCTTTTGATCTCTGCCAGTGGGCCCGCTGGTCCAGAGACGTTCCTTGAGGAAAACTGAAAACAAAGAAAAAATTAAAAATATATGTCTTTCTTCCGGGTCCCTAAAGGCCCCGGGCCCCGTGGTAACTACCCTGGCTACCCCCCCTTCTCGACGGTCCTGCCTACAACAGACAAGCCCAGTTTCTAAAAGACTGATTTTCTTCGGTTGATAATTCCCGAGCGAGGTAAAAATGCTATAGATTATATCGGCTGAAGATAGGAATCAAATGTTTTAGCCGATTTTTGCTCGTGGCCCATGGCCGGAAACCTTCAAAACCTCATTTTCACGGACCAATCAGATGGTGAATAAGCGAGGAAGACAGAAGAAATGTGTGAAAATTTTTCTCAACTTTACCTACCATCATAAAACACAACCAGGACAAAAAACTGCTGGAAATTTCCCGGATTTTTTGAAGGAATCTACTCGCCAGATGTTTGGGTATCCAGATTTGGATGCCGGTTTAAATACCTCGCAGTTTCTCAAAGTTATAGCCTTTCCAAAACCGATGAGGCACTCAACCTTAAACAATAGAGACTCTGGGTTAGAAACAATGGCAATAACAATAGTGATTGTTTTAACAACGATTCCAGAGCGGCAAATATTTACGTTTCCAATTGTTCTTGCTATTGTCCTTCCACCGCAGTTTTTTTGGTTCAAGATTCAATGCCCCTTCGATTTCTTTGTGAACTGAAGAAATTTGCTTCGGTTACTTCACACGTTTCAAGTCATATGGCAATACTCTTGAGAAATCTCTGTATTATACTACTCTTTGCATTCATGGCATGGTTCGAAATTAGTAATGACATTGAAAGGAGGTTTTATCAAGAGGCTTTATCACCTGACTTGAAGTGGCGTAAACAAGGCTTGGCAAGCCTCCGCCGATGTTGCCTCATAGAAAACGCTATATCTCCACCAAACTGTGAGGTATTTAAACCGGCATCCAAATCTGGGTACCCAAACATCTGGTGCGTAGATATCTTCAAAAAAATTTGGGAAAGTTCCAGCAGTTTTTTGTCCTGGTTGCGTTTTATGAAGGTTGGTAAAGTTGAGAAAATTTTTCACACATTTCTTCTGTCTTTCTCGCTTATTCACCATCTGATTGGTCCGTGAAAATGAGGCTTTGAAGGTTTCCGGCCATGGGCCACGAGCAAAAATCGGCTAAAACATTTGATTCCTATCTTTATCGGCTGAGTTAAAAAGACGTTTAACCGTTTGGCGGACTATGGAGTAAAAAGCATGTGACCGATGTTAATCTATCAATTATTATTATTATTATTATTATTATTATTATTATTATTATTATTATTATTATTATTATTATTATTATTATCATTATTATTGTTATTATTATTATTATTATAATTATCATTATTATTGATTTATTTAAAGTAGGCAACATACAAAAATAGCTATAAACAAGAGCTAACTCAGGCCTACTATCTAAAAAAGTAAAATTTGTAAAAAAATCAAAGAGAAAATGATTATCTACAAATACATCAGTTTACAGATTTTTACAAAGCTTTCCATATTTACAATGTTCCCTTCCACAGTATTTACAAAGCAGTAAAATAGATCAGTTCAGGAACCCAACCTGAGCCATGAAAAGTCTACAAAGTCTACAATTGCATTCTACTCCGCCCGAGACTTTCATTCTCTTTTTAAAGCTGGAGAGGGTTTCAAAGGCTAACTTAGATGAGAAAATTTTGTTTGGTAAAACTATTCATCATTTTGACCCAGAAATTAGGAAAATGCTTGTAAGAGGAATGTTTTGGAACAAGGATTTCTCATTCCATTCTGGTCTATGATGTACTTGCTATTGAAATTAAAATCCTATTTCTGGAACTTACAATGTGAACTTCAATGCCACATAAATCATGGACTAGAATGGAACCTGGAATATTCGATTCCCATACAAATTCCTTACAAGCATTTTTCTAATTTCTGGGTCTAAATGATGAGTGATTTTACCAAACAAAATTTTCTCACCTAAGTTAGCCTTTAGTAGCCCCTTTGACACTCCAGCTGCTCCTCTATTGCAGCTGCTTCGCTGGCCGTCAATTGAGACAGTAATCAATCGAGAAACTTGTACAATGGTGTATAAATCTTTGAATGAACTCGCACCTGAAAACATAGGTAACATTTTCCACAAATTGTCTGATGTTCATACCAGGGTCCTTCGCGATACGAAATGTAATCTTGCAGTGCCAAAGATGAGAACTGCTTATGACCAACAATCATTTGCGTTTCGTGGAGCGAAGGCATGAAATAAACTCGACTCGGAAATTAAATTAGCCCCTTCGATTCTGTCATTCAAAACGAAACTAAAAGCTTTGAATTGAGAATATTCAAGGAAAGCTGTTCAACTTCGAAAGAGTCATCTTTATTTTTCTTTTTCTCGTTTTTATAGCCATGTAATTAGAAATTATTGTAAATAGGTTTATTTCTCATTAGCTTTTTATGTTTTTTTGCTGGGACAATAGGAAAGCAGTTGCTTAATCTATTTTTTAACTGAATTGTATCCCAGGGTAAACATTTTTAAAATGAAAAATGAAAATGACTGATAGATTGAGAACCCAGTTTTGACAATCGGTCCAATGCTTTTTATGTAACAGCCCGCCAAACGCTTGAAATTTTTGTGACTCAGCCTGTACAATGCTGGCTAGGATTAATGAGCCATTCTCCGAAATGGCACCATCTTAATGCAATGCAATGCCATACCTTTCCTATTGAGCTATTTTTGCAACCTTGATTGTGAGCTTGGATCTCTCCGGCGTAGTTGAAATACTTTGAATGTCAGTTTCGAGCTAAGCCTCGTTCACACTACTCCGTTTTTGACAAAAACGAAGAGAACAACCTCCGTTTTTGTGAAAGTGTTCACACTGATCCGCACAAAAACGCCACAAAAACGGAGGTTTTCGAAAACGCTATCAAAAGTGGATATCCACAAAAAAGGAGGTGTTTGAAAACGCATTTGATCAGTGTTAACGCATAAAAACGGAGGTTTTTGAAAACGCTCCAATATGCAACAATGGGTTTCACCAAAATGGAGCAATGTGAACGCACAAGAACGGATGTTTTTCGCTGCGTTTTTGTTATCAGGCAGATCAGTGTGAACGTACAAAAACGGAGGTTTTTCTCACCGTTTTTTGTACAGAAACGGAGCAGTAGCGATATAAAAACGGATACTAACAAAAAAGGATACTAACAAAAACGGAGTAGTGTGAACGGGGCCTGAGGCTGGATTTATACGTCGCATAAGCAGAATAGTCGTGTCGAATTGAATTACTGGTCAAAAAATGACTAAGCATGAATTAAATGCGACTATTATGCGACATATAAAGCCAATTATTTATTTCACCCGACTAACGGTCGAATATTCAACTGAGCTAGTTATGCGACCATTATGCGACTTGGCTTTAGACGTCGAATTTAATTCAAGCTGAGTCGACTAAAATTCAAATGTTTGCTGTGTGTTTGATATTGTTCTTTGCACTTTTCCAGTGTTGTAGTTGAGGATGCAAAATTGTGCGCCAATATTTATCATAAAAAAAGGTAAGGATGGCTGCATATGAAAGCAGTGGTAGTGAGTAAAGCTCTAGAATTTATCGCATCAATAGTTTAGACAGGTCTGGTAGATGAATTTGATGAAAGAAGTGTAGGTGCAATTAGCATGGTTGAGATGGTGAAGAGAGTGCAGACAGCCAGGAGACTAACGTGGCGGTGGATCCAGACGAAGAAACCTGAAGAAGAAGTTAGTGACACGAAATGCTGCTGTAAAATTTGAACCACATGTTTTCTAGTTGCCATCTTGGAACATTGCTTTTATTTCCTGTGACTAGAGTCTCAATCAAGCATGCGCAATGAATTATGTTCGACTGAAAAATGAATTAAATGCGACGTCTAAAGTCAAGTCGCATAATGGCTGCATTTAATCGACTCTCAAATTGAATTTTATTCGACGCGACTATCATGCGACGTACATATCCAGTCTAATGTTGAAATTCAAACTTCTTTTCGGTAATTTGATTTGTTAATCGATTGTTGGTTCAAAATTTTTTAACAATAAAGACATTTTAATACTTTTTTAGAACTAGAGGAAACACACAGTGCCCCAAAAACAATGTTCAACGTTTGATTAGATATTGGAAGATATTGGAAGCGGTCATAAAGCATATGGTATATGGAGCTTGATGCCATTTTCTCAAAATGTACAGTGTGTCTCAAAAAATTTGTTCGACATTTGATTAAATACTGAAAAATAACGATACGCTGAATGGACACTTGGTCAAGTCACCCTATTCCTGAGATTTCAAATTAATGTTTGACACTATAATCTTGCAAATCCGCTAAAGGTTCATGGAGTTTGTATCCAGGTACCCAGGGTATAGTTTCTTATAAACCAGTTTCTTATAAAAAAAACCTGTATGGAATGGTATGGTATGGAATGGTATTGTATGGTTCCTTGGGAGGTTTTCCTATTGATGAATTTATCAATATTTATATGGATTCCTTCACCTTTGACCTAAAGGATTGGTTGTTCAGTTGCTTGATTATTCCAAATGAAAGATTCAAAGACATATGATTTGCCATTACTGTTTGCCAAAAGCAATACTCCACCACTTTTTTACTGGGTGCGTTTGCTGAATCATAGATCCCTTTTATGAGTCTCTGCGAAGGAGCGCGTCACATGACACTTTCGCGCCAAATCTAATTATTGCTAAAGTAACATTATGTTTGAAAGTACTCTTGAGTACCGAATAAGCGGGGGGGGGGGGTAGGAATAATCGGGGGGGGGGTTGGAAATGGTTCGATATAGCAATAATCGGGGGGTTGGAATAATCGGGGGGGGGGATGCTTGAAGAAATAGAAAATAGTCGTTTTCTTAGGTAAACACGTATCTTTTATATATTCATGTGAACAGTGATGTTACTGATACAGTTACTTATGAACTCTGATTCTGTTGAATGCACTTATTGAGACTTTTTCTTGCGTTTATTCAGAAAATGTGTTTACTACCATTTCATTTTTCCAAAAATTAATAAACGGGGGGGGGGGGGTTGGAATAAGAGCAGGGGGGTTGGAAAATTTTTGAAAAATTAATAAGCGGGGGGGGGGACGATTATTCGGTACTCGAGAGTAATACTCGGGAATGTCTTTATCAGTACAAGGCTGTTGTAGTTTTCGCTGAGAAGTTCAATAATGCAGATCAACCTTCATACAAAATCTCTCAGGTCAATTCTCATCTCACTGTCTGTAACATTTTGTACCGGGTGACCCAAAAAAAACTTCACGAGCTAGATCATACCTAGCTCCCTGAAATCAAAAGCTATTGCCCAATGCTTTCCATCACAGTTTAGTTGAAAGGCTTAGTTATCTTTTGAGATGCTGCATGAACATTTTAAGCAGTGAAAATACTGAGGGCTAATCGCATCGCTGATCTTCCAGGGAGTCGTGTTTTAACTGGCTTTCAGCTCATCAAATATGTTTTTAGTTGTTTTTTGAATTGGCACAAGGTAGGACGTTCCCTAATTCTTATTGGGATTTCATTCCAGACCTTAAGAGCTGAATAGGAAAATCCTTTTTTGGCATACTCCAGATTATACCTCGGAATCTGAAGATCTCTGCAGAATCACGTGTTGTAGCTGGAGTACTGGGATCTTTGTTGGAATTTGTTCCAGAGATTTTCTGGGCAGAGTCTGTTCATGATCTTATAGGCCATAACGGCACGATCAAACATGACAAGTTGCTCAGTGCGACGGAAATTATGTGACCATTCGTCTTTAATCCTGGACGTTTCGATTATGGAGATGGCTCTGTCCTGAAGACGCTGAAGGGATTCCTTTTTTGAATTTGAGAGGCTACCCCAAATAACATCTGCATATCGCATGTGACTTTCTACAAGAGCACGATATACATTGCTTAACTGAGATTGTGGGAGGATGTTTTTCAGCTTCTTTAAAGATGTAAGACCTCCATGAACTTTCCCTTTGACAGTTTTGAATTGTTCTTCCCAATTAAGCCCTTCGTCTACAATGACTCCAAGTGATTTGGTTTTTTTCACTCGTTTTATATCTGAGCCATTCAGTCTCAATGTTTCATGTATCTCGACTTTATTAGTTCTACGAGGGTGTCCAATTATCATATACTCCGTTTTTTGAGGATTGGCAGAAGCGATGGATTAGAAGTCGTCTGGGGAATTTTTTTTTGCAAAATGATTGACCTCTGTTCCTCATTCAAATTTCATGCACCAAAGCAAATTTGGAATTCATCTTTCTTCACACTTTCAAAAAAAACGGACTGGAAAGCGAGGGAATGGTATGAGAAATGAATGAATTTCCATAGTTTTGAAACTATTTTTTTGACAGTAGGCATATGTTAAACTGACCAAGCAACATCTCAAAAGATAGCGGAGCCTTTCAGCTACATGCTGATACCTTGTTTGTCTTCGTAACATTTGCTTTTAAGAAACTGTGTGCGATCTAGCTCGTGAAGTTTTTTTGGGTCACCCGCTATGTTATTTGCAACTCAACCCATAAGAGATAGTGATTCCTGTCATTTTGGGTAAAAAAAATTCAATAAATATGAACCTTTGAAATGTTTTTCATTTTGACCATTCAATCGCTTTAAAACAAAAGATCTACCCAAGGTCATTATCGTGAAACGATAATTATTAATGAAAAAGTCAATCCAGTAAATGTGCCTGCAGAAAATCAGAACGTTAAATTTTGTGCCTGCGAGCGGCACTCGCGCGATCGCGCAGATTAAGGATGTCTGGCGAGTGCTACTATCTCGGGGGGGGGGGGGGGAGTAACTCGACCTATTATGTGATGGGGACGTGCCAATTTGCCCGAAAAATTGGTACCCATAATTCCGTAAATTCTGGTGGATTTTAGGGCCATAATTCCACAAATCGAATAAATATCTGGGCCATAATTCCGTAAATTATGAAAAATCCCTGAAAAGGACACCCATAATTCCGTGAAATGTCAAAAAATTGTGAAAATGATACCCATAATTCCGTAACGGTTTGAAAAAACTACCCCTAAAAAATGGCACGTCCCCGTACCACGAACAGTACTAAGATACCCCCCCCCCCCGAGGCTACTATTAACTTTTTTGAAATGTCCGTTCATTCAACAAAATGTGTTCTCTCCCTTTTGTTTGCTGGTACCACAGACCCTGGGAAACAATACCCTCAAACCAAGGTCATTCTGACGATATGCAAGTGGCCTAAGCATTTGATCAGTCCTAAATTTTGTTAATTCGGGTATCACAATAAACAAGATGGCTAAAGTGTTGATTACCTTGATTAGTGGAGCAAGTTGATGGTATTTTCTCTTCTTCTTCTTCTATGTTCTCCTTGATACAAGACAGTTTATAACTCGCTGTAAACCTTCCAACCGCCAGCCATCAGTTTCACTCGAACTTCCCTTGCGGGCTGTCACATGACAAGTTCGAGTGAAAATGAAAATGGCGGGCGGTTGGAAGGTTTACAGCAGGGAGCGCCGAATACAGCGAGTTATAAACTCACGCTAGCGAACTTATACGCACTTAAAGCAAGACGATATAAAGATCACAATTGGAGAGGCTATTGTTGAAGAAAGCTCTGAGGAGAGATTGCTAGGAGTGACAATAGATAAAAATCTGAATTTTAAGAGTCACGTCTCGAATTTATGCAAAAGAGCTAGCCAAAAAATGCATGCACTTGCTAGAGTATCTCCTTTCATGGACCCTGATAAATTGCGTCTCCTAATGAACAGCTTTATAAAGTCGCAGTTCAGCTACTGCCCTTTAATTTGGATGTTCCACGACAGGGGTCTGAATTCAAAAGTGAATAAAATCCAAGAAAGAGCACTCAGAATTGTGTATAAAGACAGTCATGCTGACTACGAAACTTTGCTGAAATTAGATAATGCAGTATCCATTCACCAACGCAATCTACAGTACTTGATGATAGAAATATACAAAACCAAAAATAACTTAAATCCTAGTTTCATGAGTGAGATTTTCGAGGCAAGAGATGTACAATATGACTTGCGAAATAAGAATTCCCTTGGCATTCCAAATGCCAGGACAACTTCTTATGGAATAGAAACTGTGAGATATTTAGGCCAAAAACTGTGGCAAACATTACCTCACAGAATTAGAGAGTCCCAGTCGTTGACAGCTTTCAAAAAAGACTTAAGAACCCACAACATAGGATGTGACTGTAGATTGTGTAGAACCTTTATTTCTGGATTAGGTTTTATTTAGCTTGTAACATATGTATATTCATTTATTTAAATTTAGATATTACTTGTAGATAGTTGGCATTAATTAGCTTTTACGGAGCTATTGAATCAAGCCAACTTTAAACAAATTATTTATTATTATTATTATTATATTATATATTGTGGTGGATACACCATACAGAGGCGGGGTATTATGCTTGATGTGGTGGATACTTTCAAATGTACCAAATTCTCATAGCGGTGGACTTCGTAGAGACGGAAACGCAATTCCAAATCAAACATAAAGGCTCTTCAAAGCTTCAAGTTTCAGATTTTTCCTGGCGAAGAAGATGTTTCCCGTCGAAAAACACGAAGGCGAGTCTGGTGCTTGGCAACGAAAAGTAAAGTTACCGCTTTTTTTTTTTGGCACATGACATCCGCAATGGCGGACGTGTGTTCTCGAGTCAGCACTGAAATAATGTCTTAAATACTTTATTTGGCTACTACGAGTCGTACGAATAGGTTTATTAATTTGTAATGATATGATATAAACGAATGAGCGAATGAAAGGATTGTTACTTACGTTTGTAAGCGGATATAATGTCTTCAACAACACGGTCAAAGTCGAGCACGCTCTCAAACATGGATGAAATCGAAGGCCTAGTCAAGCGGCTCCTGTTGCCTATTCAAAATTGGATTTCGAAACTAGCAACTGCAGAGCATATCGACTCGAAGATCTCTGAACTACAAACTCATGTGGAGGGCAAACTCAAAGAGCAAGATGACAAAATCGAGAAAATTAATGAAAAAATTGAGAAAATGGAAGGATATATTTCATTCATGGAAAATGCCCTAGACCAACAAAACCGCCACATAGATGACTTGGAGCAGTACGGCAGAAGGCTATGCTTGCGCTTTATTGGCATTCCAGTCGTCGAGGATGAAAACGCTGATTCTGTATTGGAGAAGGTTAAAGAAATTGTTGCAAATCGAGGAGTCACTCTCCCCGACTCAGCTTACGATAGAGCACACAGAATTGGTCCCGTGAAGAAGGATGATCATGGCCAAAAACGGCAAACTGTTATTGTGAAACTAACGACATGGTCAGCACGGACGATGATCTATCGTGCCAGAGAAAAAGGAAAATCAGCCAAGATTAGGATTCGATTGGACCTGACAAAGCAGCGTTTGAAGTTGTTAAATGATGCTGAGGATGTTATCAAGAATGAAGGAATGGCTGGGGCTGGATGCTATGTTTGTGCAGATGTCAACTGTCGACTTTGTGTGATTCCCAGGGGGGGTACTCTATAACTTTCAATACGGGGGGGTCCATGCCAATATTTGGGGTCTAAAATTTTACGTTAAATCAATATTTGGGGTCTGTGAATTACAACATGGACAAAAATTCAATATTTGGGGTCCAAAAATCTGAAAGAAGGAACAATCATGGAATTTCATGCGGGTCTCCACAATGTTAGACTCAATATTTGGGGTCCCCAAAAAATTAAGTATCATATTTAGGGGTCAGCAAAGAAATAGTGGCATGGACCCCCCCGTATTGAAAGTTAGGGAGTACCCCCCTGGGGTGTGATTGATCAGAATGGACACGCTCACTACTTCAGCTGTATGCGTGAATTTAATGATATCATGGAAGAACTCTAACTAATCAACTCAACAAACCTTCTATCGTTGCGTTCTCCAGTGGCCACATGTTTTCTTCTCCCGTTGAATGCAGTGGAGACGGTTTCTGACTCTTCTTTGTGTTTCCTATTTTCGTTTTATATGTCTGTTTTTTTGTATGTCTGTTTTGACATGTCTGTTTTTTTGTCATTTGGAGGCCCAGATCATAAATTGCGCAGTGGTAGTTCATTGGTTTAAACTTCTTCAAGCAGGTTTCAGAGCATTTGAATGCCAATTGGACTAATTGAATGGCGGGCAGGAATAGGATTGTACAGTCACATCATTTGGAAGGTCACAACTTCGTTAGTTTCTCTATTAGAGCTTATTTGGCCAATCTTAAAAGTTCTGTGTATCCTATGCAGATTCGTATTAATTTTCCCTTTGTGCCTCGTCACCTCGTTTATTTTAGTAAGCATGGAATTTAGAGGTTGCAGCTGCACTGAAGCAACAGATATATTTACAAAAAAGTTTCTTAGCTTGTGTTCCTCTTACATTCCCAACTCCGAAATCCTCTGTAATCCAAAGGATCCTCCCTGGATAACAGATGTTGTCAAGAAGGCTATCCGTCGGAAACACAGGGTTCACCGAAAGTTTCTTAAAAATGGCAGAAATACCAGTGATCGTGACAGGGCCAAGGCTGTTCGAAATGAAACAACAAGGACCATTGAACAAGCAAAGGAACGGTATTTTTGTGATTTAGGCCAGAAATTGTGTGACCCTTCAAGGGGTGTAAAAGCATACTGGGAAACAATTCACAAGATCCTAAATAGAAAAAAGGTCATGTGCATTCCGCCGATCATCGAGGATAACATCTTTGTCACTAACTTTGAGGAAAAGGCTATAATTTTCAATGATCTATTTGTGAAACAATGTTCCCTTCTGGTCAACGAAAGCCAGATTCCTGAGTCACTACCGAGAAAAACACAGGCTAATTTGACACGAATTGATGTTCCAATGGATAAAATTGTGACGTTAATAAATCAGCTGAACTGTAGTAAAGCAAACGGTTGTGACGACATTTCGATTCGTATGCTTAAGTTATGCGCACGTGAATGTAGTATACCATTGAAATTGATATATGATTTGTGTCTAGAAACAGGCCATTACCCTGCTCTATGGAAAATGGCAAATGTGGTCCCTGTTCATAAGAAGGGTGACCGTCAGGTTAAAACTAACTATAGACCAATATCTCTCCTTCCAATATGTGGTAAAATTTTTGAAAAAATTACCTTCGATGAAGTCTATAAACACCTGTCTGAAAATAACCTTATTTCCACTCATCAATCTGGCTTTCGTCCTGGGGACTCTACCATCAATCAGCTCTTGTCTATAACACACGAGATATATCAGGCATTTGAAAATCATCAGGAAACGCGCGCCGTCTTTCTCGATATATCCAAGGCATTTGACAAGGTTTGGCACGAAGGCCTTCTCCTTAAATTGAAATCAAACGGAATTGATGGTCAGCTTTATCTCCTAATTGAGAATTTCCTCTCTAAGAGGTACCAAAGAGTAGTCTTGAATGGCAAGGCATCTCCGTGGAAGCGCGTCTCAGCAGGAGTTCCTCAGGGATCTGTCCTTGGGCCTCTTTTCTTCCTTATCTATATAAATGATCTCGCTGAGGGTGTAACATGTAAAGTGAAATTTTTTGCCGATGATACTTCCATGTTTCAAGCGGTTTCCGATGTGAATATGACAGCAGACACTCTCAATCAAGACCTCGCAATAATACAAAATTGGGCTTTCCAATGGAAAATGAGTTTTAATCCTGATCCTACAAAGCAAGCTAAAGAAGTCATATTCTCGACGAAACTTTCAAGGGAACAGCATCCCCCTCTAACTTTTAATGACCATCACATAATTGCCAGCAGCAGCCACAAACATCTCGGACTAATCTTGGATGAAAAACTTTCCTTTGCTGAGCATGTGAAGGAAGCAATTATTAAGGCTAAGCGTGGCATTGGAATTATTCGTTTTTTGTCAAAATATGTTTCAAGAAATGTACTTGACCAGATGTATAAGCTCTACGTCAGACCTCATATTGATTACGGCGATGTAATTTACCATGATCAAAGCATGCCCCTTTCTCGTAAACTGGAATCAACCCAATACAAGGCAGCACTGGCTGTTAGTGGCGCATGGAAGGGTACGAACAAGGACAGGCTTCTTGAGGAGCTTGGCTGGGAGACGCTTAGTAACAGACGATGGTATCGTAGGTTATGTCTATTTTATAAGATTGTCAACAATCAAGCCCCTCATTATTTGCGTGATTACATTCCTGAAGAAAATAATATTCAATACAATCTACGGCATCCTACTTTGCTTAGAGAAAACATATCACGCACACTTAGATTCTCAAAAACCTTTTTCCCATTTTGCATTAACGCGTGGAACAACCTGACCCCCACCATACGAAGTGCTCCGACCATATCCTCGTTTAAAAAGTCACTGATCTCCATCATTCGACCTATCAAGAAGTCATTGCATGGATTAACCAACAGCTATGAGTCAGCTCTTTTGACAAGACTTCGTGTTCATTTTTCGGATTTAAACGAACACAGATTTGATCACAATTTTGCTTGTGAAAGCCCTAATTGTAAATGTAATGTTGGGGTCGAATCAACAATCCATTATTTCCTGCACTGCCATCTCTACAGAGCTCATAGGAAGATTCTGCTTGATGAAGTATCTGATATAGTTGGCAATGACATTTCCCAGCTTCCTGATGACCACTTATGTGATCTGCTTCTCTTCGGTAGCAAAGCTTATAATGAGAAAGCGAATGAAATGATATTGAAATGCACAGCTAAATTCGTCAAGCTTACAAAACGATTTCGATAACTTTGTCATTGTCCTCTGTATCGGATGTTTTGGGGTGGCTCTGCTCTCCGGTTGGGGTGGGGAGCGGAGTAGCCCCTAAAACATGGCCTTTGACTACAAGGATGTATGTAAATCTTTATCTTGTTTGTATAGTATTGTTTCGTTTAAGTACCGTTCTGCAAGTAGTGTAACTTATAATTTTCTTGTAATTTAGTTGATTGATTTGAACTATTGAGTTTGGAGGCGACTTGATAACGTTATGTTTTTCGCCTCCATCTCAACAGTAGATTGATTTAAGTTGTTTAGTTGTATTTTAACTTTTTTATTTGTTATAGAAAAAAAAAAAAAAGTTACCGATTGTCGTAGCAACGCGAGCAAAGTCGCCTTGTTTTCAGAGTTATGCAAATGAAATCGAGAATCTCTCCAAAGTCTGCCAAACCTTCTGCATGTTGGAGCAGAAGGTTCAGCCGGCCTGCCAAGGCTGCTAAACCTGCCATTTTCGGAATTAGGGAGCGAATCAAACACAAATTCCAAGTCTTCAAAGTCTACCGTTTTCAGAATTGGTACCAATCAAAACATACCGTATGATAATTTTATGACTGTCATCGCGAGAAAAGTTTTCCCTTGGCTTGGAAGTCATCTCCCATGATCATGCAAGGCAACCCGCTGTTTTCTCATCGGTTTTAAGGAATGTCGAAGACAATCTTTGGGCAAAAGTGAGGAGGGGAATTGTCCCCATGTCCCCATGGCCACGCAACTGTTTGCCTTCACAATATAAACTCGAATGGAAAGAGCAGATATCTGTATTGGAAGGAAGGAAGACTTCACCTGTAAGCTCAGAGGCTGGCAGAAGAGGCTTTCTTCCTGACAAAAATCTACATGCTGTCAACCAAGCAAGTTTTGCTCTATGCAATGAATTCATCAAACATAAAAACATACTGTCATTTCCCACAATTATTGACAAGCATTATTGACTATACTCCAGCTGTAGATGACAATAGCCAACAAAAGCTGACAGAAGCGAAGAAGATATCAAGAAGGCTTCTTTTACCAAAGATGTTGAAAATCATTAAACATTTTTGGATAGCATTCTGGATTTTCCAAAGTAATTAGCTGTCAACTTCTAAAGCCGTACTTTCCCAATTAAATGCAAGACGGGCAGTTCAGAATGTCATGCCTTTGATGTGGCGCAATGCGGAAGAAGCAGGACCGTCGAGAAGGGGGGGGGGGTAGAGGGGGTAAAAGGTCCAGGGCCCGGGCCCCAAGGGGGGCCCATGAATATTTTGTGCTGTAAGATGTTGTTATTGTTGTATGTCTCTGCGGTGCATTTTCATGGCAATTTATCTGCTTAAAGAGGGTATTTTTATGGTGGCCGATAAGAGCCAATCCTCATTTCACATTCATTCCTTTCGGCCTTTGAATTGCTCATTCCTTCTAGCACCTCCAGCGACTGCAACAACCTGGTTCATTACTAGTATAAAACGATGTCCTTGTTTCATAAATATAAGGCATTACTAGCATAAAACGACGTCCTTGATTCATAATTACAATTTTTTGTATAGCCTTTACACGGAATGTTAAAGAATTTTTTAGAATAATTAGTCATAAAAGGGGCATTTCCTTCATTTTCCGGGAGACTAAAGACACTAAAGGGCATGGTTGCAAAGAAATTTTATTAGGGGCTGCGCCCCCAAACCCCAATAGGGCTCGTCCCGATTGATCACTCCAGGGCCCGAGCTGGTTCTCGACGGCCCTGGGAAGAAGTTGCTTATTGTAGGGAGAAATTAAAACTGGTTGTCTAATCTATGAAGCATTATTTAGGCTATACACTATTTCTACAAATAAAACTGCAATTTCAAATGTCTTTATTCCAAGTATCAATTCTACAAATACATACTTATATTTGAAAACTACAAATATCATCTTCAATCGTCGTTATTACTTTAATGTGAAAAACTACATTGAAAACGCCGTGCATATAAGAAAAAAATATGTCCTTTTCAACAACGCCAAACTGAAGTTGCAAATTGAATTGCTGTTCTTGACCTACAATGTGCCAAGGCAAATTTAGTTTCCAAAACGCTAAATGAAGACTGGATCAAATGTGAGATTAGACACTTTGAAATAGCGATGCAATTCAGAATGTTTATTTGCGATTACAGTTCTTTTACAGTTGTATATACTTGGTAACTTTCAGTTCATTTATCCCATATTTTGCGGAATCAACATAAAACTTTATGACCGGAATGGATAAATTCGACAAAGTTTTTACTTAAAACATGCAATATTGTGTAGCTAAATAAATGGAAAATATTAGGCAAATTCTAGAATTTTGTATAAGTGGGGGGAGGGGGAGTAATAGAGACGGGGGCTTATTTCAAATTTTGACTCAGAGGGGCGGGGCTTGTTAGAGAGGGGACTTAATAGAGAGGGGGGCCTAATAGAGCTTTTACGGCAATTCCGGTTTAAATATTTTCAAGATCAAATTTACTCTAACTTTAAAAGGAATCGACATAGTTAAAAGCTGGCCCGGGCCAGGTCAAAAATATAATCTATTGTATTCGACAACTTAGACGCATCCGGTTTGATTGTGTGGCTAAAGAAACAAAGGATTTGTGGTCATTTCTCTGGCCTATTTATAGCGTCTACGAGATATAGCTATGTCTGTTCCCTTTAATGTTTCTCGCAACCACATTAGATTAAATAACGTAAACAAACTACACCTTAATTTGTAGCAGTTTTAATTTTCGATAGTGCCCGTTACTGATCATTTCGGTTAGTAAAATGTGCCTTCACTCATTATGGTTAAATGTGTTCAACTAACATATCACGTTTCAGCATTTTTGTGTCCTTTTGAAAACTATTCTCAGAGGTCATTAGAACTCTATTGCAATGCAGTGCAAATGTTCAGTCTCACGAAAAGCAGTGAGACGAACAAAAGTACTTTGCTTGTGAGTCTGAAGCCCAGGAGCCTTGGGGGAGCTCAAGATTTTAAAGGGTTGCTTGCAGCCGTTCTGCTGTAGCCTGAGAAACGCAGTCAAATTTCAGTTCTGAAGGAGGATGCTCTCCAAGCTAAGAGCAACTTAACCCTTCGCTCTGTGGGGTTTCAACTTCGTCTGACAAAGTACTGTAGCTCCATCTGACAGCGACTCATAGGGGAAACATTTGATTCCAATGCAAAATTTAACCCTTAAAAGCAATTTCGTGTGGTATATTCGGACACGTTAGAGGTAGTTGAAAGGTAATTGACTCTGGCGAATCCGATTTTGAGGGTTTTAGGAGATTAACGGGTCATTAGGACGTCCTGAAAATGGGGGACAAAGTTTTGATTATGCGAAATTTTGCCGATCGAATTTACTCAGTGGGGTTTATGTTTGTTTATGAACCTTTTTCCAAATGAAGATCAATTTAGTAAAGACCACTCGTCAGGGGACCAGTGGCGGATTTAGGGGGCAGGTGGGGGCAACTGGCCCTTTCACGATGAAAATTCAGCTTTGGTGCCCCTTTTTTGGCAAGAAAAGCGCCCCTTATCCTGACCCAAATACGCTCTTTTTTCAGTAATTCGTTCTGAATGCGGGCAAACATATATCCTAAGGCGTTATTCAGTAGAAAAACCAGAGAAGTTTCTCGAATAACGCCCCAAACATTTTCGCACGCCTTCGGTGCGCTCACTTTCCATTGTGTTTTTGGCGCCCACTCTCCAAGTTGCCCCCCCATTCAACTTCGGTCTGGATCCGCCTCTATAGGGGACCTTATGTCTGAAGAACTGTGGTGCTCGGTACCTCAGTTTAAAACTTTTGTAAATCCAGAACCTGACGATTCCACGGGGTAAACGGCTGCTTCGCTACAGAATTGAGAAACTCCTGTACTGGGAAAGGTAACTTGAAAGACTATTCAGTCTAAACAATTCTTGACAAAATTCACTTGTTTCACATAAGGGACTTGGGAACATAAACGTTTTACTTGTTTCCTGTATCATATAAGGGACTTGAGTAGTGTCTAAACATTTAGAAGGCTTTAAACACCCTTGTCTTGAAATGTTCTCGAAGGGATACGCAGTGAACACGAATGCTGTTATGGAACATCTAAGGAACTCGTAAGAAAGTCTAAGTACTCACATTCAGGCAACTTTCAGTTCTGGTTCAAATTCTATGTTTCTTATAGAAAATACTCGCACGAGAAAGCTACATAGAAACTCACCATTATGAGAATCCTTTCCGTTTTGCAAGATAGATACAGTTTGCAGAAGACTTCCTCCTCCACGCCTTGGCAAGCAGCTTGCGTATCAATGCGGTATCAATTGAAACAAAAGTACAGGAAGTACATTCACAACATAGTTCTCACCAATTTGGGTTCAGCTCTAGACCACAAACAACAGTTTTTGATCTCTCCAGTTTCAAACTTAATGCGTACCCAAGGGCATAACGGAATAACCAGACCCAGGACCAACAGGACCGGACCCTAACGGACCTGACCCCTGTGAATGCCGATTCCTTTACGTCGTGAGTTTGTAATGACGGTACATAAGTTTCATTTCAAAAATGAAGACAAGGCCAATACAATCATCTCTGAAAAGAAATAACTAAACTCTGGATACCACATTAACTGCAAGATGGACAATCTGCTACATTGATCATCTAATCAACTGATAAACTCTTGCAAGGCCCTGTAACTCACTTCAATTTCCCAAGGACAAGATTCTCATTGATATTCAGAACAAGATTCAAATAACATACAATGCCAAAATCTAATGCAAAACAAAACTACCACAACCAACTGTCTTAGCTTTCTTCACTTTAGGATGATACATTGTTAAACCTCGGGGGGCTTTCTAGGAACAAAGAAATAGGCTCTAGTGTGCAAAAAAGCAAGTAGCCCATTATCAATGTACCCAATCCAGGAGCGGATCCAGACAGGGTTTACAGGTTTCAAAAACCCGGTCAGATTATTCGAGAAAAGCTACCCTCAACGAACACGTGATTCACTCCTTTTGAACCGCAAAGAAATGTTCACTTGAAAGCGATGACTGCGATTGTCTTTCAGATGATTGCTTGGGCTATTGCGGTGGCGCTTCTTATCGATGTGAAGCTCTTGTGCTTTGAACAAGGAAGCAAATATCTGTTTCCTGGTGAACAAATGGCGGTGAACAGGCTTTTGTTTTGCCCTTTGATATATGGCATGGAAACAAAAGCACCGGGAAAATATCACTCATCTCGTCAACAAAGGAGGATTTATCTGTCTGCGTCATAATCTGTGCAGGACTGGATTGCAACACTATTATTGCACAACTTTTTTTTTTTTTTTTTTTTTCCATTTGTAGATTCATTAACGTTATACAGGTAAATACCTACAACTAAATCTACAAACAAATCTATTAAACAGAACTAAAATAACAAGAGAAAGAAACGAGAATAAAATCAGAATTAGATACTGTGAGACGTGGGGTTTAAGTTAATGTTAATTTCGTTCCTTTTATCATGTATGGTCAGAACAAATGACAAGAGATCTTGGACTACCTCTTTATTGATAAAAAGGTATTGAAAGAGGTTATTTGGTTTCAATAGTTTACAACTTGGAAACAGTTTCATTATTTTTGACAGGAATGTCACTCGCAGGTCACTGTAAGCTGAACAATCACTTAGAAAGTGGAGTTCGGTTTCGACGGAATTAAGGTTGCAAAATTCACATAGTCGTTTCTCTCTGGGGACCACGGGTCTTGAATGTCTACCCTTTTCGATGGCTAAATTGTGATCGCTGGTGCGCAGTTTGGTTGTTAGTATTCTTGCTTTTCTGATCGGGCAATTGAGGTAAGTTTCATAAGCAAAGTCTTTATTGATTTCAGCCAAGAAAGATCCTTTTGGCGTTTCGTAAATCTTAGATTTCCAGAAGAATTTGTAGGCTTGTCTTAAAGACTGTTTCATGGCAGCTTTAGAGAGATTTGACACGGAAGAGGTGGACGTGAAGTGTTCTATATTGTTCAGATGGGTTATGCAGCTCAAGTTTTGTGGAAGTTCTTTATTCATGAGAAGAGATTGGTAGACAAGGCTATTTTGGGGCATATTTTCAATATGGCGGTAGAAGGAGATGAAACGGTTATCAGCTGCAAGTTTAAGGGGGTATCTTCCTAGTTCTCCTCTTACTAGGATGTTGCTTGTAGATCTGTTAACTCCAAGGATTCTCTTGCAGAAATTGAGATGCATTTTTTCTATTTCGCATGCATCCCATTTGTTAAGGTCCATGTAATCGAAAGAAGCCCAAACTTCAGAGCAATACAAAAGGATTGGAGATAACAGGGAATCAAAAAGTTTTAGACATATTCGGATTGGCAGTTTCTTGAATTGGAATTTGCTATTAAGAGAAAAGAAAGCACGATTCGCTTTATTTCTTAGGTCCACAAGGGCAGTACGGAAAGATCCATTACAATTAATAGTAATTCCCAAGTAGGTGTATTCAGCAACGTTTTCTAATGCTGTATTTTGGACATAGAAAGTTGAAGTATGACGGACTTTATTTTTCTTTTGGAAGGTGAGACATTTTGTTTTTTTCAAGTTTATAGATAGCTCCCAAGACTCGCAAAATTCTTGGAGCTTGTCAAGCATTGACTGTAACCCTTCTTCAGATTTGGAGAGAAGTATGAGGTCATCGGCATACATCATACAACTGATGCTTGAACCATTCGGTAGACCTAAAGGAGCTGAGTTGCTGAGTGAAAGGCTAGGTACAAGGTCATTCAGATAGATATTGAAGAGTGATGGGCTAAGAGGACAACCCTGGCGTACACCCTTTGAATAGGGGAAAAACTGTGTCATCATTCTGTCAATTTTGACGGAGCATAAAGTTTGCGAGTACATGTTCTTTAAGACATAGAGAAAATTTCCCATAATGTTTAACTTCTCTAATTTATGGAAGAGGCCATTGTGCCAGACGGAATCAAATGCCTTTCTAAAATCCACAAAACATGCATAAATTTTTCCTCTCGGTTCTTGGTGCACATATCTATTAATTAAAGTTTTCAGAGTGAAAATGTGATCCGATGTTCTGTGATTTTCCATAAAGCCTATTTGTGAAGAGCTAATTATATTATTGTCAATGAGGTATGTTTTTAGCCTGTTATTTAGAACGAGGCAGAACAGTTTCGCGAGACAACTAAAAACACTTATAGGTCTGTAATTTTCTGGATTCATCTTATCGCCAGATTTGTGAATGGGTGAAATGATACTTTTGCACCATATCACAACTGAATCCATTCATAAAAGTCTGAAACCTCTTGTTGACGAGTCCGAAACCAGTCACCACATTGTTCTCTCTGTCGTAAGGGAGTCCGAAACCTGTCATAAAAAGTCGCAACCCAGTCAGAAAAAGTCGGAAACTTGTGTAAATTGCGTAATACTCTCAACCAGTTGGTTGTGGTGGTTGCCCGGTGGGTGCAATTCAATAGTTCAAGGTACACCACGCTTGTCCATACTATTTCATAGAATACCCTTTTCTCTGACTTTCTACTTGGCAAAAGACCCCTTATCACGGAAACGTTTGAAGGTAGGCCACTCTTAAAGGAGTATCACTGAACCCGAAAGAAATCTGTGCAGTAGAAATAATGGTTCTTAGAGAAGACTGCGATTTCTGCACTGTACTGCCAATCATTTCACTGACATGTTTTATTGGAAAACAGTAGAAACTCATAAAACTTAGGGTATCAAATTGTTTTCAGGCCAGTTGAAGTTCACTATTTTCAGGGTCTCAACCCCAACAGCATTTTACTGTTTTTTGAGACATTTTCTTAGGTAAAATGCCCCTTATTTTGAGATTCTAGGTCCTAGGATTTTGTTTCAAATGTCCCCCTTTCTCAGCGAAATCATAGCTGAGCGTGGTGTCATTTTTTTCATTAACATTGCACCCACCGGGGGTGGTTGTGATGCGTGATGTGTGATATCTTCGATGTTTCCCCGCCAAACACAGTGGAATAAAAGGTACGGTGAGTAAGTACGATGTGATCTTGCTTCGCGATGTCAAAAATCTTTGAAAATCAGGGGGCTTCTTGAACGAAAGGTTCAGGGGAAGAGAGAAAGATGGGGAAGGATGTGCAGGCCTAGGTAACAGACCTTTGAATGCTTGTTCCATGTACAGCGATGGAAATCACACCGCGATATCATTCGATTTGAATGAATACATTGAGACAGGGTGTTTCCATATTGAAAAGGGCGTTTCCTTTAGGAAAAAGGGCGTGGCCCGAAAGAAAAGGGCGTGGCCCGAAAAATTTGGACCCCCAATAAACCCTGTCACCAAACTTCCTGGATCCGCGCCTGCCAATCAGTCATCTGGAAACATGGAAATGAATGGGTATTCTACCGGGGTCCGGTCCGTTAGGGTCCGGTCCTACTGGTCCTGGGTCTGGTTTTTCCGTTATGCCGCCACGAAGTTTTGCAACTGCCAGCAAGCATAGGGCTCAAATAGTCAATAAAAGTTGCCAGAGTAGCTCCTATCTTTAAAGAGGGTCCTACTGAAGACAGATCAAACTACAGACAGACCTATATCCGTGCTCCCGTGCCGGTTATTCCACGTCTTTTTGAGGAGATAAGCTTCGGCCAACTTTACGCCTACTTCGACAATGATAGTGGGGGTCTTCAAGAAGGGTAGAAATCCGCCGTTCCGCGCGAGTTTCAGTTAAAATCCGCCATTCCGGTCACTTTTTTTTAGCTAAAGTTCCGCTTACCGCCACTTCGTTATCAATGATGAAACAAATTGGTATTGTAAGACATCTTCATCCAGGCGGAAAGAGGAGAAGAGTGACAGTTAAAATTCTTGTGTATAGCTTGGAAAGTATCCTCATAATGCTGACCAGAAAAGCAAAGATGTGACCACGACTTTTCTTTTGCATAACAACGGTTGAAGGATCGCAAATTCATGAATTTTCATGAAAATTCCGTACTCCGCTTATCACTTTCGAGAAAATCCGCGTCCCCTAAGGATGGAGGATTCCATCGTTCCGCCCAGAAATTGCTAGATTTCCGTATTCCTCAACGATTTTTCTTCAAATTCCGCTGTTCCGCAAACTCCGACGACCCACACATAATAGGTTGTGTTACTGCTTCTCACATCGATCCGGCCTCAGGACCCTGCACTGAGTTTCGCAAGTTTTGATGCGTTTATTGAAAAGCAATGATGACTGGTACGATGATCTTGAAAAAGGATTCCTTTGCATCTGTAGTATTTATAGACTTGAAAAAAACCTTTCATACTGTACATCATTTAATCTCATTTAGAACAAGGAGTGCTCTCTCCTCGATTAGTCTGACCACTGAGAGAGCTCCTCGTTCAAGTAATTACCTCCATAAAATTGATCTTTTCTCTTTGTTTTCTTCAATGTACATTGTATTAATTTTTCTACGGATGTATCAATAATCTGTATCTTATATTCATGTAGTTTAGTTATTTGTCTGTTTAGTTATTTCATAAATTGTCTGAAGTGTAATTTAGAAAATATGAAAAACTGAAACTGAAACTGATTGGACTAACTAAGCATCTTGGTGTTCAAATTGATTCAAAACTTGATTGGACGAGAGAACATATAACTTGGACGGCAAGAACGACGACAACAAAGTCATGTCCGTGTAATATTTTCAGCCGTTTTCAGCAGATCATAAATTTGCAGCTTATCATAGATTTTTTACTTGTCCATTTTCAAAGATGACAATATAATGTAATCAATACGAAAAATCATATGTAATAATTAAGACAGATTCACCGTAACAGAACACCCTGTTGAGCAGCACATCTCATCTAATCAAGTATGGGAGTGCTCCCCACCCTCCCTGGGCAAACAGCTCTTATGATGCATCATCTCTGCCCTTGATTGGAAGCCTAGGGTGGTTAACTATGAAAGGAATGATCGAATTTGAGAATTCAACTACAGGCTACAAGTCTCTCCATAGATTGGCTCCTTATACCGCATTCACACTGACATGGTTAAACCAGCTTTATCTAAACCAGGTTGAATTTCTGCCAATCAAATGCACTCGATTCGATGGATTGTCCTATCAGAAGGCTCCATTTCATAACCTGGTTTAGTTTAAACTGGTTTACTTACAAATTTGAAAGGGGTATTATATGCAGCTAATGTTTACAAAATTGTCGGAAAACAGTTCACGGTCTCTCCGTAAAACCGACGCGGATCTTGGAATACCTCGCTTTGCAATCTCTTACGGGCAGCGTAGTTTATCATATCGAGGTGTGACTGCTTGGAATAAAAGCACTGAAATAGAAAATGCCCCTTCACTGGCTACTTTCAAAAATTTGCTGAAACAATCTTTGAAAAATCAAAGGGTGTCAAAATTCTTGTACAGCATCAAAAAAATTCTTGTACAGCATCAAACGTTTCTTTACGTCCACTATAAGACCAATGGGAAACTCTATATATAACGTTCACGACATTATAGGTGTTAGATATTTACCTAAACTAAGTTTGCAATTTAGCCCACTTAACGAGCACATGTTCAGGCATAATTTTGATTGTTTAAGCTGTGTTTGCATTTGTGGAACAGCAAAAGAAGATGATGAACATTTCCTCCTGCACAGCCCATTGTATGACATAATGCGTTGCGATCTCCTTGGTCAACTCTCAGGAATTCCTGAAAATTTTTCTGAAAATGATACCCTTTGCTAGGCTAATTCCTACATCAAAGTGCCATGAATTGGCATTTTCGAGGCAAAACTTACCAAATTTTTGCATTCTAAGGACGAAGATTTGAAAAAAATTTGGGTTTCTTTACAGGAATTACCGAAGTTTGACATTTCTTTGACCAAAATTGCCAAAAAGTATACCCTTGCCCAGACTAAATGGGCGAAAATTGGCAAAAAGTATACCCTTGGCTAGACTAGAAGGTTTGAAAAAGCATACCCTTGCGGGCGGCACATCCCCAGGTACCTTTACTATGGAAGAACCCCCCCCCCCGTGCCTAGCCTCAATGTTTTATCAGCATAAAAAAACTTGTCTTTTCTAACCAGAATGTATTGTATATCAATTTTTGTTTGTCTTTGTTATTGAACCTTACGTTGATTAGCTTAGGGTTTTAGACAGGGTACATTGTAAATCAGATTTTTCTTTTCATTACTGGATGTGTCGCCCTGTATAAATAAGTAAAGATCAAATTAAATCAAGGGGACCGTTTGGCCATGCCCGAACAAAGCTGGTCCAGGGCAAAGTTTAAGCCACTTGAAAGGAACTCTCATATTGATAAAAAGTCAAGAATCTCAACTGCCGAGAAAATATAACTATTCATTTTAATAAAGGAAATCCCCAACCTATTTTTACCTTATTGAGCAACAGCAGACCAAAATATCAAATTTAGTGTGAGCAGTGCCAGGCAACAAATTTAGCAAATAATCCACTTATCAGGCTTTACTAGTCATCAGTGGCAGAAACTATGGGGAGATTGGGGAGCCACTGCTCCCAATGCGACAAGACTCGGAAATTTTTTCTACAATCCAGAAATTTCGTGGAACTGAAGGGACCGCAATGAAAAACAAATTAAAGCATGGGTGTTGTGGAAAAATTTGGGTGTTCTAGCCTAATTGTTAAATTAATAAATGTATTTCGTTGCCTTTCTAATCTTTAATTCAATGTTTATCTTCTCTGTCTTGATTTAGAGCAAAAGGCCTGCTCTCGACAATGGGCCTAAAGTTCAAACTGTATCGCGCTCTGAAAATTATGACCAGAGAACTTCGATGGGAGGCCGGGTACTCCTGGGAACTAGTTCCCACGTCACAATTTGAAGGTGTTGTGGCGCAGTGGAGTAATCCTCTGACTTTGCAGCCAGAACAGTTAGGCGAAGTGGGTTCGAAACGTGGTAGGGCCCGACCATTTGAGCGTCATGACAAGAGGTCGCGGACTCGATCAACGCTTAGCTTTAGCTACTTCTGCGATCCTGGCGCTTGGCGCTAACAACCGCAACTTCACCTTCGCCAGAGTACTATACAGTTTGAAATTTAGGCCCAATTCAAAGTGTCGAGAGCAAGCCTCCAGCTCCAAATCAAGACAGAGAAGATAAACAGTGGATTAAAGCAGACTCTGATTAAAGATTAGAAAGGTAACGAATTACATTTATTCGTGATTGATTAATTTATGAACATTTAGGCCAGGTATTGTGGACATGATCAGCACCCAAATTGTGTCCACATACCCATGGTTAAAGAAGAAAAAAATTTTATAAGAGAAGACCCATACAATTTCAACAGCGTATCTTACAGTTTTTCTACACTTACAATTCTTTTAAAAACGAGGGAAAAGAAGGTTGGGTCTAGGTTGAGTAGGTCAAATTGGAGAACAACAATTTTCCTTGAAACAAGTAATTGATGCGAAGCATAGTAAAATTCTTCTGCTACAGCTTCGCTATAAATCTGCTTGTTAAAATAGAGCATTGCAGAGTTTATCGTGGATGTCAAAGGATCTGATTGTGGTTTACGGTTCTTATTTGTGCTTAGTTTTAAGCCAAGAGTATTTTTGCCTCTTTCTGGAAGAACAGTTTTCAAGGACAAATTTTCTCGTTGTAAGAATACGCAAATACTTGGTCAGAACTGAGTTCTTATGAATCTTGTTCAAAGAGTTCTGGATGTGCTGAACTTTAAGAATTGTCATTTACCAGAATATTTGAGGAGCTACTGGCAGAACATCATACGGCATTGTCCATTGGGAAATGATGAATTTGGAAAAATTGGCTTTTTAACAATCCAGGAAAGTCATGTCAATAAAGGTGAAACACAAAGACGACCAGGGATCCACACAGAGCGGCCTGGTGTGGTCAAGTTTCAACTGAAACAAGGGGATCAGGATGACATTACAAGCATGGTAGATGACTCCACAAAGAATCTAAGAGTATCCAGAAATGGAGAGTCTTTCATGAGTGTTAGTAACAGACGATGGGGACTTGGTGTATTTGTAATTGATGAAGCAAGATTGAAGGGTGGCATTTATATGGCATCTAATGTGAGTGAATCATGTAAATTGTACAGTTGTGAAATCATGAACGATGATCTGATCAGAGAGCTTGGGGACATAGAGCATCTTAGAGAGTTTTTGCCACAAGGAGAAGTGCTGGAAAAGAACAATTTGTACTGGTTCACTGACAGCACCCCCCATGAAGCACTACCATTGCAAGAAGGAACACACAGGCAGTTTTTTCGTCTGGTAACAAGTCAAGTGTCTCTCTGGTATGTTGACCATTCCACAAAAAATCCACTTGGAATTGTACCAAACCCTGACATCACCAAGATAGTAGCAGGATCTAAGTTTGATAAGAAAGGTGTTGTTTTGGTTGAAAATTCAGCTGTTGGGCCTTCTAAGAAAAAAGGAATCAAGGAGTGGCTTAAATTAAAGATATCTAAAAAATGAGTGAATGAGAGCCGTTTTCTAAATATGATCATGGTGATTCGCCTGGATCATAGTCTATACCTGGATTCCGGGGGGTACATAACATGTTGAGGGTACGGGTATGTGCCGCCCATATGGGTGGGTTTTTGCCTTTTGGGCCCCAAATTCTCTAAACAAGGGTCCCTTTTTCGGCAGATTTTCCTTAAACAAGGGTGGGTTATCCAGAAATTGGCAAAAAATAGCAAGAAATGGGTGGTTTTCTGCCAAATTTCATCATAAAAGTGGGTATGTCCGCAAGTTTCGGTAATTAGAAGAGAGTTCTGATTGAATATTGCGTCCTAATCTTTCTTTAGAAAGGTACCATAATTCCGCACATTTCTTCAAATGGTACCCATAATTTCGCACATATACTTCTCAAAATGATACCCATAATTCTGCACTTTTCAGAAACCCCTAAATAATGGCATGTCCCTGTACCTCAAACCTATTAAGTTACCCCCCCCCCCCGAGATTGCTTCCAATAACTCTTTCCATGATTGTCAAACATTTTTAAGATCCATCTGATGACATATACTGGAGAGATTCAACTAATAATGAAGAGATCCAAATATGATATTTTAATGTTTAAATATTCAATTTAGACTAGTTTCTTTTAGATGCTAGAGAAATAGTGAATTGAAATAGAAGCTGGACGGTTTGGTAAAAATAGAGTACCGGATCTGATAGTCATTGTAAATACTGCCTTTCATCGGGAATACAAGTTCTTGGAGATGAAGTTCACTTCGTCATGATGTGCCTAGTTTCAAGAGGACAGGAAATGCCTTTGATATCTAAGTGTAAACCAACTCAGCGCTTGGAATAAATGTATCTGGTTCTTGAGCCCGGGGGGGGGGGGAGGGGTACATAACATGTCGAGGGTACGGGTATGTGCCGCCCATATGGGTGGGTGTTTGGGTCCCAAATTCTCTAAACAAGGGTCCCTTTTTCGGCAGATTTTCCATAAACAAGGGTGGGTTATCCAGAAATTGGCGAAAAATAGCAAAAAATGGGTGGTTTTCCGCCAAAACTCATCATAAGAGTGGGTATGACGGCAACTTTCGGTAATTAGAAGAGGGTACCTTTCTGAAAACCGGGCGGCAGACCCCCGTCCATCCGCAAGTCATGTACCCCCCCCCCCCGGGTTATTGAGTCAAGAGGACGTAATGCTTGAATTTGGTAGCAACTTTTTTATTAGAATGTTTCAAACTGAAATCTGAATCTTGCTTGCAATGAACGTGCACCATTTAATGTTTGCTAGTGTAATTGTCATCATGTAAATTAGGTTACCGTTATGTATCTTTGTCAGGACAATTAGTTTCTTTCTAGTGTATTCAGTAGTTATCTTAGGGTTATGTTCGTTGTAGTTAGGTTAGAGGCCCTCTTGGCCTAGATACCTTTTCATGAAAAAGGTATCTAGGTATTTCATAAAAAAGGCATAAAAAAGGTATTGACCGCTTCAATTGTCCCAGGTGAGATAGGGTTAAGAGCTGAAGGCGTCATTTTGCTCCCAAATTTCTGGGGGTAATATGTGGAAATATAGCTAAATAGTAGATAAGTAGATATCAAAGTTAAAACTTCAATCTAAAATGCCTCAAGTTAGAATGGCAGGGACAGTATTGAAAAGGTCAGTGTGGCCTTGTTTCCATAATGGTTCCTCCCAAGGTGCCGATGAAAGAAACTTTTTCATAGGCGGAACGAAAATTCTGGAAGATGTTAAATATATAGCTAAGTTTGTACCTTTATGGACTTGTACAACATCGAATCGAATGTTAGAGAGGGTATACAGTGTCAAGAGGACATATATACGTCATCTTCCTCTCTTTGTATATTTTTGAAGAAATCTTCTTTGATCTTGTGTTTGATTTTGCCCTAGATAAGTTTACCGTTTCGTGAGCCAGTGGAGAAATTTAAAGTAGATAATATTATATACAAGCTGGCTCTTTAAAACTACTGAATTTGCTCTCCTTTGAACTAGAATATTTCAAGGAAGCAATTCTAGAAAGGTGTTTGACTCGTGAGAGCAAGGAGCATTTCGTTCATTGTTTATTTCATGTTTGCGGAGGAAAACCTATATTGTTTGATAAATAACATACAGAGGCAAATAAAGTTGAGGTTTCTGACACTTGTAGAATCCTCAATGCCTGCCTTAATGCATTCAGCTGCAGAAAGCAGTGTTCAATGTTGCGCTTTCCAAAACATGTAAATGCTCACCACCTACAAAATTAACTTACGCTGACAGGTGAACACATCTTTCAAACATCTCGGTTACATCACATCTAAAGATACTATTCACGTTCTTAACGCGGTCAGAATCTTAATGTGCAGCAACGTCCAAATCTTCTACCCACGTATTAGGCCAATGTGCGTCCATTATATGCGTGTGTAATGTGCGTGTATTCTACCTGTTCCAACCAAAAGAGTAAGCGGAATTGATTGGCCGGCTCCAGTGGTGAGGATCTACTATGTTATGAATAGGAGGGTACCACTTCTCAAAAGAATTAATGTGGGGTGTCTTAAAAGTAGTAGTTTCTATTTTTCGGGCTCTAACTGCCGTAAAGGATTGACCAGGAAATCGAAGAATCGTATAAAACAGAAAAGTGGAATAACAGACAGTAAATGAGTAAAGTAACATTAAGAGTAACGCAGAAAACCTTTCCTCTAAAAGCCATCTGTTCGCCAGCCTGCGTGCAGACTATGCCCGAGGAAAACGTATACCTCTAGTCTGCGTAACGCCGCTCACTTTTGTGTAGTGCAAGTTTTAGCATTCATTTGATAAAAACACAAACAGTATTGTTGTAACAGCCAATCAAATCGCTTTCCTGCAAAACAAGGAAGCAATCATATTTAAGAACGGCTATCATGTGACTAAGACCCCGTTTACACGATGTCGGTAGCATGCCGGCATGACATGACACCGGCATGATATCTTTTGTTTCAAGGCCACCCGTTTACACGATGTCGGTAGCATGCCGGCATGACATGACACCGGCATGATATCTTTTGTTTCAAGGCCACCCGTTTACACGATGTCGGTAGCATGCCGGCATGACATGACACCGGCATGATATCTTTTGTTTCAAGGCCACCCGTTTACACGATGTCGGTAGCATGCCGGCATGACATGACACCGGCATGATATCTTTTGTTTCAAGGCCACCCGTTTACACGATGTCGGTAGCATGCCGGCATGACATGACACCGGCATGATATCTGTTGTTTCAAGGCCACCCGTTTACACGATGTCGGTAGCATGCCGGCATGACATGACACCGGCATGATATCTTTTGTTTCAAGGCCACCCGTTTACACGATGTCGGTAGCATGCCGGCATGACATGACACCGGCATGATATCTTTTGTTTCAAGGCCACCCGTTTACACGATGTCGGTACCATGCCGGTAAGCAAAGGTTTTAATCCGGATAAAAACCATGTCGATAGCCATACTGGTAGGGTTCATGCCGGCATGATAACGACATCATGTAAACGGGCAATGCCGGCATGGTGCCGACATGACTTCATGTCGCTTTCGCCTCAATGCTAAGAAATATTCAAAGCTAGGGTATTTTTCAGCCGAGAAAGCGCGCTTGTCTGCCTTGTAGTGACGAATTGCGTCAATTGCTTCATGCGAACGAAGGAGCATTGTCCTTGCTTTTATTAGTACTAGGAAGTAAAAGCGCTCGCTTCGCTCGCGCTTTAACATTCCTAGCTCCTGCGGAGTGCTTTCTATGGTTACCATACTCCATCAGTGACCACCATTTAAATTCAGCATGAAATCAGGGTTGGTAGATCCCCGGACCGCCCCGAAGCCAAACCATGGGTCGGAAAATGGCCAGATAAAGCCAAACCTTTCTAAACAATGACCTATTGTTGTACGACCTATTGTTCCATTGTTATTTCTAGCAATGGACACTTGCATTTCATTGTTTTCACATACTATATTGTGTAGCTCCGATGAAAACCCTAGATCTTTGATGTTGCCTTGCAACGAAAAATGTCCTAGATTGTGATGGTCTGCTGTACTCCAGTTTGAAGAGAATTGAATGAAAATTGACCAAAAATCTCAAAAGAAGGCAAAATTGAGCCAAACAGCCAAACTTAATTTTTGAAGCCAACAATAAGAGAAACGAGTCAAATTTCCAAAATTTGGCTGAAAAAATAAGCCATGTTACCAACCTTGCATGAAATCAGAGCAGTGATGGTCATTCATAAGAATTCAAATAACTAAGTAAGAATGGTATGCTATACGCCAGAAAATGAGAAAACCATACATGCCCCTTTCTATAACATCCCTTTACTCCCAAATAAGCCTCACATAAACCTCAACAAAATTGTTACGTTTTCAGCACATGAATCCAGTAGCAGATGCTTTAGAGTTCCCTCGAGTCTCTTAGCTTCATTCAAATGTTAAAGTTGTTCCCCTCAATTTTAGGCTGCATCTTCAGAAAGTCTGTAAATCAAATTTGGCTTAGTAAAAGATACGAGTCTCCACGGTAATAGTTGAACTGATGATGAAAATTTGACTTTAGATGACTTTTGCATCAGTTCATCTGCTGCAAAGTGAATACATATTTCCGCTTACGTAGGCCAAGTTTTATTTTCAAATAGTCTGACATTGCAACATGCCTGCAAAGGACCCTGGGTGACAATTGCTCTTTAATTGTTGCCGACCATTGATGCTCTAAATCTACTATAGATAGATGATACATCTGTCTCTGAGCCAGCGACGTACCCAGGAATTCGAAAGGGGGGTTGGATGGTTGTTTCCCTTCATACAGTTTAGTTCAAACCTGGAGCCTATTGATAAAGACATGTCATGCATAGATTCGTTTCAAACATCTAAAAAAATTTGGCACCCAGGGTTAATCTTTGATGAATGGTCAGATTTTGAGAAGAAAGCCTCTCCCTTACTACTACTACATTAAAACTTTTATAGCGCCAAACCAAATAAAAAGCTTATTTATCTTTAGTTCCCTTCCACGCTCCAACGTCGCTTGGTAAGATTGCTAACAGACACGAGCACTTTCTTCTCAAATTTGAAAGAAATGAAAGTGTAAATAAAAGCTGAACAATATGCTTTTGAGCATATCCTCTTTATTTGCTTTTTGCAAATAGGAGCTCTTTTTTTCTCCACGGTGAATCGTCTTTTCATTGCAGTTTCGATCTTACCTAAGGATTTCTGACTTTTCAATAAAGTGTCCCAATCTTTTCGAATTTGATAAGTGGCATTTCACTCATTCGAAAAAGCGTGCAAGATTTTCTCAGGACGGAAGAATTTTTACGGATTTTGGTGGAACATTCGTGGAAACAAAAGGACTTTTGCGGAAGATGTAGAAGAGGTTTGAAATGCCCCTCGGAATTTGGGGGCAATGTCCCCAATCCCTACAATTTCTGCCACTGTTACAGAAGCCTACCAATATTTAAAATTGCTCTAGTGCCTTCGCAGCAATACAGGAAACTGCGAAGGCAGTAGTAATACTTATTTCCTGTATAGTATGATACAGGAAATAAGTGAAAATAAGTCAAATTATGCCAAGGCTTTCCTTGAATGAAATTAATAGCTGCTAAGTTATATTTCCTAGCACTGGAGATTCTTAATTTTTGATGATCAAAGAATTGAGTTTCTTATAAGCAGTTTTTTACGTATGAAATTTTTTGTACAACTGTACATTTATAAAATAGATGTGTGCATTGATATGTAAGGAATTAGAAATAAGGGTGCTCTGTGAGAAAATACTATGGTATGTTAGAATTCAGCTTTTCATATGAATAAACTGCGATTTTATTGAAGTGTGGACCATACGATCATACGACCATTCAACCATACGACCCCGGTCCAAAGTTTGATATATATAGCTTACTAAATTTTTGCTCCACCGATGGTTTAGTGAACACGTAAGGCATTAGTACGTGTCAAGCTTTTCTTGGTCACGTAGAATTCCGTGTATTCATACTGAGCTAGCGAGTTGTTGTAAACAAAACCGGACCCTCTGAATACAATTAGAATGGATGAATATCTATGTTGAATATCCACTTCTTTGCTTGATTCTAATCAGGGAAAGCAAATTTTCCATGTTTCAGTTGATAGGCAATGAAAGTAACAGACTCAGAATAGAGGGCTATAAAGCATTTCGACCGTTAGGGTTTCTCCAGTCTTTCTAGCCTCTCTAATTTTTTTAGAACAATAACAAAGAAGTAAGAAAGTTATAACTTAAATGCAAACATCTCTTCATTCTCATCCAGATCCCCTGTCACTCAGGAGCACCTCTGTTGACATTGAAAATAATGGAAGTATCAATACATCGTAACAAAGTCTTGTTAACCAAATGCATAAAACTTTGGCCTGGGCCTGGGGTAGTATTGTCGTATGATCTGGGGTTGTCAGTCCCGGGTCGCAGAGTCCTCGGGTCCGGTCAAAAGAACGTCTCAGTTTTTTGTGCGAATTATGAACACATTCGTGATAGGGCAGATTTTTAGGATCCAATCTAAAACCCCACACAAGTGGAACACAAATGAACACAAGTGGAACACAAGTGAACACAAATGAACACAAGTGGAACACAAATGAACACAAGTGGAACACAAATGAACACAGATGAACACAAGTGGAACACAAATGAACACAAATGAACACAAGTGGAACACAAATGAACACAGATGAACACAAGTGGAACACAAATGAACACAAGTGGAACAAAACTGAACACAAGTGGAACACAAATGAATACGATTAGAACACAAACGTTGGTGTAAAAAACGGGAAAATTTCTTCAAATTTTCAAGAATATATACCAAAATTGCTACCTTTCTCCAAAAAGAATTCTGAGAGGAATATTTTCTCAGCAGAAAAGGCATGGAAGTACGAGGGGCATATTATCATTCAATAAAGCGTGCGACTTTTTCTGTACTGGATTTCTACAATTTTTCATAGATTTTGCTTAATAACAAATGGAGTTTACCAAATAGGCGTACGAGATTATTTGGGAGTTTGCTGTAAAACTGGACGGGGGAACCATCCTTACTAACATTTCTTTCATTTGAAATGATTGATAAAATTTTAAGCCCATTCTTCACACTTGAATAGCCAAGTTAGACATCCAAATATATTTTGTTTCGTTGAAAGACCAAATGCGTAAAAAATGTATTGTAGAATGAAAATCTTTGTATTCCCCCGGTAGAAAGAAGCCAAACAACGTTGTTAATCATTCACTTCCCTAGTAACCAGTTCAGTTTGGTATTTCGAGCTTGCAGCAAAAGAATACATACAAGGAAAGTAACGCATTCATTCCCTTCTCTCTCACTCCCAAATGATCTCTTACGTCTTTTTGGTAAACTCCTTTTGTTATCAAGAAAAATCTATGAAAATTGTAGAAGTCCAGTACTGAAAAAGTCGCACGCTTTATTGAATGATAATATGCCCCTGGTACTTCCATGCCTTTTCTGCTGAGAAAATATTCCTCTCAGAATTCTTTTTGGAGAAAGGTAGCAATTTTGGTATAAATTCTTGAAAATTTGAAGAAATTTCCCCGTTTTTTACACCAACGTTTGTGTTCTAATTGTGTTCATTTGTGTTCCACTTGTGTTCAATTTTGTTCCACTTGTGTTCATTTGTGTTCATTTGTGTTCACTTGTGTTCCACTTGTGTGGTGTTTTAGATTAGATCGATTTGTAGTACTGCGAGTTGGCAAGCTAAAGGCTGCATGCATGATACAAGTAAAAAGACTTTAGAAATGATCTGAAAGCAGAAAATCTGTCCATTGTTGGACCTTTTGTGCTGAATTCTCTTTCAGAGTTCGTAAACAAGTAGTACAAAAGATGATACTGATAGAAGGAAAATAGTGATGAGGTCATTTACTAACTCATTGAAAAAAAAAGACCAAGGACCTTTCATCATTATTTACGGACATCTACATAATTTTGAAATCATGGAAAAGCGATGAATCAAGGGAGTACCAAAGGCAGTTACTGGACTCAAAAGTAAGCTTTGCTTAATTCATTACCAAACTTGCATTATTTTCATTCAACAGCAGAACCCAAGAAATAGCTATTTCGTCATCAAGTAAGAAAATTGTTTTGCCAAATTCAGACTCTGCATACCTCAGTTATGCTACTTAGCTTAGCCCCAGCGATGACTGAATTGCTGAACTGTTATTGAGGTTATTTCCAAGTCACCCCTTTTGTAATAACCGAGGACTCTCCCTCGCTGTTGAAACTTTAATCATACTCTACTTTGGTTTAAAAGCTTGGTTAAGGAACAGGTTGCAATCAACATTCTTTATACGGGTAAACAGGATTTTTTTGGATTTGGCCTTGAGCTACTCATCCCGTCAACATTTGGAAATGACGACTCTGTGTTTTCTTAGGGTCACCGGTCTGATTTGTACTGTATGCCATTTTGGCCGAAGCAGAGAAACTCATACTATGCGTATGGCCTTTAATAAAAGCGTCAAAAATCAGCTTCAAGAGAAATCACTTTATAACTTGGGCTAAATCTTCACTAAGAATTGAGTAAAGGTTTTATGCGTTGTAATCAGTAAATTTATAAGCAGAAGACCTAAAAAACTACACGGGCAGACTCTGAATTTGTGGCACCGCGACAGAACCAAGAGGAGGGTCTCTCCAAAATAGGGCAATAACTTCGTTGTATCCAACGTGAGCATCAAAATACCTTACTACAAGCCAGATAGATACTGCAGCTAACATAATATCAACTATTTGCAAGCTTTCACTCCCTTGGTGTTTGGAAAAAGCAGCTGCAAAACTTGTTTTTAGCTCAGATTGTACGCTTCCATCAAATTTCTATGGCTGCCATCAGCATCCACAAAGAAAGGTCGAAGGTTAAGGCCTATTGTTGAATTGAATTGCTAAAATTTGGGTACAGAACCCCTCTTCACATTACCCCAAGATATTGTACGAAGAAAAGTATTGGACCACAGGCAAGCCTTTATCGTCAGCTATTTTTCATCGTTTTTCTGGAATTTTTGGAGGTAAGCAGTGGGCGTGAGGAGCTGCGTGCGGGTAAGTATCACAAACAGGAATGTGCGTAACAAAACTCTTCATCGCTTATATATATAGATTGGTCTTCTTCTTTGGTGGCATTATTTCTCTCTTGCTTTTCGTGGGCTTTTCGTATCTTTATTCGCTTGCTGTTTTCAATGCAAATTTGTGATCATTGGTTCGTTGCTTCGAGAAAAGATCACAGATTTGCCCATGCCGGCATGGTTTCATGCCGGTGTCATGTCATGCCAGTATGCTACCGACATCGTGTAAACGTGGTCTAAATCTCAGGTCTCGCTTTCTCACAATACTCTGGAATTTTAAATACCCTACAATTGACAATACATAAATGCAAGGTAGAACGGGCCATTGAAACTGTTATTGAAATGAGATGCTGAGTGCTGACTCATACAATACCCAATATTAAGCGGCGTTTAGACTATACCTTTTCCTTGGCGTTGTCTGCACGCAGGCTATCTGTTCACTCTCCCATGAGACATTGTACAAGTTTTCTATTACTTCGTGTATAAATATGACGGTACAATTTCTCAATAATCAGTGCGAGTTATCTACCAAGGAGGGGGGGGGGGGTGGGGTAACATCTGAAATCAACCCTAGGTTAAATTTGAATAGACCAAATTAGCATACCTTCAGAAAATCAAGTTAAACAAAGCTAAATAGACAAGCCATAGTGGAAGGGGAAATAAAAGAACCTTCATTGGGAAGAAGTTAAAGAATGCAATGGTTTTTTTGCATGGGTAACTACTGAAGAGGCTAATGTGTACCATTCTGGAAGGATTTCTGGATTCCCTTCAATTACATCTCAAAATCGCAGGTGATTTTCAGCGATTTCTGGAAGGATTTCAATCTTCAAGACGCTTGACAATTAAAGATCCTTTCGGTCTCTATGACTTTTGGTCTCTATTACATCAGTTGGATAGATATTTCAATGCTTTCATTTTAGGTTGCTCTACACTGAGAAAGTGGCTCGCGAAGCGCGCCATTTGATCTGTGACAGTCGTCCAGGGCGCCAAGCCCTCCGCAGGAGCTAGGAGTTGCAAACCCGCCCGCAGCGCGGGCTTGGATTCCTAGTCTACTACAATATTCGTTGCAGTCGTTCCCATTGAGCATACAGCTCAAATCCTTACTGGTTGCTGAAGCATGTGGAAATCATCCAATCTCACGGTAGTAAGCTAATCAAATAGCCCCTTTCCAACCACGTGATAGCAAATTGGCTAATCGAAGTGAATTCTTGAGTACCCTCACGAAAGTTGAAATGGCTTCTAAGTTGGAATAGTTACATGGAATTTCCTTTGATAAATCGGTAGAAGGGATGCCTCTCTACAGCTTGCAGCGTGCTTGGAAAAATATTTCATTTGGAGCCGAAATTGCAGGCATTTTCCGGTTCGAAGAATATTGACATTCGTTCAAACATCAATAAAAGTCGCTGCAAATGAGATATATTGATAAAAATCTCAGCGATTATGGATATTGCCCTAAGCAATAACCCAAGCATCGTCCCTTCAATTACATCTCAAAATCGCAGGTGATTTTCAGCGATTTCTGCCAGAAATATGATCTGGGCTGAAATCCAACGTCTCGGATGTCGGATATGATGTTGTTAGCAGGAACTCAAAGGATCTTTGTCATTTGTTGTTATATGGGAACCCAAATGAAAGTACCTTTGCAAACAGAATCATTCTAGAAGCAACTATTTATTGTATCAAAACTTCTGGACGTTTCAATTAAACTTTCTGGAAAAACAGCAGCCTAAGCCTTTTTTTGACTGGGGGGTGCTCCCGAGATTTGCATGGGCAGTCTCTGCTCATTGGACTGCTGCTGCGGGGGCGTCGGCTGGGGGAGTCTAGGATTATTTGGAAGTCTTTAAGTTTTTTTCTCCTCGGAGTTGATCTCTATACCATAGATTCCATTCTCCCTGCCGGTGCTCTCGTGCTTGTGGTTTGGTGGGGGATGGGCTGTTTGTGCGGGTTTTGGGGGCACTTCAGTTTCGAATTGCGGATAACCTTCTCGGTGTCGATGGGTATGCCCTACATAGGCGAGATAGGGATAGACATGGGGGTGGTGGCGCTGTGTATGTCCGCGACTCTTTAAAACACCATAGGAGGAGAGATATCCCTGAGGGAGGTTTGGAATTCATTGGTATAGAGGTTGAACCTACCATAGCTCAACCGTTTATAGTAGCGGCCTGGTATAGACCTCCTTCTGATCCGATTGAATCTTTTACTAAACTCGAGGGAAATCTTGAATTCTTTGATCGTGAAAATAAGGAAATAATATTTCTTGGTGACACTAACTGTGATATGTATTTGCTGGAGAACTCCGCTGAAAATACAACAAATAATGTGAACGCTGCTGCACATATGGCCTCGATATATGATACATTTGGCCTTACCCAATTAATTAAGGATCCTACTAGAGAGACTCTGGATACCGCTACGTTAATTGATCATCTAGCATCGACCCACCCAGAAAACATTCCCGAATCTGGAGTTCTGAGAGTAGCTCTTAGCGACCATTATGCTGTCTACTGTATTAGAAAATATATGGGCACATATAAACGACAGCAGAAAATTATCACCACGAGGAAAATGAAAAATTTCGATCAAAATAATTTCTTGTTTGACCTCAGTCAAGTTGACTGGGAACTGTTAGTCGAGTCTAGTACTGACGTAAATGAGGCAGTAGAAAAATGGTCGTCTTTACTATCTTTGATTATTGAAAAACATGCCCCAATGCGGACTATCAAAGTTTCTGATAGGCTGACCCCTTGGTTGACTACTGATTTCAGAAAACTTGCGCGTTCCAGAGACAAGCTCAAGACTTCTGCCATTAAAAACAAGTCTTCCATTCTTATGAATTCTTATAAACACGTGCGGAATAAGGTAAACAATCTTGGCAAAAAGCTCAAGCGAGACTACTTTATCAAAAAGATTGCTCTTTATAGGGGGAACTTGAAAGAGACATGGAAAACGATCAACCTTTTGGTGAATAAGAGATCAAAGACGACGAATGTCAGCTGTCTTGATGTTGAAGGTCGCAATGTAACTGACAACAGCGAGATCGCACATTCGATGAATGATTTCTTTTGTAGCATAGGTAGAAAGCTTAGTGACGATATACCGCAGCAGCCTAACCCCTTACTTTCGAATGAATATAACATCAATGAAGAAGGTACGAGTTTCCAGTTCAAGACCGTCTATTCTGTTTCTGTAGAAAAGGCTCTCAAGAAAGTGAAGACTTCATTCGGCTTTGGATCAGATGGTATTGCAAGCCATTTCATCAAAATTGCGTTTCCAGTTATCTCATATTCTCTATGTAGGATCTATAATATGTCAATTGAGTCAGGAATATTTCCCAATAGCTGGAAAATAGCACGTGTTGCTCCCATCTTTAAAAGTGGATCAACCGAGGATAGATCGAATTATAGACCAATTTCCGTCCTACCAGTAGTTTCAAGGTTATTCGAAAAGCTCATCTATGATCAATTGTACGAGTATCTTGATTCTAACAAGCACTTATTTATAGATCAGTATGGTTTCCGTAACTTGCATTCGGTTGTCTCTTGTTTACTGAACTGTACAAATGATTGGTACGTAAATATTGACAGAGGGAAATTTACCGCCATGATTTTCATTGATCTAAAGAAAGCCTTTGATACAGTCGACCATCAAATTCTTCTGAATAAGATGCGTAATTACGGAATCAACGGTCTTGAACACCAGTGGTTTAGCTCATACTTAGATAATCGCAGGCAGTTCTGCAAGGTCAACGGCGTCTGCTCCGATCTTGCTGAAATCAACATAGGGGTACCTCAAGGTTCTTGCCTTGGACCGCTTCTATTTTTGATTTACATTAATGACCTACCTTTTGCATTAAAACGTGCAAAGGCAACGATGTATGCGGATGATACAGCAATTTCGTTTTCTTCAGATAATATAGAAGAGATTGACGCTGTTGTCAATGCTGAACTTGCCTGCCTGGAGAAATGGTTACAGGGAAATAAGCTTTCCTTGAATGTTGTCAAGACTCAGGCCATGATCATAGGATCGTCGCAAAAGTTGAGGAAGATTGATACACCAATGGTACCGATTCCTCATTTTCAAGTAAATGGAAAGGATATCGATCTTGTGAAGGAAACTAAATATCTTGGTCTCATGATTGACGACAATCTTAAGTGGGAGAGCAATGTTGTGGGTACACAGAAGAAGATCTCCAGAGCTATAGGACTTTTGAAGTATGCAAAACACTATGTGCAAGAGGATACATTAAGGAACATGTATCTTAGCATTGTTCAACCACATTTCAGTTATTGTTGCTCCGTTTGGGGATGTTGCGGGGCAACTAAACTGAAAACTTTGCAGAAATTACAGAACAGAGCTGCTAGAATTGTTACAGGTAGCCCGTTTGACACTCCGGCCGCTCCTCTATTGCAGAGGCTTGGCTGGCCGTCAATTGATAAACTAATCAATCGAGAAACTTGTACAATGGTGTTCAAATCTTTGAATGACCTCGCACCTGAAAACCTAGGTAACATTTTCTCCAAGTTGTCTGATGTTCATGCCAGGGTTCTACGTAATACCAAATGCAATCTTGCTCTACCAAAAATGAGAACAGCTTATGGCCAAAAATCATTTGCGTTTCGTGGAGCCAACGCATGGAATAAACTCGACTCGGAAATGAAATTAGCTCCTTCGATTCAGTCATTTAAAAGTAAACTAAAAGCTTCGAATTGAGAACATTCAAGGAAAGCTGATCTGCATCGAATCGTATCGAATGAGTTACCTTTTTTTTTCCTTTTACGTTTTTATAGCTATTTAAGTATAAATTATTGTAAATAGGCTTAGATCTTATTAATTTTTTTTCCTTTGCTGGGACAATTGGAAAGCAGTTGCTACATTATTTTTTTTAACTGAATTGTATCCCAGGATAAATATTTTTAAAATGAAAAAATGAAAAAAATGACTTAGCTTTTGTTTTTGTTTTTGTTTTTCTCCTTTTTATTTTGTTGTTTCTTTTTCTACTACTAATAAGGTGGTTGCAGGAGAAAAGCTCTAACTTATTTGATAATCTTTAAATTCCGAAAGTTTTTTCTCCTGCAACCACCTTAAGCTACCGTTAATATTTTGTAGAATATTGTAAGTGGCATTTGTAGTGAGTGAGGACCCGGTGACCTTGTGTCTTTCCTCGCTACAAATGTCACAGTAGTTGTATTGAATTGTTGTTTTTAAAATTCTAGATTGATAAAAAGAACTTCTTACCGATTAAAACTCATTCGTTGATCCCAAAAGGGCTTAGTTTGCATTCTTGCGCTAAATGATTCACTTAGCAACGACTCAATGATCTATTTCACTTCATTTTCCATGTTAACGTCTTCAAATTTCGTTTAAAATATCCAGTCTTGAGCCTTGGGTCTTGAGCAACTTCTTGCAAATTTGTCTCACTCCATATTTGCTCTGCAAGCGCCAGTAATCTTCTCAAAAACGTCGCATCTATACGCTTTGTGCTACAGATAATGCGATTCGATGCAGTTCATACACTCGTCATGCCTGATAGATATGGCATGCCTGATTCTTCCCAATTCATTCAAATGGAAACAAAAAGGATAAAGTATTTTTGGCTGTTTTGTTCACCAACGAATAGATCTTACACAGAACAGCTAAGCAACAAAAAGTTTGTAGAAGAAATGTGTCAAATCTATTCACGAGTCAACACAATTAAACAAAAGGAAAACAACGGTAAACTTTAAACACAACAAAACATGTAGTTTTCTTGTTTTGTGTAAGATCTATCAATTGGTGAACAAAACGGCCAAAAAATGTTTTATCCCATTTTGGCTCAAAGACTGGCTGAAGACTGGTAAGACTGGCTGAAGTATTTGCTCGCAAAAAGCCTTTTTTCTATAATTAGCACTTAATTCAATTAAATAATTGTATTTGATTCTTAGATATATGTTAAATGCCAGTGGGTAGTCATATTGCTCCTCTTGGCACCGTCCTCGTAGAGTCGTGTAGTAGTTTCGAAGGTAGTATCGTAGGTAATTCTTTGTAAATTTTATATTGAGTAAGGAAATGCGTCCCTTTCTAGTGGGGGTAACTATGACTTCGAGATTTATGTAATCTGTCGGAAACGTGGTTTTAAAAGTTTCTCGTAAGATGCACAGTATGACGGAAATACAGTGTTGCGCTCAATTTATTAAGCATTATTTCAATGGACGACAGAGTATCAGAGAGCAACAGAGATGTATTTACTCTTTGCAGTCATAGACAAAGTTTATTTGCCCACTGACCTTCATCATTGCTGCTAGGTCACAAGCTTTTCTAGCAGCAGCTGCGAAGGTACTTCAAATATTGGCCGTGCGATCTTTCAGATGAAAGAGCATAAACTAATGTTAAATATGCCTTCTGCAAATATCCCAGATTATGGAATCCTTTGACGGTCTTCATTAAAAGGCAGTAAGAAAGAAAAAGAATGCTAATCGTCAGCTGTGCTTCGAAATCTTATAAACTTAACCTTCAGAATGGAGTCTCTTTCTCTGTCAGTGACCATGGTTAACATTGAATTTGTCCTTTTAGAAAATATTGCCGCGTATAAATTTTAGACCATCTCATTTCACCATGTCTTAAAGTTATGAAACATAAAAATGATCGATTTTATATTTAATTAACTTTAAAGGCTGTTATCATGAAGATAAGAAATTACTTTCAAAAAAATTCGTGCGTTACGAGTTACGAGTGATTACAAAATCTCGGATAGAATTATGAAATTCAAATAGGGATCCGTTTTCAGTCTCCATATTAACATTGCGGGTTTGATTTCCTCCTTCAAAGCAGAAGCATTGAATGTTCAAGATGACAGTAGAGCCATTGTGATTATGTTCTAATTTTGCCCTTACACTTCATCTTATCACACATGGCATAACGGAATAACCAGACCCAGGACCAATAGGACCGGACCCTAACGGACCATTTCCCTAGGAATGCTTATTCCGTTCCGTCGTGAGTTTGTAATGGTGGCGCAGAAGTTTCAATTCAGATCAAGACAAGACCAATGCAATCATCGCTGAGCAGAAATAACCAAACTCTGGATACTACATTAGCTGCAAGAATGTAAGTACACTGATCATCCGCTGATCATCTAATCAACTCAACAGGCAAAATTCCAATGGAAAGTCACGATAACCTAATGCAGCAAGGCTCTTTAGTTTTAACTTACATCAGTTTCCCAGGACAAAGTTCACATTGACATTCAGAAAAGATTCATATAACACAAAATGCCAAGGTCAAATACAAAGCAAACGTACTACAACCAACTGATTTAGCTTTCTTCATTTTAGGAGGACACATCTTTACACCTCAAGGAGCATTCTAGGAATCAGGGAATAGGCTCTACTGTGTACGAAAAACAGGTAGCCCATTATCAATGTGCCCTACCAGTTATCTGGAAAAATAGAAATGAAATTGATATTCTGTAGGGGTCTGGTCCGTCAGGGTGCGGTCCTACTAGTTCTGGGTCTGGTTTTTCCGTTATGCCATCACACATATACTTGCCCACGACTGTTACATGGTCACACTAAGGTGATTGAGTTTCTGATAGGGCTTCACACCATTGACAAGGTAAAAAATCTAGCTTTTATCATTCGAGAAGAGAATTTGTTAGGAGAAAGCTTGCAAGACCTTAGAACGGACATGCTATATGAAGTACCAGAGCTGTTGCCGAAGCAGTTCGGCTTCATTCGAAAGGGTGTACTAGTTAGTAAACTCCCAGAGTCCCTCTTAACGTGTCTGACATAGCAGAGAAAAGAACCCAAAAAGAATATGAACCATAGCTTGCCCTGGGTAATAAGTCCCTCCAACTAGATTCAAGCTGGGTTTGGATAGTAAATCCTAGACCAAAGTGAGAGTTTGAAATTCAACAGCTGATTCCAAAGTCAAATTTTAGTGGTCATCTTAAGATATCTTTTCTAAATCCTTATTTTAATATAGTCAATGAAAATAGAGAAAAGTAAATGAAATCACAAAAAGACAACCAGATTTGGATTTGAGGTACCATTTTGTGGTCATGGGGACTACAAGTAACGCACAAGTTGTTTTGACAGTAATGTTTTAGCCCAATCTCTTGCTTATATACTTCATGGCCAAAAGCCTCCAAGGACATTTTCACGGAAAAATCAGACGGCAAATAAGCGAACAAGAAGATGAAGAGAAACCCGTGAAGATTTTCTAAGATTGCGTTCACACGATTCCGGCACATTTTGAAAACGGTAAAAAATGTGACGGCTGTACCCTAAGAATTGATCTGTATAGTCCCAAAAGCGGCTAAAATTGTCTGTTTTCGTCATTTTGAAGTGTTTACACGATGTCATTTCCTAAATGTGCCGGTTAGAGTTCCGTTTTCAAACCCTACCGTTTTCAAAATGTGCCGGCATCGTGTGAACGCAGTCTATGTTTAAACAACTGTAACTAGAACAAAAAGCAGCTTGAAATTTCCTTTATCATTGGAAGAAATCAACGGTCGAAATGTTTAGGTATGCATTTGGATGCTGGCTAAAGTAACTCACTGTTTCAAGGAGGTCACTGTTGTATAAAAGTCTTGTAGAGCTACAATCACTGTTGTATAAAAGTCTTGTAGAACCATATTTCAGATATTGCCGCCCTGCATGGAGAAGCTGTGGCTCCACAGTAATAAAAGAACTACAAAAACTTCAAAATCAGGCTGCAATAATAGTTACTAACAGTAGATATGATGCTTCTGCAAAGCCTATCATCAAGAAACTTGGCTGGCACACTGTTAGTGAAATTATTCAAATTGAGACTTTGATTATGGTATACAAATCTATCAATGATCTGGCTTCCACTTACCTTACAGAAATGTTCTCAAGACTCTCGGATACATGTAAGAGAGAATTACTCAATACTAGAGCTGATTTAGAAATTCCCATACGAAAATCTGCAAATGGCCCAAAATGCTTCTCATATAAAGGTGCGATAATGTGGAATCGGCTCAGCCTAGAATCAAAATTGTCCCCGACATTGAAAACTTTCAAGAAAAGCAAAGCAAACCATGCATTTAGCTAATTCTCTCTGATATCATATCGATATCATACCTACAATTTTTATACACTTCGTCAATAGCTGTTTTATTTTGGATTTACATGTAAATTTAGATAGTTCCTTTTCGTTTGTAAGTATTTTTTAACAGGGTACGTTGTAAAACAGTACAACTGAATGTTTTACTCTGTATACATATCATAAATTCATATTAGTATAAATCAGGTTAGTGCCTCCTCAGTTTTTTGGAAGTGATAAATGGTGTATATCAACTCATGATGTACATGCTATAGCAGGTGAGTCAAATAAAGTTTACGCGTTTGGCGAGGTATAAAATAAAAATGATGCGACCGATATTCAAGCTAAAATGTTAATTTATCAGTCAAAGGCCAAGTTAGATGAATAAAATTTGTTTGGTAAAATCACACATCTTCAGGACCAAACGAATGCCTGTAACGGGTTTGTATCGTAATAGAAGATACCACGCTCCATTCTGGTCCATGATTTATGTAGCACTAAAGTTTTCATTGTCAGTTTCAGGGTTGAATTTGATTTCAATAGCAAGTAAACTATGGACCAAACAAGGGCAGATTTCGTAATACAATAGCATCAGTCGCTTTGGTTCACACCTCAATTCAAAGCGATTAGCGAATGCAGACAAAAGAAATTCTCTCAAGCAGAAATTGAAAACAAACGAAGCCGCAAAATTGCCCTGAAACCAGTACGGCGAACTCTCGTTTGGTGCGGGCGAAGGGGGGTTTTTAAGAGATGTAATGTGCACATAATGAAAGAAGAAGGGTAAATCTAAAGTTCTGTCTGGGGCATTTTGTTTATTTGACTCAAAAACCGAGCAGAGGGCATTACAATTTTAGCACATTTATTGCTCAGATATACGCAGTCACTGCTCAGCTCCTGAATCAAGTAAACAAAATGCCCAAGACAGAACTTTAGATTTACCCTTCTTCTTTCATTAAGAGCACATTACATCTCTTAAAAACCCCCCTTCGCCCGCACCAAACGAGAGTTCGCCGTACTGGTTTCAGGGCAATTTTGCGGCTTCGTTTGTTTTCAATTTCTGCTTGAGAGAATTTCTTTTGTCTGTATCCGCTAATCGCTTTGAATTGAGGTGTGAACCAAAGCGACTAAAGTTATTGTATTACAAAATCTGCCCTTGTACTATGGACCTGAATGGAATGTGTAATTCTTGCTTTCAAACATGTCCCTTTACCAGCATTTTCCGAATTTCAGGGTCCAGATGATGAATGATTTTACCAAACGAAATTTTTCTCATCTAAGCTAGCCTTTGACTGTTAAATCAACATTTCAGTGAATATCGGCCTCATACTTTTCATTTCATAGCCCGCCAAAAACGTGAATTTTTTTGACTCACCCGGTACGTGCATGACGAATTTCGACCCCAGACCTAAAATAGGGAGCTGAATAATCCCTACCTTCGTCTTCCTACATGTTTTTGTTACAATAGATTTTGTTAGTGTTTCAGGTCATATGCAACATGCCCACATCTATCAAATCAAATGTTTCACACTATTGCAAAGTATGTATACACCTGTCACATCTCTGTGTGATGGATGTTTTTCTGTGGTTCGAGTTACGTATACGCCTCTCACATATGTCAAATAGATATTTTTTCACTGCTCAAATCTCATTTTCGCCACCTGCAGCTATCATATATAGAACTCTTTCTGCGTAACCAAAATGATGGTGACCCGAGAAGAACTCTCCTCTGTAAAAAACATGCATCCTGCCGAAATCAGTGATTCCAGCATTGTTTCGTAGAAAGTACCGGGTGTCCCAGAAAAAGGTAGCTAACAGATTTGATCAAGGCTAGTGTAAAGAATTGAGCTCGAATCAATCGGAAATCATCTTTGAAATATTCCTTGATAGTTAACTTGAAGATAGATACCTTGTTTGTTAATATTAGAACATCGAGAGAAAACATTTTTATCTTTAAAGTCCAGATTTGCCTCTATCTCGAAACCAGAGCTTTTAGGTTTTGGCCTAAACTACAAACGCACTGTTTTGGGGAATCTCCTCAAGGACAGACATAGCGTAGAAATTCTGAACAAGGAAAAGTGTGCTTAGGTACACATTTGAATGGAAATGTACAACTAAAAACTGACAAACTTATCAATGAACATAATCACCAAGGAGTATCGTTCTTCAGTCAAGATGACTTTACAAGGTAGAAACAATGTAAGCACGAGTGAGGAGCACTTTCAAGGATCCTACCCTTGTGAATTTTTATCCTTTGGGTATATGCGATTGCTTGTCTCGTAATAATTCCAATAATAGCAAAAAATGCATTTTATTCAAACAAGGAAGATTTTTTCACACCCAAGGGAATTATTTCGCTGATGAATAACTTTTATTCGGCAGGTGTAATTCAAAAGTTTTGTTGAATGAAAGGAGATGTCTCTTTGAGGAAAAAATTCATGAATTTTATTTCAAGTTCGATTTGGATTTCCGTCAAGAACTTTTCCGAAGTTTCACGAGGTTTCTTGCTTGTACTTCGCTATGATTCAGGAGATTCCACAACAAGTGCGTCAACAACTTAAGCCAAAACCCAAAAGCCCTGGTTTTGGGGTGGAGGCAAATCTAGACTTTCATGTTAAAAATTTCTTCTCTCAATGCTCCAATAATCTCAGCAAACAAGGTGTCTATATGTTCAAGTTAACTATCGAGGTTAAGTTTAAAGATTATTGCCGATTGATTCAAGCTAAATCCTTAGCGCTAGTAATGATCAAATTCGTTACCGGGTCATATGGGAGCATAGTTGTCAAATCTTTAAATCTACGAAAAAAGGCGGGTATAATATTCATTGACCTATTTCTTCGAATTGAATGACTTGAAAGAAACATTACCCACTTTTCTATGATTCTACCGTCGGAATTTTCAGAAATCTTTAATATTTGTCAAAATTTCAGCCTATTTTATATTTCAGCTCATTTTATGATATGACCTCATCAAATTTCTAAATAATAAACCAGAAGAGTGAAAGAGTTTTGCTTGGTACCATATTGTAGGCATCCATAAACTATGGTTTATTTAAAATTATTTGATCTTTCGTCAACAAGTTTAGAAATTACGATAGTTTCAATTTTTTCTCGAATATTTTCTAGAATTCTTAAAAAGGAAGAAAGACACTGTAATTCTGAAAATATTGAAGATTTTGGCAAATTCCAACGGCATATTTACTGTAATATACGGGGTGAGCCAGAAAAAAGTTCCCACTTTTGAAAATTCATAACACCAAGACTACTTCACAGATTTGAATCATTGACATTCTAGTTAAAAGCCGAAAGATCAAAGTATTTTATGATTTTTCTCGCTGTCCTACCAGCACTAGAAATATTGGCAAATTCAACTTTATAGAAATTTCATGATTGCAAAATCACGGAAAAAGGGCCTAAAACATTGATCAAATCGTAAGGATTCTATTCAAATCGAACAATAGGCCATGGGCATTTTACCTCCCTCAAGAGTTATAAGACATCGATTTTCAAACAAATACGAAAGATTTTCACTGCCGAGGAAATTAATGCCTAGAGGATATCTCTCACCCATGAGAAGTTGCATTTCCTTCATTATTCTGTGCGAGAGGTCATTTATGCATTGATCGATGTTTTGGGCCATTTTTCAGTAATCAATCAACCATGAAATTTTTGTAAATTTGAATTTACCTATATTTGTAGTGCTGGCAGGACAGCGAGAAAAATCACAAAAATACTTTGATCTTTCGGCTTTAAACTAGAATTTGAATGATTCAAATCCGTGAAGTAGTCTTGGTGTTATGAATTTTCAAAAGTGGGAACTTTTTTCTGGCTCACCCGGTAGTTCAAGTTTCTTTGCAGCCGTTCAGTTCAAAGAAACAGGTCATAGAATTTTACACCCAGCTTTTTAAAGGTTTGAAGCCTATGCTTCTTTATTTCTATCACGTAAAATATTAAAACTACAACTAAACAACGCAAATATTCTATGGCTGCCGTAGCTGGAAAGGACATGATGTCAGCGAGTTCCAATTACGACAGCCACTTACAATAATTTCAAAATATATGTACAAATAATTTAATAAAACAAAGAAAAGCAACTCGAACGGGCGTCTCGGAAAGAGGACCTCCCCCACCTTACTGCAGGTTTGTCAATGAAGCACTCAGACATATCATGGAAACACGCCCTTTCGCTTCTTATGCTTATGCAAGCAACCTATGCTTCATGTGCGCTCCAAGATGTGCGCTCCAAGAAATTCTGTTGTGACCCATTCCCATAATATTTGCGGCTTTTGAGACCTAATCCCAGAATGTGGATATGCTTGCCGACCAATGTATGCACTACAAAACAATAAAATAATTGTTAAGTATCCCAAACATAGGCATTCTCATAATTTCTAGCAAAATTTAGACCCCAACTGCAGAATTTTGCTTCAAAAATTACATCCCACTGAGGTTTCGGGCAAAAACAACCCAAGCCTGGAGTATAATCCTGTATGACGAAATGGTGAAGTAGCCCTTTGTCAGGGCAGGTAGATTCATTTTATTTTTAGAAGCGAGCCAACTGCAACTCATTATCCATGGAGAGTTCCCTCTCACTCCTCTTAAAAACATATTACTTGGGTAATGCAGGCCAGATGGCGGACGATTCAGGTGACGGAATGACCGTACACATTAATCCACAACTGATTTTATTCGCTCCCACGTGGATTAATCGCCATCGGGCTTGCGCCAGCCATGTGAGGCGAGCGAATAAAATCAGCTGAGTCAAAGCGTACGATCATTCTGATCGAAAGTTATTCAAGAGCAGTTTCATTGAAGGTGCATTCTGATTGGCCCTCTAATCTCACATCACATCACATCTCAGAATACAGCTGGTGATTACATTAAAGGCGGACGAAAGACTGCAAGTCAAAGACCTCGAAAAGTCACCATGGTATGTTCTGTTCTGTTGAAGGTTCCGTCTCGTGAGTAAATGAAGTGAAAATAGATGAGCTTAACCTATGCAATCATTTTTCCTGTTCTACGCTTGTAGTACCTTCTTTTAGGATGCCAATTCGTGCTTCCTTGACCTTGTCAATGAGAGGCATTTCACTCCCACAAGTTGAGAATTAGCAGAAACACTTTCGTTCTAAATTGATCTCCTACGCTTTATCGATAATGAGAGAAATGCCCCTCGCTTGTTAGCAGATGAAGAAACTGTATTACTTGCCTTATACTTATAATCTGTATTAATTTTGAAATAAATTTTGGCTATTTGTGCTGAAGTTTTAAACATGTTAGCAAGTAAATATCATTACTGAGGACAAAATCTGTCCTCAGTTACTCTCGCCTTATCTCTTCGAAAGTATTCCTTTGTGCGTTGTAGCCTCGTTAGCAAATGAAGAATTTAAATAGCTCGACTTTTCCTTATTTCAGATCGATTCGAACATACTTTTGGATTTATTGTACCGTTGTTCTTTTAACCCATTAGGGAGCTGTCATAAAGTATGGAACAGAGGGGGGCGGAAGGGATTTGACAGGGTCACCAAAAATATTGGATGGAAAATGTTGGGATAACAAACTACTGCAAGTGATAGACATTGGCCATGAAGCTATTTGTTTCTGGATTTGCTTTCAATATTTACAAAAGTTTCAAACACTGCCAGCGTTATTTTTGCTGTTCTTTTGATCACTGATATCATTCTCCATTTCATTTCTTACTACACTGGTATCAACAGGTTCTATCATGCCTTCTAAAAGCACTATACTCCCATAAATGTGATACTGACAGCATGATACATAGGAAGAAAGTTCAACTGTATAGTGCAAAGGCTTTTCTTGAATAAATTTCTGGACCACAGCGTTCATATAGAAGCCCTTGGGTCACCAAATCATTTTGACAGATGATAATGGGCTATGTAAGCAGTTTTTGTTCCTTACATTGGGCTACATAATTTTACAGTGAATTTTGAAATCCCTTCCGCCCCCCTCTGTTTCATTCTTTATGACAGCTCCCTTACGCAAAAGCAAATGTAGTAATGAATTGTCTGTCTGTCATGTAGATATTACAAATGTTCTTTGATGTTAGTTTTGACATGGCAAGTTGGGAGTTGTCCCTTTAGGAGAGAAGATTTCTGCCTAGCACCACGTTTCTGGCAAAAATTGAACCGTTTTGATGACACTAATCCATTTATCTTTGTCTTCTTCCGACAAAGTGGACGGAAAAACACACAATATAGACGGCATTTCGGAGGAAGCTACCTTATTCAGCCCTATTCTAGCCGGGTAAAGAAAGTGATTTTCTACCGGGGGTGTTTTTCGCTTCGTCTAATTTTTTTCGCAACTATGATAGATATGACAATGAAGCTTGCATTGTCGGCACTTGACCCAATCTCCGATAATTGCAATTCGGCTTGATCAAAAGCAAAACTTTTCCGATCTTGGCTTTGAGATTGTTGACAAAACGAAAAACATATGCTGATACCAGATACATTCGATGGACATCGCTATAGTGCTTGAAATCAATAATGCTCTTCAAATCAACGACTGAATGAAAGTTTACACCAACAGCAAAATTGAAGAAACCCTTCCTTGAGTTCGATTCAGAACTATTTTAACTTCGTCAGAAATTTCGCTAGACGACTCCCTCGCATTTTCAAAGCTCAAAGTCTATGACCAAAATTTGTCCGATTCCCTAAGAAATCCTTGGCATTGCCACCATTTTTGGTTTGCAACAAGACTAGGTGAAGGTGAAGGTAAAGTTGCGTTTTTTCAGTGCCAAGCGCTGGGAACCCAGAAATAGAGCAGACCTAATCGAGTCCGCGACCCCTTGTCATGACGTTCAAGTGGTGGGGCCTTACCGGGACTCGAACCCACTCCGCCTGACTGCTCTGGCTGCAATGTCAGAGGACTGCACCACGGCGCGACAACGCCTTAAAGATGCGCTCATCCCTCTAGAAGGATAGCAGGTACATAATGCCAATCTTTCATTTTTACAAGCTTCCAAATTTCACAGACGCTGTTTTCAAAGAACTGTACAAACTCCTTTTTGAGAAAAAATATCGACCAAAGAACAATCTGTGAATCAAGCTAACACATGATGCGATCAATTTTCACAGCCCCTTCTAGGGTTTCTGAAACCGCTGAAACTAAACTAGCCAATATAAAGGCTGAAATCAGCTCTAGTCGTGGTATCGTGTCTCCCTTCAGTAGGACGAGACGTGACTTTGATGCAATTAATGAAGACCAAACACATCCTGATTTCTGCCTAATTCGCAAGTAAACTGTGGCACCATATGCATAAGTATTTGCATCAGCAAACCCATGTAATTCTATCGAAGAAATTGCGTTGTTTCAATTTCGATGGGGCTTTCCTCTATCAAATGAGACAATAGCTCTCCATTTAGCAGCTGTCGGATTTGGGAGTGGATAGCCTCAATCAATTTTCTCCTTGCTTAGCTCTTGAAAAAGCAATTTCATTGAAACAATAACTGGCGAAAAGACACCCAAACGGTCATAAAGCTTTAGGTTAAACTCCATATATCTCGTTTTGTTGGATTAGCTGGAGCTGATTTCATTGTCTGCGCAAAGTAAAAGTGTAAGCGATAATTTTCGTTGTTTCACGACACTCCTAGAGCATTTGATTCGTGTTCAGAACAAGCAGATCTGTTTTCAGATTTCGAGAAGCTCTCATCCTCCTCCACAACTTCGGTCTTTTCATCTACCTTTTTAGTAGATACAGCTGGATCTGAGAGCTATTTGAGCTGCTCAATCTCTTCCAACAAGTCTGCATCATTCGAGTGCCATTTTCGCATGTTAAGACCAGTTACAATGAAAGAGATTTTCAATTTCTAATAAACTTTTTTTTTTTTTATATCAATATAAAGTATTACAATATATGCTACCTTCTACTGTACTTTAACTACTATGCAACACTACAAGGACGATGCCAAGAGGAGCAAAAGACTATGTCTACCCCATGGCCAACACATGAAAATACACAACTAAATCAACAACTAAATAAACACCTACAAAATGGTACACATACGATACGATACTGATGGATACTGGAATCTGTTTCGCATTGGCATGCAAGGTCATCGACGGAGGCGCCGGATGCCGAGCAATACTGTTCAAGACATTGCGCCTTTAAGTTGTCGGGGTTTATGGAGCACAATATCGTAGATGTTAATAAAAAGGTTTGAACTTATGTGTAGATGAATTTCAAACCTTAAATCCAATGCGAAACAGACTTAAACAACGGGAAAGAAACAAATAAAAGGAGGAAAAGAGACTTTGCGATCGGGGGGGGGGGGGGTATAGCAGCTGCTTCAAGCCACTTCAATTGAACCGGCCTGTTTTATGAATGAAATTTAGGGTTGATTTGAGAACGTTTTTATTAACATCAATAGAAAAGTCTTTATCACCATACAATAAAATTTGGAAGTCTGTTTATTCGAACATATGGTCGCAATAATTCCGAAACTCCAGCGAGAAGATCTCGTCGTTCAATGTCAAATGAAGGGCAGAGCAACAAGAAGTGCTCCGTATCCTCAATGCCATCGTTCGTTGGGCACATTGGGTCAATGGTATCTCGGAAATTATGCCTGAATTTGTGAAATTTTAATTTACTGAGACCGACCCTTATTTGGGTAAGATACGATAAGCCTATCGGGTCATGAATACCAAATACAGATTTTGCAGGGGGGCGAATTATTGACAAAAGCTTTTTCTTAAAAACAGCAACAGACGGTGCAAGCCTGATTTCTGGATCGAGCTTGTTCCATTCAGATATGCAGTTAGGATAGAAGCCAGATTGAAATTGTTCGGTTCTTGCCCTCATCCGCCCAACGACACCCTGGTTGCGAAGACAGTAATTTGACTGATGAGGTTGTGGGATTGGCTCCTTTGTGTACAGAGGTGTGAGATTATTCATAATCTTGTAGAACAAAGTAAGGCGTCTACTCCATCTTCGGGAGCTCAGCGACTCCCAGCCAAGCTCAATGTACAGCTTTTCGCGTGATGTTCCCTTCCAAGTTCCTGTTACGGCACGGGCAGCAGAATACTGAACAGATTCTAATTTTTCCATTAAATTTGATAAACTGATGGTTTGACTGAATTCACATACTTTATCTGGTATGTGATAGATAACATCCCCATAGTCCAGATGTGGTCGCACGTAAAGCTTATATAGTTCGCTTAGGGTATGTCTGGGTAGATATTTGGAGAGATATTTCAGCAAACCAATGCCCTTTCTCGTTTTAGAGATAGCACATTTTATATGAGCCGAGAAGGAAAGCTTTGAATCTAAGATAATACCTAAATGTTTATGTTCATTTACTTCTTTTACGGGTATGTTGTTAAAGAGAATCACTGGATGATCTATTTCATTTCTTTTCCTTGAATATAATAATTCAACAGCCTGTTTTTGCGGATCAGGATTAAATGACATTCTCCAATCATGGGCCCACTGACTTATCAATTGAAGGTCATGGTTCATATCACTTGCTGCTTCGTTAGCTTCTCGAACAACCGTAAACAAAGACGTGTCGTCGGCGAAAAGTTTGACATTGCATTTCAAATCAGTAGTCAGATCATTTATGTATACGAGAAAAAATAAAGGCCCTAGAATAGAACCCTGGGGCACTCCCGCCGAAATATCTCCCCAATTACAACACTTTCCATTCAGAACAGTTCGCTGTTTCCGATCCTTAAGAAAACTTTGGATGAGAGAAAGAAGTTTCCCTGAGACACCACATCGTTTTAATTTATAAATGAGACCATCATGCCACACCCTGTCAAAGGCTTTAGAAATATCAAGATACACAGAGCGAACATCAAGAGAAGGATTACAGTCAAATGCCTTGAATATTGTATGCGTTATGGAAATTAGTTGGTTTACTGTTGAGTCGCCAGGACGAAAACCTGATTGATTGGGGTTGAGCAAATTACAAAAAACAAGATGCGAGTATAAGGAGTCGTAAACGAGTTTTTCAAACATCTTCCCGAAAATTGGTAGAAGAGAAATAGGACGGTAGTTACTCTTTACATTCTTTTCGTTTTTCTTGTGAACCGGGACTACATTTGCACACTTCCATATTTCGGGAAATACACCCTGTCTCAAACAGTTCGTGAATATTATTCTAAGAGGGGTAAGTAATGAAGCATCACTTATTTTAATCATTCTTATAGAAATTTCATCCCAGCCATGTGCCTTGTTAGGATTAAGAGATCTTATTATATTTAGAATTTTTTCCTCAGAGATGTTTAAGTCACTTATCAAAGAAGTAGGTACCGGAATATTTCGAGGGAGATCACTACCTGTGTCAATTGTTGTACACTGGAGAATGAAATAATCATTAAATAACTGAGCCTTTTCTGTAAAATCAGTTATAAATAGCCCGTTCTCTAAAAGGGGTGGTATTATAGGAATCTTTGCTTTATTCAGAAGGGTATTGATTGAAGACCAATATGTTTTGCGAGATGTCCCTGGGTTAGCTAAAGTTTGCCCTGTCTTACGGAGGTAATTTTGTTTAGCATTCTCAATCATTTTTGCACCGTCAGATGTCATCTTTTGTATTCCTTCAAGCTTGTCCCCTGGCTGACCATTCCTAACAAAAGTTTTATAAGCATGATTCTTTTTCCTGAGGAATTTTTTAATATTGCGTGTTATCCAGGGAGCTTCACGAGGCCTGATAGTTTTAACTTGGTTTGGAATATAATTAGAGTAAATGTTCAAAAGGACTTCGTTGAGTAACTTTACTTGCTCGTTAGGGCATGTGATTTTTTCAAGATGTTCCTGCCAACGAAACATTTCAATACTTTTCATAATGGCGACAAAATCTGCCTTATCATAATACCAGATTCTGCGGGTATGAGGGGGTGGTGAAACATTCGAAACAGATAATTTCCCAAAGACGATTTGATGATGACATTGCTCATGTAGCGATTGATGAACTCCAGACTCAATAACGAGGTTTGGTTGATCACTAAAAATCAAATCAATACATGACTTTGAATCACCCATTAAATGAGTTGGTTCCGAGATCAGCTGATGAAGACCAAGATCAGATGTTGTTTGCTCAAATAGCTTTCCTTCATTATTTTCGATATCATTTTCCCACCACTGAGACGAGCGGCAATTGAAATCACCGGTAACGATAACTCTAATAAACTTCTAGAGCTTCTTCTCTTGATCCAATCGAGAAAACAAAATCATCGACATAAAGCGATTTCAACCACCTCAAGAGCAAACTCCGTTCTTCCTAGGCACATTTTGGAGATAATGGGATCTGATTGTTGCATTCAGGACTAACGGCGAACTTACTGGACCAAAAACAAGCCTAGTAAAGCCATAGACTACAATTTCTTGCTCCTCTTTACTAGCATCTCTCTACAAGCTTGATAAAAGCTTAAAGTTACTCTCTTTGATAGAGATGTTCAAAAAAGTTTTCCTTATTTCTCCAAAAAGAACAATTCCACTTAGACGAAACCTGAGCAAAATATCGAATATCAATGGAGTTAAAGGTGGGCCAGTGTACATGCAATCGTTTACACTGGCTTCTTTGGATCTTTTGCTGCTCGCATCGCAGACAATTGTGATTTGCGTTGTGCTCTTATCCAAACGAATGACTTCTCGACGAGGCAAGTGATGAACTTCATTTACTTTAGCATTTTCAATTTCATCTTGACTCGAAAGTTCTTCGACTCATCCTTTCAATAATTCCTTTATCTAATTGCTCTATGGTATCACATTGAGACAACAGCTTTAGTTTTGGCCTCAACCTTGCATACAGAGATTGAGGCCGTTTCTCAGAGAGATGATAATCACCAGGAATTGGCGGGTGTCCTTCTTTGAAAGATAAAGAAGCCTCGTATCTCCAATAAGCCAATTTGGTTCTGTGGTACGTAATTTTGTTATGAAACCTCGCGGAGGAGAATAGAATCATGGAGAAATAGTACGTAGAGATTCAACGCTTTCTTCTTTTAACGGTAACCCCACTGGCACTTGAAAAAGACGTTACTATTTCACATTTCAAATAAATTTCAGGTGTCCAAAAAACAGTGGTTTTTCTGCCACTCAAAAAACATGTCCGACCAGGATCAGACGCTTTTTGCCTTAGCAGAAGCATCGTCAACTGGGGGCTGGTCCGCCACACATTTATTGTGTAGACTAGGTTTGAGTAGCTCACTCCTGAGATGTTGTTTGTCTTTTCCATCTATAGGATTGTTGTAATTTTTGCAAGATTAGCTTTGAAGCGATTTGGAGTTAAAAGCTGGCCTAGTAGCCTGCGCGCAGACTTTGGTTACTGGGGAGGAGGGGAAAGAAAGAAACTACAAAGTCTGCGCAACGGCGTGAGTTTTCTTGTTTTAGATCACATGACCGCCATGTCCTATTTGCCAAAATATTGCGTAATTTTGAGAGAGCGTCGCAAAAGAAACTTTATACAAAATTGTCTTGCACAATACGATCTCTGAGACAACTGAACATCAAGGCTGATAGGAATCTCGTAGATGACCTTGGTTCATCGAGTCGTAAAGTCGTTATAAAAATATGTTTTCGCTGTTGCAAAGATTTGTTCAAGAAGCAAAGAAAGTTACTCGATTCATTGCACAACGTAAACAGTGACTTGTCATTCTTGTGTAGACCTAATCAAACAACCCACGGGAAGGACCAAGGCTGAATAGCTTTCAAAAAGGGAGTGGATTGTGCGAATTCAGTAGAAAACATTGTGGCTGAAAAGAAGTCGATCAGAACAAACCTTGTCACTTGTCAGGACCAGTCAGGACCTGTTTCGTGCTCAACACCAATAAAAATCGGTCGGGGCATTGCAGTACATGTAGTTTCCTTGAAAAAGTTCTTCATCACAGTTCTGTGCTCATCAAGGATCCTGTTTACGTTGAAAATGAGTTGGGCGTGATATACCTAGCCCACGTGTAGACCCAACGCGTAGGCCAGATATACGCCTCTCTGAAATTTCTTTTTCGTCACATTTCTTTTTCACGACAATCTTCGAAGCTTCCCCTTCATAAATAACGGATTATCCGCTTCCGCTAATCTGTTCAACGACTGAGCTCTTCGACTACAATCAACCTTTTGTCTCCCTTTTTAAAAAGACAATATCGATTGTAATCCGCTAAATCTATTGGGTCCTGGGTTTTGAGGACTCGATATTGATTGGCTTTCACAACAAAAGAAAACAAAAAGGATTCTCGCTTGCGCAATCACATTGAAAGTTTCTAAACAAGAAAACTCACGCCGTTGCGCAGACTTTGTAGTTTCTTTCTTTCCTCTCCTCCCCAGTAACCAAAGTCTGCGCGCAGGCTACTGGCCTAGGAGTAATCGATCGGATTTGGTTCCAGTGTGAAACTCCCTCCTGAGACGTTGTTTAGCTTTTCCATGTAAAAAATGCTGTAGATGAGACGATCTAAATTAAGGATTTAAAGGCTGGCCAGGGAATAATCGATCGGAAATCACCATTTTCTGCAGACGTAAATCACGTAGAAAGTGAAATACTGTTCGGCCCGCATCATGCCATATTATCTTGTCATGACCATTTCCTTATATATGTTTATACCGGGTGTCTAAAAGAAAGTACCCCCTTTTGACTGGAAATAGGAACGAAGCGATAAATATCATTACTCTCCGTGTAGTTAGCTAAATGTATCAAGCTTCAACTTAGATTCACATATCTTGCATTTAAGAATCGTCCACCAAACACCAGAGATGCAAGCTTGCAAAGACAAAATTTACAGTGCACCCAAAACCAGAGGTTTTATAAAAGGGCCTAGCCATGATTTGTATTATGGATCTTTTCCAAAGCACCTGTAAACTTTAACTTTCAGTTTTTCGCGTTTGAAAAGAATAAAAAAGACTCGTGGAAATCGCCCTGATTAAACAAATATAGCAAAAATGTGGTAAGAATGATGAAGTCGTGCAACATCTCCCAAATGAGTATGCATGTGTTCCTTTTCTTCTTCTTCAACACTTGGAGTGGAATTCAATTCACGGATTGATTCCTCAAAGGAATAACTATTTGTAGAACAATTAAAGCATTTCAAGGTATAATTCTTTTTAATGGAGAAAGCTAAAGGTCAAAGTCGAAATTCCTGTGCAACATGCCTGTGATAGCAAATCATGGCTAGGCCCTTTTACAAAGCCTCTGGTTTCGGGTGCATTGTAAATTTTTACTTTGCAAGCTTGTATCTCCAGTGTTTGGTGGCCAATTTTTGAGTGCAGGGTATGTGGATCTAAGCTGAAGATTGATAAATTTAGCTGTCCACTCGGAGAGTAATGATGTCTTATCGTTTCGTTCCTATTTCCAGTCAAAAGGGGGTACTTTTTTGAGACACCCGGTATTTCATTTGAATCTTTATTTATGATGCACCGTTAGACTTGGAGTAATTTGGAGACCGCCTTGTGCGTATAATTCTAAGTCCTTGTATAACATGGAATTAAGTTTCTTGGTTAACGGGATAGAGATTTATCATCAATGAAAATATTAGTATTCTTTTAATTTTTATTGAAAGACATTACTTATTCAGTTCATAAAGAGTACACCACAAGATTAATAGAATCAAGAGCTTTAGGCATGTATGCTACGCTTTCTTTGTGCTATCTTTGTGCTAACTTTACAACGTTAGCATACGTTCCAAGTGCTATCAGTCTTTGAAATTGTCTGAAATCTTGAATACCGTTTTAACTGATTATTGTTCAAAACCTTTCCCGAATTCTTATGAATTATGGAGACCTGTCTCGGCATTATTACGAGAATACAACTAGTAACTTGTAAATTACAAACATGCGGCCGGGTAGCTGAATCATAGTATTGTTGGATATAAAATGATTTTGAATCAGGAAAAGTCGTCCCCAAAAGTGTAGACTGTAGACTTGCCCCGAAGTCTTTCAGTTAGACTTATTACAGATGACGAAATAAGCTCGGGGCAAACTGCTAAAAGTGCCGTTTTATTCCAGGGGGAGGCTCTTTCGACAAGATTGCTTCTGCGGAGGATTTGAAATAATGGAAGAAACATTTGAAAGAAGCATAGAATTTGACCTTTGGTGCTTTGACCTTGCAACACCATGGAAATGAATTACATTGATATTCAAATTTGTTTTCATTGATTTGTGTTGAAAGGAAGGAATGAGTGAGAGGAAGTTGATTTTAGGATGCATCTCGAAACAAGTTTACCAAGTGTTTGTGTCTTTGAAGTGCCTGGAAATTCAAAGGTCGAGCTTCTACCATGTTCTACAGAGAGAATGTTAAAGTTCCTTTAACGTAACAAACTCTTTTGGTGGAAAGTTTGCTTCTTATGTTGAACCCATGTGGAATTTAGCTTTGATCCTGCGGAACTGAAACTTGAAAGAGAGATGTTTTGGTTTCTGGAGTCGAGCACAGCTTCGTATCTCTGTAAGTTTTGGATCTTTCTTGTTGTTTACTAGGTCCCATAAAAGTTTCCAACTTCCGCGTCGGCAATTTCCAAGTATTTGTTCGTAACTTGAAATGAAATTTCAATTTCCAGCTCCTTTCCTACTTCACTGCAATTTTGCCTTGGTCAGTCGCAGTCGCTGTGTCGATCGATTGTTGGTTATTCTTTTCTTCGAGTCAGCCAATAAAAACTCTATCAATTATTAGGCCGGCCAATGATTACCTTTTCATTCTTCCTTTCAACCAATCACTTAAAGTTTTAGCATGTGACTGCCATTGTTTTAACAATTGACTAATTAGCAAGGTATGTACTCAAATCTCAAATTCACTCAGCTACATACAGATTAGTAAGCGCCCTTCGGCCGCAATCAAGTATAGCCACTGGAAAAGTATCCATCAATAAGATCCTTGAAAATGCTCGCTTGTTCTTGGCTTTTTTGTGGATGCACTGTGATTGACGAGACATATTCCTCTGTGTATATATGCAATAACATGTTTGCCCATTTGGATATTTCGACTTTCTATTGAAATGTTTTCTGAAGGTATGGGTTCTTGCTCATGACTACTACGTTAAGGCCGATTTCCTGTCGGAGGAATTTTCCAAGTGGGTGGAATTTTAGACAATAAAAAGCTGCTCAGCCGTAGTTATCTATTCAATTCCAGAGCGATATTTCCTCCCACAAGCAATGGAATTTCCGCCTGCTCGAAAAACTCCACTGATTGGAACTCGGCCTTTATGCTAATGACTAAGAAGATTCCCTAAAGAGCGTGTTTGCAGCTAGTCCAAAATCCGAAAGCACTGGCTTGGAAGTGGAGGCAAAACTGGAATTTCAATGTTAATATTCCCACCCTCAACGCACCAATATCAACAAACAAGGTATTTATCTTCAAGCCAACTATCGAGGATTATTTTTAGAATTAATGTGGGTTGGTTCGATCTAAATTCTTGTTGCTATCCCTGATCAAATGTGTTGCGTTTTTTTCTGGAGCACCCTGTACAATAAACTTGTAACCTGCAGGAAAGACTGTCAGCCCTTGTAAAAGAACAATAATCGAAATACAAGCTAAACCTGTAATTGGAGAGAAAACTATTAAACCTGCAAGAAAATCAAGGAATCACTTACCAACAATGTTATCATAAAAAATCATTACACCAAATACGCGTTTCGTCGCACACTCTTCAGTTTGGCTCATGCAAAGAACAGATAAATTTGACTATCACGTGATCAACACACCTGAGATACTGATTGACTAATCTCACACAAAGGCTATCCAATCTACAAGCGCCAAAACCCTATGGCGGCAACTTCAAAACAATTGCAGAGCAAAAACAAACTCCTTCTGTCAAGCATGGGTTTCAAATCTTTAAAAAGGCGGGTGTAAAATTCTATTACTTATTTCTCTGAACTGAACGGCTTCAAAGAAACTTTAGCTATTTTACAGTAAATCTGCCGTTGGACTTTTCTGAAATCTTCTATATTGTCAGAATTACAGTGCTTTTCCTCTTTTTTAAAAAGTCAAGAAAATTTTCGACAAAAACTTAAAATATCGTAATTTCTAAACTTGTCTACGAAAGGTCAAATAATTTTCAAGAAATCCATGGTTTATGGAAGCCTACGATGTGGTATCAAGCAAAAATCGTTCACTCTTCTGGTTTGATGACGTCACATCATAAAATGAGCTGAAACGTAAAATAGGCTGTAATTTCGACAAATATTGAAGATTTCTGAAAAAACGAACGGTAGAATCATAGAAAAGTGGCTAAAGTTTCTTTCAAGTCATTCAGTTTGAAGAGATGGTCATTGAATTTTACACCCGCCTTTTTACAACGATATAAAGATTTGGAACTTATACTCTTCTGTCGCCAAAGCGAGGGATCCCGAAGTTTAGTAAACACAGCTTCTAAAACCTTGAAATGAAATGCAGACCTTTTGTCCTACTCAAAATCTGGATTCGGTCCTGGTTGTAGCTGTTACCACTCTCAGCACTACTCAGTAGAGGAGGGGGGGGGGTGCCAATGGCAGAGTCCCTTTCTGTTTTAGCTTGGCATATCCGTCGAGTCCCCCCCCCCACAAACTACGGTGCTTTTGTTGGATTTTTGAGTTTAGTATGTTGAGTCCGTTATGCAAATATATTTTTACATTTTTTATTGGTGCACACTTACAGGCGCTAGAATTTGAAAATCAACTCGAAAAAAGATATTATGTATCTTTGGTTACAATACGTTTCCTTATGGGATGACAGGACATCCAATTCTCAGCGTTTTATATCATGAAAGCAGAACTGTGAACAAATCACGGATTAACCCCCCACCTAACTGACTTTTAGTAAAAATTAATTGGCTACAATTTTTTAAAAATTTCATAGCCTATTGTTGTGTCACGTGACCACCAGATGACCTTATTTGGAGACAGGTCACAAAGAAAATCACTAAATGCGCGTTAATTTTGCACAACTAACTCAAATCGTAAAGTTATATACACCATTCGATTTGTCTTAAAAAGTACTTTCATTTGATATATAGTTCGTTTACATTTGCTTACATCAGCAAATTTTAATATTCATGACGTCATTCATCTTGATGACGTCATAGGTTGAATAAATTGGTGTATGATATCTCAAAACTTACAGAAAATAGTTTTGTGTTCCTTGTTACTTACTATTTTTACTAAATAAAAGTCTAAAAGTTGAAAGTAATCTGCAATAGAAATCTCAATTAGTCTATTCAAGCGCTAATTGCTCTTAGTTAGCAAGAGTTGCAATTCGAATGACAAAATTCCTTTGTAGATATCTTCCCTAACTCTAATTTGCTACCTTTGGCTACAATTTTGCCTGTTACCGTATGTTAATCTTGACAAATTTTGTGTTTTAAGCCAACTGCCAGATTTTGACCATTTTTCAATTGTTTTTAGTTGCCTAACAACGAACCACGTGACTAATTAAGCCCTATTGTTATATCCACAAAGCTTATTGTCCAAAGAGCAACTAAGCCAAGTTTCATTGTTATATCTCTTGTGGATTCAGGAATAAAGAGGGGGGGCGAAAAACGCCCCCCGGTCAGAAATGCACAAATTTCATCCCGGTCCAAATAGGGTTAAACACAATCAACTCAGGGTAAGGTGCCTTTCACACAACTGACAGTAGAAATGTATAGCATGTTGTGTATAGCATATGCGACGCATATGAAGTGAAATGGTTAATTATCTTGCAGGCTTCTGCAGCAGTGATGCACTGGATATCAAGTGTTCCTTTGGGTCTATCAGTCTGTCTCAGTGGGATCTTTGGCAATGGACTCTCAGTGTACATTTGGCAAAGAATATTGAAAAAGAACATCGAGCGTATTTCATCCACAACCATTTACCTGATAACCCTTGGCGTGGTCGATGCTCTATTGCTATTCTTCTTCATCTTGACAAATTCAATTCCCTCTGGGATACCTGAGGTTATCAACAGCTACGCTTATGCCGCGTTCTTTTCCTACATTGGTTTCCCATTGCTGTATTTCTTCATCGTTTCCAGTATCTGGTTGTTAGTTGGTGTCACAATCAGTCGTTTCATCATGGTGAAGTACCCATTGAAAGCCAAGCATCTCTGCAGCGTGGATCGCACTATCAAGTCCATAGTTTGCATCTTGGGTTGCAGCTTAGTGATCAACTTGCCTCATTTCTTCAATTTCCAACCAAAGGCCATCAACGGTAACTATCCATAGTGTTATAGGAAAAACGCAGCACCTCTGTGCGAAATTTTTGAGGAAACATCAATATGGCTTGTGGATGGACAGGATTCTTCCGCCTGATTCTCAGAGAGTTATCCTCTTCTCATTACCAAAACATGCCTTCCTACTCACATTTATGATGAAATTTGGTGGAGAACTATCCATTTTTAACTATTTCTTTGCACATTTCGGCCAAACCCACCTAGTTTTAAGGAAAATCTGCCGAATAAGATCCGAGTTGTTACACAAGACTCATTTTCTTCCATGCTCCAATCCCAAAGGTGAAACCCTACAACCTAATTTGCCACAGGGATACTTTTACCAAAAGGCCAGAGAGCCAAACACATCCAATGGGACACTTAGCTGTTCTAAAAAGCAACCTGGATTGAATGATGTTCTATTCACGTGCATAAATTTTGTTGTATTTTCGAATGTGAACCACCGTGATAGAAGCTATAAATTTCAAAATATTACTCGATCCGGACTCTGTTTAATGTAGCTAAACCGTCCCTGTAACATCAACTCGTGAAAATTGTCCCACTTGATTCTGCAATATTTTTGGAAGTTGATGACGACAATGAGGCAGTTTTAACTTCGTTTAAAGCTCAGTTTGAATTCATTTGAGGGCACGTTTACAATCAAATACAGAGCCTCGACTAAGGCTAGCTATCAAGGCGTAATGATAATCGAAATGCCGTCCGTTTAGATTTGTGATAGTGTTGCGCTGTTTTATCTAAGTATAGAGTGGTAGGAGTGTGTTGTTTTGCATGTTTGGACAAATATAGATGCAAGGACTGTGAAAAAAATCTGTTGTTTGTTTGTTTGTTTGTTTTCAATTTGTTTTGAGTGAGCTTGTCAGGATTTCTAGCTACTGAAAGCTAATTTAGGCCCACTGTGCATGCCGCATCCAGGCATGGGACCCCTAGTTTAACGTCCCTTCCGAAGGACGACGAGGTGAGTTGCGAGGTCAGTATGTCGATTTTCATCAAAATTTCAACGGGAGAAGATTCTCCATACCTCGGACCTTAAGTGTTTTCGGCATCGCTATGCGATCGCTAAAATTAGCCGATTTGCTTCTGACCAGTTTGGAAATAACATGCGTTCCCTCTCTTATAACTACCGGGTGTCCCAAAAAAAGGTAACAGATTTGATCAAGGCTAGTGTAAAGAATTGAGCTCGCATCAATTGGAAATCATCTTTGAAACATTCCTTGACAGTTAACTTGAAGATAGATAGCTACCTTGTTTGTTAATATTAGAACATTGAGAGAAAACATTTTTATCTTTAAAGTCCAGATTTACCTCCATCTCGAAGCCAGAGCTTTCAGGTTTTGCCTAAACTGCAAACGCACTGTTTTGGGGAATCTCCTCAAGGACAGACATAGCGTAGAAATTCTGAACAAGGACCAGTGTGCTTTGGTACTCATTTGAATGGAAATGCAAAAACTAAAAACTGACAAACTTATGAATGAATATAATCACCAAGGAATATCTTTCTTCAGTCAAGATGAATTTACAAGGTAGAAACAATGTAAGCACGAGTGAGCACTTTCAAGCATCTTAGCCTTGTGAATTTTTATCCTTTGGGTATTCGCGATTGCTTGTTTCGTAACAATTTCAATGATAACAAAAATGCATTTTATTCCCACAAGGAAGATTTTTTCACACCCAAGGGAATTATTTCGCTGATGAATAACTTTTATTCGGGAGGTGTAATTCAAAGGTTTGTTGAATGAAAGGAGATGTCCTTTTGGGGGAAAAATTTGAGAATTTTATTTCCAGTTCGATTTGGATTTCCATCAAGAATTTTCCGACCCACGAGGTTTGTTGCTTGTACTTTGCTATGCTTCAGGAGATTCCACAACAAGCTCCACAACAACATAGGCCAAAACCCAAAGACTTTCATGATAAACATTTCTTCTCTCAATGCTCCAATATCAGCAAACAAGGTGTCTATACATGGGTCGCAGGAAACGAAGTAATAGTTAAAAATGTAAACGCAAACATACCTGTGTCTTTATCGTGGTTTCTTCTGCCTTTCTTGGCTTTCCTTTGCTTCCCTGCCGCAGCTCAATTCATTGCTTCAAGTTCGTAATGGCCTAAGTCTCTTTCTTAGACTGATGCCTTTTCGTCCCTTGTTTCCCTGCGTTCCTTGGTCAAGAGGGACTAATAACATGACTCTGAAATAGTGGGCCCACTTTAGGCCCGCGTAGGGTGGTTCCGTATTCGCCAATCAAATCGCTAGAATTCAGTTTTTAACCAATCAGGCCGCTATTCAGAATGTTGTTGTTGTTGCTCTTAAAGAACGGTTGAAGAAGCCTGGAGTTCTCGCAGCTTCGATGGATCTATTTTGCTTCTACAGAGGAAGATTACTGTCTGAAACGTATGCATTTTGAGTTTTGAACGTCAAGACAACATCATTCTTTGTACTAAAAGTTTCTTTTTCAATGTTCGAGCTCTTTAAACCAGATTTTGAAGCGATTTTGTTGAGTGTACGAGAACTCCCACCTGTTTAGGCTATTTTGACAAAGTGGGCCCATTATATAAGCGTAATATTATGAGTCCCTATTGACCAAGTGATATCATCAAATCAAAGAACGCAGGGAAACAAGGGATGAAAAGGCATAAGTCAATCTCTTTCTCTGCAAAAGCGAGGCTGCCCTCGTTTGCGGTTTTGTGATTCAGCGGCGGGCGGGAAAAAATCACGAAACCGCAAACGAGGGCAGCCTCGCTTTTGCAGAGAAAGAGACTTAGGCCATTACGAACTTGAAGCAATGAATTGAGCTGAGACAGGGAAGCAAAGGAAAGCCAAGAAAGGCAGAAGAAACCACGATAAAGACACAGGTATGTTTGCGTTTACATTTTTAACTATTACTTCGTTTCCTGCGACCCATGGTCTATGTTCAAGTTTAATATCGAGGACTAGTTTAAAGATTATTTCCGATTGATTCAAGCTAAATCCTTAGCGCTAGCAATGATCAAATCCATTACCTTTTTTCTGAGACACCCGCCGGTATATACTTAGGTAAGGGTTTTTTTCAACTTGGCAAAAAGTGTCCTTTTTTTCAACAAATTTATAGACACGATTTGAGTGGCAAAGCAAGTAATTGCGATATAAAACCGAGGTTCCATCACATTTAGGAAAGATTTAGTATTCCATGCTTTGTTCTCTGATTCCAAAAGCAGTTTCTGATCTTAAGATATGTAGGTTTGAAGTTAGGAGCCAACGGATGGACATATTCCACTGGTGGTATGATTGAAATATTCCATATGATATAACTTTTCATCCTGTGGTGCTCTTTTCATGAAATTCTGTACGCTTGTGACGGAAGTAATTTCCCACATCTTGCAACAAAAAATTTGGGATTGGAGCACAAAAGGAAGACTTATTCCACTTAACGCGTTTAATTTAGCTGTACCAAAAGCACCCAGCCAATGAGATCCATCTAAATTGGAAGTCACAAGAGTGGGGAATTTTGTTTTAGTAAGACGTATCAGAGCAGAAAATTATTGATTTTTTCCCTTTAGAGCCATTTAGGATGCCGTAATTCTAATAAAAAATAACAGTAAGCTGTGTAGGGAAATGTGTGCGCTGCCTCCCTTTTATCTTTTGTTTTGCTTTCATAATATTGTTGTTGTTGTTGGATCCTTGTGAAAGGAAGGTGTGTCCTATGAGTTGGCTCTCTCTCTCTCGCTATTGTCGTTGAATCGTGTCATGGTTGATGGATAGAACTCTTGAAGATTGAACTCGAAAGAATTGAACCCACGGAAATTGAACTCAAAGGACCCAAGCATAATTTCAAGAATATTTGTCGTTGATTGAACATTTGTATTTTAGTATCGTGATTATATCGTGCAGTTGTGCGGAGACAGGAAGAGACATCCAGGTGACTTCGTTTGATTTTATTATTTTGCGCTTATACGGAGATGATGTTTGATAGTTGATATGCTTCTGTGATGTTTACTCGAGTTTGAGAATTGAGCCACGAAATTATACAGTCCTCCTATTTGTTTGAATTGATTCTTTGAATCTAAAAAATTGAACCCATTGGTATTCTAACCTGGCTAAGTTGGGGAGGGAAAATATCTTCATATTATTCTCTGTCCCCAACCCCGAAGTGGAATCCATGTTAGTGTTTTCTATATGGTCCTAACGCTCGCCGGATTTGGATATGTTGTTGAGACATCACGAAAGTTGTTGTTGGCTTTGATGTTTTATTCTCGATTGGTTAAATCGCAGTGATGATTAATTTCGTGTTTGCGTTTAGTCTTGTTTGTGTTTAGTGATGCCGAAACAGGGGGAAAGCGCCACTACTCCCACTACCGACCCCTCGACCAGCTCCAATCAGGGACCTTCGGTTTCGAAACTGAAAAAGATTCGAGGAGGATATCGTGGGGTTGTTACGAAAACATTTTCGGAAGCAAGGTCTCTTTTAGATGACGAAAACCCAGTTATTTTGAATTATGACAAGGCCTTAGCTAAGCTGAAAGAAAAGCACAAACAACTAACAAAAATCAACGAAGATATCTTTCTCCTTATTTCAGAGGACGAAGTGGAGGAGGAAGTGATAGGGTGCGAAAATCTAAACGCTGAAATACAGTCTTTGATAGTTGAACTCGAATCTGTAAAATTAGACCTGCAAAATGCGCGCACGAACGTCCCCACTCCGGTCATTCCGCCAACAAGCTCAGTGGAGGGTGTACCACAAAATTCCGATGGAGCAAAACTGCCCAAACTTCAGCTGCCTAGATATTTTGGCGACCCTAAAAAGTGGCAAGAATGGTGGGATTCTTTTCAAGTAATTCACGAAAACACCACTCTTTCTGATGTAAACAAATTTAGGCACTTGAAGTCCTTGTTAGAAGGCCCTGCCGCCGCGGTCATATCTGGTATTCCAGCTTCAAACGCAAATTATCTTGAGGCGATTGATTTATTGCAAAACAGATTTGCTCAAAAGCAGATAATTATCAATGCTCATATGGAAGCCTTGCGAAATCTAAAACAAGTTTCATCTGAAAGAGACGTGAAAGCCCTACGAAAACTGTATGACAGTATTGAAACCAATGTTCGTAGCCTAAAATCACTTGGGGTAGATTTTTCGCAGTATGGGGTATTGCTCATACCCATGTTAATGACAAAGATCCCCGAAGAAATTCGCCTTATGATCACAAGGTTGACCAAGAAAGATGACTGGGCGTTAGACGGGTTTCTAAAGATTTTCCTGCAAGAATTAGAGGCAAGGGAGCAATGTTCTATGAATTCAGAAGTAAGCTCAAGCGGCTCAGCTCAAAGAGCTGCTCGTAGCCCTATGTCCACGACCGCTGCATTGTTAAATAACGGGGGAAAGATAACATGCACATACTGCAAAGGTTCACATGCTTCAGTGAAATGCAATGTGATCACTGAGCCATTAGCACGCAAAACCATTCTTCAAAGACAGGGACGATGCTTTGTTTGTCTAAAACGGGGACATTTGTCTAGAGATTGTTCGAGCCACATCCATTGTTTTCTTTGTAGACAAAGACATCATGCAAGCATCTGTCAAGCCCCAAGAATTACCCCCGGTAAAACCAGCCAACCTATTCAAGGTATTTCAATGCCTGGAAATTCTCAATCAGCAGTAGAAAATCCTATTCAGGCACCGCCATCAACTACACAAAGGAACCCAAGCGAGCAAGAGAGGCGTAATATTGGGCAGTCTACAGTTTCAATGTTCATTGACGCAAAAGGTTCTGTGCTTTTGCAAACTGCAAAAGGATTTATTTCTCCTGTTGAAAGGCCAAATGAAACCAAAATCGCTCGAATGATTTTCGATTCAGGCAGTCAAAGATCTTATATTTCCCAGAGTTTGAAAGATGCATTATCTTTGCCTACGATTCGCCAAGAAACTCTTGAAATTACGATATTTGGGTCTGATGTAGGCACAGTGAAAACTTGTGACGTGACACAATTTTGTGTGAGAAGTCCATACAATGATCTGAGCATGTACGTCACGGCTTATGTCGTACCTACAGTGAGTGCGCCCCTGAGAAACCAGGCCATCAATTTTGCCGCAAGTACGTACCCTCATCTTTCTGGCCTCATGTTAGCCGACTATCCAGCAGACAGTGGTGATGAATTGCTCCTCCACATCCTTATAGGGGCAGACTACTACTAGCACTTCATGAATGGTGGTACGATAAGGGGGGAGAAAGGGGGTCCAGTGGCTTTGGACTCAAAATTAGGATGGATTCTTTCTGGACCTGTCCCAAACTGTCCGAGAAAATCCACTACCCAAACAAATCTCGCTCAAACACATCTTTTGCAAGTTAGTGCTGAAGTACAGCCAGAAAGTGATACAGATAAATTACTCAAAGATGAGTTGTCAAGATTTTGGGAATTAGAAGCTCTAGGAATCTCCTCCGCAGAGGATTCTGTTTACGAAAATTTCAGCAAAGAAATTCAATTTGTGGGTGGCAGATACGAAGTTAAATTGCCATGGAAGAAGGATCATCCAGTTCTGCCAGATAATTATCTCCTCAGCAAACATCGACTTGAAAAACAGTTCAAGAAATTACAAGGAAGTCCAGAGCTTTTGAGTGAATACGATGCCATCATTAAGGAACAAGAGGAAATGGGTATCGTCGAGAGAGTCAAGGCAGTTGAAGAGGGTGAAATGGGTAAAGTTCATTACTTGCCACACCATCCCGTCATCAGAGCTGACAAGCTGACAACGAAAGTACGAGTGGTATATGATGCTTCTTCAGCAAGTAATTCAGGCGTTTCTTTGAATAGTTGCTTGTATCCTGGCCCATGCTTGTTAAAAACAGTTGCAGAAATATTAGCAAGATTCCGTGCATACCCAATTCATTTCATTTCATTTCATTTCATTTCATTTTTCATTTCAAATCAATATTTAAAGTTGGTATTTACAGTAGTATCAAGCTGACACTAATTCAAACCAACTATTTACAAAGCATAGTATATACAAAAATAGAAAAAATAGTATTTATAATCAGCGACATATTTTACAGGTGCATCTATCTGCTGTCCAATCTTTGATCCTCTTTTTAAAATGTGACAGAGTTGGTACTTGTTTGATACTGTCATCAAGAGTGTTCCATAGGAAACTACCTCGAAAAGACAGTGAATCGAGTCCAAAGCCAAGTGTCTTAATTCTTGGCAGCTTACACAAGTTTTGTATTCTTAGATTGTACATTATGGGTTTCTTTTCATGAAATTCCCATACAATTGAAGGGTTCAATTGATTCATGGACTTGTAGATTTCTGTCATCAGTTTCTGCAAATTCTTTATATGCATGCTATTGCTGCCACTTCGAGCGAGCAATGTTTCAAATGAAGATTCGTAGTCTTCATAGAGGATCCGAAGCGCACGTTTATGAGTGCGGTCAATTTCTTTATTTGCACCTTTATTGCAGAATAGCCATATCAAAGGGCAATAATTGAAGTTCGACAAAATTACCGCATTACAAACTGTTAATGCCTGCTCTCGAGAGATATAATTATTCAGCCTAGCAAATGCACTGACCTTTTTGTTGACTTTGGAACATAACGTTTCAATGTGTTTGCTAAACGTTAATTTGCTGTCAATTGCACTCACTGCCGACATAGAGAAGGCATTTTTGATGATAGCCATTCATGAAAGTGACAGAGATGCACTCAGATTTCTTTGGTATGCTGATGTAAATGCACGAGAGTTGGATCAAATCACCTATCATTTCTGCCGCGTTGTCTTCGGGGTTACTTGTAGCCCGTTTCTGCTAAACGCCACTCTTAAACATCACATTGAGAAGTATGCAATCGATTTTCCAGAAATTTGTTCAAAATTGATGAGCTCGTTGTATGTTGATGACGTCAATGCAGGAGGAAACACAGTCGATGAAACATTCGAATTCTATCAACAGTCAAAGAGAATTATGAAAGAAGGCAACTTTAATCTAAGAAAATGGCACTCAAACTCTTCCGAACTCTTAAAGAAAATAGCATCTGCTGAAGAGAAAGAATCAAAAAAGTCCGTTGAAAATCCACAGATTTCAGAAGAAGATGAAACATTTGCAAGTACTACTATTGGTAAAAATGTTCTGCTTGAAAACACAACACAGAAAATTCTAGGCCTAAACTGGGACAGCAAGGAAGACACTATTGTGTACAACTTTTCCGCATTAGCAAAGTTACATAACGGAGAGCCGATGACAAAACGGAACGTATTGAGCCTCATTGCGAAAATATTTGACCCATTGGGACTGATCACACCTATTACCACCATGCTTAAGGTATTCATGCAGAAGCTCTTTGAGATCAAGCTCGATTGGGATGAACCTCTTCCCAGAACTCTTCAGTCAGAATGGGCAAGCTTGATTGCGGATCTTGAAAGTATCGGAAGCTTGTCTGTACCAAGATACTATTTTGGAGATCTTCAAGGAAAACCAGACAAGATAGAGCTCTTTGGGTTTTGTGACAGCTCAGAGACAGCATACGCAGCAGTTGTTTATGCCAAAATCACAAGCCAAGGAAGAACATCAGTAAAATTAGTCATGTTAAAGACACGTGTGACTCCTCTGTCAAGACCAACAATTCCTCGCCTAGAACTGCTCTCATGTTTGATCTTGGCCCGCCTAATCAATGCAGTAAAGGATGCACTAAGCCCAATTTGTGAAGTGGAAATTTCTCAGTGTTGGACAGACTCGATCACTGCTAAATACTGGATTGAAGGAGTGAATAAAGAATGGAAGTTATTCGTAGAGAATCGAGTACAAGAAATTCGAAGTCTAGTGAGTCCTCAACTTTGGTCACACTGCCCAGGCAAGGAGAACCCTGCGGATATTCCAACGCGAAAAGTCAATTTGCTGCAATTTGTCAAAGAAACAAGTTGGTGGGACGGTCCACAGTGGCTACATCAAACAGAACAAGAATGGCCAAAGTCACCTCAAGGGAAAACATTCCAGAAACATGTGTAGATGAGATGAAAGCTCAACCAAAGTCGAAGAAAACAGCAGTCCTTGCAGCTACAGCAACAAATATCCAAGCACTTATTGAATATGAACGCTTCAGCAGTTATAAGAAGCTCGTGAAAGTTGTAGCCTACATGTTGCGTTTTGTGAGAAATTGCAAGAACAAAGACAATAGAATTGAAGGTGAAATTTCAACAGCTGAAACATCAAGTGCAGAGAAACTAGTGATACGTCAAGTACAGAGTACTTTCAACCAATCAAAGCTGGAATATCACCAAAAAGATATCAACAAAAACCTTGGAACATTCCTTGATGAAGATATGATAATTCGATGCAAAGGTCGTTTGCAGAATTCAAGCCTACAGTATGAAGCGAAATGCCCAATTTTGATGCCAAGGGATCACTATGTCACGACATTGTTGATAAGAAGATGTCACGAAAGTGTTATGCACAATGGGACAAAGGAAACATTAGCTGAATTACGATCAGGATTTTGGGTAACCAAGGGACGACAAGCTGTGAAAAAGGTTATCAGAAAATGCGTCACATGTAAACGAATACAAGGACAGTCATACGAAGTTCCTAAAGCAAGTCAATTACCAGAGTTTCGTGTAAAGGAGAAGCATGCATTTTCCATAGTGGGCATAGATTTTGCCGGACCACCCTACGTAAAGTCGAAATCAGTGCAGAACAAGAAGGTTTATCTTGCATTGTTCACTTGTGGAGTATCCAGAGCGCTCCATTTAGAGTTAGTACCTGATCTATCAACAGAAACATTTTTACGCTGTTTCAAGAGATTTGTCTGTCGAAGAGGTGTTCCAAGTCTTGTTGTAACAGATAATGCCAAGACGTTTAAAGCCGCATCAAAGAGACTATTGACTATTTTCAAATCACAAGAAATTCAAGCCTTCCTGAATGCTAAGAGCATCAAGTGGCACTACAATCTGTCAAAGGCACCCTGGAACGGAGGTTTTTACGAAAGATTAATCAGAGGAGTTAAGTCATGCATGAAAAAATGTATTGGTGGAGCAAGACTATCGTATGACGAATTACACACAGTCGTTACCGAAATAGAAGCAGTTCTGAATTCTCGACCATTGACATACTTGTATGCAGACGAGCTGGAAGAAGCATTGACACCATCCCATCTGATACTAGGAAGAAGATTGTTAACGCTTCCAGAAGTTTCTCCTGATGAAGAAGAAGATAAGGACTTTGACGAAAGAGAAGATGTTGCCCGAAGAAGAGAGAGATACTTGTCAAGAGTTTTGAATCATTACTGGAAGAGATGGAAAACCGAATATCTTGTGGACCTTCGAGAATACCACAAGTTAGAAACCAAGCGAAACAATGTACCAGAGATCAGAGAAGGAGATATTGTGACTATTGAAGATGAAAACCGACGAAACAGATCGACTTGGAGACTAGGGAAAGTTGAAGAAGTCAAGAGAAGTCAAGACAACGTCATTAGAGGAGCGAAGATAAGATTGGCAAATGGAAATTGTATTGAACGACCTATTCAAAAGCTATATCCATTGGAGATAGATCAAAGAAGAGTAGATGAAGCAGACAATATTCAAGAAGCAGAAATGCCAGCAGAGGATGGAAGACCCCAACGGAAGGCAGCCATCGTAGCAAGAGAAAGAATGGACATCATTGACCAGCTGGAGAAAGACGTGTGAACTTTGAACGTTAGCTGGTCAAGGGGGGAGTGTAGGGAAATGTGTGCTCTGCCTCCCTTTTATCTTTTGTTTTGCTTTCATAATATTGTTGTTGTTGTTGGATCCTTGTGAAAGGAAGGTGTGTCCTATGAGTTGGCTCTCTCTCTCTCGCTATTGTCGTTGAATCGTGTCATGGTTGGTGGATAGAACTCTTGAAGATTGAACTCGAAAGAATTGAAATCACGGAGATTGAACTCGAAAGAATTGAACTCACTGAAATTGAACTCGAAAGAATTGAACCCACGGAAATTGAACTCAAAGGACCCAAGCATAATTTCAAGAATATTTGTCGTTGATTGAACATTTGTATTTTAGTATCGTGATTATATCGTGCAGTTGTGCGGAGACAGGAAGAGACATCCAGGTGACTTCGTTTGATTTTATTATTTTGCGCTTATACGGAGATGATGTTTGATAGTTGATATGCTTCTGTGATGTTTACTCGAGTTTGAGAATTGAGCCACGAAATTATACAGTCCTCCTATTTGTTTGAATTGATTCTTTGAATCTAAAAAATTGAACCCATTGGTATTCTAACCTGGCTAAGTTGGGGAGGGAAAATATCTTCATATTATTCTCTGTCCCCAACCCCGAAGTGGAATCCATGTCAGTATTTTCTATAAGCTGCACTTTGGCTTGAGGAAACTAAGCGGGCGGTTTTTGGAATCTTTTATAAAAATCGCTCTCAAACGTATTCTTAAGCCTCAAGTCACGTAAGTTCAGATTACAAGCATTTTTATCATCTTATATTTGCAACATACCTAGTTCTCTTAAAAGTTCTTTAACTATTTATGATAAAAATTAACAAAACTTCTGCAGAAATGAGTTTTTTACTTTATGGAATTTACATCCTTACATGCTCCAATAGCTTTCAATATATGCTTTTTGGACTTTTCAAGGTATTTCAGCAACATAATTATCTTTTTGAGTAATTCAAGGCTATATTTTAACTATAACCGATTGACTAAAATTTCGGTGTCTTTCATTGTGATTTCCAACGAAATTGCTCATCCTTTGGTGCTCCTCGGACCAGATGTTGAGAGTTCAGGTATCTTAGATAGCATTTCAAAGATCAAAAATTATCAAAACAATTTTGTGAGGTCCAAAATTGAAATTTTGTAAACTAAAGTATTTTGGAATATGGAATCCAAATACGCTCATCCCAATGACGTAATATTCTAAAGTGCCACTAAACCCGTCTTTGTCCGGAGATATAGTCCGTTAAAGTCAAAATTGATCTTTTTAGAACAAAAAACTGATCTTCAGATTTTTTCGAATTGACACTTTTTGCCAAGTTGAAAAAAAGCACCGACTTAGATACAACAGCGCAAAACTAACACAAATCAAAACAAACGTTGTTGGGGAGACCAGATATGCTTTGTCCGAGGAAACTTATGTGTCCCCCCGTGCAGTAGGTTATAGCTCATGCGCAGTAGCGATTTGGGGTTGAAGCTCAGACGGGCGCATGAGCTTTGACCCACTACACGGGGGGACATATTGGTTTTATCAGTCAAGCGTATCTTGTGTCCCCAACAAAACGGCATTTCGATTATCATTACACCTTGATAGCTATCCTTCCGGAGGCGCTGTATTGGATTGATCGATGGCAAGGACGCAAAACAAAAACGAAATGACTGTCATATTAGACACAGACAAGGAAATCTGATTTGCAAGCACTTTCAACAAGATATTCTATCCGAGGAAAGGAAAGTTCCTGGTAAGTCCTACGTTCGAATATTCGAGGGCCTCCTCACTACAATTCTTTGGGCCTCCTGTGACCTCGTTCAATTATTACCACAGGTACCTACACCATCGCCGATACAGAGTATGCGAAAAGCGGTGGCTCTGTCAACTATGAGTTTTGGGTTCATTGCATGATCCTCGTTCTTGTCCCTTGGGGCATTATTGTCTTTTGTAACGGAAGCATCATTTATTCGATGAGGAAGAGAGTGAATGAATCTACAAGTTTCTTTGCTGCTAAAGATGTGAAACGCCAAGAACGCATTAAGGAACACCGCCAAATCACGAAGCTTCTCCTGACCGTCACAATCTCATTTCTGATCTTGCTTGGCTGGCAATGCATCTCCCAGTGCTTGTGGATGCTTGGTAATGCCGACCAGGCAAACTGGAGTGTCATCGACAAGACATTTGCAATAGCAAAGCTGGGCATAATCATCAACTCATCAATCAACTGGGTACTTTACTGCATTACTGGCTCATCATTCAGACGAGAGATTCGCTGGATTTATTATCGTCACACTGGAGTGATTGTTCCAGATGAAAGTAGGAGTAATGCCCCAAGACAAAGCCATACCATGACTACCCCAGCTCATTCATCAATAAACAAGGAATGCAAAGGACCCGAAGAATCAACAATATCATGAAGGTTTGGGTATCATGCATTTATGGTTTGTCCTAAAATTTATTTCTTACAAGTTATTGGGTTGGGAATTTAATTTTAGGCTCCTTCTCACTCTTTTTGGGTAATTTGAGTTACGCTGGCACAGCAAAAAATATCAAAATTTCATTAGAAATTTCTCTGTGGAAACTTAGAGGAAAGGCACAATTTCCTAGGATTTCTGATGCATGAAACGGAAACTTCCCTTTCCTCGTAGTTTCTTCAGAGGAAATTTCTAGTTTCTGCTGAGTTTCTTCTTCCAACACCATCGGAAATTTAAAGATATTTTGCTGTGTGGGACGTTGATTTATCTGAACTCAATTTCTTTCCTAAGACGATTGAAAGATGAAACAAAGAGGTAAAATGGCCTTGCAGTAGAAAAGTGACACTTCTACTGGCTCAGTTGACAACATTAATTGCCTTTTCATAGGAAATTAAAGTTGCCAGAAATTAAGGTACCGACTGCGCCAATATTTGTCCTCTTCATAATGCAAAAATATGAACTCTTGATTGACTGAATCTTCGACAAAATTTTTGGAGTTTTTCTGGAACCTGCGACGCAAAATTCTGTGTTGCTCTGCCCTTCTTTTGACGTACCACGTAGAGATCTTCTCGTTGGAGTTTCCTCTTTATTACGACCACTTGGACATACCAATTCTTCAAACGAGTTTCTAATGCAGATTTTATTGTATGGTGATAAAGATTTTCCCGTTAATCTCAATAAAGATATACTTCCTTTAACGCTCCGATTTATTCATGAAACTGGTCGTTTTGATTAGAAATATTTAGATCTCAGTTATAAGCCATAAAGCCACCAAAGCCACCAAGTCCCCTTTAAGTAAACGGTTTTCTTTTAATCCCCGTTTAGTAGTTACGTGTTATCAGTAACGTGTAATTCTTGTGCTATCTTTGTCTTTAAGTCGTAACGTGTAGTGCTATGTTCGTGCTTCCTGTTATTTGTGCCATGCAGTAGACGTAGTTTTCGCTCCAAATGGTATTGTTGTAGTAGTGGGGTATAGTAGTTTGTAAGTAGTGTTATTAAGTAATATGTATTTTAGTTGGAATGTAGGAAAAAAACTCTGTGTTGAGATAAAAATTTTCCTGAAAATTGGATTCCCTGTTTCCTTTACTCAAAAAAAAAAATCATGTGGATCAAACTATTTTGTGCCCTCTCCAACTGTCGTGGATGGTTAAAGACTGTTTCTTGCATCTGCACTTCTTTGCAATGACAGGAAAGCAGATAAATGGGAATTCTCCCTTGCGTAATTATCAGGGACAAAAAAGAACTTTTCATTAACAGCAATAAACTTAGTACATTGTATTAAAAGAAAACCGCTAATTAAGATAAATCTACAAAATTACATATAACAGATATACAGTTCAATGAAGTTTGCTGTCGGACATATGGAAAGAACTCAGAAGCAGCTATCTCGGCCATGTGCCAGATTGGACATGCAAGAAAGTGCACAGCCATATGTCATGTTTAGAATGAAAAGAAAGTTTAAACCTATCTGACCTGGGTAATTTGAAACACTCAATGGCCGGGGGGGGGCGCATTCCGCCCCCCTGTTTATCTCTGTTCTTGCTTGAGATATGGCAACCAAATTTGGCACAAAGGTTGTTCATTATACAAACAATGCATTTCTGAAACAATGGTTTAATTAGCATTGTTGTTTTTGTTGCTAGAGCATAATTAATATTATGACGTCATATGACGTCATAAAAATGAAAGTGTGTTAAAATGTCGTAAAACTTTAATTTCTGTGTAGAAATGAAATATATAGATCAAAATAGATGTAAATTTATAGTTTAGACTTCATTGGACCAATTCCAAAGGATTAAAAGAAGCTACAATGTATATTTTTAACAGAGTGGTGCACGAAAACTTGGTTACCATGTAGACAAGGCTAAAAATAGAACACCGAAATTGCTACTGTTTCATTGCTATATGATAGAAAGTTAAACTTGCCAAATCTCAGAGGCATCCAGCAACAGGGAGAAACGTATAAATGAAAATGTACGAGGGGGCGGAATCCACCCCCCCCAGGTCAGATAGGGCTAAAAGATTAACAAATAAGAATAATAAAGTATTAGTAGGTTAACACACGGGCAGTAATGCACCGTGTTTGTAGCTTAAAAGTTGAAGTTTGTTACCTCGATAATGCTGCTTTTCTTGGTTGTTTTCTCTTCGGCCTGCCATCGACACGAAGCCGCCATTGCTATTGCAAGAAAACAAATTCAAATAGCGCCTGCGCACTTCAGCAAAGAGATAGCTCCTTCACAGCATTCCCGTCGTTTCAAACATCCACTGGGAAAAAGCTACAAACACGGTGCATTACTGCCCTTGGTTAATATTATTAGTAGTGTATAATTCCAGGTGAGTCAGAAAGAACGTGGGGCGTTTGACGGATTGTGGCGTCGCATTGAGCCACTCGATTATCGTAAACTAAACTTTTCCATGCGGCCAAGAGTCTAACTTAGATCATAAACCATTTCCCATCGAAATCGGTCCGTTGAAGCATTTGTTAAAAAAGATTTTCTTCGTAAGACCCTGTATAGAAGACTTGCAAACTGGTGAAATCTTCGACCAAGCCCCTTCAGCATTTTAGCCTTGCCAGAGTTGCAGGTAGCCTTGCCAGAGTTGTATTATCAGGGGGCACTGAAAAAGTTAAGCCTGGATGATTGTGTAGAAAGAACAAAAAAAAAACAAAAACTCAGAGTTTGAATCCCTTGTCTTTTGGGTCTTTCTGCACGGCTCTGTGAATCAGGCTTTGGGAAAAGCGTTGTCTGCATAAAGTCTCATTGCGATTTGCATAGCGTTTTTCAAACGTCTTCTCCAAGCAAGGCAAGTTATGACAAGACATCCCGAGGGAGAAAATACTACTTCCTAACTATTTCATTCTCCCCTGGTAATACCACGTGCACCTGAAACTTTTATCAAGACCATATGCGGAAGGGGCTCAGCGAAAGATTTCATTGTTGGGGATACATGGTACTCCCCCTATTGTCTCCTCGCTTTGTCTTCCACTCAACTTGACCGCCAATCAGCGACGGGGACTATGAACGCATGCGCCTCAGCTAATGATTCCCGTCGCGTTTTCGCGCAAAATCACTTGTCGTGGGAAGGCCAAATGTGGAGGATGGTTCCCAGATCTAAATCCTCAAAAATCTTGCAAAATCGTTAAAAACTCTTGCAGAATCCAAAACAACCCTGAAAATCTTCTAAATCCTGCCTGAAACACTAGACTAATCTCTTCGTGCAAAAAATTCTTACCTTGTCAACCTTCTCAACAACAATGGTGAAGCCAAGGGGCCTAGCAGGCTGGGTTCTGTTGATGGCTGACTAAGCCTTCCCAAAGAGAAAAAGATGCTACAATCATACAAGAACAGCTTTAGTTGATTTCTAACAGTAAAGATAACCTTTTCTATGAATGTACACGTGTACTTACATTGTTTCAATTGCCAATAACCGCTCGAAGCTTCTTTCTCTCCGGCCGCCATTGCTCGGTAATCATGTCATGCCACGGCAAAATCGCACAACTGCGCATGCGTTCATAGTCATCGGAGGGGATTCCTTGTTCGCGTCAACTTGAGCCTTCACGTATCCCCAACAATTCATCAGTTTGCAAGACTCCCGTACAACAACGTCTTACGAAGAAAATCTTTTTTTTAGAAAATGCATTAAATGACTGATTTGGATTGGAAAAGGTTCATGATCTAAGTTAGACTCTTGGCAGCGCGAAAAAAATTAGTTCACGACAATAATCGGGTGGCTAAATGCTATTTCACAGTCTGCCAAACGCCACACGTTTTTCCTGACTCACCCGGTAGTCATATCAATAATCTAGTAGTGCAAGGTTGCATGGTAATACGGTTCGAAAAATAGATTAATTCGTCTCTAAGAAGTAGTTTTTCACATCTTTTTCAGTTTTTTTACGGCATAAGGAAGTAGACTTATGCCTTTTCATCCATTGTTTCCCTGCGTTCCTTGATTTGTTGATATCACTTGGTCAACAGCGACTCATAATATTACTCCTAAAAAGAGGGCCAATTTTAGGCCAGCATAGGTTGATTCCGTTAGCGTCAATCAAACTGCTAGAATTTTAACTTTCTACTAATTAGTAGGCACTTATCAGAGAGTTGTTGTTGTTGCATACAAAAACTATTGATGATGCCTAGAGTTCTCGCAGCTTCGATGGATCTATTTCGTTTCTACAGCGGAAGATTATTACCTGACTGGTACAGTAGTGTCTCGCATATAAGAAACATGAATTTAAGAAACACCATACCTTGATTTTTGAAATGATGCCCCCCTTTTATAAGAAACTGGTGCAGGTCTGAAAAAGGGTTGTTTCTTATTCAAAAACTATACAAATATATTAGAAATTTGGAAAGCATAACAAATTCAGCTTTGTAGTTGAATCAAACTGTAGATATTCAAGTGAATTTTACCTTTTCTAGGTAGTGAAAATTTACAAATACAAATCAAAATAGTGTAGTTTATATGACAATGAAGCTTGTCTCTCAGTAGTTCATTGATAGGTCATGTTTCTTCTAGTAAGAAACTTAAGAAACTTTACCCTGATTTGAACTTTATATCTCATTTAATAAGAAACAAATCAGACCTAAAATTGAAAACATCGTTTCTTATATGCGGAACACTACTGTATGCATTTTGCGATTTGTAGGTCAAGACAGCATCACTCTTTGTAGTAAAAGTTTAATGTTCAATGTTCAAGCTCTTCAGCCAAGATTTTGAGGTGATTTTGTTGATTGTACGAGAACTCACACTTGTTTAGGCCATTTTGAAAACCAAGTGATATCACCAAGTCGAAGAAAGCAGGGAAGCAAGTGACGGAAAAAGGCATAAGTCCCTTAAAGAAGTTTCCATGATCGGCAGCATGGTAGAATTTTGATGAGTTTTGAGATGATTTCTTTAATTATCCGGTTTTCAACTCTCTTCACAGCACAGCCTGGTTTCACTCACACTATCAGTTCACCACATGACATGACATGATGCCCAAGCATGTTGCCTGTATCAATGATAGTTGTAAATTCCTTTTGTGGGACGTCAATTCCAAGTCCCAAATAGACCTTCCTGAGACTTTTCTCGTATCTAAGAGTAAGTTTTGTTGGGCATTGGTTGCAATCATTCTTTCATTTCTTTAATAACTTTCATGTCATGGATGACGAAATTTACTCTTTATTCAGCCTTAGCCATCCATTCGCTTTCTCTGCTCTAGTCAAGGAGTGACAAATAACGAACAATCTGCTTTGATGACTCTCCTTTACGCATGTTTTCGTCTAATTTTCTAAATCCCTAAAGTCATTATAGAATGATATTTGCATAAAAGGTCAGCGTTCGTTTTGTTTTGTTGTTTGACGACGTAACTACAATCTCATGGCCGTAGAAAGCAGCTGATGATTATTGGGGGGGGGGGAGGCAATTATGGTGAAAGATCCATCTAATTAATTCTTAAGACACATTGTATTCGTTTTTAACATTTTTAGGGGCTTGAGCCTTACCTGCCGCACTGGCCCGAACCTTGGTTGAGAGGCTTGGAACAAGTGACAACATTACACTATTCCTTATTTTTATTAAGAACATTATCGCCTAGCTAGATATTTTACGAAACATTACGAAAAAACCGAAATCAGCGTGTGTCCAATCTTGTTTTAGCCATGATTATTGCCTAAAACAGCCTTTAACATATTTAGAATCTATACTAACCGTAACATAATTACAAAATTAAGATTAGAAATTGACATGTATTCATAGCAGCTGAATGGCGTTCATGATTGCTTTGGCTGCAGGAATTGTATCCAAATTGTATACAATGGTATTATGCTTTTGCTAACAACCAAATTTGCTCGGACGGTACAGGGATTAACAATGGCATTGGATATCTTGCACATTTGGGACGTGTTCCAAACATTGCAAGACAGCAAGCATTGTACATCCCTGTTACCCTCGGAAGAACTAAATGTATATAATGCCTTCCTAACAATCAAGTGTACTAGTAAAATTTATTCTCTAGAAAGGTATATCAAATGATAATTAATAAATTATGTGAATCCTTTTTGCTTAAAGTTCATCGCTTTCATTTCTTTCGGAATTTAGGTTATCAGCGTGGGAGTTCTTCTAAGAAGTGAGCCAAGAAATTTTAAGACATTTGGTAGCCTGTTGAATAAAAGGTACATGGTCGATATTCCAAACTAAAACCTTTGTGTCTCATTCAATGATTCACACAGATGTAAAACCATGCTTGGCAATGTTACTCCTCTTTTAGACTTAGAAAATTTGAAAAGTCCTGGAAAGTGATCTGTATGGGACAGCATAGGGCTCAATCGTTCAAATCTTTAAACAGGCGGGTGTGAAATTGTATCACATTTTTCTTTGAATCAAAGCGCTTGGGTAATTTTCTGTAAATCTGCTGTGGCAATTTTTATATATCTTCATTATTTTCAAAACGGTAGCATTTTGATTATTTTTGCAAAAATTCATCAAAAATTTTAAAGAAATTAAAACCATCGTAATTATTGAATTACTAGCTGGAAATTGATACAATCTTCAAGGAAACCATAGTTTATGAAGGTCCAATATATGGTGTCAAGCAGAAATCTGCAGCTCTTCTGGTTAAGGATTTAGAAATTTTATGACGTCAAAGGCTCGAGATTAATTAAGGTCGCCATTTTGAAAATAATCAAGGTATCAGAACATTGCCACGATAAATTTACAGCAAATTATCCAAAGTTCCTTTCAGGCACTATAATTCAAAGAAAAATGCAATGGAACTTCACACCCACCTGTTTAAAGATTTCAGCTCTACTATGTGAGCCAGAAAAAAGTTTCCACTTTTGAAAATTACTAGCCCCAAGACTACTTCACAGATTTGAATCATTAACATTCTAGTTAAAAGCCAAAAGATCAAAGTATTTTTGTGATTTTTATCGCTATCCTATCAGCACTAGAAGTACTGGTAAATCAACTTTATAGAATTATAATGGTTGCAAAATGACTGAAAAAGGGCCTAAAACTTTGATCAAATTGTAAGGACTCTATTCACACCAAACAATAGGCAAGGGGCGTTTCACCTTCCTCAAGAGTTATAAGACATCGATTTTAAAACAAATACGAAAGATTTTCAATCCCATGGCAATCAATACGATGAGGATATCTCTCACCCATTAGAAGTTACATTTTCTTCATTTCTGTGCCAGCAGTCCTTCATGTTTTGATCAATGTTTTCGGCCCTTTTTCAGTCATCTTGCTACCATAAAGCCTTTCTAAAATTGCATTTACCAATATTTCTAGTGCTTGTGGGACATGGAGAAAATAAAAAAATACTTTGACATATTGGCTTTTAAACTAGAATTTGAATCATTCAAATCGGTGAAGTACTCTTGATGTTATCAATTTCAAATGTGGGAACATTTTCTGGCTCAACGGTATGCTTTATGGGACCATTCCATTATCGATTCAGCTGCATGATTCACACACTATTTAAACATAAATTCAACGTAATTGTCTTTTCAGAAATGAAATTTAAGTTTCGATGGAAGTAAACAATGGACCATAAAAGAATATGGGAATTCTAGTTCCCATCCGAACTTGTTGCCTGCATTTTTGACTAATTTCTGGGTCTAAAATATGAACGAACTCTTTGATCAAACAGACTCTTCTCTTCTAAGTTAGCAAACAATTCTACTTTGAATATCAGCCACTTTGCCTTTTATGTCACAATTCACCGAACTTGTCAAATATGTCGACTCACCTATTTAAGTTAGACAAATCGTTTGTACCGATGCATTCAGCTGTATTATTTAAAAATTAAAGCTGACATTATTCGCTGCAGTAGGTAGGCAATTTTAGAGATTAGAAATATCATTACAAAACTATAATGTACACACTACTAGTCAAATAGACACATAAGAGTCTATGTCTCGTGTATTGTATCTTAAGAATAAGTGTATTGTAATCATTAGTGTATGGTACCTTAAGAATATTTAACATTCACTTACTATGCCATCATAGATAACAATCAGTGCATTATACTGTATGCACATGGACTTCAAAATTAATGAAAATTCTGTTATTGGACAATGTAAATAGTTTTACGAGTGGTTGGTATCAGTTCTTTAAGTAGCAAAAATGCCAGTTTGAGAATGGTATGTAGTTATGCCGGGTGAGCCTGAAAAAAGTTTCCAATTTTGAAAATGTAAAAGCACCAAGAGTACTTCACAGATTTGAATGATTCAAATTCTAGTTATAAAGCCAAAAAATGGAAGTATTTTTGTGATTTATCCTCGCTGTCTTACCAGCACTAGATGGATGTGTAAATTTAACTTCATAAAAATTTCATGGTTACAAAATGACTCAAAAGGGGGTCAAAACTTGATCAAATCATAGAGGAATTCTGATACAGAGAAATAAAGAAAATGAAATTTTTCATTTTATGGGTGAGAGATATCCTCTGCACATTCACTGCCATGAGATTGAAAATTTTTAGTATCTGTTTGAAAATCTTTTGTCTTGTAACATTCGAGACATGTGAGACACCCTTAGCGTGTTGTTCTATGTGTGCAGAGTCCTTACGATTTGATCAATGTGTTAGGCCTTCTTTCAATCATTTTGCAACCATGCAATTTTTGTAAAGTTGAGTTTACTTTACTTCCCTACTTATGCTTTTAGTGATGGTGGGAAAGCGAGCAAAATCACAAAAATAATGCGATCTTTCGGCTTTGAAATATAACTTGAGTCATTCAAAGCACTCCGGTGCTATGAATTTTCAGAATTGGGAACTTTTATCCGCCTCTCCCGTTAGGGTATAGTATCTTACAGTGTATAAAAATTGTAAAACATATAATCGAGGTTCTGGCACACAGAAAAAATTATTATGAATATAAACTTTGGTGTTTCGGTGATTATATGATTTCAGCAATCCTTGCGAAAGAAACTTTGTATTTCTCTGAAGTTCTGCCTTTTCTTATCACATCTTTTAGGGCCTCCTAGAGAAAAGTTTCATTATCGAGTTTTCATTGACAAGCTTCCTAGCTTGCTTGTATCGACGAGAACATGCTCGCTATCTTTCGAGGTACGTTGGCCCCAAGACTAATTACGGTATGTCTCTTGTATCCCTGCGGTAAACCTTACTCAACAGTATCGAAGTGCCATCATCAAGTCAAAGACCATAAGGAAGGAAAGGACTGCAGGTCATGTATATTTTAGCTGAGAAAAATACAGGAAATTGAAATTGAAATTGAAGTCTTGTTGGCCGCTCAAAGCAACATCAGTGTGAAACATTCTAGAATGAAGATTGAAATGGAGCAGAATTTCTATAGAAGGACCTCTTCCATTGAGTCAGTTGTCAATGCTAAGAATGATAGCATTTACTTCTTTTACTGTACCGTATAGCCTCCAGAATTGAAAACACTAATCGAGCGTGGTATGGTTATAAGAAATCAAGATCGACATTATTGTGGTGGTTCAATGAATGTTGGCCTGGGTGCCAGACTCTATCTCTTATGGAGTCTGGTACCCAAATTACAACCATGGGAAACATTTAGGACGATAGTTGATAGATTTTTGTGTTCTATATGAGTTGCAGGATTAAATAGAATGGGCATTTCGATAATTCTGCCTTGAAAGGAAAGTGTTTAGGCAAGGGTCGTTAAAGAGCGGGACTGAACAGAGTTTCTCTTTCTTTCGTAATCGTAATGAAAGCAAAGTACGACGGCGGGCTAGCGTGGCACCGCAGGCGACGCGTGGCAAGCCTAGTACTAAAACAATTCTAGTTTGCATGGTGACTGCTCCCAACAAGATAAATTTACAATTTCAAAGCATTTCTTATTAAACTGAAATAAACCGCCTACCAAATTAAGAAAATCAAAGTTATGAAGAAAGACATAATTATTAAGAAAGGCAGAAAGACATAAATAAGCCTGAATGCTCTGAGGCTGTGAAAAATGTGTACAATGAATTAAGGGGCACCTATGCGAAACATATCCGAAACCTATGAAAGCTATGTTTTTAGTGCCTTTCGATCTTTTGGGCAAATTCGCCAAGGCATAAAAGAGGATGGTGACAGGGGGGTATGCTGGTACTGGGTACTGGTCCCAATGGTACCTGGTACTGGGGCCTTTGGTACCGGGTTCTAGTTGGCGTGAAGGTGGTACCGAGCACCTTTCCAACAACTAATTTTCTGTTAAAGAACAAAAGAAATGTACATGTCTAATTTACAATATTATTCAAAACTAAGTCTATAAAAAGGGAACGTAAAGATGAAATAAAAGTTGCCCCGTCTGTAGCTGTTCTTTGAAGGTTTTCAGAGAGTGTGCCAATTTTGTCGCTCTTTCTAGACTATTCGACAGTTTGTACAACGATGAGAAAATGCCTTTCGGCCATTGGTCGGTTTTAGGAGCGGCATGTTTAGATCAGTTTTTGATAAGTGCAGAAGCCGTTCTCAATCATCCAAACATTTTGAGAACAATTTTCTCAAATAGCCTAGGGTAAGCACATTCAAAGACTAGTAAGTTAGCGTCGACTGTCTCTTTTCTTGCAAGGTTACTGATAGTTGACCAGCCAAGATTCTGAATTATTGGAGCAGCAGAAACATCTCATGAGCTGCTTAAATATGTTATAATTCTTGCAGCTCTATTTTGGATTTTTTACTACAACTACTATCGTTCAGAACATTCGGCTTCCCGAACGGCTGTGGCGGCATACACCATGATTTTTTACAGGATGTCAAAGTTTGATTCACTACAGCAGCCCCAAATGGAACAATATTAACTCAAATAAGGCTCAACTGTACCTCTATACAATTTGTAGAGTACGTCAGATGGAAGAATTTTTCTTTGGGTACTTAACACGTTAAAGGGCCCGATTAGCCTTGGTCTTGATAGTATCAATATGTTGTCCCAGTTGAGTTGCTATCTGAAACCTAAGCATCCTGTATTGGTAATCATTTCAATGTACTGATCACCCTTGGAAAAGATGGTTGAGCATCAGACTGGCTTGGCTTTCGATTTAACGGATATTTGGCCGGAATATTTAAGAAGTGACTGTGTTTTCCTCACAACATTCAGAGAAAGTTTGTTTGCATGCAACCTATCCTGTAGCCTCAAAAGATCGAAGTTTAGGTCACTTTTTAGATCACCAATGCTTTTGAAAAGACACGAAACTTTCGCCGGGAAAAAGGCAAATCATTAAAATCAGGAATAAGAATGGACAAAGACAAGATCCTTGAGGAATTCCACAGTTAATTCCCTTATCATTAGATGAAGTGCCATCTACGCTGCAGAAGTGTTTACGGTTATCGAGCCATGGTACCAGAGGCTCAAAAAGGATGGTGTCCAGGGTAACTGTTGTCCAAGTATGATATGAACCAGTCATGTTCTAGGCCAGTCATTCCATACATTTTCGAGGCTCTGATAGGGGTTTTTGGGAGCAAGGGAGCATGGCCTAAAAAGGGCCGGGAGCAAGGGAGCATGAATTAAAAGTTTGGGAGCTTGGGAGCACATGAATTTTTTGGGGGAAATCATATTGAAGATTTTATGCCTTTCAGTTAGCTCCCTTGCACTCTCTAATGACTGTAAAGATTCCCCATTTCTAACTATCAATGCAATCTATTCCAGTAATGTCTACGAGTTGGGAGAGGGCTCCCTTGGCCTGGAGAATTGAAGAACAATGAGAAATAACCTGGGTTTGGAAACTTAGAAAAGAGTGCAAATTTTACGACAAAGGCACTATTTATCGAGGGAAAAGGATGATCCAAAAAGTGAATTTGTTCAGCTCGCTGGCCCATTTGTACCCTGTTACCACACTCTCTACAAAAATTTATTTCCTTGGAGAGTCTGATACCCAGGGTAGCCTACTTGCGGATTATGACAACTTTCCTGTGTTCTATCTTGCAGCAGGCAAGCCTGTCTGAAGCATCTTACGTCAATTATTTGTTTGAGAGTTGCTTAAAATTTGCAAGTACACATGGAGTGCACTCTAAATAATGGCATCGTTGGAGAAATTTTTAGCCTGTTAAACTTTTTGGAATATGACCATCTACAACTGGTCCATAGCGTGAGGGTTAGCCTGTGTCCCAGATCCCAGACACTAGCCAGGAAGGGTGGGTCTCGATCTCTCAACAATTCCTAAAAGTTGAATTTTCATGTTTTTACTTGAAGTGCCTGAAGAAAATACGAAGCCATTCTAAGACTGAATTTTCGAAAGTTAACCTCTTGTGTATCAAACAAGCTTCATCAGGTGCAGCTGTGCAAAAATGAAGCCAACGTAAAGTAAAGATCGAGACCTTTGCAATGTGGTAGCTAATTACAAATTTCCTTTCGAGAAAACATTGAAGCAATGCACTCACTCGTCGGGTTTAGTTTTAGCTTGCATTAAACCTTCTTTTCCTTTGGACACTTTCCAAAATGAGGAGAACTAAGGAAACATACATAGATGACTTTGGATGTTGAGGAAGGAGTGAAAATTGCAAAATAGTCGGATTTTTTTGCTTGCATTTTGTAAATATTGCACTGAAGGAGGCATTTTTTGCTAGAATGAAGAAAGTGTCCCAAAAAATTTTCCAGGTACGCATATGCAAAAAACATTGCACGAATTTTGACCCCAACAGTGGCAAAATGAGTGTGGGAAAAGTGTTCTACAGCAAGTTAAAGGTTAAAGGGCGTGGCCTTGAGATTTTTCTGTTAACTTTGCCCAAACCATCTCTCCAATTTTCATTGCGCCCTGAGCGAATGTACTGGCCTCTTACGAGGCTTGTGCAAAAACGGTACGAGAAATCATCAACTCAATCTTATTGCTGAAGCTTCTGAAGGAACAGTATGCAATGACGGGACTTCTTGGCTTGATGGATCATGAAATATTTGCCACAGGAATAAATAAACATCGTAGCCATAAAGGCACCACTTTGGCATACATGTTTTGATTTGAACGAAGAATAGAAGCATTATTTTTTTCATCCGGCTTTAGAATTCTTCCCTCAAAAGGTAGGCGGCATCAGAAAAAACTGGTGAAAAGTATACTCCAAAAGTATACACTGCATAAATCAAAAGATTGTGCGAGGTACAGGTCTCCTATTTGGAATAGCAAATTGATCCTTGCACACATGTAAAATGTTGAAAGAGAGATCTTATTTGTAACGTTCCTAAAAACTTTTGAACATGGGCCAATTTTCGAAGGAATGAAATTCGTTGTAACGCCGGTCCCTGATGACATGAAGGCATGCAGAGTCCATTTGTGGTAAAACCACCTCTATATTAGTCCAATGTCTTGTTTGATTTTGGTGAAGGTATCAGAGAAGTTGTGTCAAAAGCCTTATTTTCAGTCATGTGATTGGAATGCGGCGATATCAGTGGCTGATAAACTCGAAATTGAAACATTTGAGGGTCTCCCTATATCCTATTGAAATATTTGACTTTTATGCTAATAGTAAGTAAGAAGAGCTTACCAACAATAATTTCTTGACATTTATTTAGACTTCAGCTGATTTTTTTCAACATTTATTTGCTACTGTTGGTACTGGCTATTTTGCTTGTGTATTTGGTACCTGGCTCTATGGTACCGGGTACTGACCATGATGGTACTGGGTACTGGGTGGTCTGGTACCTGGTACTGCCCCCTTGGTACCGTGGTACATTTTACCTGTCACCATCCTCATAAAAGCAATTGAGGTGGAGGAAACTGATTCTGACAATGATACAGAAACAAATGATGATGTTGATGGTTTATGTTTTGAACTCTGAGCTACACTTGTGAGCTCAAGAAAAAGGGAGATATTTGAATGCAACATTTTTATCAACTGCCAACAGGATTACAATGCGTGTGTTGTAAAGAATGATTGTAAGCAGTCTGAGGAAGCACATCAGAACTACTACATTAAGTGCAAAAATTTTCGGCAGGTAAAATTTCGGACAATAAACTTCGGCGAAATTATTTTCGGACATATTTTCGATGTTGCGGACAAATCAATTTTCGGACAAAATTTATTAAACCATTAATGCAAAAATCGCATCAGTTTTGTGATTTTCTGAAAGGAAAAACCTTTAAGCTCGAATTAGTCTCCTATCGTATCCCAAGGTCCTTTCTTACGTCAAATTTTCTAAAATAGAACAGCAAAGTTCACTAGGTTCCTTATCTATATTCGTATTTCGTCAATTTGAAAGTGGATGGCGAGGATATCGTTGTCATTTTGTCGACTAGTAACAATAACGCTGGATTTCAAACATTAGTTGTTTTCAAAACTTTGCATGTATACGATAATCCTTCATGCCATGATTGAGGTTCGCTTTCATGTTGATTGAGGTCTACATGTTCTGTTGTTGTCATTGAATTAACGCTACATATGCACATATCAGTTGAAAAATTTTCGGCGTGGCAAATTTTCGGACACTACCATATTTCGTACAAATAAATTTTCGGACAAGATCTTTGTCCGAAAGTTTGTCACACCGAAAATTTGTGCACTTAATATACTGCAAGTAAGCAAAAACGTGGCGTATCAAAAGTCTTTCAGGAGTAAGAAAACATTGTTGAAGAAAAACCTCTTGCAGATGAAATCTGGGCACATACATTTTCACAAAAAATGACATTATCATAACAATAATTTTGGCAATATAGTCTCAATTATTCAATAATTCTGCTTTGTGGAGGAAGTTGATTGTCTCTTTGTGAGGGAGGAAGGCCTGTCCAAAATTGCACCATATGCAGTGAACGCTGAAGCAGGGGGCTCGAGATTCCCAAATAATTTCGAAGGCAATGATGATACGACTCAAAATATAGACTAGATATTGTTCTCTATTGTAACAAATTGCTGGAACAAAGCACTGTAGAATAAAGCAGTATTCTCTTCACACTAACCTCCGCCATACTCGATCTGAAGTTGAGGCAACTATATTACGTATTATGACATCAGTGAACGGTCTCAGTGTACTGTACTGCTATTTCTACTACTGCTATCAATGAAACAAGGAACTTGCAGAATAATGGTATCATGTACACCAATGCTTTCAGCAGCACGTACTTAACTTCGTTAGCAACTTGTGTACAGACACGAGAGGGAGCTCATGCTGCTGCGCAACGATGATAATAAGTAAGGAGACTGGGAACTAACGATCGGCTTCTTCTCAATCAAGAAACGGAAACGAGGTTATTGCTTGAAGTCAGGCCTGCAAAGTTCTTTCCTGTGTTGCCACAGGCTAATGTCTGCCGACTGAACTCAAGCTTGAAAAACTCAAGAATTTCTCAATATTATCAGCCGTTACTGCACTCACAACAAGTCAAAAAGAAGTTAAGATTCTCTTTAGCAACCTAGAGGAGCTTTTAGTGGACATCACCACCGATAAGTACAGTTATGAGCCATGCAATCCATCGAGATGTTCGAAGTCTAGAGCAGCAGGTAGGCCGACTTCAATTTGTAAATTTGTTGAAGACACGTTCATCTTTGATTCCTTAGCATGCCGTCGTTGATTGCTTAGTCATACTGATACTGGATTATAACTAATAGATCCCAGTTTCATGTCGAGGGACAAGTAAGATTTATTTGTATCGCTTATATTGAACAAAAACGCGTTAACTAAGAGTTCTGCTGTATACGTTTGTATGAAAATTTTTGACGCGCGAAGCCGAAGGCGAAGTCAGTCGGTGTCAAGGAAATGATGTTCTACGGATGATGTTGACGCGGGAAAAGAGGGCCTAATAAGGACTTCAGTACACTTGCATGTTATTATCTGTTATTATTAGGGGTCATCGACTTTCAATTTTCGTATTTTTTAACGTCAGTTCGCCGTTATGGGGGGAACTTTAAGTTTAAGTCAGGCCTGCTAAGAAAATGAAGTTACCCTTAGGCCGTTAAGAAAATGAAAACCTGTGTGGAAATCTACGTAAGGGAATTTTTTGAAAAACATGGATGAAAGACTCCACAAATGATGTGTATATGGAGTGTAGAATCAATAGAAGAGTTTGAATACCTCCCAGTATGGTATACATTCGGTTGACGTCTATAGGGAGTCCACAAGACATCTGTTTGTTGTCTAACTTAGGCTGAAAGTTTTAGGCAGATCAGAGTACTTATGGTAGAAGGCCGTTCACAGGGGGGGGGATGGGGGTTCCGATCTTAACGGCCAAATGCCATTAAAATACCGAAAATCAAAAGTCTATGGTCCCATACTTCTTTCTTTAAATTTCAAATTACAAGATGGTTTTTTCTTAACAGTGACATTGGATTCTTCTGCCATGCTTGCTGTTGATGATCTGACCAACACAGAAACTGGGACCGTGTCCCCAAGTTTTTGAAGTTGCATATTTTATCCCAAAGTCTCTCATTCCTTGCTTGGAACCAAGCTTTAAATTTAAAGTGCTCTTTTAGTCCTCAAAATGGACCCTCCTGAAGGCTTTGCCTCCAAATAGAACTGCTTCCTTCATCCCTTCTCTGAGTCCAGTGCCATTGTCCTACCTTATCAAAGTGGGGGAGTGAGGAGAGCGGATATGTTGGTGCTTTTTGCTATCAGGATATTTCACCTAACAATTAGTTGGAGGCGAGTGATAATGCTTGGGGGCCCCATTGCACATACTTAATGCTCATGAGAAGCATGATTTGAAACGCACCAAAGAAGTCTATGCCTCAATATTACGCACCATGGCTTTTATGGCAATGAGTGTTCAATATTCTTGGAAACTGATATCTCTTTGCAGAAAGGAAATTAAAAGATTTAATTTGTTATCCACTGCGTGAGTCAGAAAAATCTTGGGTGTTTGGTGAACTGTGAAGTTCCATTTAGTCACTCAATTGTCATGAAATAAATTTTACCCATGCAGCTAAGAGTCTAACATAGATTATACAGTAAGCCTTTCCCCATCGAAATAGGTTTCTTGATGCATTTCTTAAAGAGGATTTTCATCGTAAGACCTTGTACGGGAGTCTTGCAAACTGATGAAATCTTTAACCAATCTCCTTCAGCATTTTAGCCTTTCCAGACTTGCAGGTACACATGGTATTATCAGAGGAAATAGTTGAGCCTGGTTCACACCAGGTCATTTGGGTTATTAAGGTCATGCAGAAAGACCTAAAAGACAAAGACTTAGAGCTTGAGTCCTTTGTCATTTGGGTCTTTCTGCACAACTCTAAAGACTCAAAAGACTTAGTGTCAACCAGATTTTAGGAAAAAGTGTTGTCTGCAAGAAGTCCCTTTGTGATCTGCAGGGCATTGGTCTGCTTGAAAGAAGCCTCTTAGCAAGACAAAAAAGCACACATTATGCTCTCCACATAGGGGGAGTTATGATGAGATATCCCAGGGGAGAAAATACTATCTCCCAGCTACAGTATTTCATTCTCCCCAGATATTACCTCATGTATGTGTGACTTGCCAGGATAATGTACAGAAGGGGCTTGGCTAAAGATATCACTTGCAAGACTCCCATGCAAGGTCTTGCAAAGAAATATGTTTTAGCAAATGCATCAAATGACCGGTTTCAATGGGAAAGGTGTACAATCTGAGTTACAGGCAAAAATTTAATTCAAGACAATCGGGCGGCTAAATATGGTGTCACAGTCAACCAAACCTACCTCATCCTTTCTGAATCAACTGAAATGAAATACGAAATGAAAATGAAATAGATTTGGACAAGATCATAGGAAGGTCAAAATGATGGTGACGTAAAGATAGTTTCATCTGATTTTTCGTAAGATTTTAGTCCCTGTTTAGGATCCGTTTGGTTGTGAGTCCTTTGTATGCCTGAAATTAAAACATCAGATTGTAAACGTTGAACGAATACAAGGAATCACGTCGTCAGTCTACAAAAGAGTGGCCATTTTCCAAGGCTTTTGATTATATGGCTATGCTTTGATGAAAGTTCCATTCCAAACAATCGGCTTCCATGTCAAAACGTCTTGTGATCTGCAAGATCTAGAACGTTGTAGGGACTTATTCTAAATGTTAAGACTTTTCTAATATTTCTCTGATCAATAATATCTAGACAGATTCTCTCAATGTTTTTCTGCCCACAAATCTACATGAAAACCAAATGTATGAAGCACTTCGTTGTCTAATGCATGTGCCATGGGTACAAAGTAGGTTGCCTTATTTTCAGTTGCTGGAGTTTGCATTTGAATATTTCCGGAAATCAGCTTCAAAGATATGACATAAACTAACGGGTGAGTAAAAAAACGCCTGGCATTTAAAAGGCTACTGCTCCCTGAGTATATATCAGCAATAATATTTAGTAATATATCAGCAATAATATTTTAGTAATATGTACAGTGATAAAAGAGAAGAAAAATGTCCATTTTGAAACTTAAAGAATTACAATCAAAAAGAACTTATTCTGTAAGCATCTAAGTTCTTTTTTATTGTAATTCTTTAAGTTTCAAAATGGACATTTTTCTTCTCTTTTATCACTGTACATATTAGGCAAGCAGGACCCTAATGATAACAATATGTAAATATTGATAGGTTATCCTGTTGAAATATTCGTAAATTATTATTATTATTATTAAATTCCTGTTCCAGGACATGCGCGTTGAATAGATGAACTTTTCTTTCCAGGGCTTGATCAAAGGTTTATTTGGAAAAATGATGTGATGTGCTTTGCCTCCAAATTGAGCACAGAGTACTTCACAAAATGGCAATATGGTTGCAACTTCCGTATCAACACATGTTGCAATTGATTCATAGCAAATGTTGTCAATTGCCTTATGCTCCACTTCTAAATTTTGCTTCTACCGGGTGAGTCAATAAAAGCACCGGGCATTTGAAAGAATCCTGCTCGCTGAATATCAACACAGTGACATTTTTATCTGTCTTGTTTTATCCCCAATTAGATTCAGTAATTTACCCGCCTTTAATCGGTCATTCTTTCCCATCGAAATGGAAGATTCTCAAAGGGATTCATTTTAGAAAATCGCTTACAGAATCAGAACTGTGTGACCAATTTTAGCTGGAAAAAATTCTTAAAATATTTGAACATGTTAGCGATCTAATCAGGTATTGCAAAATATTATTGCTGATATACAGTATACTCAGGGAGCAGTAGCCTTTTAAATGCCAGGCGTTTTTTTACTCACCCGTTAGTTTATGTCATATCTTTGAAGCTGATTTCCGGAAATATTCAAATGCAAACTCCAGCAACTGAAAATAAGGCAACCTACTTTGTACCCATGGCAAATGCATTAGACAACAAAGTGCTTCATACATTTGGTTTTCATGTAGATTTGTGGGCAGAAAAACATTGAGAGAATCTGTCTAGATATTATTGATCAGAGAAATATTAGAAAAGTCTTAACATTTAGAATACTGTAAGTCCCTACAACTTTCTAGATCTTGCAGATCACAAGACGTTTTGACATGGAAGCCGATTGTTTGGAATGGAACTTTCATCAAAGCATAGCCATATGATCAAAAGCCTTAGAAAATGGCCACTCTTTTGTAGACTGAAGACGTGATTCCTTGTATTCGTTCAACGTTTACAATCTGATGTTTTAATTTCAGGCATAAGGACTCACAACCAAACGGATTCTAAACAGGGACTAAAACCTTACGAAAAATCAGACGAAACTTAGAACATCTTCTGCCCTACAACGTCGAAAGAAAATTCGAACATCCCTTTGAAGGTCACCTTGAGTGTCACTTCGCTTTGAGAAGTCAAACTTTGAACTAATAACCAATCAAAACTACAAATAGGCACCTGGGTTGACCATATTAGGAAAATAGCGATCTGATTGGTCGCACTGTGAACACAGCGGACTTGGCCTAATTAGTCCCTGTAATGAAGCGTAAGGACATAAGTCTCTCAACTGAAGCGATAACAACAACAACAATGAGCGTAAGTTAGAGGGACTTATGTAATGTAGTGTACTGTAACTCTGTTGTAGAAATGTACAAGGGAAAGTGAAAAACTAATAAAATCAATAGATATCACATGCTACCTGCACATTCACTACATAAGATGCAAATTCCATGATAAGTAGCCAAGCCAATGACTTGCATCGTAAGTACAGGGCAGCATGCTGAATGCTATGTATTCAAAACCAGGCTAATACGAGAGTGTATTTTTTAGGTTGCTGGTCTGGACTTGAACATCCAACGGGGTCCGCCTCAGAGAGACGGCCCATTTTCACATCAACCAGGTATGATACTGGCTTCTCCTTGTTTTGCCATTAATTATTAATTCTGAACTTAATCATATAATATCTTCTTTGGGAAAAGTTGCTAAAATCCCTCTAATTGAACTTACTTATTTTGTCAGTAGCTAGATTCAAGAAGAATTACTGTATAGGTCTTTAGCAACTTAACACTGTTTTTGTGTGTAGAATGTATTAGAATTTCAGAGAATATCAACGATACAGTACATAGTTGGGAAATTTTGTCGAAAGCTTTCAAGTTTTCTAGGCTTATACTAGACTGATGATGATGAGTCCCTTGTATCCCTGGGGTAAACCTTGCTCAACATGGATTCATAATGAAACAGTGAAAATCCTGGCCCTATCTGGGATGGTATAATTTAAGATTCAAGATCCAAGATCCAAGATCCGAGAAATTAAGATCCAAGATATTAAGATCCGAGAAATTAAGATCCAAGATATTAAGATCCGAGAAATTAAGATCCGAGAAATTAAGATCCAAGATATTAAGATCCAAGAAATAAAGATCCCAGATATCAAGATCCAAGAAATTAAGATCCCAGATATTAAGATCCCAGATATTAAGATCCGAGAAATTAAGATCCGAGAAATTAAGATCCGAGAAATTAAGATTTGAGATATTAAGATCCGAGAAAGTAAGATCCAAGATATTAAGATCTGAGAAATTAAGATCCGAGAAATTAAGATCCAAGATATTAAGATCCAAGAAATAAAGATCCCAGATATCAAGATCCAAGAAATTAAGATCCCAGATATTGAGATCCCAGATATTAAGATCCGAGAAATTAAGATCCGAGAAATTAAGATCCGAGAAATTAAGATCCAAGATATTAAGATCCAAGATATTAAGATCCATGAAATTAAGATCCCAGATATTAAGATCCCAGATATTAAGATCCGAGATATTAAGATCCAAGAAATTAAGATCCGAGAAATTAAGATCCGAGAAATTAAGATCCCAGATATTGAGATCCCAGATGTTAAGATCCCAGATATTAAGATCCCAGATATTAAGATCCGAGAAATTAAGATCCCAGATATTAAGATCCCAGATGTTAAGATCCCAGATATTAAGATCCCAGATATTAAGATCCCAGATATTAAGATCCCAGATATTAAGATCCCAGATATTAAGATCCCAGATATTAAGATCCCAGCCCCCCGATCCTAGATATTAAGATATTTTTTGTATGCTTTGTTTTCATTTCAAAACTCCCTGTTTTACATTCAGAAGGGGTTTACGTTGCCAAGTGGTATCCTAGAAAGAACTCTAGATCAGGAATCGTAGGGGAACTTGAAATTCCTTTTGAATTTAGGGAGAAGTTGGATGGGATATTTGGATTTACAAATCAATGGCCCAATGGCCCTCTTGCCCAATGCCACTATCGTACCATCGCCTCGTGCCTGTTTGTGACGAATACCTGAACACTGAGTATGAGTTGTTTTCGACTTGGTTTTGCATAAATATATCTTCAAACAAGCTCAAATTCCGCTTGAAGTGATTTAAGTCTACTTCCTCTTCCCGCGTGAATGTAGGTTTTTTACAGGAAGGAAGTGGAGGTGAAAGGAAGAATATGCCAAAGATCTCCTCGACTCAAACAAAGTTTCTTAAGCTGATTTTGCCAGTAGTGGAGTTTATAATTTTTTTCAGCGATCTGGGGAGAATGGAGTTTCTTGTAAGACTTTTCTCATGGAGACCTTATAGCCCCGTTGCTGTGAGTTGGAAAACTGTAAAGATTTGTCACTTCCTTCCCCTACTTTATCACGCACTTCAGCGTTCCCCTTTGCCCTATTTCCCAAAGCAAGGAAAGTTACAGCAGGTGATTCCCTGCATCACATCGAGAAAAGTGTCACTGGCTGAACGAGAATTTCGTCCATGAATTGCTTTGCAATTTTCCAACGAATTCTCATTGAATACATTGTCAAACTTATGCTCCCTTTACTTGTAACAAAGTGCTCAAGATTATTGGGCCATAGGGCCATAGGGCTAGGGCCATTGATTGGTAAAACCCATTTTATGGTTAAAATTTGAGGTATGTTTTTAGAAAATTAGAGATGACAGCGAAATTTGTGAGTCTCATCGTGTCTCTAAACTGAACCAATTCATGACACGATCCTGGTTGAAGAGTTGGCGCAGTGGTTTTTCCTTGGCTTCTGGGAAACTGGCGCCATAAATAAACCCTGGGGGGGTACATAACATGTTGAGGGTACGGGTATGTGCCGCCCATATGGATGGGTTTTTGGGCCCCAAATTCTCTAAACAAGGGTCCCTTTTTCTGCAGATTTTCCATAAACAAGGGTGGGTTATCCAGAAATTGGCGAAAAATAGCGAAAAATGGGTGGTTTACCGCCAAAATTCATCATAAAAGTGGTTATGACGGCAACTTTTGGTAATTAGAAGAGGGTACCTTTCTAAAAACCGGGCGGCAGACCCCCATCCATCCGCAAGTCATGTACCCCCCCCCCCCCCCCCGGGAAATAACCTCCATTGACTCTACTGAGTGGAGGGACATATGTAATGTCATTCAAGAACGCCGGAGAGGGGGTGCAGGGAGGGCCAGGGGCCCTCCTGCCCTTTTCTAAGAGGGGCAAGGGGGCAAGAGTGCCCTTTATTGGAGCAATATATTTCTTTAACAACGTTCAATTCGATCATAGCAACTTGCATTGGTCATATCCAAAGATGTAAAAGAGAGCATCATTTACATTGGTTAGACGAGGCATTTTAAGTGAATCTAGAGGGTGTGGTTGCAAAACTTTTCCCGGGGGAGGACCCCAGTTCCACCCAATTTTCAGTTCACTTCCCTCGTTATTGGTCTGGAGTGCCCTTGCGTTTCCCTTCGACCCCTTTGCCCTACCATCGCTTTGGCGCCCCTGACGTCATTTTGTTTCCCTTTCCATGGAAATGATAATACTTGTGTAGGTACCGTGAAATATGATGTCTATTACACATTTTTTTATAAGAAACTGGTTTATAAGAAACTAGTACTGAGGTGGCCAAAATTTTAAGAAACTCTAGTACTATGTCTGAGAAGTGCTAAGAAACTTTTCAAACTTAAAAGCATGAATTTTATAGCAAATAGATCGTTGAACCTTTATCATTGGGCAATATATATCTAACCATTTGTGTTTTCAACATAGTAGAGCATTGTTTATTCCTATATGATGTTTTAAATTATATCAAGAAACATATCTGCAGTAGTGTTAGCGACCACTTTGACAATTCATGCATCCAAAAAATAAGAAACCAATGAAGAAACTTTTAGTACTAAAATGGACAAAATTTCATGTTGAATTAAGAAACTTTTAGTACTATGGCCTGATCCTAGTTTCTTATAAAAAACGTGCATACTGAAGAAAATATTGATACTATAAGAGGCAGATGCAAAAAAAACGAAAACTTTTTTTGCATCTGCCTCTTATAGTATCTATAGTTTGAAGTACCATTTTCTACCAATATCTGAAGAAAATGAATATAATATCGGACAGTGGAGACAGTGGAGATGCCTGAGGCCATGACAAGACAAGCATCACTTTCTGATATTTATCTGCTCCCAAAACAACTGACACCATATTTGAATGTACCATATTTCAAGCATAATCACTTTCCTGAAAAACAAAGGAAAAAGAAATTACACTCAACACTCTACTCAGTAGATTTCTGGTGCTAGTTTTACCTGAAGCCAAAAAGGAACTACTTGGCAAACTTCGTTTCTGGGATCTATAATATAATATCTGGGATCTTAATTTCTCGGATCTTAATATCTGGGATCATAATTTCTGGGATCTTAATATCTGGGATCTTAATTTCTCGGATCTTAATATCTGGGATCTTAATTTCTTGGATCTTAATATCTGGGATCTTATCTTAATATCTGGGATCTTAATTTCTCGGATCTTAATATCTGGGATCTTAATGTCTGGGATCTTAATTTCTGGGATCTTAATATCTCGGATCTTAGTTTCTCGGATCTTAATTTCTCGGATCTTAATATCTGGGATCTTAATATCTGGGATCTTAATGTCTGGGATCTTAATTTCTGGGATCTTAATATCTCGGATCTTAGTTTCTCGGATCTTAATTTCTCGGATCTTAATATCTGGGATCTTAATATCTGGGATCTTAATTTCTTGGATCTTAATATCTGGGATCTTAATATCTGGGATATTAAGATCCCAGATCTGGGATTAATATCTGGGATCTTAATTTCTTGGATCTTAATATCTTGGATCTTAATATCTGGGATCTTAATTTCTTGGATCTTGATATCTGGGATCTTAATTTCTTGGATCTTAATTTCTTGGATCTTAATTTCTCGGATCTTAATATCTTGGATCTTAATTTCTCGGATCTTAATTTCTCGGATCTTGAATCTTAAATTATACCATCCCGCCCTATCTCCTGCATTTGATCGATCAAATCATGATTGAAAAACTACCATAGCTCTGGTCAATGGTCACTCCTCAAAAAGAAAATGTGATAAGAATCACGCTAAGCAGGCATTTAATCAAAGAAATTTGGTATAAATCTGAAGAAGAAAGTTAAACTTACTTAACTTACCTGGTGAGTGCAAAAATAAGTCATCAACATTACATTTTCCATGTTTTTAAGACCAAAATATTCCAGAGAAGTCTTTAACTACCTGCCGCAGCATATTCACTCAAGATCTTGTCAACTGTATCATTCACATTGAAAATTTGATAGCATTTTTCTATGCCAAATGATTGGTACTGTATGAATCACGAAGTTTGGGCCTAAATTGGGCAATGTTTTTCAGAGTAATATTAGAGTCTTTGTTGAGCCAAGCACCATCATCAAGTTAAAGAGCACAGGGAAACAAGAGACTTGTCATCATAAGTCTAGGCTTATACAACTTCGCAAAACAATTTTCTGCAACAAAAAGTTACTGTATTATGGGCCATGTTACGACTACAATAAGGTGGGAGTTCAGTTGAATTTTGATAGCAAACCCATGATAGCGAATGTACTGCAGAAGCAACAAACTAAATCATATCTGGTTCTGTGCTACCAAATTCTTTATAAATCCTCTCCCTTTACAACTCAAACTCCTAAAAGAGCAAATTTTGTTGGCTTCTGTTTGGTGTCAAACATGTGTTTGTGTGTGTGCAGAAATGTTGCGTTGATCATATTGAACAAACCATCTTTGTGGACACAGCAATAGTTCCACCTTTGCCATGGTAAAATAATGACACAAATGCAGTACAGAAATTCCATATCTTTTGGGAACATCTAAAGTCAACATGATATCTCCGTTTTGGATGGCAGCCAGTTAATGTTGTGTTTAATCATGAAGGCTCCTTATCACAGAAATGTCAGAGGGCTGGAGGTCATTCATTACGAAGATAGTAGGCATTTTAACAGAACATAATGGTCTTCTGGATTGGTAATATGATATTAATTGGTCATTGACCAAACCACATTATCTTTCATGTTTACCAATTCTTCAGTTTGTTGTAAGCATCCTGTTTTGAACATGAGGTTGTAAGCATGAAGGTTTTGCAGGAGGGATCATGCCAGCCCTCAAGTCTTTCAACATCCTGAGTAACTCTACAGTAACTTTTCTTTGCGACTTGAAGCATTGATCAAAAACTACCATTGGAATTTATTTGAAGTGTGAACAGTTGCAACATTGATTCTTCAGTTTCATGTTGCGCCTCTTCTTCAGATGAAGTGAAGACTGTTGATTCATTCAAATTTAGCGATCAACACTTTGATTTATCAATCTCATGTGAAATTTTGCACCGGAGATGTTTTTGCTCAACTTCTGTGAGAAGGTTTCTTGGAAGAAAAATTTACTAGCTTTATGTGACTTTTCTCGGAAGAAAACACCACAAGGATTTTGAAGAATGTTGTAGAAAGCTCGAGAATTTCTCAGACTTTTGGAGAATTTCAAAGGAATTTAAGAAACAAAAAGAAATTTAACCTTTTTAAGGTTACGGTTAACATTTGTAACGCAAGATTCTGGTTTCTCTCCCTAAAGGCCAAACTATTAACGGAATCTAGTTAAACTATACATCATTTGATACACAAGAATGTGGAGATTCTAGCCATATCAAAATAGTTGGCAAATATTGGAAGATGCTATTTTCCAGGCAAATTTATTCTGTATACCACCTTGAAAAGCTATTTTATACTTGTGTTTGAGGTAACGGGATCTGACTTACATCAGCAGGAAGTGCAAATCCTTGGCTTCTAAAAGTGTGGCTGGGATTTTTCAAATTCCTTTTTCCCCCAAAACTATACGCTATCAAAAATTTGCAAATGATTTTTCTGCCCTCCCACACCTGTTTTTGGCTATAAAAGGCAGCCCAGATCACATACAAAGAATTTGGGACAACTTTTCCAAGCTCCAAGTCTATCATGGTTGTGAGTCCTAGTGGATTTGTGAGTCCTGAGAAAACAATTTTATTCCTGGCACTTGCAATTTACACATTGTGATCATGTTGGCCACAATTTAATCCGGGTCCAGCCATTTAGGCTTAAAAATCAACTAGCATCTTCACACAACAATACCAACTCGTGATGCTATTTCATACAAACCACAAGAGCTTAAGAATCATCGGCTTTACAGGTCAAGTGCTTTGGAAATGTTGAGCTGTAAAGCACACAGGGCAATCTACGCCTTAAATAGTCGTTATCAACTTAAACATCTACCAATCCAAGCTGCCTTAAAACTCTTTGATAGCACCATTGTACCCATATTACTTTACGGTTCTGAAGTTTCCCCCATCTATGAAAACATCGATGATAAAGAATGGGATAGCAATAGGATTGAAAAGTTTCACACACAATTTCTAAAACGTATTCTAGGAGTCAACAGATCCACAACTAATAATGATAATATAATGGTAAGGGGTGAACTTGGGCGCTATCCTCTACGTATTCAAACTGATTCAAGGACTATCAACTTTGCAAAACACATATCTGAAGAATGAAAGCCCAGTGCACTCGTTCATTACTCAATGGAATACGAAAAGAGCATCACCAACCGAAAGACTATCATATCTTACATCAACGATCTCTCAGATAAACTAACCAAAAGTCAGAAGTCAGCAAAAAGTTAATAACTGAGCATTCAAAATCCAACATAAAAAAAATCTTAGAAGCAAATTACCAACTATCCTGGAAGTCAAGAATGAAAAATTGTTCCAAAGCATTAACTTATGGAAGCTATAAAAATAGGATCAATCTCGAAGCTTACTTATCATTAATAACTAACGGAGCCGACAGACGAATTATGTCAAAACTACGACTTAGCGACCACTGCCTCACAATAGAATGAGGACGCCATCACAAACCTCCAATAGAAAGAGACAAACGGTTCTGCTTAAGCTGTAAAGACAAAATTGAAGACGAGACACATTTTATTCTCGAATGTGACATGTTTAAAGAAGAACGAGTAACCTTCTTACATTACACAAAAGATATCTATCCAAATTTTGAAACAATTCCAACCCTTGAACAAAAGCTCATTTTTCTACAAACCAATGAAAACTGTCACTTTTTAGAGACATTTACAAGATATCTTAACACAATTTATAAACTTAGATCGCAAAATGAAACCCAGAAAATTGACAATGCATAGCCTAGAACAATAAAACGACATTTTTTACGTATACTCGCTGATATTTTGTTAGTAGCTCTTAATTTGTAGTTTGTAGTTAGACCATGTATCTTGTAATGATATTGAGTCTTGATTGAAAAAAAAAGATTAGAATTGGATCTTAAAGACGGCAAATAAGAGCTCTGATTTAGAAATTATGGAAACTTTCATTTACATGAGATTTCTTTGAATCTTCAAAACTTCTGTAAGTTTCAAACATGGTATCATTGCGTGCCTTTGAAGCTTGGCTACTGGAATGTGAAGAAATTGAAAAATGGAAGTTTTCATCCAGAAAACGTTTACCACAACCTAAAAGTTACAAAAGACCTGTACTGTATTAAAGTCAGAACATTCACATGGGACTCTTTTTTCGTTGTTCTATTTGGTAAAATTTTGAGTAAAGAAAGATTCAAAATAAGTTCATTCCATCCAACATTTAATACACTTTCATATTAGAATTTGGAAATACTGTAGAAGTTCACTGAAATGGAATTAGGACCTTGTCAGCTCTCTTGTTATGTATATACAGTATTTGATGTCAAAATTTTGCATTCTTTGCAGGTGGAAAATACGTTCCTCCTCATTTGAGAGCAGGAGGTGATAGGAGAGCTGACAATTTTCAACAGTCTCACGGGGGACCACCTCCAAATGCTTATAGAGGTACAGTATGCAGTTTTAGCAGTGTTATCATTCTCCATGCACATTCTCTATTTTTAGTCGCAAACTTCTCAATTTCAGAATTTAACATTCAAATCAAAATGAATTTGCTATGTCATTGCTACAGAAAGAAGTTTTTTGTTACTGTGTCCATGGACCATCTGACATTTAAAAATTAGGCTGAAGGCACAAATCTGACAAATCTGAGGACGTACTGGATGAATTATTGCACTGGAAGTAAACCTATCATGTTGAAAAATTGGTTTTGTCATATGTTACTAAAAAGATGTTATTTCCTTTTCAGGTCATTTGAGGCTATTGTCAAACAAATTTATGAATAACAAACCATGATGTATTTGTGGTCCTTTACAAGCAATCTTAGAAACAGTTTTCAAACAAAATTACAGAACCAATAATTTTGGAATCACATAACTTGTTTCAAGCAAATATTTCAATTGTCATTTTATCAAGTAGCTACTCTATGGTGCAAGCTTTCTGATATTTTGAAAATTTTGTTTGCCAGACTTCTCTGGTGGGCCACCTAACAGAGGATTTGGTGGATACGGTGGTAGACAAGATAACTACCGTTCAGGAGGACGAGGTGGTGGTTATGGAGGTGGTGGCTCTAACTGGAACAGAGGCTACAACAAGGGACCTGGTGGTTATAACACACAAGGCTATGGAGGCCAAGGAGAGAGTGATAGGCCTGTCTACAATGGAGGTAAGTGCATTGTGAATTGTTTTTCCTTGGCAAAATGGTTACTGTTTGTTACTTTTAAATTGTTTACCTAATGTTGAGTATTACCTTCATAAACAAGTAAAAAGTTTTTCTGGTATTGTTATTTCTTTCAACCAGCACAAATGCCATGTGAGCAGGATTCATTGACATCCTTTTTATCTTATTCAATGTAGGGAGGTGTAGTGGGAGGTATTTTTCAGATGATTAAACCCTTTTCAGTCTGATGGAATTTCCATGTTTCACCCATAGATATTTTAGAATGCAAAAGTATATAAGTGAGTTTCCCCAAGTTTTCTTGCTGCATGTTGGTTGTACTTTGGTAGGCCAAAAAGATTATAATTGATGATAAGAATTAAGAATCATTCCCTGTTTTGGGAAATAAAATCAGGAACAGTCACTTAGCCCCCAAGGTAAATGTTTCATTTTTTTGATATCATTCAAGGCTATTGGCATCTAATTTTAAAATGTAGGCAACCTTCAATGAAAATGTTGAGTGCTCATCTTTCAAGGGTTACAGTTTTGAAACAATATTGCAAAACCTTTGAAGACCTTTCATGTAGATTACAGGATCCTATAACATTTTGCCTTGAACAATCATTTGATTTAATCAGAAGGTCCCTTTTAGGTATTTGATTGCGTTTCATTGGTTGTTCACCAATTCTCATTTGACAAATTATAAAACTACAATATTTGTGAAAAGACAAAAGATCATCTTATGTAGTAACAAGTTATGTTGCGATTTTTTTTTGTTTATAGTAGTATGCCAATCGGAGTATCACAAAGCCAAGAATAGATTAAAAAGATAATGAATAAATCAGCACAACAAATTCATATACAAGCTATGTACACAATGAATGACCTGAAATGGTTCAAGTCTCAATCTTCACTATGTCTCAATGAACACTACTGCTTAATTTGGCACAAATCTAAAACAAAGCAATTTCCAATGTAAAATCCTAAACCAAAATCTAATCAATGTACGAAGCTCTGCTCTCTTTTAAAAGTAACACCAAAGATGTCCTCAGTCCCAAACCTCTATTCTAAGGTTAGCCCAGAAGAACTCCTATTTCGTCAGTCAAGACATCTCGTAAAGTCTACAGGGTAAGGTGGGGTAATCTGGGTCTAAATTGGGCATTTTTCGATTTAAATGGAGCACACTCACTAACTTGTTGGAAATATCGAAGATCTTTTTTGTTTTACCTACGTTGAATCCTTTGTCCTTCCTGGAAACATGTTCCCGTTCTTTAATTTCAAGTTTGAATGTTTTTTTTTTAGAATTTTTTACTTTCTTCACTTTTGCGCGTAATTTCAGCCTGTTGGCGGGAATTTGGGTCTATTCAAGAAAAATGGTATCATTTTCGTCAGGAGTATTGTAAATTCACAAAAATAAACTTTTGGAATGCTGTTATGGATAACTGTGATTGAATTTTCAGAGTTTGGCAGCCAAAGACTTGAAAACTTGCTCAGAGAAAATTAAAGATAAATTGTACCACCACCAACGCATATTTAGGCCCGTTCTTGAAGATGGAAATGTGAACAAAGTTTCTTTTGAAATGATATTTAAAAGAAATGAGCCCTTTGTGTCTTGTTCTGAAACCACTAAAACATACTGTAAACAAAAATGTGTGCCTTATGCTGTTTTCGATGTGTCATCCATTTGCTTGCAGTATTATCTCATTTTTTGTTTTGATTCGGAAGCCATTGCCAATTTTTGTACTTCATGACTCGTATCAATATTCTATGAAATCCCAGTAGACCCAAATTACCCCACCTTGCAAAATAATCGAAATAAAATCTACCAAATCGCAAAAAAATTCCGAAAAACTTTTAGCACCCTTCCAAATGATTGAACATGAGATTGATAATGATTTGTTGACAAAAAGAAGTTGCAAGTAGGCGTAAATCAAAAGTTTTCTATGCTGTCAGATCATGATAAAAGTTTAGACCGGTGAAAATCAGGAAACTGAAGCACTAGAAATTATCAAATAATTCTTCGACACCACTTAAACAACTCCTTACAGTATAGATTTCAACACCAACGGAATCAAGGATCAAAATTCTCAATTTACGATTGCTTTAAAAGCGAAAAAGCAAATAGACCCAAATTACCCCATAGACCCAAATTACTCCACCTTACCCTACTCAATTTCCTAGTATTTCTCAAGCGATTATCTAAAATAGGTTCAAAACATTTATTTTTATTCAATAATCCCATCTAACAGTTTGAAGAGTTAATCTTGCTCATTGTTAGCTACAGATCAGAAAAAATCCCTGGCCTATCTTCATTTAGGCAGAACTAAACTTATGAATTATCATGGGCTTAAGAACACTTACTGTAACTGGTATTTCACAACAGTTGCATATTGATATCATCTTCAAGTCAAGAGATGTGTACAGTATGGGGAGTGTGAAAATTTCCTCCTGCTTCAAAGTGTCATCTTGTTAGCCTGCACTGAATAGGGTTAACTTTTTCATTTTTGCTGTAGATTTATGTGAACCATATTTAGCATACAGAGGGCAAAAGCTCTAAAATATTACTTGGAATTTATTTTGATGTGGAGAAGTTTCAAGATGTTGGAAAACTTTCAAACTTGCATGAAACACTGGCCGAGCTACATTCAAACCCACAGGGTCTTTTGTGACACCTACGGTAGTACTGCACTATACACAAGAATCTATACACACTGCAAATGCAGAAGTGATTATTGCCAAGAAGAGAAAAAGTGTTACTATGTCTTACAAATAGAAAATGACAAACTTACAGTGATAGTCAAGTGCGACCAAATTTAGGGTACCAACACAAAAAATTTTGCCAACTGTTTGTTAAGCTATGGCCTTGTCATTGCTTTGGAATCAGATTGAAAATGTTTTCAATAGTCACCTCTCTTTGTAAAGTGTCTTCATTTCAATGTTCAATTTTCATCCATTTAGGAAGTGCGGATTGGTCTAAACTTCTTCCAAGAAATGAAAGACTAGAAAGGTTTGTCATTTCTTTATAGTAAATGAAATGAATTTCAAAGAATTTTCAAGTATACAACTCTCACAATGATATTTTGAGCAATTTTTATTGATCTCAACATGATGTCAATGGAAAAACTTAGTGTATCTACTCTTCCAGACAACACCAACTCAATAAATGTGCATAATTTGATTCAATGCAAACAAAATAGGAAACGATCCTGAAATCTAAGGAAGTTAAAGTGAATAACCTGAGTTAAAAGATGAAATCGCATTTCATTTCATTTCATTTTCTTTCATTTTATAATATTTGTACAGGGTAAGTATTCAAGTCGTAAAAATGTTGATTTACAAACTGCCCTGTTACAAAAGAAAAGCTACAAAATTACAGTAAAAATAGGAACTAGGAAATACGTAAAAGTAAAGGAAAGGTGAGACACTGCTCAGGATTTTTCATTTTTCAGTGACGATTTGAATAGGGTAAAAGTATTGCCCATCTTACTTTCTCTTTTCAAATCATTCCAAAGTTTAGCTCCTCTATATGAGAAGCATAGAGTTATAAATAGCCTATATATTGTATTTGGTAACCCTGCTTGTGGCAAAAGAAAGCAAGGCCAAAGAAAACAGTGCAGGGATTATGTGTCTCTTTGTCCTATTTTTAGAAAGCGCTATATATCTCATGTCATTCACTTTAACACAAAGAGTAAGGAAGACCCCCTTTTATGGAAGTTGTAGTGATGCAAGAAAACTGAATGGTCTTTGTTGCAGCATATGTTAGCAGTGAAATGATTTGAACAACACAATTTCAATATCTCAAGCTGAATCAAGCTTGAACTAAACATCCAGCAAACAGCAAAAAAACAAGCCAGATAATGCAGGATATTTATAGACTTATGATGATGTGTCCCTTCTGTCCCTGCAGTAAGCCTTATTCAACTGGGACTCATAATGAAACAGTAAAAATCTGAACCTACTTTCTGCAATCATCAATGGAATTATGATTAATCATGGCTTCAAACCTTGAATCCCTGTGGGAATGTTATCTGTTCTTCACTTGAATTTTATCAATTTTTCCGTAACCATCGTAATCCACAGATTTTGCAATCCAATTGGTACTCCAGGAAGCTCAGAGTTAGGCCTTAAAAGGGTCAGGTGTTTCAGAGAAATGTTATGAATCTCTGTTGACCGAAGCACCATCATCAAGTCAATGGGAACAGGCAAACAAGGTACTCCAGGTCATAAGTCTAAGATGATAATAGATAATCAACTAGAAAATGATTTCAGCACTTCATCAATGTGAGTGAAATAGCATCTTCATAGGTCTCATTCACACAAGAATGGGAAGGACCAGAAGTGAACGGTATGGAACTTTTTACGGGGTGTTTACATGACAGTGGATTGATATGAAGTATTAATATATACCTTCCTCCTTAGAGATAGAAATTTGTTGAAGCTCATCAGTATGTTTTCTCACCTTTATGCGTAAACAACCCTATTGTTTAGAGTTTTAGAATTACCTCATGTATAAATTACATGAAAAAAGTCCACAATGTGGAATGGAATGCTCCTCAAAAGTATTCACACAAGGGCTATATCATTCTGTTCTGTTCCGTTCCATTTTACAGCTCACTTTTCAGAGCTGTCTACTTTTGGAATGGAATGAGACAGAACATTTCTATTAGTTCTTGTGTGAACACCTTCAAAAATTCAATTGTTTTCTGGAACAGTGGTATATCGTTCCATTCTGCTCCATTCAGTTTCATTCTTGTGTGAATAGGGCCATAGAGCACTACTTAAAATGAATAACGTGAGTTAAAAGATGAGCCTCATAGGCTTATGAATAGCCAATTGTATTTGATAATGTACTGTAACGCATGCTCAAAGAAGGCAAAGCCAAGGAAAACAATTGTTTATTTAGGCTTCTCTTTGTCCTATTTATAGACACTTAGACCATAACAGTGAAGATTTTGACTTCCTTGCTCTTGAGTCCTATTTTTAGGCATGTAATGAAGCCAGGTCTTTGTTGAAGGTGTTGTGGCGCAGTGGTGTAATCCTCTGACTTTGCACCCAAAACAGTCAGGCAGATTGTGTTTGATACCTGATAGGACCCCATCACATGAGGGACATGACGAGGGGTCACAAACTCAGTTAGGTCTGCTGCATTTCTGTGATCCCAACGCTTGGCACTGAAAAATGCAACTTCACTTTCACCTTCAGGTCACACACATCTCATGAATCAACAATTTCAGTTTTCTTATGATGCGGCATACATATGGAAGGGCAGCAATCTTCCTTTAGCTGCAACAGTTTGAACATATACTTTCAGTACCGTAGAAACCTTATGGGTTTACTATCCGCTTTATTTTAGAATACTGCAAAGTATTCATTTTATTTGATTCTGTGGTCAGTTTTCTTTGACAATAGTTTGCTGTTATAGGGAGCTCTTTGGAAATCGTCCAACTGGAATCAACTTTGACAAGTATGAAGATATCCCAGTTGAAGCTTCAGGAAATGACTGCCCTACACACATTGAATCTGTAAGTATTTACTGATGTTTTATCTTGCAGATCAACAGAGTTGAAAATGATTGTGGCGTATATACACATAAAAAGCATTCCCAAAGAAATTATGACCTTTGTGTGGAGTTTCTTTTTCTTATCTATAGGTCACTTCATTAAAACCTAATGTGCAAGCTAAAATGTTCGAACTTGCCGTACTGTATTTTGAAGAAAATCTTGCAGAGAAAAGACATTGCCGGTTAGAGTACGACTATTCCTGGAAAGCATGAGCATGATTCCTCCTTAAATGATAGCAATTGAGGATACAGTTATCATGATATAAAGTAAATGAAATAGTATGAAACACGGCAGAGATGCCAAGGAAACTATCATAGAGCTAATGTTTGAGAATTTACAGTAGCAATACTTAAATTAGGGTCATTCTTTCACCATGTATACTGAGTGAGTCAAAAGAAATAGTTTAAGTGTTTGGTAGGCTGTTACATAAAAAGTTTGGGGCTGATATTCAAAACTAAATTGTTAATCTATCAGTCAAAGGCTAACTTAGATGGGAAAATATTGTTTGATAAAATCACTCATCATTTAGACCTAGAAATTAGAAAATTGCCTGTAAGGAGCTTGTATGAGAATCAAATATTCCACGTTCCATTCTGGTCCATGATTTGTGTGGCATTGAAGTTGACATTGTAAGTTTCAGAAATGGAATTTTAATTTCAATAGCAAGTAAATCATAGACCAGAATGGAATGAGGAAGCCTTGTTTCCAAACATGCCCCTTACAAGCGTTCTCCCAATTTCTGGGTCCAAATGATGAATGATTTACCAAACAAATTCTTCTCATCAAAGTTAGCCTTTGACTGATAGATTAACATTTTAGTTTTGAATATCGGTGACGTACCTTTTACTCCATAGCCCACCAAACAGGTAAATTTTGTTTTGACTCACCTGGTACATTTTGCTTAAAACCATTCTATTTTAATTTATTTTTTTGCATTTTACAGGTCATTTCTTACAAATGTCTTCATGCTATGTAGACTCATTGCACTTTGAAATTATATTATATATACCTCTATGTTTTATTGACAAATATAGCATATAAGTGTGTATAGTGGACTTTGTATGATGTGCCTGAAAATAGATCATTGTGATAACTCTGAAACAAAGTGCAATAATGTTTGATAGAATTTGCATTATTCTGTCCTTTTTAGTTTGAAGACTGTCCCTTGGGAGAGATCATAATGGAAAATATCAAGGTATTACTTCAAGGAGTCTATATGTAAAGATCATATGAAATCAGTTCCAAGTGTACATAGGCATATAGGCATATAGTTTGAGTAGGCAGGTATCTGACTTGTTTATTTTCTATAGATTTGGAGTAAAGTGGCATTTGTAACCCAACAAAAATTCTTCCATTAAAAATGTCACTGCAAAAAGCAAAAATCAGTCTTAGGCCCTGTTTATATTAGGAAAAACACCTCACCTGCCAGACCCGGGGCTGAGAGGCGAGGTAAATTTCAGCCACCGTTTATATGAGATATTTCACCTCACCTGTCAGCCCCCGGGGCTGAGAGGCGATGTGGAGTAAAGTCTCTCTTCCGTGAAATCAGATCGAACTGACCAATAAGAATCAACAAATAATTTCACTTTACCTCACCATACCGGTAGTGTTTCGTTTATATGGAAAAATTTCACCTCACCCAGGTGAGATCACACCTCTGATGAGGTGGGATTTCACTATACCGGTGGTGTTGCGTTCGTCATGTAAACGCAAAATGAAAATACAGAGGATTCTATGGGAAGGTGGAATCTCACCTCTCAGCCCCGGGTCTGACAGGTGAGGTGTTTTTCCTCATATAAACAGACCCTTAGAGGAAACAGCCCCTAAAGTTGTTCTTTGCATAAACGGTTGCTATGGTTTACTCATGTTTGTGCTCCCAAGATGAACATTTGTGACTGTTTAAAATTTTGTTTTGAGGCTAGAACATGACCAAGGGAGGGCCTCAGCCTTGCTTAAGGATGAATGTAGTCAGTTTGTTATTTTTGCAGTAACATATCACAACTTGACTTGACATGATTTGTGGTTATCATGATGGCTTTACTGCAGGGTATTTCAGAAAAATGCAACTCAGCTTTACAACAAGAAATCTTAAAAGGAAAATGATAAAATTTGACTATATGTAATGTATGCCATATGAAAGCACAGTCTTTCTTCTCTCTAATTATATACAGTTTGGGTGCATTAATGGAATTATTTATCATTTAATTGATATTTTGACAAGTATGGCCAAGTTGAAATGCATTATGCTTCAAGAGCAAAATGAACATTTTTTTTAAGGTAAAAAATTGCAAAATAAATTCTGTTGAAATATTCCAGGCTTAGAATTGCTGAAGGGTTTGCCCTAAATAAGGAAAAAAGGTAAATTCATTCACGTCAGACACATTTATTAAGAATGATAAAATATGCCCAATGAAGGTGGATGAAAATATCTCTTTCCAGCATCTAACATAGGCCAATAACAAAAACATCAATTAAGCATAAAAATTCAATCCAACCAACCTGGATATCATTAGAAAGAAGGAAAATTGTACTTTCAGATGGTAGGCATCAAATTGATTCAATTATCATTATCTGCTGAAGAATTTTGAATGAATGCGGGTTGCGTTTTTCCAAAACACCCAATATAACTGACATCACTATTGTATATTGAATTTTAGCACAGTGGCTATAGTAAACCAACACCTGTGCAGAAGTATGCTGTTAGCATTATCAGAAACAAGAGAGATTTGATGGCATGTGCACAGACAGGTAAATTCTCTTTCACAGTTCAGGTTGGGGCTCAAATAATTGATAAGTTGGGCATAAGATTCTATTGCATGTTGTCTTTGAATTAAATGGCGTGAAATGTTCTCATGCTGCTTTGCAGTAAGATTGCCTTGGAAATCTTTTGATATCTGCCTAAGTTTCAAGGTGGTGGCACTCATTGTAAAAGCTCTATTAAGACCCCAGACGCTTATTTAATTTTAGACATTCTACAGTGTGGGGTCATTAGGTAGGGGGACTTATTCACAAGGTCAAATGACAAGTATATACATGATAGCTTTATCAGTTCTTTTACCCTATATTCGCTGGATTCAACATGCAATTTTACTGTGCTGATATTGAACACAGTTTTCTCCCAACCTAAAACAAAAAACGTTCCTTGTTGCTTTGAAGATCTGAAGTGGCTGTAAATTAATCCCCTGTTTTTGACGACTTTAAGAGCATTTTAGGCATGCCATTTTCCTCACAATTCTTAATTTGGAAAATTTACTGTGCTGAAAAAAATTGCAAAAAGTAGTCCTAATGTAAGGCAGTCTTTTAGTGACAGAACAAGATTTGAAGGGTTTCAATCGGCCGCTTACTCATTTTTCTATAACAGATTCTACTGGGTCACTTTTTTTGGCCACAAGGCACTGGCTAGAATTTCATTAACGGCCCCAGGGGGATTTGGACTTTTTGATTAGCATTGGAAAGAGGCACTTAAAAATTTTCCAAAACACTAGCCATACTGTAAATTTTATTTCTTGCATTTTCTTATTGACCAGGATCTGGAAAGACAGCAGCATTCTTACTTCCAATCATGAGCAGAATTTATGAAGAAGGACCCTATGACCAGCAATATGGTGGTGTAAGTGCTGTCTATCTTCCTCTTATTTTGTTTTGATAGAAAATTGATAAAAAATTCCATTTCAGCCCTGAGGGTATTCATGCTAATTAAATTACTGTGTATTCCCATGCTTCTTCTTGTTGATGGTCAGAGGTCTTGTTCCCTTCTAGGAATGGATGAGATTGAATTCACTATAGCACGCCTGGATGCTGTTGCATACATGTTGCCTTTTGCCCTATGTAGCAGATGATAGAATTCCTTACCAGCTGCTTTTTTGCAAACTCTCCGGGCAAACTTTTTTTGATTTTTCATTTCATTATCATTTCATTTATTTAGGGAGGGTTGTCCTTCAATGACAATTGATTTTCAAGGGGCCCTCCAATAAAAAAGTTCTAATTACAATATACAGAAAATTCAAACCTACATAATAAATAACCATAAAGCTAAAACATATTTACAATTTAACGATACAATATTTACAATAAAAGAAAAGTTAATCCTTAATAGAACTTTTAAAACTATTCAGGGAGGATGCCTTCTTTGACTCAGCTGGAAGGCTATTCCAAAGCTTAGCTCCATGGAAAGAAGAACATTTCGGCCCATTTGCTGATTTTTTCATTGGTAACCTCAAGTCGGTTTCAGTATTACAGAGGTTACGGGAGGAACATTGCAAGTTTTTGGTGAATAGGTTACACAGGTATCACGGAGCCAACTCATTAAGAGACTTGAAGACCATAATCTTAGACTCATAACTAATGAGTTCTTCAATGGTCTTCCAACCCAGCCCTTTGATAAGAGGTCTGCCAGGGGTATCACAGCTGCTGATGAAACTAAGACCAGTATTAGAAGTTAAATGTAGTTTCACAAAGACGTATACCAGCCTCCAAAAACCACTGCCGATAGGATTCCTCGGAGGCTGATATTTGGCCAAGCTGAGCTGATGCCACATGTCTCAATCTTTGTCACATAAAATAGAGCACCATCTAGGAAGTTTCTTTATGATTACAAGATTTGCAGATTTTTACCCAGTCCAACTCACTCCTCCCGTTAAACCTGTGTTATCACTGCTGTCAACTACAGCAGCAGAGTGATGAAATAGTGATGAAAGGGCTCAGTTTTTGGCATCCTGACAAATATTGTTTGAATGAAAGAGAGCAGTTGCCTTCGTTGCTGTAATTTTTTTAGCAAGAGAACCTTGTTATGAGTCGTCTTTTACTTGCAAACTTTGCTGATTTAGTACAGTCAAAGTTTATAAGGAAGACTTGATCGGAAAGATTTTTGTGCTAGATATCATTGAAATATTTTTTGTCCTTTTGCAGCCACATTCATTGTATTTTAAACTCATTTATTTCAGGCTGGTGGTCGCCCTGGAAGACGCAAACAGTTCCCATTTTGTTTAATTCTTGCTCCGACAAGAGAGCTCGCCTCACAAATATATGATGAAGCAAGGAAGGTAGGTTTTACTGACCCATGATTCTTTATTGTTCCTGGCAAGACCAGTAGCCAAAATAATGTGGTCATGCAAGTACTTGTATGATCAGCTTGTTTTGCTTTTTGTTGAGAAGTTATTGGTTTAGAGGTGATCTGTCCTATGCAGATTTGTTCATTAGATTGGCTGCCATTGGATTTTAGTTGTATAGCTTTGAAAAATGATAAACATCCCCATACATAATTTCCAGGTGAAATGAATCATTCATTTTCATCCAATCATGAAGGAAGCATACTACCTTAAACCTAAACTTCATGAACAGGAATACTTGTGCCCTCCGATAAACAATTAATAATGTTCTTTTCAAGAATTAATCATCAGTACTCATAATAGTTTCAAGATGTGAATCATAAATGCAATGAAAAATGATGTTGATCAAGACTTTACAAGTTAAGGTTACGTTTCTAATTGGATTCAAAATGCAAATTGTGAATAAAGAGGAAGCATACAAGGTAGTCTTTGTTGAAAATCTCTTTAACATTTTGCCTCTGCCAACTTTGGTTTCTTGAAGTTTATTTTTTAAACGGAATGTATCTCAGTAGGCTTTTTTCAAGTACAAAACAAGATTGAACTTATCAATTTTTTCTGGCCAAAGTAGAAATTGGTTTTCTGTCAGTTCTTTAGACTTGAAGTAAAGAAGATTTACATTGAGCTGCATGTTCCACACCTCCAATCTGGTGGTAAAGAAAATACAACTACTGTAGGTTGGAAAAATTGATAGAAAAATGCAGATTTCTCTTTTAGTTTGCCTACCGCTCTATGGTGCGACCATGTGTTGTTTATGGTGGAGCAGATGTCGGTGCTCAGATGAGAGAACTGGACCGTGGGTGTCACATTCTTGTTGCAACCCCTGGTCGCCTTGTTGATATGATTCAAAGAGGCAAAATTGGATTAGAGTCGATCAAGTATGTTTATTTTCATTTTCTGATTGTGATTTTCGTGACAATTTTGAAAGTTCATAGTTTCATAGTTTTAATTTGCTACTTGCAGTTTGTCATGAATAGCTAAGCTACCAAAACAACTTTATTAAAAGTTAGTACATCATTACGGGAAATTGATACAATATACAAATACGACACATAGACTAATAAGGACAAAGAAATATATTTGCAGAGGTAATTAGTTAAAGGCAAAGCTCTCTTAGACTATAAATCGAGGTGAAAACACCACATGTTTCAAAAGTATTTCATACAAGTTTGACTTCTTTCATTGAGATTCGGAACAAAGAAAACACTATGAGGAAATTTTGACCTTTTTATATCCGCTTTCTGTAATCGAAACTAGTAATTAATTTCAAAGAAGGATGCTTTGAATTTTTGACGAAAACTGCTGGCAGATGGGCATTTTTTATTTACACCAGAATTTTACTCCAGCATTTAGCTTGCACGTTTTCTTCAGGGTTGCAGAGATATCATTTTTGGTGACTTAGCAGGTTACGGTCAACAAGAATCGAAATGATACATTTGCTACATATTTGGTTGTATGGCCAAGCTGAAAATAAACCTTTTAACCGCTAGGGCAATTAGAACTCTCGTAGTTTGGCCGCACGAGGGATTGCCTAGAATGATAATTTCTCTTTCTTTTCATTAGATTTTTGGTGCTTGATGAAGCAGATCGTATGCTTGATATGGGATTTGAGCCACAAATTCGTGAGATTGTTGAGAAATGTGACATGCCTCCATCAGGAAAGAGAGAAACACACATGTTCAGTGCAACATTCCCAAAAGAAATCCAGGTATGTATTTTTCACTAGAACATATTGAAGAAACGCCAACTTCTATATAGATGGGGTGTTAGGATCATTGGACGCTGCATTCCTCTGCACAGCGCATGTTTCAAAGTGCAGTGCAAAGTTGTAGTGCAGCAGTTTCAATCAATGGTAAAACATAGCAAAAGAAAAACTTTTCGTCATTCTGTGACTTTGTTTGATTTAACACTAATACTGCATTCACACTGACATAGGTAAACCAGCTTTATCTAAACCAGTTTAAATTTCAGCCAATAAAATGACTGGATTTGTTGGATTGACCAAACAGAAGGCCGTATTCGAAAATCTGGTTTAGTTGAAGCTGGTATAACTTACAGTGTGAATAGAGCATAACTAATTTATTATTCAAAGAAAGGACATCCCAAAATTAATTATCAGTATGTTATTGCTTTATTTATAGTGTTTGCACGATGAAGGATTTTTGGCAACCTGTTTTTAAATGTTACTTCACGTTAATCCAGTGGTAAAACAGTAGATTTTCTTTCAAATAATGATGTCATTTTTGTTGTATTTTTCATGTGGAACAGTGCCAATTTAATCAAAGTACCCATTCCAGAAAGACTTTCAAGCGTTTTTTGACAGTGTATTTCCTTGCTTTTTATTTTAGATGCTTGCTCGTGACTTCCTGGATAACTACATCTTTCTGGCAGTTGGTCGTGTTGGGTCAACCAGTGAGAATATCACCCAAAAGGTTGTATGGGTAGAAGAAGTTGACAAACGATCATTTCTCCTTGACCTTCTCAATGCTTCAGGTGAGATTAAATTCCCGATGCAGTTACTTTTTAGTTTTATCAGCTTGCGCTTATTTTTGCTATCTCTTTCTTCAGAGGACGGTAGCTTTTAAAATGTTGCTCACAAGTTCAGATCTCTTTTCTGAAATATGCCGCTTTCCATAAATGATAAATAGATTTCATGGACCTTTCACAGAAGTTTATGAATGGATAGGTTTACGATAATAAAAAAGTAAAATATATATAATATATACAGTTCCTTTGTTCACCCTGTATATTGGCAAATGATGAAATACCTCAAAGGGCTTTGAATTTGCTAGAAATTGTCAGACCGTTAGCCTCAAAACCATCACTAATAGGCCTAATTAGCAATGGGTTGTTTACCCATTTCCAGCCATTTGACCATACTCTTGGGAAGTTTGGGTATTATTCTATTCTCTGCATTCATGACACAACTTTGCATGGCACGAAATTTTATCAAAGGGACTGATCACATTACTTGAAATGGGTGTTAACAAACCTTAGCTGATTTTGTCCATGACCATGTCAAAAGTATAAAGCTTACAGTCACCCAAAAGGGGAGATCATATTGTATCTCCTTTGGATTGATAGGTCCTGACTCATTGACTTTGGTATTTGTGGAAACAAAACGTGGTGCTGATGCCCTTGAAGATTACCTGTACCGTGAAGAATACAATGCTGCATCAATCCATGGTGATAAATCACAGTACGAAAGAGAGCATTCTTTAGCATCATTCAGAAGTGGCCAAACTCCCATTCTTGTTGCTACTGCCGTATGTATATATTTTTTATGTGTATCCTCACTGTTTACAGGCATTCTTTGATGTTTTTCCTGCTATTTTGTGAATTTCAAGCATTGCCTTATGCACGAGATGGGATGGGTGGTAGATGAAAGTAAGGTAGAATGGCTTATTTAATGGCTTGCCGATAAATTTCCAACTTTGTCACTTATAAAATTGTCTGTTTCCATGGCAGAAACTGATTTTATTGAACTGTGAAGTGCATGAATTTTCAGTGACTCAGTTTGTCACACTGTCGCCTATTTAGACCCACTCTTGATACTGTACCCCAGCTAACCCCCCCCTCTCTTCATGTCACAGCAGGTCTGATCATGAGTTCTTCTTAGTGTAGTATGGTATGGATAGCTGAATTATGTGCTAAGAGTAGATACCATGTGTTCTGGTGTAGAAATTCTGAGAAATGGCTAACAACAACATAATTTTTAATTCTTTTGGAATGTTGGAATGTGATATGATGGTCAGGCCAAGTATGTTTTTATCTGAAATCCTGCTCATATTTGAAACTTGAGATGAAAACCGGAAGATGGAGTAACCAAGCTACGTCTCAAAGTGAGCAAACAAGAAGCACCCTAAGCATTTTTAACATTGTATTTTTGATTTGTCTGCACGAGTGCATTGCTGAAACGTACTAATTATGTCTTCATTTATTTATAAATTATTTTTTACTAATTGAGTTGTCAAACATGGATTGTCTTAACATTACTGGATTCGTCGAATCAGGATTTGTCTTTAACATTGTTATTGGATTTGCCACTGATGCCCCATTCACACTTAAAGTTAAACCAGCTTAAATTAAGCCAGGTTGTCGATTAGGGCCTCCTGATTGGTCAATCCAACAAATCCAGTCATTTGATTGGTTGAAATTTAAACTTGTTTAAATAAAGCTGATTTAATCGTGCCAGTGTGAATGCAGTATTGATTTATCAACATGATGCTAATCTTAATTGCCTTGCTTTTTTCCACCCTCGGATCAAATATTTAATGAAGCATTGACTAATAAACTGTTTGTCGTTACACTGGTTATCAAATTTATATTCTTGCTGTGTTGTCCTAAACACGTTCTAAGTATTTTAAATACAAATCAGACCAGTTTATAGATAGAGGCAGACCAATATCACTTAACAAATGCACAGCAAAGATCACTATATTTAAACTCTGTTTGAGCAGCAGGTTCTGGCTTATATGGAGATACAAAGCTATTAAACAGGCAGAATTCCTTATGTGATTCAGATCAAATCAACAGACAAATAAAACTGACTTCCTCTGAAGACCCATTGCTAACCGTGATTTTTGTGCGCCAAATGAAAAGGAAGACAAGGGAAATTTACGCCAAAAAAGGACTTTCAGATTATATAAAGTTGATTTTTGCGCCACGAAGGATCGTGACCAGCAATGGGTCTTCAAACTCACTTCATATCATGTGATAGTCCTGTTGGGGATAATTTCTGTCATAGAAGTTAAGAACTATGTACCATGAAATGCGTGACACAGATAACTATATCAGCTGGTAAGAGGTGATTTCTCAATTGTATTATCTCTTGACCTGAAGTGGGTATAGACAATGTTAACTAAATGTCTCTACTGGGAAATCAGTTGATAGCCGATTTCATATTGTAGGTTGCTGCAAGAGGTCTTGATATTCCCAATGTAAAACATGTGATCAACTTTGATATGCCAACTGATATTGAGGAGTATGTTCATAGAATTGGAAGAACTGGCAGGGTTGGACACACAGGTAAATCAAATTTCGATTTGTGCTGACGTTTTTAGACTCTTCGGTGTGATCACTATTTTACTAACTAAAAGGTAAGAAGTGAATCACGAAAGAAATACAAAGATAAAAGTCAGTGGCATCAGATAGTAAACTTTTGACTTGGAGTCCCCTTTTTCTCTTTGTTTCTTTGATGTGATGATGACCGTTCGATCAACAGAGACTCGTAATATTACTCGGAAAAACCTGACCCTATTTAGGCCCGAACATACGGTTTTCAGGCAGACCAATCATATTGCAAGATTTGTGAGTTACTATGGTGACGGCAACTATGATAGAACTTCAGTTTGATTGAGCAACTGATAGCATTCGGACAAGATTCGAGATTAAAGGTCATGATTCAATTTGAGGCCGTGATTCCATCATTATTTGACAGATGAATGCAGAAGATAGGGTTAACTTTTTTACCGTTTCATTGTGAGTCCCTGTTGAGCAAGGTTTACTGCAAGGATACAAGGGACTCATCGTCGTAAGTCTAATCAAATAGTAAGTAGTATGTACAATTTTTACTGATTTCTTTATTTATCTGCTATCGTTTCAAGCTTTGTACTGAATGTAGCTACCATTACATTTATACAGAATATTCAGTTTTGCAGGGAACTTAGAAGGGATGTGGTCCGTAGCAAGAACTAGAGTAACATCATATACTGAATCATTTTGAGCAAGGATAGAAACCCGCCGTGATCTGCAAACACCATGTCAGTATTTCTGGCTTGTGACTACAGCATGTGGGAGTAGGATATTTGAACAGTACTATCGATAGGCAATCCTTTCGCTGTATTTTCTTTGAAGCTAGTTTGGTTAACCAAGAAATGGACCAGGACAGAAAATTGCATTTTTGTTGAACTGAACAAAGAAGGATCATGTAATAGCGAAAGCCCGGTATTGCGAATTTCCTAGCGGACTGACCTGAATTTCTGGTTCCTTGTAAACAAATTATGTGACTTCACTCAATTTTACAACTCACAATAAGACGTGTCTTCTTTGGTTCCCGTCAGAGTTTAGCATGGCGAGATGGAACTGCATCACAAAAAGCAACGTTATCACATTGGAAAAATTTTAGTTATGTGAATGGATGGAAATCATTGTCATCCTTTTAATGGCAAGGTTTATGGCTGGACAAAGGCAAATTTTTCTCCTAATATTCCATTATCACATAGGCGGATTATTTTCTCTTCAACATTAGGGCTTGCTACCTCTTTCTTCAACGAAAAGAACCGCAATGTTGCTCGTGATCTTATGGATCTATTGGTTGAAGCAAAACAAGAAGTTCCAAATTGGCTTGACTCGATGGCATACCAAGCACAACAACATCTTGCCGCAAAGAAGGCACAACAGAGATCCAGGTATGTAACCGTCAGGGATTAATACTCTCCTTAGTTATTCAAGATTGTACTTAGAAGGTGATCGAACATTGGTCATCAGAAGGCAAAGCCGCAAACTCGGCTTTAGAAAACCATCATACAAACAGAACAACATAGGGTCATAAAGGTGATAGGTAAATAAGGAATAAAGGTGAGCCAGTGATGTAGTTTGAGATTCTGTGTGCAGTCCTTTGCCCTAATAGATTCCAAGAGTTGCAGTAGTGACCTTGATTTTCCAGGAGTCATTGTACATAGTTAGCGTTAGATTTGTGTGACCGAATTTCCCTCTAACGTTTGTGCTCACCAGCCAAAGCTATTTTACTCAAACTCTAATGGTATTCTTGACTCGAAGGGAAAAGTATTTAGCCTTGGTAACCATGGTACGTAAGCCCCTTCACTTGCACCACACTGCTTCTTTGTTACTGTTGCTTATGATTCTTACATGTTATCCATGCGCGGTTGGTTCAGGATCCCGCTTTTGAAAATGAAATGACAAATCTTTCAACAGCTGTGTTATGTGCCTGATATATGGTTCAATAAATGCAGCATAGTATGGCAGAGCTTACTTTATTTTCTCCACACACAGTGCTTGTAATCAAATGTACAATTCTGCTGAATTTAAGTGCACATTAAATTCGAAGCGTAAGGCCTACACTATGTAACGTTTGCTAATTCAAGCAGAAGTAATGATACGTTTTATACTGTTGAACATTTAGTTGATGAAGAACAATCTGGCATATAGTTGTAAGTTATTACAGGTACCGAAACTGATCTTTCGATACCTTTAGGAAAAACTAACTATGGACAAAAGGGCTATGTCTTTCCGTGGACCGAAGCTTTGGAAGACAGACACCATCTCTTGTCACCTCTAAGAAAAGAATCAAATTTTTGTATTCTGAAAACGGTTTTGCCACAGCCCCCTGAAAAGCAGTTATCATGAACTGACGGGGCTACCGTTCCTAGATAATTAAAGATAGAGCGAAATGAAATGAACATCTTGCCGAGACACAAGTTCTCGTTCAAGTCTTGCTTTTTGGAATCTTTCGTTCTTGAAATCTGAAATCTGTTTATAATTTATGTACATTCTCCAGAGTTTTCATTTATCTGCAGTTCTGTTTCGTTTGCATGCCGCTCTGTGAGTCATATTTATATAATGATTAACCTGAAGATCAAACAGTCATAATATTTGTATTCCTAGTGTACTGGAATGCTGTTTCAACTATAACTTCATTTCTCATTTCCCCATTTAGATATGGAGGAGGTGGCAATTTCGGGAGCAGGGATTACAGACAGTACCAAAACCGTGGAAACCAAAACACTGGTGGCTTCAGAGGTGGCCATGACCACAACGCAGGATTTGGTGGAAACCGTGGCTTCAACAGTTATGGCGGAGGAGGCCCTGGCTTTAATAGTTTTGTCCAGCATTCCCAGCAGAATCAGCATTTTAATCGCGGGGGAGCACCGAACGTGCGTGCCAATGCTGCTAATGATTGGTTTGATAACTGAGCTGTGACTGTTAAGGTATGAGCCCTCAGAACAAACAGTATGTTCCTTTACATTATTAGTCTATAGTTAAAGAGGTTTATGTTCATCATATGCGGGGGATATGGAGCTTGTTTCATGTGCGAGGTGGAATTGTGTAATGTATCGTAAACTAAACCTTATTGATGTTGTCAGTAAGGCCATCAGATGGCTCTGTCGTTACGTAATTCTGCAATGGTACGGAGAGATCCCGTCTGGGCGGAAATGAAAAGGTCTTCTCAGTGGCTGCAGACCCAAAGATGTATTTGCGGGCATTATACAGCAGTGGCCCAAAGCTTTTTTTGCCTTTTTGTAGCTATGTTTCTCTGTAACGGAGAGAAACCTGTTTGCCCATCGGGACATGAAACCTGTTTGCCTAAAAGGACATTGCCATATAGAGTCTCTGTGGAAAACTATTGAGGCCTTAGTACAAATTTGAACTATTTAGCACAATGATCTGAAGCGAGTCAGAGCTGTGAGCACCTCTTCGTACAGTTGTAACATACCCAAGGCACACTGCTATCTGAAAGTTTTAGTTGTTAAATGATGATCATACAGTCGTTGGGAATACAATGCAAGATCGGCCAATGGAAAGTGTAGCGGTCTCTCTCTGCCTTGTTGAATTATCAGGCCATGATAATACATACCTGATGGGACGCTGAAGGAGTCAATTTAGTACCATTATTTGAAGGAGACCCAATTTATTAACTCGCTTTGTATTCCCAATAGAGACTGTATCATCTGTAAGAGAAGAACTTGCTTTGGATTTCTCTTGTGGTATCTTAGTAAAATATTATAGGCTGTTTAACAGTAAGATCTGAATGATTCGGGTCTTTAAACGGCCTTATATAGAATTTATAGATATGTGTCTTTGTATCTGATCGTTCGGGTATTAGATTTTGCTGTGCGATAATGATTGCTTTCTATTCGTAAAATGCTATGACAAGTCTAGTGCCTTGTCTGTGGCCACTAATAACGCATAACAAATTTTTAGAACAAAGTAGGAAATAGATTGTTTTAGCGAGGAGTCTGTCTAGAGTTTGTTGACAAAAAAATTTCGTCGACTTTTCAGTTTCAATTAAAAAGAAATCAGTGACAGGAACGGAAATGCAAAATTTAGATTAAAGGTAATGTGTCCATATAAATACAGTGCCTTTGCCACTTTGCGTGAAATTTTATATGACCATTTTGAAAGTTGTGCCCATGAGTTAGCCAAATTTGATATCAGAAGACTTATCCCTTACTTGTGATTGCGCTTCCAGAGCTGAACCAAAGTAGGGTGCCTCGTTTAGAAATTCAACCTTCATTTTCATGTGATGGCACAGGTTTAGATTTAATCATTAGTTAAATTCTACCAATCACAGGGCGCTGTTTGAAGCTCTTCATCAGCATCTTGTCAGGATGTTTTGACACAGTGTATACGTGGCTGTACTTACATAGACACATTACCTTTAACCTACTGACATGTTTTGGTAATATCTTGTTAAATTTTGTCTAGTGGTAAGCCTTAACAATTCTGCCTAAATGAAGACGAATGTGGAATAACTATTCTCATAAATCTCATACGACTAATGCTAACGTGCGAGAAGTCACTACAGAGTTTCTATTGAATTGAATACCCAGTTAAGAGCCTTGCTCCCAAGATGAAGTAAATGTGCCAGAAAATTTGTCTAAATTTGAGAGAAGGAGAAAAAATTCTTCCTATTTTCACTCTGAGGAGAGATCTTCGAATTCATAACTACTCTGACATTTTTACCATTTTCTGAAGCCATCGACTCATTTGAATACAGTAGAAATCCGCATATAAGAACCTGTTAGTTAAGAATCTACAGGCTGAAATTTTTAAATTAGACCCCCATTGTGCAAGAACCCATTCAGCCTGAAATTTGAAATAGGTTCTTATTTATAAAGATCATTCAAAACAATATTCTTGTTATTATTCAGTGTTGTTAATTTAGTTTTGATGTTCTTTATGGGAAATAGAGTATGTCGACATCACTTGGGTTCAAGAGGTCCGATATTCACAACAGAACTTTGTAGTCGGATCAAAAGTTTTCATATGATCTAATGAGAAGCTTTGAAAGCTTTCATTGGATTTTATAAAATTTCTGATTCTTCCACAGACCTTTTTTGTGAATAAGATGTTATGAACTCAATTGCTGTTAACTGAAAGTAAATAATAAGCTTGAACTTTGAATCTGAACAAAAGAAATCCCTGAAAGCCCTGACTAAAATAAGAGGCAATTTAAGAACCTGAACAACCACGTTTCCCACGATTACCCAACATGTAAGAACCTAGTCAGGCTGACTCGTAAAATTGTAGGTTCTTATACGCGGGTTTTTACTGTATTCCAAAAACAGGTTAAGATATTTGTGCAAGGTTTGATGTATGATACTTTGCGGAATCCGATAAGGTCTTCTCGCTAAACATGACGATTTGGTAAAGGACTGTTGAGATTTGTTATGTTTTGAGAACGATCCCTCGTACGTACCGGATGATCCAAACGAACTTCACGAGCTAGAATGCACATAGTTTCCTGAAACCAAATGCTATGAGGGCAAGCAAGGTATCTGCATGTAGCTAAAAGGCTCCGCTACTTTTTGAGATGTTGCTTGGTCAGTTTAAGCTATACATACTGTCCGAAAAACAGTTTCAAAAATTGAATTAAAATTTGTTCATTTCGCGGACTGTCCCCTCTTTTTCCAGTGGATGTTTCAGAAGATGTGAAATGACTAAACTCCAAAGTTGCTTTGGAGCACGAAAGTTGCAGGAGGAACAGATGCCAATGATTTTGCAAATCAAAAGTTCCCCAGACGAATTCATATCCATCGCAACCCTAAATTTTCTCCAAATGGTGACTTGAAAATGATGGCGATTAGATCACTCAAAATGAAGAATCCGGATTTGAAATTTTCTTTTCATCTGGTTTTTCGGATGGTAATCATAGCTTGAAATAATCATGTAGCATCTCAAAAGATAGACAAGGCTTTCAACTAAACTACGATAAAGTTTATGACACAATTTATTTGACAACAATTGTTGATTTCAGAGAGCTATCTCTGAGCTAGCAGGTGAAGTTTTTTTTGTCTTATACGGTATGTATAATATATACTTATGACATAAATCCACGTTATTGTTGCCACCTTCACTATTCAATGATGCGTTCGTCCAAACTTGCATGAGCAAATTGGAATGCAGTCTGTAGGTGTTAGCAGTGACTACTACGGATGGAATAGGTTTAGATTTAGTCATTAGTTTAAATTTCAATCAAGAATTATGTAGCCCACGCATAGACCCATTATTTTAGAATATTGGGACTACGCCTAGGCTATGAAGTATGTTGCTTCAACTCCAAATCGTACAGCATAACTATGCACACTTCTATTTGACCAAATGCATTTCTCTATTGCATTTGATGATTCATGGTCCTTGCGGTCGTAATTTGGTTAAATCGAGTAGACACTATCTAAAGCAGCTAAGAACTATCATCTTCTCAAAATTGATGCCGGGTGAGATCTTCAACAAAGCAAAGTAACTAGCGCTGAAAAAATAGTTGTTGTTTACCAGACATCGATTTTGAGAGGCTGAATTTCATTTCAAACCTGATTCGCTTGTTTTGAGATACCCGTATGGATCACTAGCATAATGTCAACTTGTTTTGCCCCCGTCCCCGTTGGTTTCACCCCTCCCTTTCTGTTGGTTTTATCATTTTATTCTCATTCCACATTACAGCCAAACTTGAAATGCTGGAAGGTTGGCAGGGGATCAGTCAGTGCTTGTCGATTTGTGTATTATGGGTGAAACATCACTTTTCAGTAAAAATGATCCTAAACCTTGCACACTCATGAATAGTCATTTCAGCTATTCTGAAAAGAAACCGAATCGAACAGTCCTTTTATGCATCTTGTAGAATTTTCGAATGTGAGCAATAGTGGTAGAGGCTGCTACGCCACTCGATTGAGCCTTTTGTGTAAGACAGAACAAATATCTCTTTGTAACGGGTGAGTCAAAAAGTTTATGCCTTTGGCGGGCTATGGAATGAAAAGTATGTGGCCGATATTCAAGACTAAGATGTCAATCAATCAGTCACAAGCTAACATAAATGATAAAATGTTGTTTGGCAAAATCACACATCTTGAAGACTCAACAGTTAGAAAGATCTCTGTTAGGGGTTTGTATGGGAATCGAGAATAGACCTTTTAGCTATTCTAAAAAGAAAGTGGATCGAACGATATTTCATTACATTTAGTACAATTTTCGAATGTGCACAATGCTGATAGAAGCTCTAACAACACTCAATCGAATCTCGTGTATGAAATGTATAAAAATATTGCTCGATCCAGGCTCTTTTGTAGATAGCTAAAACGTCTATTCCACGTTCCATTCTGGTTCATAATTTATGTGGCTTTGAAGTTTGACTTTAATGCAATAGACCTTTTAGCCATTCGGCAAAAGAGACTGGATTGAGCGTTATTTTTATACATTTTTATTCGCGACGTTCGTTAGAGCTTCTATCAGTATTGTGCAGATTCGAAAATTCGACAAAATGTAGCAAAATACCGTTCGATTCTGATTCTTTTCAGAATGGCTAAAAGGTCTATTGTCCGTTTCGGAAAGAGAATGGAATGTCGAATTCTCGTTCCCCGAAAATGCCCCTCTCCAGCATTTCCCTAAACTTTGGGTATAAATGGTGCGTGCTTTTACCAAACAAAATTTTCTCATCTAAGTCAACCTTTGACCGAGAGTAAAACAATTTAGTTTGAATATGAGCCGCATAGTTTTCATTCCATAACCCGTCAAATGCATAAATTTTTTGGCTCACCCGGTAGAATAACTAAAGGGTCCATTAGCAAATGCTTACCAAATTTGTAAATACCAGCCAGGATACTCCCATGAAAGCCATTTCAACAAAACAGTTTACAAACATCAACATACTCACCTATAATGTGTCTTTAGCAGTCTCAAGAGTAGCTTTATTTTGTTTGAGATCCTAGATAGCTTCTCAAAACTCGGGAACCAGGTTGTTAGGGCTTAGAACAGCTGTTCTCATACCGGCTACTGTAGTGTCGCCGTATACAGGTAATCTCCCATTGCGATCACTTGCTTGTTCTTCGTCTGGTCATGTCAATTTGGCAAACAACCCAGACGTGTTACTTCATCTTTGCTATGAAGTGTGTTTTGGAAGGTCTACTTTTTTTGAAGCATTGAATTGACAATGAAGCCAGTGTAAGCAAGGAATGTGATGATAATGGGTGGCGATCCATATACTGCGATTCACTTGAAGAGTCATTGTCACCCCAGTGTCCTTTGCGAGCACGCTAAAGTTCCATACTGTTTGAAGATCAAATTTCGCGTAAGCGGAGACCATTGATGCACACCGCAGGACTCGAAGTGATTAAAAAAAGTTACTGCAGTTAAACCGTTCTATCGTTTCAACTATTAAGGCCCATCTCCACTTCATCCGCAAATCGCAAATCGCATGCGATCCTTTGTTTGAAATTCACATGCGAACGTTCACAATTCGATTTTGACCTGTTCGCATCATCATCATCATCATCATCATCATTAATTTATTTACAGTAGGCTAAAAAGTTTTAAAATAGCAACATTACTGCTAATTAAGGCCTACTAAAAATTAGGGAAAAAAAAATTTCTTGCAAACGTTCGCATGCGAACCATTAGGTCGGATCGAGGCAGCTAATTAGAAAACGACTTTACAAAACAAAGAGACAAAGACTGCTTGCGATATCGAAAGGAGACAGATGTCATTGGCTGAATAAACAATCGAAGTTCGTACGATTCAGTTTCTACTGTATATAGGCGTTTGGAATTCGGAATTTGCAAATCGCATTCGTTTCACGAATTGTGATTGCAGTGGAATTGAGCCTTTACACTGTAGATATATAATGTGCCAGCAATGACCCTGGGCAGCAATGACTCTTCGTCTCAATTTCTTTCATTCACTCGTCATCTCGCACTTTACTTAGTCATTATTCCTCGCTTCATTAAGAACAGTTAGGTTCATGCGTTTAATTATATAAACTATTATTGCCCTTGTTATCCCGTTGGATTTATTTTTGCGAAGATCAAACAGTGGCAACTTAGACACACTTGTCTGAGCCAGCAGGCACTGTGCTTGTAGATATTGTGGTTATATGTGATCACGCTCAGAATTGCTGTAATCTGGGTTTGTTTCGACTTGAAGGGAACAAGCAAAAGTAAATAAGTATGTCTATAAAACTGAGAAAGGAGACACGCAAACACAGCATTGTTTCCATGGCTATGCTTTTTCATGGCACGTGGCCAGCTTCGTTTTCAGTGAGATGTATTTCGAATTTTTTGCGCATTGCAATTGCAAGTGAACTATTTGCAGAAGCCCTTCAGTGAGCCATTGTCACCCAAGTGTTATTTGTTGGCCCGCTACAATTTTATACTGTCTCACAATCGAATTTGGCCTAATCGGAAACAGTCGACCACTTTCACAATGACGTCAATTCTTTTGAAATTCTTCCATGAATATCACTTGCCTCGATATCATGTTGATCTAAATCTCAAAAGCGTGCATTGCTCTTGAACAAGTAAAATTTCTGAGGCCACCCTGGTTATTGAATTGTGAAGTTTCTATCCATGAGAAATTTGCTAAAAGCTTGTTGTAGAATTTCAACAGAGCATCATTTTTGGAAGTTTTTTGAGCTATAAAAGTGACATTTACTCTTCACGGATTCAAAAAGCCAATATGACTGAACAATCACAATAGTAACGAATATTTGGTGAGAAAGATCCTTCAGTATAAGAACAGTATTTGACACAGTTTATGTTCCGTTAGCCCTTCAGTCCTAGAGAGTTGTGTTGCGAACCGTTAAAGTTTAAATGCATCAGTTCTTAACAATTTCTTTCATCTATGTGATAGTTTTGTTGATCAGGAAATATCTAAGAATTGAAATTTTAATGGTTGTGCTGACTCAAAATGTTCTCCAAATTCCGCATTGCTAGTGATAGCATTATTCAGTAGATATCTGTCTCAGGCTGCCTCGGGAATTTTGCCTGTTTGGTGAATTATTATGCGAAAACAAACCCGATTTGAACATGCAAGGCCCCAAAATCTTAGTTGAGATTTCATCTTTTCGAGAAACTGAAAATAAAATTTTTTAAATCCAAGGCTCCTTCGCAGTAACCGCTCAAACACTGTTGCTTTTTTGGGACACCTTGTAGAGGCTGTACGAAAGCTTTATTTAGCATCTTGATGCGCAGTGGTCTGTTATTATTTCGCTTGTTGCCCGTCTTGTTTGAATGACTCGTCAAGCAGATTCTTCTCTCTCACAGTGCCAAACCGTTGCCACTATAAAATGTTGGTCTCTATGTTAAATTGTTGCCGATGTTCTGTTAACTATGGACGAGGCGATCGTATCGTAATTCACATGTTTTCTCGCATTCTTTTAGCGTCAAGACAAATTAACATAAAGTCACCCTAAGGGCTGCTTTATCCCATTTGCTCTGACGTAGAATTGCACGATAGCCTTTACCAAATACATACCTGGTGAGCCAGAACAAAAAAGTTCCCACTTTTGAAAATTTATAGCACCAAGAGTACTTTGCAGATTTGAATTATTCAAATTCTAGTTAAAGGGCGAAAGACTGCAGTATTTTTGTGAATTTTCTCGCTGGCTTACCAGCACTAGAAGTATCGGTATATTCCACTTTATAAAACTTTCATTTTTGCAGATTTGCTTAAAAGGGACTGAAACATTGATCAAACTGTAAGGCCTCTCCTTACACAGAACAGTACGCTATGGGCGTTTTATCTCTCTCAAGAGTTATACGACATCAGTTTTCAAACAAGTACTAAAAGATTTTCAATTCCATGGCAATAAATGTGGAGAGGGTATCTCTTACCCATGAAAATTGCATTCTTTTTCTTGATCAGTGCGTGGAGTCCTTTATAATTGGATCAATGTTTTAGGCCCTTTTTAATCATTTTGCAAACAATTAAATTTTTGCAAAGTTGAGCTTATCTATATTTCTAGTGCTCGTGAGACAGCGATAAAAGTCACAAAATATTTTGAATCATTCAGATCTGTGCAGTATTCTTGATGCTATGGATTTTCAAAAGCGGCAACTTCTCTTGGCTCACCCGGTAGTTGCAATGGATAATAGAAATTACAGCTCGAATCAAACGGAGACCCCTTAAAAAGTAGGAAAAAATAGCATAGAGATCAAATCTTTCAAATCTTTAAAAAGGTGGGTGTAAAATTGTATCGCATTTTTCTTTGAATTTAAATGCTTGAAAGAAACTTTGAGTGATTTGCTGTAATTATGCCGTGGCAATTGTTTGATATCTTGAGTATTTTCAAAATGGCGGCATTTTCATTATTTTTGCAAGAATTCATTGAAAATTTTGAAGAAATTAAAATGATCGCAAATTTTAAATTATTCAAGGGAAATCGATATAATCTTGAAGAAAACCATAGTTTATGAAGGTCTACAATATGGTTGCAAGCATAAATCAGTAGCTCTTCTGGTTTAGGATTTAGAAATTTTATGACGTCACAGCCTCAGAATTAATAACTGGCGCCATTTTGAAAGTAATCAAGGTATCAAAAAATTTCCACGGTAAATTTACAGAAAATTATCCAAAGTTACTTTCAAGCACTTTAATTCAAAGAAAAATTTCATAGAATTTTACACCCACCTTTTAAAAGATTTGAGCTCTATGCTGGAAAAAATTACACTTATTTGATCTTCTGCTAGTAAGAAACGGTGAACGTGGCATCTGCGATCATGCAATGAGGAATGAACGATGCGCCTTTGCGGAGAAGAAAGGAAAGAGCAGAGTAGAAAAAATGCGGAGAAGATAGAGAGGAAAGAAAGAAGCCATCTTTCTTTCTGTCCTTTCTCCTCCGCAATTTTCTACCTCGCTCTTTCCTCTCACCTCCGCAAAGACGCATCGTTAATTTCCCATAGATCCATAGCAGATGCCGCGTTTCGCCTTGTCTTACTCGCAGAAGACCAATTTCATGTAGCTTTATCCCACTTTTTAAGGGGGCTCCCTGTGCTCGAATCCTTCTCATCTGCTGGTATCTCGCCGATATTTAGATATTACAACGTAACGTTGGGACCCAGTTCACCAAACGGTAAACAAATCTGATTTGCATTTTAACCCCTTCGCCTTGCGCTGGCTTAGTGTGCAATCAAGAAAGTGGAAGCCGGCCATAAGCACATGCGTTTGCATGTGGATTACGAAACGTCCATTCTTTGTCATTTATGTTTAGTTACACTTTTATCACCAATTATATTATAGCCATTTGTCTAATTTAAATTTGCCACGTGTGGAAGCGTACCATTGTGCAAGATCCCCTCCCATTAACATCCAACTGCTTCAAACTCTCGTACACCTATTTAGTAATCAGTTTCCTCGATGATGAACTATTGATCGAATCCTTCGCATGTAATTTGCCTTATTGTTACCTTTTGGCACCAAATGCTTCAATAAAGTGGTACCATTATCAAAGAAGAAATCGGAAAATTTCTAAGGTACTTCTGACACAATAAAGTCGGACAGAAGTTAGCCCGAAACTTTTGCCATCGAAAATTTATGGACTTTGTTTTATTGGCGCTTGACATAAAGTCCTTGCAATTGTATTCAGTTCAATTCAAATCCTTCACAGAAATTTCATGCCGCACTGTTTGGCGTCGGAAAACCAGTGTCCGAAGATGGCAAAGTAGAGCTGGTTCCAGCATGAAGATACAGAAAAGCTAGCTTGTGCGATGGTTTTTCCACATATTTGTGCACAATTATTTTTACACATACGACGGCGGAAATTTTCAAATGCTTGTCCAGTCAGCTCCACCTGACGGTGAGCGTTGAATTGGCATGGTAGACAACAGGCGGCAGAATCAAAACTGAATGACTTAAAACCTGTTTGGATCATTTGATTCAGTTCCTTGAGGAAGGATACCGAGAATTTTTAATCAATTCATAGATTCGTTTGTATATGCCAAGCACACCGTCGACTGTGTTTAATTTTCGACTTAAATTTTTACTGTTTGTTTTCGTGGAGATTTGCTTTTATTTATCTCTCGCAAAATTAATGATGTTGCATTTACTTACGACTTCCTGCAAATTTCTACATATGCTTATTGCAATTCCCTAGTCAAGATAAGTAATTGTTACATGAGTAGGGTACTTGTATACCTTACTGTATTTCATAGTTCTCAATAATGGGGGCATCATACGTCGTCGTTTTTTATGTCTTATTTCCTGCTTAATTTCATGGGGGTGCATTATAGGGGGTCTGACATCCGCATCGCCGCACCTTTTTGCCCTGATATCCGTTAACCGCACAATTTTTATGGCAATATCCTTAAACGCAGCAATTCCCGTTAAAATAGAGATCCTATGACAAAACAGTAGCCTGCATTGAAAGAAGGCCGCTCGTTGATGCTGCAATTCGGACCAATTTCTTTAAAAGGAACACCCGTTTAAAACAGTGCTTATAATTGATTCAGAAGCTGTTATTGGAGCAAGTCATTTTAAAATTTGTGATCAATACGTACAGGCACTTCAATTAACAGCCTCGTTTTACAAATTATTCAAAATTCTTTCATAAGAAACTTTAGAGGCGAAATTCGGATTTAGAACCAAAACTTTAGTCTACAGTAAAGTCCCGCCTTTAAGAAACTCGTTTCAGAAAAACAGCCTGATTGGTTTCTTATGTTAGAATATATTTCCTCAAAGCAGGGTGTGTATACCATGGTATAAGAAACACTTTTGTATTCCAAACAGCTGTCAAAATTGTTAAGAAAACGTTTTTTAAATATGCACAGTTGAACAAGAAGCTGATAGTTTGGGTCAGTACTGAAAGTGTCTTGAAATTATAATAATTTGGGCTTAAAACTTTCATTCTTATTTCTAGAGAACTGAGACTTATTGGAGCCATATTTAAATATATGCCATAAAATATTACTTATGTACCATTGTAAAAGAAACTGAACATGAATCAGCCTGGATAGTTTCTTGTAGATAGGTATTTTATTTACCAAAATCAGGCCTGAGTTTCTTATAATGCAGTTTCTTAAAGGCGGGACTTTACTGTAACTGTGAGTTTTCATGTTGGTAGCGGTCGTAATATTAATTTTATGGCGATGTAAAGTTTGAAAATCTGTAAGGGATTTGACCGTGAAAATGACTCGAGGTGCAAAGTTTCACCCCCAACGATCTTTCACGGTCAAATTTCTTATGAATTTTTAGCTTGAAGACATGTAACTAGACTAAAGTTTGGGTGCTAAATCCGAGTCTTGGCTTGAATTTCCTCAAATCGAGGTAGAGTCTAGCATCCTGATTTTTTAAAGTTGTCAGGTTATGGTAAGTTTTGTCTACATTACCATTTCCCGCCTAATGTTTGTGGTATCGGTCAGCACATGAAAAAGAAACATACGATAAATCTTCGGAGAAGGACGATTTTCAAAAACTTTTCATTTACAGATAGCTTTCTTCTCTTTACAAAAATATAAATCAAATCTGCAGAGTCGCAAGCTGAAATAGATTTTTTTCAAAATGGAGGAACAAAAAACGGATAGAAATGAAAACGGAGAAGTTTGGACGTAGCCTCAGACAAGGGGGGGGCAATTCTTGGTATCCTCAGCAACAAGCTTGCCTGCTTTGCTTGACAGTGCTGTGTTAGGAGCGGAAGTACATGAGATTGAACAGAGGAAGTTTATGATACACAGTCTCTTGTTGCCACTTAAAGGGAATAGACACAGCTATATCTCGTAACTGCTATAAATAGGCCAGAGAAACACCCACAAATCCATTGTTTCTTTAGCCACACAATGAAGCCGGATGCATCTAAGTTGCTGAGTACGATAGGTTTTATTTTTGACCTGGCCCGGGCCAGCTTTTACCTATGTCGATTCCCTTTAATGACATTTTCTAATGTATATGTGTGGTGATGACTCCAGGCTCCTTTCATCTTCTGCACTTAATTGTCGTAGGGGTCCTATGGCTCTAGGGTCCGGTTCTTACATCGTGCCATTACTCCCAGCGACAACGTCAGGAAATTGGTAACCCTCCGCAACCTTGAAAAATCGATTAGGTTCCGCGTCCTTGCGGTGAATTTGTTTCCACGTCCTCTCTCCGTGGCTTATCCAGCGCATTGTCATCAACAAGATTTTCATTCCACCGTCTTACGAAACAATTAGCCCAAATGGCATGACCACTGTATTCAATGTCGTTGTTATTGGCGACGACCATTCTATTCTATTCAATACTCGGATAATCCCACACTTCCACATTCAGGAATCAAGTTTTACGGCGCATTCTGTGTTTTCATACATGTCTTGAATGACATGCAAGAATTGAATTTCCCTGAAATTCCTTTCATTTGGAGTTTGTAGAATAGGCCATTGTGCCAAACTGTTTGAAAAGCTTTTGCAAGTCTATGAAAGCTTTGAGCGCTTTTCGATTGGATTCATCTGTGACATGTTTGTTAACCAGCGTTTTCAGTGTCAGAATGTGGTCTGATCATAGGTAAAGGTCTGATGTACGACAGTGGAACGACAGTTTTCTTAAAATCCAATTTGACTTTTATTGATGAGGCTTGTTTTGTGAACAAATGTTTTCAGGCGATTGTGAAGTACAGTAGAATACAGAACAGTCTTAGCAATGTATTACCTACACATTTGCCATGGTAATTATTCGGGTCTGATTTGCTACGCTTTTTGTGGATAAGGGTATTAGTCCTTGGCACCAGTTTTTTGGTAGCCTTCTGTTTGATATAAAGACATCAAAAGTTTTGCATAAAAGTTGTTGTAGTTCTAGTGTAGAATGAATCTACTAAAACACCACTCCAATGGAACACCAATCAACACCAGTGGAACACCAATGAACATCAGTGGAACACCAATGAACCAATGAACACCAGTGGAACACCAATGAACACCGAGTCTGTTAAATGGCGTGCCCTACGTGCCCTCGTGCCTTCGATGTTGGCGTGCCCTCGTGCCCTCGTGCCCGCGTGCCCAAATTTTCGGCGTGCCCTCGTGCCTTCCATGTTGGCGTGCCCTCGTGCCCTCGTGCCCGCGTGCCCGAATTTTCAGCGTGCCCTCGTGCCTTCTATGTTGGCGTGCCCTCGTGCCCTCGTGCCCAAATTTCTGGCGTGCCCTCGTGCCATCGATGTTGGCGTGCCCTCGTGCCCTCGTGCCATCGATGTTGGCGTGCCCTCGTGCCCTCGTGCCCGCGTGCCCAAATTCTTGGCGTGCCCTCGCGCCTAAATTTTCGGCGTGCCCTCGTGCCTTCGATGTTGATGTTCAGGACACTCTTGAGGGATGTGACCCTTGAAATGTTTCTTGAAAGTTTGAAACTTAGTGATCCTTTTTTTCTAAATTTCATCCGAGAAACCTGAGCAGAGAATTTGAAGTGAAAATTTTATAACATGGATAAAGTTTTGTAGAGACAAAACTCTACGGAACTTAACAACAAGCACACGTGACGGTATCTAATAAATGATAGGGACATTAACGGCTAGGCTGCACCAACTAAAGGAGATAATTTAGGATAACACGTGGTAAAGTGGACTATTTTGGAAGTTTTTTAAGGATACGCAGAAGAGACTGCAGCTGAGGGCAAATTTTTCAACTTTGTTTTGAAATTATGTCCTTTGGTAAGTTTATCCAGCAAAGACGTTTTTGAAATCTTTTTCCACTGTCTTACAAAAGAGGTTTCTCTGGAGACCACTTCGCTTAGTTCATTTTACCCCGACACGGGGTACAGTGAACTACTGAGCAAACTTTTCAATAAAACCAATCAAATACCAGGGGAACCTGGAATCGTTATTCACTTTGTGACTCTAAGCAATCCTTTGCATGTCAAAACCAAAAAATCGAATAAAATTAAAAAGTGAAATGGTGGCCTATGTTGAGAAGAATCTTTGCAGAATCAATATATTTACCAAAAACTATTTTTGGGTACAAATTTGAGTCACATACTGAATACAAATCGATCGATAATCATGGGAATACACTTAAGAAAATGTTATATTGCATATAGATACCATATCACCACGGAGAGAAACACTTTTTTCGAGGTAGTTCACTTTACCCCGAAACTTCTCCCTGAGGTAAAACCAAAACTACAAAAAAATCTTACGCAGTTATCAAGCTCATGGTTATGACCATCTATCTTTCCTGTATCGATATATATCCTTGTTTCATCAAATCAAACAGAATTCTTGGATCTGTAACAGCATTTGTAAATGAAGGTCAAGCCTTGAAAGTACCCCCGTAGTTCACTTTACCCCGTCTTACCCTAATCATCACAGAAAAAAATTGAAAATTGCGAGCACTTAAAATGCAGGGTACGTGGTGCAGTCGTCAAAATAAGTGAAAAGTCGTCAAGTTCATGTCAGATGTTATCTATCGTTTTAAAGCAACACAGGCACGAGGGCACCACCGAAAATTTGGGCACGCAGGCACGAGGGCACGAGGGCACGCCAACATTGAAGGCACGAGGACACGCCGAAAATTTGGGCACGCGGGCACGCGGGCACGAGGGCACGCCAACATGGAAGGCACGATGGCCCGCCGAAAATTTGGGCACACGGGCACGAGGGCACGAGGGCACGCCAACATGGAAGGCACGAGGGCACGCCGAAATTTTGGGCACGAGGGCACGAGGAGATTGAAGGGCACGCAGGGCACGCGATTTAACAGACTCATGAACACCAATGAACACCAACGGAACACTAATGAACACCAACGGAAAACCAATGGAGCACCAATGAACACCAGTGGAAAACGAGCGAACACCAATGTTAAAGGATAGGAATCACCAAATACGAACAGAGTTTGATGAAAACATGAGAAAATTCTTGAATGCAAATAAATGTGAATTAAAACAGACAATTTCTTACCAGAAAACTAATTTAAACGGACTGCTAAATCGATGCGCAGTACATGTAGCTACTTGGGTCCAAGTATGGTAGCAAGTTTCCGAACTTTAGTGGACAATCTAATCATTTTCTTATGTTATCTCATCTATATAACCTAAATCAGTTGTCAAAGCTAGTTTCCAGGTAGCTAACTAGATCTCGAAGTAGGTATATGAACGAATGCGATTAATTTAAAACTCTACATAATACAAGTGCAATCTTGAAGAATTCTGAAGGATCAAAAGTTCTTGCAGGGGAAAAGCATCAAATACAGAAGCAAATTTTCAGACGCTATTGGGACACCAACCCCTATGCTTGTGTAACAAAGTACAATTCGAGTCAGGGCTGACTATTTTGAATTCAGCTGAAGCAGGAAACTTCCAACCATGGTTTACAATGTATCTAAAAAAGTTTGTTTTTCGGCCAATGTAGGACTGATCTGTGACAGTACCTTGGGGCCCTCGTTTCTGTGCTGATCAAATCAGAACTGGATAAGAGTTATAAGGCTATTTTGGTGCGGCTAGCTCGGTATTACAAACATTTGCTTGGAATCGTTGTTTTGCTAGCCTGTGTTCCAGTTTTTCTCCACAAGAACTTTTTTCCTTTTCGAAAATTTGCATTATTATTATTATTACTATTATTATTATTATTATTATTATTATTATTATTATTATTATTATTATTATTATTATTATTATTAACAATATGTTTTACGTTGGCAAGAGAAAAAAATATAATTAACGCCAACAAGATACTTTAAAACCTAGTTTACAATTTCCCAAATAGACCTATAAAAACCCCATATCTTTAATAAAAACTTTGCACAATCTGCAGATGCAGGTATTTCCATCCCATAATTTTATTTTTCGTTTGAATTCAGCAAGTGCGTTGGAATCTTTAATTTCTCTCGGTAATGAGGACCACAAATGGCAACCTCTGTACTGAATATTCTCTATTCCGTAAGTTGTTGTCTTAACTTTTGGCAACCGCAGATGATTTTCACGTCGCAAACTGTATTGAATATTTCTCTCTTCAAAAATGTTTTTCATAAATGTTGGATCTAGGTTGTTTTTCGTTTTGAATATTTCAATCATTAGCAGTTGCAGATTGTGCTGATGAATAGTTCCATATTTTTTCTTCAATTTTTATGTGCGAAGAATGAGCACATTATGTGATGGGGAAGATTTCTGTATAGGAAGGAAGGAACGGAGGTATCTACGGACGCTTTTCGTGCCAAAAGTGTAACAATAGGCATTATTCCTGCACACAATCCAAACAATCAATGAAGCATTTCAGGTATTTATAGGCACTGTTAATTTATACAATCAAAGCAATTCAAGAGATATTTGGGAGAATAATCATATTTAGGTGGGCTGCCAAAACTCTGGCTGTTAATGAATTCATCAATTGAGCTGCCAAGTCATTTAAAGTCAATTTTCCAAAATCTGACCTCTGTGACCTGGCAAACTTCCCTTACTGTTTGAAATCTTCAACCTTCAACAAGGATGACTGTTGTCAAAAAAGCAAGCAAATCATACTACACCTAGACTGATTATATGGCCGCAGTTATCGCTATTGAAAGACTGCCGGACGCTTCTGCCGGACAAGATGAGCGGCCTCGGTTTGGTAAAATAATCTCGTTTTGGATAGCGATTCTTGGGACTCATCTGAATCTGAAAAGGTGGAAAAGTATTTTCCAATGAAGCCACTACAATGAATGCTCGAAGGCAGAATTCGAACAAAAATCGTCATGTCGTGGTTGGCGTTTTCTGTCATTTGTTTTTTGGGAAAATAAAGACTGTATCTTTGGAGCAATACAGTTTTACTTACAAGGACAGCTTTCGAAGAATACAACAAGAACAAGACAGCAGCTAAACGCGACAGTTCTTAAATGATAAAGGAAGAAAGAGTCTAACAAGGTACGTGCTTGCGGATGGTGCTCATGTTTGTCCGTCGAGTCGCTTACCTCACATTTTGAGGGTCCAAGGAAAGTCTGCCTTTGATATAGTCTACGTCACATTCAATAACAAAATGAATTTCGTTTTCCACTTTGCCAGACTTACACATGTCACAAGTTCATTGTGATACCTATAGTTTTTGGTGCCTACCAGTTTCGATTCAGAGATGGTGGTCACTGCATTGAAATTTGGCGATAATTTGAATTGAGGGAAAATTTTAGATAAGTTTCCGCTCTGAGCTCCTTTGAAGAGTACTTCTCAGAGGCTCGTTTTGGCTAAAATCTCGAATAAGCGCAAGTTTCTGGCGGGCGCTTATTTGAGGGTGGAAGCTTATTCGAGGGGGGCGTTCATTCAATAACCTTCCCAATAGATTGGGCGCATATTCAAGCCGGGTGCTATTCAAGGGGGCATTTATTCGAGGATTTACGATGGATCGAAACAGAGCTGGTAAAGAAAGCAAGACAGAATTAGGAATTTTCATGTTTGTCACCCTCGTGTATTTTTATCACAGGTAACGGGGAAAAATTGATAAAAGCAACAAGTACCTCTCTCCTTACTTTAGTGTTTGCCAAATTTGCCAACTTTGTCTAGATATGGCCAACGACAACGATGTTTATCATACAAACAGTTCTGAAACCGGAACTGTTCGTATGATAAACATCGTTGTTGTTGGCCTTATCTAGTCAAAGTTGGCAAATTTGGCAAACACTAAAGTAAAAAGAGAGGTACTTGTTGTTTTTATCAATTTTTCCCCGTTGCCTGTGATTTTTATCGAGCTAAAAAAGGCATTCGATACTGTGGATCATGACATTTTACTTGCTAAATTGAGGAATTAGAAAATCTAGAACTTACTTGATTTACGTCATGTCTAATGAACAGTGTCTGTTCAAATACCAAAGACATCCGCTGTGGTGGGCCTCAAGGTTCCTGCCTTGGTCCTCTTATTTCTGATCTATATCAATGATCTGCCGTTTTCTCTGAAGAAAGCTAAAGTGACGATGTATGCCGATGATACCAATATTTCTTACTCTTCATCGAGTTTAGAAGATGTAAATCAAGCTCTAAACAGTGAACTAAGCCATCTGAAGAAATGGTTGCTAGGTAATAAACTTTCCTTGAATATCCTAAAACTCAAGCCCAGGTTGTAGGGTCCCAGCCCAAGATTAAGAAAATTGTTGATAAAACTGTTGATCATCGGCGGTTTTTTATCGTTGACTCCCAACTCGAAAACGTAGACCGGTCAAAATATCTGGGTGTGATAATAGACAGGAGTTAAAGTTGGGAAGAACACATTGATATTCTCCTACCCAGGGAAATATTCTCCGTGCCAAAGTTTCTCGAGCAATAGGGTTTTTGAAATATGACAGAAAATTTTTACCTCAAAAAAGATAGAAATCAAATGTTTTAGCCGATTTTTGCTGGTGGCCCATGGCCGGAAACCTTCAAAGCCTCATTTTCACGGACCAATCAGACAGCGAATAAGCGAAGAAGACAGGAGAAACGTGTGAAAATTTTTCTAAATTTTACCTACCTTCATAAAACGCAACCAGGACAAAAAACAGTTTGAAATTTTCCTAACTTTTTTGAAGATATCTGCTCGCCATATGTTTGGGTACCCAGGTTTGGATGCCGGTTAAAATAACACATGGTTTCTAGGAGTTCAAGACCGATGAGGCAGTAAGACTTGTACAATGGAAATTCTGGGGAGAGACAATGGCAATAACAATAGTGATTGTTGTAAGAACGATCCCAGAACGCCGAATATCTATGTACCCAATTGTTCTTGCTATTGTCCTTCCACCACAGTTTCTTTGGTTCAAGATTCAATGCCTCTTCGATTTCTTTGTAAACTCATACGGTTATTTCTCACATTTCAAGTCATATGGCAATGCTCTTGGGAAATTTCTGTATTATGCTACTTTTTGCATTCATGGCACAAGTTTTCACAGAGCGAAATGAGTTATAAAATTGAAAGTAGGTCTTATCAAGAGGTTTTATCACCTGATTTGAAGTGGCGTAAACAAGCCTCGATAAGATTCTGCGGGTTTTGTCGATTGGAATCGCTATATCTCCACCAAACCGTTAGGTATTTAAACCGGCATCCAAACCTGGACACCCAAACATCTGGCGAGTAGATATCTTCAAAAATATTCGGAAAATTTCCAGCAGGTCTTTGTCCTGGTTGCGTTTTATGAAGGTAGGTAAAATTTAGCAAAATCTTCACACGTTTCTTCTGTCTTCTTCGCTTATTCGCCATCTGATTGGTCCGTGAAAATGAGGCTTTGAAGGTTTCCGGCCAAAGGTCACGAGCAAAAATCGGCCAAAAACATCTGATTCCTATCTTACCTCAAAATACATTAAGTAAAATGTATCGGGGGATAATGGAGCCCATTTTCGGTACTGTTGTTCGGTGTGGGGATGCTGTGGGGCGACCAAACAGCTAAACTCTACGAAAGTTGCAAAATCCAGCGGTGAGGATTGTAACCAAAAGTAAATTTGATACGCCTGCCATTGAACTAATACACAATTTAAATTGGCCAACTGTAAGTGATATCATTAGAAGCGAAACTGCTACAACCATGTACAAGTCTCTAAGTGGCCTCGTACCAGAAGCGCCGGGAAGGGGGGGCAAGGGGGGGGGCGGTTGCCCCCCCAATGTTCTCCAGGACCACTTTTCTAATTCTTCTAATTCCGGCGTCAAAATTGCGGGGGGTCAAAACTGCGCACCGGTAAGGCCGATGAGCTTGGCAATTATAACGTGTATGAGTATAGGTTTCTAACCTTGCCATTTTTATTGCATTTTCCCACGATCTGTACGGCATTGATTCGAATTTTTTTCTCGTGGCGAAGCCCCCAGATCCCCGTTCTACGTACGCTCCACGTTTGCATATCTCATCAACATAGCTGCGTACGCTCCACGCTTGCATAATGTGCTGAACTGAGAGAGAGACTGTAAGCCTCATTTTGATTTATCCGGGACTTTAGGCCTCGTGTTTTATTGCAGTTGGATTCGTAATGATTTAACATGGAGATTTGAGATTTGGCATGTTCTTTTGAGTTTTGATCGTGGTGTTTGGTTTCGTTATTCGTTCTACAATTCAATCTACAAGATTATTCGTAAAGTTTCACTACATGGCGCCCAACGTGGGGCTTGTCGATTGATTTGTTTGCTGGATTCGTAAAGAAAATCGTAAAGAAATTCATGATGCCAAATCAACAAGGTGAAGGCCAGGCTGAGGCTGATGAAGGCCTGGATAGGCTGAAGACAATTCGTGGGGGAAATCGTGCTGTGGTTACACGATTGATCAAAGAATCGGATGACATTTTGGACCAAGGAGGAATAGATGACAGTCGTAATGATCGTTTGCAAGTTATTCTGAGTTCGTTAGAAAATAAAATGAAGATTTTAGACGTGATGGATGGGAACATTTTGAATAAGGTTCCTTTGGATCAAATCAACATGGAAATTGATGCTTCCACAGAAATAAGCACAAAGATCATCGCATCCAAGAATAAAATTGCCAGAAAATTGGAGCAGATTTCATCGAATACTGTTGGCAGGGGGGCTAGTCCAGTGCCAAGTCACACATCGTCAGGGGGTATGCAGAACGTAGTAAAGTTGCCAGAGTTGAAAATCAAATCGTTCAAAGGGGATATCAAATCATGGAGACCATTTTGGGATGCATTTAAAGCTGCAATTCATTCAAGGGAGGACATTGCGGAAGTTGATAAATTTCGATATTTGTTGCAATATTTAGAGGGAGATGCAGAAAGATCAATACAGGGTCTTCCAGTTACAGCATTGAATTATCAGGAAGCAGTTGAAACATTACAAGAAAGGTTTGGCAAACCTCAAGAAATCGTGGCAGCACATATGCATGCATTGTTGAAAATTCCTCCATGCACCTCAATAAAGGAAGTGAAACAGCTGCGTGCTATCTTGGATAAATTGAACATTAACGTGAGGGGGTTGCAGTCATTAGGGATTAATTCAGAGATGTATGGAGCATTACTTATACCTGTGATTATGAGTAAAGTGCCAGATGAGATTCATTTATTAATTGCAAGAAGTTGCACAGGTGCTATATGGGACATTGATAATGTTCTAAAGATTTTCAAACAGGAAGTAGAAGCCAGGGAGTCAGCAGTTGCAACCAAAGCAGGGGAAGTTGAACGAAAGGTGCATGCGCCAGTATTCCCAAGAAGCACAAGCACAACATCATTTATGACTCAAAGTGAAGGTGGGAAAATATTGTGTGCATTTTGTAAGAAGGATCATTTTTCTGCTGCATGCCAAGCTGTCAAAGATGTCAATGAAAGAAGGCAAATTCTTATTCGTGAACAGAAATGTTTCCTTTGCCTTAAGGGTAACCATCGTGCAAATGAGTGTAGACGCACAATTAATTGCAGAAAGTGTCATCGTCGTCATCATCATTCAATCTGCATGTCAAATGCAGAAAGAGAATCAGGTGGTGCTGCGCAGGGGGCTGTGGCTCCTGAGAATGCAAGAGTTACTCAAACAAATCCAGAAATTACTACTGCCAATACAGCAACAGGAACATCAACAAGTGTGATTTTACAAACTGCAACTGTGATAGCCCGGGGAGCAGATGGAAAAGGTATTCCAGTTAGAGTTTTATTTGACAGTGGTAGTCAGAGGTCGTATGTGGCAGAATCGTTAAAGAAAAGGCTTGGTTTACAGCCTATCAGGACACAAACATTGAATGTTACCACATTTGGTGATAAATCGTTTCGTAAGCAGAAGTGTGATGTGGTCAAGATTTCATTGCAGAGGGAAGGGGGAGGTGGAAAGGCTGTTATTTCTGCATTTTCCTTTCCTACTATATGTTCAAAGCTGCCATTGCCAGTAAAAATAGATCAGTTTGCAAAATTGAAGTCATTAGATCTTGCAGATGCGCCAGAGAACATTAGCAGACCCATTGAGATTTTAGTGGGATCAGATGAGTATTGGGGAATAGTGACAGGGGGGAAAGTGATCAGGGACAGAGGTCTTGTGGCTGTTGAAAGCAAGTTGGGGTGGCTGCTTTCAGGGGTATGTGAAGGCACCACGGGCAAGAAGAAAAGCAGTCATGATTCCTTTGCCAGTACGAACTTGATTTTTAATGATGGAGATGCTTATTTGCAAGAAGAAAGAGATGATTTAAAGGCTCAGCTTGCTTGTTTTTGGGAAACAGAGTCAATTGGAGTAAAAGGTGAATCTGCTGAGTCTAAGATTTATGACAACAAAGGTTTTCTGAGAAGTATTCAGCATGATGGAACAAGATATTCAGTTGATTTGCCATGGACTGCTGAGAAAGAGCAGTTGCCAGATCATGAGAAGTTGTGTGAAGATAGAGCATTGCGTCTGCATGAGCGCCTTAAGCGTAATCCAGAGCTGATGGAAAAGTATGATGAAATAATGAAAGAGCAGTTAAAGACAGGGGTGCTTGAGCCAGTCCCTGAGAAGGATGCAGAAAACAAAGAAGGCACAGTTCATGTTTTGCCACATCATCCAGTTGTTCGTGAGGATAAATCTACTACCAAGGTCAGGGTTGTATATGATGGCTCAGCGCACACAAAAGACAATCCAGTTTCGATAAATCATTGTTTAGAGCAAGGACCAAACTTGATCCCATCATTATTTGAAATTTTGTTACGCTTTCGCTCAAATCGTATTGGAGTCATCGCTGACATTGAAAAGGCATTTTTACAAATTGACATAAATGAGAAAGATAGAGATGCATTGAGGTTGTTATGGTTTGATGATGTCAGAAAGGACAATCCAGGGTTGCTGAAGCTGAGATTTCAGAGGCTAGCTTTTGGTTTGAAATCGAGCCCAGCGATTTTAGGGGCTACCATTATGCATCATTTATCTCTTCATGATCAAGAAAATATAACCGTAAAGAAGCTGAAAGAAGATTTGTACATTGATGATTTGACCACGGGAGCAGAAACAGTTGCTGAAGCTAAAGAACTTTACATGGAAGCCAAAAGGATTATGCAAAATGGTGGTTTTAATCTGCGAAAGTGGACTTCCAACTCAGTGGAGGTATGTGAGTTTATTTCTATGCTTGAAAATGAAGGTGAAATGGGAGATTTGAAGTCTGAAGGGAACAATTCAGGGTTTTGTGAAGATGATTTGTCATTTGCTAAGACAGATTTGGGTAAAAATGTGTTTGCAACACAGGAAGACGATTTGGTGAAAATTTTGGGAGTGAATTGGGACACCAAAAATGACATGTTAGTCTATGATTTCAGTGAGTTGATCAGGTATGCAAAATCTCTGCCTGTGACCAAAAGGTCTATCTTGAGTTTGTCAGCAAGAATCTTTGATCCTTTGGGGCTACTTTCATGTTATGTGATTAAGTTGAAAATGTTGTTTCAGATCCTTTGTGTTGACAACCAGGGTTGGGATGAAGAGCTTGTGGGTGAATTGAGATCAAAATGGCTTGAGCTAATTGCTGAATTGGAGTTTATGTCGAAACAGGTGAAAATTCCAAGATGTTATTTTGCAAGGGAGTCTGGGGCAAAGATTGAACTGCATGGGTTTTGTGATGCAAGTGGGAAGGCGTATGGTTGTGCCATATACATGAGAATTTGTTATGAAGACAAAGTAGAAACTGTGTTATTGTGTTCAAGGTCTAGAGTTGCGCCCCTCAAAACACAGACTATCCCACGTTTGGAGTTGTTAGGGGCAGTGTTGCTGGCAAGGTTGATGGTCACGGTTTTAAAGGGATTAAAGGGGCTTGTGATTGACAATGTGTACTGTTGGACTGATTCGATGACTGTATTGTGCTGGATTCAAAATGTGAAATACTGGGGACAGTATGTCTCAAATCGTGTTGATGAAATTCGTCGTATTCTACCAGTGAGTGTGTGGAATCATGTTCCTGGGGCAGAGAATCCTGCAGATCTGCCATCCCGGGGAGTATCAGGATACCAACTCGTGAATATGAAACTTTGGTGGAAAGGGCCTAATTTCTTGGAATTGAATGAAAATGACTGGCCATCAAAGGGTGTTCTGGTGCCTGTGTTGAGTGATGCTGAGGCTTTAAAAGAGTTGAGGAAAGATCCAAGAGACACAACTCATACTTTCGTGAGCTGTGACAGTGTTGACAGTTGCTCAGTTGGAAACGTAATTAGCTGCAATTCGTTTAGTAGCATTACAAGGTTATGTCGTGTAACAGCATACGTGTTAAGGTTCGTTCGAAACCTGAAGCACAAGATCCATCTTGGGGAAAGGGGTTATTACGGAGCGTTAGAAGCAGAAGAAATTCAAGCTGCACGTCATATTTGGATAATGTCGGTGCAAGCAGAGTCATTCCCAGGGGAATTAAAGTCGTTAAGGGAGAAAACATCGGACAGAAATTTACCTTACCTTACTCAATTTGGATTATTTATTGATGAAAAGGGAGTTCTACGATGTCGCGGACGTATTGAAAAGTCACATTTGCCAGAAGTCACCTGTCATCCTGCATTGCTGCCAACAAGACATCATTTGTCTGATCTGATTGTGAAGGAGGCTCATTATTATGTGTTTCATAGTGGAGTCAGGGCAACCCTGACAGCAGTGAGAGAGCGTTATTGGATCCCGAGGGGGAGAGAAGTCGTAAAGCGTGTTATTCGTCCCTGCATTGTATGTGTGAAGCATGCAGGGAAGCCATTTGTCAGACCTCCAGAACCTTGTTTGCCGAGTGAGAGAGTAGAAGATGCGCCACCCTTTGCAAATACGGGTGTGGACCTTGCTGGTCCATTCTTTGTTCTAAACAAGACATCGACTTCACAGACTACGGAAAAGGCGTACATATGTCTGTTTACTTGTGCTGCCACGCGAGCAGTGCATTTAGAACTAATCGATAGCTGTTCAGCTGAGACTTTTCTCCGAGCATTTCGTCGTTTTGTCAGTCGTAGAGGTTTGCCTCGTAAAATGATGTCGGATAATGCAAAGAACTTTAAAAGATCGGCAAAAATCCTGAAGACTATAGCACGTGCAGCACCTGTGAAGAATCATTTAGCGTCCTTAGGTGTTACTTGGGACTTTATTGTTGAGAGAATGAGTTGGGCCGGAGGCTTCTGGGAACGCCTGATAAAGATTACTAAAGATGCGTTGAAGAGAGTCGTTGGAAGATCGTCACTTACCTTTGATGAGCTAAGTACTTTACTGACCGAGGTCGAGGGTGTAGTAAATGCACGCCCACTTACTTACATTTATGACGATAAGGAGGGAATATCTTACCCTCTTTGTCCTTCACATTTGATTTATGGGAGAAGAATTTCATCATTACCAAATGATGAGCATTATGACATTGTGAGCACCAATCGTTCTCTAACTAGAAGAGCGAAACATCATCGTAACCTACTTGTACAGTTTTCGAAACGCTGGAGAGAAGAATATCTTACAAGTCTTCGTGAAAGATCAAGAAACGTGTTGGGTCAGTGCAGTGATATTGCTGTCGGAGATATCGTGTTTATCAAAAGGGACGGGACTGCGAGATCTTTTTGGAAGCTCGCGAAAGTTGTTAAGTTGGTACGCGGCAAAGATGGTGTCGTTCGTGCCGCAGAAATTCGTGTATTGTCCGAGGATGCCAAGACATCTATTATTCTGAGGAGACCACTTGAACTCCTTATACCTACCGAAATTTCATCGAATGAGCGCGAAGATCACGTGAAAGAGGACACTGCACTAAACCCACACGCGGAACCTTTCGAGCCTAAGATTACTAGGCCGGTTGCTTTGCAAGAAATACGTATGTTTAATGAAAACTAGAAGATTGTCAAGTTGGAACTGGACTGGACCTCATATGTTATCGTAATTTCGTTATATTTCGTATTTAACCTTTATTACTCGTTGTTTTGATTCCAATAGATTAGGGAATCAACCCGGGGAGTGTGCTGAACTGAGAGAGAGACTGTAAGCCTCATTTTGATTTATCCGGGACTTTAGGCCTCGTGTTTTATTGCAGTTGGATTCGTAATGATTTAACATGGAGATTTGAGATTTGGCATGTTCTTTTGAGTTTTGATCGTGGTGTTTGGTTTCGTTATTCGTTCTACAATTCAATCTACAAGATTATTCGTAAAGTTTCACTACACGTTGGGCGCCATGTAGTGAAACTTTACGAATAATCTTGTAGATTGAATTGTAGAACGAATAACGAAACCAAACACCACGATCAAAACTCAAAAGAACATGCCAAATCTCAAATCTCCATGTTAAATCATTACGAATCCAACTGCAATAAAACACGAGGCCTAAAGTCCCGGATAAATCAAAATGAGGCTTACAGTCTCTCTCTCAGTTCAGCACACATAACTCAAGATCTTTTTCACGAACGAGGAGAAAGAAGCTTGATAGTTGGGTAGGTAGTGCGTGGTAAGAATCTTTCGGCGAAATACTGGAAAGTGACTGGGAGACTTCTTCTTAGCCATAAGCATTGGCTGCTTGAAAACTGTCATAGACAAACTATTATAGAATTGTCCAAGACTTACAGTTTTTGAGGCCATGGAAATTGGATTGTGAGGACCGTTCTAGGACAAAGTAGAGTATGTTTGCGCAAAAATTTTCCTACAGAGGTGCTTCATTTAAAATAGTTGCAAAATTGTGAAGGTTTCCCATTTGGTCTTGGTAAAGATGGCATGTAGAATAGGCACTCCAAGCCAAAGAATATTGGTGTTTAAAATTTTACCGGAGATGCTAATTTAAATAACTGTTGCATAGTGATCAAGAGTTCCAATGCAGCACAGGCTAAAATATAATAGGTAGAAGTGTTCTAAGCCAAAGTAAAGAGTGTATCTACAAAAAATTTTCCTGGGGGCTTTGCCCCCAGACCCCCTCAATGTATACTGAGCTTTCATGTTTCTGCTGATCCAATGCCCCCTTTTCACAAACCATATATACTTCTATTTCTGAATCTGAGAGTACATGACAGCCGTGTGACAATCCCATTACAGAGTGGCGTGTGTTAAATTGGTGGAGATCCAGAGGTTGGACGCTTGGTCGCCGGTTGGACGTCATTTTCTAATTGTGGTACCCTACTCGTATTATTAAACAGACTCATGTATCTTTATGTCAGCCTATAAAGGGGGCGTTGGTCGCATTTATAGCCAAAGTAGAGGGCGTGGCCCAAGAAAATTTTTCTGGGGCTCCGCCCCAGACCCCGTCCTTTTCTGCCCCTCCAATAAAAAATCCTGGCGGCACCACTGCCTCGTACCTGAGTACCTCTCCAACTTGTTTGTCAAAAATTCAACTCGAAATGTTAGAGAACTGAGAAATACTGAATCTAATCTTTCGCTGTCACTGCGAAAAACTAAAACTGGGCAAAACGCAATATCTTTCGTGGACCTAAGCTTTGGAATCAACTCGAAGTTGATCTTAAACAGGCACCGTCCCTTGCCAACTTCAAACAAGATTAAAAAATGGTTTCACGGACAGAGCAGAAACTGCGCACGCGTGCGCGAAAACTCGTAACTTTGAGCCCCCTTAGCTCCGTGCAACAGATCCCAAAATTAAGCAACACTTGATATTTTCTTCCCATTTCCTCAAACTCTTGATATATCATTTCAAAAAGCTTATCTGTCCAAACATTTCCTTTAACTCAGATTGGTTGATGACGTCATTTTACGCAGTATCTGCTCTGTCGGTTTCACGTAGTCTTTTTCTTACTAGGAAGTAAAAGCGCTCGCTTCGCTCGCGCTTTAACATTCCTAGCTCCTGCGGAGTGCTTTCTATGGTTACCATACTCCATCAGTGACGGCCATTTAAATTCAGCATGAAGTCAGGGTTGGTAGATCCCCGGACCGCCCCGAAGCCAAACCATGGGTCGGAAAATGGCCAGATAAAGCCAAACCTTACTAAACAACGACCTATTGTTGTACAAACCATTGTTCCATTGTTATTTCTAGCAATGGACACTTGCATTTCATTGTTTTCACATACTATATTGTGTAGCTCCGATGAAAACCCTAGATCTTTGATGTTGCCTTGCAACGAAAAATGTCCTAGATTGTGATGGTCTGCTGTACTCCAGTTTGAAGAGAATTGAATGAAAATTGACCAAAAATCTCAAAAGAAGGCAAAATTGAGCCAAACAGCCAAACTTAACTTTTGAAGCCAACAATAAGAGAAACGAGTCAAATTTCCAAAATTTGGCTGAAAAAAGCCATGTTACCAACCTTGCATGAAATCAGAGCAGTGATGGTCATTCATAAGAATTCAAATAACTAAGTAAGAATGGTATGCTATACGCCAGAAAATGAGAAAACCATACATGCCCCTTTCTATAACATCCCTTTACTCCCAAATAAGCCTCACATAAATCTCAACAAAATTGTTACGTTTTCAGCACATGAATCCAGTAGCAGATGCTTTAGAGTTCCCTCGAGTCTCTTAGCTTCATTCAAATGTTAAAGTTGTTCCCCTCAATTTTTTTCTGAGTTCCTAAGGAGCTATTGTCACCTAGAGTTTTTGTGTACAGGCTGCATCTTCAGAAAGTCTGTAAATCAAATTTGGCCTAGTAAAAGGTAGGAGTCTCCACGGTAATAGTTGAACTGATGATGAAAATTTGACTTTAGATGACTTTTGCATCAGTTCATCTGCTGCAAAGTGAATACATATTTCCGCTTACGTAGGGCAAGTTTTATTTCAAATAGTCTGACATTGCAACATGCCTGCAAAGGACCCTGGGTGACGATTGCTCTTTAATTGCTGCCGACCATTGATGCTCTAAATCTACTATAGATAGATGATACATCTGTCTCAGAGCCAGCGACGTACCCAGGAATTCGAAAGGGGGGTTTGATGGTTGTTTCCCTTCATACAGTTTAGTTCAAACCTGGAGCCTATTGATAAAGACATGTCATGCATAGATTCGTTTCAAATATCTAAAAAAAGTTGGCACCCAGGGTTAATCTTTGATGAATGGTCAGATTTTGAGAAGAAAGCCTCTCCCTTACTACTAAAACATTAAAACTTTTATAGCGCCAAACCAAATAACAAGCTTATTTATCTTTAGTTCCCTTCCACGCCTCAACGTCGCTTGGTAAGATTGCTAACAGACACGACCACTTTCTTCTCAAAAATTTGAAAGAAATGAAAGTGTAAATAAAAGCTGAACAATATGCTTTTGAGCATATCCTCTTTATTTGCTTTTTGCAAATAGGAGCTCTTCTTTTTCTCCACGGTGAATCGTCTTTTCATTGCTGTTTCGATCTTACCTAAGGATTTCTGACTTTTCAATAAAGTTTCCCAATTTTTTCGAATTTGATAAGTGGCATTTCACTCATTCGAAAAAGCGTGCAAGATTTTCTCAGGACGGAAGAATTTTTACGGATTTTGGTGGAACATTCGTGGAAACAAAAGGACTTTTGCGGAAGATGTAGAAGAGGTTTGAAATGCCCCTCGGAATTTGGGGGCAATGTCCCCAATCCCTACGATTTCTGCCACTGTTACAGAAGCCTACCAATATTTAAAATTGCTCTAGTGCCTTTACAGCAATACAGGAAACTGCGAAGGCAGTAGTAATACTTATTTCCTGTATAGTATGATACAGGAAATAAGTGAAAATAAGTCAAATTATGCCAAGGCTTTCCTTGAATGAAATTAATAGCTGCTAAGTCCTAGCACCGGAGATTCTTAATTTTTGATGATCTAAGAATAGAGTTTCTTATAAGCAGTTTTTTACGAAAGAAATTTTTTGTACAACTGTACTTTCATAAAATAGATGTGTGCATTGATATGTAAGGAATTAGAAATAAGGGTGCTCTGTGAGAAAATACTATGATATGTTAGAATTCAGCTTTTCATATGAATAAACTGCGATTTTATTGAAGTGTGGACCATACGATCATGCGACCATTCAACCATACGACCCCGGTCCAAAGTTTGATATATATAAGCTCACTAAATTTTTGCTCCACCGATGGTTTAGTGAACACGTAAGGCATTAGTACGTGTCAAGGTTTTCTTGGTCACGTAGAATTCTGTGTATTCATACTGAGCTAGCGAGTTGTTGTAAACAAAACCGGACCCTCTGAATACAATTAGAATGGATGAAGATCTATGCAGAATATCCACTTCTTTGCTTTATTCTAATCAGGGAAAGCAAATTTTCCATGTTTCAGTTGATAGGCAATGAAAGTAACAGACTCAGAATAGAGGGCTATAAAGCATTTCGACCGTTAGGGTTTCTCCAGTCTTTCTTGCCTCTCTAATTTTTTAGAACAATAACAAAGAAGTAAGAAAGTTATAACTTAAATGCAAACAGCTCTTCATTCTCATCCAGATCCCCTGTCACTCAGGAGCACCTCTGTTGACATTGAAAATAATGGAAGTATCAATACATCGTAACAAAGTCTTGTTAACCAAATGCATAAAACTTTGGCCTGGGCCTGGGGTAGTATTGTCGTATGATCTGGGGTTGTAAGTCCCGGGTCGCAGAGTCCTCGGGTCCGGTCAAAAGAACGTCTCAGTTTTTTGTGCGAATTGCGAGTTGGCAAGCTAACGGCTGCATGCATGATACAAGTAAAAAGACTGTAGAAATGATCTGAAAGCAGAAAATCTGTCCATTGTTGGACCTTTTGTGCTGAATTCTCTTTCAGAGTTCATAAACAAGTAGTACAAAAGATGATACTGATAGAAGGAAAATAGTGATGAGGTCATTTACTAACTCATTGAAAAATAGACCAAGGACCTTTCATCATTATTTACGGACATTACATTATTTTGAAATCATGGAAAAGCGATGAATCAAGGGAGTACCAAAGGCAGTTACTGGACTCAAAAGTAAGCTTTGCTTAATTCATTACCAAACTTGCATTATTTTCATTCAACAGCAGAACCCAAGAAATAGCTATTTCGTCATCAAGTAAGAAAATTGTTTTGCCAAATTCAGACTCTGCATACCTCAGTTATGTTACTTAGCTTAGCCCCAGCGATGACTGAATTGCTGAACTGTTATTGAGGTTATTTCCAAGTCACCCCTTTTGTAATAACCGAGGACTCTCCCTCGCTGTGAAACTTTAATCATACTCTTTGGTTTAAAAGCTTGGTTAAGGAACAGGTTGCAATCAACATTCTTTATACGGGTAAACCGGATTTTTTTTGGATTTGGCCTTGAGCTAGTCATCCCGTCAACATTTGGAAATGACGACTCTGTGTTCTTAGGGTCACCGGTCTGATTTGTACTGTATGCCATTTTGGCCCAAGCAGAGAAACTCATACTATGCGTATGGCCTTTAATAAAAGCGTCAAAAGTCAGCTTCAAGAGTAATCACTTTATAACTTGGGCTAAATCTTCACTAACAATCGAGTAAAGGTTTTATGCGTTGTAATCAGTAAGTTTATAAGCAGAAGACCTAAAAAACTACAAGGGCAGACTCTCAATTTGTAGCACCGCGACAAAACCAAGAGGAGAGCCTCTCCAAAATAGGGCAATAACTTCGTTGTATCCAACGTGAGCATCAAAATACTTTACTACAACCTAGATAGATACAGCAGCTAACATAATATCAACTATTTGCAAGCTTTTACTCCCTCGGTGTCTGGAAAAAGCAGCTGCAAAACTTGATTTTAGCTCAGATTGAACGCTGCCATCACATTTCTATGGCTGCCATCAGCATCCACAAAGAAAGGTCGAAGGTTAAGGCCTATTGTTGAATTGAATTGCTAAAATTTGGGTACAAAACCCCTCTTCACATTACCCCAAGATACTGTACGAAGAAAAGTATTGGACCACAGGCAAGCCTTTATCGTCAGCTATTTTTCATCGTTTTTCTGGAATTTTTGGAGGTAAGCAGCGGGCGTGAGAAGCTGCGTGCGGGAAAGTGTCACAAACAGGAATGTGCGTAACAAAACTCTTCATCGCTTATATATATAGATTCTTATCAATATTATTTCGTCTCTTTGATTTTATCTCTAGATCTTTGCCACAGCCCCCTGAAAAGCAGTTGCTGATTAACTGATGGGGCTACCGTGTTTATAAAATTGAAAATTGAAAATTGAAAATTGAAATTGAAATTGAAATTGAAAATGAAAATGAAAATGAAAATTGAAATTCTTGTTTCCTCACCCAAGAAACATTCTTAAGGCAAACTGAGCGGGCTCCCTATAAGGTAGGCCACAAGTCGAAATTCTAAAATTGTTATTATTGCAGATAAAAAGTTGACACTAAACGTCACATAGTATGTGAACAATTTGATTACAAAAATGAAATCTATTTTTAGAAGTTTTAATCCGTTTCCATGGGAACTGAAAAACAAAAGAAAATTACTGCCTTCCTTAGTGAGTGAGCATAGATGTTCTAAATTACATGTTGCATTGATAATCTGAACATGTCAGTTTGTTCCTGAGAGGCTGGAGAGTGATGTAGGATCATTAGTTTATGAATATCTACAAAATCTTGAAAAATATCCCTTAAAATGTCAAAATTGTGTGTTTGCAGAATTATTTTTATATTTGAATTGCCACAGACTCACAACTACTCATAATATAAGAAAACTAACCGCCCTCAATCACTCTCTACCTTCTTAGAATCACAATGATATGTAGGTTAATGCATTTTGTAATTATAGTCATAATAATCTATATTCACTAAGAGTTGTAGGTATCGCAAAGAACAAGTTTTGAGAAAAAAGCATTTGAAAATTTGGATTTTTCCAAATGCATGCAAAGTGAAGAATTAACCTCTAATTGTAAAATCTAGTATTTCTAGGTATCTTTTTTGATAATCTCAATCTTTGTAATATCTTATCACAAAATTTCCCTATTCAAAAACCATCGAGAGCACGTGGCCGAGTGGTTAGACTCGTAAACTAAAGGTCAGAACGGCCGTAGTTTCAAATCCCGCTCTGGACAGTTTGGTCGCTGTCCGTAACTGTAGCCCGGGCCGACCAGAGCCATGTGAGGGAAATCTGGTAGCTGCGGTGGGTAGCTGCGGTTGACTGATGGTAAAACATCCGTGGCCCCTGCTGGAAATAAGTCTCTCAGACTTTCGCAGGCTAGCCACGTTAAATATAAATACCTACCTACCTACCTTTCTATAATTATGCGTTAAATGTCACACCTTCTGTCCTTTCTTTCTTATCATCTATAGTATTCTGACATTCAAGGAAATGACGTCAATAGCTATTGTAGTATTCCTATATGTTATAATTGCTATAGTGCTTGTAAATACCTTGTCAATAGAATTTATATTTAGTTCAGCTCCAACAGTGTGTGAGTGTGGATGGTCGCCCTCGGGCCTAGTTCCCCAGATGGGGAATATTACATTGGCGACGAGGATAAAGCAAAATAAAATTCAGAGAAATATCAAGGAAAGTCTCCTTTGCATCCAGTCAAGTCGAAGTCAAACAGAAGTAACAAGCATCATTCAATTCCAAGTGGGAGAAGAGAAAAGAAGAACAGGAACAACCCCGAGAGGTTTTGCCCGATTGAAGTTCGTTCAAGATCTATCGTTCAAGACAACGAAACATAAAAGTTTCTTTACTTCATTGATCAAAGCATCCTGCCAGAAGAGGGCAAAACTCAACAGAGAATAGAAAATCCCAAAAAGACAAAACCCACACGAAACTAAATCGCACAAACTTTTATCGCTCAACGCTGGAACAGCCAAAGAAAGAGCTTGCATCCACGTAAACACACGGACATCTTGTCAGAGGTGTGGTGGAGAAGGTAAATTACGTGAAAGAAGCCGTACAGAAAGTCCTTGCTCGCATTACACAAACACAAGAGAAGCCAAAGTGAGCATACTCACGAAAAGCTGAGTTATGTCGTCACTTCATCCTTATATCCTTATTGCTCATTACATAGTTTATCACAAAAAGCGAAAGACGAAGCTCGTTCACAGAAGCTGACCGAGGAGCTGGTCGTCTTGTGCAATTTCCGCAAGGAAAGTGGGAGTGGCAGTGGCTGCAGAATTGAGCCCAAGTAAGCACCGTGAAAATGGATCATTGTAGAAAATTACGAAATACAAAGTAAAGAAGTTGTGACAAAGAAACAGATCAAGTACATGTTAAATACGATATTCAAAGTTCTGCTCGATAACAACGATACCATAAAGAGAGGGAAGGAATCATTTACCATCCGATTCAAAGCAACAGAACAGTACACACGCTGAACTCAGATGCAGTGATGCAGAGATAACACAAGACAGACTTTCAAGTCAAGGATTTGTCAAACATCAACGTAATCGTAAATCTAGAACTGGACATGTCGTAAAATTATTGAATAAAAACTTTGAGCTGCATACATCTCTGGTCGAATACTTCTATTCATGAACAAGGGGAGAGATGTAGTATTCTGACATTCAAGGAAATGACGTCAATAGCTATTGTAGTATTCCTATATGTTATAATTGCTATAGTGCTTGTAAATACCTTGTCAATAGAATTTATATTTAGTTCAGCTCCAACAGTGTGTGACTGTGGATGGTCGCCCTCTCGCCTATTTCCCCAGATGGGGAATATTACATCATCTTTAACTACTTTTTTTAATCTCAGTTCTTTTCTTCTTCTTTTGCCTTTTCAGTACCTGCCTTCTGTGTGGGTGTACATGGGGTCAAAAAATTAACCCCTCCTCGCAACCTCGCATTTAACTCCTTTAGGACTCCTCGCAAATACGTTTTTTTAAAATTGTTTCCTCCTCGCATTTCAAAAGTTACTAAGTTGGATCCTCGCTCCTCGATTTCACAATAGAAAAAATCTAACAACGACGCAAGAGACCATTTTTTTGTACTTTTGACTAGATCAAGCATAATTTTGCAGCCAGCGTATAAATGTTGTGTGAACACAAGAGGAGTGTCAAACGGGAGCTTTTTTGGACAGAACTGTCCGTCGAAGTTACACAACCTCAGACTAACAGCTACCTTGTAAGAGCTGTGTTTATTTGCAGTCCTGTTTTCAAGAACTGGTAAACACAATAGAGTAATTGCAGTCCTGTTCATCCCTGTACAAGAAAATAAAAAAGTACTTCTTTCGTTATTATGATTTTCTAATCTTATCATCTTTTAGCGCTGACCAGTAAACTTGGCAAATAATTTTGAAAGAGTGATAAAGGTCTTTGCCCTACAAAACTGAGTGATGCCCTGCAGACAGTGGCATTGCAGGGGTAAATTAAAGGAAGCACACAGAGGTTTATACGACCGTCTCATTGGACAAGCAATAAAAATAGAACAGAGAAAAAAACCCACACACTCTTTGTCTCCGAAGCTCTTGCACTCGCCAGTTTGACCCTGTTCGATATAATCTTATTCGTGCCCAACCTTTGTTGATAAACAAACCTTTTAACCCTGGCGATTGCCTTAAAGCGGGGACAAATGAGGGATCTGGGGACAAAGCTCCAGAAAAATTTTTGAGCCACGCCCTTTGCTTTGGCTTAGAATGGATCTCCCAATACCCTGCTTGTTATTAGCGACAAAGAAACTTTGATAATTTTCTAACAGTTATTCTGTATGAATCAGTGCTCAAGAAAAATTTTTGAAGAAACATAGTTTACTTTGCCTCAGAAGGCACCCCGAGATTCCATATTTCATCATCATCATCATCAACCCATAGGCTCACGACCGTAGGGGCATATAGATGCTTTCCGAACAATCAGCCTCCACTGTTCTCTGTCTCTCGCTTTCTGCATAATTTCACTAATCTCCAGCATTGTCCACTCTTTTATGTTATCTATCCACTGTTTCTCTGGTCTGCCTCTTCCTCTTTTTCCTTCTACCATCCCTTCCATGATCATTTTGGCCAAGCTGTTGTCCTGCCTAACAAAGGTGCCCAAACCATTGGAGCTTCCTTGTCGTTACAGTTCCCAATAACCTTTCTGATGTACTGTTGCATCTATTTGATTTTTGATACTCTCATTTGTGACGTGTGCAGAATATTGAATCTGTAACATGTGCCTCTAGCACTTGAATTCAAAACCCTCTATCCTTTTCTCCATTTCTTTTCTCAACGTCCAGGACTGGCAGCCATATAATGCAATTGATGTTATTACCGCTTTCAACAGTCGAACTTTTGGTGTTTACCTTGATCTTTTTGTTTCTACATGTCTTGTTATACTTTATCATAGATGCTAATGTCATTGCCAATCTGGTCTTAATTTCGTTTTCACATCTAGCATTATCTGATATGTATGCTCCTAAATATTTGAAATCATTTACTTTCTCTATGGTATGGTTTTCGACTTGGATGTCAATATTGTCTGCGTCTTGCATGTTGAGCTAAAATGGAAGCTTTGAAAACACAATTCAAATTGGCAGCAACTGTTTGCAAATTTCAAGAGAGGTTCGCATGACTACAACTCTTGTTACGTGGTTACTTACTGTACTGACATCAAATTCGACTGGGCATACTGGAAATCGTCGATTGCTCTGCAATATGCGCTTTATTTGAGCTTGAAGGGTGTCGCATCCCCAGATCCTCACCATTTTTGTCCCTGATGTCGACCAATCACAAATCTCGCTGTCTGTTTCCCTATGGTAATCTTGTATAAAAGTTCATATCGTAATACATCAACGCCAGAATCTGAAACCACAAAATCATTTCACGTCCGCTAGACAGGACAGCTATTGCTCTGTGTACTTTTTCACGAAAACTGGACTGCGAAAAACAGAATTAATTTTCATGACTATTATTCCTCCTCGCTGTTTAATGCAAAGGAAACCTGAGCTCCTCGGTTTTCAGAATTTTCTCTTAAATTTTCTCGCACCTCGCTGGGTTTTCAAATTTTTTGAGGCTCCTCCATCGCACGAAAAAAGCAAATCCTCGGTTCCTCGGGGTTAAAAAGTAGCCTCCTCGCTTCATCGTTCTCGTCGGACTTAAGCCATGTATACCCACTTCTGTGCTTTTCTTATCCTTGATATATCTTTCTCATTTAAAAATTGTTCCAGGTAAGTACTTCCAACTATTCCCAATACCGAGGGGCAAAAATCACTTCTCAAATTAGCGTACGTGAATTTTGTGATTTCAAAATCACTTGATTTTTGTCTGTGATTTTTTGTGATTTTAGTGACTTTTCGTGATTTTTTGTGTGATGTTTCCGTAACTTCTCAGTGATTTGCGATTTTTGTGCTTTTCGCATGTGACTTATTTGTGATTTTTATTTTTGTATGTGATTTTTTGTGATTTTAAGAAAGTTGTACGAAGAAAAAATCAGTGATTTGCGGCTCACCCAATACCTGGCATAGAATATTTTTTGAAGTTGCTCCCATTGAAAAGTGGCTGAAAGCCAGAGCTACACCATTCTTCATAGTTTTTCTACCAATAAAGGCAGATTTGGGACAATATCTCCAAATGACATCACGAATTGATTCTTTTGGATAATACCTGTTGTTTCGTGAGCATCTGCTCAGAAGATTCTCATCTGTCAACCTGTTAGAAACTGGAGCAAGTTTCTTCCCTACATCCGCAGGTATAATATTGTGGTCCTTGTGTGGTCCTGGAAGTTTAGTCAGATCTCTGCAGCTTTTTTGATAAATGAAGATTCTTTTTGTTTACAGGCAGTGGAGCAGTCGAGCAAATATCAGAATGACTTACCTATCTCTTATACCTTTTATTTTGGCAATATATCAACATGCAAGTAAGTACGATCTCATCATTTAGACACAATCATGTAAGACCTGTAAACAAGCCAGCAAGCGTTATCGTGAAAACTCTGTTAGCCCATTGCAAGTGCTTAAAGGGGCAGGATCACGTAACCTCCTCTCGTAAATCATTTCATAAAACTTAGAAATGCTGTGATTCTGTACATAATCATGATATTTAATATGCTCTCTCTTATGATTATGACAAATTACATAAAGTTCCCTTCGATGAATTCAGTTTGAAGAATTTTTCAAAAACATGTTAAACATTTTTTTCCAAATTTTGGCAAAGATTCGGGCCCTATGCTCGTGAATTTAAAGAAGCAGCATCACGTAGCCGTAAGCAAACCTGTTATCTCCATCATCTACATTATTTATGTGCACACGTGGCCATTGTGTTCTGGCAGAACGTTTAGTGGATGGGGTGATTCCACAAGAAAGTTACTCCTAAAAGTCCACGAACGTCTCTGCAAACTTACAACACATGAGTGTTTCGTTTCTTTCTCTACGAAGCTCAAGAGTCCATCTGCAAAGTAACACCTTCATTTTGAGAAAAACAATAGAAAATCTCTGCGGCATTGCCCATGAAAAATATTGCCAAATCGTCATTTCGAAAGAAGTTTGTTTACATTACGTGACCGAGCCTTAAAACTGGAGATTGATCAATCTAGTTGTAGACTTAGAAAGCTCCAATTTCTTACTGGTTTCTTCCTTTCTCCAGTTAAAAGTGGGTACTTTTCAAGGACACAAAATAAAAACCGAGTAATCATATCACGTTCTAAAAAGGAAACAACTGAATTTTTAATGCTTTATTAGTTTAATTCAGGTTTAACCTTTGAGTAACTTCTTGTTGCTTTTTTCCTCAATTCAGAGATTGGGAAATGTGCATATATCAACATATCACTATCAGCAACGAGCGTCCAACGACTTCAATATGTGAACATCTATTTAGAAGACATGTATCCAGCGTGCTGTACATCGGGCTTCAAAAATATTTCTCTAAAAGTCATTGCTTTTGGTGGTAATACCACCCACCAGTTGGCTCACTACGACAAGAAATACAAGAGGTTGAGACTTACCACTCCGCTGCCATTGCAATACCAAAGTAGACTTCACGCAACTGGTCAGAGGATACTCTTCACTCCTGTCAAATTCGAGGATGAAGGAACAAAGTTCTATTTTCAGTACTATCATAATGGATCATCCAATTTCGTCGAAAGTAGACATGTGGAGCTAAAGACAGTCTACGGTAGGTAACTTTGGTTCATTAGCTGCTACTTACGCTGACAGAATTTAACATGTTAGAAATTGAAGTGTTGGCAGGACAGTGAATTTTTCTTAACTCAAAGAACCAAGATTGCGTCGATTATCATTTCAAATTTCATTTTCAGTCCTTCTCAACCATAACTGACAAATTTCAGAGAGCAGAAACGGAGACAAATTCAGGTTGACATTCCAGTAAGATGAAGAATCCATTGGTAGACGAATCCAGTGATAAAAAAAACTAAACCATGTTTTTGTTTGATGTTTTGAAGCAAACACTGCTACGTTGACTATATATGAGGGAATAACATACAGTGAATCTCCGCATGCGAGAACCTACTTCTTCGAGAGCCAGGCTGAAATAGCTTCTTATTTCAAAGGCACTAATTTCTAAGACTAATTTCAAGGTCTAGAGGTTCTTATTTGAAGGATGCCTTGTCTAGGCCCTTTCGGAGTCTTCAGCGCTATTATTTGTTTTGGAATGGTTCTTATGGACCTAGTAGCTAATTGGGAGGAGAATCAACCGACTGGGACATGAATGAATTTAATAACAACAATCAGAAAAATCAGCTTTGCCACCCCTGCAATAAGAACCAATGTGTCATAAAACTGAAAAAGGTTCTTAATTACAAGGTGCATAATGTAAGAAAGACAGCCCCCAGGTTCTAGTATGGTAGGCTCTTATATCCGGAGATTTAATGCACAGGCTCGAAAAAATTGTTTGAAAATGATTGAATGCTAAAAACTAAAACCAGCGATATCGAGTAGGTACTCCATTGAGATGATAGCACGATTTGAGAGATTTCTAATTTTAGACACCAGAATCTTGCAAATCCGCTTAATGCTCATGGAGCTACAAGCTTTAAAGGGAATCGACATGGTTAAAAGCTGACCAGGGCCAGGTCAAAAATGTAATCTATTGTACTCGACAATTTTGTCACATCCGGTTTCATTGTGTGGCTAAAGAAACAATGGATTTGTGGGCGTTTCTCTAGCCTATTTATAGCGGCTAGCTATGTCTGTTCCCTTTAAAGTACAAATCTATGCAAAACCTGAAGCCAGAGGCCTTTTATTGGTGACCTGAAGCGAAAAGTTTTATTTATGCGAATGAAGGGACCCCTAGGTCACTTGAAATGCAAAGAAGCTCGAAGATCGGAGTAAAAATGGTTATCCAGTGTGTCTCTCGTTAATATCAGAGCAATGGTATTATAATCATCATAACAACTAGTAGAAATACCTGTTTTGGTAAGGTTTGAAAATCCTTGGCGATGCATAGCTGTGATATGGTAAAGTGCGAGTTGCGAGTTGCTATAGTTGCAGCTGCGAGTTGCGAGTGAGTCGTATTTGCGAGTTGCACTTGTTGTACGAGTTATGAGTTGCACACGTTGCACTCATTGTGTGAGTTGCAAGTTGTGAGTTCATCTTCACCATAGACACAGGCGAACAGTACGGCCCAACAATTGGTTGCCATATATCAAATTCCTTGTCGTCTAAATTCAACTCTTCTTCCTCCATGACGGGCTTAGAGTTATGGGGGATTGTTAACCCTATTTCACATGGGGTGGTTTTTCGATATTTTGGCATAGGGGGGGGGGGCGTTTTTCGCCCCCCTCTTTTTCTCTGAAACTACAAATGATCTAACAATGAAACTTTCCTCCATTGTTCTTTAGGCAATAAGCTTTCTAAATATAACAATGGTAATTGATTAATCACGTGATTTGTTGCCAGGCAACCAAAAAACAAAGGAAAACTCGCCAATGTATAGCTGCTTCGCAAGAAAAATTCTATTTAATTGAATACTCAACCAATTTTAATGAGAATAGTCTTAAATGATAGGAAATACATTTTACAATTAAGATATGTACTTTGAAGCAATCTGAAGTATCTATTTATAGACCAATTAGTGCATAATTAGCTCTTTATTCCTTTCTACTTATTGTCACTGCAGTTTTCCGTAGTTTTCTTGCTATTTCTGACGTAGATCGACTTAATATGCATGAAACAAACAGGATTAAGCTAAATTGCAACAAAAATCTTAATTAATACATTAATTTATTTGAAAAATGACGTCATAAATCTAAATGACGTTATAGATGTTAAATTTTGCTGATGTCAGCAAATTAGCAAAAATTATATATCAAGTGAAAGCTCTCAACAAGAGCAATCGAATGATACATGTTTCAAGTAATTCGGACGAGAAACAAAGGAATTATAAATGTTCAAAGCTGTTTTTTGCCAACTACTCTCCAAATATGGTGCTATTGTGGTCACGTGATCAAACCTAGAACAATGATGCATTAAAATTTTGATTGCCAATTAAATTTGAGTAAAAGTCACAAAGGTTTGGTCATCATATCTTGTGTTGTTTCGGCGGAGTGTAGAAAAGTTTGGTTGGGGGGGGGCGAAAAACGCCCCCCCATGTGAAATAGGGTTAAGTGAGTGCCTCTCTTTCCTCTGGGGCCTAAATTTGTGCGGGGAATCACCCACGAAAAGCTTTTCATTTACCCGGCTCTACAATTTTTACCTTCAAGTCATACCCGATTCTAGGAAAAACAGGTGACACTCAAAGACACAAAAATTTGACAAAATAATAACCCGATGTTACAAAATTTCCTCTTTGACATGTTTTGATAACTTGCTCCAGAAAAATCACCTTCTTTTGATACCCCGTTCTAGGAGCAATAGGCGAAAATAATACCCTGAAAAACGAGGGAAAACGGCACATCCCCGGTGCATTCCATGTAAAACCTACGCCGAAGGTACGCCGCGCCCTAACCTTTCGTACGCCAGGTATTTTCAGGGAGAGAGAGCTGCTAAAAATCTGAGTACTGATGATTTTAAGAAACGTTCAGTACTGGCCTAAATTCTTAGTTTCTAATAAAAGAAATGCATTTATTATCTAAAGAAACTGCTAAAAGATCGAGGACGATTTCGTATTCACGTCAAGATAAGCAGATTTTGAAACGCCGTCACGCCAAGAACCGATTTTACTGAAAAAATGACGCCGCTACGCCGGCAAAAAAGTCAGGTCTACGCCGAAGATCTTCGGGCCTAAGTGCATGAAATGCACCCTCGTCGAGCAAATGTACTAAATCCCCCCCCCCCCCAGGCTCTCTTCTCTTGGATGAACTAGAAATTAGGCCCCAGTCCTGTCCAGTCCTGCCTTGCGTTCCTTTGGCGATCAAAACAATCATGATTGCATTGTTTAAGATTTTAACATTGTTTCATTTCAAAGCAATTAGATCCAGCTGGCTGACTTTGAATGAAATCTTGATTGTTTCGATGGCCAAAGGAACGCAATGCTGAAGTACTTAAAGACCCTGTGCTAACCAGCAGCCTTTGTGCGGAAGAGGAATAAACAGCATTGTACAAGGTGACACGTGCCAGGAATGTAGGTTGGAATGACTCCTTTGAAATTGGAGAAATTGAATTATCGAATTTGGACTCTGCGGCTTTGTCTAAGTTAACAGGCTATTCAGTTAACAGGAAGCAAAGTATTGAAAACAAGTCAGCATGTGGTATTGGGATTCCTAAATTAGCCTACAAGATGTCGGGAATTCCTTTGTTCTCCTGGAGACTGGAAATTATTTACAAAGATCTATGGGATTTTTAGGGTCCCTGGAAATGCATTGTGGGATAGTTGACAACCACAAAGGCCCATGGTTAGCACAGGGTCTTTAAGGAAGGTACTACCTTGCGATTCATTGTAGTTGTTTCTTTGTATGGGCCTTGTTGGTGTCGAGGCTTCCCCACCACGACATGCACTGCCGTTTTCAAATAGAAGTTTTGTTAAAATCGAGCAATCAAGCTCTTGGGCAACCGTAGGAAAAAGCAGCATAAGCTGGTTTGCCGTTTGCACAAATTCAAGCTTCAACATAGCTTTTGGACTTCAAGTCAGACTTACAGAAACCATCGCCGTAATAACTATGAACTTTGATAAAACGGCAAGGTAAGATGAACACAAACCCCAACTCTCTTGTGGTTCAACAATCAAGTTGAAATCTTAAGTTTATCCGCTACCGCCAAATTTCAAATCCAGCCAATGAAATCCTGTTTCTTAGCGCATCGGGTTGGGAAAGCTCTTTTTCTTATGTAAAACATAAAGATCTTCCTTTAGCTCTCTTTGATAAAAGGGGCCAACAAATTAAAACACCTCTTTGAGAATATACCAGTCTTTCCAGGCTATGTCAGGCAACCTTTGACTATATTTCCAACCTTCCTTGTCTTTTCCAGCCTGCCCTGGTATCGTTACGTGATAGGATTACACCTCGCCTCACTTTCTACACTAGTCTGGAATCAATGTGCAGGCTTTCATGGCTAGTCAGGAAAATTTCCAGACAATCCCGGCCAGACATAATTTAAGGAATTTTCATCACTTCACAAGACAGCGTAAACTGAAGTTTTGGGATAAAAAGGTTGTGGCAATACGTGTGGTAAAATCTCTTGTGGACGGAGACTGTACGGAACGTAAAGTTTTTGATGCACTAGAAAGCATAATTATCCATTGATTGCTTGAACACCATTATTGGGTTGTGCAGAAGTTGAGCTATTTGAAGCTGGAGGTTGTGATGGAAAGTTTTTGAATATGTGGCCTCTAGAATGGCAAGAATGGATACATTTCTCCTTTCCAAGGTATTTTGACACGCGGCTTATCTTCCAAAATCCGGTCGTACTAATCGATTCCGATTTCTGACTACTTACATCATGCGGCAATAAGAAACATATAATGTACACTCACCGAATGTGTGTTATTTCTGTGTCAAATCTTCTGTCAGCTCCATCTTAACTGAGACTGCGTTCACACGATGCCGGCACATTTTGAAAACGGTGAAAAATTCGACGGATAGGCATCCTGTTCACACAAAAACGGCACATTTTTTGCCGGCAGATTTTGAAAACGGCAGATTTTGAAAACGGAACTCTAAGATGCACATTTGGAAACGGCATCGTGTAAACACTTTAAACTGATGAAAATGGAACATTTTCAGACGCTTTTGGACTTCTTTGGCATCAAAGTCTTGCAACGAGCTTTTTACCGGCAAATTTCCGATCGTTTTCAAATTGTTCCGGCATCGTGTGAACGCTAGCTCAAATTTTGCTACCGTCACATTTTTCATCGTTTTCAAAATGTGCCGGCATCGTGTGAACGCAGTCTGATTGCGCATGGTGCTTCGCAATGTTTTGCTTTATCACAGGGGACCAAGAGGGAAAGCGAAGCGAGAAGACAGAGATATCATTCCTTTCTATTCGCTTCGCTTTCCCTCTTGGTCCCGTGTGATAAAGTAAAACACTGTGAAGCACCATGCGCAATCAGTTAAGATAGCGCTGACAGAAGATTTGACACAAAATAACACACATTCGTTTCGTTGAGTGTATATTCTATGTTTCTTATTGCACATGCTTAACTATCTTAAATCCAATTCTCTCCTATGCTGGTCTTTACAGTATTTTCACTTTTCTACTAAATAAAGCTTGAATTGCATATTGTTCAAGCATCCTGCTTGAAGAATTTATGAAGCAAAGAATTATTTTCTATAAAACGGAAAAACTCCTGTTAAGTATTCATTCTAAAAACAGCCAAAATAATAGTGTTTCAAGTATATCAAACTGAAATGAGACAAAAATTCATCACTGCACAATATTCAATTAATCACTGCACATGCTTGATTCGTCGCTGCCCAAATTGGTCATCACTGCACCTTAACTTTACACTTGATCCTGGCTATTCCAGGGTCGTGTAATGATCTACGTCATGAACTGCACACGCCTTCATTGCCAACTAATTCATAACTATAGACACTAATTGATAAACAATGAACTGCTCTCAGGCATGCTGAATCCATTGTGAGTCAATAGCAATTATTTCGCAATGTATTTAGGCATATGATCTTGAGTTAGATTTTAGTTCACGGATATCGAGTTCAAGAAAACACGTTGGCCTAAATCTTTCTGCGTCTCTCTCTGTCGGACTCATAACACTGGTGACAGAGGTGCAGAGCTGAGACAAAGATCTGAAGATTATGGCATCGTCTATTACGCCCGAAAAATTTGAGTCTGGGGACATTGTCTCCTGGCTTCGCCAGTTTGAGTGCTGTGCCTCTGCCAACAACTGGCATGAGAACAAAAAGCTTGCAGTTCTTCCTGCTTTCTTGCGGGGTCCAGCTGCCACATACTATCATGCCCTGGCCGACGACAAGAAGAATACCTACGCTAATCTCACTAAATCTCTCCGCGAAGCCCTGTGCCCGGCCGTTGATCGCGAAAAGCACTTCGCTGCTTTCGAGCAGAGAATTTTACGCCCTCAGGAAGACCCCTCCCTCTTCCTTTGGGATTTGACAGACACCCTCACGAAAGCTGATCCTGCTTTGAAGGACGATGCTCGGGACGCCCTCCTCTCCCGCCAGTTCATGCGTGGATTACCTGCTGATCTTCGTCTTAAACTTTTGGAACACAACCCTACACCATCGTTAGACGAGATGACCAACTTCGTTCAGAGATTTCGAGCCGTTCATCACTCCAGCGACAGAAATCCTTCCGTTGCCTATGCTACGACAGCAAGCCAGCCACCCCAAAGCCCACCTAGCGCTGATGACACCCCCCTGCAAGCCTCGATCGCCCAGTTAACCGCTGCTGTGGCTGCTCTGGCCTCCGATCAAAAAGACTTGCGTGCTGCAGTCAAAGCTCCAAGCCCAGCCAGAAGAGGTGGTGGAGGTGGTGGATACAGATCCTCTGCAGACAAGTGGAACAATGCCCGTCAGAGAAGTCGATTGCCTCAACGCTGCTATAATTGCAACCAAATTGGGCATTTTGCAAGATCATGCCCATGGGATTCTCAGTGCCAGCTGTGCTTTGGATGGGGCCATTCTCAACAGCAGTGTGCCAACAATTTTAACCGGGATTCGCAAAATGTGAGTACATCTTCTTTAAACTTCAAAGGGGTGCCTCAGTAAAGGGCTGGGCTGAAGGTCACCCCCGTGTTTTCTCTGTTGGATCAAACGAAACCTCGTTTCCATCTACGTCCAACCAGCCTCTCATTTTTTGTGTTTTGAGTGGTGTCAAAGTTCAAGCATTAATCGATACCGGGTCCATGAAATCTTTTATAACTCGTGAGGTCTTTGATCGGATTAGGCCTAAGCAAAAGGTGCAAGCGACTCACCAACGATGTTTTGGCATCACTGGTCAGGCACTTCAAATAGAAGGGACAATGCAAGCAACTCTCTCCTTCCCTGGCAATGGCTCTTTCTCCTACTCAGGTAATTTCTTGATTTCCAATCACTTATTTCAACCATTGCAATGTGTTTTGGGATGGGATTTCTTGACCTCGAATGGGTTGAACCTCTTATGCAAGGGTCCAGGGGCCTATTTTCTTGTTGGTTCTCATGGGGATACACCCCTTACCCCAGATCTTCCCGATATGGCGCCGTTGCCTCCTTGCCAGACTTTGGGTTGTGCAGCTGATGAGAGTGACAAGTTTCCTTGTATGCTTGTGCAGTCTGCCTCCAGGGGGCCAGTTCCCGTTACTTTGAGTACTGGCCTTTGCATTCCTGGTCGCACTGAAGTCTTAGTGTATGCAAAAGTGCCCCAAAGTTGTAAAGATGAATTAGGTATTGTTATGCCAGTGCAAAGTATTCAGATATCACAATGCGTCCTTTCAGCGTATTCAGTCAGTCAGGCAGAAGGTAGACATATTCCTATTCGTTTAATGAATACTGCTAATTTTGACATTGAATTGCAGGCAGGTCAGAAGGTGAGTGAATTTTGTCCTGTTGTTGAATCTTCTGCTGTCCAAAGTGATTCTTTACCTCCCTACCCTGTAAATGCAAATTTTGCTGTAACAGTAGATGAGACTAAAAAAGAGCTTGAAAACTCACTAAGCCCTTCCTTAAGCCCTCCAGAACGTGAAATCCTTCTACAGACACTGTTACAGTATTCTGATGTTTTTGACAAGAACTTAGGCCATACAGATGTCATTACCCATAAAATTGAAACAGGTAATGCAGCCCCCATCAGGCAGTATCCTAGGCGCCTTCCATATGCATATCGAGAAGAAACTAGCCATCAGATTTCAGAGATGCTCGAACAAGGTGTTATTCAGCCAAGCAACTCCCCATGGGCTTCTCCTATAGTTCTAGTAAAGAAAAAGGATGGTTCATTTCGCTTCTGTGTAGACTACCGCAAGCTCAATACTGTTACAAGGAGAGATGCTCATCCGTTGCCCCGAGTGGATGACTTGCTAGATTCTCTCCAAGGTGCATGCATGTTTAGTACTTTAGACCTTCGTTCTGGGTACTGGCAGATAAGTATGGAACCAAAAGATAGGGAGAAAACCGCTTTTATTACACCAGATGGCCTGTGGGAATTTGTTAGAATGCCTTTTGGGGTCTCAAACGGGTGTGCCACATTTCAGAGGGCAACTGAGATTATCCTTTCTGGTTTAAATTATGAGACATGTTTATGTTATTTTGATGATGTCATCATTCCATCAAACTCTTTAGAACAACAATGCGAACGCCTAACTCTGGTTTTAGAACGCTTTCGTAAGCACAACCTCCGTGTTAAAGCCTCTAAGTGTATGTTTGGAGCAGACAAAGTAACTTATTTAGGACATGTTGTCTCTGCCAAGGGTGTTCATACAGATCCAGCCAAAATTACAGCAGTTGCTGCACTCCCAGATCCCAAAACTGTTGAACAAGTAAGGTCATTTTTAGGTCTTGCAGGGTACTATAGAAAGTTCATACCTCAATTTGCAACCTTAGCAGCACCTCTTGTCAACTTGACAAAGAAAGGAACTAAGTTTCTGTGGGGGGAAGACCAAAAAAGGGCTTTTGTACAGCTCAAAGACCTGTTATGTACAGCTCCGATTCTCGCTTACCCACAATTTGATCAACAATTTTTCCTGCAGACTGATGCATCAGATATAGGTTTAGGAGCTGTTCTTACTCAGTTTGACAGTAATGGAAATGAGCGTGCTATCTCATATGCAAGTAGGCCTCTGACAGACCGTGAAAAGGGTTATTCTGCCACTGAAAAAGAAGCATTAGCAGTGGTATTTGCTACTGACCACTTCCGGGTATATTTGTTGGGTAGGTCTTTTACATTGGTAACTGATCACAGTGCATTACGCTGGCTGCATTCTGTTGAGCCTAAAGGCAGATTAGCTAGATGGGTTATGCACTTGCAAGAATACACTTTTGCTGTCAAACACAGGCCTGGTAGTACAAATGGGAATGCAGATGCCCTTTCGCGTTTAACCCCAGAAATTACTCCTAGCTGTGCAACAACTATGATCCCAGGGAATAATCTCCAACAGGCCCAAAAGGATGATCCACAAGTAAGCAAAATAATGGAAATGAAATCCTTGGGCCTCCCAAAGCCACCGTATTTTGTCTGGGCAAATGACCCCATCTTAAGGGTATTTTGGCATGCTTGGGATAACCTCTATCTCACTAATGGGGTCTTGGTCAAAGGACTCCCAGGGAATGAATCCATCCCCAACTATGCCTTTGTCATCCCCACTAGTCTTGTTGAATCAATCTTGAATGGTATTCATTGCAGTCCATTTTCTGGCCATTTGGGCATTAAGCGAACTCTTAGGCGTGCCCGAGACCGATTTTATTGGCCAAAAATGGCTGCACAGATTACTGATTTTGTCAAGAGTTGTGTAGTCTGTGCACAAAGTAAACTTGACCCTAATCACAGGAAAGCCCCACTGCAGTCCATTGAGGTAAATGAGCCATTTGTTTTCTGGGCCATGGACTATATGGGCCCAATTCAAGAAACTGCCCGTGGCAACAAACATTTGCTTGTTATGATGGATCATTTCACTAAATGGTGTGAAGTGTTCCCAACAAAGGACCAGCAAGCAAGCACTGTTGCCAAGATATTAGTCTCCAGAGTTTTCAGCAGATTTGGTCCTCCAAGTGTCCTTCACTCAGACCAGGGCCGTAACTTTGAAAGTAACTTGATGCAAGACGTATGTGGTCTTATGGGAATTCATAAATCCAGGACTACTGCATACCATCCCCAATGTGATGGCCTTGTGGAACGGCAGAATCGCACCCTGCAAGGTATTCTTGCAGCTTTTGTGTCTGCGCATAAGGATGATTGGGACTTGTGGGTTGACCTTGCTGCATATGCATACAACACTAGTTGCCATGAGTCAACAGGTTTTAGCCCCTATGAAATGGTCTTTGGCCGGGTTGCAAGGACACCCTTAGAATTGGACTTAGGCGTACCATTGAAAGATCCACGTAGTCAGTCTGAATATCCTGAGTCACTTAGGAGGCATCTCTCAAGTATACAGAAAGTAGCGCAGCAGCATCTAGTCAACCATAGAAATAACCAAGCAAGAAAAGGCCTGTCCTCAAATGACTGGAAGCCCCTACCCATTGGTCACTCTGTCTGGCTGCGCCGCCCTAAGACATGGAAGTTTGGGAGACAGTGGGTTGGTCCGTATAAAATCATTTCTAGTAATGGGGTTAACTACAAAATTCGGTCCAAGGAGGGGAAGGACATTGTTGTTCACCACAATAATGTCAAGTCTTGCATTGTTTCCTTTGACAAAGGGGAGCCCTTTTGCCCTGTTCGGGAAACTGCAGAAATAGATCTCATGCAGGGGGACTTAGGGATCCACAGAGAAAACTTTGGTGATGGAGGGCAAGGTCCTGACTTTCAGCCCTTCCAACGACCGGCACACCTGAGGCAGAATATAAGACCCCCTTTGAGGTTTGGGGAATATGTCTCTCATTGAAGGGGGTTGGGATTTAAGGGGGGAGGTGGTGTAATGATCTACGTCATGAACTGCACACGCCTTCATTGCCAACTAATTCATAACTATAGACACTAATTGATAAACAATGAACTGCTCTCAGGCATGCTGAATCCATTGTGAGTCAATAGCAATTATTTCGCAATGTATTTAGGCATATGATCTTGAGTTAGATTTTAGTTCACGGATATCGAGTTCAAGAAAACACGTTGGCCTAAATCTTTCTGCGTCTCTCTCTGTCGGACTCATAACAGTCGCAAAACAGGCACTATCTTTTCCACCCGACTTTCCAGCCTATTCCAGCCCTGGAGGGCTGGTGAGCCTGGAGCTTCCAGGGATTTCCTGCCTTTCCAGGCATTTTGCCAGGCTTCACTTGGAACTTTCCGAGCGAACTGAAATTCTGTTGTTTGCGAAAGAAAATTTCGCCCTGACATTGAATAGATAGCTATGACTGAGCAGCCCTTTATTGTCTAAAATTCTCCCGCCAGAAAAGTTCTGCCGATTGGAATTTGGTCTAAACTCATACATTTTCTAAATGCCACCTTCAGTGTGCACAATACGCCAGTTTTTCCTCTAGGTTTCTGACCAACTTTAGCAGCTTTGTTTGTGTTGAATTGCGGGTTAAGGAAATTTCCTTTGTCTGCAGTTGCTAGCAGCTTTGAAGCGTAGTTCAATCACAAGCAGCTGAGACTACGTTCACACGATGCCGGCACATTTTGAAAACGGTCAAAAATTCGACGGATAGCCCTTCCGTTCACACGAAAACGGCACATTTTTTGCCAGCAGATATTGAAAACGGTTGATTTTGAAAAAGAAACTCTAACTGGCACATTTTTGAAACGGCATCCTGTAAACACTTGAAAATGACCAAAGAAGAACATTTTAGCAGCTTTTTGAACGATACTGATCGATTATTAGGGTGTCGGTACACTTCTTTGGCATCAAAGCCTTGCAACGAGTTTTTGTCGTCTAATTTCCTACCGTTTTCAAATTGTTCTGGTATCATGTGAGCGCTAGCTTAAGTTCTACAGCCGTCACATTTTGCACCGTTTTCAAAATGTGCCGGCATCGTGTGAACGCAGTCTGATGCTATTTTCTTGAAAAATCTGCCCTTGTTTGTTAGCTACTTGCTTTTGAAAGTATTATGATTTTACCTTACAGCCGCTTCAGAAATTCAGTCACCTACATTACCAGCAGTAACTTTTGCACCAGTAGACACATCTAAAACAATGACGTGTACAGTTAGAAGCAGACCAACATCACAGATCACTTGGTCTCATGACCCTAAAGTCACTGGTGTTGTATCTCAGAATGTGACAGTACAGGGACACTATTTTATTACAACTGGAACATTCAATATAACACGTATATCATTTGATATGGATAGGAAGAACATCACTTGCATTGGAGATGCAAGCGTTGGACTGAAAGCGATGCAAAATACCACCCTGTTTGTCACTGGTAAGTCTTTTTCCGATTAACCTGGGCACTAGCTACTAACTGTTTTTTTCTTCTTTCCTTTCAAGGTTTCACATTAATTGTTAATTTTTTGTCTCGTAAGATTTTACAGTTTTCTCCCTAGTTACAGGTTAATTTGGTTATTAATTTTCATTTCATTTTTCACTTTTCATTGGTGATGTGGGCGAATGGCTAAGGTGCAATGTCTCGAATTCTGTAAGGTCTCCCCGCGTGGATTCGAATGCCGTCGCTGACACTGCAAGCCACAGCAGCCAATTCTGCTGTCCATCATTCCGAGGTCGGAAAATGAGTACTCAGAGGCAACTCTGAAGCCACCAGCTGTAGTGCGCAAGCCAACATTAGCTGTAAAGCTGCCCACATACCCAACCTGAGTAAACAGGAAAATGATTGCTTGCTTGCTTGCTTGCTTGCTTGCTTGCTTGCTTGCTTGCTTGCTTGCTTGCTTGCTTGCTTGCTTGCTTGCTTGCTTGCTTGCCTGCTTGCTTGCTTGCTTGCTTGCTATTTTAACACCGAAGCGACATCAATGGAGAGGTTGGCTCTGTCAAACTTAACCATGTTGATAAAAAGAAGCTGATTTGAAATTAGATGTTTTTATAATGTAAACAGAAAACAAAAATAAGATTAAAGTTAGGCTGAGACCGACTGTCGTATCCGGCTTAAGACTTTACTACCGAGTGAGCCATAAAAGGTCCCACATTTGAAAATCCATAGCACTAAGATTACTTCACAGATTTGAATGATTCAAATTCCATTTAAAGGCCGAAAGATCGAAGTATCTTTGTGATTTTTCTCGCTGTATTCTTCTAACATTCCGCGGTGCAGAACTTTGGAACAGCCTAGAAAGAGCTACTAAATTGGCCCCTTCCCTGAAAACCTTCAAAGAACAGCTATAGTCGGGGACAGCTTTTACTTCATTTTTACGTTCTCTTTTATAGCCTTTATTTTGCATGATATTGTAAATTAGGTTAGGTTAGTAATTTCTTATGTCTTGATAATTATTTATAACTATTAAACAGGTCAGGTTGAAAAACATACCGGGTGTCCCAGAAAAAAGTAACGGATTTGATCATGGCTAGCGTTAAGGATTTAGCTTGAATCAATTGGAAAAAATCTTTAGACTATTCCTCGATAGTCAACTTGAACATAGACACTTTGCTTGCTGATATTGGAGCATTGAGAGAAGACATTTTTATCACGAAAGCCCAGATTTGCCTCCACCCCTAAACCAGAGCTTTTGGGTTTGGCCTAAGTTGTTGAAGGGCTTGTTGTGGAATCTCCTGAATCATAGCGAAGTACAGGCAAGAAACCTCGTGCTTCGGAAAAATTCTTGATGGAAACCCAAATCGAACTTGAAATCAAATTCACAAATTTTTTCCCCAAAGAGACATCTCCTTTCATTCAACAAAACCTTTGAACTACACCTGCCGAATAAAAGTTATTTATCAGCGAAATAATTCCCTTGGGTGTGAAAAAATCTTCCTTGTTTGAATAAAATGCATTTTTGTTATCATTGCAATTATTACGAAACAAGCAATCGCATATACCAAAAGGATAAAATTCACGATGATAAGATCCTTGAAAGTGCTCACTCGTGCTTAAATTGTTTCTACCTTGTAAATTCATCTTGACTGAAGAAAGATATTCCTTGGTGATTATATTCATTGATAAGTTTGTCACTTTTTAGTTTTTTCATTTCCATTCAAATGTGTACCTGAGCACACTGGTCCTTGTTCAGGATTTCTACGCTATGTCTGTCCTTGAGGAGATTCCCCAAAACAGCGCGTTTGTAGTTTAGGACAAAACCTAAAAGCTTTGGTTTCGAGATGGAGGCAAATCTGGACTTTCAAGATAAAAATGTCTTCTCTCAATGTTCTAATGTCAACAAACAAGGTATCAGGGCCGTAGGAGCGTTATTCAGATTGGAGGGGCACCAATTCGCGGCAAAGGCATAAAGCTGTTGGGGGTCCGGGGGCGGAGCCCCCAAAAAATTTTCGTGCCATGCCCTTTTTTCTTTTGGAAACGCCCTTCTGTGGACGCTGAAAAGTAATTTTATGGTCGGAGGTCCGCAGGTTAAATAAGAAACTTATGAAAGTGTATTTCAAGAAGCTTAGCTGAACCACGATGCAAGAATACTTGGTCAAAAGTATCGCAAGTTTTCCTACCTAAGATGCGTGTGATTTAGATTGTTAATGTCTTGGTATTTTTCTTGTCACTTGACAAAGGCTTCTGATGTCAGCTGGGCTGAACTTTCTAAATTATATTTTCTTGCATCGGAATGTACATCGAGTTCTTTTGTTGCTGTTGACCTAAGATTGGTCTTGACTCGCAATATTCACTTCAGAAGCCCCTTTGCAATTGTTTTAACTGTTTTAACTGTTTAATTAGGAAAGCAAAGTGGAAAAGCTCCCATTTCTAGATTCCCAATTAGAGTTGTTCATAATTTTCTTCCTATCTCACCTAGGGGACGTTGACAGTACTGAAAGAGGGAGGGCACGAGGGAACACTTTTTTGGAGAGTAATTTCATTGTTGGTTCCATCAATTTTCTACGTTATGTATGATTGATGAAAAAATGCAACTTTTGGAAATTATTGGGGGGGGGGCCGGGCCCGACCGGCCCCAATAGCTGCTATCTTCAACTTAACTATTAAGGAACAGTTTAAAGATGATTTCCGATTTATTCGAGCTTAATTCTTTACATTAGCCTTGATCAAATCTGTTACCATTTTTTTGGGACACCAGGTATATATTTATGAACCTATTTAACCTGTATGAATATTATGAAATGAAATGAATGAAACATTAATACCGGGTGATTCAGAAAAAACGCCCGGCGTTTGAAAGGCTACTGCTCCCTGACTATATAAGCAACGATATTTTGCAGTATCTGATTAAATAGCTAACATGTTCAATCATGTTTAGAAATTTTCCTGACTAAAATCGGTCACTCCGTTCCGATTCTGTAGACAATTTTCCAAAATCAGTCCCTTTGAGAAACCTTAAAAAACGTGCTAAAATTGCAAGCAAAAGTCCCTAATGTGTTTACCTGGCAGGGATGACTTTCAGCATGCTTTAGCAAGTGCTTTCGTTTTGGATGGTTGAAAAGTCTTCCCCCTAGTGTGAATAATGTATTCAGGGGGATTCCATTCTCCCATGAGGACAAAATGCATGAGCACATCCAGGAGTCATTATTGCTAGGAAGGAGAACAAAGGGAAATTTTGCTTGCTGTTTTCGCTCGTTTTTGCAGGTTCTCGAAAGGGGCTTTCTGCAGAAAATCTCCTATTTCGACGGGAAGGAATGACCGATTAAAGCCGGGTAAGTTACTGAACCTAATTTGACATATCGAGGATAAAACAAGACAGGTTTCAACATCATTGCTTTGATATTCAGGAAGCTGGATTTTTTCAAACGCCGGGCGTTTTTATTGACTCAGCCGGTATAATGCATTTACATTCCTATTGCTAGGCAACAGGACTCAAACAACGGCAACAACAATAACAGGTCAAAGCAAAAGTCAAAGAAGCAAAGCAACGATGACTGACGGGGTGATTGGTAGCCTGTTGCCTATAGTAACAATCTGTTTTCTGCTTTAAATGTTAATGATAGAGAAGAAAATCCCTTAACACTTTAAAAGAACAACTAGTATGTAGGGTCATAGCTCCAGTCTGCGGACAGCTCCAGTCTGCAGACAACAAGCAAAAACTCTGGCTTTCGACCATAAAAAGACCGTAAATCCTCGCACTGTTCTGGTCATTTTAACTTTGTTTTATACTCATTCGGAAATTTCCGTCGAGAATTTCATCGGGCAAAACTGATCATCTCCTGAGCAAATTAAAACTTGACAACCAAGAATCCCTCCTTTTGCCAGCATCCGTCAACAAACCTGTAAATTTTAACTTTTTGTTGTAAATCGTCGTAAAATATTCCGTTGAAACTTTCTTCACGCTCCGATTGTTTGACTATGCTTTGTTTTCAAATTCCCTAGGGAGCGCTGGTGAATTCGCCTCGTATTCAGGATTCAGGGGAGTTAAAATTCAACCTGGTACAGACACGCCCCGTCTCCAGTCTGCGGACACAAGTCCTTCTAATTGTTTCTGCTGCACTTCATACTTGCTCCAAGTCTCGTCCGTTCGTTATTCGGTCCACTCCGACCGAGAAGCCCGAATAACGAACAGACGAGAAATAAAGAACGGACGAGACTTGAAGCATGTCTATCTGCAGTTGATGTCTTGTGGAAATGCGACAATTTGTGCCCAATTTTTACAAGATGTTATGATCGATTTCTTCCGCTAATTTTGACTTGAATATAGAGCTTATTTGAATCCATGCGATTTGGAAAGTATGGTAATGTGATAGCAATGATTAAATTGTTGGAAACATTTTGAAATAATGCACTTCAAGATAAATTTGTGGCGTATTTATTACTTGTCCGCAGACTGGAGTTCATGTCCGCAGACTGGAGCGAGACAAAAAGGAGCCAAGAAATCCGTGTTGGAGACATGAAATTTAACTCAGATATTGTGATAGCACATATTTTAAACTACTTTTGCTGCGATTCAAAGGTTTGTATGCAATTTCTAAGTGATGATATTTACCAGTTGAATGATACTGTCCGCAGACTGGAGCTATGACCCTACATCCCATGCACATGGTTGGTAATAACGATATTGCTTTATTGTTCAACGGACGCATACTTCTTAAAGTCATGTTAGGGAAGTGTTTTATGGTGTTTTGCAGTTGCAACCGTTTCAGAAAAAATTTTTCTATTATCGTTATCAATAAATTATGGACTTCTTTTCAACATTTTCAAGCCATACCTCATTGTAGCATTTTTCAGCCTACTCTGCACTTGAATACTGCACTTGAATATATCTTGCTAACCCACCACCCCTCCCCCGGTCTTTCCTGCGCTCTAAGCGGACTTCCTTTCATTGGACACCGCTCAACATTTAGCCACGGGTTGAGACCGAAAGTACTGGCTAGATAGTGAAAATTTGGTCTGTTGATGTAATATTTTATCCAGCTTTTACATCAGTAGTCTTCTCAATGCATTGTCTGTCAATTGAAAGACAAAACTCATTCTAACCTTATTACACAAAATATGGCTGGCAAAAAAATATTGGTTATTTAATGTCATTTGTCTTTGAAGTTGGCTGACAGATATATATAGTATAGCTATTTCATGAAGTGTACAGTATGTGCATGCCTAAAGTTAGTCTAATGTATTCTGCTGGATTTGAAAAAGTCAACATCATGGAATTCATTCAGCTAGAGGGCGCACTGACCTTGAGATTAATGCTATCCCAGTCATTCTGTGCAATACTTTTTGACTTCAAAAACTACCTCCCATTCTTTTGTTGTCTCAGATAAAACAACTTCAGTTTGAGTATAGCCCTTTGATATGAAAAAAACAAAATACATTTTTTATTTTTCCTGGTCACTTTCAAATGTTTATCCTGGGAAACATTCTTTGAATTCAGGAGTTAAAAAGATCTTCAACAGTTTTTCGTTCTTCACAGCGTTTGTTCACATTTGCACAGATTTTGATAATCATTCTCTAGAATGTTTGCAATTTCAATGTCAATGTCACCACTCTGCTCTAAGAGCGCTGTCAAGCAACTCCTTCTCAAGCTTCTGTTTACAAATCTCAATTTATTCCTTGAATTTGCCCCATCTAAGATGCTCCTTATCTGCCTTTCCTACATTCTACACCATATTATTCCTAGCTCTGTAGATGTAATTATGTAAAGATCGCATATCTTTAATTCAATGTTGAACACTTTAGAAACTACATTTGCAATTGGACCATATTCTCCATAGAATAACATTGAGCATAGCTGTTTCAGGAAACAGCAGTCTAAGGCAGACATAGATCAACAATTCTTCAGGTTGAAGAGGTACCATTGGTATTCCTTTGCAAAATAAGCTTTTACATTAACAATTTTGTATCCCTCCCTCTGAATATCTGTTTCACAAACATGTCTTTTCTTAACAGGACTCGTAGTTGTAATGCCTGCCAAACGTTGCTTGGCCAATTATCCTTCGTCGTCACTGCAAAAATTTACAGGAGTTCCTTCCATTTCGTTTCGATTTGCCCAAACCAACTCAAAACAATCCGCAAGCCTGCTCTTATGTAAAACTGCCAAACTACTTAAGTGGCTAACTGAGCTAACTTACTCAGATTTATCAGATGTTGTATACTTCACAAAAACATGACTAGTGAAAAAAATTTTTCAGTTGTAAACAAACGCTGCACAATTTAACAACAGCCTGTTCTCGAATCCTCACCTTCGACTACAGAAGCATGAGAAGTGCGGTGATGCGCGGTGACGCAAAGAAGCGAAGGCAGTAGAACTGAGTACCCCACGAAAAGCTTCTTATTTCTAAAAAGTATCAAAAAGTATCAGAAAAATTTTTGCACAGTCTTCAAGCATATGGATTTCCTCAGCAAAAGATGGTATACGCTAGCATGGGCATGCATGGGCACAGCAGTTATCAGCAAAGTGCGTGCTTGGTCGTGATCGAAAAGTTGTGATGGCCTAAATTTCCATTGAAGAAAATGAGTCAAAACAGAGCAACGAAAGTCTTAATGAGATCTGAAACAAGCTGGATTGGCAAAGTGTAGCACCAAATAAAGAATTATTTCTTTACCTAACTTAAAATTGTACAAACCTTGGGAGGATCCAATCCAAAACAGAGCCGGCCTCTCCACAACGCATGTCTTTTTCCATCTTGTCTCCACTGCAAAACGAGCGCTGCGCTGCGAAGGAGGTTGCATACCACCTCGCTCAACGCAAGTCAATGCGCGTTTCCTCTCCCTACTTAATCTCCCTGGTCGAATTCCAGGCATTCCGGCTTTTAACTCGTCCCATTCTGGATTCCACCTTTTCGCCCAGAGGAGCGCCCTCGCAGAAGTTAGTCTCAAAATAATGTATGTTTGATTATGAGTCCTTCGTTGAAGCGGAATGGGTATTGTTGGGGGTATCGTTGGGGTAAATGGAGCGAAAACAAGGGCTCATGTAATAAGTCTAAGTCTAGGGCTCGATTAGCCTTTAGAAGGATGAATTCGAACCCAACATAGTTCGAAAGGAAACCATTGCAGAAAAGAAAAAATTTCGATTATTCGAATGAAGGTAGTTGCAATTCGAAGAATGCGCTATTCGTTGATGGGACGGTTTACTACAAGCAATACACATTTACTTCCAACCAACAAGGATAATACAACATTTGAATGCGACACTTCTTCAATGAGGAAGAAAAAGAAGGCATAATAAGGTACATTTATGTTTTTAGCACTGATATTTTGTTTCCTTGCTTAAAAGTATTGGTTGGGTAGTCTTTCGGGCAAACCGCCTTCAAGCATAGGTAACCTAGGGTATCGGCGGTATTTGTCGGACGGTTTAGGTTTTCGCATTCACTACTCCTAAATCAAAATGAAGAAATAGAAGTTAAGGTATTCAGGTGTGGTTTGCTCTTTCATCGGCATATTACTTGATTTTCCTTAAAATTTCTCTCCGCATTAGTTATCTGCATCAGTTTTTACACGCGATCATCGTGGCGTCATTTATCGCCCTGTGACGGCATTTGTCGGACACGTATCTAAAACATGAATTTGACCCTTTTATGCAGACAAAATCTTACAGCCGCCATTCTAATTAATGAAATGTTTATCTTCAGTTTATCTTGAGTTATTCTAACTACAAGGTAATTCTTCTCCGCGCTTGAAATTCCCCTTTTGCTAGACGTGTTTACCTTAGGCCCATGGCAGAAATTCCTGCTATGAATAAATTAACCATGCACCATTTGAGATGAAAAGTAAATTATCATATTTTATTCGGCAACTAAGTATCATCGATTCTCATTCAACATATTCAATAAGACAGTGAACATCATTACCATGCACTCTGTGAGAATGACGATGGATAACTTCAAGGGTGTCCGGCAAATGCCGCCAACGTTTTTTGAGACCTCTTCCTTCAAGACCCCTCTGTCAATGCGATTGTCACTTCCGATCGAGTTCATTGTCAGTTTATGTAATTTATCACAAGTTCAACAATGCATAACAGTCATTGGTCCAGTCTTCGCGCTCAAGCTGACCTCCCGACAGATCCCGATTTCGAGGCATGTTGTTGTTCATGTGCGTGTTCGTCGCCATTTTGAAGGTTCGCACGAAGCGTTTCTGACCTTTGTGGGCATGTTGGCCCGGTCTAAAGCTTGTTATTTAAACTCTATTTGTACAAAAAGGTCAGAGTATAACGTGATGAAGGTGGTGAGTGCGATTCATGTTTATTTTGCGAGTGCTTGCATCTGTTTAGCGGAAGTGATTCCGAAAGTGTCCGACAAATGCCGCCGTCCGACAAATGCCGCCGATACCCTATGCAGTTTTAGGTAACCTTAAGCTATGCAGTTTTACCTATAACCTATGCAATTTAACCAATGCAGTTTAACCTATGCAGTTTTACCTACAATGCCTGCCAAAAGTCCTTGGAACACTTAGGCCATTTCTTCATAATCCGCATTTCTAACCATAGGGTATCGGCGGTAAATTCCGGACGGTTAAGGTTCGGAGGTCTAAGGAGCCGAAACTTTCCTTCCAAATTGAAAAATAGAATCATCGCGTTCAACTTACATTATTTTGTGTTTCTCTTCTCAACAGTTAACAATTTTTCGCATCTTCCTGTGATTTCTGTAGCTCTTCTTTTCCGTTGGGTTGTTTAGGCCTAAATTCTCTCGTGGCGGTATATTCCGGACGGAAAGTTAATCGTCGATTTGGCGAGAAAAACGCTACGTTTCGTTGGCGATTCTTTTATGTTTTATTCTGCTATCTCTTGAAAGTTATTTTGTGTAGTTTTCATCGGCATCACTCTGCTTGTCTTGCATATCTGACAAGTTGAACATCATTGACCAGTTGATTGCAAAAAGGAACGTTGAAACCATCTTTTCGAATGCACGCAGGGGCGCTGTTCGTTTATTAGGGATTTACAGTTAGGAGGAGTTTATTTCAGAAACTCAAGATATGCGAAAAGATCAAGTAATAGATGGAGAACATGAAAATGAAATGCAAGTTTCCTTTGCAATTAAAGGATTTTGTGAAATGGGTTTCATGGACTGATTGTCCGGCAAATACCGCCGTCTGGAATTTACCGCCGATACCCTAGTTATCAAGTTCAAATGCCCCCTCGCCCCCGAAACAATGTTGATTTCGAAGGTTATTGTCCTAGCATTCCAGCAGAATGGCGGATCGTCCTGACATCCCGATTTTCTGACCACAAAACAACATTGTTCTAAGGGGGAGAGGGGGAAATCGCAAAACAAGGCAAAATTAGCAGATGTGTTCCAAGACTTTTGGCATTTATTGTACATAGGTAACCTATGCAGTTTAACCTAGGTATAGTTTAACCATGCAGTTTTAGGTAACCTTAAGCTTTCCCATCAACAAGAGAACAAGACAAAATAAGGTATCTGTTCACGGGCTAGTTTGCACTTTAGCAGACACACTTTCAACATTTACTCGTGTCTGAATGTTGCACCGAATGTGGATAGTAACTGCATCAGTACAGAGATTAAAGCATGCCACTGTATTAGCGGGGAATTAGGGGCGGCAGCCCGAAAAACATTTTAACCAAATCAATACATAGATTGCCGGCTCTTGCTGCAGATTTAGGCCACATTTTGGTCATGTTGATGTTCTCCAGTAAGTGCGAATCAGTCAAATCACGCTGAGATTTAGCATTATCCCATCAGATGATATGATTTTTATCACTATTGTTCAGAAAGCCAATCAGCATAAAGTACTAACAATACAATTCAGTTCTTACCTCTTGTTTCCGTTGAAAGCTGTGTCCGCCAAAGTGCATTTGTCCCCTTAACACTATTTGGCCCGAGGGGGCGACAAATTGATTGTGTGAATTGATGTTCCATATCAATTCCATCTCAATCCAGTCTGACATTTCTCTCCCTTCGTCTTTCATCTGAGAAGATACGAAGATCACCAACGCTGGCTGTATTGAATTCATCGCTCTGTTCATCCATAATTGCATATGACACCAAATGACATAGATTTGAACTAATGTAGCCGACAAACTTGAGCTACAGGATATTTTTGAACGCACAAAGCAAAATCACACAAAACCGAAGTCCCAAGCAGACAACGAAAGCAAATAACACAAGTGCTGGTTGTTCGATGATTGTGATGATAATAACGATGATGGTGGTTCACTATTAAAGAAATAAATGACATTAATCAACAGAAATCTAAATCTACAGTAAGTGTAGCCTACGACAATAATACTGTCCTTTGAGCACTGTCCTTGAAAAATATCGCAATAATATAATAACAAGTATCTAGGCAAAAATCAATAGTGAATCAAAGAAACAAAAATGCAAACTTCGGTGGCCCTAGGGTATCGGCGGCATTTGTCGGACGGCGGCATTTGTCGGACACTTTCGGAATCACTTCCGCTAAACAGATGCAAGCACTCGCAAAATAAACATGAATCGCACTCACCACCTTCATCACGTTATACTCTGACCTTTTTGTACAAATAGAATTTAAATAACAAACTTTAGACCGGGCCAACATGCCCACGAAGGCCAGAAACCCTTCTTGTGAACCTTCAAAATGGCGACGAACACTCACATGAACAACAACATGCCTCGAAATCGGGATCTCTCGGGAGGTCAGCTGGAGCGTGAAGACTGGACGAATGATTGTTATGCATTGTTTAACTCGTAATAAATTACATAAACTAACGATGAACTCGATCGGAAGTGACAATCGCATTGACAGAGGGGTCTTGAAGGCAGAGGTTTCAAAAAACGTTGGCGGCATTTGTCGGACACCCTTGAAGTTATCCATCGTCATTCTCACAGAATTAGTTACTTTTATGTATGGTAATGATGTTCACTGCCTTATTGAATTTATTGAATCAGAATCGATGATATTTAGTTGCCGAATAAAATATGATAATTTACTTTTCATTTCCAATCGTGCATGGTTAATTTATTCATAGCAGGAATTTCTGCCATGGGCCTAAGGTAAACAGGTCTAGCAAAGGGGAATTTCAAGCGCAGAGAAGAATTACCTTGCAGTTAGAATAACTCAAGATAAACTCAAGATAAACATTTCATTAATAATAATGGCGGCTGGAAGATTTTGTCTCCATCAAAAGGGTCAAATTCATGTTTAAGATACGTGTCCGACAAATGCCGTCACAGGGCGATAAATGACGCCACGATAATCGCGGGTAAAAACTGATGCAGATAACTAACGAGGAGAGATATTTTCAGGAAAATCTGGTAAAATGCCGATGAAAGAGCAACACCACACCTGAATACCTTAACTTCTCGTTCTTCATTTTGGTTTCGGAGTCGTAAATGCAAAAACCTAAACCGTCCGACAAATGCCGCCCATACCCTATTGGCCTAAATATCGAAAGCAACATAAATAACATGGCTGAGAGATATAACTGGAAATTGAATAAATACAACAGCAAGTTTAGCTAAATAACAGCAATGATAAGAAACTAACGATAACTTACAATCTTTAAGTCCTCGTAGCCACAAAGTCGTTACTGCACAATCTGGAGACTGGAAGGCCTATACGAAGCATAAGAAACTAGGCCATGCCAAGGAACGAGCTTTACTTGCAGTACATGGGACGATCTAGAGTCCAAAGTCCAACTACGGTTCAAGTCAGTAGAAAAAAAAATACAATTCAATTCAATTGTCCGCAAGGAAACAAAAAAGTTTTTTTTTGCATTTGCACACTTCATTGAGCACACTAGATTCTTGCGTGCTAAGGTCTCTCGTGCCATAGGGTTTTTAAAGTATGCCAAGACAATACTACCCCAAGAAACTCTTAGCCAAATATATAGAGGAATCGTAGAACCGCATTTCCGCTACTGTTGCTCTGTGTGGGGGAGCTGTGGGGAATCCAGAAGGCTGACACTGCAGAAGTTACAAAATCGGGCTGCCAGAATTGTAACAAACAGTAGCTATGATGCACCTGCTGATGCCCTTATACAACAGTTAAAGTGGTCAAATATCGCTGAAATCATAAAACGAGAGACAGCGACGATCGTTTACAAATCTTTAAATGGTCTTGCACCGACATATTTCTCAAATATCTTTTCAAAGATAACTCATCACGGCACACTGTCAAGTTGAGAAACTCGGAGACTGACTTACGCATTCCGCTTTTTAAAACCAGTAATGGGCAAGAATCATTCTCATATCGTGGTGTACATCCGTGGAACAGCCTTGGACCTGAGGTTAAGCAAGCACCCTCTTTATATGCTTTTAAACATCGTCTTTAATTTGATCGTGGGTGGCGGGATGCGGTTGGATTGGACTGGGGTCAGTCGGATTCTTTGCCTGCCATGAGGTGCTGTAAATGGTGTCTTATTTCAGGGATGGGCATGGGGTCCGGTTTGCTCTGGTCCGGTCTGATTGTGTCCTGCCGCTCACGATATGATAACTATGTAAATATCGATTTTAATTTTACTTTAACTTTGTAATTAGATTATTTAGTTTTCGTTTGTTAATATATTTTGCTTGTAAATTTTAGATTTTAAGTTTTCGTCACGGCCCCCTGAAAAGCGGCCCTTGCCGACGGGGTTACCGTGTATAAAAAATATAAAATGAAAATGAATGAAAATGAATCCTGTTTAATTGGTCCAATTAAGTCTAAACTATGAATTTACATACATCTTGATCTAAATATTTCATTTCTTTATGAAAAGTAAAGTTTGTGACCTCTTAACCCTTTCCGTCTTTGAGGTCCACTTGTGGACCCAGCAAAAAATTTTGTGAAAAATTGAAATTTCGTAGAATTGTCACAAAATCGGTACAGAGCCTATTTCAAACATGCTGATTACGAATATGAGCATGATTTTTTATAATACTGTCACCAAATTGGTCCAAATGGCACATAAAGTGGCACAAATGACCAAAAATTGGTGCTTCGTAGAATGGACTCAAAATTGGAAGAGAGACTATTTCAAATATGCTGATTACGACTATGAACTTGATTTTTCAAAATGATGTCACTAAATTGGTCCAAATGGCACACAAAATGGCACAAATGACCAAAGATTTATGTTGCATAGAATTGTCTCAAAATCGGTACAGTGCCAATTTCAAAGATGCTGATTATGAATATGGACATGATTTTTGAAAATACTGTCACCAGATTGGTCCAAATGGCACCAAAAATGGCACAAATGACCAAAAATTTATTTTACATAGAATTGTCTCAAAATTGGTGCAGTACCAATTTCAGACATGCTGATTGACATGGACATGATTTTTTGAAAGTACTGTCACCAAAATGGTCCAAATGGCACGAAAAATAGTACAGATGACTAAAAATTTGAATGTCATAGAACGGCCTCAAAATTGGTACATGACCTAATTGGAACATGTTAGTTACGAATATAGAAATGAATTCTGTAAATAATTTTACAAGAGTGGTCCAAATGGCACGAAAAGTGGAACAAATCACTAAATTGAAACTGTGTGAAACTTCTTCAAATTGGTACAGAGACTATCTTTTAAAGATTGATTATGAATATGAACGAAACTTTTGAAGAAAAATGTCACACAAGTGGTCCAAATAGAACACAAAGTGACACAATGTCCAAAAATTGACATTACATCACATTTCTTCAATACTGGAACAAAAGTGTTATCTCACATGCTGATTGCTACTATGACAAAGTTTGAAAATACTAAGTTTGAAAATACTGTCACAAAACAGTGATAGGAATAGCACACAAATTTGAACAAAGGACAAAAAGTCAAAATAAAGCGAAATTGTTTCAAAATTTCTGCAGAAACTATTTCAGATATAGGCCTAACTTTCGAAAATATGCTCACAAAAATAGTCCATTGTCACACAATGTGGTCTACAGAATTCAGGAGCTATTTATAATATGCTAGTTACGAATCAGACAACGTTTGAAGGTCTAAGTGTAGTTTGATCACAAAATTAGAAAGCTGTTTTAAAGTGGCAAATGTGAAAAGAACACTTCTCAATGACATTAGAAAGGGATATGGAGCACTCCTCAGACATATCATGAGACAAAAAGGACTAGAACATTTAACAACAACGGGAAAGATCAATGGAAAGAGGAGCCGAGGACACAACAACAGTGCAAAAAGATGCTGGATGACCTTATGACAAAGCTCAGAATTGTAAATAAACACACAGTCATGAGAGCGACTGAGGACAGGGAAGAAGTGGGAGTCATGACCGTCAACGCCTACTACCAAAGCAAACGATGATGATGATGTTTGAGATAAATTCTGAGAAAGCCAACATAACAGACGAGCATGTTGTAACCATTTTGAGCATGTTAATCTTCAGTGCTTCTGTTCATCTTGAAAAAGTTTGATCGGAAGTCAGTTCGTCTCCCTAATGAGAATGTTTTGGATGAATCATTAGCAAAGGAGAAGGGAGATTACCTCATGCAAGAAGCCTGAGCTTTTCAAAATTGCATTTTTTCGAACCTCTGGTTCTCTGGACATCTTGTAAATACTTGCCAATTTGGTTTAGCTGTTTGTTCCAAGGGGTTGAAAATACATAGCCTAAATTTTTTCAACTGCGCATCTTCCCCTTTTCATGTCACATTGTTTGCATCTCATCTTGCCATTGTTATCGACAAGGCAAAGTTCTAAATTTGGGCTATTTCCAGCTCCTCGTTTCTCAGATAGAGTCAAAATATAGTGATCAACAGGTTTCGACGATATCAATAAATTCAGTCGAAGCTGTTTTCTGTCTTCCTGAAGGAAATATTGAAGTTGCGATAAAATCTTGTTCACTTTTCAGCTTTTAAATGACAAAAATGAAGTTTAAAAGCAATTCACGTGCTAACAAGATGCAACCGATTTTCTTTTTGTGTTCCCTCCTTGGAAACGATCACGCTCCTGTCATTGTCTCAATCAGTATCAAACTTTCTTGCCCCGTCCCTGCATGTACAAGAATGATCCATGATCCCAGAACTGCATGAATAACCTTGATGGATTCGTAGCTCTAATTGAGCCTCTCTGCCACAAGATAATTTGTCATTCACTGAAATGGGTCTGATTTTTTCATCTTACATTTGGTTAGTGCTTATATATAGTTTAGTGACACCAACAGCAGAAATGAATCGAGAAAATGGTTGTAAATATGCCCACAGATGCCCAGAACAAGTGCACCTTCACCTCTCTTGTCTTGATAGAAGAAGGTAAAAGGGGCAAAGGTTGTGAAAGTTTTACCATATTTCTGGGCTTAGCGCAAAGGTTGGTTTGAAATCATGAAATTCAACCAGGGACGAAGTCGTGAAGTTCAAATAGTTCAAACTGACGTTGCGGTGATTTTAATGTCAAATAAAACATTGCTATTAGCACGTTATTCTGACAGTTACCATCTTTTGCGAAATGTGCAGAATTAGCGAGCCACTATTATGCTCAGCTGCCACGTCGCGTAAAGGATTTTTTGCCCAAACAAAAAAATCATTTCAAATGAATGTTTCCAGTCTCTTTGGGCGTTAAAACATGCAAACATTTCAACTGGAATGCTGAAAACAAGTGCTGTATTTGCTGTATTTTTATTTGATAACTGTGTTTAATCTTCTTCCTAATAAATGAGAATGGACCCACAAGAACTCTTCAAAGTGGAAGTGGAGTAAGCAATCATCTGTCTCTCAAAAGCAGTGCAACTGTAGAAGAGAGGAAATGGCTGGGTAGATCGCACCAATGAGATGATATGGTAGCACTCAGATGGTATTGCAAATCTGTGTGCAGGTTCCTCAGAAACTGGTGAGGTTGGTGAAAGTGAAGTTGCTGTTTTAGCACGAAGTGCTGCGATCATAGAAGCAGCTAAGCGCTAATGGAGTTTTTCACGACGACATGATGTTTGTTTTCAAAGTAAATCAACACTGAAACCTGGGAGGTTAAACAAAGCAAAGCAGTAACTTTCAATGATAATTATCCAAAAGTTGAGAATGAAGGTTAAATCGTATGTGATCCTCTACATTTCATGGTAAATCAGTGACTCAAGTCAACCTTTTCGGAAACTCTCTTAGGAATTGCCCTAAGATATTCTTTGATGCCTCTTTTAGCTTAATTGTCTGTTGTCGGAGACAGCGGAGGAGCTGTTTCAAGATCCTTAATAAAAAGACAACTTTCTCATCACTTTTTTCAACTAAATTTCCGCTTTGCAGTTCAACCCAGCGGGTCACGCAGTTATCTTATTCAATAAATTCTGATTTGCTTTTATCTTCTCACTTCTTTGATACACGAATGATCACTTGAAGATTTTCTACAGGAAGTGCATGGATTACTGTAAAATTTACCCCCAAAATAAAATGATTTCTTGTTTCACAATTTTTGCACATTCACGCCATTTTGTGTTCCACTGGGACCACTTTTGTGTTACATTTTTCAAAATTTTCGTTCATATTCGTAATCAATCTTTAAATAGTCTCTGTACCAATTTTGAAGAAGTTTCATGCAGTTTCAATTTTGGTCATTTGTTCCACTTTTCGTGCCATTTGGACCACTTTTGTAAAATTATTTACAGAATTCATTTCTATATTCGTAACTAGCATGTTCCAATTAGGTCATGTACCAATGTTAAGACAATTCTATGCAATTTAATTCTTTGCTCATTACTGCCACTTTATGTGGCATTTGTACCACTTTGGTGACAGTATTTTCAAAATTCCTGCTCATATTCGTAATCAGCATGATTGAAATAGGCTTTATGCCAATTTTGAGACAATCCTATGGAATTCCAATTTTTGGTCATTTGTGCCACTTTTCGTGCAGTTTGGACCACTTTGGCGACAGTATTTTATAAAATCACGTCCTTATTCATAATCAGCATGTTTGAAATTGCCACTACACCGATTCTTTCGTTGCAGGCAAAATTCATGAAGTTTGTCCTGGTTCCATTGCTCTATTGCTTCTCTCAGCTCCCGTTCACCACCCTTGAAATTTGTTCCATTGTCTGATCTCATCGTTTCTGGTGTCCCACGTCTTGCCATAAACCTTCTTAGTGCGTTGATGAATGAATCTGTTTCCAATGAATGAGCTATCTCGATGTGTACTGCACGGACTGCTAAACACGTGAACACAACTCCATATCTCTTCACCATCGCTCGTCCTCTTTTTACTAGGAATGGGCCAAAGTAGTCTACACCAACTGACGTGAAGGGTGGATTGTTCGGCGTGATGCGATCAGCAGGGAGATCAGCCATTTTTTGGTGTGATGTTTCTTGTGTTCGTCTCTTGCAATCAAAACAACGTTTGGTTATTCTGCGTACCGGCACTCGTGCTTGAACTATCCAAAACTTCTCTCTGATCAGCGACAGAACGTACTCCTGCCCAAAATGGCCAGATGTCTCATGAAAATGCAAAATGATAAGATTACTCACATGATGGTTCTTTGGCAGTATAATCGGGTGCTTCGCATCATTGTACTCGTATGGTGCATTCTTCAGGCGTCCACCAACACATATGACTCCTTCTTTCAAAAAGGGATCTAGCCTTCGAAGTGAGCTTGACTTCTTTACCGTGGCAAGAGATTGTATTGTGTCGATTTCTTCAGCAAAGCATTCTGATTGGACGCATTGACAATGACACTCTCTGCTTCATTCATTTCATCAACAGTGATTCTTTTCTGGAATTTCAACTGATGTTGCTCATCTTTCTTTCGAATACTATGCAGCATCCATCTCTTGAAGCGTAATAACCATGCAACTGCCTTCCTTAACTTGAACCAACTGGAAAATCGTGAGAAAATACGTGATGACATACCATTGTTTGAAATTTCCACAGAGTGTGTATGTACCAACCTTTTCACTTCCACATCGTCGTAAGCAACTACAGATATGTTTTCGTCACATGTAGGCCACACATCAGCTTGCTTCCACAAGAATTCTGGACCATGAATCCATCGTTTGCTGGTGAGGAAATCATTAGCCGACAAACCGCGTGAGGCATCATCTGCAGGATTTTCCTTTGTCGCAACGTAGCGCCATTGGTTTGGATCTGAACCATCATGAATCACTGCTATTCTGTTTGCTACGAAAGTATGAAACCTTTTCTCCTTGTTCCTGATGTAACGCAAGACACAGGTGCTGTCTGTCTAGAACACTGATTTGTCAATCGAAATTTCCAACTCTCTTCTTAACATTCCATCAATCTTCACGGCAAGGGTAGCTGCTGTCAATTCCAATCTTGGTATTGTAATTCTCTTCATCGGGGCGAGTCTTGACTTTGCGAACAGAAATGCACAGTTGATCTTGCCATTTCATTGATTGATCTCAGGTGCGAGACAGTTCCATACCCAATTTCTGATGCATCGGAGAAGTGATGAATTTCATTGTGAAAAGGTTCTCCAAAATCTTGTGGCTTGACACATCTCTTTGTCAGAAAACCTTCAAGCGTGGGTAGATCCGTCAACCAACTTTTCCAGCGTGCTAAATTTTCTCCTGAAATCTCATCATCCCAACCCAATTGATGACATGACGTTTGCAGCAGTACCTTAGCTGGTAAGATGAATGGTGCAACAAATCCAAGAGGATCAAAAACAGAAGAGATAATACTTAACATGCCTCTTCGTGTCGCAGGTTTTTCTTTCACACTGATCTTGAATCTGAACGAATCGTGCTCTATGTCCCACTCCATGCCGAGTGTCCTCTCAACTGGCAATGCATCATCCTCAATGTCGATATTTCTCAATTCCTTTGAACGTTCACCAAGAGGGATAGCATCCAACACTCTTCGACAATTGCTGTTCCATTTCGTTAAGTGAAATCCACCACATGCTAGCATCCTTGTCAATTGTTGCTGCATTCTGATTGCGTCTTCTGATGTTTTCACGGATTTGATCAAGTCATCAACATAGAAGTCTCTCTGCACTGTGCTGACAATGTCTGCGTCAAATTTGTCTGAGTTGTCAAGAGCTGTCCTTCGAAGAGCGTAATTGGCACAAGATGAAGACCAAATTCCTCCAAAAAGGTGTACAAGCATCTGATACTTTTCTGGTTGTTTTGAGAGATCACCATCGGGAAACCACATGAATTTTAATGCATCAGTATCATTAGGATTAACACGTACCTGGTGATACATAGCCTCCACATCTGCAACAATTGCCACATTTTCTTGCCTGAATCTGCATAGAACACCAACAAGTTAGTTTGTCAAATCGGGTCCTTGCAATACATTGTTGTTTAATGATTCACCATTGAATTTGGCTGCACAATCGAAAACAACTCTTACTTTGTCGGGCTTCTTGGGGTTTACTACATTGTGATGAGGAAGGTACCAAGAAATACTGCTTACGTCCTTGTCTGGCTTGTCTGGGATCTTTCTTGCATATCCTTTGATCAACAGGTCGTCAATGAAACCAGTGTACTTGATTCGCATGGTTGAGTCACGTGACAGCTTCCTCTTCAGGTGTCCTAGTCGGCTTTCTGCCATCGACCGATTGTTCGGTAGGCTTGGTGTTTCATCTTTCCAGGGAATGGCCATCTGATAATGTCCATCTGCAAAGGTGAGTGAGTCTTCCATAATCTTCATTGCTTTCTGGTCATTCACAGACATCGTCTTGCGTTCAGCTTATAACGGTTCATTGAATTCTTGATTGAAGTATCTAATCAGCTGTTTTTGAAGATCATCGTCAACGCTTTTTGAATTTAAGGAAAAGCAGCTCTCACCATTGACACCAGATCTTCCCAAGGGTCCATTCAGTGTCCATCCAAATACCGTCCTGACTGCAAAGGGACCACCTCCTTCACATCTTCTTATTTCGCAGGGCTGCAAAGCTTTGGGAACATCAACACCAATGAGAAGGTCAACTTGTCCATTTGTGATCGCCTTCGGCAGCTGAATATTTCGCAGGTGTGACCAGTTGTCTACATCAGCTTGACGAGCAATTGCCTCTTTTGACACGTTCAGACATTTGACTGAAAACACATTGTCGATCTTTATGCAAACAGTTTCATCCAAATCCATCACTTCAAGGCTGGTTACAGTGGTTTGACAGTCATCCTGTACACCATTGATTGTTCCAAGCTGAATGTGACATTTCTTGCTGTTCACTTCCAGTTTTTCCAACAGAGTATTACTGCAAAAAGAAGCTGCAGAACCACTATCAAGGAGGGCATATGTAGTAAATACCTCTTTCGTTGAATGACATGTAACTTTCACTGGCACGATTGGTAATCCTTTGCCAACACTCCCGGCCCCAGTATCATCTGCTAGTCCATTGAACTGACTGACTGCTCCTGACACTCTTGATTTGCTAGTTGCTTCCTTGACTTCACAGCACTTCGTCTGATTGCTCCTTGCGGGTTGATCAGTATCTCTTCCTGTATTGCCAACACCAGAGTTTCTTTGTTCACTTCGTCGCAGCTCAAATGTCTTGATTGAATCGTGAATGGCACCAATGTGTTTACGAGTCATGTTGCAACCAGGAACTGTACATGCTTTTCTTCGTTTACAACCAGCAGAGAAATGGAATGAAGATAGGCAGTTGTCACAAAGCTTTTTAGAACGGATAAATTTAAACTGTTGCTCACCATTTTGTTGCAAAAACTCATTGCAGTTTTCCAGCCTGTGGTTCTGATTACAGAAGTAACACTTCAGGTTTGAGGCGGCCTTTTCTGAAGATTCTGGCTCTGTCGTGCTGACACTGAAGACTCTTCCCTTTGAAGACTCCAATCGCCGGGATGTTCTCTGCTTCCCACTGGAATCTCTGTTACCAGCATCCATGATACCACCAAACACAGGGTCAGTTTTCTCTTTTGCTGCCAATCTGATCAGCTTTCTCAAATTTTCAATATTGGGATCTCTTTCACGCATTCTGATTTCCTGTACGCGGGCTTGCCATCGGGATTTGACATAAGCTAGACATCGTTGCACGATTTTCACAAGACGATTTTGAGACAATTCTATGGAATTACAATTTTTGGTCATTTGTGCCACTTTTTGTGCCATTTGGACCAAGTTGGAGACAAAATTTTAAAAAATCATGCTCATATTCGTAATCAGCATGTTTGAAATAGGCTCTGTACCGATTTTGTGACAATTCTACGAAATTTCGATTTTTCACAAAATTTTTTGCTGGGTCCACAAGTGGACCTCAAAGACGGAAAGGGTTAACTCTATCCAGACCGGGCTTTATGACCTACTAGAAGAGCAAGGAGTCTGATTCAGCCCCCCCCCCCCCCGCTCACTCTAAAATCACCATTTCTTAGTTCGATGTGATGAAAATTATTCTATAGGTAGCAGTACGCATGATGTATCATATTACATAAAATGAATTTTAAAAATAGGTATGACATCACAATTATGACGTCACGAAATGGCACAACTACACAAAAATGAGAAATACTGCCTTTTTTTAGAATCTAAATCATTTTCTACAATTGATTCATGCAGCCAAACTATGTTGATCAAAGCATAGGAGAAAGGTGAAAGTCTACTTATATGTTGAAAATTTTGATTCATGAAATCCAAGATGGCGGACAAAAGCAATTAGAAATCTTGTCTTTTTTTAATTGACATAATATAGCCATAATAGAAAATTTCTTCATATATTACGATGACTATGGGTTCAATGATGACTGATCGTATTCTCCATTCTTCTTTTACGAATTGTTTTATGATTCTTTTGAAAAAATGCTGACATTAGCAAGTTTTTCCACTTTATCGATTTTTGATGATTCTATTGACATAGAAGTTGGAAGAAAAGGAGAATCAGGAGCCAGGGGGGTTGAGGACGGTAGTTTGGTGTCAACTTGAGAATACATTGACAAATTGAAATAGTTTCTCAAGATATGCATAAAAAACTGATTGTTATTACTGCCACACTTGAGAAATATTATAGCGTTTGATATGCGTAAACACAAAAACACCACCAATGGTGCACAAAATTGCAATGAAGTTATGCAAATTAGGTAAAATCCACCCCGCTGATTAGCTTTTATCGATTCATTTGTGCTAGAAACAATTATGTGGTAAGAACAATCTTGCAGAAAGGCTTCCTAGCAAAATGTTGCCATTTTCTTGAAGATGACGTCATATATGAAGTCACGTGACATCTAGGTCTATTGTCCATGGAAAAAACTAAGGAGACCTTACTAATCACAAATGCAAGAAGTAAAAAAGTATCAACGGGTTATTATTTGAATTGGAATTATATCCAAAAGTGGCTTACCTAAAAGTTAGCCTTGACCGCCTTGAAAAAACAGCAACCACCCACTCCAATGAAACATAGCCGCCAAATCTTTTCTTTTGTCCGAAGTTCCCAAGGGGCGCTGACTCATATCGCATTTTCTGCGAGAATTGACCAATCAGATGCCGTTATTTCATTACTTCCGCGTTTCGCAGCTAGAATTAGGCCATTTTGGGTACCCCCCCCAATAAAAAAAACATTGCACGCTCGAGTAAATCGAATTTTTTAAAAATTTCAACGGGAAAAGGATGCTAATACATAGCATCACAAGTGTTCATGTGGTTTCCTCGCAGTGGCTTGTAATGAATGATTGGTGGCAGTTTTAGAGGCAAGCATCAGTTTCTTTAGTCATTTTCATGCAATTTCCAGTATGAAATCAATAGGAAGATTGTCGATTACGACTGAAGTTGTATGGAGCAAAGTATCGAAACAACTGCCAAATTTAATTCCTGCGCTTGGGATGGAGTGTGAATGAGACCAAATTAACGGAATTACGAACAATTCACAAGGAAGACGACGGCGGCATTGCACCAGGAGCGGTAAAGATGACGATGAAGCAGGTTTTCTTTCTATCTACTTTGCAGATGTTGTCTTGCTGTCAGCACATTTCAAATTTTAAATAGACCTTTTAGCTATTCTACAAAAGAGCCTGGATCGAGCGATATTTTTATACAATTTTATACACGAGGTTCGATAGAGTGGCGTTAGGGCTTCGATCGCAATTGTGCACATTCGAAAATTCTACAAATTGTAATGAAATATCGTTCGATCCACATTCGCTTTCAGAATAGCTAAAAGGTCTATTCTTCTCGAGGAAGATTTCGACAACGATAAATGCTCATTGCTTGCAAGCAATGCTATATCATTGCTTTACAAGAAGCCGCTAATAGCCAACTCTGTGCCTGTGTGAAGTTGCAAATTCAATTTTGTAAGAAGTTAGAAAATCTATAAAAAACACTTTAAACCCGGGAAGAGCTGGGGTCAAACGTAACTCTAAGTCCACAGACAAGTTTGTTGTAAAAGTTAATATAGTTTCACATCCTTTTTAAAAGGAACTGAATATTTGGCTCAATACTGAAAGTATCGAAAGTTTCTTATAAGATTATCAAATTTTGAGCACATTTCAAAACAAAAAATTTTGAAGCCTTTCCAAAGAGATCTTTCTCAAGTACCTTTCGAGCAATGTGATACAAGAAATAAGTGAAAATGACGTAAAAATAACGTCTAAAACAGCATTGCAAAGGTTTCAAGGACCTTGTTTTGAAATTCACGAGGACACAGGAAAGGGAACACGAATAATCTGATAATCTTGAGAGACTTGTAATACTGACGTAAATTCTTAGATAATCTTAGTTTCTAATCAAAGGTACGTGCACTTGAGTTTCTTAATACTTGGCGGTCTGATGGCTGAGTTTCTTAAAAGCAGCAGGTTCTTACGAAAAGAATTCGTGTAAAGGCAACTGTTAGCAATATTATTGTCTGGGAAATCATTTTGTTTTCGAACTCCAAAAAACCTTTTGACAAGCAGGCCCCAAGCAGGCAAACTTTTGAAATTTGTTGGCAAATTTTTTGTATATTCTCTCTTTTCGAGACTTATCAGACAGTCAATGCAAATATGTTCGTAGCGTCTTTTCTTTCGATGTGAATGATTTGCAACAGTTGGAGATGTTGCCAAGTCCAGTCGAGCTTTCAACGAACATTGCATTTGAATGAGATTTCCCCATTTTTGAAGTAACACACAATACAATAAACCCCATGTGCCCAACAAACGATGGCATTGAGGACACGGAACACTTTTTGTTGTTCTGCCCTTCTTTTGATGTGCAACGACGAGATCTTCTCGCTGAAATTGTTGAATTACTGCGACCATTTGCGCAAGTCACCGATCTTTCAAATGATGCTTTGACACAGCTTTTATTATATGGTGATCAAGATCTATCTTATGAATTGAACAGAAATATACTCCAATTGACTTTACGGTTCATTCACGAAACTGGTCGTTTTGACTAAGATCTTGCAAACTCCAGTTATGTACAACGCAACCACCACATCCGTTAGAGTAAATGTTTCGTATGCCTTGTAAATTCCGCCTCACACAGCCTCACATTAGATGTCTGACATTTGATTTACATTAGACATTCCATCAAAATAAAACTCATTACATGTAATGAGTTGTCCTTGTTGACTATTCCAACCCTGAACTTACATCTAATGTGGGACGGAATATAGTTTAGTTTAGTTTAGTATAGTATCCATTAGACATTAAATCATTCATTGTATTGTTGTATTTTAGTTTAACATTGCATGTGCTTTTATATTGGCCATGGGGTAGTCATTGTATTTCGCTCCCCATGGTATCGTCCCTGTAGTATTGTATAGTAATTAGAAACGTATAGTTTAATGTAAGATTTATTGTAAAATCTTATATGAATAAAAAAAAAAAGTAACACACAGAGGGAATCGACATGGTTAAAAGCTGACCCGGGCCAGGTCAAAATTATAATCTATTGTACTCGACAGCTTCGATGCATCCGGTTTCATTGTGTAGCTAAAGAAACACTGGATTTGTGGGCGTTTCTCTGGCCTATATATAGCGACTATGAGATATATACCTATGTCTATTCCCTTTAAGACGGTAAATTATCTTACCGACAAAAATATGACAACACTATCGCCTTTAATTATTTCTTTACCCTCCATTTCCTGTTGAGTCTGGATCAGAGTGGGGCACCAGTTGCCATATGGGGATGAAGCAAGGACTCTGGAGGGGCATGGGTCAGAAATTCGCATGGCAAGGTGAAGTAAAGCGCAGATCTCGAAAATTTCAGAAGAAATATGCATATTGTTGATAATTTTGCTAAAAAACTACTTTTTGGGGGGTACGGCGAGCAAGATGCCGCTACCTGCTTGAAAAAACATAGAATTCAAGCATTCAGATCGCCATAATTTTTTAATCGTGAGTGATGGCACGGAGACTACATGAACACTTGTGGTCCTATGTATTAGCATCCTTTTCCCGTTGAAATCTTCAAAAAATTCGATTTACTCGAGCGTGCAATGTTTTTTTATTGGGGGGTACCCAAAATGGCCTAAATCTAGCTGCGAAACGCGGAAGTAATGAAATGACGGCATCTGATTGGTCAATTCTCGCAGAAAATGCGATATGAGTCAGCGCCCCTTGGGAACTTCGGACAAAAGAAAAGATTTGCCGGCTATGTTCTCCAATGAACATTTTTTTCAAGATTTCATACAAAATCACACTTTGCATGGATAGAAACTAAAAGTAAAAAAACAACAGGCTAGTTCAATATACCAATTTGGAGCTGTGCTCCATTAAGTAGGTTGGGGGCTGAATGACCACCACCAGTCTGGATAGGGTTACACTTCTATAATGTCATATCACATCATAATGATAATCATGCTCTAGCAGCAACAGCAACATCAGTAATTAAACGATTGCTTCAAAAATACATTGTTTATATGATGAACAACCTTTGCACCAAATTAGGTTGCCATATCTTAAACAGCAACAGAGTTAAACAAGGGGGCGGAATACGCTCCCTCCCCAGGCTTGAGTGCTTCGAAACGCCCAGGTCAGATAGAATTAAGGATGCAACAAAGACGGAGACAGCAATTACAGAAAAAAGCAGGAAAAGCTTCAATAAGGAAGGAGGAGAAGGCCAAATAAGGCTTAGTCACGTTTGGCGACCATAGTTTCCCAGGCGGGGGGGGGGCACCTGTAAAATTTTGATAGGGATGCTCGTGTCATTTTTTTGGGTTTGAAACTTATGAAAATGTCATTTTTTGGGTTTCTCTAAATTGGCATCAATTTTGGGGGTTGAAGAAATTGCGGTCATTTTTTGGGTTCATTGAGAATTTGCGTTATTGTTATGGGTTACCGAGCTAAAATTTAGGAAAAATTAATTCCTAGATGTTCGGAGTCAAAATGAACCGTTAGAAAATGAAGATGTGATTCACATTCAGAAGAAACAGTTGGTTAAAGTTAGTTAAGTTGGAAAAGTTGGTAATTAAAATATGATGATTTAGGCAAATCATAATAGTTGCTGTGATGGTCTCCAAATTCAATTTCATTCTTACTATCTTTGTGCAGAATTCCATAGAATTTGGAATTGAACATACGTGACAATGAGCTTGACGTTGTTCAAAAAACAAAATACCTTGGTGTCCAAATTGATTTCTCTTTAGATTGGAAAGAGCAAATGAAGGCTGTCTCTGCCAAGGTCTCAAGGGCCATCGGCTTTTTAAAGCACGCCAAGAAGTTTCTACCAAGGGTAACTCTTGAGAATCTTTACACAGGTATTGTTGAGCCACACTTTCGATACTGTTGTTCTGTTTGGGGTTGTTGTGGTTCTAGTGAAATCAAGCAGCTACAGAAGCTTCAAAACCAGCTGCCAGGATTGTTACGAATAGCAGCTTTGACTCCCCAAGCAGGCCACTTATCGAAAGGCTGGGCTGGAAGACCATTGAACAACTCATCAGTAATGAGTCAAAAACAATGGTCTTCAAGTCACTCAATGACCTGGCTCCGCAATACTTGAGTACCCTTTTCAAAAGAAATTCACAATGCTCCACCCGTTACCTTCGAAACACCGAGACTGACCTGAGGGTACCAAAGAAAACATCTGCAAATGGGCAGAAATGTTTCTCTTTTAGGGGTGCAAAATCGTGGAATAGCCTTTCAGCTGAGTCCAAGCAGGCGTCCTCTCTGAATAGCTTCAAAACATCTATTTAGATAACTGCAGGGGTGGGGTCTGCGGCGGTGGCGCTGGTTGTCCTTGGGTGGCGGGCCGGCCTGGGGCGAATGGCGGTCATGGTTTCGATCGCTGTTCGCTCCGGGTTGTCGTGTCGCCGGGGGGCTGCCGGTGCTGGCGCTGCAGGTTCTGCCCCTGTCAGAGACTTAGGATTTGTTTTTCTTTCTTTTTTTTATTTCTAATATGTATATAAATAATCAACTCTTGTATATAGGTTTTTAATGTTATGGTTTTTATTGTAATTAGGGTTAAGGTAATTTATTTGGTATTTTTGTATAGTAATAGTTTTTATCGGAGAGCCCCTTGAAAAACGGTTTTTACCGAAGGGCAACCCTCCTAAGATAAATCAAATGAAATTGTAAGGTGCAAGGATAGTTGTTGGGGGGGCTCGACTCGAGAATAAGTCAGTAATTCTTTAGAGTTTGAAATTTTGCGCCAATCATTTTTTTGGGTTTGAACATTTGGGTCTGCTATTTTTTGGGTAGGCAAAACATCTGTCCAAACGAGCATCCCTATCTAGCATTTTATAGAGTGTCCCCCCTGGGCATAGTTTGTCCCCTTCTAACATATGAAGCCTCGAAAAATCGCCTATAAACATTAGCCTTTCCAAAGAAACATCATGAAACGCATTCTGAATATGGTAAGGGCTGGTAGATTCCCAGGGTTGTTATTTCAGTAGCCTATTCATTCACATTTTCAGTAATACGGGCATGATACCGGCATGGCTGACAGGATAAGAAATTGGATCTAGTTTTCAACTGCAGATGTTGTTGAGCAGAATTGGTTTTGTTGTGGCATAAAACTCCCATAAAGAAATTTAAAAACAGACTTGATTTGAAAATCCTCAGCAGACCTTTCATTGTAGAACAGATGTATACAATACATCAATAACTGCAATAGTGGCAAGTTTTAGATTGCTTTAAAGGCTCCTATTCAACCAGAATGCCTTGCACGTATCGCCTCTTGGCTGGCCTTTGTTGTCGCCATTTTCATGGGCCATGAAAATGGCGACAACAAAGGCCAACCAAAAGATGACGCCAGCAAAGCATCCTGGTTGAATAAAGCCTTTAAAACAGTTTGTCCATTTTCTTTGATACCAATTAACAGTGTAATCTCCATTCCGGAAAACTGTAACCTCTGTTCAAAGTTTTTATTCTTGCAACGAGAAAAGGTGAATACGAAACAAATAGGCAGCTGTCTTGAACAACTATATGCATAAATAAGTAACAACTGGTGCAGCTTAATTAGCTGGAGATACATCCTTTTGACAAACAAGGGCAAATAATCTTTCAATAGAGCCGAACCGGATGTTTACAATCGCACGTTAGCCAATCAGATGTGACCATGACGTCACGCAAACAAAAGAATCGACGTGAAAAAGTACCCCTCACATATAGGGGGTCGTGCACGCGATTATTAGGTAAATTCAGGAAAAAATTATATTTTTCAACTCTGTACTAATATGTTTAAATTTTGCTCGCGGGTTTTTTTAAGAGAACGCGTAAATCCAGAGAAAACGGCTTTTGAGTAAGGCCTATCATTTGACGTCTTGATCCCTAACAAATAAGCCCTTCAAAAACGACATAAATTCATATCAATATCTTCCTATTTTCTAAATATCATCGAAAATAACTTAACAAGGCAAGAGATGGGTTTTAAAGGGTACTTACAGTAACTTTCATTACTGAGGCAGTGGCTACGGAAAGGGTAGCATATGATACCAACCGCAGCTCCTCCCTCATCGTTGCGTTCCTAGGGAATCAATTCAAAGCAACACCACAGATGAACTTTCTTTGCTGAACTTTAACGATTCACTTTGTCGATTTCGTTTGATTTAAAAATAAACCTTGATTTATAAACATGGTCGTCAATTTCCAATTTTTTTTATCAATTATTGAGCTTGACCTTAACCCTCTTCTGTCATTGGACAAAATCTGGAGTGGCGGGAAAACTCTTGACCTGACGTGAGCTGAGGTCGTTGAGTAAAGTAGGATTGCTATGCAGTTGGTTATTCCTAGAACGTCTGCTAAAGCGTCCAAGATTCAGAAGAAATGCTGAAAATAGCCACTGAAGGGACTCACCTTACCAAAGATAGTGCCACAAGTGTACCAGACCCGTATGGACTCGGTGAAGCATTCTGTTGCTTCCCGAGTAGAGATTTGCTTTATCTGCATTGCTTTGTATACTTGGCAGAAAGGCTTACCCAAGTCAGATATTTGGCTAGCAAATTCCTTGAGGTATCATACTGGACCAACAAACGCCATTCTGTCAGTGAGGTTGCAAGGAAATAACCAGGTATATGTGGAAAGTCATATTTCCCTCTATCTTCTGCTTTTTGCATAAACTAGATAGGCTAGATAGACTACATGCATTTGTTTTTTTAGTGAGCCCAAGTTTCTTACGAGCAGTTTCCAATAAGAACGATAAGTGTAGAGTCCAAAATATTGCAGGAAGCCATATCCAGAAACTGCAAACACTTTTAATTAACAGGAGACAAGATTTAGCTAAAAGCTACAGTTTTTAAAGGGGGAATTGCTGGGTTTCCTCGGCTTTATTGCACCCCGTAACTAGATCTGTTAGAGGACTGTGCTCTCGAAGTTGACATCTTGCCCCTTACTTTCATTTTGGTGCTATAAACTGAAACGTGATATCTTTTGCTCTTAAATGCTGAAACATCAACTCTCAGTGGAAAGGAAATAAGCGAAGCTTTCTATACCTTTGGCAACATATATTCTTACGTTCAAATACAGTGTTTCAGAGATCGATAGCGGGTTTGCGATTGGTTGTGGACGGTATAGAGCTTTTACATAACGTTTGACTTGACCAACGGCATAATTTCGAAAACTTGAAGGTTGATTGGATATTTTGAGGATGATAACAGCAAGAAGCAAAGATCAAAGTTTTAAAGATACTTCAGATCCAAAGGTTTGAAGAGCGAAACATCAATCTATCGCGTTTCATACTATTTCACACAGATTTAGGATATGCAATGTTGTTCGTGTATGAAAAATGCGAAGTTTTGAGTTGCCACTGCCTCCGTCATAGAAGTTCGGTACTGTTGAAAGCCAACTGCTGTCGCTTGCTAATGTATGTTCAGTGATATTTAGAAAATAGGAAGACATTGATATGAATTTACGTCGTTTTGGAAGGGCTTATTTGTTAGGGATCAAGACGTCAAATGATAGGCCTTACTCAAAAGCCGTTTTCTCTGGATTTACGCGTTCTTTTAAAAAAACCCGCGAGCAAAATTTAAACATATTAGTACAGAGTTGAAAAATGTAGTTTTTTCCTGAATGTACCTAATAGTCGCGTGCAGGACCCCCTATATGTGAGGGGTACTTTCTCACATTGATTCTTTTGTTTGCGTGACGTCATGGTCACATCTGATTGGCTAACGTGCAAATGTAAACATCCGGTTCGGCTCTATTGAAAGATTATTTGCCCTTGTCCCCCTTTTGACCTAAGCAAATTTCTGATGCAAATTGAAACTAAAGCTACGTTCACACTGCTCCGTTTTCGTTTCTATTCCTTTTTTGTTGATGAAAACGCTGCCCGTTCACATTGCTCCGTTTTCAAATAGATACGCTATGAAAACGATAGGCGTTCACAATGCTCCTGCAAAATGGTGTTGTTAATCCCCTTTTCAAAACAAAGTCTTTTGTTATTGGCTGTCAACAAGGCGTCAATCGCGACTTTGAATGCCATTGTAATCAAAAGTCTATTAACAAAGGAATGTGCAGCGCTTTCAAATATCTCCGTTTTTTATCAAAACGCACCGTTCTCAAATTTATGTGGTTTCATTAGCGTTTTTGAAAAGTCCCGTTTTCACAGTGGAGCACTGTGAACGCAAGGCAAAACGGAGTAGCAGTGTGAACGGGGCATAAAAGCTAAAATTAACCCTATTTCACATTTCGTATTTTTGTATATTTTGGCTTTGGTTTTTGGCCCCCCCCCTTTTTTCTCTGAAGCTACGAAAGATATAACAATGAAACTTCCACTATTTTTCTTTGGACAATTAGCTTTTGAAGGATAACAGTGGTGATTAATAGATCATGTGTGTTGCTTGGCAACTGGTGAGAAACAAAGGAAAGCTGGCAAATTCATAGCTGCTTGACAAGAAAAATTCTTTTTAATTGATTACTCAACCGATTTAACTGAGAATGGTCTGAAATGATAGAAAATACAAGGTACAATCAAAATATATACTTTGAAGCAACTTAAAGGATCTATTTATAGAGCAATTAGCGGTTAATTAGTTTAAATGTTCTTTGGACGTATTGTCAGGGCAGTTTTTTCATAATTTTCTTTCTATTTCTGATTCCGATCAACGTAAAATGCATGAAACAAGCAAGGCTAAGCTGATTTGCAATGAGAATCACAATTAATGCACTTATTTGTTTGAAAAGTAACGTCATAAATGTAAATGACGTTATAAATAATAAATTTTGCTGATACAATTAAAATAGCAAAAACATGTATCAACTGAAAGCTCTCATCAAGATCAATCGAATGAAACATGTTCGAAAGAAAGAAACTTATAGCCCGCCGCACACGGAGAGGAAAATGCTCAGCAAAGTGGCATGAATGTCATTTTGCTCAGCAAAATTCTCACCGTGTGCGGATGATTTTTGCTGAGGAAATACTCATTTGTGCAGCTGAGGAAAATATCTATCGTGTTTGATAATTTCTGCCATTCGTGCCAAAATTCTCACCGTCTGCGGTATCACTGAGAATTTTGCTCACTGCCTTGGCTGATCACGTGTCCATGATCTAATTCTGTGACCTTTGGTCGATGCCATGGCAACATGAACACGTGATCAGCCAAGGCAGTGAGCAAATTTCTCAGTGATACCGCAGACGGTGAGAATTTTGGCACGAATGGCAGAAATTATCAAACACGATAGATATTTTCCTCAGCTGCACAAATGAGTATTTCCTCAGCAAAAATCATCCGCACACGGCGAGAATTTTGCTGAGCAAAATGACATTCATGCCACTTTGCTGAGCATTTTCCTCTCCGTGTGCGGCGGGCTTATGGATGCTACTCTCCAAATATTGTGCTATTGTGATCACGTGATCAAATCTAGATCAATGAGGTATTAAAATTTTAATTGACAATTAAATTTGATTAAAAGTCGCAAAGGTTTGGTATTCATACATTGTGTCGTTTTCGCAAAATGTAGCAAGGTTTGGTTGGGGACGAAACAGCCGGCCCTCCCACCAATGTGCAATAGGGTTTAAGAATTTTGCACACTGCCCAATTGATGAATTTGGGCGACTTTTGGCAAACAAATAAGGATCTAGCAATATTAAACATTTATCATCATTGATTTATTCGTTGTTCCTCGTGAATTGCCTTAGGCCAAAAATCCAAAGCTCTGGTTTTATTGGTGGATGCAAATTTGACTTTTCGAGATAAATACGTGTGCTATCAAAGTAGAAATGCCAACAAACAAGGTACATGTGTTCAAGTCAATTATCGAGGAAAATTTTGAGAGGGATAGCCATTAATTATAACCTAAAGCTAAAATTACATCGCTGGAGCCAGCCAAATCTGCATACATTTTTTGTTGGACTCCAGGCAGTATTTATCAACCTTCTGCAACATTTTGAATTAATTATGCTTCTCTGTATTTACAGGTACTGGAGAAATTGAGGAGGAATCAACATGATTTTTCTATATTTTATACCTTTGATTTTGGCAATATGTCAACATGCAAGTAAGTACAATCCTATTAATGAAATACGACCTTGTAAATCTTGTAAACAAGCAAACTTTAGTCGTTGGCGGATCCTCGAGGGTGTATAATGAAGGGGTCTGGACCTCAACTTTTCCAAAACATGGGTCCTGAGATCAACACAAAAACGCAACAAAATTTTGTTTCCCAGGAGGGATAAGCCAATTCAGTTGTTTTTGTCATGTACCGGTGTCTCAAATAGAATAAAGTACCAATTTTGACTAAGCAAAAAGGAACGAATCGATAAAATATCTGGACTTTTTGAGTTCATAGGCATATTTATTGATCCTCAACTTAAAAGCGCATACCCTCCATTTTAAAATCGTCCTCCGAACTCAGGAGATACGAGTTCTCAAAGTCGAATTTTGGAGTGCACTTGAAGCAAGAAGAGGTTTAGTAAAAGGTCCTAGCCATGATTTGATATCATTGGTATATTGCAAACGAATTTCAACTCTGACCTTTAGCCTTTTCTTTGTTGAAAAGAATTGTACCTTGAAATGCTTCAATTGCTCTACTGATAATCATTCCTTTGAGAAATCAATCCGTGCATTGCATTCCATTCCAAGTGTCAAAGAAGATCAAAGGACCTTTGGGGTGACTCACGAGACATTGTGATTCACAGCCAATCACAGCCACAATACCACACCTGATAGCACAACTATGGACGATGTTGTAAACGGAGCTTTGATACAGTCCTGTCCCTGAACACAAGTAAAGTCGCAAGGCATGACTACGACAATCCTTTAAACAATCGCCGCTTGCTAAAATAGCAATGACTAATGAGAAGCAGATCAGATACGATTCTTCTCGAAATCAAAGATAACTACCGGGTGAGCCAGAAAAAAGTTCCCACTTTTGAAAATTCATAACACCCAGACTAATTCACGGATTTGAATTATCAAAATTCTAGTTAAAAGCCGAAAGATCGAAGTATTTTTCTGATTTTTCTCGCTGTCCTACCAGCACTACAAATATAGGTTAATTCAACTTTACAAAAATTTCATGGTTACAAAATGACTGAAAAATGGCCGAAAACATCGATCAATGCATAAATGACTTCTCGCAAAGAATAATGAAGGAAATGCAACTTCTCATGGGTGAGAGATATCCTCTAGACATTAATTGCCTTGGGATTGAAAATCTTTCGTATTTGTTTGAAAATCAATGTCTTATAACTCTTGAGGAAGGTGAAACGCCCATGGCCTATTGTTCGATTTTGAATAGAGTCCTTACGATTTGATCAATTTTTATAAAGTTGAATTTACCAATACTTCTAGTGCTGGTAGGACAGCGAGAAAGATCACAAAAATACTTCGATCTGTCGACCTTTAACTAGAATTTGAATGATTCAAATCCGTGAAGTAGTTTTGGTGTTACCAATTTTCAAAAGTGGGAACTTTTTTCTGGCTCACCCGGTACTTCAAACTCGGCATATTTAACAGGATGGTTTGATGGTCTCGTGGCATCCCCATTGTCATTATTTTCAGTTCCAAGTCCTCGAACTTCACACGAGAGCACTATCATTTCAATGATGTGCTGGATGATTTTTTTTAGTCTGCTTGTTCACAAATGTGTTCATAAATTTTCCTCATTTATCCTCCTAGTGTTATCATATCTTCTTCTGTTCTTTCTAGCTCTATCAATCTCTGCCAAGTCCTTTTTCTGTCGTCATTGTCTGCAAAAAAATCTTTGTGTCCCTTTGCAAGATAACACATAGTGTCTCGTGGATTGTTCTTTTTCTAGACAAAACGCACATCTCCATTTCTTTCTCCAATAGGGTTTACGTGGCGTTGGGTCTAGTTGTCCTGATCTATCTCTCATTATTGCTGTTGCTGCTTTTCTTTCCAGTTGCATGTATCGTTTTGGCTGCCCTACTACTATTTTATCTGTTGCAATATATTTTTCACCCTCGTTTCTTTGTTGGTCGGTTTGTCTTTGTATGCATTCTTTTATCCTTTCAGTTACCATACTTGTCCATTTATTCTTCGACATCTGTTTTACTATTGTTAGATCTATGTCGTATTTAAGGGCAATTTTTATTATTTGTTTAATCAAAGGTAGTTCCGATTCCACTTGCTCTTTCACTGCAGCTTTTATTGTTTCATTCGATTTTTCTTCGTTCATTTCATGGCACATCATTAATTTCATTTTGTTTAGTTGATCAGCTGCTGGTAATATTCCAATCTCATTATAAAGTGCAACTTTTGGAGTGCAGATTTGGAAGATTCGCGAAGTTTCTGATTATTTGTCTTACAATTTTCTCAAAGCTTTCATCTTCTTATTTCGTAGTGGCGAAGGCTGCCATCCCGAATATAAGCTTTGCAAGTATGCTTTCATTGTACGGTAGATTATGATCAAGGTCTGAATCTGTGCATTTGCTAATGTTCCGTTTTGAATTGCTAGACCCAAAGCTGCCATCATATTGCTTTGGAAAATATCCATGATACAAATCATGGGTAGGCCCTTCTTCAAAACTTCTGGTTTCGGGTACACTGCAAATTTTGACATTGCCAGCTTGTATCTCCGGTATTTGGTGGACGATTTTTAAAAGCAAGGCATGTGAATCTAAATTGAAGATTGAAAAATTTTAACTGTCTACTTTGAGAGTAATGATATCTTATGGTTTCGTTCCTATTTCCAGTCAAAAGGGGGCACTTTTTGAGACACCCGGTAGGTAAAGATATCATGAAATATCCTTAGCAAATACCTAATGTAAATTTAGCTAAAAGTGCGTTGCCTGCATTTTCTGGGAGTTTGAAGGGTGATGGTACACAAAACATCCCGGTGCTACAACCCGAGACCTGCTCACTCCTCAAGTACTGGCTCCGCCGCTGGCTTTAGTTATTATGAAAGGATTGATACAATAATGGAAGTTGATGGCCACAACTTTGTTCTTTTACGGAGGAAAACATTGGTTACTTCAATTCAAGTTGGCAATCATGCTCTGTCTTCTTTGGGTATTCTTTTGGACATCTTAAGGCTGATTTCCACTCGGTAGAATTTTCCGATTGGACAGGAAATCCTCTGTTTACGTTTGAATATGTTGCTGTGATTTTAAATAGAATGTCACGCGCGACTAACATTTTATTGCCTAAAATTCAGTCCGCTCGGAAAATTCTACTGAGTGGAAATTAGCCTTTAAGCATTAACAAATCACCTGTAAACATTAGGTTTTGCAAAGAAACAAAGAAAATACATTTTGAAGACGCTAAGGGCTGGCACATTCCCGGGAAGATGAGGAAAAATTGTATACCGCTGACCAAACTGCCCCGTGGCGAAAACCAGAAAAATATCGAAGCTTCTTGACTTTCTTCAATCAACACATGTTTCATGCATTCATTTTGCTATCCCCCAATGCGTAGGTTCTTCAAAGAAAAAGGCATGCATTGAATTTCAGCAGAGAATTTGCTTTAAATTCCGTTTTTAACACTGACTAAAATGATTTTGAATCACAGCGCTTGAAAGCCTTTAGTATCGACAAGGCCACAGTAAGGAGTGGAAATTACAAACGCTATCCATGTTGCGAAAAATTATAGAAAAAATAACTACACCATGTAACAGCATGAGACTTTCAGGGAGCTTTGAGACATAGCTAAAGTAGATGCTGGTAAAATCTGTTAGTTGCTAAAAATATTTTGTTGGATGGAAAATTAATCTGTATTCACAGAACGTAATCTCACTTCCAGATCGGGAGAGCCCGATCACGCCACCCAACAAGGAAAAATTAGTCTTGATTAGGAAAAATTCTTGAAAAATAACTACACCATGTAACAGCATGAGACATTCAGGGAGCTTTGAGACATAACTAAGGTAGATGCTGATAAAATCCGTTAGTTGCTATAAATATTTTGTCGGGTGGAAAATTCATCTGTATTCACAGAACGTAATCTGGCTTCCAAATGAGGACTCCCTAATCAAGCCACTCCATAAGAAACGTCTTGATTGCGAAAAATTCTAGAAAAATAACTGCCCATGTAACAGCATGAGATTTCTAGGGAGCTTTGAGGCATAACTAAGGTAGATCCTCGATGAATTCGTTAGTTTCTAATAAAATTTTATTGGGTAGAAAATTGAGCTGTACTTGCTGAACGCAATCTGCCATCCGTAGGGAAGGCGCCCAAATTATAGCCAATTCGTAAGAAATGTCTTTATTGTAAAAAATTATAGAAAAATAACTACACCATGTAACAGCATGAGACTTTCAGGGAGCTTTGAGGCATAACCAAGGTAGATAAATGTTAAATCTTTTAGTTTCTAAAAAATATTTGTTAGGTAGAAAATAGAGCTGTAATTACTGAACGCAATCTGCCATCCGCAGGGGAAGGGCCCTAATTCAAGCCAGTCCGTAAGAAATGTCTTTATCGCGAAAAATAATAGAAAAATAACTACACCATGTAACAGCATGAGACTTTCAGGGAGCTTTGAGACATAACTAAGGTAGATGCTGACAAAATCCGTTAGTTTCTAAAAATAATTTATTGGGTAGAAAATAGAGCTGTAATCACTGAACGCAATCTGCCATCCGCATTGGAAGGGCCGAGAAGGGCCCTAATTCAAGCCAGTCCGTAAGAAATGTCTTTATCGCGAAAAGTAATAGAAAAATAACTACACCATGTAACACTATGAGAATTTCAAGGGGCTTTGAGGCATCACCAAGGCAGATAGTGGTCAGATCTGTAAGTTTCCAAAAATATTTGTTGGGCAGAAAATAGAGCTATAATCAATGAACGCAATGTGCCTTCCAAATCGGGAGCGTCCTTATCAAGCCACTCCATAAGAAATGCCTTGATTGCGAAAAATCCTAGAAAAATAACTACACAATGTAGCAGCATGGAATTTTCAAGGAGTTTTGAGGCATAAATAAGGTAGATACTGGTTAAATCCGTTAGTTTCTAATGATATTTTGTTGGGTAGAAAATTGATCTGTATTCACTGAGCGCAGTCTGCCATCCGCAAGGGGAATACCCTATCATAACAACTCCTGAACATCGTAATATCTTTTCCACAGCACAGCGCTAATTTCTTCCTCCTGTCTCATGTCGACTGAGTCTCAGTGTACTGGACAGCGTACACTGCACTCTTTTCGTAGTTCCAGTGGACACTGCGCTTGTCTCGTAGTTCCCTCTGGTTTGTTTAAGCTGTCTTTTAGTCACAAGGGAGCATTGTGTATTACAAAACTTTCCTAAAGACACTTTAATGTTTGAATGAAAGTGGCACAAAGTAACACCTTTGTATGCCAATGTCGCTCGTCAGACCATGAACTGAGAATTGTAAAAGAAAAATCAATCAACCATTTGGTGTATAGAAATTGAGGATGCCGCTTAGTTGTTATGTCTGGACTCCCTGTGCTGATTCGCGCATGGCAAATGCAATATTCTCTCATCTTATTCCCGGGTTGGGTATTTCACTAGCCTTGAAAGATTCGGATATGAGAGATAATGCTACATGACACTGAAATATGGGATGCGCTCTCCTACCATCAGCCTGCATCAGCTGAAGTCCATAGGGACACTAACCTATTCTGCAAATATATGGACTTGCAAAAAGGTAAATCTAAGTTGAAACTCTCAAAACCACTTCCGGGCCTAAAGCGGAAGGCACCCTCCTAACGCCCAATTTCCAGTCAGCGGAACTTTCCGAGCGGGCAGAATTTTTGACAATAAAAAGTTGCTCAGCCGTAACTATCTATTCAATTTCAGAGCGACATTTTCTCCCGCGAACAATAGAATTTCCGCCCCCTGGAAAATTCCTTAAGGCTGAATTCCAGTCAGTGCCATTTTCCGAGCGGGTGGAAATCCTATTGTTTGTGAGAGAAAATGTCGCTTTGAAATTGAATAGATGGTTAAAGCTGAGCAACTTTTTACTTTCTAAGATTCTGCCGCTCGGAAATTCCGCTGACTGAAAATTGGCCTTTAGCCGTCATTAAAGAATTCGGTTCTATACCAACTGCCCTAATAGACGGTTACGCTAAGGATGGTGGTGAGGAACATTCTACCAAGATCTATTGCTTTCAAATCAGGAATCTTTAACGAATTTGTATGAACAGTGCCGCATTTACCCATGGGCCCACTGGGCCCGGGCCCAGGGGCCCCCTAAAATTCTTAAATTCAGGGGGCCCCGAGCAAAGTTTTGAATAGCTTATGAAATGCTGTTGATTTCAGTCTTGAAAAGTAACGTCTTCACTGAACACAGTGCTTTCATATGACAATACTTCACATGCGAGCAACAATAGTTGCTCAGTAATAGTTCATTACTTTTGTCTCAACCATAGATCAATCATAAACTTGGCTTTGATTTCAAATGACTGTCGAGCTGATGAAATACAAAATCTATGTTTCGTATTATCTGTTAGAGCAAATTGTGAAAGGACATGTAGAGGCAACTTTTCCAACTACCCTTATCCCTTGGTTCTTGTGCTAATGTCTTTCTTCTTGACCATACTGCTGCAAAATTTTGGATGATTTCCTTGGGGTCTAAAACGCTCAGGACATAAAAAGTTACTTCCATTAGGCATATTGCAGAAATGCGCTCTTGTGACATTGTGGACCTTAGTTGTTCGGTGACCGCATTTAGATTTTTGGTCCCTTTGCCATGCGGAGTTGCCTGCGGCGGTGACCGAAGTTTCTCTATGCTGAAAAGGGTCAAGAGTCAACTAAGGTTCACAATGTCACAAGAGCGCAATGTTGTCTTATGCGTAATGGCAGAAACTTTTCATGTCCTGAGCGTTGGCGCTCCCTGTTTTAGACCCCGGGAAGGTCATCCGAAATTTTGCAGCTGTATGGTCAAGAAGAGAGACATTAGCATCACGAACCAAGGGATAAGGGTAGTTTTATTGGGACTGTACCGAAATGTATATATTTGTACCAGCTTATTCATTCGTTCGATCTTTTCCCCCATCAAATTACAGTATTAAGTTGATGTTAACTTGTGTTGTTATGACTGAATCTTGGGACCTTATCCATAAAAAGTCATACTAATACCTAGACTACATTACATAAGCCCCTCTAACTTACGCTCGTTGTTGTTGTTGTCATCGCTTCAGTTGAGGGACTTATGTCCTTACGCTTCAAAACAGGGACTAATTAGGCCAAGTCCGCCGCGTTCACGGCGCGACCAATCAGATCGCTACTTTCTTAATATGGTCAACCCACGTGCCTATTTGTAGCGTTTGATTGGCTCATTAGTTCAAAGTTCGATTTCTCGAAGCGAAGCAACGTTCGAAGTGACGTTCGAAGAGACGTTCGACTTTTCTTTCGACGTTCGTAGGATGGAAGATGTTCTAAGTTTCTTCTGATTTTTCGTAAGATTTTAGTCCCTGTTTAGAATCTGTTTGGTCGTGAGTCCTTTGTATGAGTGAAATTAAAACATCAGATTATAAATGTTGAACGAATACAAGGAATCACGTCGTCAGTCTAACTAATACCCTGCCGAGTACTGTGCACGTGAAAAAATTCTTTTCAGGTATATTTCAACGGGCCCCAATCAGCTTTGGACCCAGGGCCCCAATAGACTTAAATGCGGCCCTGTGTATGAATTCCATTATTAAACGCAATTCATCTTAGTTAAAAGTTCTTCGCCGCCATCTTCAGCGTAATCGTGCATTGGTATCCTTTCAAAACGATGATAGCACTCTTGTAAAATTTCGCTTAGCAAAAAGACATCATTATTACATAACTTGTCAAATAGGCTAAACTCAGTTAAAATACTTTCTTAAAATCATTCTGCATCCCGTTCATCTAGCCTAATCCCTCTAGTTCTCCCCTTACCAATTCAGCACAAAGTGAAAAGAAAAGTCTGCATCGCTATTTAAAGAATTTTGGCTCTAGGAAGCTAAACAAGACTTTGCCCACAACATTAAAGATTAAACCATTAAATCCAGCCTGAAGTTACCTTGCTTGGCCCATAATTTTTCAACAACTTCGAGCCCCCTCCAAAGATTGGTATAATGTTTTCTCCACAGAAGCATATATTGTGAAGTGCAACTGCGGTGTCGATCTGCATATTGTTTCACCCATCCACACGACAACCAGAAAGCTGCTTTTTTGAAAAATCCAATTAGAGGATATTTACCTTTCCAACCAACTTTCAAAGGTACCTTTCCAGCCTGTTCGAAAAATAGTTGACGCTAAACATCAGATAACTTAGAAATCCCAATGCTGGTCTTTCGCTACCCTCAAAAGGAAAATGCGCAGAGGGCTATGCCAACAGACACCTTCCCTTGCCACCTATTAAGAGAATAATGAAGTACTAACTATGATGACCATTCCTACTTTGTAGTATCCATTTTATCATTTGTAAATGCTTTCCCGCGGCTCCCTGAAAAGGAATTATCATGAACTGACGGGGCTACAGTGCCTATATGAATAAAGATGAATGGATTGAAACAAAACATGGATGGCGACAGTTAAATTATATTACAATGCTACAGGAGCAGAACAAGGTATCTAAACGTAGAGTACCCAATACCGTAAAAATAAATACCAGGAGCCATCGGAGCATGAAAAATATGCCACTTTGAATACAGTAAAAACCCGCGTATAAGAACCTACAACTTTGCAAGTCAGCCTGATTAGGTTCTTATGTATTGAGTAATTAGTACGAAATAAGGCTGTTCAGGTTCTTAAATTGGTTCTTATTTCATTCAGGGCTTCCAGGTATTACTTTTGTTCAGATTGAAATTTCAAGCCCATTATTTACTGTCAGTTGAGAGACATTTACTGTCAGCTGAGTTCATAAGGCCTTATTCAAAACATCAGTACCTGGAAGAATTTTCAGAATACAATGAAAAGCTTTCAAAGCATCTTTAGAGCTCTTTGCAATTTGCACATATGGCAAAATCAGTACATATAGGCTCAATGACAAAGCAACAAAGGTTTGATTTAGATTGATGATCTCCACAAATAAGAACCTATTTCAAATTTCAGGCTGAATGGGTTCTTATACATTGGGGTCTAATTTCAGAATTTTCAGCCTGTAGGTTCTTAATCACTAGGTTCTTATACGCGGGTTTTTACTGTAGTGGTATTTTTAACAAGTGTCTTTTTTTAACAAATCATTAAGAAATACGGGGGAGGGGGGATTCTAACTGAAGAAAATGGATGTTTTCCTCGTTCCAGTCAGCAAAAAATGTCCTTTTTACCTTAATGATTCCTATCAGCACCCCGTAGCAAAGGTATCAGTGCGAGCTACCGTAGGGACCAGTCCGGGGGTACTTGACTAGAGAAGTGACGGGGGTGTGTGGCAAATCTCTCAATACCCTGTACCCTGTTGCATAAAATATGGCCCAAAAGTATGCCCTGTCGCAAAAATATTTTGCCAAAATCCATTGTTTCATGAAAACTCCAAAAGATTTCCTTCCACATGATACCCTGTCGAATAATTTTCTTATTAATCGTAATACTCTGTCGCATAATTCTTATCAGAAAAGGACACCCTGTCGCATCATTTTTACCGTAAAAAAACACCCTGGTTAGCGGCACACCCCTTCAAGTCAAGTATGGGAGTACCCCCCCCCCCTCCGGGGACCAATACCAAGTACACGTTTTTTTACATGTAAGAAGCTAGTTTATAAAAAACTAGTACTAAGATGGCTAAAATTTTAAGAAACTCTGGCACAATGTCTGAGAAGTATTAAGAAACTTTTAAGAGTTAAACGCATGGATAGTATAGAAAAAATATATCGTTGAACATTATTCTTGAGTAATATTCACTAACCATTTGTGTTTTCAACTTAACAGAGCACTTATTTTTCCCATATGATGTTTCAAATATCAAGAAACATATCGGTAGTAGTCAGGGACGTAGGAACCATCTCAAACTTGGGAGGGCACAACGCTTCGAGGGCACTTTTTCCTTAAGAAAAAAGGGACATTTTCTAAAAATAAAAAGGGTACTTCTTTGTTTATTGCAAAGTCTTGGGGGCACGTGCCCCCAGTGCCCCCCCCGGTTCCTACGTCTATGGTAGTAGTGTTAGCAGGGTCTATAGACCCTGGTTTTAGCTACCACTATGATACTTCTGCATTCAAAAAATAAGATATAAATTAAAAAACTTTTTCACCCAAAGTGGACAAAATTTCATGTTAAATTAAGAAACTTTTAGTACTATGGCCTGATTCGAGTTTCTTACAAGAAAACATATACCATAAATATCACCTGTCACCATCCTCCACTTTGGAGAGCATTTTCAAGGAGCTCGTTTTGGTGACTGAAAACGCAGCATTCGCGTGGACACGTGCCAGCCTACAACGGATAAAAAGCAGGGCCTCTTTTAAGAAATGATAACTAGGGGGGCAAATTTCAAAAAGGGGACCAAAATTTTGTCGCTAGAAACATTCTTCTTTATGAACTCCCTAGAATCGGGTATTTCCTACCATGCATAAGGTGCAACTTAGAGATTGACTTCAGACAACCTATTTCAATCAAAACTAATTTCATAGAACCAAACCCAGTTAGCCAAAGAATTTTTTTACAAAGTCCCTTTCACGGTATGAATCGAGTTTAGGCAAGTTCATTCTACGGTCCTTCGCAGTGAGGAAAGCTTGAACTGAAGGTCTTGGGTCAAACTTGGCGGTTGCCACACCATTCCAATGAATCATAAGGCGAGAGTTAAGGGTTGCTTCACTTGTAGCCATTCGTAAGTCTGAAAATAGCACATTGTAAGTAGAGACACACTTCTCCACTGTCATGCTGTGTGGACTGACAACAGAAAAACTTGACAACAATTTTGTCACTGGCTCCTTGCTTCCTCTTAGCATGTGAAACAAACGGACCCCATAATCTTTAACGGCGATGTTAGAGCTTGGCAGCATGGCATCAAAACTTTCAAAAACAGCATCGAAAAATTCTTGCTTGTTGCTAATGTTGCTTGATGGCAGTAATGGGATAGCTGCATCAATGAACTGTTTGGGAGTTTTGGCTGATGTTAGCTCAATCAGAGATTTGACAAGTTCTGTCTGTTCTTCATTGAGCCTTGTCTATAAAGCAAAACAATGAAAATCTTTAATTTAAATACACTAGGACTCTTTTGTGACCACAGTAACAAACAAACAAACAACAGTTTCAAGCACCTTCTTGTGAGAAAGTCTTTGCCAATGCGAGTGTATTGCCTCACTTTTACAATTATCTTTTGTTTCCTTGCATTTATAGGGAGATTAAAACAGATTTGAAAGCAAAGCCTTTCAGGAAAGTCAGGAGTTTAGAAGATTTTTAACTCTGGACAACAATTTGTCAAAGTTCCATGGTCAGAACGTCTTTTAGTTTCAATAGACAGCATATTTACTGAAAAAATCAAATGACTGATGTCAGGCAAGCCTTCCTCCTTTCAATATGGTTTTTGATACCACGTTTGGTACCAAAATAGCTATCAATGGTTTTCATTTGACACAATATCTGTGTTTTCTATGCTGACATACCTGAATTGGTAAATCTTATGTTAAAAAACTCAATCAATGAGATACTGTTACACTTTTGAAGCTTACCTGAAGGAAGTTCTTGGCAGACTCTACAACCTCTTGCCTAATTGCATCCCTGTTTCTCCTGAATGTTGTCACAAATGTATGATTGATTGATCTTTTCTCATTTCGCCCTGGACCTTCCTCTCTTGTCTCTGCATCTTTCAAAGTTTTCTCCTCCTTTCCCCCTAAATAGTGACACAAAAACATTTAATTTTTCTGTGTAATGTCGCTATGTTTAGAAAGCGTAAGATCACTTTTGGTGAATCTGAAGAAACTAAGGTGTTTTTGCCATTAAAAGGAGGCATTGGAGTATGCACATTTGTCAGGAAAGCTAAAGAATGTGGTATTCATACATTTTTGTTACATGTACCACATTTTCAGGAAAATTTCTGCTACTCTCTCCAAGCTCTGTTTTAGAGAAGCTCTGTTGCTGATAAAATTGTAATAACCCCTGAAACATGATATATAATATATGGAAATTCAAGATGACATTTAAAGATTAATTTACAACTTGTGCAAATACCTGGATAAGGTTCTGTTTCCAAATCTCCTTTTTGTCATTTTCTCCAGCAGGAGCAGCAGTGATCTTTGTCCAATGCTCTATGCATCCATCTAAATTGTGAAGGGCAGCTTCGCAGAGTTGAACAAGGTGCTGTGCAAACCGTATTTCGTGGTGTGGAGGAAAGGTTTTCATCTTAGGCTTAATGTTCTTTAGCTCTTTAGTACGCAACCCAGATGTACGGTAATATGTTGCAACACCAACCAAATTGGAGTTCCAGATTTTTAGTTCTGGAATGGATTTCATCACATCTTCCATAGCCAAGTCAGATCTATGGCATGCACACCAAAAATTCAATGTTGCATGTTCAACATACCCTTCTATTCTTGCCCACAGACCAGTTGATCTTCCAGTATTAGCTGACTCTCCATCAGTTGTAACACCAACTAGTTTATCTGATATTTCCTCTTTTGAAAGTCCTAGGTCATTCAAAGATTTTACCAGGGCTCCAAAGAGGCCCTTGGCTCCACGTTCCTCTGCTTCACTTACAGACATGAATCTAGTTTCTATTTGTAGTGGATCTTCCATTGAATTAAATCGGAGAAATATGAATTTTTTATCTTGTTGCTTCATGTCCACAGAGCCATCCATTTGTACCGAAAAACAAATGCTTTCTTTTATTTCTCTGGCAAGGTCACCTCTTTCTGACTTTCCTAATATATTAAGCATTTCTGCATAGTGCATTGGATCTCTGTAATGAAGCTCAGCTGCACTTGGTTGGTAAGGTGAAAAGTTTCCTTCTTCTTCTTGGCCATACATTTTCAGCTGTTGCTCAGCATGCAAGCCAGCTAGGGATCTTGAGGGCCATGACCAAGCAGCAAGTGTCAAATTTTTGCTGTCATTGTAAACATCCACTGCCATGCGGGTAAATGTTTGCAGAACAGTTGGGTCATTTGATTTTACAACTTTAATCCATGGGTGCCTGTCATCTTTTGAATTCCAAAGAGCTGTAATTCTCTTTTTATCCACGGCTGCTGCATGGGAAGTGCCATGAAGGTGATCTTGACATTTTGCAGCTCCTTTCTACCATCGCAACGAACCCCTTGTGCCATATATACTCTATTATTTCCGGAAAATTTTCTGGCTTCTTCTTCAAATTCTTCACACACGGTATGGTATGGTATGGTATGGTATGGTATGGTATGGTATGGTATGGTATGGTATGGTATGGTATGGTATGGTATGGTATGGTATGGTATGGTATGGTATGTTAAGTTCTGTTTCAATAAGAGTTTCATGCTATCTTGGTGATATTATCCTATGTTAACATGTAAGTCGTAACTCATAAAATAAAAAGTAACTCGTAAAATTAAAACAACTTGTAACTCGTAACTCGTAAAATAAAAAGTAACTCGTAAAATTAAAACAACTTGTAACTCGTAACTCGTAAAATAAAAAGTAACTCGTAGAATAAAAGCAACTCGTAACTCGTAACTCGTAAAATAAAAAGTAACTCGTAGAATAAAAGCAACTCGTAACTCGTAACTCGTAAAATAAAAAGTAACTCGTAAAATAAAAACAACTTGTAACTCGTAACTCGTAAAATAAAAAGTAACTCATAGAATAAAAGCAACTCGTAACTCGTAACTCGTACATTAAAACTAACTCGTAACTCGTAACTCGTAACTCGTAACTCATAGTTTAGTAAACCACCTTGATGTTGTCCATGATGGATATCAACGACAAAGTCAATTGATCGAAGTTGCAAGGTCACCATCCTTACGACCTTTGTTTGCAACTTCCACATACTTGTCAACAAAAGGCATTTTACATGTTCAGCTAATCGTTTCTGATGCATTTCAATTTAACCACGTGAAACACTGCCAGTAGACAATAGGAGACGTTATGATACCAAGTCAAAACAATTACTATAGAATTTACGAAGCGCTCGGCTCGAAAATTTTTTAAATCAGCATGTTACAGCCAAAGTAAACGATTTTGAAATCGTTCATACATTCCACAACACTTGCCAAAGTGGCCCTAACTTTCTTGAGAGGTGTACCCATTGAACTAAAAATAAAAAGACTGGAACGAGAACTCCATTGTTTTCTTGTGTGTCCAAAGATGGCTGCTGCGCAACTCATGCTTATACGTTGTACGTAGTGATTTTGGCGGGAAGCACAGAGATGCCTATTAGCTGTGTGGCGTTTGGCTGCACAAATAAGCGAAAATCTCAGGAAAAGAAAGGAGCAGGTGCAAGTAGCGGCGAGAAGAGTTCGGAGAATAATGAAATTTCATCATCGAAGCAAAATATCGCGTTTCACAGGTACGTTTTTAGTATTTGATGTCAGCAAATCCCTAGCCAGGTTAGGCCTAAAACTGTTTATTACACCACAGTATTTTACAAAGAGAATATCCTGGAGCTAACATGTTTAGGGAGATGGTTAAGAACATTTAACTGGGGCATAAATCGGTCATAGATTTGATAAGAACTCTGAAGTCGCTCTGGGGTTGGTCTGCTTTGCCTGGTCATGGTGGCAATGTAAAGTACGATGGGTGATGTTCCTACTTGTTTATTGTAGGCCCATCTCCATATCATAATAAAGCTACAGTTTCAATTTATAGGTGGCATATTTATTATTATTATTATCATTTTATTTACGGTTGGCAACTTACATAGCTAAAATATAAAAATGCTAATTCAAGCCAACAAATTAATTTACAATAATACAACAAAATAAGTAAAACAAGTCAATAAAATTACAAAGTTCATAAAATCTATATATACAATCTAAAAGGGGTATAAAACTATAAAAAGCCGAGCTCAGGTAAGTATTGTCTGCAGAGTCTACAGTCACAGTCTACACATTTCCAAAATTTTATTCTATTCTTGAATTGTTGCACAGAATTTGCATCTTTGATTTCCTGTGAAAGAGTGTGCCAAATGCGCTGTCCTCTATAACGAACTGTTTCAGTACCATATTTAACAGTATGTACGATAGGAACTGTGAATGTATTTGAATTTCTCAAATTATAAGCAGCATTTCTTTGAGGAAAAATTCCATTCATGAATGTGGGACTTTGATTATTTATTGCTTTGAACATTTCAGTCATTAGCAACTGCAGATTTTTCTCATGTATCGTTACAGATCTATCTTTTTCTAACAAAGTTGCGAAACTAGAACAAAAGTCTTTATATGCTATTCTGAGAGCTCTCTCGTGCAGCCTATTGATTTTGTTGTTCATTTTTCTGCTATGAAACATCCAAACCAATGGACAATATTGGAACTGACTGGTAACAAATGCTCTCATCAAAAGTCTCAATTTATCAGTACCTAGATATGCAGACATTCGTGACAAAGCAAATAGTTTATTGCCAGCCTTTTGACAAATATTGCTAATGTGCTTTTCAAAGCTAAGATTTGCGTCAATTAAAATTCCTAGCAGCTTCTCCTCGTTTGAATTATTGACGGCACAGCTGCCGATATTTATGCTCACCTCTTGATTTGTTCTTTCACCAAATATCATAAAATGGCACTTGTCTTCGTTCAGTTTCATATAATTGTTTCTAAACCAATCGATTATAATTTTAGAATCATTTTCTAACCTAGAGATTACATTTTCGAGACGACTATCGCATGTATAGATGGTTGTATCATCCACATAGTTACATATATCTGTTTCTTTAATCGATAACAGAAGGTCATTGACATAGATATTGAAAAATAGAGGCCCAAGTACGGATCCTTGAGGAACGCCAAACCTTAGATGTTTATAGCTGCTGAAAGAACCATTGATTTTTACTCTTTGTTGCCGATTTTCCAAATAGCTGTAAACAAGCAATAAAGCTTCACGGCTAAATCCGTATGCGTGCAACTTAGCAATTAGTAAGTCATGTCGAATACAGTCAAAGGCCTTTGAAAGGTCCATAAAGATAGCCCCTATTTTCCCACCGTTGTCCAGGCAAGCTTTCCATTTTTCAATTGCGCGCATCAATGCATGTTGGGCATTGTAGCCCTTGCGAAAACCACAAAGCAGCCATGATAAATACGGAGCCATGTCAGTAGACTTCATCACAATCCAAAACAATGATTCTTCAACCAATAATGATTGTCAGCCTATGTTTATTTCACAGGTCTTCAAACCCATCCAAACTAATTTTTGTTGATTATTTTACAGATTTCCCCTGAATGATAAAGATAAATTGGAAAGGTGGGAGAAAGCTGTCAGACGCATCGATAAGAAAGGCAAGAGATGGCAAGCAACATCCTACAGCTTCATCTGTAGTGAACATTTCAAAAAAGAAGACTACATAACTGCTCCGGGTCTCAGTTCAAGATGCAAGTTGAACCAGATGCTACACCCACAATTTTTGAAAATTTTCCAACACACTTAAAACCAAAAGAACCTTCATTCAGTCGCCCTGGAGTGAAAGAAAACTACCAAGTCCATCACCTTCCCCTTCCAAAATTCTGAGGATTCATAGTTATGCAAAGCCACCATGTGATGATAATGGGCACAAGGGACACAATGAAGGTATGGTCGAAGATGAAGAGCAAAGAGTGCACACTGAAAAGCTTGCTTTGAAAAATGCAATGTTGAAAAGGAAAGTAAAAACTTTGCAACAAAAGGTCAGAAGAAGGAATATGAAAATTAAAAACATGACACAGCTAATTGATCAACTGAAAGATAAACTATTGATTAAAACTGAGAAGGCTTCATTACTCCACAATAATTTTGATGGCTTGCAACTATCAATGTTCAGAAACACACTACAGAATGCACAAAGGCAAAAACAGGGTAAAAGATACACAGAAGCAGTCAAAGAGTTTGCTATTACATTGTATTTTTACTCTCCAAGGGCATATAACTTTGTGAGGGGCCTTCTATGCTTACCACACCCATCAATGATAAGGAAGTGGTCAGCATCTATTGATTGTGAACCAGGCTTTATCAGTGAAGCCTTCCATTCTTTGGCCAAAATCATTGAAAGTTCCCCTGAAAACAAGGACTGTGCACTAATGTTGGATGGCATGGCAATCAGAAAACAAGTCATATATGATCCAAAAAAAGATCAGTATGTTGGCTTCATCAACTATGGTGGTGCAGTTGTGGAGCCAAGTGAAGAGCTTGCCTCAGAGGCTTTGGCATTTTTGCTTGTTGGTTTACGTGGCCATTGGAAATGCCCAATAGGGTATTTTCTGATTAATAAAATGTCTGCTAATGTTCAAAAGCAACTAGTACGCATAGCCCTTGCAAAAGCAGCTGAAGCTGGATTAAGAGTACACTGTGTGACATGTGATGGCACAACAACCAATATCAGTATGTTTGAAGGTCTTGGATGTAGCTTTGGTGGCACATATGATACCATGAAGACAACATTTAAGCATCCAACAGAGCAATATGATGTTTCTGCCATACTGGATCCATATCATATGCTGATGCCAGAAACTCCCTGGCAGACCTTTCTTGCGTCTTGGATCCTGATGGTACAAAGATTGAGTGGAAGTATTTCAAACACCTTCATGATTTGCAAGAAAATCAAGGATTGAAACTTGCAAACAAGTTGGGATCAAGCCATCTAAATTACCAGAAGAATAAGATGAAGGTTTCTTTAGCTGCCCAAACACTAAGTAGCTCAGTTGCTGATGCATTTGAATTTCTCCGAGATGGTCTTAGAATGGAACAGTTTGCACCATGTGCACCTACTGTCAAGTTTGTCAGACTTATTGATCGCTTGTTTGACATTTTGAACTCACGAAGCCCAGTAGCTCGTGCTTTCAAGCAACCACTGCACCTAGCAACGCAATAGAGATGGACAGCTGTGCTCAAAAGCACTGCTGAGTACCTCCTTGCTCTTAAAGCATCTAATGGCCAGCTACTAAGGCTGCATCGCAGAAAAACATTTGTTCTTGGTTTTGTGATGACCATCAAGTCAACAATAGTGCTTGCAAATTCTTTGTTGCAATGCCCGTTAAATCCGTTCAAGTTTCTGCTAACATATAAATTTTCTCAAGATCACATTGAATTATTGTTTTCCTGCATTCGAAGCAAGGGTGGATGGAACAATAACCCAAATGTCTTACAGTTCAAGTACGCTCTCCGAAGTATGCTTCGGCGGAATAAAATCACAGCATCAAACAGTGCTAACTGTCAAGTGTTTGAACTAAATGCAGTCATTCCTGTTTTCAGTGGTGATTCATCAGAAAGTTCACCTACAGTTGCAAATCTTGAAGTGCAGTCAGAGATGGAAACTGAGAACATAGTAAGACAACTAGACACAATGCAGCACACCTTGTATATAGAGAACATCCTTTACTATATATCTGGATTCATTGTGGCAAAGTTGCTCAAAAAGATTAAGTGTCAATCTTGTAAAGAAAGTCTTCTTGGTGATGTTGCTAGATCTGACCACACATACTGTCCTGGTTATGATGAAGTTCATGGCCCAGCAGCATTCACATCCTTTGTCAATAATGGTGGCTTGACAATACCCTCACCATCTGTATTCAAAGTGGTTGCATGTGCAGAAAAGGTTTTCAAGGTTCATGTCTGCAAAGAGAAATTTAAAGAGATTACTGCCAAAAAACAAATAAAGACAAGGATGATTCTGGAAGTAGTTAAGTATTTTTGGGGAGAAAACAGACCCAGTCAAGATCTGTTTGAGTCACAACCACCAGGGCTCAATGAAGTTGCATTTGAAGAGGATCATGAGAGGTGGTTGACCAAATGTGTTGCAGAGAAATATTTCACCCTAAGACTATTCACCTACAGTAAAGTTTGTGGAGATAGAGTCATTCAAGAAGGAAAAGGGAGCCAGAGACACCAGTTAACAAAACTGGTATTATTCAAAAATCAGTGAACTGGGTATATGTATGATCTATGGATTGACTGAGGTAAACCTGAATGATTTGGGGCTAGACAAGTTACTTTAGAGAATTGCAAGATTCATATCATATTTTAACTATCGTCTGTCTCAAATTAAATTAAATGTTGTGGGAAAATGCCTACAAATAAGAGAGAAATGAATTGTTCAGGAGACGTTATGGGACACAGTTGATTTTTTTATTATTAATTGGAACAATACTTGTTTTTCCAAAAACCTGTTTACGCAGTTCGAAACAATAGTTGTTTACGCAAAGTTGTTTTTGATTAAGTTGTTTACGCCAAATCGGACAAAAGGTGTTTTTGCCATCCAAGTTGTTTTGCGTTAAGTTGGACAGTTTGAAAGTGCTAATTATTCCTTTGAGGACATTTCTAATTAACGCCTTGCGTAATGGACAATAAAGTGAGTGACAATATTTCATAGTTGTTTACGTTGTTAGAATAGTATAAATAGGGTTCGTATTCGTAGTTTGTTGGTTGGTTTTAAGCCTTCGGGCTGATAGGGTCGAAACTCCGGGACGGTCTTCCAAACATTTGGTAGCAGAGGGTAGTTTTTTGCCGTGGAAAGACTTGGAAAAAGGAAGGCCAACTGACGAGAACTATGAATTCAAACACGGGCGAAGACGCAAGGACAGAAGATGGAATCGGGAGAAGAGAAGAAGTGGAAGATTTGGAGGAAAGTTTGGAAAGTTTGAAGCAAGAAAAGGCGAAGGCAAAATCGGCGTTCACACGAGCAAGAAAGCAGTTGTTGGAACTGGTTGAAGAGATGGATCTACCGAGCAGACGTCAAGTTCGAGATGGGCAAGCGAGATTGGACAACACACAAGAAAGGGCACTGAAGATCATGATCGCACTGTCAGAGCATTATCAATGGCAGAAGAATGGAAGGGCAAGGCAGAAAGTCACTCAGGAAATGGAGCAACTGGTGCAAGAATTCGAAGAGGCACACAACAGAGCACAGGAGTATCTGGATGAACGAAGAGAAGCAGAATCGAGCAACACAGCGGGATCTTACAACCCACGAGAGTTTCGAAAGGAAGCAAGATGTGATTCTTCCAAATTTCACAACGATGCTGAGCGACAAGAAGAGCTGCAGCACAAGGCATTCAATGCTGGTGGTGGCACGAGAAGAAGTCAGTTTCCAATGACCCCAGAGGAACATTCACGGCAACTGCAACAGTCAGTCAGATTTGGTGGTGATCACAGACGATCTGAGCGATATTCATACGAAGAGTTACTTGGTCAAGACATGTGGAGACAACTGCAGCGTGTTGCAATCCCCGTTTTCTCTGGTGACAAGCGAAAGTACGAGAATTGGAAAGCTGCATTTCTGGCCTGCATTGACAGAGCTCCTGCGACTCCTGAATACAAGCTGCTGCAGTTGAGGCAATATCTATCTGGCGTTGCTCTGGAAGCGATCGAGAATCTTGGCTTTTCTGGAGCTGCATATGAAGCTGCAAAGGACAGATTGGAGCGAAAATTTGGTGGCAAGAGGAGGGAAATCGCAATTCACTTGGAGGACTTGGACAACTTCAAAGCAGTGAAGGATGGATGTTCAAAAGACATAGAGAAGTTTGCAGATCTACTTGATGTCTTGGTGGTGAATCTACTGGAGAGTGGACGTTATGACGAATTGGGAAATGGATCTCTCTACATCAAGCTACTGAAGAAACTTCCAGAAACACTGCTGACCCAATACAATCGATGGATCTTTGAGAATCGAAGAAGAGAATGCGTTGAAACACTGAAGATGTGGGTGATTCAAGAAGCTGAATTCTACACAGTTGCAAGAGAAACAGTACATGGTGTATCAAGTGATAGAAGAAGTAGTGGATCAAGAGGCTTTGCAGGAGAGAAGAAAGCGACATTCTTTGGAGCTACTGAAGACAGACAACAAGTGAATCATTTTCAGTTGGGTAAATCAGGCGTCACTCATGGGAAGTATGGTAAGCAGCGACTGTGCAAAGTGTGCAATGGTAGACATGGTGTTTGGGCATGTGATGCTTTTCGAAACATGGACATTCGTCAGCGATGGAATGTGGCAAAGCAATTCAAACTGTGTTTTCGATGCCTTGGTGATGACCACAGTGGCAATCAGTGTACTCGAAGTAGAGTGTGTGATATTCATGGATGTCAGGAAACACACAGCAAATTGCTACATAGCATGGGTAACAGGAACAATGATAAGCAAGCCAACGATGAAACAAAGAAACCAAAAGCTTCCACTCAACAAACAGTGAACAGCAGCAGTCAGCAGCAGTTGTCATCATCAGCCACGGAGGGGGAGCATTTGAAGAGGAATTTTGCAACGCAAACGACGATGGTGTGTTCAACACCAGATGTCAAAGGAACAACTGCATTGAGGACGATTCCAGTAATTTTGAAGAATGGCTATAGAAGATTGAAAGTGAATGCACTTCTGGATGATGCAAGCACTCAAACGTATGTGAATGAAGATGTTGCAGCAGAACTTGGTCTCAATGGTACCTTTGAAACAATAAAGGTCAATGTTTTGAATGGTGATTGCAAATCTTTTCAAACAATGCCCGTTGAGTTTGGACTGGAAAGTGTAAATGGCGATGTTGATATCAGAGTGAAAGCACTTACAGCGAAGAAAGTAACTGGCAACATGAAGATCATCCAATGGTCACAACATGCAGACAAATGGCCTCATTTGAAGCACATCAATTTTCCAGACTCAGGCTTGAGACCCATTGTGGATTTGCTGATTGGTATTGACTACCTTGACCTGCACTGTTCTTACAAAGAAGTCAGAGGACAAGAAGGGGAGCCCATTGCCAGACGAACACCATTGGGATGGACATGCGTAGGATGTCCAGAAGGCAAGAACATTCCTGATGCTCATACCAATTTCAGCATGACGACTCTGTTCACAGCAAGCAGAAGAAGTGATGTCAATGAAATCAACTCAACAATGAAGAAGTTTTGGGATATCGATTCAGCTGGAACGTTCACTCAGACAACGGTGCTGGATACTGATGAGAAGGCTGCACTGCAAAAAGCTGAGGATTCTTTCAGATTCATTGATGGTCGATATGAAGTTGGAGTACCATGGAAAGAGGACAGTCATGGAATGGCGAACAATCATAAAATGGCGATGAAAAGACTTCAGAACACCGAGAAACGTTTGCTCAAGAATCCAGATGTGATGAAGGCATATGATGAAGTTATTGATCAATATTTGGACAAAGGATACATACGAAAAGTTCCAGTCTCTGAGAAGCAACCTGACAGCAAGTGGTATCTTCCTCATTTTGCTATCTTGAAGCCCAACAAAGCAACCACCAAGATCAGAATTGTCTTCGATGCGTCAGCAAAGTATGAAGGGACATCCTTGAATGATATGATATATTCAGGCCCAAAGCTGCAACGTGAATTGTTTGATGTTTTGCTGCGCTTCAGATGTCATCCCACTGCTTTAGTCTGTGACATTGCTGAGATGTATTTGAGAATTCAGATTCCAGAAGCTGACCGTGCGTATCATCGATTTCTTTGGAGAGGATGTGACCAGAGTAGAGAGCCAGAAGAGTATGAATTCAGTCGAATGGTATTTGGTATAACAAGTTCACCGTTTCAAGCACAGTTTGTGATTCAAAAGCATGCTCAGTTGCACAGATCAGAATATCCGATGGCTTCAGAAACTGCACTCAAGTCAACCTACATGGATGACAGCATGGATTCAGTGCAAGATGAAGAAAAGGGAGTAAAACTCTATAATCAGCTTGCAGCTCTATGGAACAAGGCTGGCATGCATGCACGTAAGTGGCTCTCAAATTCTCCAGAAGTTCTTTCTGCAATCCCAGTAGAAGACAGAGCATCTGAAATTGATTTGGACAGTGGAGAGCTTCCAACTGTAAAAACACTTGGGATTATTTGGCGAGCAAAGGAGGACATTTTCAGTTTTCACTCAAGCCCACCTGAAGAAAATCAAACCATAACGAAAAGATCGTTTCTCAGCACAATTGCAACATTGTTTGATCCTCTTGGTTTCTTGGCACCATTCATCATAACAGCAAAAGTGGTAATGCAGGAAATCTGGCGAAAAGGCTTTGACTGGGATGAAGAGCTGGTTGGTGAAATCAAGTCAAGGGTTCAGAGTTGGTACAGTGACCTCCGCGAATTGTCAGACCTTTCAGTGCCAAGATGTCTTCACATTGGCAAACATAAAGATGTTCAGTCAATGCAATTACACGTTTTCAGTGATGCATCAGAAGAAGCGTATGGAGCTGTTGTTTATGCGAGGTATGTCTATGTTGATCACGCAACTACTACCACTATTGTCGCAGCAAAGTCACGTGTTGCACCACTGGCAGCCATGAGCATTCCGAGGATGGAACTGATGGGAGCAGTGACAGGACTTCGATTGGCGATATCTGTAGCAAATGCATTGCAAGTGTCAGTAAAGCAAGTCAAATTCTGGTGCGATAGCATGAACACGCTTTGGTGGATCAGAGGACACAGCAGAAGTTTCAAGCCATTTGTTGCAAATCGTGTTGGTGAGATTCAAAGCATGACAAGCCCTGAACAATGGAGATATGTTTCCACAAAGGATAATCCTGCTGATCACTTGACAAGAGGGATGGCAACATCGGCGTTGGCATGCAATGAGCAATGGTGGAAAGGACCAGAATTCTTGCAAATGGATGAAGAAGAATGGCCTCAGAATCAATTTGAGATGTCAAAAGATGCAGTAACAGAACAGAAGAAGTCTGGTCGCTCAAAAGTGAAGTCTACAGCAGAGAATCATGAAGAGAATCAATCATTGTTTGCTGATGCAGTAAGCACGAAGGAATCTACGATTGGAGAGCCAGTGGAGGATAAACCGATGAAAGCAAGTAAAGAGACTTCTTGGCCTTTGGATCCGTCTCATTTTTCAAGCTGGCTTCGACTTACAAGACTTGTAGCATGGGTTTGCCGTTTCTTGCACAACTGTCGAACATCGAAAGAAGAAAAAATTCAAGGAGAATTGACACATGAAGAAATCAGAGATGCAGAAATTCACATCGTAAAAGAAGTGCAGCAAGATGCATTTACAACTGAATACCAGCAACTATTGAAAGGAAAGCAAATGAAGAGTGACAGCAAATTGGTTGCTTTACAGCCACGTATCGATGAAGATGGACTTCTACGGTGCAATGGAAGATTGAGGTATGCTGACGTCCTGCCATACGATGCAAGACATCTTATCATTCTACCAAGGAAGAACTGGGTTACAAAGCTGATTGTGAAATTCTACCATGAAAGGGATCATCATGCAGGTGGTACAAATCAGACACTGGCAGCGATCTCAACTCGTTTTTGGATCATTTCAGCAAGAGAAGAGATAAGAAAGTGGGAGAACGAATGCAACTGGTGTAAAAGACGAAAAGCGAGAGCATGCAGTCAGATTATGGCACCCCTACCAAGAATTAGAGTGGCGATGTCATTACGAGCCTTTGAAAGAGTAGCTGTGGATTATGGAGGGCCATTCATCACTATCCAAGGGAGAGGTAAGCGAAGACAAAAGCGATATCTATGTCTTTTCACATGCCTAGCTACCAGAGCAGTACACTTGGAAATGGCATTTGCCCTGGATACTGATTCATTCTTGAATGCCTTTTATCGGATGGTGAGTCGTCGTGGGAAGCCTGAAGAAGTTGTTTCTGACAATGGTGGTAATTTCGTAGCAGCTGACAAGGAGTTACAAGAACTCGTTAGAAGTCTGGACCAGGATCGCATAATCAGGAGTGCTGCAAATCGTGGTATCAAATGGCATTTCAACCCTCCTTTGTCGCCACATTTTGGTGGAGCTCATGAAATTATGATCAAGGCAGCAAAACGAGCGTTGAAAGCAATCTTGATGAATGCAAATGTGTCCGATGAAGAGTTGATGACTGCCATCACAGGGGCAGAATCGCTGCTGAATTCAAGACCACTGACATATCAGACAGCAAATGTAGATGATGATGTGCCTTTGACCCCAAACCACTTTCTCCATGGCCAAATGGGAGGTAGTTTTGCACCAGAGACAGTGGACCAGACGACGTTCAGCCCAAGGAAACGATGGCGACGTGTTCAAGAATTAGTGAAGCATTTCTGGCAACGTTGGCTTAAAGAATGGCTACCAGGTCTAAATCCAACAACAAAATGGCATAAAGAGAAAAGAAACTTAAAGGTAGGAGACATTGTTATTGTGATATCACCTGATAGCCCCAGAGCTTATTGGCCCCTTGCAAAAGTAATCCAAGTATTTCCTGGAAAAGATGGAAAAGTGAGAGTGGCACAAATACAAATGGGACAAAAGTCATTAAAGAGACCAGTGAACAAACTATGCCTTTTAGAAGATTGTTAAATGGCTGCTGGTAACATTATCATGGTGGATGTGTATTTGACATGGTGTTAGAGACATCACAGGCTGAAGAGTATCAATTGACATGCGTAGCTGTCAAGGAGGGGGAGGATGTTCAGGAGACGTTATGGGACACAGTTGATTTTTTTATTATTAATTGGAACAATACTTGTTTTTCCAAAAACTTGTTTACGCAGTTCGAAACAATAGTTGTTTACGCAAAGTTGTTTTTGATTAAGTTGTTTACGCCAAATCGGACAAAAGGTGTTTTTGCCATCCAAGTTGTTTTGCGTTAAGTTGGACAGTTTGAAAGTGCTAATTATTCCTTTGAGGACATTTCTAATTAACGCCTTGCGTAATGGACAATAAAGTGAGTGACAATATTTCATAGTTGTTTACGTTGTTAGAATAGTATAAATAGGGTTCGTATTCGTAGTTTGTTGGTTGGTTTTAAGCCTTCGGGCTGATAGGGTCGAAACTCCGGGACGGTCTTCCAAACATGAATTCCTTTGCATGAGCAATTTGGCAAAAATGCAAGTCTTGCATAACATCAAGTTTGAGACATACTTTAGTGAAAATATTTGTTTTCACATGAATTTTCAACAGGAAATTTTCAAAATTGCATCCTTATGTTTTATATTGGTTTTACTCAACATTTTCCAGATGTTGTCAGAAGGAAGGATAGAATTTTGTTCCAAAAATACCCTGATTTTAATCTTAATGCAAGAGATTCAATTCAGGACACTACTTAGTACATATTTTTACCATCTGAATGTTTACACTGTTAGGCCCCAAACCGAAGTATAGCTGGTTTGAGTGTTCGCATTAAAACAAAGTATCGGCAAATTTCCAAAATAAATTGTTTAAAACAGTTATAGAATACTTACTAGCACAGTTTCTGTCAATTTCTTTCGAAGTGAAACAATGTCTTCGCGCAAAACACAATTTCCACACATCTCCACACATCAGCTGTGTTGTGTATCCCTGTGCAGCGCTGCAACTTCCTTGTACGTGGAGTACGTACAATGGCTGCGCCCATCGCTTTCAAGACTGGACACACTTCTGCGCAGCCAAGAACAATGGAGTTCTCGTTCCAGTCTTTTTATTTTTAGTTCAATGGGTGTACCATAACTCAGGTGCACCAATTCTTGTACTTTCGAGTTGATTAAACAAAGTGATATGAAGAAAATGAAGAAAGCTTACAGTTAACGCTTTTTCAAAACATGAATTTAGACCATGTCCTATTTCATTCTGTATTGATCGTTAAGTGTGGACGTTATTGACAATCCTCCCTCGATCACGAAGAAACCAGTCTAAGTTTTGATGAATTCGGAAAGTGTGGATGATGTACAACGACTGGACACATAATATCTATGTTACTTTCTTTCTGTATTATGGAGAAAATGGAAATTACTTTTTGTTTACCGTTGATTGTAAAGTGTGATTCCATTTGCGAGACGGGAGTCCTCTGTCCTCTGCGGAGCAGTCAGTGCAGAAGGAGCCTGGCAAGGCATAGCATGCGAACTTTTGTCACTAATAAAAGTGTTCAAACTTTCTGGGCTTAAGGTTTCTTGAACACACAACTTGTAATATTGTAAAAGTTGCCTGAAAAACATTTATTTGCTAGCTCTGCGACGATTTTCTCCTGTTTTTCGTTGTGCTTCCTAGACTTCAAAGTCTGTTCTGCGGCACTACTTACAAGTCACTTAAAGTAGATTTGATTGCCAATTATGGCGTCATCAGCAAACAATACCGCTTTTTGGTGGTCACAAATAAAATCAGGACCATCGAAAAACCTAGGATGAATGGAGTTTCTATTCCTGTATGACGCCGCTATCGAAATAAAATTCAGACAATGCCTGCTAAAAGTCTTGGAACACATCTGCAAATTTTGCTTTGTTTTGCGATTTCCCCCTCTCCCCCTCAGAACGATGTTGTTTTGTGGCAATGAAGTAAGAATGACAGGATGATCCGCGACTCTGCTGGGATACTAGGACAATAACCCTCCAAATCAACATTGATTCGGGGGTGAGGGGGTATACTAGCTTTGCTGTTAGCACCCTGTTTAAATTACAAAAGTCTGCCGTAGGTCACCACATAGCTACGCGCATTGAATAAGAAAATTTCTCACATTCAATAACTTCTTAATTTTCAATTAAGGTATTGTGAAGTGTGCATCTATCACGATAACATCATCATCAACGAGTGTCCGAGTCAGAGATGATTTTCAGGTGCATTTATGGGAGATGGATCCAAAGTGCTGTGGACCAAGCTTCAAAAATATCTACGTAAAAGTTGCCCTTCCCGATGGTCGCAGAGAAATGTTGGCTACATACGACAAGGAATACCAAATGTTCGATCCTGAATATGCCACGATACAATCGATCTACCAAGGTAGATTTTATGTGGACGAAAATACCTTGATATTAGACTCTGTAAAATTCGATGATGAAGGAACGAGGTTCATTGTGGAGTACTATTATGATCGATCTTCTAATTTGTTTACAAGTACATACGTCGAGATAAAGACTGTCTACGGTATGTAGCTCTTTATTCATTATTAATGCTACTACCGTTTCACGAATTAAGTGTGCAAGGAATAAGATCCCAAAAAGCTTGCTCGCTGCCTGAATGGCTACCGTGAAGAAGTCATAAATCCTATTTTCCCATAACAGCTGATGGACGCATATCATGAACGGCAGCACTATGTATGTATGTATGTATGTATGTATGTATGTATGTATGTATGTATGTATGTATGTATGTATGTATGTATGTATGTAAAATTTTGTCATAAAATTGAATTACAATATAAATGAATAAAAGGAAAGTGATCTAATTACAGAAATATGATATTTACAGGCAAAAAGCTAATAATGAAGTTTAAAAACACCCCAGGTTAAAAATGGCAGGAATAGCATTAAAAGGGTAAATATGACCTTGTTTCCAAAATGGTCCCTACGGAGGTGTTATAAAAGTAAAAAAGAAATTTGTTCCGGAAAAAAGGATCTCTTACGAAAAAATTGTTATTCCATTTTCATAGGCTAATTTTGTGTTTTCAATAGTATATGTAGGGGCTATCATCTTGACTTTAGAGATCATTGAAGAATTTATCTTTGATCTTATGTTTGAAACTGTCGATGTTCTTTGCAGTTTTTAGTTCTGATGGTAGATTGTTCCACGTTTTGGGTCCGAGTTATGAGAGACAATTTTGCCCTATGTTACTCTTTCGGAAAGGTTGATTCAATTTGTTTTTAGATCTACGAGTTATGCGACTCTGGCCAACTGGTAAGAACATCTCAGACATGTAGGATGGGGCTGAATTATCAAAAAATTTGAAAACCTTTTAGTTGTGCATTGTTCAAATCTTTCTTTCGTGGGGAGCCAATTTATATTTTTGAATTCATTGATTCCTATTGGTGCTCTGTTATTCAGATTCAAACAAAACCTGATACATTTACTTTGAGCAGTCTGAATTCTGTTGGTTAACCTTTTATTTAATAATGGAAACCAAGCACTGCTTGCATGGTCAAAATGGGGCTGAATTAGAGCGTTTGCTAGCAATCTGCAAAGGTAGAAGTCAAGAAAATGTTGCTTTCTGTAAAGAAATCTGAGCCTGCCGTTGATTTTATAGATTCGGCAGACAGATTCTCATCAAGAAGACAGCCTAGATACGTGACTGAGGTGTATTATTTAATCTTGATGTCACCTCTCCTGATGTCCAATTTTTTTCTGTCGGGATGTTTATTTTTTCTACCAAAAAGTATCGATTTTGTTTTGTCCTCTCCGAAATGAATGCTAAGTTTGTTACCAACAAACCAGTCGCAAAGAGAATTGAAATTACTATTCAATCGTTTTTCTATTTCATTGACGTTATTGTCTCCAAATATGAGACAGGAGTCATCTGCATACAGAAGTAAGTCACAGTCCACTGCCTGTGGCATGTCATTTACATATAAGAGAAAAATGAGCGGGCCAAGCATAGAGCCTTGTGGAACACCACATTATAATTCACAAGGTGATGAGAAATCTTTCCCTATGTTTACAAAGAAAGTTCGGCTTGTTAGGTATGATCGAAACCAAAATATGACTGAATCAGCAAAGCCAAGGCGCTTCATTTTTTCGAGAAAAATTTCATGGTCGATTGTGTCAAGTGCTTTTTGTAGATCTATTAATATCATACCCGTAAACATACTATTTTCAAATCCTTGTACGATTTTGCCACATAAATAAGATAAACATGTGTCAGTTGAATGGTGAGGACGAAAGCCAGACTAGTAGCGATAGAGAATTTTGTTTTTATCGAGTAATCTTGTATCTGTTCGTGGACAATTTTTTTTAGAAATCTGCGGCAAAGGTGAGATTGGTCGATAATTCTTTGGTTTATCTTTGCTTCCCTTTTTAAAGAGAGGTTTCAGTTTTGCTTGTTTGCAATCATCGGGAAACCGTGCTAGGGAAATTGAAAGATTGCATAGCTCCGTTATTGGTGTTGCCAATGTTGATGTACCATCCTTGAGGAATTTCCCTGCAAGATTATCAGTTCCTGCTGCTTTTGAAGGATTTATCCCTTCCAGGAGTTTCAAAACATTATCATGGTTGGTGTGATAAAGTTGGAATTTTCTTTGTCAAGATTGAGCTTCTTGTAGTATTCTTTAACACTTTCTATGCCGAATCTACAAGGTGGGTTTGGTAGCTTCTTGACAAGGTCTGCAGCCAAATTTGAGAAGAAATTCTTAAAAACGTTTGAGTTGATTTTATCATCAAAACAGTGTTCGCCATCTGTTTTTAGGCAAATCTTTGAAGGTTTATCTCGTTTGGAAGGCAAACCAAGTGATTTTAGGTTTTTCCATAATTCTTTTGGCTTGCCAATATTTTCATTCAGTTCTCCAACAACGCCATTTTTCTTCTTCTTTTTTATAAGTGATAAGACATTTTTGGATAACATAGAGTGAAAGCAAATGTAAATATGGAACTAAAATACGATACTAAAGCAACTGATAACTGAAGTAACTAAATAAAGAGGGAGTAATACCTACCACCTATAGGCCATGCCAGCTGTGGGGAAGCAGGATAAGCTGGAAAGGATGTAATTTTTGCGTAGATCAAGCTGGTACTTATGGACAGGGTTCTGTTGGCATGTGGAGGGTCCCGAGCGGCATATTATAATCCGATATCGCGTTACTGCAATACCAAATCCATAAATTAAATGTATAAATCGATTGTAAGTGTCTATATTCTGACTATACGCAACTCTTCATCTAGAATCCCACAAAGGATACTTCGAGCCTTTAATTCTAGTATATCCATCAAATTGTGGGCGGCCCATGCAATCCTGCGTCCAGGACCACAGTTGCTATGTTCAGTCCAAAGTGTCACAATACAAGATTATTCCATATTCTCCACTATTTTCAATGTGGACCAGTACGGCAAGTGTGTATAATACATTTTGTAAGCAATCCTAAATCCTTAGTTGTATTATTTTTGTAAGCAATCGTATATTTACTTGTTGGCAGGTTCCTTGTATAGGTTTGCCCTCGTTTGTTTATGTTGTTGCCGTTGTTGTTGCTGTCGTGAACATTCAAGTTAGGCCTTCTCTGAAGAGATAAGATTGGTCTGCTTCTGTTCCAAACCTGTTGAAGGACTAGGTTATTCGTTATGAGATGCTAGTGATCCCTAAGCATGGATCCAATTACTATTGTTTCACGGTCGTACGGGACATTACGTTCCCTTTGTAGTTTATTTCTTTAGGTGGGAGATGCTGAAGGCAGTTTGCCCGGGGGGGTAACTTTAATTGGCGGGTGACGGGGGTGTGCCATTTGACATCTGAATTCGCACCCTAAATTTTATAAATTTTCGCGAAAACGATACCCCAAAATTTACAGGCAATTGAAAATGTATACCCTAAAATTGTGACAGCCATCCAAAATTTTAACCAAGTAAGTAAAATTTGATCAAAATCAATACCCTAAAGGGTTATTTTTCTAAAATGATACCCCAAAATTCATGACTATTTGTGATTTTACCAAAAATGATACCCCAAAATTTAATTTCTGCTCGAAAAAAGGCACCCCAAAAATGGCCCATCCCCTACCTGCATATATGGCAGTTACCCCCCCCCCCCGGGGCAGTTTGTTGATTTGTGGTGTTCATATACATAATAGGGAGTGCGTAATCATCTATCACATAGATGGTTCTGAAAATAAATTTCTATAGTGCAAGCGATGCAGAGATAACTAAGGGCCTGTTTACAAGGGATTTTTCAGCCCGTTTACCCGAGGTGAAACTTCATCCCTCCTTTACGGTCAAATGCTTGTAAATATCAGTTTGCCATTACATGGAAAATTTTTCGCCCCGGGCTGAGTGTTATATTCATATATTCATATATTCATATATTCATATTCATATTCATATTCATATTCATATTCATATTCATATTCATATTCATATTCATATTCACATTCATATTCATATTCATATTCATATTCATATTAAATTATTTTTACACAAAATCCCTTCAGCATAAGAGGAAAAAGTCATAAACATTAAAATTGCAATTTACATCATATTGTATAAGTTTAAGATCTGTTAGGGCCTATTTGCTGCTCTTCCAGGGAGTCGTCTTTAGCTGAGTTTTTAAATTTCTTTTGAACTGCGGGAAGGTTGGCAGTTCTCTGATACTGATGGGGATGCTGTTCCATGCATTGAGAGCTGAATAATGAAAGCCTTTTCCACATATTCAAGGTTATACCTTGGAATTTGGATGTCCTTGCAGTTTCTCATATTGTAGTTGAATGCAGGGATATCTGGGGGAAATTATCCCAAAGGCTCTCTGGGCATATCCTGTTCATAATCTTGTACGTCATGGTTGACCGATCGAATTTGATTAATTGTTCAACATTGAGCCAGTTATATGACCAATCGTCTTTGATTCTAGCCCTCTCAATTATATGGTTCGGGCTCGGTCCTGTAGATTTTGTAAGATCTTTATTTTGGAACTAGGAATACTGCCCCAAATAACATTTGCGTACCGTAAATGACTTTTTATAAGGGCTCGATATACATTATCTAGTTGTTTTTGTGGTACAAGGTTTTTCAGTTTTTTAAGAGATGAGAGACCTCCACGAACTTTCCCTTTAACAACTTTGAAATGCTGTTCCCAGTTCAACCCGTTATCTACGATGATCCCCAGTGATTTTGTCTTCTTTGCGCGTTTTATTTCTGCGTTGTTTAGCATTAGCGGTTCGCAGACATCCAATTTGTTAACTTTACGGGGGTGGCCAATCAACATGTATTCAGTTTTCTTAGGATTGGCAGTCAGCTTATTAATTCTCATCCATTCTGAAATGTTGAGAAGTTCCCTTTGAGCATTCTCAAGTAGATTTTCAAGGTTTTTGGATGTTATGGTAACATGTGTGTCATCTGCATACATGCTGGCTTTCGATGATTCTAAGCATGTTTCAAAATCATTCAGATAGATTATGAATAGGAGTGGACCGAGGCAAGAGCCCTGGGGAATTCCACAAGTTACCATTTTAGCCGATGACTTGTGCCCGTCCATTGTGCAAAACTGTTTCCTATTTCACAAATATGAAGTAAACCAGTCACCTATTATCCCTTTTATTATGCCGTATTTCTCTAGTTTTGCTAACAAGATGGTGTGGTCGACAGTATCAAATGCTTTTTTCAGGTCGAGAAAAATAGCAAGGTTCACTTCTTTTCTGTCCATGGAGGAGTACCAGGAGTCAGTACCGTTTATCAAGGATGTTATTGTGGAATACAGTTGACGAAAAGCACAGGAGGCCCAACGTATTGTAATGAGGGGGCCCTCGAATATTCGAACGTATGACTAACCAAGATCTTTTCTTTCTTCAGATAGAATATTTTATTGAAAAAGGTTGCAAATCAGATTTCGTTGTCTGTGTCTCATATAACAGTCATTTCGTTTTGTTTTGCGTCGTTGCTGTCGATCAATCCAATACAGCGCCGCAAAGACGGCTGGCTATCAACGGGTAGTGATAATCGAAATGCCGTTCGTTTTGATTTGTGTTGTCTAAGTATAGATATACGTAAAGGGACGCAACTTATTCCCAAACAGATCAGCAACAACTGTTTTCTTTCCACCCGCGTTGCATCTATATTTCTCCAAACATATAAAACAACACATCAAAATGTTGCTTATTTATCAAGCAACATTCTTAGATATCTTTCTGTTTGAATGTTTCACCAAAACTCGACAAATTTCGCTGCTAAAGCTCATGCGGTCGGCCTTATTTATCTTTCTCGGTAGGCTCTGTAGCTTCCCTTAAGCCCAATATTCGACATTCGAATTCGACGGTACATGCTGAATTCGACAAAATTCATCACGCTCAATCAAGCTCGCACTTGCAGATTAACGGGGGTTGATTCAGATTTCCGTGATGAATTTTGTCGAATTCAGCACGTACCGTCGAATTCGAATTTCGAATATTGGGCTTAAGGGAAGCTACAGAGCCTACCGAAAAAGATAAATAAGGCCGACTGCATGAGCTTTAGCAGCGAAATTTGTTGAGTTTTGGTGAAACATTCAAACAGAAAGATATCTAAAAATGTTGCCGGATAAATTAGCTACATTTTGATGTGTTGTTTTGCATGTTTGGACAAATATAGATGCAAAGCGGGTGCAAAGAAAACAGTTGTTGCTGATCTGTTTGGGAATAAGTTGCGTTCCTTTACGTATATCTGTACTTAGACAACACAAATCAAAACGAACGGCATTTCGATTATCACTACGCGTTGATAGCTAGCCTTCTTTGCGGCGCTGTGTTGGATTGATCGACAGCAACGACGCAAAACAAAACGAAATGACAGTCATATGAGACACAGACAACAAAATCTGATTTGCAAGCTTTTTCAATAAAATATTCTATCTGAAGAAAGAAAAGATCTTGGTAAGTCATACGTTAGAAATTAGAATATTCGAGGGTCCCCTCATTACAATACGTTGGGCCTCCTGTGCGAAAAGCAGCCTGGTTCTTCATGAATACAGGCTGAAGAAATTCAAGCATCTGGTCATGCACAATCTTTTCTAAAATGCTTGAAAAGATAGCAATCACGGAGATCGGCCTGTAATTGTTCGCATCATTTCTTGGACCGGCTTTAAAAATGGGAGTGACACTCGCTAATATCCAAACGTCCGGGAAAACACCAGTTTCCAAGGATGAGTTGTATAACATTGTTAATGGTTTCCAGACAAAATCTCCAGAATCCTTTACTAGTCTTGTGGATATTTTGTCTGGTCCCGGTGCCTTTCCGTTCTTTAACTTGGAAATTGCGTTTAATACGTATATCAACTTAAACTTAAGTTTTTTAGTTTGAGCATTGATTTTGATAAGAGGGTCATCATCATTCTTTGATTCTAATTTTTCGGCTAATTTTGGACCTACTGTAACAAAGTGTTGATTAAGGGCTTCAGCTATGTCTTTCTCTTTGGTGAGTGTTCGCCCTTCGGTGTCGATGCTAGAAACCCCTACAGAGTTAGTGTCTCTATTCAATACCTTATTGACAGCCTTCCACATACGTTTAGGATTTTCTCTATTTTCATCTATGGTACCAAGGTAGTATGACTGCAAAGCATCTCGTATTGCTTTTAGTCACTTTGTTACGAAGTGTCTTATATGCTTGCCACAGATCAGGAGAATTTATCGCATGTTTCTTTGCCGGATCTCTTTCTTTCATGAGTTTACTTATTTCGGGAGTTAACCATGGTGCAGGATCAGGACGTATTCGCTTTTTCGTCAAGGGTGCATGGATGTTAAGGATTGCTTCGAAAATCTCCTGAAATGTGGCTGCCATACTGTTTGGATCATTGGCAAGAGGGCTGAGGATGGTTTAGGTCATACTGAAAAGCTATTTCATCATATTTATTTAGATAAGACTTCGCATATTCTTCGCAGTTTCCTACGCAGCTCCTATTCCAGACAATCTATTTTTTGAGTTTGTCAATTATTCCTGGGCTCCCTGTGTTTAGATTGCGAGACTCTATTATCTTTGGTTTCTTGTTTTTGAGTCTTTGGTTGCCTACTTTACGTATTCCATACACCAAATAATGATCAACCATCCCCAGCTCCAAGACATCTACGTCAGATATGAATAACTCAAGAGCCAATTCACCTAAGCATATAAAATTTTAAAGGTTAGTTAAGAAATATACTACGATTTTGTAAACGTTTCGATTTTCATCTTCTTCAGTAACAGTTACTGAAGAAGATGAAAATCGAAACGTTTACAAAGTCGTAGTATATTTCGAACTAACCTACCTCAGATATGTACTGTTTTCTAGTGGTAGAGAAGTGGTCAATTAAAGTTTTGCTGATTCTTTGCTCATTATTCTCATTGGTTGTTATAGAAAATCTGGTATAGCTCTTAACCAATTGCTCAAGCTGATACTCAGAGTAAAATCGCTTTCAGCAGCTTTGTATTGCTATTTTGTTTGCTTGCTATGTCGCAGTTTGTATCACCAATAAATATAATTTCTTTCTCCTCCTTATCTACAATCGTGGACATAAATTATGAGACAAATTCATCTTTTCCAATATTTTCACCTGTTGAGCATCCTTTCCCCCGTTCCCCCCTCAATCAATGTTGAAGGCTCCAAGAACCTTCCTTGACTCGTCACCAACATTGAATAAGGGGGAGAGGGGGATCTTCAATAGTCAAATTTTAGGTTTTGGCTTTGTCTCAAACTATTTTGTCCATGATTGTCTGAATGAAAAATAGGAAATGCCATCTGAAAAGGAAGCCAAAATTTTCCTGAAAAACTATGGTGATTCGATAAGTATCGCTAGTTTTAAGAACAATTTGGACAAAATTGCTAAATTTTTGTTTTCAAAACGAGGCTGCCTCATTTTAAAGATTTAGGCGCCAAAGCTAGCTACGTTTTGAATGACAGAGAAAGCAAGATGTCCACACGTCCACACTCATTGGTAAACGTTTTGGTCGGAGACAGTACCTCGTAACATACTTGCAAGCTGCTGAAAAAAGTTCCCCACAAGAGAAAGTTTTGGGCAGATGTTAGAAAGGGAATTCAACGATGGAAAATCGGTTGGAGTTTTACTAACCGTATGGAGTTTTACATAATGCACATGTGACTACATGTTACCACATGTTACCGCACATGATACCACACATGATACCACTTCAGTTTGTGCCGAAGTACTGCAAATAGTTGTTTCCCAACATGTTACCACATGTTACCATCATTTATAAAAGATATGTATATGTCTTTTTTATAAATGATGGTAACATGTGGTAACATGTTGATATCATGAATAAAAGCATAGAAAACTGCAGTAACATGTTGGTATCATGTATAGTAACATGTGGTAACATGTTACCAAAGAAGTTTGTTACTTAATTTGGAGACATTTTTCATTAGATACATATCGTATGATGCAAGGTAAAGCCTGAACACTCGATTATCATAAAATCCTATGTTATTTCTTCATAGAGACAGTTATACACAAAGAAATCAATCTATTTTTGCAGCAACTAGACTTTTGTGCTCACCATTAATATCATATTCGCCGCATGCCTTTTGCTTTCATCACCATTCCTATTCGTTTTGCCATTGTATCAATTAATCATTTTGTGGGAAAAGTTCTAACAGCATTGCCCCTGATACTCTAGCCTTCAAATACAATGCAGCTATTTCACCAAAGTGCCTTTCTGTAACTTCATTTCTTTTCGCCATTTTGCTTTCTGGCCACTACTGTACTAATCAGTGTTCCCACGCATGTCATTGTTGTTACTGTTATTGTTATTGTTGTTGTCACTGTTGTTGTTGTTGTTGTCGACACAGAAATGAGTGCTTAGCATTATCATTTGTACTGATTATACGGTATGAATAAACCTGCACTGCGAACAGGGCATGAACATTTTACTGACAGTGTACTAATATTTGACTAAGTATGAAGATTTTTCAGACAGTCTGAATGAAAAATAGGAAATGCCATCTGAAAAGGAAGCCAAAATTTTCCTGAAAAACTATGGTGATTCGATAAGTATCGCTAGTTTTAAGAACAATTTGGACAAAATTGCTAAATTTTTGTTTTCAAAACGAGGCTGCCTCATTTTAAAGATTTAGGCGCCAAAGCTAGCTACGTTTTGAATGACAGAGAAAGCAAGATGTCCACACGTCCACACTCATTGGTAAACGTTTTGGTCGGAGACAGTACCTCGTAACATACTTGCAAGCTGCTGAAAAAAGTTCCCCACAAGAGAAAGTTTTGGGCAGATGTTAGAAAGGGAATTCAACGATGGAAAATCGGTTGGAGTTTTACTAACCGTATGGAGTTTTACATAATGCACATGTGACTACATGTTACCACATGTTACCGCACATGATACCACACATGATACCACTTCAGTTTGTGCCGAAGTACTGCAAATAGTTGTTTCCCAACATGTTACCACATGTTACCATCATTTATAAAAAATATGTATATGTCTTTTTTATAAATGATGGTAACATGTGGTAACATGTTGACATCATGAATAAAAGCATAGAAAACTGCAGTAACATGTTGGTATCATGTATAGTAACATGTGGTAACATGTTACCAAAGAAGTTTGTTACTTAATTTGGAGACATTATTCATTAGATACATATCGTATGATGCAAGGTAAAACCTGAACACTCGATTATCATAAAATCCTATGTTATTTCTTCATAGAGACAGTTATACACAAAGAAATCAATCTATTTTTGCAGCAACTAGACTTTTGTGCTCACCATTAATATCATATTCGCCGCATGCCTTTTGCTTTCATCACCATTCCTATTCGTTTTGCCATTGTATCAATTAATCATTTTGTGGGAAAAGTTCTAACAGCATTGCCCCTGATACTCTAGCCTTCAAATACAATGCAGCTATGTCACCAAAGTGCCTTTCTGTAACTTCATTTCTTTTCGCCATTTTGCTTTCTGGCCACTACTGTACTAATCAGTGTTCTCACGCATGTTATTGTTGTTACTGTTACTGTTATTGTTGTTGTTACTGTTGTTGTTGTTGTTGTCGTTGTTGTTGTTGTTGTTGTCGAGACAGAAATGAGTGCTTAGCATTATCATTTGTATTGATTATAAGGTATGAATAAACCTGCACTGCGAACAGGGCATGAACATTTTACTGACAGTGTACTGATATTTGACTAAGTATGAAGATTTTTCAGACAATCATGGACATAAATTATGAGACAAATTCATCTTTTCCAATATTTCCCCTGTTGAGCATCCTTCCCCCCGTTCCCCCCTCAATCAATGTTGAAGGTTCCAAGAACCTTCCTTGACGCGTCACCAACATTGAATAAGGGGGAGAGGGGGATCTTCAATAGTCAAATTTTAGGTTTTGGCTTTGTCTCAAACTATTTTGTAAATGATTGTCTGAATGAAAAATAGGAAATGCCATCTGAAAAGGAAGCCAAAATTTTCCTGAAAAACTATGGTGATTCGATAAGTATCGCTAGTTTTAAGAACAATTTGGACAAAATTGCTAAATTTTTGTTTTCAAAACGAGGCTGCCTCATTTTAAAGATTTAGGTGCCAAAGTTAGCTACGTTTTGAATGACAGAGAAAGCAAGATGTCCACACGTCCACACTCATTGGTAAACGTTTGGGTCGGAGACAGTACCTCGTAACATACTTGCAAGCTGCTGAAAAAAGTTCCCCACAAGAGAAAGTTTTGGGCAGATGTTAGAAAGGGAATTCAACGATGGAAAATCGGTTGGAGTTTTACTAACCGTATGGAGTTTTACATAATGCACATGTGACTACATGTTACCACATGTTACCGCACATGATACCACACATGATACCACTTCAGTTTGTGCCGAAGTACTGCAAATAGTTGCTTCCCAACATGTTACCACATGTTACCATCATTTATAAAAAATATGTATATGTCTTTTTTATAAATGATGGTAACATGTGGTAACATGTTGACATCATGAATAAAAGCATAGAAAACTGCAGTAACATGTTGATATCATGTATAGTAACATGTGGTAACATGTTACCAAAGAAGTTTGTTACTTAATTTGGAGACATTATTCATTAGATACATATCGTATGATGCAAGGTAAAACCTGAACACTCTATTATCATAAAATCCTATGTTATTTCTTCATAGAGACAGTTATACACAAAGAAATCAATCTATTTTTGCAGCAACTAGACTTTTGTGCTCACCATTAATATCATATTCGCCGCATGCCTTTTGCTTTCATCACCATTCCTATTCGTTTTGCCATTGTATCAATTAATCATTTTGTGGGAAAAGTTCTAACAGGATTGCCCCTGATACTCTAGCCTTCAAATACAATGCAGCTATGTCACCAAAGTGCCTTTCTGTAACTTCATTTCTTTTCGCCATTTTGCTTTCTGGGCACTACTGTACTGATCAGTGTTCCCACGCATGTTATTGTTGTTACTGTTATTGTTATTGTTGTTGTTACTGTTGTTGTTGTTGTTGTCGTTGTTGTTGTTGTTGTTGTCGACACAGAAAACAGTGCTTAGCATTATCATTTGTATTGATTATACGGTATGAATAAACCTGCACTGCGAACAGGGCATGAACATTTTACTGACAGTGTACTGATATTTGACTAAGTATGAAGATTTTTCAGACAATCATGGACATAAATTATGAGACAAATTCATCTTTTCCAATATTTCCCCTGTTGAGCATCCTTCCCCCCGTTCCCCCCTCAATCAATGTTGAAGGTTCCAAGAACCTTCCATGACGCGTCACCAACATTGAATAAGGGGGAGAGGGGGATCTTCAATAGTCAAATTTTAGGTTTTGGCTTTGTCTCAAACTATTTTGTAAATGATTGTCTGAATGAAAAATAGGAAATGCCATCTGAAAAGGAAGCCAAAATTTTCCTGAAAAACTATTGTGATTCGATAAGTATCGCTAGTTTTAAGAACAATTTGGACAAAATTGCTAAACTTTTGTTTTCAAGACGAGGCTGCCTCATTTTAAAGATTTAGGCGCCAAAGTTAGCTACGTTTTGAATGACAGAGAAAGCAAGATGTCCACACGTCCACACTCATTGGTAAACGTTTGGGTCGGAGACAGTACCTCGTAACATTCTTGCAAGCTGCTGAAAAAAGTTCCCCACAAGAGAAAGTTTTGGGCAGATGTTAGAAAGGGAATTCAACGATGGAAAATCGGTTGGAGTTTTACTAACCGTATGGAGTTTTACATAATGCACATGTGACCACATGTTACCGCACATGATACCACACGTGATACCACTTCAGTTTGTGCCGAAGTACTGCAAATAGTTGTTTCCCAACATGTTACCACATGTTACCATCATTTATAAAAAATATGTATATGTCTTTTTTATAAATGATGGTAACATGTGGTAACATGTTGATATCATGAATAAAAGCATAGAAAACTGCAGTAACATGTTGGTATCATGTATAGTAACATGTGGTAACATGTTACCAAAGAAGTTTGTTACTTAATTTGGAGACATTTTTCATTAGATACATATCGTATGATGCAAGGTAAAGCCTGAACACTCGATTATCATAAAATCCTATGTTATTTCTTCATAGAGACAGTTATACACAAATAAATCAATCTATTTTTGCAGCAACTAAACTTTTGTGCTCACCATTAATATCATATTCGCCGCATGCCTTTTGCTTTCATCACCATTCCTATTCGTTTTGCCATTGTATCAATTAATTATTTTGTGGGAAAAGTTCTAACAGCATTGCCCCTGATACTATAGCCTTCAAATACAATGCAGCTATTTCACCAGAGTGCCTTTCTGTAACTTCATTTCTTTTCGCCATTTTGCTTTCTGGCTAGACTTATCCAGAGTCGTAGTTTCGCTATTTGCCTACCTGATATACCGCTACAACTACGACTCATGATCTAACTATGCATTGAAACGATCACATTTAGGAAGCCTCATTTTCATATCGAGGTCACTGTCCACAAACAGCATTACCCCCTGAAAACTTTGTACAACGGTTGCCAGGATACAAAGATGGCAGCTCGAAGCAGCGACAGTCCAACCAACGGAAATTGTGCTTTTCACACGAAAGGAGACTGTGATCTTGAAAAGTTCTTGGAAACTTCCAGAAAATCCTCAGTTGTTCTCGCATTCTCTGATGTTTCGCTTTTGTATAAAATTTGGAACATCGGTGGATGTCTGGCACTACAATGGTCTCTTTCCGTCGCACGACCATGGCACGTCTCACAAGAAATCGGTTTCATTCATTGAATTGAACGAAATTCAAATAATGATTATCAAGATCTGAACATCGATGAGAACCAATCGGCCATTTATCTAATTGCCTTTCTACTATTTTGAGGCCCGCAGGATGCTCTCAGCTTTCGCTCGATGTCTTGTTTGCTCTTCAAAATCAAACGCTTGAAAATTTCAAAAATTATTTTGCAAGGACTTCATGAAGCGGGAATGAGGGGACATTGAAAACAATCTTAAAAATCAACTTGAACTTGACAAGAGTACAAAAATTTTTGTACGCAAGTAGTTGGCTTGTGCTGTCAGAGATGGACTGCGGTGTGGGCTTTTGAATTGTGAGTTTTATGAATATTACTCAAAACAAAGGCTCAGCAATTATTTTCCAGCAATTTTCCTTGATTTGGCTTTGTAAAAGTTTCCAAAGGTTATAGCTAAATTTACATCGAGATATTTTCCATAACATAAGCAAAGATTACATGGCATGCATGGATGAGATATTTCTGCAAAAATCATTCCTCCATTTTTACGACTGAGGAATGAAATGATTGCACTAGGCTACTCATTTCTGTTTGAAGAAAATTCATGTGAAAGAAACTTTTCTCAAAATCACTTATTTGAGAGCAATAATACCACTAAACACGTTTTGTTACAGTTGTTTCATAAAATTTCAACAAAATATTAACCCTCAGGCGATAGGGCTGGGCTTTGGCATTGATAAATTACCATTGACCCTATGTTCAAACCATTTGAGATCATGTGCAATTCCAGATTAGTCGCTGTAGAATTTCAATCATACATTTCATTATTTTGATTCTTTGTAACAACAGCTACTGTAAATATTGTCAATATTTACTGAAGCTGCAATCTCAGGTCAAAGGTAATGAATTTTATTATTGAATTTGACCTTTTATTTTGAAATAAAGAAGTAAAAACAATGAGACTTGAGGTTTTGAACGCAGGAAATATCAATTAAATGGTGTTACTTGATACAATTTGTGTTTAACTTTTTAATTTTGAAAGGAGGTTCGAAGGTACAATTTCTGATAATCAGTCAGGAAACCTAAGTGTGCTTCGAGCAGGCAAATGACGACTTTCCAATTTGCGAAATGCAATCAATTTGCAAAACTACTTTCACCTGACATTGATGTCTCATTCTCAGAAATTTAAAGCAATTCAATTTATTCTTTTTTGGCCAGTTGAATGTTGACTTTTATTAGACGAAGTGCTAAGATCTTCCTCTGAAGAATATGTGCGGCAAAAATATAAAAAACTTAAAATCGAAAATTTTTAAGGACTTACAATGTTCCCATTTTTCAGCAACTTGGGTTTCCCCAGCCAATTTATCTAAATTTGTAGATTCTCCTTCGATTTTCTCTCAAAGGTAAAAAGTCCAACACAAAGTGCATCAAATAGCACCATTTAACCGATATTTCTGCCAGTCAAAACATTATCCCATCCAGTTCTCTGCCAGCCGTGTCATCAATTTTGTTTTCCTCCCTTCAAATAAGTCCACCACTTCGAAGTTTTCTTCTCGAAAGTCAGAAAACAGTGACTTGTCAACTCAACTTCTGGTGATCAGACAAAGAAATGACGAATGTTTTCCCGCCAAACCTGCTTGATTTGAGGTCTCGGTTGGAGAGAAAACCATTTGTTTTGTTACGAGGCAAAAGGGCAACAGGACATCTCCATGCCCATGCCATCTTGAAGTTGCTGCTCGAAGCTTCTTTAGGGGCTTTGAGTTCAAAAAGTTCCTGAAGGAAGGCGAAGCAGAATGTAATCCTAGTTTCCTAGGCTACACCTAGTTGTTGCACATACAAAAAATTCCTCTCCTCGCAAAACAATTCAACAAATAGCGCCGACGTCGATCTGCCACTGCCACAGCTTTGCGATGATTTGGTCCGCCATTCCTCCATAACACCACATAAAATCAGACGCAAAAGACGGGGGCTCACTCTGCAGCTTCAACAGTAAAAATCTCGTTCTTAGCCAATCAAATTGCAGCATTGCTGTTATGATAATAATAATTTTGCGACAAAAAGTTGTCGCAATCTTTCATCTCAATCAACAGTTAGATTATAAGGCTACTTTCTGGCCACTACTGTACTAATCAGTGTTCCCACGCATGTTATTGTTGTTACTGTTATTGTTATTGTTGTTGTTACTGTTGTTGTTGTTGTTGTTGTTGTTGTTGTCGACACAGAAATGAGTGCTTAGCATTATCATTTGTATTGATTATACGGTATGAATAAACCTGCACTGCAAACAGGGCATGAAGATTTTACTGACAGTGTACTGATATTTGACTAAGTATGAAGATTTTTCAGACAGTAGTTGTCTCAGATTGTCCCTAAGATTTTCAAATGACTCTTCATCAACTCCTGAAGTTGGAGGACGATACCAACGAACTACAAGGAAAGATTTTGCTTGGGTTGGTGAAATTTCAACTGATAGCAGCTCCAGTTTTTCACTTTTCAATTTTACGCTCGGGGGGGTGGGGGTACCTTAGTACTGTTCGTGGTACGGGGACGTGCCATTTTTTAGGGGTACTTTTTTCAAACCTTTGCGGAATTATGGGTATCATTTTCACAATTTTTTGACATTTCACGGAATTATGGGTGTCCTATTCAGGTAATTTTTCATAATTTCCGGAATTATGGCCCAGATACTTCTCGGGGGGGGGGGGTAACTCAACCTATTATGTGACGGGGACGTGCCATTTTGCCCGAAAAATTGGTACCCATAATTCCGTAAATTCTGATGGATTTTAGGGCCATAATTCCACAAATCGAATAAAAATCTGGGAAATAATTCCGGAAATTATGAAAAATCCCCTGAAAAGGACACCCATAATTCCGTGCAATGTCAAAAAATTGTGAAAATGATACCCATAATTCTGTAATGGTTTGGAAAAAGTACCCCTAAAAAATGGCACGTCCCCGTACCACGAACAGTACTAAGGTACCCCCCCCCCCGAGAGATACTTATTTGATTTGTGGAATTATGGCCCTAAAATCCACCAGACTTTACGGAATTGTGTATTTTTCTTTATAAAGTAAGATAGGTATGCCTTATTGTTCATCGTCCTGCGATTTAAGTTAGGTTTTTTAGGACTTTCAGTCAGTCGAGACGAACACTCAGTCGATGCCAGACTATTGACGCGCATCAAGACGATTTCGCCGAAGTATTACAAGAGACGAATTAGCAACGAACTACCTAGGCTTTCATTTGATTTAACGATAGTTTTAAGTTAGGCAGGATAAGCTTGATTTATCAGTCGCTGCTGGAAGTTATTTTGTTGTTTTGATTAAAGAGTTTTTTGCAAAAGATCGTTATCCAGCTGCCGTTTTGCCCGCTGTACCAAGCTGACATAAGCTGTTAATGTCAAGGTCGTAAGTTTACTTTTATACTTCACTTTCTTGCTTCCGCGACAACTCACGCATTTGTTAAGCATGTCTGTAGTTTAATACTTTTTGTCAGAGAGCCCGTAGATATTTTAATCCCGTCCACTTTTGCCTGCATACAGACAAAGATCAGTTTGTGATGCTGACTCCTAATGTGTTCTAAGAACTAAGTGAACTTTATGGGGTCATGAAAAATATACTGCATAGTGCTATTTGGCCCAAAAAGAACTTATTAGAAATCTAAGAGGGTCATTAAGTTTTTCCCAGATTTTTGGAAAATCATCCACCCCCATATGCCAGATACTTTATGACCGCTGCCTTATTACTAGGTAAGTGTTTTTCTTGTTCTCACCAGAAATTCCAGGCTGAGTACGTTATTTTCAATCACTTTCTTTGATGTGAACATTCAGGGGGACTAAGGGATCCTCTGATTTTGAGGCAGCCTACAACTTTGACATTCTTGCTGCATAAATATGCAACTAATCATCATTTTGTCTCACACTTGATGGACATGTTTTCTTTTTGAGTGGCAGATAGCTGCCATTTTTGACTATCTAAACGAAATTTGATATGAGAAATCGTCATTCCTCTTTCAAGCGTCAGCGGGATTGCCGTTCAAAGTAGAAAACATTGAATTTCTAGGGCATTTTTCTCCATGATTCTATGAAGCTTTGTTCTTTAGCTATAAACCCTCAAAGTTAGGAGAAGTCGTTAGAAGTCATATTGTCGAAGTCATAAACTCCTAGATAATGGTAAAATAGGAAATCTTGAATTTATCGTCAGTTACCGCGTTGTTGGTCTCATTTGCCCTATACTCTTGAGTACCGAATAATCGACCCCTCCCCCCGCTTATTACTTTTTGAAAAATTTACCAACTCCCCGCTCTTATTACAACGCCCCTTTTTATTAATTGGAAAAAAGATATGATGGTAAACATTATTGTTATATCGAGCCATTTCCTACCCCCCCCCCTCCGTTTATTCGGTACTCGAGAGTAGTCAATTTCATCACTTTTTTAATCAATATTTTGAAAAGTAGCTATAGTGTTCAATACTCCTTGTAAACCCCTCCTTGGAGACGACTTGTCGCGAAGAGCTCCTCAATAGTTATTCATTAGATGAATGTGAAATGACTTAACCCGACGTTTGTAATAGGACCTAACCGCAAGGAACTTGAAAACCAGGGGGTTATTAGTTTTCATCCATTCATTCATATATGATATATTTATTTAAAGTTGGTATCTACATACAGAGTGTCTCAAAAAATTGTTCGACGTTTCATTAAATACTAAAAAATAACGATACCCTGAATGGACCTTTGGTCAAGCAACCCTTGTCCTGAGATTTTAAATTAATTTTTGACACAAGAATCTTGCAATTAATTTTTGACCCAAGAATCTTGCAAATCCGCTAAATATTCATTGTGTGAAATATTAATTATATCCATTCTAAATATTCATATCCTTTGAAGTTTAAGTTTGTGCGAAAACTGAAACCAGAGGCCTCTAAATAGCACTTTTGGTAAAAGTCCCATAGGCCGTCGTTTCTGTTATTTCTCAATTTGTTTCAGGGCGAACCAATTGGAATTCAAACAAGTATTCGATAACCTAACTGTCAAGCATATGGATACTTTGAGGAAACAGATTCAGTCTCTCACCGATTTTGTTTTGAGCCTCTGTTTTTGGACCTATGTAATGTTAAGGAATTTTGAGAATGATTGCAAGAAATAATTTAGTTTGGAAGCTGTACTTGGTTTGCTCTGATTGTTGCTGTTGCTGCTAGGAGAACGGAAAAATAAGGCTGATTGAATATCTCACGGGAATAGAGAAAGCTACGTAGAATGGGACAAAATCAGACAGCAAGACGAGACAAACAAGATACCTCAAGGGAATAGAGAAAGTTGCGTAGATTGCGTAGGACGAAATCAGACAGGAAGACGGGACAATCAAGATGCCTCAGGGGTGCAGAGTAAATTATGAAATCGTGAAGACAGCATGCTCCTCCATTTTCACTATAAATTGTTTGCGAAGGAAAGATTCAGAGAGATGCCAAGACCTTCACATGTAAATCGACGCAAAGAAAAGAGAAAATTGAACCGATGAAGAGAAGAAACAAACCGATGAGAAAGCCAAGTAAAGGGACGTAAGAATGAACGATCTGACTGATTATGACTATGATTCTTACACCATTTTGTTGTGTTGATACCTTAGCGTCGCATTATGCAAGTCTTGAATCTTAACTCTTTGTTGTTGTTTTGTTGCATCTCAAACTACTCAGACATCAACACTGATATCAACGAGAGGTATGACATTAGGTAAGCTTCTCTTACCTCCGTCTTCGAGCTTTTTGCAATATACGTAATCTGGGGGGTCTCTGGTTTCAGCTATCGCATATTTTTGATCTTCGAGAGCTCGTAACTCAATGACTTTTCAACCTATTTGCACGATTTTGGTATCTAAAATTATTTCATAATCGTAGGAACAGCATCATCTTTCCATGAGCCTGTTCATGTTGTCCTTATTTTTCAATATTTAATCAAACGTCGAACAATTTTTTTTAGACACCCTGTAGTGTTACAAAAATAAAGCTAGTTTACACCAATTATTTACAATAAACCTAAAGAAATACATATCAAAATCAAAGAAATTCAGCGTCCATTTACAAATTGTACAAAGGCAGCTGGTTCCATCCCAAGTCTTAATTTTCTTCTTGGAAGCTGCAAACTCTATTTTCTTTGCATCATCATTTAGGGCATTCCACAACATAGCTCTTCTAAATCTCAGGGAGTTTATCCCATATTTCATAGTGTAGGACCTCTGAGGCTGTTCGCATAAAACATTTTTGCGTAAGTTATAAGTTATAGATTTTGTTTGGAAATTCCCCCAGAGGTATGACGGATTGAGATGGTGGAGCGTTTTGTCAACTTCTAATAGCAGTTTCTGTAGGTTTTTTTTACATGTATTGTACCATCATCGTGCCTCGATAGAAATACTTCAAAAGAGGATTCAAAATCCTGGTACAAAATCCTTAAAGCACGTTTATGCACTCGATTGATGGTACTGTTGGCAGCTTTTCTACAAAATAGCCAAATCAGGGGGCAATAGTTGAAATTTGACATTATAACAGCATTAAACAATAGCCCTGCTTGATTAAAATTAATATAGTTCTACATTATGGAGAATGCCTTTACCTTTGTGCTAACTTTCATGCAGAGATCCTCCACGTGTCGGCCAAAAGTTAGTTTCTTGTCGATGGTAACTCCTAGTAATTTCACTTTTTCACTAGCACGTATAATTTGGCCTTTGATATTCAAGCCCAAGTGCTCAGTTTCTTTCAAACCCAAGAACATCAATTGAAACTTTCCAGGGTTTGCAACCATACTGTTTCGAAAGAACCAACCTCGGATCTTTTCAAGGTCGTTTTTCAAGTTTTGAAACGACTGATTCAAAAGAATGGCCACAAGCATATAGTGTGCCATCGTCTGCAAAGTTACATAAATCTGACTGAAGATTGATGAGGAATAGGTCATTAATGAAGATATTAAAAAGCAAGGGACCCAGGACTGATCCTTGAGGCACACCAAATTTTATCTGTTTATATGAGCTGTAATGCGATGCAAATTTAACCCTCTGTTTACGACCACTAAGGTAGCTGTAGATAGTTTCAGGCTTTTTCTTTCAATTCCGTATGCTTCCAATTTCGCGATCAAAAAATAGTGCGGTAGGCAGTCATATGCCTTTGACAGGTCCATTAGAATAGTACCCACAATGCCCTTTGAATCTAAAGATCTTTTCCAATTTTCAATAACTACTTGCAAAGCATGTTGGGTACTGTAACCTATTCGAGACCCCGATAATAAATTGCACAATATATTATTTCTGCTTGTGAAGTGATCATTTAGTTGATTTAGTGATCATTTAGTTGTATCTGTCTACGCAGGTGCGCGGTTTCGGAAATGGTTGCGCCAATAAGCATCTGTTCGTTTTGAGATACAGCCATTTATGTTTCAATGTTGGCTTGCCCCCGTCATTTTCTTTCAGGGACAAGCAATATCTTGTCTGCTATTGGTCAAACATTATAATCAAAAGTGCCGTCTGCCGTACCCAAAATGTCCGGTCATCCAGCTGGGTTATCCAGCTGTGAGCTTTTCACGACAAGTTGTCTCATCCTTTCTTCCAGGACAACTTGGGCAAGTCCAACCCCTCATCTACTTGCTAGATTTTCTAAAAGACATATAAACCCCCTTGTACATTCCCCGTCACTCACATTTGATAATCCTGCTTAGATTTTCTGCGGCGAGATAAGCTCAACAAGGTAATTGCGATGGCTTCGCTAAGAATTTAAGGTACGTCCAAATTAGAAGCGATGCCAAAGATCAGGCCATTCAGACCAACTTTCGTTTGAGCTGAAAATTTACCAGAACAGACAGGCGCACTTTCGTTACATTTAAGTTCAGCTTTGGGAAAAAGTTTGCGAATATTTTTAGCATGATTTGCCCGATCCCAGTATATTCTCTTATGTATCTAAGGGCATGTTTATATGAGGAAAAACACCTCACCTGCTAGACCTAGGGCTGAGAGGTGAGATTCTATCTTCCCATTGAATCCTTTTTATTTTCCTTTGGCGTTTACATGACGAACGCCACACCATCGGTGTAGTGAAATCCCACCTCACCAGAGGTGGGATCTCACCTGGGTGAGGTGAAGTTGCTCCATATAAACGAAACACCACCGGTAGGGTGAGGTGAACTGAAATTATTCGTTGATTCTTATTGGTCAGTTCGTTCTAATTATCACGGATGAGAGACTCTACTCCACCTCACCTCTCAGCTCCGGATCTGGCAGGTGAGGTGTTTTTCCTAGTATAAACAGGGCCTAAATTAATTTTGTTTCAAAACCTGCCCATTTAGGGTGCAGCCCCTCTACTGGTTGAAAGAATTTCTTTCGTCTGCATGAGGTGTGAACTAAAGCAACTGATGCTATTGCATTGCGTAATATGAACTTGCTTTCTCAACTTGTGTAACAAATGTTTAGTTCATCCATTTCATATGTTGCCCTAGTTTGTAGCCAATTGTTTAGCATCTGCAAACTTTATCCCACAGCTTTACTTTGCCTGCATCCACTTTAGAAAAATATTAGCTTTGTGTTTCATATTGACTTGCCACAAGTCTGACTTTTTATTTAAAAAACTAATGCTTCTCCAGGAGAGGAGGCTCATCTGGAGAGATCTGCCTCTTCGGAGGAATAGTTGTTTAGAAAAAAGATGTGACTTGCATTAAAGGACAAGTTCGAGATTGATAAAATTATTGTTAAAAAGCGACCTTACCAACTGCTGAACACCAATCGTGACTTCTTTCCAAGTTTTGAAGCATCCAACTTTCATAAATTGCTTAATGAATCTTCGTAAGTTAGGCCACATATCATCGCCATCGCCATTTTGTATTTCGTGCGAGTGTGCGAAGGCGCGATAAGGAGGCTAGCAATGTGAGTGGTATAATTAGACTTATGCCTTTTCGTCCCTTGTTTCCCTGCGTTCTTTGATTTGCTGATATCACTTGGTCAATAGGGACTCATAATGATACGCTTAAATAATGGGCCCCCTTTTTCAAAATGGCCTAAATAGGTGGGAGTTCTCGTACACTCAACAAAATCGCTTCAAACTCTGGTTTAAAGAGCTCGAACATTGAAAAGGAAGCTTTTAGTACAAGGAATGATGTTGTCTTGACGTACAAAATGCAAAATGCATACCTTTCAGACAGTAATCTTCCTCTTTAGAAGCAAAATAGATCCATCGAAGTTGCGAGAACTCCAGGCTTCTTCAACCGTTCTTTAAGAGCAGCAACAACAACATCCTGAATAGTGGCCCCTGATTGGTTAAAAACTGAATTCTAGCGATTTGATTGGTGAATACGGAACCATCCTACGCGGGCCTAAAGTGGGCCCACTATTTAAAGGCAGTCTGTCCCCTCGTTGATTGGTCACTTTAACAATAGGCGTATGGCGAATAAAGTCATTCAGTCATAACAGAGATGAAAGAGGATGCCGCGCGAGTTGGCGAAAATAGTAGGCCTATGTAGTTGCAGCGAGGAACATGGCAAGACGATTTGCTATTCCTGACATTGAGAATGACGCAACGCCATCTTCAGTTGGAACGCCGTTGCTTGTTTTTGGACGGGAAAGAGTCACTTCCCAACAACATGGCCTGGTTAGCAACTTTACGTCGGTGTTTGGTCCAAACACAAACACGTCCAGCACAAGGGAGCCTGTCGTCAGTCTGAAACCCAAGCTCATTTCTCAGTTCACGCCATGAATCGAAGGTCTTCTCACGCAGTGCCACTTTCTGAAAACGAGTGCTGCCAACTGGCCGCCCTCGACCAAGCCTTGAGATGCCTGTTAAGGCCATCCCTTCCGCAGAGCTGCGGATGGCCGCCATTGCGATCTGATCAACTTTTCGAAGAGATTCTGCTTTGCGTAATCCTGCACGCTGATTGGCTCTCCCGTTTGGAAGGTCACTCATGCATAATATTCATGGCCACGAAAAAAAATTTGAGAACAATAGGGGACAGTCTGCCTTTAAGAGTAATGTTATTAGTCCCTATTGACCAAGGGACGCAGGGAAACAAGGAACGTATAGGCATCAGTCTATGGTATAATATCAACACATTTGGCAGTCTCATTCAGGTCAACATGAAGTGACGTCATAGAAAATAGCGTCATTTCGAACTTCTTAGCAGATTGAAATATGTAGTTTTGAAGATTAAAAGAGAAAAAAAGTAGAATAAATTACTACACACCATTCACAACAGTCAATCTCTTGAATAATCAACAATTGTACCAACCCCGGACTTGTCCTTTTGTCCTTTAAGTCCACGTTTCATTTCATTTTCATTTCACTTCATTTCATTTCATTTCTAATTTTTTATACAGGGTAAAAGCTTCAATAACTAAATTACTGCTTTACAGCTTGCCCTGTCAACTAAACAAAAAGGATATTGAAAAAAACCTATTTACAATTTTTATGTCGCAGCTAACGTATAAGAAAATATAGAGTAAAAGTAAGAGAATATATAGAGTCAATTTTGCGTGACAGTTTTCTTGAAAGCAGAAATGCTACTCGTACTTTTGGCTTCGGATCCTAATTTGTTCCAAAGTTTTGCTCCCCTGAATGAAAAGCTCTTTTGTCCAAAGGAAGTTTTCAACAGCGGAAGGTTCAAATCTAGTTTGGAATTGCTCTCATATTGCCCTCGTTGTAATTCGCCTTAAAGCCGATACATGCATTCGTCATGCATCTCAACATAAACGCAAGCGCCGGAAATGCGGGAAAAACTCGTGGAGGATACCGGGTGTCCCAAAAAAAGGGTAACAGATTTGATCAAAGCTAGTATAAAGAATTGAGCTGGAATAAATCGGAAATCATCTTTGAACTATTCCTTGATAGTTAACTTGAAGATAGATACCTCGTTTGTAGATATTAGAACATTGAGAGAAGACAGTTTTATCTTGAAAGTTCAGATTTGCCTCCATCTCGAAACCAGAGCTTGTAGGTTTTGGCCTAAACTACAAACGCACTATTTTAGGGAATCTTCGCAAGGACAGACATAGCGTAGAAATTCTGAACAAGGACCAGTGTGCTTAGTTACACATTTGAATGGAAATGTAAAATCTAAAAATCGACAAATTTATCAATGAATATAATCACCTAGGAATGTCTTTCTTCAGTTAAGAAGATGAATTTAAATGGTAGAAACAATTTAAGCTCGAGTGAGCACTTTCAAGGATCTTATCCTTGTGAATTTTTATCCTTTTGGTATACGCGATTGCTTGTTTCGTAATAATTCCAATGATAACAAAAATGCATTTTATTCAAACTAGGAAGATTTTTTCACACCCAAGGGAATTATTTCGCTGATGAATAACTTTTACTCGGCAGGTGTAATTCAAAGGTTTTGTTGAATGAAAGGAGATGCCTCTTTGGGAAAAAACTTCGTGAATTTGATTTCAAGTTCGAATTTGATTTCCGTCAAGAATTTTCAGAAGCACGAGGTTTCTTGCCTGTACTTCGCTATGATTCAGGAGATTCCACAACAAGCACATCAACAACTTAGGCCAAAACCCAAGAACTCTGGTTTAGGGGTGGAGGCAAATCTTGACTTTCGTGATAAAAATTTCTTCTTTCAATGCTCCAATATCAGCAAACAAGGTGTCTGTGTTCAAGTTGACTATCAAGGAATAGTTTAAAGATTATTTCCGATTCATTCAAGCGAAATCCTTAACGCTAGCCATGATCAAATCCGTTACCTTTTATCTGGGACACCCGGTAGCATAATCGATTTGTTTGCAAAACCATTACACAGAACTTTTTTATCAAGTAAAGCTTGAAGATGAATTTACTATATATAATTTGTCCCATCCACAGCGGGAGAAGACACGAGGTCAGGGTCACCTACTTCCCACTGCAGATGGGACTTAGAATTTAAGACACAAAATTTCCAAAAAGAAAAACCAGCAAACAATCAAAACAACGTGAAATGAAGCAAAACTAAAAGACCATTAACAACCAAATCAAACCGAAACCAAGGAAAGAAAAGAGAAATAGAGGGAAGTAGCTACTATGAAATTACTTGAAGAGAGTTGCTAGCAAAACATCTTGAATTGTTCAATGAAGAATATCGTTGCCTCAATAATCTTTCTGTTCTCGACTACATTCAAATTTGAATTTCCGTACAACGGTAATTCGCACGAATCTTTCGAATTCATACTTTTGATGTCTAACCCAGGTACATCCGGAAGCTACACAGCACTCACTAACAATAGTAATCGTTGATTTTAAAGAGAGTTTGATACAGTGTCTTTCGCAGTTCATTGGTTAGTCTTCCTGCGTTTTCATGATTTCCTTTGCATTTGAAAATGAATTTATTCCACAGCTGATCCACTCATTCAGTCACCTATACTACAAGACATAAGTGCTGCACCAGTAAACACATCAATAACCATGACGTGTGTATTTAAAAGCAGACCAGCATCAGAGATCACATGGTCTCATGGCCCTGCAATTACTGGTGTCAAATCTCAGAATGTGACAGTGCAGGGATACTACTTTATCACAATTGGAACATTCAACATAACACGCACATCATTTGATATGGATAAGATGGACATCACTTGTACTGGCGACGCAAGAGTTGGACGCAAAGCCATTCAAACAACCACCTTGTTTGTCATAGGTAAGTCTTATTTTGATTATCCCTCGTAACATCTGTCCAAGCACTTCCTTATCTTAGATTGGTCGATGACGTCATTTTACGCAGTTTCTGCTCTGTCTTTCCTCTAATGAAACAGGGTTGAAAGCGAATGATTCTACATTCATAAAGTGGCTCTTAATTTTTAGTATGCTGGGATGATTAGAGTATTTTTGTACCGACTCTTCGATAGGATCTAATATGCTCGCACGGGACTCTGTTACAGTTCCAAAGAAACGATTGAAAATCTCTGCAACTTCGATGATAAATGTCAGAGCAATAACAAGATAGTTTCAGTCGAAGATGATGAGATCATGCAAAAATCCCAATTCTTGATTCAAGCAAAACAACTTAATACAAGATAACTTTTCTCATTTTGAGCAAAATCATCTAATCCCAGGAGGAAGAAAATATTTCTTGACAAGAATTTAGACTAACTACCTCAGTCCCAGTTTCTGCTTCGTTCATTGAATTGGATGCCGCCACTGCGCCACTGCCGCAACTGCCGTAGTTATAGCGATTATCGGTTTATCAAGAAGCGCAACTACGACATATAATCAGTCTAACAAGAATTCTTGTTAAGATTTCTTTTCTCACTTCGAGGTTTATTTTCTTGAAACAAGAAAAGTTTTCAAGACCTTTTTTCTTAAATCAAGAAAACATTTCTTCTTGTCAAAATCTTTTTTCTGAATTCAAGATATGTTTTCTTGAAACAGGAATCAGCTCAGAGGAATTTTTTCTTAAATTGAGAATAATTTTCTTGAAACGAACACTCTCGAATTCATTCACCGAATAGGTCGGTTTGATTAAGATAACTCCTATCTTTTGCGACGCGCCACAAAGCCATAGGCAAAATCGGCTAAGGTTTGCTTACGCACATGCGATTCGTGTGGTCAATCTCTTGTTAAATCAATGTTGATTTCTTCAAAATATTTCGTGTCATGAACAGTTGTGGCATTAGTACCAAAGTTGAATAATACTAAAATTTCCCAAGAGTTTGGTCACATGACTCGAAATGGGTGAAACAAACCTTGGCCGATTAGGTCAATTGATTCCCCTATTAGTAAATGTTCTTTCTTTTTGTTGTAGTTACGTGTAATAAAGTGAAGTTACGTGTAGTTTATGTGCTATCTTTGTCTTTCAATGTCGTCACGTGTAGTGCTATGTTCGTATTTCCTGTTTTATGTGTCATTTTGTAGTCGTAGTTTTTTGCTCAAAATGGTATTGTTTTAGTAGTAAGGTATAGTATTTTGTAAGTAGTGCTATCAGGTAATATGTATTGTAAGTTTTTAGCTGGATTTATATAAAAAAATCGTAAATTCGACAATTGATGAAAGTGATTATGAAAAACTGCTAGGCGTAACTTTTGATAAGAAACTAAGCTTCAGAAAACACGTTGTAGATTTGTGCAAAAAGGCCAACCAGAAGATAGACTTGTAACTCTCGTGCACCCAATCGAGGCTACATTCAAATTTTCCTAGTCTCCGTACACCGTACAAGATGTTGTCCGGTGAATAGAAAAAGTTGAATGTAGCCTCGATTGGGTGCACGAGAGTTACAAGTCTATCTTTCCTACTCTCCTTGTTTTCTTTTTCCTTTTTTCTTTTTCCTCCTCTCGTTTTGATGACCAAAAGATAGACTTGTAGCAAGTCCACCTATATCGATGCTATGTAATCTGAAATCTTAATGAATTCTTTCATTAAGTCACAGTTTAATTACTGTCCACTTATGTGGATGTTCCATGACAGGGTATTAAATTCAAAATTAAATGGCATCCAGTTTCAGTTTCAGTTTCATTGACAAATATACCAAGATACATTATAATACAATTACTAAACTTACCTATATTAAATTAATAAAGACAATAATACACACTACACAAAAATTTACATGAACATACACTAAGTAACTTAACGTAATAGGAAAACATTACAAGACTTTACGTATTTAGATATATTAGTCTAAGGAGGAGCTTTCTAGTAGATAAACATATCGAAATAGAGCCCCCCCCCCCCGTCTAAAACTAGAAAAGAAAACAGAAATTTGGGTTAAAAAAAAACAGAATAGCCCCAAAGAACAATTTACTTTTATTGAGTTTGGAATTAGAGGTCATAGCCATTGATGAGGAACTCTTTTAATTTTGACTTGAAGATGTCAAAAGAAACTGACATTTTGATAAAAGTTGGACCATTATAGAGTTTAGCACCAAAATATTTTATTGATCTAAGACCATACAGAAATGTTTTGCAAATGGACTGAAAGATGTCACCCGCAGCTGCCTGACGAGTTTCATGGCTATGAACAGTGTTACTAAGCTGGAAATAGTTCTGAAAATGAGAAGGTGAGAGACCATTTAAAGATTTGTAAACAAGCTTGAGAATGTCATGATTAATCATATCATTCAGTTTGAGAATTTTTAGGGAATAGAAGATTGGTGTTGAGGAAGAGAGGAAAGGCTGAAAATAGATAGACCTTAGTACTTTCATTTGCACTAAGAAAAGAGGTGCAAGATACGTATCATAGGAGAGTCCCCAAGTTGATGAACCATAACTTAGAAAAGAAGAGAATATGGAATAGTAGAGATTTTTCAGAATGTCAAGTGGAAGGTAGTGTCTGATTTTAAAGAAGATCCCAGTTGTCCTTGAAAGTTTTTTGGTTAGTTCAGTAATATGAAATTTCCAAGAGAGATGCTCATCCATCAGGACACCTACAAATTTAACGTACCCAGCTCTGGCCACTGGTCTTTGCCAAATCTGATGTGGATATCATAAGGTAGTTTCCTCCTAGATGAGTGCAATACAACAAAATTAGTTTTCTCGATGTTTAGAACTAGCTTGCCATGACTTTACTTCCAGCAGTTTGTTTCTTTCATCCTTAAGATTTGTTATATTCTCAGATTCATAGTAGATATTTGTATCATCAGCAAACTAAGAGAATGAGAGAACTTTGGATACATTTGGGAGGTCATTGATATAAATTAGAAAGAGTAAAGGACCAAGTACAGACCCTTGAGGGACACCACACATAATGCTCCCAAGTTGAGAAGAATGGTTGTTGACCGAAGCATACTGCTGTCTACGTGTCAGGTAGCATTGAAACCAAAGGAGTGAGGTGCCCCTAATCCCAGAGTGACTCTGTTTTTGTAGTAAGATGGTATGGTTAACAGCATCAAAGCTTTTTGCAGGTCAATGAAGATTCCACAGCCCACTCTGTTTGAGTCAAGGGTACATTTTATTCTTTCACTTAAACTTATCAGTGCATGATCAGTAGAGTGTCCATTTCGAAATCCAAATTGCATTTGAAACAGAATTTCGTGGAGTTCTAAGAAATGGTACTAGCGTTGGTGCATAAGCTTTTCAGAGATCTTACTGAAAATTGATAGTAATGATATGGAAGAGCAAGAAATCCAAGAAAGAGCATTGCGACTGGTATGCAAAGGTAGTGATACTGAGTTTGAAAAGCTGATGAAAAATACTTTAACCACTCATCAGCACGATCTGAAGTTATTGATGATTGAAATATACAAGACAAAAATAATTTAATTCCATCCTTTATGCGGGATGTTTTTACCGAGAAAAATAATCATTACGAGTTAAGAAGTGAAAATCATTTGCAACTGCCAATGGCAAAGACAACAGCATATGGAATAGAAAATATTCAATATAGAGGTTGCCTTTTGTGACATCAGATACAAAGTGTTTGTTTGTACGTGCGGCTATAATAACCAGTAAATACCGGGTGAGTGAGAAAAAACGTGGGGACGCAGAGTTTGAGTCCTTTGTCTTTTGTGTCTTTCTGCATGACTCTAACGACTCAAAAGACCTAGTGTGAACCAGGCTTTGGGAAAAAGTATTGTCTGGAAGACGTCCCATTGCGATTTACAGAGCGTTGATCTGCTTGAAAGAAACTTCTCGGGAAGAAAAATAAACACGCATTATTGATGTCTTTCAAACATTCTGTACGCAGGGCAAGTCATGATAAGACATCCTAGGGGAGAAAATACTATCGCCTAACTATTTCATTCTCTCCTGATAATACCATGTGCACCTGTAACTTTTGCCAAGATAAAATGCGGAAGGGGCTTGGCAAAAGATTTCATCAATCTGCCAGATTCCCAACAAAGGTCTTACGAAGAAAATCTTTTTAACAAATGCATCAAATGACCGATTTCGATGGGGAAAGGTTTGCGATCTAAGTTAAACTCTTGGCTGCACGGAAAAATTTAGTTCACGACAATTGGGTGGCTAAATGCGATGCCACAGTCCGCCAAACGCCCCACGTTTTTTCTGACTCACCCGGTACATAAATTTCGTTAAGTAAAGAATATAGCCTAGAGCTTGTATTACTAGAAATAAAACTACTTAAAAATACTACCATACTATTACTATTGCAATTACCATTACTATTACTACTTACTATTATTCTACTACTAATACTATTATACTATTATACTACCGGGTGAGCCAGAAAAAAGTTCCCACATTTGAAAATTCATAGCACCAAGACTACTTCACGGATTTGAATCATTCAAATTTTAGTTAAAAGCCGAAAGATCAAAGTATTTTTGTGATTTTTCTCGCCGTCTTACCATCACTACAAATATAGGTTAATTCAACTTTACAAAAATTTCATGGTTACAAAATGACTGAAAAATGGCCTAAAACATCGATCAATTCATAAATGACTTCGTGCACAGAATAATGAAGGAAATGCAACTTCTCATGGGTGAGAGATACCCTCTAGGCATTAATTGCCTTGGGATTGAAAATCTTTTGTACTTGTTTGAAAAACGATGTCTTATAACTTTTGAGGGAGGTGGAACGCCCATGGCCTATTGTTCGATTTGAATAGAGTCCTTACGATTTGATCAATGTTTTAGGCCCCTTTTCCTTCATTTTGCAACAATGAAATTTTTAGAAAGTTGAATTTACCAATTCTTCTAGTGCTGGTAGGACAGCGAGAAAAATCACAAAAACACTTTGATCTTTCGACTTTTAACTAGAATTTGAATGCTTCAAATCTGTGAAGTAATCTTGGTGCTATGAATTTTGAAAAGTGGGAACTTTTTTCTGACTCACCCGGTATACTATATTATATTATACCACATTATATCATATTATATTATATTATACTATATTATATTATATTATATTATATTATTTTATATTATATTATATTATATTATATTATATTATATTATATTATATCATATCATATTATATTATATTATGTTATGTTATGTTATATTATATTATATTATATTATATCATATTATATTATATTACTAGGAAGTTAAGCGCTCGCTTCGCTCGCGCTTCAACATTCCTAGCTCCTGCGGAGAGCTCTCAAAGAATATCTGATGATCCACCTTGAATGTACAATAAGTAGTTGTGGTTGTGGATAGAATGCTAAAACTTCTTGTTATTCACCCATGAAAGTGCTAAAGTGGAATTTTGTGTTTGTATGGATCTGAACAGTTTGATACAACAGATTACCATTTTGCTGCATTAGGCATAAAACAAACCTCTTTGTGATGCACACCAGAACTGTCCAGTTCTTTAAATTTTACAAAAGAAAGACCGTAGGCAGGTGGGCAGTATCACAATTCTTTTGCCTTGAGAGAATTCTTATGAATCTCTTAATTTCCTCCGAAGAATTCCATCAGAAAGTGAAGGATTATTGAAAAATATTAAGAATTCAAAGAATTTTTGACAATCAAGTTGATCAATATGCTGAAATTCAGTGAGTTCTTGACTGTGTATCATGTTTCAGTTTATATAGTAGAACTTCTTCACAGCATATTTTTGTCAGGCTGATCCTGAAATAATTGTTACATAAATTGTAACAATGGATGAAAGGAAAATACAGTACATTACATTGTTTTTGACTCATGACTGCAATCAATATGCGGTGCAGTTGTGCACTCCCATCAGATTGCCAAGATCTGCACCAAAGTATGATCATATGACAAAGCCCCTTCTCAGTGATAATAGCTTCACGCTAGCGAACATATACGCACTACTGTGGTGGATACGCCATACAGAGGCGGGGTATTATGCTTGATGTGGTGGATACGCCATACGGAGGCGGGGTATTATGCTAGCGAGGTGGGGTATTATGCTCTGCCTCTGTATGGCGTATCCACCACATCAAGCATAATACCCCACCACGTTAGCATAATACCCCGCCTCTGTATGGCGTATCGACCACAACAAGCATAATACCCCACCACGTTAGCATAATACCCCACCTCTGTATGGCGTATCCACCACATCAAGCATAATACCCCACCACGTTAGCATAATACCCCGCCTCCGTATGGCGTATCCACCACATCAAGCATAATACCCCGCCTCTGTATGGCGTATCCACCACAGTAGTGCGTATAGGTTCGTTAGCGTGAGCTTGTTTATCATCTCCACCTTATTTTTAACATGAAAATCTTGCTAATTCAATAACAATAAGCCCCACATAATGCTTTTGTCACCAAAATACTTTATTTTGCATTAAATGATCCCATGTTAATCTTTTGAAAAATAGAACCCAATGTTCCTTAAAGTTTCTTATATCAAAGAGTCTCAAGATTGGGTGCCATGAAACGTTTGGGAAGTTGGTAACAGTTTGCTCTGCTTGCCAGCTTAGAAAACTTGTATTCATAAGGTGTACAACTTTTGCAGCTTGCAACTTACAACAAAAGGTTCTTTGCATCTGCTAAGGATCTATTTTTACCCTCACCGCCTTTAGACTTTAATTGCGCTTGCATCTTTCACTTTCTTTCATTCACCACTACACTGAGGCCAAATCATGCATGCATTGCAATCTGGTCTCCAGGAACCTAAAGGAAATGAAAAGAAGTAAAAATCCTAAATACACAGGATATAAAGCATGTAAACCTTTGCAACATGTTTTTGTTAGACTGATCTTGAAATATTTGTTCCATAAATTTCAACAATGAATGGAAGGAAGCACTGTATGGAACGTTACTTTTGACACCAATTTTCCTTTATCATTGAGAAGCACAATACATTGTAACATTACATATGGCATAAACTGCAAATGGTGCTTTCACATTGGACTGCCAAGATCCCATATAGAAATTGATAATGACAATGGACCTATGATCTCCTGATAGCCACCACACATCCCATCTCAATAATAACTGTTTGTTTATCAGCTGCAGCCCATTTGTAGAATCAAGATGTTTGCAATGTTCCAATATCCCCACATAATACTTTTGCCATCAAAAGACTATGTTTCATCAAAGAACCTAATCTTAATCTTTTGAAAATGAAACCAATACTCCAGGCCAGGTTGGAAAACTTCCATTAATGTGTACAACTTTTTGCAGCTTGCCACTACGACAATATGCTCTTGCATCTAATAACAGAGGATCTATGCTTACTCTTACAGCCTTTAAAAGTTTACTTGCAGCTTACACCTTCAATTTGTTTTTCACCAACCATTGCATATGCATTTTTTTGGTAAAAAATTTTAGAACAATTTTATGATACCATGCATGGGAATACCATACCATATGTTGCAATATCCCCGCATAATACTTTTGCCATCAAAAGACTATGTTTCATCAAACAACCTAATCTTAATCTTTTGAAAATGAAACCAATACTCCAGGCCAGGTTGGAAAACTTCCATTAATGTGTACAACTTTTTGCAGCTTGCCACTATGACAATATGCTGTTGCATCTAATAACAGAGGATCTATGCTTACTCTTACAGCCTTTAAAAGTTTACTTGCAGCTTACACCTTCAATTTGTTTTCCACCAACCATTGCATATGCATTTTTTTGGTAAAAAATTTTAGAACAATTTTATGGGGAATACCATACCATCTACAGCTTTGTTTGAAATTTCCATGAGCAACCTGTGTTGTAAACACTTCTTGAAATTTTAGGGATAAATCTACCTTGAGGCAGGGGTGGCGCAAGCAATCTTCAGACGGAGGGCAGGAGCTTCTGACAGGGGGGCTGAAATGGGAAAAATGAAATGGGAAAAATGCAGTTTTTGTACATCATTTTGCCAAATTTCCTCCAACAGAAACCCGAAATTTCCTCCAACACAGGGGGGCAAGTGGCTTCCGACAGGGGGCTGTAGCTCCCTCTGGCCCTCCCCTGGCGCCACGCCACCACTGCTTTGAGGCTCCACCATGTCATAAGGACGATCAAAAATGAGGCTCCAACTCCATCCAAGCAATAAGATAGCATGGGCCTAGGCCTAGTAGGATAAGCCAAGCAAATGAGGATTCAAAGCTATGAAAATGTTGGCTAACATCACCTTTAATCTGCAATGTTTATGAATTTCTTCTGATTTGATAATGCTCTCATCTGAATTAGGCCTGCTAAAAAGGCCGACGTGGCAGTGATCATCTGGGTAGCACTTGGCAGCCATTGGCCCCGTCATCTTGCTCGTCATTTGCTTCACACGATACGGAAAGTTGTGACCTTTGGTGACCTTCCAGGAATCCCCAAAAGGCTCCACATCGCATGCGCATTTACGATTTACTTCACTGACGTAATATGCAAATTAGAATGGCTATTGAGAACAAGTGCAAGAAACAATAGCGCGGAAGCGCATGACAGCTTGAGCCCTGGTGAGCCCCAAAGCTATAGTTTTTAGAACCAATCAAAAAGTGAATAAACAAGGACATACATCGAATGGTCCCTTTGTCATTACATCGAATGCCCCCTTTGTCTTCCTATTGTGTTGATTGTTAAATTCACAATGGAAAACAAAAGAAGAAAGCTAATTGGATAATCGTTTACCTGCCTTATATATATAGATGTTATATCATATTGTATTATATTATTATCCTATAATTACTACTACTATTACTACTATTATTACTTATCATTATAAGGGTGGAGGCAAATCTTGACTTTCGTGATAAAAATTTCTTCTTTCAATGCTCCAATATCAGCAAACAAGGTGTCTGTGTTCAAGTTGACTATCAAGGAATAGTTTAAAGATTATTTCCGATTCATTCAAGCGAAATCCTTAACGCTAGCCATGATCAAATCCGTTACCTTTTATCTGGGACACCCTGTAGCATAATCGATTTGTGTGCAAAACCATTACACAGAACTTTTTTAGCAAGTAAAGCTTGAAGATGAATTTACTATGTATAATTTGTCCCATCCACAGCGGGAGAAGACACGAGGTCAGGGTCACCTACTTCCCACTGCAGATGGGACTTAGAATTTAAGACACAAAATTTCCAAAAAGAAAAACCAACAAACAATCAAAACAACGTGAAATGAAGCAAAACTAAAAGACCATTAACAACCAAATCAAACCGAAACCAAGGAAAGAAAAGAGAAATAGAGGGAAGTAGCTACTATGAAATTACTTGAAGAGAGTTGCTAGCAAAACATCTTGAATTGTTCAATGAAGAATATCGTTGCCTCAATAATCTTTCTGTTCTCGACTACATTCAAATTTGAATTTCCGTACAACGGTAATTCGCACGAATCTTTCGAATTCATACTTTTGATGTCTAACCCAGGTACATCCGGAAGCTACACAGCACTCACTAACAATAGTAATCGTTGATTTTAAAGAGAGTTTGATACAGTGTCTTTCGCAGTTCATTGGTTAGTCTTCCTGCGCTTTCATGATTTCCTTTGCATTTGAAAATGAATTTATTCCACAGCTGTTCCACTCATTCAGTCACCTATACTACAAGACATAAGTGTTGCACCAGTAAACACATCAATAACCATGACGTGTGTATTTAAAAGCAGACCAGCATCAGAGATCACATGGTCTCATGGCCCTGCAATTACTGGTGTCAAATCTCAGAATGTGACAGTGCAGGGATACTACTTTATCACAATTGGAACATTCAACATAACACGCACATCATTTGATATGGATAAGATGGACATCACTTGTACTGGCGACGCAAGAGTTGGACGCAAAGCCATTCAAACAACCACCTTGTTTGTCATAGGTAAGTCTTATTTTGATTATCCCTCGTAACATCTGTCCAAGCACTTCCTTATCTTAGATTGGTCGATGACGTCATTTTACGCAGTTTCTGCTCTGTCTTTCCTCTAATGAAACAGGGTTGAAAGCGAATGATTCTACATTCATAAAGTGGCTCTTAATTTTTAGTATGCTGGGATGATTAGAGTATTTTTGTACCGACTCTTCGATAGGATCTAATATGCTCGCACGGGACTCTGTTACAGTTCCAAAGAAACGATTGAAAATCTCTGCAACTTCGATGATAAATGTCAGAGCAATAACAAGATAGTTTCAGTCGAAGATGATGAGATCATGCAAAAATCCCAATTCTTGATTCAAGCAAAACAACTTAATACAAGATAACTTTTCTCATTTTGAGCAAAATCATCTAATCCCAGGAGGAAGAAAATATTTCTTGACAAGAATTTAGACTAACTACCTCAGTCCCAGTTTCTGCTTCGTTCATTGAATTGGATGCCGCCACTGCGCCACTGCCGCAACTGCCATAGTTATAGCGATTATCGGTTTATCAAGGAGCGCAACTACGACATATAATCAGTCTAACAAGAATTCTTGTTAAGATTTCTTTTCTCACTTCGAGGTTTATTTTCTTGAAACAAGAAAAGTTTTCAAGACCTTTTTTCTTAAATTAAGAAAACATTTCTTCTTGTCAAAATCTTTTTTCTGAATTCAAGATGTGTTTTCTTGAAACAGGAATCAGCTCAGAGGAATTTTTTCTTAAATCGAGAATAATTTTCTTGAAACGAACACTCTCGAATTCATTCACCGAATAGGTCGGTTTGATTAAGATAACTCCTAACTTTTGCGACGCGCCACAAAGCCATAGGCAAAATCGGCTAAGGTTTGTTTACGCACATGCGATTCGTGTGGTCAATCTCTTGTTAAATCAATGTTGATTTCTTCAGAATATTTCGTGTCATGAACAGTTGTGGCATTAGTACCAAAGTTGAATAATACTAAAATTTCCCAAGAGTTTGGTCACATGACTCGAAATGGGTGAAACAAACCTTGGCCGATTAGGTCAATTGATTCCCCTATTAGTAAATGTTCTTTCTTTTTTGTTGTAGTTACGTGTAATAAAGTGAAGTTACGTGTAGTTTATGTGCTATCTTTGTCTTTCAATGTCGTCACGTGTAGTGCTATGTTCGTGTTTCCTGTTTTATGTGTCATTTTGTAGTCGTAGTTTTTTGCTCAAAATGGTATTGTTTTAGTAGTAAGGTATAGTATTTTGTAAGTAGTGCTATCAGGTAATATGTATTGTAAGTTTTTAGCTGGATTTATATAAAAAAATCGTAAATTCGACAATTGATGAAAGTGATTATGAAAAACTGCTAGGCGTAACTTTTGATAAGAAACTAAGCTTCAGAAAACATGTTGAAGATTTGTGCAAAAAGGCCAACCAGAAGATAGACTTGTAACTCTCGTGCACCCAATCGAGGCTACATTCAAATTTTCCTAGTCACCGTACACCGTACAAGATGTTGTCCGGTGAATAGAAAAAGTTGAATGTAGCCTCGATTGGGTGCACGAGAGTTACAAGTCTATCTTTCCTACTCTCCTTGTTTTCTTTTTCCTTTTTTCTTTTTCCTCCTCTCGTTTTGATGACCAAAACTATTGTGAATTAATCTAATTATCACGGATGAGAGACTCTACTCCACCTCACCTCTCAGCTCCGGATCTGGCAGGTGAGGTGTTTTTCCTAGTATAAACAGGGCCTAAATTAATTTTGTTTCAAAACCTGCCCATTTAGGGTGCAGCCCCTCTACTGGTTGAAAGAATTTCTTTCGTCTGCATGAGGTGTGAACTAAAGCAACTGATGCTATTGCATTGCGTAATATGAACTTGCTCTCTCAACCACTGCAAAAAATAATGAACTTTCACCACATTTCTTGTTGGGGAAATTTTGGGGAAACGGACACAATTCCCATAATTTCCTAAAGGGGAAATGGAAACTTCCGTTTCCCTTGAATTTCCCTTAGAAACTTGTTCATTTCCCTTAAATTTCCATCCAAGAACTATGGGGAAATTTTGGTATTTTTTGCTGTGAACTTGTGTAACAAATGTTTAGTTCATCCATTTCATATGTTGCCCTAGTTTGTAGCCAATTGTTTAGCATCTGCAAACTTTATCCCACAGCTTTACTTTGCCTGCATCCACTTTAGAAAAATATTAGCTTTGTGTTTCATATTGACTTGCCACAAGTCTGACTTTTTATTTAAAAAACTAATGCTTCTCCAGGAGAGGAGGCTCATCTGGAGAGATCTGCCTCTTCGGAGGAATAGTTGTTTAGAAAAAAGATGTGACTTGCATTAAAGGACAAGTTCGAGATTGATAAAATTATTGTTAAAAAGCGACCTTACCAACTGCTGAACACCAATCGTGACTTCTTTCCAAGTTTTGAAGCATCCAACTTTCATAAATTGCTTAATGAATCTTCGTAAGTTAGGCCACATATCATCGCCATCGCCATTTTGTATTTCGTGCGAGTGTGCGAAGGCGCGATAAGGAGGCTAGCAATGTGAGTGGTATAATTAGACTTATGCTTTTTCGTCCCTTGTTTCCCTGCGTTCTTTGATTTGCTGATATCACTTGGTCAATAGGGACTCATAATGATACGCTTAAATAATGGGCCCCCTTTTTCAAAATGGCCTAAATAGGTGGGAGTTCTCGTACACTCAACAAAATCGCTTCAAACTCTGGTTTAAAGAGCTCGAACATTGAAAAGGAAGCTTTTAGTACAAGGAATGATGTTGTCTTGACGTACAAAATGCAAAATGCATACCTTTCAGACAGTAATCTTCCTCTTTAGAAGCAAAATAGATCCATCGAAGTTGCGAGAACTCCAGGCTTCTTCAACCGTTCTTTAAGAGCAGCAACAACAACATCCTGAATAGTGGCCCCTGATTGGTTAAAAACTGAATTCTAGCGATTTGATTGGTGAATACGGAACCATCCTACGCGGGCCTAAAGTGGGCCCACTATTTAAAGGCAGTCTGTCCCCTCGTTGATTGGTCACTTTAACAATAGGCGTATGGCGAATAAAGTCATTCAGTCATGACAGAGATGAAAGAGGATGCCGCGCGTGTTGGCGAAAATAGTAGGCCTATGTAGTTGCAGCGAGGAACATGGCAAGACGATTTGCTATTCCTGACATTGAGAATGACGCAACGCCATCTTCAGTTGGAACGCCGTTGCTTGTTTTTGGACGGGAAAGAGTCACTTCCCAACAACATGGCCTGGTTAGCAACTTTACGTCGGTGTTTGGTCCAAACACAAACACGTTCAGCACAAGGGAGCCTGTCGTCAGTCTGAAACCCAAGCTCATTTCTCAGTTCACGCCATGAATCGCAGGTCTTCTCACGAAGTGCCACTTTCTGAAAACGAGTGCTGCCAACTGGCCGCCCTCGACCAAGCCTTGAGATGCCTGTTAAGGCCATCCCTTCCGCAGAGCTGCGGATGGCCGCCATTGCGATCTGATCAACTTTTCGAAGAGATTCTGCTTTGCGTAATCCTGCACGCTGATTGGCTCTCCCGTTTGGAAGGTCACTCATGCATAATATTCATGGCCACGAAAAAAAATTTGAGAACAATAGGGGACAGTCTGCCTTTAAGAGTAATGTTATTAGTCCCTATTGACCAAGGGACGCAGGGAAACAAGGAACGTATAGGCATCAGTCTATGGTATAATATCAACACATTTGGCAGTCTCATTCAGGTCAACATGAAGTGACGTCATAGAAAATAGCGTCATTTCGAACTTCTTAGCAGATTGAAATATGTAGTTTTGAAGATTAAAAGAGAAAAAAAGTAGAATAAATTACTACACACCATTCACAACAGTCAATCTCTTGAATAATCAACAATTGTACCAACCCCGGACTTGTCCTTTTGTCCTTTAAGTCCACGTTTCATTTCATTTTCATTTCACTTCATTTCATTTCATTGCTAATTTTTTATACAGGGTAAAAGCTTCAATAACTAAAATTACTGCTTTACAGCTTGCCCTGTCAACTAAACAAAAAGGATATTGAAAAAAAACCTATTTACAATTTTTATGTCGCAGCTAACGTATAAGAAAATATAGAGTAAAAGTAAAAGAATATATAGAGTCAATTTTGCGTGACAGTTTTCTTGAAAGCAGAAATGCTACTCGTACTTTTGGCTTCGGATCCTAATTTGTTCCAAAGTTTTGCTCCCCTGAATGAAAAGCTCTTTTGTCCAAAGGAAGTTTTCAACAGCGGAAGGTTCAAATCTAGTTTGGAATTGCTCTCATATTGCCCTCGTTGTAATTCGCCTAAAAGCCGATACATGCATTCGTCATGCATCTCAACATAAACGCAAGCGCCGGAAATGTGGGAAAAACTCGTGGAGGATACCGGGTGTCCCAGAAAAAGGGTAACAGATTTGATCAAGGCTAGTGTAAAGAATTGAGCTGGAATAAATCGGAAATCATCTTTGAACTATTCCTTGATAGTTAACTTGAAGATAGATACCTCGTTTGTAGATATTAGAACATTGAGAGAAGACAGTTTTATCTTGAAAGTTCAGATTTGCCTCCATCTCGAAACCAGAGCTTGTAGGTTTTGGCCTAAACTACAAACGCACTATTTTAGGGAATCTTCGCAAGGACAGACATAGCGTAGAAATTCTGAACAAGGACCAGTGTGCTTAGTTACACATTTGAATGGAAATGTAAAATCTAAAAATCGACAAATTTATCAATGAATATAATCACCTAGGAATGTCTTTCTTCAGTTAAGAAGATGAATTTAAATGGTAGAAACAATTTAAGCACGAGTGAGCACTTTCAAGGATCTTATCCTGGTGAATTTTTATCCTTTTGGTATACGCGATTGCTTGTTTCGTAATAATTCCAATGATAACAAAAATGCATTTTATTCAAACTAGGAAGATTTTTTCACACCCAAGGGAATTATTTCGCTGATGAATAACTTTTACTCGGCAGGTGTAATTCAAAGGTTTTGTTGAATGAAAGGAGATGCCTCTTTGGGAAAAAACTTCGTGAATTTGATTTCAAGTTCGAATTTGATTTCCATCAAGAATTTTCAGAAGCACGAGGTTTCTTGCCTGTACTTCGCTATGATTCAGGAGATTCCACAACAAGCGCATCAACAACTTAGGCCAAAACCCAAGAACTCTGGTTTAGGGGTGGAGGCAAATCTTGACTTTCGTGATAAAAATTTCTTCTTTCAATGCTCCAATATCAGCAAACAAGGTGTCTGTGTTCAAGTTGACTATCAAGGAATAGTTTAAAGATTATTTCCGATTCATTCAAGCGAAATCCTTAACGCTAGCCATGATCAAATCCGTTACCTTTTATCTGGGACACCCGGTAGCATAATCGATTTGTGTGCAAAACCATTACACAGAACTTTTTTATCAAGTAAAGCTTGAAGATGAATTTACTATATATAATTTGTCCCATCCACAGCGGGAGAAGACACGAGGTCAGGGTCACCTACTTCCCACTACAGATGGGACTTAGAATTTAAGACACAAAATTTCCAAAAAGAAAAACCAGCAAACAATCAAAACAACGTGAAATGAAGCAAAACTAAAAGACCATTAACAACCAAATCAAACCGAAACCAAGGAAAGAAAAGAGAAATAGAGGGAAGTAGCTACTATGAAATTACTTGAAGAGAGTTGCTAGCAAAACATCTTGAATTGTTCAATGAAGAATATCGTTGCCTCAATAATCTTTCTGTTCTCGACTACATTCAAATTTGAATTTCCGTACAACGGTAATTCGCACGAATCTTTCGAATTCATACTTTTGATGTCTAACCCAGGTACATCCGGAAGCTACACAGCACTCACTAACAATAGTAATCGTTGATTTTAAAGAGAGTTTGATACAGTGTCTTTCGCAGTTCATTGGTTAGTCTTCCTGCGTTTTCATGATTTCCTTTGCATTTGAAAATGAATTTATTCCACAGCTGATCCACTCATTCAGTCACCTATACTACAAGACATAAGTGCTGCACCAGTAAACACATCAATAACCATGACGTGTGTATTTAAAAGCAGACCAGCATCAGAGATCACATGGTCTCATGGCCCTGCAATTACTGGTGTCAAATCTCAGAATGTGACAGTGCAGGGATACTACTTTATCACAATTGGAACATTCAACATAACACGCACATCATTTGATATGGATAAGATGGACATCACTTGTACTGGCGACGCAAGAGTTGGACGCAAAGCCATTCAAACAACCACCTTGTTTGTCATAGGTAAGTCTTATTTTGATTATCCCTCGTAACATCTGTCCAAGAACTTCCTTATCTTAGATTGGTCGATGACGTCATTTTACGCAGTTTCTGCTCTGTCTTTCCTCTAATGAAACAGGGTTGAAAGCGAATGATTCTACATTCATAAAGTGGCTCTTAATTTTTAGTATGCTGGGATGATTAGAGTATTTTTGTACCGACTCTTCGATAGGATCTAATATGCTCGCACGGGACTCTGTTACAGTTCCAAAGAAACGATTGAAAATCTCTGCAACTTCGATGATAAATGTCAGAGCAATAACAAGATAGTTTCAGTCGAAGATGATGAGATCATGCAAAAATCCCAATTCTTGATTCAAGCAAAACAACTTAATACAAGATAACTTTTCTCATTTTGAGCAAAATCATCTAATCCCAGGAGGAAGGAAATATTTCTTGACAAGAATTTAGACTAACTACCTCAGTCCCAGTTTCTGCTTCGTTCATTGAATTGGATGCCGCCACTGCGCCACTGCCGCAACTGCCGTAGTTATAGCGATTATCGGTTTATCAAGGAGCGCAACTACGACATATATTCAGTCTAACAAGAATTCTTGTTAAGACTTCTTTTCTCACTTCGAGGTATATTTTCTTGAAACAAGAAAAGTTTTCAAGACCTTTTTTCTTAAATTAAGAAAACATTTCTTCTTGTCAAAATCTTTTTTCTGAATTCAAGATATGTTTTCTTGAAACAGGAATCAGCTCAGAGGAATTTTTTCTTAAATCGAGAATAATTTTCTTGAAACGAACACTCTCGAATTCATTCACCGAATAGGTCGGTTTGATTAAGATAACTCCTAACTTTTGCGACGCGCCACAAAGCCATAGGCAAAATCGGCTAAGGTTTGTTTACGCACATGCGATTCGTGTGGTCAATTTCTTGTTAAATCAATGTTGATTTCTTCAAAATATTTCGTGTCATGAACAGTTGTGGCATTAGTACCAAAGTTGAATAATACTAAAATTTCCCAAGAGTTTTGTTTCACATGACTCGAAATGGGTGAAACAAACCTTGGCCGATTAGGTCAATTGATTCCCCTATTAGTAAATGTTCTTTCTTTTTTGTTGTAGTTACGTGTAATAAAGTGAAGTTACTTGTAGTTTATGTGCTATCTTTGTCTTTCAATGTCGTCACGTGTAGTGCTATGTTCGTGTTTCCTGTTTTATGTGTCATTTTGTAGTCGTAGTTTTTTGCTCAAAATGGTATTGTTTTAGTAGTAAGGTATAGTATTTTGTAAGTAGTGCTATCAGGTAATATGTATTGTAAGTTTTTAGCTGGATTTATATAAAAAAATCGTAAATTCGACAATTGATGAAAGTGATTACGAAAAACTGCTAGGCGTAACTTTTGATAAGAAACTAAGCTTCAGAAAACATGTTGAAGATTTGTGCAAAAAGGCCAACCAGAAGATAGACTTGTAACTCTCGTGCACCCAATCGAGGCTACATTCAAATTTTCCTAGTCACCGTACACCGTACAAGATGTTGTCCGGTGAATAGAAAAAGTTTAATGTAGCCTCGATTGGGTGCACGAGAGTTACAAGTCTATCTTTCCTACTCTCCTTGTTTTCTTTTTCCTTTTTTCTTTTTCTTCCTCTCGTTTTGATGACCAAAAGATAGACTTGTAGCAAGTCCACCTATATCGATGCTATGTAATCTGAAATCTTAATGAATTCTTTCATTAAGTCACAGTTTAATTACTGTCCACTTATGTGGATGTTCCATGACAGGGTATTAAATTCAAAATTAAATCGCATCCAGTTTCAGTTTCAGTTTCATTGACAAATATACCAAGATACATTATAATACAATTACTAAACTTACCTATATTAAATTAATAAAGACAATAATACACACTACACAAAAATTTACATGAACATACACTAAATAACTTAACGTAATAGGAAAACATTACAAGACATTATGTATTTAGATATATTAGTCTAAGGAGGAGCTTTCTAGTAGATAAACATATCGAAATAGAGCCCCCCCCCCCCGTCTAAAACTAGAAAAGAAAACAGAAATTTGGGTTTAAAAAAAACAGAATAGCCCCAAAGAACAATTTACTTTTATTGAGTTTGGAATTAGAGGTCATAGCCATTAATGAGGAACTCTTTTAATTTTGACTTGAAGATGTCAAAAGAAACTGACATTTTGATAAAAGTTGGACCATTATAGAGTTTAGCACCAAAATATTTTATTGATCTAAGATCATACAGAAATGTTTTGCAAATGGACTGAAAGATGTCACCCCCAGCTGCCTGACGAGTTTCATGGCTATGAACAGTGTTACTAAGCTGGAAATAGTTCTGAAAATGAGAAGGTGAGAGACCATTTAAAGATTTGTAAACAAGCTTGAGAATGTCATGATTAATCATATCATTCAGTTTGAAAATTTTTAGGGAATAGAAGATTGGTGTTGAGGAAGAGAGGAAAGGCTGAAAATAGATAGACCTTAGTACTTTCATTTGCACTAAGAAAAGAGGTGCAAGATACGTATCATAGGAGAGTCCCCAAGTTGATGAACCATAACTTAGAAAAGAAGAGAATATGGAATAGTAGAGATTTTTCAGAATGTCAAGTGGAAGGTAGTGTCTGATTTTAAAGAAGATCCCAGTTGTCCTTGAAAGTTTTTTGGTTAGTTCAGTAATATGAAATTTCCAAGAGAGATGCTCATCCATCAGGACACCTACAAATTTAACGTACCCAGCTCTGGCCACTGGTCTTTGCCAAATCTGATGTGGATATCATAAGGTAGTTTCCTCCTAGATGAGTGAAATACAACAAAATTAGTTTTCTCGATGTTTAGAACTAGCTTGCCATGACTTTACTTCCAGCAGTTTGTTTCTTTCATCCTTAAGATTTGTTATATTCTCAGATTCATAGTAGATATTTGTATCATCAGCAAACTAAGAGAATGAGAGAACTTTGGATACATTTGGGAGGTCATTGATATAAATTAGAAAGAGTAAAGGACCAAGTACAGACCCTTGAGGGACACCACACATAATGCTCCCAAGTTGAGAAGAATGGTTGTTGACCGAAGCATACTGCTGTCTACGTGTCAGGTAGCATTGAAACCAAAGGAGTGAGGTGCCCCTGATCCCAGAGTGACTCCGTTTTTGTAGTAAGATGGTATGGTTAACAGTATCAAAGCTTTTTGCAGGTCAATGAAGATTCCACAGCCCACTCTGTTTGAGTCAAGGGTACATTTTATTCTTTCACTTAAACTTATCAGTGCATGATCAGTAGAGTGTCCATTTCGAAATCCAAATTGCATTTGAAACAGAATTTCGTGGAGTTCTAAGAAATGGTACTAGCGTTGGTGCATAAGCTTTTCAGAGATCTTACTGAAAATTGATAGTAATGATATGGAAGAGCAAGAAATCCAAGAAAGAGCATTGCGACTGGTATGCAAAGGTAGTGATACTGAGTTTGAAAAGCTGATGAAAAATACTTTAACCACTCATCAGCACAATCTGAAGTTATTGATGATTGAAATCAGTGACGTAATGCACGGTGGTCGGGGTTAGAGCAACTCCTAAGGGCCCCCGAGCTCTAGGGGCCCCGAAGGGGCCCCCAAGGAATTTTTTTATATAGCGGTAAATACCATACTTAGCTCTGTGGGAAGATTAATTCAGGCCAAGATTGTTTCTAAGAGGGCGAGAATTTCCGGAGGGGCCCTGAGATAACCAGTGAGGCCATGCTTTGCTGGGAAATCCTTATTGAGAATGCTGATGGATTCTCGGTCCCATTTATTAGCTCAGAAGAGGTAATTAGCATCTATGTGGGAAAGAGGAGGAAATCCTGGTAAAGATTTATCGACTCTTTATTTCAGATTTCGATATGTAATAGAATGCTATTTCCTTTCAGAATAATCATTAAGGTACATCAGGATAACCTTTTTATTAAAGAGAATAGTTTTAAGCAGCCGACCTAAAGAGTGAAAATCTAACATTTCAGCAAGTACTTCTCCTCTCGAAATCACTTTTCTGATATAAATTGGAAGATGTCCTCGAAGCGAAAATATGACTCTGGAGCATTCAAGCGCGCTGAGAAAAAACGTAAAATCGAAGAAGCCAAATCAAATACAAGGAAAATAGTGACATTCTTCTCAAAACAAGAGCTGAATTATCAGATTAAGGATGATTCCGTACCAACAACTTCAGTGATCGAGCCACTTACAACTGAAGTACCACTGGAAGAGCAACAACAGCCTGTCGACTTAGCATCTGATGTTGAAGGAAAGAGCGAATGCATTATTACAGAAAACATTACATCGGTGGATCCTCTAAATTTAGAGCCTGTGGGCAGAATTGAAAAGCCGGGATTTAATTTTGATATCTCTCGAAAGTATCCGACAGATCGCGGTCATTTTCCTGAGACTATCAAAGATGCAGCCTTAAAAAGGGAGATATTGAAGCATGGACCCTGCAGACCATCGGGCCCCTACGAATATACAGATTCATCAGGAAATATCGTTATCAACTTCAGTGCAAGATACAACCACCAGTTTGTGGAAAATATTGAGGTCCCTAGAGGGTGGTTATGTTATTCAAATGAAATGAAGAAGCCGTACTGTGAGGTTTGCTGCCTTTTCGCAGATCGATCGAAACAAAACCATGATCAAAGGGTATGGATCAATGGAGTGTCTGGTTCTACGCACAACATACTTGAGAAGATAAGAAGGCACGAAAAATCATCTATTAACATCGAGGCATCTGCTGTCTATGTAAGGTGGAAGTCTGGAAAAAATTTGGACGAAGAAAATGAGAGAGAAATACGCAGACAGTCGTGCTTTTGGGTCAAGGTTCTCGAGCGAATTGTATCGATCATTCTGACACTTGCAACTCTAACATTGGCTTTCAGGGGGCATAGAGAAGAAGTGTTCGATGGCACATGCGAAGGTGGCAACTTTTTAGGGTTGGTAGCATTGCTTGCTCAGTATGACGAAGTCTTGTCTGAAGTCATTAATCATAATCATAATCATAAACTTATTTACAGTTGGTTTGTTAGTAGCTAACAACAGCTAATTTACACCAACTATCTACAAAATATACAGTATAACAGAATATATAAAACCCAAAATTAAGTGCAAATGTAGCACGTGCAGATGTTGCCATCCCAGCAACGTATTTCTTGTTTGAATTTCACGAGAGAAGTTGTCAATTTTAGGTCATCACTAAGAGCATTCCACAACAGACTCCCTCTAAAGGACAGGGAATTTATTCCGTAGCGTTGAGAACTCACCGAGGGGAGCTTGCATAGTTCCTTAGTCCGAAGGTTGTAGGGAACATCTTTCTTGACAAAAAAATCCCACATGTACTCAGGATTGAGATGGTTCATTGATTTGTAGATCTCCACCATGAGGTTTTGTAGATTCTTTTTATGTGTTGTCTTTGTATCACCCCTATCTAAAAGTTCCTCAAACGTGGATTCATAGTCTCTATATAAAGTTCTCAGTGCGCGTTTGTGGGTCCTATTGATTTCATTGTTTGCAGCTTTGCTACAAAATAACCAGATCAGAGGGCAATAGGAAAAATTCGACATTACCACGGAGTTTAAAAGTAACTTTGACTTTTGTTCTCCTAAAAATGGTCTTAACCTTCCAAATGCATACAATTTTTGGTTGACCTTCTTACATATCTCTTTCACATGCGTTTCAAACTTCAGTGAGTTGTCAATGTTTACACCCAGAAGTTTTACATGTTCGCTTGATGGAATCAGTTGGCCGTTCATGTTAAGGCATAGTTTCTTTGCTCCCTTTAGCCCCAAAAACATTATTTGGAATTTTGAAGGATTGGCACTCATGCCGTTGTTAGTAAACCATTGCATTAATCCCTGTAGGTCATTCTCTAATCTAATCATGACTGCCTCCACATCTGTATCGCACGCGTAAATCGTCGTATCGTCAGCAAAGTTACATATCTCCGATTCCAGTTCCATATAGAACAGGTCGTTTATAAAGATGTTGAAAAGTAAGGGCCCAAGAACAGACCCCTGTGGTACCCCAATTGAGATATGCTGTGGTGAGCTATATGTGGAGCCTATTTTGACCCTTTGTGTTCGGTTTGTCAGGTAACTATAAACCAGTTTGAGAGCATTTTTCTTGAACCCATATGCCTCTAACTTTGCAATTAGTAGATCGTGGGGTATGCAATCGTATGCTTTTGACAAATCCATTAGGATTGTTCCTACTATACCCGACATATCTAGACACTTTTTCCAAGTCTCCACTACTCGAAACAGAGCATGTTGTGTGCTATAACCTTGTCGAAAGCCAGAAAGCAATGAAGATAATATACCCACAAAAAACTGATTTATTTGCTCACTCATGATCCGTTCAAAAATTTTGGACATGGCTGATAGGACGCTAATAGGTCTGTAATTGACTTTTTGGCATGTATCATCCTTTTTATGGATTGCACAAACGTCCGCTTCCTTTAGTTTGTCTGGAAAGCAACAGTTGTCCATAGTTGCATTTATGCAATCAGTTAAGTATGGGCAAATCACCTCTTTCGCCTCCTGTATAATTTTTGTTGGAATGTTACCACTGTTTGACTTACTATTGTCTAAGGCTTCTATTTTAATCATAACGTTTAACAAGTTAACATTACTAAATTCAAATTTTTTCTCAATCTGGACTTTACTTTTTATAGCAACAATACTTGGGTGGTTGTTGTATTTTTCTGTAGCTATGTCTACCTTATTTTCCAGACTCACATCAATCCCATACTCACATTGCCCTCCCAGCAAGAGCCACTAAATATCTAAGTGCTAAAATTCAGAATGAATTAATTGGTCTCCTTGGAAAGGCAGTAACTTCGTCTCTAGTTGAAAAGATCAACGCTGCTCCTTTTTGGTCTGTAATTTTGGATTCAACAAGCGATATAACGCGAGTTGACCAATTAAGTGTCGTTGTTAGGTGGGTGCAGGTTAAGGACGAGGAATGTACTGTAGTTGAAAGTTTTTTGGGGTTTGTGAAGATAGTGGATTCAAAGGCAGAAGGTATTGCATCGACAGCTAAAAATTTTCTCGAAGGTATTGGTTTATCTTTTTCGCAGATTCGAGGTCAGGGATATGATGGAGCTAATGTTATGAGCGGCATTCATGCAGGTGTGCAAAGATTGATTAAGGATATGGTAGATAATCCAGTGCCCTTCGTTCATTGTGGTTGTCATAATTTAAATTTAGTCATAAAGGACTCGGTGGATTCAGTTTCTGACAACGAAAACTTTTTTGCCATTCTTAGGGAAGTTTTTAGTTTCTTTGGGTCATCTTTGAACAGATGGGCAGAACTTAGATTCCATTCCAATCCTGGATCTCTAACGCTAAAGAAACTGTGTGTGACAAGATGGACACCACGCATCGACTCAGTTCGTGCTGTTCGTGACAGATACCCCCACATCATGAGAGTTCTTACGAATCTTTCGCTAATATCGAAAAATAAAAAGGAAAGGGATGATGCCAATTGTCTCAAAAAGAAGATCGATTCATTCGAGTTCATTCTATTCATTGTAATTTGGGAGAGGATTCTACGGGCAATCAATGCAGCATCACGTGAACTACAGTCCCCAAACCTTGATCTCTCTGTTGCCTCTCGAATGCTAAACTGTTCTGCCTCTCTGAACTCAGAATTGTACGGAATTCCTGGGAATCGATTAAAGAGACGGCGTCTGCATTAGCTAGTTCTTGGGATACTGCTCTGGATTTCAAGCCAGCTAGAACAAAGAGAGCTGTGAATGTTGTCGATGAAGACGATACCATCAAAACGCCAGAGCAAAAATTCAGAGTGAACATATTTTACAAAACAATTGATGCCGCCTTGATGCAGCTGCAAGAGAGATTTGTTGGTCAAAATATGGTTACTTCAACCTTTAGCATTTTATTTCCGAAGAGTTTAGCAAGGTCAACCAACGAAGATATTGCAAAAGCTTCATCGATGATAAGGAATCTTTATGCAAAAGATTTTACCGAGGACTTGGAACCGGAGCTACGATCATTTGTCAATGAATTCCGAGAAGAAATTGGAGAGCAAAACACCATCATCGATTTGATAAATCTGATGCTCGAAAGTCGTGTCAGTTCATCGTTTCCCCAATTATACAAGTTACTGTTTCTGTTCGTAACAATCCCAGTTACTGTGGCTACAGCGGAGCGCTCTTTTTCAAAGCTGAAACTAATAAAGACGTATTTGAGATCAACGATGTCTCAGGAAAGGCTTGATGATCTTGCAATTCTATCCATAGAGAATGCAGAAGCAAAATCAATCGACAAGAAAGGACTGATAGACTCTTTTGCAAGCATAAACGCACGTAGGCAAAAGCACATAGGGATATGAGACCCTCATATTAGCATGCAGCCTTCAGAAAAAAATGTTTGTTGAAAATCGTTTTGTTCACACATAAGGAATTTTTGTAAATAAGTACTGATAGACTTGCTCCAAGTCTGCTCCTTCCGTCCGTCGAACGAACCGTTCCATATATGGTAGTTCATGGCTCCTAGACTGATGACGATGAGTCCCTTGTATCCCAATCCAAATCTCGAAATCTATGATTGGTACTTTAGGAATTGCAAAGTTTGGGCCTAAAAATGGCCAGGTTTTTCAGAGTAATATTATGAGTCTCTGTTGACTGAAGCGCCATCATCAAGTCAAACAGCACAAGGAAACAAGAGACTCGTCGCCCTAAATCTACATGGCTCCGCCATTCCACATTCCAGGAACAACGGATCAAGGAACGGTTTGACGGACTGACGGAATAGACTTAGGGCAAGTCTGAGGTTTTTAGGACTCTAACGTACCAAATTCATACTGTAATTATGAGATAACTAACCAGTGTAATGAGACACAAACATAACTATGAATGTGTTAAATTCATTCATCAAACACTGCAGCATCCTGTTTACAATCATCAGCAACTTTCCCTGAAAATTTGTCGAGTGCCAGAGAGGGCCCCCTGATGCCTAATTCACTAAGGGCCCCAAGCTGCTCCGTTACGCCACTGATTTAGATATACAAGACAAAAATGATTTAATTCCATCCTTTTTGCGGGATGTTTTTACCGAGAAAAATAATCATTACAAGTTAAGAAGTGAAAATCATTTGCAATTGCCAATGGCAAAGACAGCAGCATATGGAATAGAAAATATTCAATATAGAGGTTGCCTTTTGTGACATCAGATACAAAGTGTTTGTTTGTACGTGCGGCTATAATAACCAGTAAATACCGGCAGAGTGAGAAAAAACGTGGGGACGCAGAGTTTGAGTCCTTTGTCTTTTGTGTCTTTCTGCATGACTCTAACGACTCAAAAGACCTAGTGTGAACCAGGCTTTGGGAAAAAGTATTGTCTGGAAGACGTCCCATTGCGATTTACAGAGCGTTGATCTGCTTGAAAGAAACTTCTTGGGAAGAAAAAGAAACACGCATTATTGATGTCTTTCAAACATTCTGTACGCAGGGCAAGTCATGATAAGACATCCTAGGAGAGAAAATACTATCGCCTAACTATTTCATTCTCTCCTGATAATACCATGTGCACCTGTAACTTTTGCCAAGATAAAATGCGGAAGGGGCTTGGCAAAAGATTTCATCAATCTGCCAGATTCCCATACAAGGTCTTACGAAGAAAATCTTTTTAACAAATGCATCAAATGACCGATTTCGATGGGGAAAGGTTTGCGATCTAAGTTAAACTCTTGGCTGCACGGAAAAATTTAGTTCACGACAATTGGGTGGCTAAATGCGATGCCACAGTCCGCCAAACGCCCCACGTTTTTTCTGACTCACCCGGTACATAAATTTCGTTAAGTAAAGAATATAGCCTAGAGCTTGTATTACTAGAAATAAAACTACTTAAAAATACTACCATACTATTACTATTGCAATTACCATTACTATTACTACTTACTATTATTCTACTACTAATACTATTATACTATTATACCACCGGGTGAGCCAGAAAAAAGTTCCCACATTTGAAAATTCATAGCACCAAGACTACTTCACGGATTTGAATCATTCAAATTTTAGTTAAAAGCCGAAAGATCAAAGTATTTTTGTGATTTTTCTCGCCGTCTTACCATCACTACAAATATAGGTTAATTCAACTTTACAAAAATTTCATGGTTACAAAATGACTGAAAAATGGCCTAAAACATCGATCAATTCATAAATGACTTCTTGCACAGACTAATGAAGGAAATGCAACTTCTCATGGGTGAGAGATACCCTCTAGGCATTAATTGCCTTGGGATTGAAAATCTTTTGTACTTGTTTGAAAATCGATGTCTTATAACTTTTGAGGGAGGTGGAACGCCCATGGCCTATTGTTCGATTTGAATAGAGTCCTTACGATTTGATCAATGTTTTAGGCCCTTTTTCCTTCATTTTGCAACAATGAAATTTTTAGAAAGTTGAATTTACCAATTCTTCTAGTGCTGGTAGGACAGCGAGAAAAATCACAAAAACACTTTGATCTTTCGACTTTTAACTAGAATTTGAATGCTTCAAATCTGTGAAGTAATCTTGGTGCTATGAATTTTCAAAAGTGGGAACTTTTTTCTGACTCACCAGGTATACTATATTATATTATACCACATTATATTATATTATACTATATTATATTATATTATACTATATTATATTATATTATATAATATCATATCATATCATATTATATTATGTTATGTTATATTATATTATATTATATTATATTATATCATATTATATTATATTATGTTATATTATATTGTATTATATTATTTTCCTATTATTACTACTACTATTACTACTATTACTACTTATCATTATCATTACTATTACTACTTATTACTACTACTTAAAGATATTACAATTACTATTACTATTACTATTACTATTACTATTACTATTACTATTACTATTACTATTACTATTACTATTACTATTACTATTACTATTACTATTACTATTACTATTACTATTACTATTACTATTACTATTACTATTACTATTACTATTACTGCTTATTACTACTTAAAAATGTTGCTTGTATTACAAGCTCTTGGCTATATTCTATATTTAACGAAATTTATGTATTTGTTGCCTTGTGTCGTCCACTTAATCAAAGATTCAAACACACTCTCTGAATTCAAGCAAAAATAAAACTATGGGATGGGAGTTCTTGCGTCTGCAGAGTGTGCAAAACTTTTGTCAAAGACTTAGCGTTATTATGAATATCTTTAATTTTTTCGAAAATTGTAAATGGGGTTAAGGTTTGTTGGCGTTAAGTAGCTTTAGCTATACTTTTATGTTGCCAACTGTAAACAAATTGTTAATAATAATGATAATTAGAGGAGGGTAGCTTTCTGAGAACCAGGCGGCAGACCCCAATCCATTTGCAAGTCGTGTACCCCCCCCCCGGGTTCAAGGGACCTTCCTGAGAGTAACATTATGCAGTTGCAAAGATTCGACTCCTACGTAACCCAACATAAGATGTTAATCGCTTCCATTGCGCTTACATAAAAGCATTTTCTCTTTACTTTACAGCCCCTATGACCATTCACCCACCAAAACTACCAGCGGAAAGTATTGCAATAGAAAGCGTAGCTAAAACAATTACTTGTGTATTTAAAAGTAGACCATCATCGGATATCACATGGTTGCATGACCCTGAAATCACCGGTTTAGCATCTCAGAATGTGACGAAAGAGGGAAACTACTTTATCACAACTGGGACATTCCATATAGTATCAGCATCTGCTGGTATGAATGGCAAGAACACCAGTTGCAGTGGCATGCCAATGTTTGGTTCCCCAGTCATCCAAGATACTACCCTCACTATCAAAGGTAAGTCTAATGCTGCGTTCACATTAAAGGCTTGTATTTGCGTGCGTGCTTTGCTGGCGTAAACACGCCTTGTTAGAGTTTTCCCGTTCAGATTGATATGTCCCTCCGCAATCAAATATTTTGCAGTCAGAACACTCTAAAGACTGTGTTCACATTGCAAAATATTTTGCAATTTGAACATTGTAACAGATTAGTATGGCGGATTTCTGCACGAGCGTTTAAGCACTTTCAAAAGATTGTGCAATTTGAACGTAGCCCATGCTCTCCATATCTAGCATTTTGAGCTTGCAGGCGCTGCGGCCATGATCACGTGCGTTCACCAATCTCTAAAACCCCCAGTAACGACCCCACCTGACATTAAAAGTACAGCAGGGAGATTATGAAACTATACATTTTCAGTGGGGATTGAAAATTTTTGTGACGGGAAATGAAACATTTTGGCTACTATCTGTGATGGAACTTGTGTGGGTTTGACGGGGAACAAAAATTTCGACAGAGAAGCAACAGAAACAAGGCGGGGAGAGTGCTTTAAACTTAAACTTTGCCTGGTGGGTCATCCTTTTACCTTGGCGGAGCAGGTTTTCAGCGGGGTTGTTACTGGGGGCTCTCTGGAATTAATCTTCATTTGATTTTGGGCGAACTTCTTCATTGAACACGTTGAACATGAGATCATGCAAGATATTAGTTCCTTGCAGGATTCTTTCGTTTGTGATGGCAAACGCTCAAGATTGGAGATGAACTTGCTCCTACTCCCTTAATCTGCGTGCAGACTTTAGTTTTGGATTTTATTTTGCTCATGTGCTTGCTTCCGCACAAAATGAAGTCTGCATGCAGGCTTCTAAACCTAAGGGCCAATCTCGAGTCAGCGGAATTTTCCGAACGGACGGAACCTTAGACAATAAAAGGTTTCTCAGCCGTAAACTCCAGAACGACATTTTCTCTCGCAGGCAATAGATTTTCCACTGGGTCGGAAAATGCCACTGACCGACATCAGCCTTAAAACGCCTGAAGATAGGATACAGTATTACCCCGCCAATTAGAAACTCATTTTTTAAAACCAGGCTGCTTGGTTTCTTATAAATGGAGAAAACAAGATAAAACAGGCTGAATAATTTCTTATAATTACAGCAAGAAACCCATCAAATGTGCATCAAAAGAAACCATGAAATTTCTTTTTATTTAGGTTACATTAAACCAAATCTTGGACAATGACTATTCAAATTCAGGTTAATGTAACCTTAAATTGACATTGCCATCCTATGTAAACTAAAAACAGCAGAAAACGTTGACTACATTAGTTACTAGCCATGTGATATTCTTTTCTACTTCTAAAACCAAATTGTCAGATTTTTTTGTTTTATTAGACACATAACAAGTTTTGTACTATGAAGTGCTTGAAAAATACCACTTTTCCAATCAAAATTACTTTTAAGAAACCAAATTCAAAATTTCAGGCTGATTGGTTTCTTATATCAGGGTAGATATTGGGCCATCTGACAGGCTGCAGTTTCTTATTAGTCAGTTTCTAAGTGGTGGGGTAATACTGTAATTTAGGGGCTAAACTTTCGGGATTTTGACGTTTTTTGGTATTTTTTGCGAAAGTTTCTGCTAAGGCATAATCTATCTTCAACTCCGCAAAAGTTTTTTATCGCGAAATTACAGAAAATTCTCGACTCGCAAAAGTTTTTGCTACCCAATTTTTTTCATTTCTTCAAGTTTTTGCGTTGCTGCTCCTTAACCCCTATCTGTAGTCTCTTGGGCTATAAAGCCTTGTAAATCGTCACAGTGACTGTGAGTAGTACTGAAAATGAATAGAAAATGGTGTTTTTGGCTCACTTTTCTTCAGTCGTGAAAGGTTTTTCACGCGAAAATGCATCTTTATTCTCGATTGCGAAAGTTTTTGTCGTGAAATTTGCGGAAAAAATTTCATTCGCGAAAGTTTATGCCCTTAATTTCGCAATTTTTTTCTTCTCGCGAAACTTTCAGCCCGCAAAAGTTTCTGCCCCTAAAGTATATTGCTAAGATTTTATCAACTGCGCATGCCTCATTTGGTCGCAACGCCCGCTCAGTCAAAACGCTGGATATGGAAAGTAGCCTTTGGTTCGATTATTGAAAATATTGGCTTTTTCTTATCACGGTTCAAGACTTTGAAACAGTTTAGAGAAAGGAGCAAAATTGGCACCATCCTAGTGAGAACTTTCAAGGAACGACCATGGGCGATGATGCACCTATTTTTAGGAAAAGGAAGGCAAAAATTGCAGAATTTCTTACCCGTTAGCTGCTTAGTTGTCCAGTCTCCATAGCTGTTGGTCACTTTTAGTAGAAACGATGAGCATACAACCTTTTGTCCTTAATTTTTTGCCGAGCTATGCACTTCAATTCACATGTGGGCCTAAGCAAAACAAAAGAGTCAGATAAATCGAGATGAGGGGCAAAAAAATTAAGGACAAAAGGTTGTATGCTGGTCGTTTCTACTAAAAGTGACCAACAGCTATGCAAAATTGATAACTAGGCAGCTAAAGGGTAAGAAATTCTGCAATTTTTGCCTTCCTTTCTCAAAAAATTGGTGCATTATCGCCCATGGAACGACTGTAGAAGGCGGTGTAACTTTAATTTCTATTTCTTTTTTATTTATATTTTATTTTATTGTAAATTGGGTTGTTGCATTTCTTTTGTTCTTAGTTTAATCTCTGTCCTTTAATTTTGATTTTAAACAGGTAAGTTTGTAAGACATGCACAGGCTGTCCCAAAACACTATGCCCGTTTGTGTGGCTCCTATGCAGGAGCTGAAGATTCGATAATCTCGGTTTTTACACAGTTGAATAGGTAAAGCGTCGGCTTAGAGTTTGAGACCTTGTTTGAGGCAGTCTGACACGACAGAGCAGAAGTTGCGTAAAATGACATCATCAAGCAATCTGAGATAAGGAAGTGTTTGGACAGATAAGCTTTTTGAAATGATAAATCAAGAGTTACAAGTCAAAGAAACAAAATATCAAGTGTTGCTGAATTTTAGGATCTGTTACTGGGATCTAGGAGCGCTCAAAGTTGCGAGTTTTCTCACATGCGTGCACAGTTTCTGCTTTGTCGTCTGACACTTGGTTGCTGGTTTACAGCAGAAAAAAGGCAAAATTAGTAGTTGCTTCAAAACAGCCTTTCTATTGTTCTCCAGCAGTGTCAGAATAAGGTAAGTTTGCAAAGAAAGGGTCCTGGCATCCTATCAAAATTTTTACTACATTTGTTGAAGGCAGAAAGTGCTCTCTTATGAATATAAAATACTGCTAACCCTTTAAAAGACTTAGCAAAAGTTTTAATACGACGCTAGAAGTCTTTCTTTGAAAACTTACTTTATGCTAGGAAGTCGTTCCATTTTATGGGTGCAAAGCTGTAAAACGAACTACCAATCGATCTTAGAAAAACGGAATCGTTTAAGCAATATGAAGAACTATTAAAGAAACATTTTAGTAGAAAATTTTGATATGTTATGACATGTATGAAACTTTTAAATGATCCATGTAATTACTGCTAGGTATTATCACAGTTGTAATAGATTTTACTTTCTTTTTATTCCTTTACAGGACACATATTGATAACAGCATTTTTATGTTGAAATATACATCCTGTATAAAGATTCGTGATATTATTATATCAGATATATATTCTCATAAGCTCCTTCACAATGCGAATTAAAGTAGATATAAAAACTCAAAAAAACACATTCTTTAAACGTTTCGGCGAAAGCCTTCATCAGTAATAACTGTTCTTATAATCAGACAGAGCATACATATCAATCTCAAAATCCAGAAACAATACAAAAACAATAACCTAAGCGGGACCTACCAACATACAATGAGTACCAATAAGGTGTAAAAGTAGCGGCTGATAGCAGAGGCGGTGGAGAAAGATCAAAGAAAGCGCAGAATTAAGAACTGCTGAAGTCGGTGGCTATGTCTGTCTCGCCGGAGCTGAGAGAAGCCTGTGCTAAAATAAAACAAACAATATGAAGATCCAAGAGCGGATGGGCAGAAAGAGTTTACTTAAAAAAACAGCGTGTGTCCCTAACGAAAAGCTGAGCGCAAAAATCAAAACAACATAACAACCAAAATGCAAACAAAAATGAAATCTATGTATCTACTTGCCTAGTGTTTAAACCCTTAGGGGCAAAGCAATCTAGCCGATATTGCCAGAAGCTTTCCCGCATCCTATTTCCCCCCGTTAGCCTATCAATTATCTTGACACTAATATCCTTCAGAAACCCGTGGTGGCCTTCTTCAGTAAAATGCCTGAAGAATTCCACCTGGGGTACTGAGGCCCCCGAATTTAACTTACGACTGCACGCCTTGTAAATGTTAAACCTAAGCCTAAAAGGCGTGCAGGTGCTACCAACATATTGTACACCACAAACAGTACATTCCAACAAATACACAACATTTGACGAGTCACAGTTAAACGAATAGTTTATCCTATATTCCCGGCTATCTATGTTCGAATGAAAATGCTCACTATTGCTCATGACATTACACACTTGACAACGAGATTTACCACAACGAGAACATCCCTTCTTATCAGTCCCCCCATTTCCCTCATTACTAAGCCTAGTCCTAACAAGCATGTCCTTAAGGTTCTTACATCTCCTAAATGCTATCAAAGGTGGCTCAGGAAACACCTCCCTATGCTCCTCCGAATTCGTGAGCATAGGATGGAGTCTCCTGGCAACCTTCCCCAAACTATTGAGCGCTGGATGATATGTCGCAACAAGTGGAACCCTTTCCCCCCTCCCTTGGTCATTGGTCCTATTTCCCGAATTTGCTAGAAGAGTTGCCCTATCCAACCTACGTACCCTATCTATTTGCTCGTTAACTAAAGACTCTTCGTAGCCCCTGTCCTTAAGCCATCCAGCTAACTCGCCTACCCTCTCCTGAAATTGGCGATCTTCCGAACATATCCTACGAAACCTAAGAGCCTGACCATAGGGGATCGCGTTTTTCGTGTGCCAGGGGTGACAAGACTTCTTATGCAAGTACTGATGTGTATCAGTTGACTTGCAAAACAAGTCCGTCGAAAGGACTCCCCCCTCCCTCATGCTAACCTGAACATCCAAAAAACTAATACTATCCCGTGATTGCTCGCTAGTAAACTTAATGGTTTCGTGACTACTGCTGAGATGATTGATGAAAGACTTCAACTTTTCTTCCCCATGCGTCCAGATAAAGAATACATCATCGATGAATCTCATCCAGACGAGGGGCTTGTCAGCTGAAGCATCCAACAACCTCTCTTCCAACCGGGTCATGAAGAGATTGGCATAGGCCGGAGCGAACTTCGTACCTATAGCCGTGCCCAATTTCTGCCTATATAACCTATCATTAAATTCAAAATAATTATTCTCCAAGACCAAGGACGCCAACCCCACTAGGGTATCAGTAGCCACGCCCGGGTTTTCCCTGCTATCCAGCGCCTCCCTGATGGCCTCTAAACCCTCCCCGTGTGGAATGCTGGGATAGAGTCCCACAACATCAACTGTACACAGCAAAGCCCCCTCTGGTATCTTACCTAACTTACTTAACCTAGATAGAAAGTGGTTAGTGTCCTTAACATATGATCTACTTTGGCTAACCAACGGGTTAAGGTGGTGGTCTAAATACTCTGAAATACGTTCTGTTATTGTACCACAGTTGGAAATGACCGGTCTCCCCTTAACACTACTAAGACCCTTGTGGATCTTAGGCAACAAATAAAATGTACCTAACCTAGAATCTTTAACTTGCAAATAATCAGTCACTTCCTCTAATCCCGGGTCATCCTCCCTCAGCTCATTCAACCTAGAATTAATGGTCTTACCCAAATTAACCGTGGGATCCACCTCTACTTCTTCATAAACCTGCCTATCGTCTACTTGTCGGTTAGCCTCACTTATGTAATCCTCCCGATCCCAAACTACAACCCCTGAACCCTTGTCCGCTTCCTTGATGACTATGTTCCTATCAGATTTAAGCTTTTTTAAAGAAAGTTGTTCAGATGAAGAAAGATTACTAAAATTCTTACCCTCCGGCGAGACAGACATTACCTCCTTCTCCAGCAGTGAAAGATAGTTTTCAAGAACAGGGTCACCTTTGATAGCATTTAGGAGATGTAAGAACCTTAAGGACATGCTTGTTAGGGCTAGGCTTAGTAATGAGGGAAATGGGGGGACTGATAAGAAGGGATGTTCTCGTTGTGGTAAATCTCGTTGTCAAGTGTGTAATGTCATGAGCAATAGTGAGCATTTTCATTCGAACATAGATAGCCGGGAATATAGGATAAACTATTCGTTTAACTGTGACTCGTCAAATGTTGTGTATTTGTTGGAATGTACTGTTTGTGGTGTACAATATGTTGGTAGCACCTGCACGCCTTTTAGGCTTAGGTTTAACAATTACAAGGCGTGCAGTCGTAAGTTTAATTCGGGGGCCTCAGTACCCCAGGTGGAATTCTTCAGGCATTTTACTAGAGAAGGCCACCACGGGTTTCTGAAGGATATTAGTGTCAAGATAATTGATAGGCTAACGGGGGGAAATAGGATGCGGGAAAGCTTCTGGCAATATCGGCTAGATTGCTTTGCCCCTAAGGGTTTAAACACTAGGCAGGTAGATACATAGATTTCATTTTTGTTTGCATTTTGGTTGTTATGTTGTTTTGATTTTTGCGCTCAGCTTTTCGTTAGGGACACACGCTGTTTTTTTAAGTAAACTCTTTCTGCCCATCCGCTCTTGGATCTTCATATTGTTTGTTTTATTTTAGCACAGGCTTCTCTCAGCTCCGGCGAGACAGACATAGCCACCGACTTCAGCAGTTCTTAATTCTGCGCTTTCTTTGATCTTTCTCCACCGCCTCTGCTATCAGCCGCTACTTTTACACCTTATTGGTACTCATTGTATGTTGGTAGGTCCCGCTTAGGTTATTGTTTTTGTATTGTTTCTGGATTTTGAGATTGATATGTATGCTCTGTCTGATTATAAGAACAGTTATTACTGATGAAGGCTTTCGCCGAAACGTTTAAAGAATGTGTTTTTTATGAGTTTTTATATATACACATATATATATATATATATATATATATATATATATATATTTGACATTGTTAGAGAACAATAGAAGTGCTGTTTGAAGTAACCACTTATTGTGCCTTTTATCTGCCATAAATCAGCAACAACTTGTTACACTGACTCATACATACAAGGTCTCAAACCCTAAGTTGAGGCGTGATCTATGCACTGTGCAAAAATTGAGATAATTGAATTCATAGCTCCTCCACAGTAGCCACACAAATGGGGCATAAGTTTTTTGGGACACCCTGTATATAAAACTGATACCTGCATAAGTATTTTAGAATGAAATGAAATGAAATGAAATGAAATGAATGAATGAATGAATGAATGAATGAATGAATGAATGAATGAATGAATGAATGAATGAATGAATGAATGAATGAATGAATGAATGAATGAATGAATGAAAATACAGCACAGTGAAAGATACCAGATCATCAGATGAAAGCCGAAGAAAAGTAGCAAAATCACTAATAGAACCATACAATAGTTTGCAGCACCTATTGCTGCACATAACCATCTCTAGGAGCCATAGATTTGTGCTTTCTTCTCGGTTATTAGAGACCTAATTTGCGGGTACTTGTTTTATCCATTGAAATTTGAAAATCGCGCTAGGTAATTTGTCACATCATTTCTTTTATTTTGACATTGATGGAGAATACTCAGGGTGTCTCAAAAAAATTGTTCGATGTTCAATTAAATCAAATAAAATGACGGTACACTGAATGGGCACTTGGCCAAGTAACCCTTGCAGGGTGAGTGGCCGAGTGGCTTATACAGTCTTCGTCAGGTGACTGATGTTAAGCTCGGTCGAGTGAGGTCAAACCCCGGATGAGAGACCTCGGAGGCCTGACCCCACAAGTCACCTCGTCGTCCTTCGGAAGGGACGTTAAACTAGGAGTCCCATGCCTGGATGGGGCATGCATAATGGGCCTAAGATAGCTTTCAGTAGCTAGAGATCCTGACAAATTGAAGACAAAAACCCTTTTCTTGAAATTTTGAATCAATTTTTGACACCAGAATCTTGCAAATCCGCTGAAAATTCATGGAGTTACAAGCCTTTGAATGAAATTCAAGTTTCTGTGAAAGCTGAAACCAGAGACCTCAAAATGACATTTTGTCATCGTTTCTGTTGTTTCTCAGTTGTTTTAGGGCCAACGAGATGAGACTTAAACAGGTTTTCCAAGACCAAACTTTCAAGCGCATGGATGCTTTGAGGAAAACATGTTTAGTCTCTCATCGATTATGTTTTGAACCACTGTTTTTTGACATGCGAAATGTTGAGCAAATTTTGACAATGATCGCAGGGGTTAAATCACTTTCAGAAGTCCTATTTGGTTTGCTCTTACATCAACGAGAGGTATGACATTGGATAAGCTTCTTTTACCTCAGTCTTCGAGCGTTTGCATTACAAGTAATCTAGGGGTCTCTGGTTTCAGCTACCGCATATTCTTTATCTTTGAAAGCTCGAACTGAAAGCTCGCAACTCAGTGAATTTTCAACCGATATACAAGATTCTGGTCTCTAAAAATATTTCATAATATTAGGAACATGGTTATCTTCCGATCAGCCTGTCCATGTTATCGTTGTTCTTAAATATTTAATCAAACTTTGAACAATTTTTTGAGACAACCTGTGTAAGCCTGTGGCTTTGAGGGAATCGGTAATTTTGACTTTCTTGCTTCAGAAATCAGCAACTACTTATCAGATCTATGCAGCAAGGTTTCTAATTCTAGAATGAGACCTCGTCTGTTGGAAAATTGTAAAAGCGGAAAACCTGGACATATGGCTGCTCCTAAACAGCCTTTCAAAACGGCGGAAATGGTTTTTGGACATCATGTATCATGTAGATTCTTCAGTATTCGAAGACAATGTTAACTACTCTTAATTATTCTGTGAGGGGAGGCTTAAAAGGCATTTATGCATATGCTCTCGTTTTACGTAGATCACGTCACAACATTATCGGTAATTCCAACAAAATTGACCATGAACAGCAAAATTCAGATAGACTGCCGTGTAATTGGCGTGCTGAAAGTCAAAAGTTATCGACTTTACATAAATGATGTCTTAATTGGCAATCCAGGCGATGGGAAATTGTCCCTTGATGCATCTCCCTCGAACTGTCGCAATTATACTGGTACATATAAATGTATGCCCGACACAAGTGGTGAGGTAAAAACAGTATGGAGAGAATTTGACTGTAAGTAGATATAGCTAGTTACTTTTATCTCTAGTTGCAAAGGACCTTTTAGCTATTCTACAAAAGGGCCTGAATCGAGCGTTATTTTCATACAATTTTATACTCGATGTTAGATCGAGTGGAGTCAAAGCTTCGATCACCATTGTGCACATTCGAAAATTCTACTAAATGTAGCAAAAGCTCGTTCGATTCTGATTGTTTTCAGAATATCTAAAAGGTCTATTAATGGAAGGAGAGAAATTACTACAAATATCAGACGGAATGACCTGAAGTCCCTTGTTTCCCTGTGCTCATGGATTTGATGATATCATTGCGGTGAATGGAGGCTTATAATCATGATAATGGTACTCTGAAAAACCTGACCCAATCTAAGGGTTGACATACGGTTTTCTCTCATCCTATCAGATTGACAGATTTGATAAAGAATAATGGTCTTCGAATTTTCGATTCAATTGATGCAGTTGATTAGATTTGAACGAAGTTGCAGCGGCAAGTGACGAGAATCTCTCTAGGCCTAGTAAGTTTTAGTCATTCTCTATGTGTTTTGGTCACAAAGTATCACTGCAATAAATGAAATTTCACTACTTATTTGTTGGGGAAATTTTGGGGAAACGGACACACTTCCTATAATTTCGCAAAGAAAAAATAGAAGATTCCGATGGAATTCATATTGTTAAAAGACTTACTTTGCACTCATCAGGTAAATCGAGTCTTCTCCTTTGGATTTATACTCGGATTCGTTAATTAACTATCTGCTTAACATAGTCTCTCATTGCCTGTCATTTGTGAGGAGTGATCGATCAACAGAGCTAAGGCATAAGATAGGGTAAGCTTTTTACCATTCTATCATGGTAGAGTTTAGCGCAAGGATACGAGGAACTTAAGTATTATGTTTACATTAACACATACATTGTTCAGGATATGAAAGATACCAGAAATACGGTTCTAAAGTCGACTTTGTGCAAAAGCTGACGACTAGAAATACTGACGACTGGTATAATGGAACGGATCTTGGAAATCTTTTGGTATTGTGTACGTATGTTGGCCTTAAAAAGGCATTCGATACTGTTGATCATAATATCATCTGCAAAAAGCTCGAGCTTTACGGCGTACAGCAACGTGATCTCTCTTGGTTTAAATCCTACCTTTCCAACCGGAAACAATTTTGCAGGGTGAATGGTGTTGATTCAAAACTTGGGGACATACTGGGTGAGTCAGAAAAAACGTGGGGCGTTTGGCGTTTGGCGTGGGGCGTGGGGCGTTTGCGCATCGCATTTTGCCACCCGATTGTAGTGAACTAAACTTTTCCGTGAAGCAAAGAGTCTAACTCAGATAATAAACCTTTCCCTATCGAAATCGGTCATTTAATGCATTTTTGCAATTTCCCTCGTAAGACCTCTTATGGGAATCTTGCAAACTGGTGCAATCTTTTGCCAAGCCCCTTCCGCATTTGATCTTGGCAACAGTTACAGGTACACGTTGTATTATCAGGGGAGAATGAAAAAGTGAGAAGATATTTTTCCCCTGAGATGCCTTATCATAACTTGCCCTGCGTGGAGAAAATGTTCAAAAGACATTAAATGCGTGCTTCTTTGTCTTGCGAAGAGGTTTCTTTAAGTGTAGATCAATGCTCTGTAAATCGCAATGGGACTTCTTGCAGACAACAGTTTTCCCGAAGCTTGGTTCGCACTAGGTTCTTTGAGTCATTAGAGTCGTGCAGAAAGATCCAAAAGACAAAGGAAACAAACTCAGAGTCCTTGTGGGTTTTTCAGCACGATCTTAACCCTATCAAGCCTAAGGGGAATGAATCAGCCCCCCATAGCGGTTTTTGTTTGTGGATTTTTACCAAGTGCACTTATAATACTGAAACTTTCTGCCTCTTAGTTTTTATCCTTGTTACGATGTAAAATTAATGTTTTGAAAAAATCAAATTCATTCCAGGGGGTAAACGCGACCAGTTTTCAAGAGATGTACCGGGTGACCCAAAAAAAACTTCACGAGCTAGATCGCCTATATCTCCTTGACAGCAAGCGTTTTGAAGACAAACAAGGTGTCAGCATGTAGCTGGAAGGCTCCGCTATCTTTTGAGATATTGCTTGGTCAGCTTAAGATATGCGTACTGTCTGAAAAAACAGTTTCAAAAATATGGAAATTCATTCATTTCTTGGACCATTCCCTCGCTTTCCCGTCATTTTTTTGGAAAGTGTGACAAAACCTGAATTCAAGCTTTGCTTTGGAGCATGAAATTTGAATGAGGAATTCAGGTCACTCATTTTGCAAACAAAAAATTTCCCCAGACGACTTCTAACGCATCGCTATGTCGAGTTTTCACAGAATGTTAACAGGAAAATGATGGTGATTTTTTTCATTCAAAATGAGGAACCCTGGATTCAAACTTTTCATTGAATCTGGTTTTTCGGATGGTAATCATTGCTCAAAATGACCATACAGCATCTCAAAAGATAGCTAAGCCTTTCAACAAAACAATGATGGAAAGTATTTGGCAATAGCTTTTGCTTTCAGGGAGCTAGTTATGATCTAGCTCGTGAAGTTTTTTTTGGGTTACCCGGTATGTGTAAAATTTTGAATAATTCCTAATAAAATCTACAGTTATCGTGATAAAATGATGAAAAGATAGGAATGCATACTACTTTTGATGCTCTATTCAACGAATTAGCTAATTTTTGATTTGAACGTATGGTTTTGCGGATTTTGGCACTACGCATGCGTGCATTCTTTGCATTCCTGTGTGATGACGTCATCACTTTTTGTTAATTTTTTCCACAGAGCAAATACTATTTAGACATAGAATACAGTAAAATTGGACTGATGTCCTTAATGCTTTTTGCTTTCTCACAATCAACGATTGAAAATTTTTTAGTACTGAACCCTATTGACTTTGAAAATTGAATAATGTGACGACATGGAAAGGTCACGTGACATATCTAAAAATAGATTTCATTTTTTGGTTCATCATAAGTTGTTGTATACACATGCAAAGTTTCAAGGTTCTAGGTTGTCCAGAACAGAAGTAAATTAGGGGGGCCGAATCACCCCCCCCCCTAGGCTTCCTGGAGCATCAAATACCCTAGGCCTGATAGGGTTAACGACCTAAACGATCTAGTGAGAGCCAGACTTAACTTTTTTAGTATCCCGTGATAATGTCACATGTACCTGCAGCTCTAGCAAGGCTAAAATGCTGAAGGGGCTTGGTCAAAGATTTCATCAGTTTGCGAGACTCCCATACAAGGTCTTACGAAGAAGGACTTTTTTAATTAAAGCATTAAGATACCAATTTCAATGGGGAAAGGTTTATGATCTAAGTTACAATGCTGGCTGCATGGAAGAATTTATTTCACAGTGATCGAGTGGCTCAATCCGACGCCACAGTTCGACAAACGCCCAACGTTTTTTCTGACTCACCCGGTAGAAGTTGGTGCTCCACAAGGTTCATATCTTGGCCCTTTTTCCTTCCTCATATACATCAACGATCTCCCACAAGCTGTCCAAGTCTCTACCGTGTCCATGTATGCTGATGACACCAGTTCGTGCTACCAGTCTCATGATTTGACTCGGCTGAATGAGGCTATTATGACAGCGACCTCAAAAAGCTGGATTCTTGGCTACAAGGCAACAAGCTTTCGCTGAATATCACGAAAACGCATTCTTTACATATCTACGAAGCAGAAACAGAACATTCTCACAAGTCAAAATAAATAACCTGGATCTGAAAATTCGTCACAACGATCTTGAAGTAGTCAAAAAGACAAAATACCTTGGTGTGCAAATCGACTGCTCCTTGGACTGGAAAGAACAAATCAAAGCAGTTTCTAGCAAGATCTCTGGGGCAGTTGGCGTTTTAAAACATGCCAAGTCTTTTCTCCCGAAAGAAACCTTAGGGTGACCTTTTCACGCGAAATTCGATCTGCTCGTCATATAGCCTTCGTAATACGGGAACCGACCTTAGGTTACCAAAGAAAAAGCTATCAAATAACCAGAGATGCTTCTCATATACAAGTGCAAAATTATGGAATTCCCTTCCAAGCGAGTCAAAGCAGGCAACCTCCTTGTATAGCTTCAAGAAAACTATTTAAAAAGTGTTTATTTTCACTTTGATTTTAGGTTTAAATTTTTAACTTCATTGTAAATAGGTTTTGAAAATTGTAAATAATGTTTATTGTTAAATTCATTTAACATCTTTTTACTTTGTTTTCTAAATTGTCAAAATCAACTTGTTGAAGGGCAACCCTACTTAAATGTATTAAATGAAATGAAATATAAAAACTGTAACCAGAGACCCTTGAATAACTTACTGTGCAAAAAGCTAGCAAATTAAGGTAAAAGAAGGTTATCCAGTGTTGAGCTATCATGCTTCTTGCTCATATCAAAGCAAACCAACTGTAGTAAGGCTTCGAAAATGATTCAACGTAAGCGAAAACGTAATATAGTATCGAACATGTATGTATTAAAGTAGCTAATCATTGGTATGTTCCACGAATGGAGAAAAATGGAAAAATGCGCGTATCCCGTTTCTAAACTTTGGTAGAGACGTGCTTCACAATGTTATCCAGGATTCAGATACGCATAAATTGACCTGTCCTTTCATCCTGACGAGAAGTCCCTCATTGGAAAGGAGTAAGAATCAGCATACCTTTAAGATATTTAGAAAGCTGGGTGGAAAATTATATGACCTATTTCTTTTGAAATGAGCAGCTTCGAAGAGACTAGCACTATTTTACGGTAAATCTGCCGTTGGACTTTCCTGAAATTTTCAATATTTCAAGAATTACATTGTTTTTAAGAATTCGAGGAAATTTTCAAGAAAAATTAAAACTATCGTAACTTCTAAACCTGTTGACAAAAGGTCAAACGATTTTCAAGAAAACTACGAATGCCTACAATATGGCATCAAGCAAAACTCTTTTACTCTTCTGGTTAGTTATTTAGAAATTTGACGACGTCACGCCATAAAATGAGCTGAAACATAGAACTGGCCGCAATTTCGACAAACATTCAAGATATCTGAAAAGTCCAACGGTAGAATCATTGAAAAAGTGGCTAAAGTTTTTTTCAATAGGTCATTGAATTTTACACCCGACCCGCCTGTTTACACCGATTCAAAGATTTTGATTCTATGCTGTAAGAGTCATGCTTCGAAATAGCAGACTTTCATTTTTAGCTTAGTGATTTCCAGTGATTTTAGCATTCTCCGTAATTTCTTGAACTTAGTCTAATGACTCAATGAACAGTCAACTGAAATCATGTGAGCACCATGTGATTTCTTTTATTTAATTACAACTAGTTGTTAACATAGTTAACGCGAGTGCAGCTCAGAGTTTTTGCAAAGCGATTGACTGCAAGTCCTTTGTGAAACCAATCCAGAGTTGGAAACGAAGAGAAAAAGACAACTTCTTGATAATTACGAGACGGCTTAGCGTGAATAGAACATTGATCATACTCAATCAAATATTGCTGTCAACCAAAGCATTAAATTGCAATTTTCAGTCATAAACAGTTAATTGTCATTCATGTTCAAAGTTCCTTTGGGCTTTACAGCTTTAAACTGCACTGGGTGGTGCGTCACATGATAGGCTCCTTTATTTGGCGAAAATCAACGCTGAATGTCACGCTCAATCCAATGCTGTTCTTTACACAGGAATTTCACTTGCTGCCAGACTGTCCTTCGGCCCTGAAACAGAAGAAAAACTTGACCAACTTTCAGTGTGAAAGATCATATGTACGAAGTATTCTAGACAGTGTCATGGATCAGCATGTCAAAACATTTTGACACTCTTTGTAACCAAACCAACAATTGACTAAGGACAATTATGCCAAACATGGCATCAACATGGCATCAGGAATATTTCTAACAGCAAGATGTTTTGCATGTTATGACAAATTAATTGATGAAAATCAATTAAAATTCTGTTCTGTCGGATGCAAAGTTTTAATAGTCCAAGTTTTAATAGAGGATCTTATTTTGAAACCAGATATTAATCCAAACTGCCAGGAGTTTCTTGCTATTGTGCCGGACAATAAACTCATTGAACTGCACAATGTTTTACTCAATGAACTAAACTCACTGAACTTGTTGGGGAGATGAAGTGCTGACCCTATTGTTTTGACCGATTGTGATTCAGGTCTGTTGAAAGCGAATCGACGGTGGGGCTCACATTGTCATGCGCAACTTTGCTATTGTTTTCTTCTCCTGTTCTCAACCGTGAAGCTTATTTGCATATTACGTCAATGACATAAATCGCTACTACGCATGCGATCTGGAGCCTTTTTTGGGGGATTCCTCGAGGCTCACAACTTAGCCTATACATATCCCCAACAAGAACTGCAAATATGACCACAGCTGTATAGTTCCTTTTATTCATTCATACCGTCGTCTGTTTTGTTATGTTAATTTGAAATACAGCCATCTGAAAGGCAAACATGACCTTACCTTTTCTGTTGTGATCTAAATGTCGTATTTAGCCAAGTTTTAACCGTAAGGAACACAATGAACGACAGGAAATAATCCACACAGTTCGCCATCTAACATCTAAACATTGTACCAGGATCCATTGCCCTTGGCATGCGGCAAATAAGTAATATGAAGCTCTAGGCCTGCTTCCTTTCCTGTCCCAGAAACAAACCAAAAATGCTAAACTAATTCTGTGAATAGTTTAAACAACGGAGAGGATAAAAAGAAATCCTCTTATATTTGCACGTAAACAAAACGACTGATGCGATAATTACCTGAGTGAACGAAGTCTCTTCTTGCCTTAAAAGTTTTACCAGTTTCTCCAGGGCTTCCCTGGCATCAGTGGCGGTGGGTTGATCCACTGTTGAATCATGGTTGAATTCACTGATATGTGATTGAACTGGATTGAACTCAATTGAATTGAATTCAATGTGCCAGCCACATAGCCTGCCAGCCAGATCGCCCACGATTTGCCAATTTGTCGAGTTTATGTTGCCGCTACGCAGGCGCTTCGCTCTGCTCCGCTGCAAATATTATTGATGCGAAACAGGACCGTTTAGAAGGGATTAGGAGGGCAATTTGCCCCTAGCCCTCCATTTTGACTGCAATTTTTCCATTTTCCTACATTCGTCAACAATTTTAGCATCAACATTAACTGCAGGAAATATTCTGAATTGCGTTTTAAGCCAATCTAAAATCTAAATCGGAGGGCCCCTTGAAAATCATCCAAATTGGGTTTGTTTACACCAAATGGCCTAAATGAGAGGGCAGCCGATGTTGAGCTGGATATATTTGCTTGTGGCACTGCTTAGTTCTCTTACCATTGCATTGAAAATCATGGGCAGCATAATGGCAGGGGTGTTGGCTGGCTGACTTCGTGCAAAATTGCACGTAGTGGTGGGGTGGAATTCCCCATCGAGCTATCCTGGATTTAGCAACTTAAGCAAATCCTTGGAGGGTCACTAGCTTGCACTCTTGCCTTCTGTCTCGGGTTGTATAAGTTCTTGTCACGCAGAGCTTTCACTCTCTTTCTAGTCAGTCCAAATCCAAAAATTTAAACAGGGAGTAGGAGACTTTGGAAGGCCACTTGGGGGTATTTTGGGCAGAGAAATCATTCATTGTTTCGGAACCGCTTTGTTCTTATGTAAAAACTTCTTTTCATTTCAATAGGATTTTAAAATGTTAATTTTTCTTTTATTTGTCTGGGTTTTAGAAATACATTTTAATGCAAATTTTATGCTTAGAGTATAAATACTTGGCTGTCTAGATTTGTAAATACACTGATGAAGATTTTATAATCGAAACGTCTGACATAGAACAGTTGTGTTTCTCTTAATTTTATTTCTGTTTTATTTTGGTGATGGTTTGAGTTTGCTTGTATTTGTTTCCAATTGGAGAGGGTCAGAGATGAATGAAGACAGCCAAGTTGTAGGAAAGAAGCAGCTTTTCACTTTAGCAAGCAAAATCACACGCTACAGAAATCACTGGTTGTTCCTGAGTTTATGTCGCGCCTTTAATGTGATTCCTAATGGCCTAAAGTTGAAAAAGACTGCACAAATTGGTAAGCGATCTGATGTTTTTGTTTCACAATGGAATGACACTTTACTCTGTGCTGAAAACAACTTGACCGAGGTTTTAATGAAAGAATATGCCTCTTTATCTTCGGAATTTGAAGTTGAATTTTGGAATGGGACCTCTGTGTGGTTATCCAATGAAACAGATTATTCCAATGTGCTACGCAATTTTCGTGAGCTTGTTGGATACATAGGAAAAATTAATCAAGAACTCAGGGATCGAAGAGACAAAAAACTATCCAAGTTATGTGGCAATAGAAACTTCAAGAGTGAAGAGAATAGTCTGTTGGAGACCATTTCATTTTTCAAGGACGTAGCATCATTTTTGGACATTGGTGAAGATATGGAAAGTACAGGTCAGAGTGGTACCACTCGTAACGACGATCTTAATCTAGATGCAGTGCGAATACAATTACTGGAAGATAATTTTGAAAATCCACCCCCAAATTTATTGGAAAGATCAAGAAGGCAAGGTGCAGCCAGTGACCAAGAAGAAGTGAACGGGGACATTAATAATGTGTTTTCAGTTAACGAAGATGATAATGGTCGTATGATAGGACGTTTTGAAAATGATAAAGTAGTTAACCTTTCCAAACGCGCGCTAAGCGATGCAGAAATATCAGTTCTATCCAAAGGTCTTAAATTTGTTAGTACACCAAAAGAGGTAGACTTTTCACAAATCAAAATTGACCTGGAAAATTTCGGCAGAAGATTAAGACTTAAGTGGTATTTTAGAGATAGCGAAGATTTTTCAGAAGTTCCTGTTTTTAGGCCCCGTAGTAAATTCAACCCTAGACACAAAGATGTAGCTATAGAGGTTTACCTGTCTAAATTGGAGGACGAACTAATGAAGTTATCGGTAGATGGTAAAAACTTCAGTAACCTTACGAAGGAAGAACTTTCGGCTTTAAATAGTCTTAAGTCGGACCGAACGATCGTTATCAAGGAGGCAGACAAGGGTTCTGGGGTTGTTGTGTGGGATCGGGAAGATTACGTCAAAGAGGCAGAAAGCCAATTGGGGGACGCTGCAGTATACTCCAAACTTGATAATGATCCTTCGGACCATCTTCACAGTGTGGTCAATCAAGCTGTGAGTAGGGTTAGAGAGCGAGGGGACATTGACGATAAAACATTAGAATATCTGATGGTCAATAATCCCAAGCTTGGAAGGTTTTACCTACTGCCGAAGATTCACAAAAGGTTGAATAGTGTTCCCGGAAGGCCTGTCATTTCTAACTCTGGCTTCTATACAGAGAACATTTCGGAATTTTTGGATTACCATTTACAACCTCTTGCTAAAAGTGTCCGCTCATACATCAAAGACACAAACCACTTTTTGCAAAAAATTGCGTCATTAGACAGGCTTCCAGAGGATACTATTCTTTGCACTATTGATGTCGTTGGGCTTTACCCAAGTATACCACATGACGAGGGATTGAAGGCTTTGCGTGACGTTTTAAACTCTAGGAACGATCAGTCTGTTTCTACGGAATCTCTTGTTGAACTTGCAGATGTAGTACTTAAGAATAACTTTTTTGAGTTTAATGGGGCGTTTTACCATCAGCTGAGGGGCACAGCAATAGGCACCAAATGTGCGCCATCATACGCGATTTTGTTCTTAGCAGATCTGGAGGAAAAACTTCTTAGGGGTTCCAGCTGCAAGCCGTGGCTGTGGTGGCACTACATCGATGACGTTTTCCTAATTTGGACCCATGGTGAAGAGAAGCTTTCCGAATTTGTAGAATACCTCAACACTGCACACCATTCCATAAAATTTACAGCTGAATGGTCCAAGGAGAGCGTCAACTTTCTTGACACTAAAGTCATTAAAAAAGGTTACAAGTTGGTGACAGATCTCTACACGAAACAGACTGATACACATCAGCTCCTGCACCGTTCTTCTTGTCATCCTTATCACACCAAAAAGGGCATCCCATACGGACAGGCCCTTCGCATAAGGCGTATTTGTTCCGAAGATTCATTTTTTGACGAACGGATGGGTGATTTAAAATCGTGGCTAATTGGGAGGGGGTATCATGAAGGGGAAATCGACATTCAGTTAGACAAGGTCAGACAATTGGATAGGGAAATCCTGTTAAATGGGATCTCCAAGCAGAAGGATGACACGAGGATACCGTTGGTTCTAACTTACCATCCGGCACTTCAAGGGGTCAGCAATATTTTGCGAAAATGCGCTAATATTCTCCTCGTTGACGACGAACATCGCAAGCAATTTGGCGGAAAGGTTTTCGTTTCATTTAGGAGGGCTAAAAACCTTAAAGACACTTTGGTTCGCGCTAAGTTGCAAACTCAAGATCAGGAGTTGGTGCCAAAAGGAACTTTTAAATGCAGTGGTAAGAGATGTCAAATTTGCCCTATTATTCAAGAGGGCTGCAGTTTTTCTAATGCGAATGATTCGCGATCTTTCAAGAATTTTTCAGGGGCTTACGATTGCAATTCTACAAACGTAGTTTATATGTTGCAATGTACATGTTGCAACAAAAAGTATGTTGGCAGCACTAAAACAAAATTTCGTCAAAGATTTAACGTGTACAAATCATACTTTGGACTTACAAACAGAAGCGTAATGCTGGTACTCTTAATACGGGAAAGGCGGTCCCTCAGGCAAGCTTGTTCTCTCATTTTTTCGAGGAAGGCCACCATGGTGAATTTTCGGTCGTTATTCGCCTCATTGATGGAGCACAGGATGTGTACTCCCTTCGCAGGAAGGAGCTTTTTTGGCAATACAAATTGGGTTTGTTTACACCAAATGGCCTAAATGAGAGGGCAGCCGATGTTGAGCTGGATATATTTGCTTGTGGCACTGCTTAGTTCTCTTACCATTGCATTGAAAATCATGGGCAGCATAATGGCAGGGGTGTTGGCTGGCTGACTTCGTGCAAAATTGCACGTAGTGGTGGGGTGGAATTCCCCATCGAGCTATCCTGGATTTAGCAACTTAAGCAAATCCTTGGAGGGTCACTAGCTTGCACTCTTGCCTTCTGTCTCGGGTTGTATAAGTTCTTGTCACGCAGAGCTTTCACTCTCTTTCTAGTCAGTCCAAATCCAAAAATTTAAACAGGGAGTAGGAGACTTTGGAAGGCCACTTGGGGGTATTTTGGGCAGAGAAATCATTCATTGTTTCGGAACCGCTTTGTTCTTATGTAAAAACTTCTTTTCATTTCAATAGGATTTTAAAATGTTAATTTTTCTTTTATTTGTCTGGGTTTTAGAAATACATTTTAATGCAAATTTTATGTTTAGAGTATAAATACTTGGCTGTCTAGATTTGTAAATACACTGATGAAGATTTTATAATCGAAACGTCTGACATAGAACAGTTGTGTTTCTCTTAATAATAATAATAATGATAATAATAATAATAATCAATTTATTTAAAGTTGGCTCTAACATAACTATGTACAGTAAATATTAAAAACAATACTATACAAGCTAATCCAAGCCAACTGCTAAAGCTAATACATCAAATGAATATGTGTACATGATTAAATAAAGAAGATATAAAATACAAGGTATATAATTTCAAAGCAGAATTAAAAATGTAATATCATAAAAATCCGAGCAGTTTAAAATTTAAAATTCTGGCTCTGGTGTGTCATGGTATCACAAAAATCCAAGTTGTGGTATGAAAGTCCTACATAATCTGCATGTGCAGTCAGTGCCATTCCAGCTTTTAATTTCATTCTTAAACTCATTGATAGATTGAGCATTCCTTATGTGCTGAGGTAGAGATAGCCACAGGCGCTGCCCTCTATATTTGATGGTTTCAGATCCGTAACTTGTTGTTCTTACCATTGGTAGCAAAAATTCATTATTGTTTCTCAGATTATAAGTAACAGTACGCTCACAGAAGATCTCCCTCATGAAAGGGGGGTTTATGTTTTCCTTAGTTTTGAACATTTCAATCAAAAGAGTTTGCAGGTTCTTAGAATGAATACTAACCGAGTCATCCTTTCCTAGCAGGGTGTTAAAGCTAGATTCATAATCCTTGTAAGCGATTCTCAGGGCCCTTTCATGTATTCTATTAATCTTATTATTCAGGTGCCTACTGTGAAACATCCAGACTAATGGACAATACTGAAATTGGCTAATTACAAAGGCTCTCATTAATATTCTTAGTTTATTAGAGTCCATGTATCCAGATATGCGAGCGAGGGCGAAAAGTTTGTTACCAGCCTTCTTACACAACTTACTGATATGTGTCTCAAAAGTTAGTCTTTTGTCAATCACAACGCCAAGTAACTTTTCATCTTCCGTATTTCCTATAACAGAGTCTCCTACATTAACTGTGATATGCTGATTAGAATTTCTGCCAAGTATGAGTAAATGACATTTATCTGTGTTCAGTTTCATAAAGTTGTTAGCGAACCATTGGATAATAATGCTTGAATCATTCTCCAACCTTGCAATTACACTATCAAGATTATCATCACATGCATATATGGTAGTATCATCCGCGTAATTGCATATATCTGTATCCTGTATGGAGAGCAACAAGTCATTTATGTAGATGTTAAAGAACAGGGGACCAAGAACCGAGCCTTGTGGAACACCAAGAGAAAGTTGTTTGTAGGTACTAAATGACCCATTGATCTTAACTCTCTGGCGCCTATTTTCTAAGAAGCTGTTAACGAGACGCAGTGCTTCACGGCTGAATCCATAAGCATCTAATTTTGCTAAAAGGAGGTCGTGTTTAATACAATCGAATGCTTTGGATAAGTCCATCAGGATTGCGCCAACATTCTCTCTATTGTCTAAGCTTGTTTTCCACTTTTCAAGCATTCGAACCAATGCGTGCTGCGCATTATACCCTTTACGAAAACCGCAAAGAAGTGACGATAAATAAGGTCCCATATAACTAATAATCTGTTTATCCAAAAGTCTCTCAAAAACCTTAGAAACAGTTGGCAAAACGCTCACGGGTCTGTAATTTTTCTTCCTGGTTTTCTCCTCCGTTTTATGAAGGGAAGTGACATCCGCTAGTTTCAATAAGTCTGGAAACAAACCATTTTGTACACAATCGTTGAAAATAAGCTGCAACGATTCGGAGCAAATTTCAGAGCTGCTTTTCAGAACTTTTGCAGGTATATTTTTAAAGGTTGTTGCCTTTTTAGGATTAAGTCTCCCAATTTCAGTATGCATCTGTTCCAACGAAACCTTTTGGAATTTGAAGAAATTATCGTTTTGAGCAAAACTACGGATCTTCCTTATGCTTGGGTGGTTGGAATACTTGATTATAGCCCTATCTATAGGATCTGAGACACCTTCTGTACTTGAAATAACCTCACTGTTCTCCGTAAGACCTAATGAGTCAGTAATAGATACAAAATAATCATTCAGGGTTTCAGCAACTTCCTTATCATTGGAGATTATCGTGTCATTCTCATTAAGGGTAATTTTTGAATTAGATCGACCTTTATCGGAAAGGATAGGTTTCACAGTTTTCCAAAACCTTTTATTGTCAGTAACATCAGAAATATTCAAATTTTTGTAAAAATTCCTTTTCTCCTTTCTGAATAATTTAACACACAAGTTACGCTGCCGGCGAAACGCTTCCCAGTGTTCAGCAGTGCGGCTTTTATCATATCTATTTTTTCAATCGAGAACGCAACATAATAAAACAGTTAAAACAGTTTTTGGCTATTTTTGAAAATGTAGCATTTTCAGAACAGCTAAAAAGTCTATATGGCTACTTCACATCTTCCATGAGGAGGGAAATGAAGGTCTAAGAAAAGAAGGAATTACCATATCTAATAAACTTGCCTTTAGGAGGGTAGTCATAACTGGAACTGACCAAGAAAGTACTGAAACAGTAGCTAAGCTCTTTAGCTACATGCTTATGTCTTGTTTATGCTCATAGCAAGAAGATAAAATCGTCCGCCTAGAATCGACCATCAGTGAACAGGAAGAACGAATCACCGTTCTTGAGGCTCAAAACGCGGTCTTCGAAAGTCACGTCAACCAATTGCTCTCTGCACATGAAGAACAAGAGCAGTATTCCAGAAGGTTGTGTTTACGGATAGACGGAATGGAGGTACCCAAAAAAGGCCAGAATGAAACAAGCGAGCATTGCCTAGAGAAGGTCAAGAAAATCATTGAGGAAATTGATGTGGATGTTCCAGACGCCGTGATTGACCGTGCCCACCGCATAGGGCCCACGAAGAAAAAGGATGGCAAAACAACGCAGCAAATAATTGTTCGGTTCACGACATGGCGACATAGAACCGCTGTTTATAGAGCTCGCAAAAATGCCTCTGAAGCCAAAATCCGTCTTGATCTTACGAAACATCGGTTGAACTTGCTAATTTTAGCAAACGAATTACTGAAGCAGCACAAGGACTGGTATGCTTTTGCCGATGTAAACTGCAGAACCAGGGTGAAAATTGGAGAAAAATATAGCTTCTTCGAATCAAAAGAAGAGTTAGAAAAACTGATCAGTGAAGCCAGTAAAGCACAGTAACTATTTCCGTGTTCTTTTCTGATGAAAAGGTTGTATGTATTTTGTATTCTATTAATTCTTGAGGTATCTATTGGACTGGTTGCCACGTTAGTTTTTGCGAAATCGCAAAATTCATCATGAGATCACTGAAATAATTTTATTAGCGGATGGTTTCAAATGGCGTCCGGTATGAGCCAGTTCTGTTCGAGATTAGTTAATTGTTGTTTATTGAACCTTGTTCCTTTTGGTTCGCGTGCCGGAGACCTTTCCGTGAGACCTCACACAGGCAGCGAAAATTTTTTCTTTTTACATTTCCACCTTGTGCTTGGTTCTCGCTCGATGCGGTCTCGTTTGTGCGTTGCGCCGCGTGCGATGGGGTTTGGGGTGGGTCTGGCATTGCCTTGCTTGTGGTGCTTGATTTTTTTGTTTGGTGTGAGTCAACGGCGGCGCTCGGGGGTCGTTGTTGGCTCTTTCCGGATGATGGTGGGGCACTGCGGTGTGGTGGGGTCGGATTGGCTTGGCTTTGTCGTGCTTGGTGCGTCGCGCGGATGGGATCGTGTCGGGCGTGAATTACGCTCTCACTTTTAGTCGCTTCGCTGCGAGGAGGTCTCTTGCGCGCGGCAAAGGTGACAAGTTCAGTTGTGTTTACGGTTGCTTTTATTCAGCTAAAATAATATATTTTTGGACATGTCTCCAATGCATTGCATCTCAAAATTATTAAAAAAGCATTTTAAAAATTAAAGGTCACTATCAAAATGCTGGCCCCTTTGTTTTTCAAAAAGTTACCCCTGATGCCGTTGACAAAGAGATTAGCAATTTAAATCCTAAGAAAGCTACAACACACAAAAATATCCCTCCTAAAATTCTTAAATCTAATTCTGATTTGTGCGTGGAGCCTTTAACACAAATCTTTAACGATTGTGTTGACAATTCGACTTTTCCTGATGAGCTGAAGTGCGCGGATGTCACATCTCTTCCCAAGAATGGACCAACCAATACCAGGACTAACTTTAGGCCAATTAGCGTTCTGCCAACGGTCTCAAAGCTGTTTGAAAGAATAATGGACAAGCAGATAGTTGCTTTTATTACGCCTTTTTTATCTTCACTTCTCTGTGGTTTTCGACAAGGTTACAGTGCTCAACATGCTCTCGTAAGGCTTTTAGAAAAATTCAAGATAAGCCTCGATAAAGGTGGTAAAGCAGGGGCAGTATTGATGGATCTCTCCAAGGCATTTGATTGTATTAGACATGATCTCTTGATTGCAAAATTGCATGCCTATGGCTTTTCTTATGAAGCATTAAAACTCATTAATGATTACCTCACAAACAGACAACAGAGAGTCAAGGTAAATGGTTCCTTCAGTTCTTGGAAAGAACTAACACGAGGTGTCCCTCAGGGGTCAGTCTTAGGCCCACTGTTGTTTAACATATACATCAATGATCTCTTACTTTTCATTCAAAGCTCAGATATCTGTAATTATGCAGATGATACCACAATCTATGCTTGCGACAAGAACCTGGAAAACATAACTCATAAGCTTGAAAATGACTGCAATGTAGCATTAGAATGGTTTGCCAACAACTTTATGAAATTAAATGCAGATAAATGTCATCTTTTGGTCATTGGGAAGAGATGTGATGATCCAGTTGCTGTTAAAATTGGAAGCGCCGAAATCGTTAATAGCTCTGAAGAGAAATTACTTGGAGTTCATATTGATAGTAAGCTCTCCTTTGACCATCACGTCTCGAAACTTTGCCAAAGAGCCAGTAATAAACTTTATGCACTTGCCCGCATATCCCCGTATATGGATCATAACAAACTAAGAATCTTGATGAGGGCATTTATTACCAGTCAATTTCAATACTGCCCTTTAGTTTGGATGTTCCACAACAGGCAGCTGAACCAAAAAATCAACAAAATACAGGAAAGGGCATTGAGAATAACATATAAGAACACCGAATCGACTTTTAGTGACCTATTACAGCGGGACTGTGCAGTCACTATTCATACAAAGAACTTGCAAATACTTATGACTGAAATGTACAAAACTAGAAATGACCTAAATCCCTCATTTATGCAGGAAATTTTCTGTGAAAATATTACTCACTACAACTTGCGTAACAATAACGAATTCATTCAACCAAGAGTGAGATCAGAGATCAGACTCTGAAGAGATATTACTTGGAGTTCATATTGATAGTAAGCTCTCCTTTGACCATCACCAAGAGTGTTTTCCAGGTTGACTTTACTTACCTAGAAAATAGTGACTTTGATGTGAACAACAAGTTTGATAGATTTTTGAAAGATCTTAATACTTTGACAAATAAGCATGCTCTAATTAAAAGGCGGAGTAGAAAGGAAATGAAACTCAAGGATAAACCGTGGATAAATAAAAGAATACTGTAGATGATGAGTATTCGGGACCGAATTTTGCTGAAACTAAAAAAGCAGCAGACCCCTGATGACCTCAAGTTGTATAAGAAGTTTAGAAACCGTGTATCCAATGAATTAAAAGAAAGTAAAGCAAGGTATTTTCATAATTATTTTTCTATCAATAGTCAAAATATGAAAAAAATGTGGTCAGGTATCAAGACAATAATTTCTCATAAGTCTTCCACTGCTTCTTCAATCAACAAAATCAGAGGTAAAGATGGAAACTTAACTACAGACCCCTCTAAAATGTCTAACATTTTTAATGACTTTTATGTCAATGTTGCTGATGGTATAACAAAGACAATTCCGCTAACTCCAAAATCTCCTCTTGAATACTTATCTAACAGAACCTGTAATTCACTTTTCCTTTCTCCAGTTACTTTGTTAGAAGTTAATGATCTCATCAATATTTTAAATCCTTCCAAATCTGTAGGCCCTAATAGTATACCAATAAAATTACTTAAAATTATTGGACACTCTGTTTCACCACTCCTTGCTCTTCTTGTGAATCAGTCTTTTCAGTCTGGAATTTTCCCTGATAAACTCAAAATTGCCAAGGTTATTTCTCTTTTCAAAAAAGGAAATCCTGAGCTACCTTCAAATTACCGGCCTATTTCTCTTCTACCTACTTTCAGCAAAATATTTGAGAAGCTAATGTATAGACGACTTTATAGATTTCTTGAAATCCATAACATTCTTTATTCCTTACAATTTGGCTTTCAAGAAAACCACTCAATTGATCATGCCCTTGTGAGTCTAACAGAAGCTATCAGAAATACACTTGACAATAAAAGATTTGGTTGTGGTATTTTCATTGATTTACAAAAGGCTTTTGATACAGTTAATCATAAAATTTTGCTATCAAAATTGGAACATTATGGTATACGTGGATGTGCCCTTCAGTGGTTTAGATCATATCTATCTGATAGAAAGCAATATGCATCTGTTAATGGAAGTAACTCTGACTTACTTTCAATTACTTGTGGTGTACCACAAGGTTCTGTACTAGGTCCATTACTTTTCCTTATCTATATCAATGATCTACCAAATGCTTCTAAGAGACTTACTTTTTATCTCTTTGCTGATGACACAAACATCTACTATGAATCTAAAGATTTAACCAACTTGACGAAGATTGTCAACAAAGAGCTGAGATTAGTAAAGAAATGGCTTGATGCTAATAAACTATCATTAAACATTGATAAGACTAACTACATCATCTTTCATTCTTCATCTTCTAATGTTCCTTCTGGTTCTGATATCAAAATAGGAAAGAAACAGATTAAAAGAGTAAAGTTTGTTAAGTTTTTAGGTATCCTCCTAGATGAGCATCTCTGCTGGAAATATCATCTTAGTGAACTCTCTAAAAAATTAGCTAGAACATGTGGAATGTTTTTCAAGATTAGGAACTTACTTCCATTAGATGTGTTAGTTTGCTTGTACAATGCTTTGTTTCTGTCCTTCCTACAATATGGTCTGATTGTTTGGGGTCAAACATATGCATCATACATTGATCCAATTTTCAAATTACAAAAGAAAGCTGTCAGAGCCATCTCATTTCAGTCTAGTATGTCTCCTTCTCTTCCAATCTTCAATGACCTTAAACTGTTGAAACTTTCTGAGCTTTTTGAACTCCGACTCTTAACCTTTGTTTTTGATTCTGTTAATAAATCTTCACCTACTTGCTTTCATGACTTTTTCCTACTTAATTCATCTGTTCATCAGTATTCCACAAGACAGGCCAGTCAAGGTGACCTATATATGTTTCGAAAAAACAGTCTTCAATATGGTCTAAAATCTATTAGATATCTTGGTGCTAAACTCTGGAATGCATTAAGTGTGGAACTCAGAAATGCCTCATCAAAAATATTGTTCAAAACAAAACTGAAAAATTATTTATTGAGCAAAGTCGACCGGTAAATCTTAATCTGTGCTACTTTGCAACTTAGGTACTGAAGATGAAAACTATTTAAACTTGAATGAATTTACCTGACTATATATTAGAACAGGGGGGGCTCTCTCCTCGATTAGTTTACCTATTGATATTCCTTTAAGTAATTCCCTACATACAATTTATTATTTAGCTTCTCTTCGTATTTGTATATTGTATTTAGTTTTCTGTAACATTGTATTAATTTTTTCGTAAAATTAGGTATTCAAATCATGTAGTTTAGTTATTTGTATGTACTGTAGAATTGTAAATTGTATGTAGAGAATTTGAATTATATGAAACTGAACTGAACTGAACTGATCAGTCAACAACGGCTCTGAAAGCGTCAGATTTAAAGGTCCGCAGCTATGGCAAACGTTACCACCAACGATACGCGATTCAGAATCCCTTTATCAGTTTAAAACAAAGATAAAGAATTGGTACGGAGAAAATTGTTCATGCAGGTTATGCCGCACATTTGTTCCCAACCTTGGCTTTTTGTAATGCACATTTTTAGATATTTGTTTTTATACTGTTTGATATTGACAATTTGTAAATATTTTATCCACCAGCTTTATGTAATGTTTGTATTATAATATTTTTAGGTTGGAATTAATTAGCTAACTACTTTTAGCTATTTTTACTATTGTCCAACGGTTTAGAAATTGATAATAATAAAAACAAGATTGCACTGTCCCAATGGAAAACTTCATGAGAGCCTTGAAAATGCTCCCTTTTATTCAATTCCCATGAAAGGGCACACAATTTTATTACTTTATTGTCAAAATTTGATCGAATTTCAATGAAAATCTTAAAGCCAATTAAAGGAAGAGATAACTCTACATGCATTTAGCTACAAAACCTGCCCCTATGCATTACCAGTGTCATACACTCTTTTTTCGCAACATGTTTGTTCGTCTGTTTTTCTTTGATCTTTTTTGTATTTATTCTAACACTTTTATGTATTCCGCTGCGTACAAACATTGTTTTCAATCTCGCGTATTTAGAGATTTCGTATCCCCTATGCGCTGTGCAAGGAAGCCTATTGTGAAGATATGCAGAAATACGAGTGACCAAGGAGACCAAAGCTCTGTTAAATGCCCATAGGTATTGACCAGTGGCGTGCAGGAATAGCTCTTTGCAAGTTCCGAATTATTTCTAAAGTTTGCTTTGATCTGTCATTCACAGGGGTTTTGTTCTCTTTGTGGCATTGCATTGCCTACCTGTACCTCTTCATCTGGTCATCCGTTGTAACACTCCCCTTGTCTGTCATGGTCACTGCACTGTTCTCCTACTTCTCTCCGCACAATACAGCTTGCTTTCAAGTAGATGAATTGCAGGATATTGTTCTTAATTTTACAAAAATATCCCTGTACTTTCAGGCCACCATTTGCTTTGCCCTGTCTTTTTTAGTCAACTTTCTGATCAACAATATGCGTGCTCTTATCAAATATCCTCGGCACCGGAAACGATGCATTTATTTACTGCAAAGTGTGCTACACTTGATACTAATCATAGAATACATTAGCGTTCTTCTCTATGGGAAAATATTTTCGCTACAAGCACTGCTAATGTTAGCAGGTGACATTGAATCAAATCCAGGCCCTCAAATTGACAATTGCTTGAAGTTTTTCCACTGGAATCTGAATAGCATTTGTGCAAGGAACAAGGTAAAAATATCATTTATTGAAGCGTATAATTCCCTTCACCGATTTGACGTTATAGAAGTTTCTGAGTCAATGCTAGACAGTTCTGTTAGCAATGTTGACATCTTCATTGAGGGTTTCAGTAGAGAAATTTATCGCAGTGATCACCCAAGCAACACTAAGCTCGGTGGGGTCTGTCTGTACTTTAGGGAGGGTTTACCAATAAGACGTGGGACAGATCTTGAACTGCTTCAAGAAATCATTGTTACCGAAATTACTGTTGCACGGAAGAAAATCTTTCTTGTAGCTGTTTACCGTAGCCCCAGTCAAAATAGTGAACAATTTGAAAACTTCATTGATAGACTGCAGACAACACTGGACCTGCTTCGTAGGGAAAAGCCATACGCATTGATTGCGACTGGAGATTTTAATTGCAGATCCACCCAGTGGTGGACAGAGGATCTGGAAAGCCCTGAAGGGATTGCTCTGGATGAATTAATTGAATCAAATAACTTATGCCAATTAATTGAGGAGCCAACTAACATCAGGGGAGAAGGCATGTCATGTATTTACCTCATTGTAACCGATCAACCAAATATGTTTGTTGAGCATGGCGTACACCCATCGCTGGATGAACACTGTCAGCATCAGATAATTTACGGAAAATTAAATATTACCATACCCTCTCCACCTCCATATAAACGAACAGTCTGGGATTACTCAAAGGCTGATACCAAAGCAATAAGAGATGAAATTCATGAGATTGACTGGGTTTCTCGTTTTTCTGCCCTCAGTTTGGACGAAATGACGGAGTGTTTCACTCAAACTTTTGTATCCATTGTCACTAAAAATATACCAAATAAAGTCGTCAAAATTGACGACAAGGATCCACCGTGGATAACTCCTGGTCTTAAATCAGCAATCAAACGTAAACACCGAGTGTACAAAAGATTTGTACAACGTGGGAGGAAACAGGAGGATTGGATGTTAGTTAAAAATGTCCGGAATGAAACTTCAAAATTAATTATTAGTGCCAAGGAAGATTACTATACGAGTCTAGGCAGAAAGTTGGCTTATCCGGGTCAGGGAGTCAAAGCGTACTGGTCGGCTCTAAACAGGTTGATAAACAAAAAGAAAGTAGTTAATATTCCGCCTTTATTGGAGAACGGAATATTTGTGACTAATGAACAGGCGAAAGCTAATGTTTTCAATGATTTTTTTGTTGAACAATGCTGCTCTTTAGCAACTGGGAGTACCCTTCCAGATTTTCTACCCCGCTCTAACAAAATGCTACAAAACATTGCTATCGATAGGGATAAGGTTCTTAAGTTGATACGTAACCTAAATACTAATAAAGCTCATGGATGTGATGATATCTCAGCATCAATGCTAAAAATTTGTGATTGCTCCATTGTGGAGCCCTTGTGCCTTGTCTTTGAAAAATGCCTTGAAACAGGTAAATACCCTTCAATATGGAAAAAAGCAAATATAGTTCCTGTGCATAAAAAGGGTAGTCGACAATGCAAAAAGAACTATCGACCAATTTCTTTGCTTCCATTATTTGGAAAAATGTTTGAAAAATTGATCTGTGATTATATCTATAAGCACTTATGTGAAAATGGTTTGTTGACACAACATCAATCGGGTTTCCGTCCAGGTGGTTCGACAGTCAACCAACTGTTGGCAATAAGTCATAAAATTTACTGCGCCTTTGACGATGTTCCAAGTAAAGAAACTAGGGCTGTATTTCTTGTTCTATCTAAGGCCTTTGACAGAGTTTGGCACAAGGGCCTACTGTATAAACTTGAGTGCAGTGGGATATCTGGAAAACTCCTTGCACTAATTCGCGATTTTCTTGCAAACCGTGAACAATGTGTCCTGTTAAATGGGAAAGACTCTGAATGGGCAACAATATCTGCTGGAGTACCTCAAGGCTCTGTTTTAGGCCCCTTGTTTTTTCTTGTCTATATAAATGACCTTGTTGATGACTTGAAGAGTGATGTTAAGATTTTTGCCGATGACACATCTCTATTTTCTGTTGTAAGTGATGTAGCTAGAACTGCTGAAGAGCTTAACAGTGATTTGGAGATAGTTAATTTGTGGGCATGGCAATGGAAAATGCAGTTTAATGCTGACAAGACTGTCGAACTTATCTTCTCCACAAAAAGAGTTAAGCCCCTTCATCCCCCTCTACTGTTAGGAAACGATGTGGTTACAGAAACCGCTGAGCATAAGCACCTTGGCATGGTTCTTGATTCCAAACTGGATTTCCAGAGCCATATCAAGGAAGCCATTTTAAAGGCAATACGAGGAATTGGACTAATGCGACACATTTCTATTTACGTTTCTAGGGACGTTCTTAATCAAATGTACATGCTTTACGTTAGACCTCACTTAGATTATGGTGACATTGTCTACCACAGGCATGACCCTGAGATGCTCCAAAGCTTCACGCGTAAGTTAGAACAAACTCAATATTTGGCTGCCTTGGCGGTGACCGGTGCATGGAGAGGTACAAATAGGCAAAGGCTGTATGAGGAACTGGGTTGGGAAAGTCTTTATCAGAGGAGATGGTATAGACGCTTATGTCATGTTTTCAAGTTAAAGAACTCACACCATCCTGAGTATTTGTATGCAGAAATTCCACCCGAGCGTCAAGTCATGTATAATCTCAGAAGTGCGCGTCTGTACGAGCAAACCATAGGTAGAACTGTCTGGTTTTCAAACACCTACTTCCAGAATATTTTTTTTGAATGGAACTCGCTCACCCTTGATATAAGAAATTCTACATCAGTTGCTGAGTTCAAGCGTAAATTGCTCGGAATCATAAGACCTACTCAAAAGCCTACTTATAACATACACGATATAGTAGGTATTAGACTTCTGACTAAGCTTCGTTTGAATTTTAGTGCTTTAAATGAGCACAAGTTTAGGCATAATTTTGAATGTCTGGACCCTATCTGTGCTTGTGGCACTGGTAAAGAAGATAACGAGCACTTTCTCCTGCATTGGCCTCTCTTTGAATTGCAGCGTAGAGATCTCCTTGGTCAGCTCGGGGACCTTCCTGGTATTGATATTGTGAGTTTGGATAGTGAGACTATTTGCGAATTACTCCTATTCGGTAGCCCAAACTTAAATGTGATTGTGAACAGAATAATTCTGGAAGCGACCATTTCCTTTATCAAATCAACACAGCGACTAGGCTAGAAATAAAATCATCGAATCACAGCGCACCCCACAGACTGATTTCCACTCAGTAGAGTTTTCTGAATGGACTTATTTTTAAGGCCAATCTTTGGTCGGCTGGGTTTTCCGAGTGGGCGGAATTTTAAACAGTAAAAGGTTGCTCAGCTGTAACTGTCTATTCATTTCTGAGCGACATTTTCTCTCGCAATCAATAGAAATTCCGCCCGTTGCGTTCGGGGAATTCCGCTGTCTGGAGGGCCGCCTTTCCTAATCCGCCTTACCAGGTGAGTCAGAGATACATTTCTTTGACGCACCTGGTACTCCAAATTTTTTGTAGTGTATATTTTTTTTTGTTATACTAGATTTATTGTTGTATTTAATTTTTGTAATATGTCGTTCGTAGTGGGAACTCGATGACCTTGTGTCCTTTCTCGCTGCGAACGACATAATTCTTTCTTTTTGCGTATTCTAGTTTAACTGTTGTTGTTGTTGTATATTTTTGATATTTTAGGATGATATAAAAAAAAAATTTGCAGTCAGGAAGCTGAAACGCCTTCCAAGTCCCTATTTGAGCAAATGCATTCCAAGACTTTTTGTAGGCATTGAATTTGTGATCTAGTTGGTGAAGGATTTTTGAGTAGCCCTTTCTTGTATTTCTACAACAAATTGTTGTTTTCTGAATGAAGCCCATTCTTTATTTCAGCTTCTGTAACTTTGAATGAGTCGTCAATCACAGCAACTGAGGGTCAAAATGTCATTATTTCTTGCCCAGCTAAGGGTTGCCAGACATCGAATATCACGTGGAAGAAGAATGGAGTTAGCATTGGAAAGCAGGGAGCTAAGCTGCAGTTGCTGTCTGTTACAAGAACTGATGCTGGGGAATATTCTTGCCATACTACTTTCTGGAACGATACTGATAAATCTGCACGGATGTCATTGATCGTTAATTGTAGGTATTAAGCGAGATTCATCAAATAATTTGCTTTGTCAAAATGCACTTTTAGCATCCATTTTGGAGAACATTTTTGACCCACCAAATTTGGCAAAGGTGTAGCTCACAGAAAGCAAGAGGTGGACTTCTCTCAAAATGTTTTCATTTAACTTAGTCAGATCAACGTATATGCGTACATCACCGCTCGGTTTCGGAACAACAACCATAGGTGCACACCATTGAGTTGGTTCGCGGACTGGAAAATTACGCCTATCTCAAGCATTCTGTCTACCTCTGCCTTTGTTTTCCCCGGAAATGGTAATGTTACTTTTCTAGGTAAAGTTAAAGCAAAGGGAGTAGGCTCATGTATCAACTGTATTCTGTATTCGCCCTCTAGTTCCCCAAGACTCTTAAACAGAGAAGGGTAACTTTTGATAATATTGGTTGTATACTTTTCATCAGCCTTGTTGGCATTTGTTGATACTGTTTCAACTTTTTGAATTAAATTCAATTTAGAACTAGCCATTCTTCCTAACCAAGGTGTCTGAAGACCTTCTATAACATAAAATTCTTCTAGTAGACACCGGCTGTTTCCACTTAATTTTCCCACAAATTTTCCTGAGCATTTGATTGTGTAATTACTTGGGCCTAAAAATATTTTATTTGTTGGCTCCAGTTTTATACTTTCCTATTCAGCTAGCCTTTCAAACAGTGAAAGTGGAATAACAGAGACATCTGCCCCTGAATCCAGTTTAAAGGCATTGAGTCCGTATAAATACCGCTCTCATGACCAATATCGACTTCTTTTCAATCATGAAACAAAAGTTGTCATTTAATCCCTATTGAAATTAAACCAAAGAAGTTCCTCAGGATAATGCAAGGATTAAGAAATCTTTGGTCTCCACTGCTAATGACCTTAGCACCATTGTGCGGCAACAAAGGGCCGTCAGCGGTTTGTCAGCAAAATTTCAAGACAGCGTTAACGCTCAAGTATTTATATGGACTCAGTTCCTTTAAATTTCAGCTTATTTTGGTTCACGCAAACCTCTGCCTACCAAGGCAAATCATGAGTACCACTACTCTTCACTGTATCGATGTGTACTTCACCCAGATATAAATGGTCATCATCATCAGTGGAATAAATTGGAAAGATCTCACCTGAGACTTCATTGACTCGTTTGCTTCTGCAAGCCTTTTTCAGTGTCCCATTTTTCCACATGAATTGCATAGTGAAATTCGTGCCGGACAGTGAATTCTTTTATGAAGAGGACCAAAATATCTCTAGCATTTTCTTGCATCTGGCTTCGAAGAATTTTGTTCCCTCGGAGTTGCCCGAGTTTGTTTTTTTCCTCTCGACGACATTTGTTGATCTGGCCTCTGCTTTGCGTGTTTTGCATCTTTCAGCACGTCAATGTTAGGCCCTGTCAAAGCTTGACGGCTGATTAAACTTTGTTGTTTTCGGACAAGCTCCTCCTGGCGAACCAAATTAACTGCTTTTTCCAGGGTCAAATCTGCCTCAAGTTGAAGTTGATCTTATAAGGTTCTGTCCTTAGATTCCAACCAAGATTCTACCGCGAATTATTTCGTCGCGTAGATCATTGAAGTCACAGAATTCAGCACTCACCCTCGGTTTGTACACGCATATTGAAGCGAGCACGCTCAAATATCACGTTGTGTTTGATTATGAAGTGCTCCTCAAACTTTGTATTCATTGCGTTGAACTTTTCTTGTCATCTGCACTCATTCCAAATGATTGTAAAATATCATCCGCTTCATCTCCCATGGAATAGATAAACGTATTCACTTGACTTGCTTCGTCTTTCTTATTTAGCTCGGACACCAGTCTGAAGCGTTCAAATCTTCTGATCCACTTCGACCACTCTTCGGGTTTGAACGAGAACCTGTCTGGAGGTGTAACCTGGAATGTTGCCATTTTTATGAGCTCACAGCCATACTGCGCCTCTAAGTCATCGACCGTAGTCTTACCACCGCTCTTCCCCCGCTGTAGCATTCCAAGCTCACCACCAGAATGTAGCTTTGAGGCTCGTTATACTGGGTTATGCTCCTGTCACCATCTTGTGTTGGTTGAGAGGAGACACAGAAAATATGCCTGTGTTTCCAGCCAATAACCCTTTACTTGCCAAAGTGGCAAATTTGCAACAAATTATTTTGTCGGCTATCTTTCTGTTGCCTCTTTATGAGAAGCTGTATGATTCCTTTGTAAACGCCATATCAACGAACAGAACTCCGTTGTCAAGCAGTTCTGAAGTCTCTCAACGAGGAAGAGAAATAGACTGCAGTTGGTCGCACTTTCAGGTGAGTTGTTCTGACCTAAACTGGCCGTGGAGTATCTGTACATTTTAAACGTTCAGTTATTCATGCCTGATGAAAGTTTTGATTTTTATCACAATGAAATATGGCAATTTTAGTGGAACATGAGTTGTCATAAGGATTTGTAAAGTTTCGGCAAGAACGTCTTCCAGATTTAATTTTCGCATATTTGCAACTTTGGCAATAAGTGGCCTCAAATATTGGATTTAGGCCCAATGGTGTGTGAAGCAGTGTTAGCTATAAAAAATTATCTGGGCACAATCAGAGCATGTGTGAATGATGTTTATTGATAATTTGTTGTATTTAATGGGTACAAATATAATATTCTTCTTACTCACAATGCAACATTCAATCAATTAAGCTATTATAGACTGTTTCGACTTCAAAATAGTGTGAAAAGAAAGTCGCTTTCTGGTCTCAACAGCTCTTTCCAATTCATTATTTGCTGTTTCTTTGCAGGATAATGGTGTCAAACGTCTTGACCTAAATGATGCACTGGAATTTGTGATGAGTGGATATGATTCAGATGTGAGAGAATTTAGTTCAGATGAAGATGACGATGATAAGAATGGATGAGGACAGACTAAATGATAATGAACCAGAGATTGAGTCAGATGAGGAAAGATGTAGATACAAGAAGCAATACAGATACTGCTGATGGTGGAGAAGAAAATGCAAAGGAAGTGGTCAAATTACGAAGGTGGACAAGATCGAGGCCCGTTGTTGCTGGTGGAGACAAAGAGACATTCCAAAGTGCCAATCAGAGTTTCACTTTGTTGAGGAACAGGATACCCAAGACCTCAAATGGGCAGCGGAGCTTTTCGTATCGAGGAGTTACTGTTTGGAACCAATTAAGCCTTGAAATCAAAACTGCTCCTTCGCTAGCTGCTTTCAAAACGAAATTAAAATCTTTTTTGAAAGATCAAAGAGGTTGATGATCGAAATCTACTTCAGCCACATACTTTGACTTCTGAGTCCCCTTTCTTTTTGAAAATTTTCTTTTTCTTATATATTGGATTTTATGCCGATAATTATTCATGTAATTAAGTAAGTTAGGGTTTTAAAGCAGGGCACATTGTAAAACAGTAGATATCCATAGTTACTGAATGTATTTACCCTGTTGAAATAAATGAAAATGAATGAATGAATGAATGAATGAATGAATGAATGAAGACAAACTTCCACTGATTACTTCGAACTCCTTTGGAATGATGAAGTTACTTCAAGATGAAAGTCAACAATTGACAAAAAACTATCTAGACTGGACTTCTAAACACAATGAACCTCCCTAGATAGTATTGGATTTCTTTTATTAGCATCTCCACTTTTTCCACATGTTCTTTAATTCAGCTTAAGGGTGCAGCCATCCAGTTTTCTCTGGGTGGAGTTTATTCATGATTTAAAGTGGTCTACGCAAAGCTGGGTATACCATCCAGAACATAATTCTATAAAATGTCCACCCCAAGTTCTCATACCTTTCAACACCCCTGGGGTACTACCACCTAGCTCCTGAAATTTTCTTGATTGAATATTTTATGCTTGTAACAACTTTAAATTCCATTATGATGCTTTGTGTTACTGTTTTGTAAGATTTGTTAGCATCATTACTAGGAGATGGCTCCTCAAAAAGTTTTTGATTCAGTTGTATGTTGTAAGTTGTATGTTATTATACCATTATATGCCAAAGTTGCGGATATGCAACAAATTCAAAATCCTTCAATTTTTAGGGAAGATTGTGATTTCAAGGTTTACATTTCTACTTACATGCGAATAAACACGTTTTCAACAACAACTAACTTTTTGAACAGAATTATCACTATCTGGCAAGTGAAGAAGTATAAAACATGTTTACTCAACGAGCTTGTCTAAATCTATACCATACGTTGTTTACGAATACGCATGCATAAGCAGGGGCGGACACAAGCTTGGAGTTTGGGGAGGGTCACCATGAAGGAAACATGAGGTTCTCCGAAAAATTTTTCGCGGCCACGCCCCTCAGACTCTCGGAAAACATGGGAAAGGCCCCTTTTGCTTCATCTTAAATCATTGAGCTTATCACTTAAGCTTCATTTCTCCTGACATAGAAACTGGCATTTTTGTGCAAAACGTAACGGGCCATCAGTTGAGAAAGCAAGAGACCATGAAAAAATGCTTATCATAAGCACCGGTTGAGGAATGTCTATCGCGGAAATGAGCTCCACCACCATGGAAATGAAAATTTGGCATAAAAATTTAAGTTTTCTCAAATCCACGATTCAAAGTAATTTCAAGTTATGTGAAAATTCTATGAAATTTCCCATGGTAAGTTCCTCATTGGAGTAACCACTAAGTCATCAAAATTCTCTTGGCTTCATAAGTCACTTTCTAGAAGCTTCACTTGTATTCAAAAGTGTGCTCTCCCTCCAGTGATATCAAAGTGACTTAATCAACATTTTATAACTATCACAACAGAAGACATGAGTCGTTATCATCAGTCTTTATCAGAACGACAACAGCAAAGTTCACTGGAAGATCCTGAATCATTCCGATATATAGACAAAGTGAATGCAATAGATGATCTTCAATTCCCACCTCACGCAATGAAAAAAAATTTCGTTCAGAATTCAGATTGGTAAGTTCTGATATTATTCAAACCTTTGGATCTACAGTAAATTACTTCGCAGTACAAGTTACGCATATTATTCAAACCTTTGGATCAACAGTAAATTACTTCGTGAGTTAGTCATTCGGGCTTGCCGTTAGCCGAATCATCGCGCAGCTGTGCTATGATTATTTGTGGGTTGGTTTAGCGAGTAAAGTTTTGTGTCTCCGTGCTATCCGTAGTTTAATCAGAAACGTTGAATATTGAGCAAATAGACATGCTTTCTCATACACGCAAATCACAAAATCAACACATCATTTCACAGTAACAAAGCAGGTCTTTCTTCAGTGTCCTGGGCACGAGTCTGTTTTCTAAGGAGGCTTGATACAAGCGTCTTTTCCCAGTTCGTTGGTTATTCAACCTATGTTTTTATACTTTCCTTTGCATTTGAAAGTATTATGAATTCATTCAACAGCTGTTCCAGCCATTCAGTCACCTATACTACCAGCAGTAACTTTTGCACCAGTAAACACATCAATAACCATGACGTGTGCATTTAAAAGCAGACCAACATCACAGATCACATGGTCTCATGGCCCTGCAATCACTGGTGTCAAATCTCAGAATGTGACAGTACAGGGAGACTATTACATCACAACGGGAACATTCAATATAACGCGTACATCATTTGATATGGATAAGATGGACATCACTTGTACTGGCGACGCAAGAGTTGGACGCAATGCCAGTCAAACAACGACCCTGTCTGTCATTGGTAAGTGTTATTTTGATTATCCCTTGTAACAGCTACCGGGTGTGTGAAAATAAACTGTCCACTTTTGGCAATTCACGATAAATCGTGCACTGGACTGCTTTTGAAGATTTATGAACTGGTCTTTAGCAAATATCCTGAATTATGTCGTAGGATTTTCGCAAACCGATAACACCTTCGAACGATGTATAGGAAGTCGGAAACTTTCTGCAACTAACTCCCAAAATTCCCAAGGGACTCCACCCCATCCCTTTCAGTAGCAAAAATTTTACAATGCTCGGAAGACTACTTGATTATTTCTTTCAAATAATATCTAGCTTGCATTATTTGGAAAATCATAGTCTTTCTGTCGCCAAAAGTAGCTTTAATCTAGCCAAAAGAGAGCTTCCAGTCGATCTTAGACATGCATCAATAAAAAAGAAGGTGCTGCGCTCCCAAATAGCACCTTGGATGACACCTTTAATTAGAGAACTAATGATAAAAGGGGTGCTGACGAAGAAGATGCTGAAATATCTCCTGCAATGTGGTATTGACATAAATAGCTTCACAATCAAGTGACAAGAAGTATCCGCGAAGCAATAACATGACACTATCAGGGTGTAATAAAAGAGAATAAAGGTACAGTAAGAACCCGCAAAATAGAAACCAGTTTTTTCAAAACAGCCTGTTTAGTTTCTTATTAAAAGGGCATTTATCAAGGAAAGAGGCGGAATGGTTTCTTATAATGTGGTTAAGAAACCTTCAATGATTTCAAGTTAAATATCTTACAATTTCAAGTTAGATATACATACATGAGTATACTGTAAATACACTGCTGCACATCATAAACAGATTTTAAATTATCAAAAATGGAAGTTCACCGAATGTATATGCTGATGCAAGCTTCTGCATGAATATATGCATTTGAAAATGACCTCATCACAAACTGTTCAGGCATGATGAAGTATTTTATACATTTCGGATCTTCCTATAAGAAACATTGATAAAATCAGTCTGAGAAGTTTCTTATATGAGGGCACCATTTCTCAAAAAAATCAGCCTGAGGTTTCTTATAAAGTGGTTTCTATTTTGTGGGTTCTTACTGTAACCCAAAAAGGATTTGGAAAACTATCAACAAGGTGCTTGATAAGGACTCTGGCTCTACAGAGATTTCGAGCCTTGATGTGCAGGATAAAGTCCTAACGAGGCAACGCGACATTGCCCAAGCACTCAATCATCACTTTGTCACCGTAGCGTAGGCTTCAAACTTTCGAGCAAAATTGATTCGAGGCAAAATGATGACCCTGTTGGTTACTTTAAAAGCCAAACAAATGAAATAGCTTCCACACCAGTTGATGGTGCAACTGTCCTGAAGGCCTTCCCTTAAAAAGCCTAAAAAATGGAAAATCACTCAGACCTGATAAAGTCTCTACAATGCTTGTCAAAGATGCAGCGGACCTTATCTGCAAACCATTTGTGATGATCTATAATGCCTCCATGGAATCTGGAGTTTGCCCTGATTTTTGAAAATTAGCAAGGGTGCCCCCAATTTTCAAATCTGGCAACAAAAGTGATGCAAACAATTATTGGCCTATCTTAATCATTTCTGTTTTTGCAAGGATATTCGAAAAATTTTTTAAAGTTGCAAACTTTTTCAGAGGCAATTTCTGCAGCTCTTCTTTCTTCCAGAAATTCGGACTCTATGAGTAACTCTACTAGACGTGCCTTTACTCCAGCTGCCCGTTCACGAGCTGATCAATCAGATTTTCGCGACCACCTTGAGGTCTTTGAACTCGATGACGCTGAACTTGATGAATTTCGCGATTTTTTTGAGCCCTTTGAATTAAAGACTCAACGCACTCAACGCTTTTGTTATCATCTAAATTCTTAGGTTGAACCAAATAATCATGAATATTTGTTTTGAAATCAGCAACCTCCTTATCAACTGTTTCAAACCATCAAGTTTCAATATTATGTTGACCGCAGTTTAATAAACTGAGCCTATCTATTGCCCTAACGAAGGATATACGAAGGCACATTTGGTACAAACGTATAGGGGCAAACATCTCCTTCCTCTCCTAGACCCTTTGAGCCTCGTAGCAAAAGAGAGATTTTGGCGGGAAAACGTTCCGCATCAAATTTGTATTCGTCATTTCGTTCTCAGCTCCTTGGCTGAAACAAAACGAAACTGGTTTGCGACAAAATACTTTGTTTGTTTCTTTGTTTGTAATCTTGTTTTGATTCGATATTTTAATCTAGCTATACATATATATATATACATATACAACTAATCTAAATCGAAATTAATCTACTATATTACAAGTGAAAGGAAATAACTAAAAGGAAATAAATACTTACAAAGCTAAATACTAAGAACAATTTGGATTTGAATGGATAGAATTTACAGGGTATGATTATATTTACAAGCGTTGCATTTACAAGAAGGACCATCCCATTGTTTTATCACACGTTTGAAGCTCTTGAGATTGTCAGCTGATTTTATTTCATTTGGCAAACAGTTCCAGATCTGAGGTCCAATGGCTTTTAGACTCTTGGAACCGAAAGTCACTTGATTTGGTCGAAAATGATTTAAATTGTTCGGATTCCGTGAAGGATGCTTTGAAGTTCTTGAACTAAAAATACTTTGCTTAAAAGATGGATTTAAATTTTTGATTGTCTTGAATATTTCGATACAGAGGGTTCTCTGACGAGCGACTTGCATTGTGCACTTCTTTGACCTAATAAGAAGATCATCGTAGGAACTTTTATGATCATTGTACAAAAATCTTAGCGCGCGTTCCTGTATCCTTTCAATTTTTTGAAGCGATTTTGAAGACGAAAAGTACCAAACTAAAGGACAATAGTTGAAATTCGAATACACGAAACTTTGAACCAAAACTTCTTTTTCAGCAAAACCAATAAATGACTTAAGACGCTTAAGAACGTTCAGTTGTGCTGCAGCTTTTTTACAAAGGTTTGATATATGTGGGTCAAAGTTCAATTTGTAATCTAGTGTAACACCTAGGAGTTAAACAGTCTCTTCAGATTTGATAGAATGTCCTTGAAAGTCAAGATTTATGCCACAAGTATTTGTCTGGTCTTTTTTAACAAAATGTGCATGGAATTTGTTCGGGTTCGCAATCATTTCATTTTGTTCCAGCCATGACAAAGCGCTCTCTGCTTCATTTTCCAAAACCTTGACAAGATCTGGCAAGGACTTGGAAAAGAAAGCTAGCGTGTTTTCATCAGCATAATTATACATGGTTGCTTGTTTTATAAAAGAGAAAAGATCATTTATGTAGAAATTGAAAAGTATAGGACCTAAAACTGATCCCTGTGGTACTCCTGATACAATTTCTTGAAAAGAACTGTAGACGTTATTTATTCGGACACTCTGCTTCCGTTTTTTAAGGTAGGAATAGACAAGAACCAGGGCATTTTCATCAAAACCACATGCATGGACTTTAGCTATAATCAAGTCATGCGGGATGCAATCAAAAGCTTTTGACAGATCCATCAAAACGCACACTACAATAAAGTTGTTGTCAAGCTTAGATTTCCACTCTTCTATAAGTTTAATCAAAACATGTTGTGTACCGTAAGCTGTTCTATAAGCTGCAATGAAAACGGAGAGAGTCTTATCAAGGAAGGGGCTGAGCTGTTCCTTTAAAATTTTTTCAAAAATTTTGGAAAAAGTGTTGAGTATACTGACTGGACGATAATTTCTCTCCACAGTACGAATGGGTTCACCTTTGTCTAAAGGGCAAACTGCAGCTGTTTTTGCGTTCTGGGGAAATTTGAAATTTCGAATGCTGCAATTGATGGCGTTAGTAAGAGGCACAGCCAAATCATCGCTAGCCAAAGAAACAAGCTTCGGTGGAATTTGATCAGCACCTGTTGATTTACTGCCGTCGAGCATTTTCAGTTGGAGCCATACATCTCTAGCAGCAATCTCATTGAAAGAAAAGGATTGAAAAGTATGCTCAGGGTCTTGAACTATAGCTAGAATACTTGGATGATCCTTGTATTTATTAAGAATTAACCTGACAATTTCTCGATCATCATCAATTGAATTCGTGTTGGCAATGCTGGTAGGCTTCTTACTGGAAGTATTTTCAACAATATTGATGTAATAATCATTAAAAGTCTCACACAAATCATGATCATCAGTGACTATTTTGTCATCTTTGACCAGGGAAATTTCGGTACCAGCTAGAACACCCTTATTTGAGAGAAAAGGTTTTACCAGATCCCAGAAAGCTTTATTGGACATGAGACCATTGCTTGTAACTCTCTTGAAGTGATTCTTTATGGCTTTTTTACGGAGAGTAACACAGCGATTTCGTTGCTTCTTGAATGCTACTTCATTTTGCTTTGACGGGTGTTTAGTTAATCTGCGTTTAAGCCTAGCACGAGTGTACATAGCTTTTCTCAGCTCTGGGTTCATGAAGGGTGCATCGTTTCCCCTTAGAAACTTAGTTTTAATAGGAGCATGCTTGTCCACTATGTTACGGAAAGTATTGGTTAGGTTGTCGTAGGATTTATCCTGGTTAGCCCCGTCGCATTCAAATTGGGCATGCTTTACGTCGCTCAAAAAATTCTCTGGCACAAACTTTTTGTAGCTGCGATATTTTATTTGCTTCGGTTTTAGTCTAGGCACAGTTGATTTCATAGTGGTAGCTACAAGACCATGATAGTCACTTAGACCTGTTTTGAAGACAGAGGTTTTCTGGAAGGACATTGGTCGATTCGTTAAAATAACATCAATTGATGAGCTATGATTATTAGTGAAACAAGTTTTCGACGTCACCAGATTGGATAGTCCAAACACAGCACAGAAAAAAGAAACTTGTGGATTTCAGAACGAAAACAGAAAAAATGTAGTCGTTTCTTGATTGTACAATGTGGAAGAGATTCCAAGTCAAAGATTTGCTAAAATAATAAGTATATTGTTTTGTTTGAAGGCAAAGTTTTAGTGACATATTGGTTGCGAGCAATTGTGCAGTTTGTTGTGTTGACTTTTCAATCTTCAATCGGAGCAAGAGTTTTTTACAAATGATAAGTAAATGGGAATCTTGTGCAAGTTAAGCTGTCTGGAGCAGAAGTGGCCTTATTTTACGAGTGCATACAGAAATCCTTTATTTCAAAACACTCCAAACTTTGTTAGGCTCATGTGAACAGATTGAAAGATCGAAGAAACTTTTCATTAGCTGAATTGATTTGGAAAGGCATGGTCGGTAACTTTACCGTTGGAATGAAGAAATGTGAATCATTGTTTGTTTCTTAACAGTTCTCAATACATACAACTGCTCGTATTCCTTTAGTTATAGGGGGATAAGCCCAACTCGCAAACAGAAATCTAAATTAATCTGAATTTATCTGATCGAGTCTGAGGTCATCCAAACTTCGCTGAAACAACTCGAAGGTATAAACGTCTCCTCCTCGTAAAATGTGCTAAACATTGCGCTCATGTGATAAGCAAGTATTTGTTTTCATGCTGAAGCACCTCTGGTCTTTCATGAACCATATAACTAGAGTCAAATTCCATATTTTGTTCACAACTTTTCCCATTGCAGCTCCACTCCAGCTCAGCATCGCGGAGAAGATTCCCGTGTACACGTGTACACGTGTATCCGCCATCTTCCAGAAAAGTAGCGCGCCGTCCCAGACCTCTTTGAAAAGGTCTATTCAGCTCTCAGTGAACCAACCAGATCAATTCATTTCTCCAACACTTACACGTCTTAAAAAGGATGGTTCCCATAGAGTTATTTTCAACTTGAAGAAATTGAATGATTCTGTATCTTGCCATCATTTTAAGATGGATACATTAGAAGCTGCATTGAAGTTAATGACACCAAACTGCTACATGACATCTTTAGACTTACAGAATGCATACTATTCCATACCTATTGCTAAGGAACACCAGAAATACTTAAAGTTCATTTGGAATAATCAACTGTATGCTTTTACATGCTTACCTATGGGTCTTAGTAGTAGCCCTAGAATTTTTACCAAACTGATGAAGCCTGTTTTTGCAACTTTGAGCAGCGATTTTGGTCATATATATGCATCAGTTATCTTGATGACTCCTTGTATTTTGGAGAAACTTACAAAGATTGTGAAAAGGCTACCTTGGCTGCTGCTCAGATGTTGATTTCTTAGGTTTCACGATTCATCGTGTAAAATCAGCAGTGGAACCAACACAAAGCATAGAATACTTGGGTTTCTCTCTAAATTCAACACTGATGACTGTTGAATTGACAGAACAGAAAGCCATGAAGATTTATGATTTGTGTAAGCAATTTCATAACAAAGGCAAGAAGTTTACTATTCGTCAGGTTTCCTCTTTGATTGGATCATTGACTTCAAGTTTCCCAGGGGTAGAATTTGGTCAGCTTCATTACCGCCATATTGAGTCTGGCAAAAACCATGCCTTGAAGGAAAATTTTGGAAACTTTGAAGCAAAAATGAAACTCTCTGATTATAGTTTAACTGATCTAGAGTGGTGGATACAAAACATAAACACTGCACAAAGGAAATCATTCATGGTCACCCAGTGGTCGTCATCTTTACTGATGCATCAAAGACAGGCTGGGGTGCCAAAATTGAAAATGGTGAAGGCACCGGAGGTCTATGGTCAAAAAATGAGTCCGCAATGAACATAAATTCATTAGAATAATTAGCTGTCAAATTTTCTCTCATGTCACTACTACATGGAAGCCATGATATTCATGTAAGAATTATGAGTGACAATGCAACTGTTGTGTCATATATTAATGAAATTGGTGGCTGCAAATCACCTCTGTGTAATGGACTCTGGGAATGGGCGATGGCTAGGAATATCTGGTTGTCAGCAGCCCACATTCCAGGCAGTAATAATGTAAGTGCTGATGCACTCTCACGGAAGTTTAGCATGGAACTGGAATGGATGTTTTCTAAGCAAGTCAAAAAATCCTTTCACGGTTCAATAACCTGGAGATAGATTCATTTGCAAGCCGTCTCAATGCCCAATTGCAGAACTATGTGTCATGGAAACCTGATCCCATGGCAAAACACATTGATCCATTTACTGTCAATTGGTCTCAGTATGCATTTTATGCATTCCTCCATTCTGTCTAATTTCTAGATGTGTACAGAAAATTGTTCAAGAGAAAGCAACAGGTGTTCTAATTATACCAATGTGGCCAAGCCAAGCATATTTCTCAGCAGTAATGAATCTTCTTATAGACATTCCCCTGATAGTGAGGGCAACTGCCAAAAATCTTATCCATCCAAAGCTGGACCTTCCACATCCACTAAGTCGCAACCTAACACTGATGGTATGCAGATTATCAGGCAATCCCTGTCTGAGTGCAGAATTTCTCCAGAAATTGCCGATTTCATCATGTTCTCCTGGCGAGGAAGTACCAAAGAGCAATACAATGTTTACATCAATCAATGGATACAGTTTTGTGGCAAAAGGACATGTGATCCATTGCATCCAACTGTGAACAATGTTTTGGGCTATTTACATAGTTTATATGAAAAAGGTTTGAGTTACTCAGCTTTGAATACAGCACGTTCAGCTATATCTAATATTGACAGCAGCTACATTCAGCCTAATCATACACCTATAGGGAAGCACCCATTAGTGTGCAGATACCTGAAAGGAATATTCAATAAGCAGAAGCCAGTCCCAAAATATAACACTATTTGGTCTGTTGACCTTGTCCTTGATTATCTCAGTCTCTTGTGGCCTCTTGATAAAATCACCCTGAAGGAGCTGACATTGAAATTAGTAATGTTAATCGCTTTGACGACTGGACGTTGCCAAACACAGACTTACTTTAACATCTCTGATCCATACATGAAGAGAAAATGGAGATTGTTTTGAATTTGCATTAGCAGAGCACCTTAAACAAGATAGACCCGGGAAAGTGTTTGGAAATGTGAGATTGTACAAATATCCTATCAAAGAACGATGCGTACATGAAACACTAGAGTTCTATCTGAAAGCAACAGAAAATTGTAAAAATTTAACCAATCTGTTAATACCATTCATTAAGCCTTATAAGGCAGTGACATCATCAACCATAGGACGTTGGCTAAAAACTGTGTTGGCATCAGCAGGCATTGATACAAAGATGTATTCAGCACATAGCGCAAGATATGCATCAACAAGTAAAGCTGTTGCAACCGTCTCTGCTGACATGATAATTCGAACTGCAGGATGGAATGAGGAATCAACTTTTCGGAAGTTTTATGACAGACCAGTCGCATTAACAAACCAGATGAGTACTTCTGTGTTGGAATAAATAAAAAGTGGAGCATTGTGTTTAGTTTGTTACACATTGAACATTGAAAATGAACAATTCATTTTGTGCTCCTTGCTTTCAATTCTCATGGTAACCCGGATGAAACATGTGATTTGGTAGAATTTAAAATTAAACGAGACTTACCTGTAAGTTGAAGTTTGATGATAATTCTGCCAAATCATATGTTGCAAGGAGGGTTAACATGCCCTTAGGAACCCCACAGTGACCCTCCCGTTTTCGTTTCATTTTATTTTGCATGATGTTAACTCCTCTATCAGGACCACAAAATGATCTTTAGAGTACTGACTCACGGCGGTGCGTGCGCATCTCATGTTAACCCTCCTTGCAACACGTGATTTGGCAGAATTATCATCAAACTTCAACTTACAGGTAAGTCTCGTTTAATTCTAGATTAAAGCACCAATACAAAAAATGTGGTATCTAAGTTCAAGTTAACTAAGGAACGGTTTGAAGATGACTAGCCACTGATTAAGACTGCTTGGCCACTGATTAAAACTAGACTTTCATCACTAAGCCCTACCAAAGCTGTTTACTTGTATTCTGGAACATGACGTATCTTGTTTCATTGTATTCCAAAACAGTTTGCAATGATCATATGGCTACATTGCTACATCCTACCACCAACCATGGTACAACACGTGTCACTGCCTACTGTCTTTCATCAAACCTTATGAATGCGTAGAGTTCCTTTAGCCCTATTTTAACCGGGTGCAAAAAAGTGATTTTCTACCGGGGGCGTTTTTCGCTCTGTAATTATCTTTGCAACTATAACAGCTATGACAATAAAACTTGCACTGTGTCATAATTAAGGAAAGAAACTCCAAACATACCATCAATTACAAACAAACTTCTTTTATGCGTGTTGCAAGATGTTAAATCGATAACAAAACAAATAAAGTAACATAAATTGCGCTACGAACAAAGCTCTGTTTAACAATAGGCATTGAAATTATTATTTTCTGATTGATAATTAAATTTTAGTACAAGTCAGACAGTTTCGGTGCTAAGGGCTATCATCATTATCATCATCGTTTAGGAGCTATTAAAAAAGTTTAAGAGGGGGGCAAAAACGCCCCCGGTTTAAATAGGGTTAAAGGTCTAGTTGCAGCCCTTCAGACAATCATCTATTTTTGCATGCCTGGATCGTTAATGTTCTGTCAATAGGCAAAGCCAATAGTGTATTTCCCCTGACAGAATTCGGCAGTGCGAAGCAATCTTAGCAAAGCCTCATGCTGGGTTTATACGAGTGAATTTCTGAAAAAAGAATCTGTATTTTTACTTGGATGTTTGAAAGAAAATAAATAAATAAAATGACCAGAGTTTGAGATGAAGGGAGAATAAAAAATCGGTGGGAGAAGGGATAAAATGTAAGTTTTTGATGGGAGAAAGGAGAAATTGCCAAATTTTGAAGGGAGAAGGGAGATTAAGACCCCTGTTCCACCCCCCTGCTTAAAGATCAATTAACCTAATGTCACCCGCAGCTTTTTTCTCACAACCGCCAAATCTAAAATGCCTTTCAATCAGTTTTCTAGAACCGCTGTGCCAAAAAAGTGAGTGTCAGTACTTCTCTAAAGGTTCCTTCTTGCAATAATAGCAAAAATCGTCTGCCCCTAAGCCACATTGATTTGAGCAACGTAGTTGATTCAGTTCGCAATCAGTATGTAATGATATAATGAATACTTACTCGTGTTCTACTCTGTCATTTCCCAACCTTACTGTCAAATGCAGCCAGCACCGGAGCTTGATTTCCCTTCCAAGACAAAAGATGACCACGTCTGACCTCTGTTTGACTGTCGTTTGCTCCTCTGCACTCATCTTTTCAACAATACGCGGCAAGATGTGTGCGGAGGAGCAAATCAGCTTTATTTTGCCTGCCATCGCTTAAGAAAAATATTAGCTGTGCGTTTCATATGGATTCGCTGGATATCTCATTTTTCATAGAGGAAGCTAATACCAATCCAAATGAGGAGGCTCCTTCGGAGATATCTATACCTCCTTCGGAGCCTTCGGATGAGTATTTGCTGGTTTTGTGGAAAGATGAGACTTGTATCGTACCAAGTCCATGTTTTATATTGCGCTCGTGCTATTCGCCTGGAAGTCGATATCTGCCCTTGCCCAAAATTTTTAAATAGCCTCTATTAATGTATATAAGCAAACAAACAACAAAACAAACAAACAATCTCGTCCCCAGAGTGAGTTCGTTGCTCTACCGTTGTTCATTCGGCTTCGTGATCAGCGTATGACGTAAGAACACCCTGGGAACGAGGTTGAAAAACAAAGTTTTGCAGCTGCTTTTTCTAAACACCTTGGGAGTAAAAGCTTGCAAATAGTTGATATCATGTTACCTGCAGTATCTATCTGGCTTGTGGTAAGGTGTTTCGTTGCTCACGTTGGATACAACGAAGTTATTGCCCTATTTTGCAGAGGCTCTCCTCTTACTATTGTCGCAGTGCTACAAATTCAGAGTCTGCCCTTGTAGTATTTAGGTCTTCTGCTTACAAATTTACTGATTACAACGCATAGAGCCTTTACTCAATTTTTAGCGAAGATTTGGCCCAAGTTACAAAGTGATTACTCTTGAAACTGATTTTTGACGATTTTAAAAGGCCATACGCATAGCTTGAGTTTCTCTGCTTCGGCCAAAATGGCATACAGTATAAATCAGACCTGTGACCCTAGGAACACAGAGTCGTCATTTCCAAATGTTGACGGGATGACTGGCTCAAGGCCACATCCAAAAAATCCTGTTTTACCCCTATAAAGGAATGTTTGATTGCAAACTGTTCCTTAACCAAGCTTTTTAACCAAAGTAGAGTATGATTAAAGTCTCACAGCGAGGGAGAGTTCTCGGTTATTACAAAAGGGGTGACTTGGAAATAACCTCAATCACAGTTCAGCAATTCACTTACCGCTGGGGCTAAGATAAGTTACATAACTGAGGTGTGCAGAGTCTGAATTTGGCAAAACAACTTTCTTATTTGCTGACGAAATAGCTATTTCTTGGGTTCTGCTGTTGAATGAAAATAATGCAAGTTTGGTAATGAATTAAGCAAAGCTTACTTCGAGTCCAGTAACTGCCTCTGCCACTCCCCTGATTCATCGCTTTTCCATGATTTCAAAATTATGTAGATGTCCGATAGTGATGAAGGGTCCTAGGTCTATTTTTCAACGAGTTAGTAAATGACTTCATCACTATTTTCCTTCTATCAGTATCATCTCTTGTACTACTTGTTTACGAACTCTGAAAGAGAATTCAGCACAAAAGGTCCAACAATGGACAGATTTTCTGCTTTTAGATCATTTCTGAAGTCTTTTTACTTGTATTATGAATGCAGCCGTTAGCTTGCCAACTCCCAGTACTAAAAATCTGCCCCATCACGTAATATGTTCATAATTCGAACAAAAAGCTGAGACGTTCTTTTGACAGGACCCTAGGACTCTGCGACCCGGGACTTACAACCCCAGATCATACGACAATACGACCCCAAGCCAAAGTTTTATGTCTTTTGTTAACAAGACTTTGTTATGATATATTGATACTTCCATTATTTTCAATGTCAATAGAGATGGTCATGAGTGACTGGGGATCTGGATGAGAATAAAGAAATGTTTGCATGGGATCTGGATGAGAATAAAGAAATGTTTGCATTTAAGATATAACTTTCTTACTTCTTTGTTATTGTTCTAACAAAATTAGAAAGGCAAGAAGGACTGGAGTAACCCTAACGGTCGAAATGCTTTATAGCCCTCTAATATTATGAGTCTGTTACTTTCATGGCCTCAGGGACCGCGGAGCCGGGGGGCTGGGGAAGCTTTAGCCCCCCCCAATAATTTTTAAGAGATAATTTTTAGCCTTCCAACAAGTTTTGTTTTTATGATTAGATATCGCTATTCGCTTTATTGTATTGTTAACACCCTAATTTGCGAGTGTCTGTATACCCCCACAGTACCGTTTCTCATGCATTTGTAAGAAATCGAGCTAAGCAGTATGTTTTAAAAGGTTTTGTCTCAACTGAAATGCGTCCAATAGCATTCTGCCAAGATATAACAGTTTCATCATCGTTAGCACAGCTTCAAATAACCAAAGTTTTAGCAAGCGATAAGTAAAATACTTTCATGATATGAGGCTATTTTCTAAAGTGAATTTCAGTACCTGAAAGATTGCTGATGAGGGGAGTTTTCCAAACCTGTAAATCGCAGGAACGTTAACCTGGCAACGAGTGCAACGACAACTTTTTTAGCAAGACGTCTATGGGCTCGGCATCGCTCTCTGGAATGTCCAAACAAGTATAATTTAGCAAATCTTAATACTCATATGAAGAGCACAGAAAATATAAACTCTATCGGCGTTCCAACTAATTTCTATCAAAAGACCCAAAAACAATATACAAAATTTTCAAAAATTTGAAAAAATCATTGGATTTTTTAGTGCTACAAAATTAAAATTTGAAACAGTGTTTTCGTCATTTGGTTCTCTATGTTTAAAATGTTTGCTTCTGAAAGCAGAAAGACAGAAAGACTGTGTTCCATATCATTATTTCTCGGAGATAATAATTCAACGAGATTGTGAAATTTTTTTTTACTTTAGTCCTTTTATTCTAGGCTAAGCCTTTTCGCTATGAAATATAGAAATGTAATATAGTACATCTCTATAAATGATGCTTTTTAATGTGATTTAGTGATTGGATATGTTGATGATAACTGTCTTTTTCAAGGCGAGTTTGCCTATGGAAAGGGGCGTTGGTCGCATTTATAGCAAAAGTAGAGGGCGTGGTCATAAAAATTTTTTCTAGGGCCCAAGCCCCCAGACCCCCTCAGATTCTCGATTACTCTTTAGCCCCCCAATCCAAAAAGTGCTCCGCGATCCTTGCTTCCAACAACTGGCTAGCTCAGTATAAATACACGGAATTCTACGTGACCAATAAAGCTTTGACACGTACTAATGCCTTGCGTGTTCACTAAACCATCGGTGGTTCCAATTCCTTAAATATCAATGCACACATCTATTTTATAAGTGTACAGTTGCACACGAATGTTTCTTTCATAAAAAACTGATTATAAGAAACTCCATTCTTAGATCATCAAAAAATCAAGAATCTCCAGTGCAAGGAAATATAGCTTAGCAGCTATTCATTTCATTCAAGGAAAGCCATGCCATTGTTTTACTTATTTTCACTTATTTCCTGTATCATACTACACAGGAAATAAGTATTACTACTGCCTTCGAAGTTTCCTGTATTACTGCGAAGACAATAGAGCAATTATAGATATTGGTAGGTTTCTGTAACAGTTGCAGAAATTATGGGGATGGGGGACATTGCCCCAAATTCCGAGGGGCATTTCAAACTTCCTGTACATCCTCTGCAAAAGTCCTTTTGTTTCCACAAATGTTCCACCAAAATCCGTAAAAATTCTTCTGTTCTGAAAAAGTCTCGCACGCTTTTTCAAATGAGTGAAATGCCACATGTCAAATTCGAAAAGATTAGGAAACTTTATTGAAAAGTCGGAAATCCTTAGGTAAGATCGAAACTGGAATGAAAGACGAGTCAACGTGGAGAAAAAGAGGAGCTCTTATTTGCAAAAAGCAAATAAAAAGGATATTCTCAAAAGCATATTGTTCAGCTTTTATTTACACTTTCATTTCTTTCAAATTTGAGAAGAAAGTGGTCGGGTAAGTTAGCAACGTTTCCGAGCGACGTTGGAGTGTGTAAGGGAGAGGTTTTCTTCTCAAGCTGTGACCATTCAAATAATTTCCCTGGGAGCCAACTTTTTTTAGATATTTGAAACGAATCTATGTATGACATGTCTTTATCAATAGGCTCCAGGTTTGACTTAAACTGTATGAAGGGAAACAACCATCCGACCCCCCTTTCGAATTTTTGTTTTTTTTTATATCCATATAAAATTCTTACAATACATGTTTACCTACTCTACATATCAATACTATACAACTGCACAACACTACAGGGACAATAACATGAGGAGCAAAATTGCATGGCTACCACATGTTCTTACATATAATAAGAAACAACAAACGCTGCTAGGACAATACACAAAAAAGAAACGAAGAATACGTGTAAACTAATCACCATACGCTAACTACAACCTAAATCAATCACAATGAACGATTGCGGCATAAAGACTGTGAGAGAGGTGTATCAGAATAATGTCCCTGCTTTCTACCGAATTGTGTCAAATTAATCGATGGCTTAAATGTAGAAAGCCAGGGATTTCGTTGGAAGATAATACCACTGTCTTTTCCGCAATCGTTCATTTTCATTAAGCAAAATAATACAATGTAGTTACTCTAAATGACAGAAGAAACAGAGGACAAAAAAAATTAAGTAAAAGGACTTGATGGTTACTTGACGTATCGCAAAGATAAAAATGACCTCAATCAAACCGACCGGTGTTATGGATAAAAGCTAAAGAACCCTTTCGAATACCTGGGTACGTCGCTGGCTCAGAGACAGATGTATCATCTATCTATGGTAGATTTAGAGCATCAATGGTCGGCAGCAATTAAAGAGCCATTGTCGCCCAGGGTCCTTTCCAGGCATGTTGCAATGTCAGACTATTTGAAAATAAAATTTGGCCTACGTAAGCGGAAATATGTATTCACTTTGCAGCAGATGAACTGATGGAAAAGTCATCTAAAGTCAAATTTTCATCATCAGTATAACTATTACCGTGGAGACTCATATCTTTTACTAAACCAAATTTGATTTACAGACTTTCTGAAGATGCAGCCTGTACACAAAAACTCTAGGTGACACTGGCTCCTTAGGAACTCAGAAAAAAAATGAACTTTAACATTTGAATGAATTTCAAACAATGGCCAGGGGTGAAGGGCGAAATTGTCTCATTAATCATTCTGAAGCTAAGAGACGTGAGGGAACTCTGAAGCATCTGCTACTGGATTCATGTGCTGAAAACTTAACAATTTTGTTGAGGTTAATGTGAGGCCAATTTGGGAGTAAAGAAATGTTATAGAAAGGGGCATGTCTGATTTTTGATTTTCTGGCATATAGCATACCACTCTTACTTAGTTATTTGAATTCTTGTGAATGACCATAACTGCTTCGATTTCATGCAAGGTTGGTAACTTGGCTTTTTTCAGCCAAATTTAGGAAATTTGGCTCGTTTCCCTTATTGTTGGCTTCAAAAATTAAGTTTGGCTGTTTGACTTATTTTAGCTTCTTTTGAGATTTTTGGTCAATTTTCATTCAATTCTCCTCAAACTGGAGTACAGACGATCACCATCTACAATCCTGGCCATAAGGTGTTGAGAAAAAATCGACTTTCCCCAATTTTGTAGACCTCACTATCAAAATACAGTAAAAATGTTCACTTTCCCCCCCTCCCCCCATCTCAATGTTGTTTTTTGTCTTCAGAAGACATGGCAGTTATCAGATTTTAGGATATCTTCGCAAACAACATTGAATTGGGGGAGCGGGGGGTTGGTAAATGAAAACATTAGAGATTTTCCAAACATTCTCAACACATATGGCCAGGATTGTCTTTGGACGATCGAAATGCACTCCTTAAAGAATGTGTGTTAAATGAGTCCTCGCAACTGAATTTAATACCAAAATGCAATAATTTGACAGATGTACCATTTCTTGACTTATGGTGTGCAGGAAAGTAAGGTCATATGTCTGATTCATATCCTTGAATCCATAATTCAAATGATCCTAAAATACTTAAATCTAGAGGTAAGGAGATCTCCAAACACAAATTGGATAACAGTCCATCATGGACGCATCTTTAGCAAAATCCTGGTCTCTGTTAAACTTGTCACGAAAAACAGTACTAAGGAACTAAGGCATCCTACTGAACCGTGGAAATTTCATAAAAAGTCAACGAAGCTTAAGAAACAATGATGGCTCATCATACATTCTTATACAAATACATGTATCCAAAAATAGTTGCCAACGGGTTACGCAAGGGTAACGCAACGGGTAACGAAAATTTGTGTAAGGTTCAGTACTGGTTTTCAACGGGTAACAACGGGTAACGCACTATTTATTAAAATAATACATATTATTTTAATAAATAGTGCGTTACCCGTTGTTACCCGTTGAAAACCAGTACTGAACCTTACGCAAATTTTCGTTACCCGTTGCGTTACCCGTGCGTTACCCGTTGGCGAACATTTTTGGATAAGACTGAATGTCTGCCACCTCCATAAAGTAAAGATTTATAGATAAACAGTAAGAAACTCTAGGACCTCTGACAATGTGTGCATTAAAGCAATCTTCTAGCGATCTGGTGAAGGTTCTACAACCTCGAATAAATAGGCACAATGATGCACCCCTTTGGATGTCTTCAGGGGAATCAAGCACCGGCATACTTCTACCTCAAAATGGTCAGAAATGTGTTATTCCAATTCAGGTGTCCATGGAATCTATTGGAAGACCACACAGATGTGTTATCTATAGCTAACAAATCCTTAACAACTTCATGCGAGATAAAACTTCCATAAATAGAGTGAGATGCAATGAAAAATTCTGAGACGCATCATCAAGGGAAAGTATAAAATTTAGTTTAAAACGATCAATTCCTTGTCTGTATGCCAATCCTGTGCAGTTTATGATAGCCACTAGAACGGCAATTAATGAGACAGTGACGAAACTCAAACAAAAGCCGCTTGACACAATTACCTGGCTCCAAATAGCCATACCTTGTAACTTCTCCGTCGCCCCTACCTCGCAAACTAAATTATGACGTCATAACTGCAAACCGTGACGTTGCAGGTTAATTTCGTTTTCAGATTTGAATTCTACTGGTCAAAGTTGTTGGACATGTGCAAATTTGAATTAATCCGAATGACTTTCAAAAATTCCCTCCTCAGACAATCCTGGCCATAAGGTGTTGAGAAAAAATCGACTTTCCCCAATTTTGTAGACCTCACTATCAAAATACAGTAAAAATGTTCACTTTCCCCCCCTCCCCCCCATCTCAATGTTGTTTTTTGTCTTCAGAAGACATGGCAGTTATCAGATTTTAGGATATCTTCGCAAACAACATTGAATTGGGGGAGCGGGGGGTTGGTAAATGAAAACATTAGAGATTTTCCAAACATTCTCAACACATATGGCCAGGATTGTAGGACATTTTTCTTTGCAAGGCAACATCACAGATATAGGGTTTTTATCGGAGCTACACAATATAGTATGTGAAAACAATGGAATGCAAGTGTCCATTGCTTGAAATAACAATGGAACAATAGGTGGTACAACAATAGGTTATTGTTTTGAAAGGTTTGGCTTTATCTGGCCTTTTTCCAACCCCTGGTTTGGCTTTGGGGCGGTCCGGGGATCTACCAACCCCGATTTCATGCTGAATTTACATGGTGGTCACTGAAGGAGTAAAGTAACCATAAAAAGCACTCCGCAGGAGCAGCGCGAGCGAAGCGAGCATTTTTACTTCCTAGTCTAAAATAAACTCTTTGAAATCAAAGGAAACGGCCCTATTCTATAATCTGATCATTATCAAGTTCCGTTGCATCATTTGAATACAATTGGTCACAGCAAATGATTTGAGATCATGTTGCAGAAAAGCTCTGACGGCTCCTTTGTTTCTCTTTGTTTGAATTTGCTAAATTATGTCTAAGGCATTTTGTGGTAGAGAGCCTTTTCCATCATAAGTTTGAAAGAGTTTGCTGCTGCGTTGCCACGTTACTAAGCATAATCAAGACATGAATATTAATTCGCATCCTGAAAAACACCAAGAAACTTGACATAAGAAGTTTTCCTAATTGGAAGATTTCCAATTTCAATACTGACAGCTTCAGTGATAGAATGCTGAGGAGACTTTAAAATGATATAATTTGTCTTATCAATATTCAGTGATAGTTTGTTCACATCAAGCCACATTTTCACTTTTTTCAATTCTTTGTTTACTGTTCTTTGCAGCATGTCAAGATTGTTAGATTCATGATAAATGTTAGTATAATCAGCAAATAAATAGAAGGTTAGTTTTGAGGGTGAGCGAGGTAATTCATTAATGTAAATTAGGAAGAGGAGGGGGCCAAGTGGGTGAGTGGCCGAGTGGCTTATACAGTCTTCGTCAGGTGACTGAAGTTAAGCTTGGTCGAGTGAGGTCAAACCCTGGATGGGTGACCTCGGAGGCCTGACCTTACAACTCACCTCGTCGTCCTTCGGAAGGGACGTTAAACTAGGGGTCCCATGCCTGGATGCGGCATGCACAGTGGGCCTAAATTAGCTTTCAGTAGCTAGAAATCCTGACAAGCCCACTCAAAATAAATTGAAAACAAACAAACAAACAAACAAGGACAGAACCCTGAGGGACCCCACAAGTAACATTGAGATAACTCTAGTTTGATCCATTCACTGAAACATATTGCTTTCTATCTGATAGATAGGCTCAAACCAATCTGAAGTAGTTCCTCTAATTCCATAATTTTCAAGCTTCATCAAAAGAATATCATGATTTACTGTGTCAAATGCCTTTTGCAAATCAATAAATATTCCACTGCCAAATTTCCTGTTATCAAGGGAGTTCTTGATGGCTTCTGTCAGACTAACCAGAATATGGATAATGGAATGGCTTGCACGAAATCCAAACTGCAATTCATATAAGATTTCATGCTTTTCCAGAAAATTATAAAGACCCTCGTACATAACTTTTTCTGTTATCTTGCTGAAGACCTAGATAAGAGAAATTGGTCTATAATCATTGGCTGCAGTTTGTGGACAACCTTTTTTAAAAAGTCGAATTACTTTAGCTAACTTCATTTTGTCTGGGAATATCCCAGATTGAAATGATTCATTTATAATTTGAGAAAGTGGAGAGGATATTAATGAGGAGAGACATTTTAAAATTTTCATTGGTACACTGTCTGGTCCAAGAGACTTGCCAGATGTTAGAAGAGAGATTATATCAGAAATTTCAAAAGCAGCTGATGGTGCAGTGAAAAAGAATTTCCTACTCTGTCACCCATGAAATCCATAGGCGATTTTTTAGATCTTGGTATATTTCTAGCGATGCCATGAGAGACTTTGACAAAGTACTTGTTAAAGATGCTTGCAATAACAGCTGGATCCGATGTTACATTATCATTCGAGTTTTTGAGCTTACTTATAACATTAACATCACTTGATTTCCGAATACTTATAACTGGTCTAATTCCAGACCATAATTGTTTCATGTTATTACTGTTTTTCTTTGAAAAATAGTTGCTGAAATAACTGCCTTTGCTCTTTCTCAAGGATTCTGAAACCCGATTTCTAAACTTTTTGTAAAGATCTGCATGAGACTGGTTATTATTCTATTTTAAATTTCCAAGCAAATTATCCCTAATGCGCATCATCCTTCGTATTTTGCCATTAATTCTGGTTTCGTTTCTTGTTCTTCTCCTCAGTACTGAAATGATATTTTCACTACATCACTCGAAATGCTAATTAATATAGGTATTTACAAGATCGATAAGCAATTATCAAAGTACAATGGTCATGCTTTAAACTCACGTTCATTTGTGCATGTGCGCATGTGGCTTGAATATTACACGGAGAACATCAATTCAAGTTTGATCTTTTCTGAAACATCACACAGGTAAGAACACAAACGAACATCAATGAAAACCAGTGAACACAAGCCAGAATTTCGGAAAATCTAACGAAGACCAGTGAAAACCGACGAGAATATTATGAATGCCACTGAAAACTAGCTAGAATATGCGAACGCTAGTGAAGAGAACACCAGCCACAATTTTGAAAACACCAGTCGGAAACTAAAACCGTACCATGGGCGATAATGCACCGTGTTTGTAGCTCAGAAAATTAAAGTTCATTACCTCGATAAAACTGCTTTTCTTTGTTGTTTTCTCTTCGGGCCAAGCCTAACCAGTGCCAGGAATCAAATTCAAATGGCTCCTGCGCGTCTGAATAGTTCTACACAGTATCACAGTATCTACACAGTTCTACACAGTCTACAAAGGGTTCATCCTCATTTCAACTTTCTCATAAAACATGACTAGGTTAGCAGCGATTGAACACCTCATTTTGAATAAATGCTGAAGGAAAGAAACAATTCCCTTGATAGATGATAAACCTACTCCTGAAAGTGTAGTACAGATAGGTCAAATGCAAATATTGCGGAAAGCATAATTGAAATCGCACCCTTTCCATTTCCTTTCAACAGATAGAGAGAAAATTTCATTTGTGATCGCAATACCTCTTGCTTCTTAGCAAGCATTCCTCTAGATTTACCAGTCTATCTACGTAGATATTTCAAAGGCTCTTGATAGAATGTAGCATGATCTATACATTTTAGCGAAATGGTATCTGGGCAACTTTTGAAAATGATAGTTTTTTGTGGATCGTATGCAATGTACGGTATTCAATGAAGCAAAACATTACAGTGGGGCAAAATTTCTGCTTGAGTTTCACAGGGATCGACTTTAGCTTCTATCTTCTTCCTTGTTCAATTAATTATCTGACAACGAATCTCAAATGAAATGCTAGACTATTTGCCAATGATGCATCCATTTTTTCGGTTTAACACAACTCAAATGAATACGCTGAGGATCAGAATCATGACTTAGCACTTATCAAATGTGACTGCGCAGAATGTCTTCAATCCTGACCCTACCATGCAAGCATTCAAGGTGACATCTTCTAAGACAAAGATTCCCTTTGACCATCAGCCTATGTCTTTTTTAATGATGTAATTGTTGTAAAAGTTGGCGAATATAAGCATCCAGGTGTGGTGCTTGGCTTGAGAGTCGATTGGTTTTTTCTAGTCATATTCAATCTCCTATCAATAAGTCAAGATATGGGATTGGTATGCTTCGGTTCTTATCTAACTACTGCCCAAAACGAACTGGAAACAAAGGTCTAACTAAGTGAATCTTTATTAACCTCGTGCATTTACTTTCCGATTACTAGGCAGCAGGACTCAAACATCAACAACAACAACAACATCAACAACAATAACAGCAACGACAGCGTCAATTCAAATCGAAAGCCTAAAGAAACGAAGCAAAGCATGGATGATTGATGGGATGGTGATTGGTGGATTGTGTCCTATAGTAACGATCATATTCCTGGTTTAAATGTTCATGATAGAGAAGAAAATCCATTAACATTCGAAAAGAACAACAAGTAGGCACTTGGTTCGTAAAAACGATATTACTTCATTGTTCAAAGGACGCATATTTTTCAAGTTGCAAACGTTTTAGAAATAATTGTACTGGCATATCTATCAATTCATTGCAGGCTGGATTTCTGCATTTTGTAAGCCATACCACATAGTAACTGGAAAAAAACTTACGTAGCATTCTCTTCATCTCATTCTTGGCCGATTTTCTTTCATTGAACATCGCTCACAGTTTAGCCAGGGCTTTTGACCGAAGGCACCAAGATAAGGCTCAAATCCTTACTGGTTCTCAGAACACGCTGAAATAATCCAACCTCACGAAAATCAGCCAATCACATCACCATTTCTAAACCCCAGAGACAAAATCGCTCGTTTTAGGTGAAGTTCCTAGTACCCTCACAAAAGCTGAAATGGATGCTCAAATCTTGCAGTCACTTAGAATATTTTTTGATAAATCGGTTGCAGAGATGTCCGCCCAGAATAGTTTACATGTTTACTCAAGTATCTAATTTGGAACCGGAGCTGCGAGCGTTTACAGGCCAAGGAAATTGATCTTTCTTCGATTATTCATATAAATTGCTAGAAAGAAGATATATCCTTGAAAATTTCACAGCATATGTATACCGGATGAGTCAATAAAAACGCCCGGCGTTTGAAAAAATCCTGCTCCCGGAATATCAAAGCAATGATGTTGAGAACTGTCTTATTTTATCCCCGATATGTCAAATTATGTTCAATAATTTACCCTGCTTTAATCGTTCATTCCTTCCCGTCGAAATAGGAGATTTTCTGCAGAAGGCCCCTTTCGACAACCTGCAAAAACGAGCGAAAACAGCAAGCAAAATTTCCCTTTGTTCTCCTACCTAGCAATAATGACTCTTGGATCAGCTCATGAATTTTGTCCTCATGGGAGAATGGAATCCCCCAGAATAAGTTATTCACACTAGGGGGGAGACTTTTCAACCAGCCAAAACGAAAGCACATGCTAAAGCGTGCTGAAAGTCATCGCTGTGAGGTAAACACATTAGGGACTTTTGCTTGTAATTTTAGCACGTTTTTTAAGGCTTCTCAAAGTGACTCATTTTGGAAAATCGCCTACAGAATCTAAACGGAGTGACCGATTTTAGCCAGAAAAATTTCTAAAAATAATTGAATATGTTTGCTATTCAATCAAATATTGCCAAATGTCATTGCTTATATATTCAGGGAGCAGTTGCCTTTCAAACGCCGGGCGTTTTTTTTTTTGAATCACCCGGTATAAACCTGGCCAACAACCCAAATGCATTTGTTTTCCTAAAATCTCAAAATCCTTGACAAACTTCAGTGATTTCCAACAGGCGAGACAAATGGGCCTACACTCGTCCTGTGCAAAAACCCAGTCTTGGGCCCCTGAATCGGCCAAATATACAACCCTGAGCAAGATCATTCACTCACCGTTGAGCTCATGTTATTTTGTCTCTGGGGGTTAGAAACGGCGATGTCATTGGCTGATTTTCGTGAGGTTGGATGATTTCCGCGTGTTCTGAGAACCAGTAAGGATTTGAGGCTTATCTTGAAGACGATAGCTTGACAGTGAAAATCCTAACTTCCAGCATGTTGACATTTCTATTCTCCCAACCCAACTATTTATACGAAGGAAGAAACTTTACCCTTCATTTGGCAACTATAGCACGCCAAACAAAATGACGAAGTTCATAATTAGAATTACTTCAGATTAGGCAGACTATCCTTGCATCTTTTTTGTACAAAAATGATTTAGAACTCAAACAAAATGATGAAGTTCATAATTAGAATTACTTCAGATTAGGCAGACTATCCTTGCATCTTTTTTGTACAAAAATGATTTAGAACTCAAACAAAATGATGAAGTTCATAATTAGAATTACTTCAGATTAGGCAGACTATCCTTGCATCTTTTTTGTACAAGAATGATTTAGAACTCAAACAAAATGATAAAGTTCATAATTAGAATTACTTCAGATTAGGCAGACTATCCTTGCATCTTTTTTGTACAAGAATGATTTAGAACTCAAACAAAATGATGAAGTTCATAATTAGAATTACTTCAGATTAGGCAGACTATCCTTGCATTTTTTTTTGTACAAAAATGATTTAAAGCTCAAGATTAAGCAGGTACTTATCTTTCACCCCACCATTTCACAAGCCAGCGTCGCTTTGCTTTACGCCGGGGCCTCCTGTCTCTCAAGATGAACAGAAAACAGAAGAACAGATACCAAAAACTGCGCCCCGTCGCTTGAGAACATAAGCGTCGGAGGTTCAGGACTAGGGGGCTGCGCAGGCCCTCAACGAGTGAAACATTTGCAAAAATCTGCTATGATCGGGCAGAAATTGGTCGTAAGTCAGGCGAAGTCTTTGTAAACAATACATTTTTTATCGGCAACCCACCTAAACTTATCTCCCTCTACGCTCACGCCTGACAAAGGGGTCTATGTGTACGTTCTGTGTAACCTGTTTAAGGCAAAGCGACGCTGGCTGACGAAGACGTTTGAGTATTGATTGCTTGTTACTGTTTGATGTTGCAAACTTACATTTAGAAAGTTGCAAATTGTTGCACTTGAGACATTGCAGATAAAGGGGCGAAGTATCAGAATGTACAGCTCAATGATCGAAGACCATTTAGATGCGTTATGGTACGAATTTGGTCTTTGCATGGCAGACTGTGAGCGAAGACAAAACTCTTCATTGAGTTTGGTTTGAAGATGAGGTTCACTCCTTGAACTCTTTACGTAGCACTGTATAGACCTTATCAAAGAAGTCTGGGACGGCGCGCTACTTTTCTGGAAGATGGCGGATACACGGGAATCTTCTCCACGATGCTGAACTGGAATGGCAGTGGGAAAAGTTGTGAACAAAATATGGATGGAATTTAACTCTAGTCATAAGGTTCATGAAAGACCAGAGGGGCTTCAGCATGAAAAAAAATACTTGCTTATCACATGAACGCAATGTTTAGCACATTTTACGAGGAGGAGACGTTTATACCTTCGAGTTGTTTCAACGAAGTTTGGACTTCGTGATGACCTCAGACTCGGTCAGATAAATTCAGATAAATTTAGATTTTTGTTTGCGAATTGGGTTTATCCCCCGATAACTGAAGGAATACGAGCGGTCGTATGTATCGAGAACTGTTAAGAAACAAACAATGATTCACATTTCTTCTTTCCAATGCTAAAGTTTCCGACCATGCCTTTCCAAATCAAATAAGCTAATGAAAAGTTTCTTCGATCTTTTAATTTGTTCACATGCACCTAACAAAGTTTGGAGTGTTTTGAAATAAAGGATTTCTGTATGCACTCGTAAAATAAGGCCACTTACCTGCTCCAGACAGCTCAACTTGCACAAGATTCCCATTTACTTATTATTTGTAAAAACGTTTGCTCCGATTGAAAAGTCAACACAACAAACTGCACAACTGCTCGCAACCAATATGTCACTAAGGGCCTGTTTACATGAGGAAAAACACCTCACTTGCCAGGCCCGGTGCTGAGAGGTGAGATTCCACCTTCCAATAAAATCCTTTGTTCTTTCATTTCGCGTTTACATGAGGAACACAACACCACCGGTATAGTGAAGTCCCACCTCACTAGAGGTGGAATCTCACCTAGGTGAGGTAAAAGTTTGCCATATAAACGAAACACCACCGGTATGGTGAGGTGAATTGAATCTATTCGTTGATTCTCATTGGTCAGTTCATCCTGATTTCACGGAAGAGAGACTTTACTCCACCTCACCTCTCAGCCCCGGGGCTGACAGGTGAGGTGAAAAATCTCATATAAACAGTGACTGAAATCTACCTCGCCTCTCAGCCCCGGGTCTGGCAGGTGAGGTGTTTTTCCTCATATAAACAGGGCCTAAGACTTTGCCTCCAAACAAAACAATATACTTATTACTTTAGCGAATCTTTGACTTGGAATCTTTTCCACATTGTACAATCAAGAAACGACTACATTTTTTCTGTTTTCGTTCTGAAATCCACAAGTGTTTTGTCCTTTTGTCGCAAACCAGTTTCTTTTTGTTTCATCCAAGAAGCAGAGAACGAAATGACGAATACAAATTTGATAAGGAATGTTTTCCCGCCAAAGTCTCTCCTTTGCTACGAGGCTCAAAGGGTCTAGGAGAGGAAGGAGATGTTTGCCCCCATACGTTTGTACCTACCCTGGGTACCAGAGCCTAAAAAATTAAAAGAAGAAAGGAAAATGAGGCTCTGGAGCCATCCAAACATAGCCTCCTTCTGAGCTTTGAATCACTTCAAATCTAATCATATCGAATCACTCATTCGAATCGCTTAACCAAAACAACGCAAAATGGCGGCACGCAGCAGAGTGTAGTAAAGATTTGCAACGAAGTTCTCCAAGTTCATGCTTTTTGTTGCAAGGTGTGGACTTGATCTCTTGACGAGAAAAGCAAAACCAGCTTTCTACTTCATCCTGATGGAAAATAAGCTTCTGAGAAGGAGTTTTTGCTTCAACTCGATGGCGTCCTTTTGGCTTGGCTCGCGATGGACCGTCAGTACCATCATGCAGAAATCGCATTCACAAATGTATGGATTATCAAAGGTACTTGATGAGATAGCCAATTTTGAAAAACATTTTTGGAGCTGGCGCCGCCATGATGAGAACCGACGATGCAAAGCAGCAAAACATTATGCTGATCAAACATATATGGGAACCGTTGGTTCAAAACATTTGCAAACCCTTGCCGAGACTCCACGATGATGAACACTGATAACCCACTGCAGCGAATCACTATGATAATCAAACCTGTGATCAAGCCTGTGATCGACAATCAGTTCCATATTCGCAAATTTTGAATCCTGGCTCCTGATTGGTCGAGAAATGAAGCTCAGAAGGAGGCTATGTTTGGATGGTTCCAGAGCCTCATTTTCCTTTTCTCTTTTATTTTTGAGGCTCTGGTACCCAGGGTAGTTTGTACGAAAAGTGCCCTCGTATATCTTTAGTTAGGGCAATAGATAAGCTCAGTTTATTCATAAATGAAAATCTAACATTGGCAACTAATTATCATACAATCCAAATTCAACGAACTCGAAGAAATAAACTTTTCCTTGTAAACTATCACTTTAATGTGATAACTAACTCTTTAGTTTGATGTTGTAAGATTTTGCGGGCATTTCTGATCCTTTGAGTGCACATTAGCTGGAGTTAATTTCGGTTTTTGTTGCATTACGTCGTCCACTGCAACTGCATTTTAAAGTTTGCAATCCGAAGGGGATTCTTCTTCGCAGCTTATCCGCCATCTTCCAGAAAAGTAGCGCGCCGGCCCAGACCTCTTTGAAAAGGTCTATAGCGCCGTAGCGCATGACATCGTGAGCCGTGGTGAGCCCCAACGCTATTGTATATAGAACCAATCAAAAATGAATAAACAAGGTTATACATCGAATGGTCCCTTTGTCATTACATCGAATGCTGCCTTTGTCCTACCTATTGTGTTGATCGTTAAATTTACAATGGAAAACAAAAGAACAAAGCTAATTGGATAATCGTTTACCGGCCTTATATATATAGATTACACAAAAAAGTACAACGAGAATACTAACTAACATCTTTTTAACGAAACGAATATGTGATTTTATTTTCTTTTTATTCAATATAAAAATTTACAAAACGAGGTACTTAAGACTATTGGACTACAAACTACTAAACTACATAACAAGAACGATAACCCGGGAAGCAAGAAACCATGACTATCCCAAGGGTCATTTAGGTAGAAACCCTATAACTTTCGATCAAATTCCAACTGTTCTGGATAGTTGGATAATTGTTGATGTTGGATATGTTGGATTTGGAAAAGTCATAGGGATTCTACCTTGACATAGAACATGGAACTAAAATTACATCTAAATATACAATACAAAGAGCTACATATTGACGATGTTTACTGACAAAAACAAACAAACAGATGAGAATGGAAACAAAATGAAAGGACTTAGGGGTGACAAACATATCGATTTTCTCCCCAACAACGTCGTTTGGACGTTTCCGTTTAGACCCCCCCTACCCCCTCCCCCACAAAAAGTCCATGACCTAAATATCGATATAAGCGAAATTTGTGAATGTTATAGGCCTGGATTTTGCAGTGCTTAGTGTGGAGACTGACCCTGCGCTCATATCAAATTTCATTGCTAAGAACAATTCTAACAACAGCAAAATAAACTGCAAAAAGTGAGAAATACACTTACTCGCAACCATTCTGTATTTTAAATTTCTGCATATCAAAGAATAACAGGATCCTAAAGGATTTTCATCCAAGTGATGAAGAAATGAAGGCTTGAACCAACAAATCCTCTAACGAACATACTGAATCCCTACAGAACCTAATTTGAGGGATGCTCCCTGCATACTATTGACGGGAAGTCCTTTTTACATAATTGTGAAAGTCATAAATGTCGACGTTGCCGTACCTTAGCCACAGGATAAGGATGCAGCTGATATCATACTATTGCTGAGTTCAATTACAAGTTGATTTCGTATCATTGTTGAGTTGAATCCAAAAAGATCTTTATGTTATGGTCTGAGCAGTGGCGTAACGCACGATGGTTGGGGTTAGAGCAACTCCTAAGGCCCCCCGAGCCTTAGGGGCACCCAAGGGGCCTTTTACGCGATTTTCAGATTTTCAGCTTTTGGAGAAACGTGTTGTTGATTTGCACTGAATGCCTTCGGGCTCCTTCAAAGAGACCCAAAGAATTAAACACCGTATTGCAAACTTTTCAAAGATTCCTTGCTATCGTCTAGCGAATATGAACGTTTTAGAAGATGACTTGCCCAAAAATCCATTTCTGTACGATACCTAAGCTTAACTTTCGAATGTTTCCTTGGGAAGCATGTCGTCAACCACCATTCTTTTTTCTGAATTCGATGGTGAGGTGCTACGAAAGATGCGTTATCCGATATTCGAAAGAGCATAGTTCAAAAAATTTTCCCGACATTGGACATACAGAGACACTCCAAATGTAGCTCGCGTAGCTAGTATTCACTTTCAGCCACCATCCCTAATACTTTTCTTGTGCAAACGGGCCTTCATAAAAAACTCCCATAGACGCCGGTTATGAGGGTTTTGATGTGCTGGACTCAACTTGATTTTGCCGATAAAAACAACACTTTGATGTTGGAAATTTGGTAAACTTTTGTTGAACTATCTGCCGCCTCAGGGGCCCCTGCGTAGCTAAATTACTAAGGGCCCCGCGCTGCTCCTTTACGACACTGGGTCTGAGTGTCTTCTTTGTAGGCCAACTTTTAAAATGAAAGAGTTTAAGATCCGAGCATATTAGAAGGCGTATTTTGACAATGAGAGACAGTCAACAAAGATAACGTTCAGATTTTACAGGTTGTGATATTTTTATCAGACCTTGTTGTCGATATAACGTCTCAATTTGAAAACGTCTTGAGCGAAACCCCTCCCCCCCCCCAAAACGTCCAAACGACGTTGTTGGGGAAAAAATCGATATGTTTGCGGCCCCTTAGAGAGGAAAGTATTCTGTGGCTGTGTGGCGTGAAACAAAGGTTTATCTAACTTAAACAAATCGACCCGTTTTATGGATAAAACCTAAGGTCTGTTCGAGTATACTTCTATTAACGTCATTTGAAAGGTTTTTATCACCATATAGCAAAAGTTGTACAAGAACGTTGTTTGAAAGGCTGTCGATTTCAACAAATGGTCGTAATGCAACCGAAACTCCAGCGAGAAGATCTCGTCGTTGGATATCAAAGGAAGGGCAAAGCAACAAGAAGTGCTCCGTGTCCTCAATACCGTCATTCGTTGGGCACATTGGATTTACGGTGTCCCTGAAATTGTGGTTGAATTTGTGGAAATTTAGTTTACTGAGACCGACCCTTATTTGAGAAAGATACGAAAGGCCTACTGGGTTATGAATACCGAAGACCGATTTTGCAGGGGGGCGAATTTTTGATAGAAGCTTTGTCTTAAAAATAGCAATGGATGGCGCAAGCCTGATTTCAGGATCAAGTTTATTCCATTCAGAGATGCAGTCTGGATAGAAGCTAGATTTAATTTTTTCTGTTCTTGCCCTCATTCGCCCAACAGCATCCTGATGGCGAAGGGAATAATTTGACTGATGAAGCGTTGGAATTGGCTCCTTTGTGTACAAGGTAGTAAGATTATTCAAAATCTTATAGAACAGAGTAAGGCGTCTGCTCCATCTGCGGAAACATAGTGATTCCCAACCAAGCTCTGCGTACAGCTTCTCACGCGATGTTCCCCTCCATGTTCCTGTTACAGCAAGTGCAGCAGAATACTGAACAGACTCTAGTTTTTCCATTAGATTTGGTAAAATGACGGCTTGACTGAATTCACATACCTTAGGTGGAATATGATAGATAACATCCCCATAGTCTAGGTGGGGCCGCACATAGAGCTTATATAATTCGTTCAGAGTATGTCTTGGCAGATATTTGGAGAGATATTTCAGCAGACCAATGCCCTTTCTCGTCTTAGAGAGGCCTAGAGATAGCAGATTTGATATTAGATGAAAAAGAAAGCTTCGAGTCCAGAATTATACCAAGATGTTTATGTTCCTCTACTTTCTTCACAGGTATATTATTGAAGAAGATATCGGGATGATCTATTTCATGTCTTTTCTTGGAAAGCAGTAATTCAACAGCTTGTTTTTGTGGGTCTGGATTAAATGACATCCTCCAATCATGGGCCCACTTGCTTATCAACTCAAGATCATGATTCAAGTCCTCGGCAGCTGTATAAGGTTGTTGAACGACTGTGAACAGGGATGTATCATTGGCAAAGAGCTTTACATTACATGTCAAGTCAGCAGTGAGATCGTTGATATACACAAGAAAAAGCAGTGGTCCTAGTATAGAACCCTGGGGCACACCCGCCAAAATATCTCCCCAATTAGAACACTGTCCATTCAAGACAGTTCGCTGTTTTCGATCCTTAAGGAAGCTTTGGAGGACAGAGAGCAGTTGTCCTGAGATGCCACATCTTTTTAGTTTATAAATAAGACCATCGTGCCAAACCCTGTCAAAAGCTTTAGAAATATCAAGATACACGGAACGAACATCAAGGGGAGGGTTACAGTCGAATGCTGTAAAGATTGTATGTGTTATTGAAATTAATTGGTTGACTGTTGAGTCACCTGGACGAAAACCAGATTGATTGGGGTTAAGCAGATCACATGAATCAAGATGTGAGTATAAGGAATCATACATGAGTTTTTCGAGCATCTTCCCAAAGATTGGTAGAAGAGAAATAGGACGATAGTTACTCTTTAAATTTTTTTCGTTTTTCTTATGAACCGGGACGGCATTTGCACACTTCCATATTCCGGGAAATACACCTTGTGACAGACAGTTTGTGAAAATAATCCTCAAAGGAGTAACTAATGAAACATCGCGAAGTTTTACCATTCTTATGGAAATTTCGTCCCAGCCATGAGCTTTATTTGGATTAAGTGATCTAATAATTTTAAGTATCTTTTCCTCGGAGATGACAAAATCACTTAGTAGAATAGGATTTTCTTAGACTGCAGGTGGCATGTTACTGCCTGTATCTATCGTCGTACATTGGAGAATGAAATAGTCATTAAATAACTGGGCCTTTTCAGTAAAATCAGTTATAAATAACCCATTCTCATACAAGGGTGGTGTTATAGGAATCTTGGCTTTATTAAGAACGGTATTGATTAAAGACCAGTATGTTTTGCCAGCTTTTTATTCCCTCAAGTTTGTCATCTGGCTGGCCGTTCTTCACGAAGTTTTTATAAGCATGATTCTTTTTCCGAAGAAATTTTTTGACAGATTGTGTTATCCAAGGCGCTTGGCGAGGTTTAATCGTTTTTACTTGGTTGGGAATAAAATTAGAATAAATGTTCAAGAGAACTTCGTTTAGTAATTTCACCTGTTCATTAGGACAAATAATTTTGTCAAGGTGCTCTCGCCAGTTATACATTTCGATGCTTTTCATAATGGCAACGAAGTCAGCTTTATCATAATGCCAAATCCTGCGGGTGTAGGGGGGTAGTGCTACATTTGAAATAGATAGCTTTCCATAAATAATTTGATGATGACACTGCTCATGTAATGACGTATGAACACCAGACTCGATAAAAAGGTTTGGTTGGTCAGTGAAAATTAGGTCAATGCAAGATTTTGAATCTCCTATTAAGTGCGTTGGTTCAGAAATCAGCTGATGAAGACCAATGTATGCTGTTATTGGCTCAAATAGTTTCCCCTCGTTATTTTCAACATCATTTTCCCACCACTGGGTTGATCTACAATTGAAATCACCAGCAATTATAACACAAAGCGGATTTTCGGCGTGCATTTTGGATAGCATCAGCTCAAAATTGATTGTGAAGTTATCAAATTCACTTTGGTCCTGACTTGGACTTCTATAGATTACAGTGAAAAAGTACTTTTTCCTATTAAGCTGGATCTCATACACAATACATTCGGGGAGGGTCTCTAAGTCAGAGCGTCTTTTTGAAGGAAGGGAATCTTTGATATACAACCCAACACCGCCTCTTTTCACGTTTTGAGGGTGGTTGTTTTTGATAAACGTATAGCCATTTAGTGCCAGTTTACCCTCGTCAATGGAGCTATCAAGATGAGTTTCTACAATCCCAATCAAGTCATAGTTATATACCGAGTTATATGCCTCTATAAGGGAAACTCTTAAAAAGTCATACGCAGCAATGCTGTTTAAATTCCAAGTACAAAAGTCTAGTGTCTCGGGGCCTGGGTTTCTTTCCACATCACCACTAAGCATAATTGTCCTGAAAACCAGCCACTGCATATGAAGTGTGTTACATGTTATACACCAAATACATAAATAGGTATACAGGAACAAATGGTGCTTGACAGCCTAGTGTTTATATCGAACGAGACAAATGATACCGAGCGGGATTCGGTTGAGAAGCTCATAAAGCGTGCAAATTACTACCTTCGCAAAATGATGCATGCGGGCGAACAAAGGCAGGATACACAAATGTATTGCCAAAGCATGCACTGCAAAAAATTGTATTACTAGCGCTAGGGGTAAAGCAAGAATTGAGATTGCAATAAAACAACAACAAAACCAACAAAGTCTGAAAAGTTGGAATAGAAATGAAAATGACGTAGAATTTTTGCTTGTGGTTAACAGTTTTTGAATGGAAGCACGGAAACACCCGATTGTTGCCCGCCATTGATTGATTTCAACCGGCATCGTCGTGAAGATATCTTCTCGCTGGTCCTAAGGGGATATGTGCCACCATACAACCACACTTTACAGATTCTAACGAACAGAACAAAAGTTGAAAACAAAAAGAAAACTTAAAGATGCTTGAAAAAGACAAAACAAGACAATACACTCTAAACAAATTACATAATTTAAATACAACTTGGGTAGGATAATGAAAATGCAAAACAACTAAGAGAAACAACATTTTGCTAGCTTTGTTAAAAGACAAAGAGCGCTTTTGTGGGTCTATTATTTTAGGGGTAGAAAAAAAGAATTTTTTTTGTGGTCTCTGGTGTCAATGCGAGAAAAACAGACAAGTCCAGCTGCCGCGATCCAACATGCACCCCGGAACAAGCGATTATACACTCGGGACACCGTCTATCATTCTGTATAAACGCAGCAAAGACCTGATTCGTTTCGACCGCTGTGCAAAAAGCTTTTGCGTCTGCTCAAGTTGCCAAAAACAGCGAGGTGGGAGGGGGTGAAGTTTTTGGGGACTGCACGCAGTTGTGGTGGAATCTATTGTGATCCAGGCCTCTTGAGACGCGGTTTGGGATCAGGCGCATGCGGAAAGTGTTCAGAAGATAAGCAAGTATGGCTGAAAAAATCATCGACCTTGGAAAGCTTCGATAAAGATAGATAATTTGACTTTATTTGCCTTGGGATGGAGGCAATATTTATCAAGAAAAATTCAATATGAAGAAAGGATTTTTATGAAAAAATGGCTCGCTGCCGCAAGCTGAGCGTTGGTGGATATTATCTGCAGAATATGAGCATCATGCTGAGACAGGTCAGTATTCTTGAAAAATTGGCCTTGTGTTACTTTTTTTGCCATACAGTTTGGTCAGTTTTTAAGGACGAATATATCACTTGTTTGTTTACATGTAAACAGGCAGCTCGTAGGGAGGTCCAAAAGATGAATATTCCCCGGAAATTTTTATGTCAGCCTCATCAGGGCCTATAATTTCATGAATCGTATTCCGATCATCTATTCTGGTATATCATGTCCACGTCTGGTCCAAACGTAGTATACTACGAGATCGTAGTATACTTCGATGATCGTAGCATACTTCGATGTTCTCAGGACAAGGACGTAATATACTACGATGACAATTTTTGAACGCGGCGTGCACGAAGGCCAGGAGCCGTGCACAAATGTTTAGACATGTAAACAATGGCCTAGCATGTTATCTAAAATCTCACCATTGAAAAAAAAAATCGACCTTTGTTTTCATCTTTTGTTGATCATTCTTCAATGACCACTTGCTGAAACGAGCCCTTTGGGGCCTAAATTACCTCCATGACTGTTGTTTAAGCAGGGATTGTGTTATTGCCCTGAGGTCGCCATGACAAGTCCTCGTTGAATCTCAGTCTGCTTGCGTCTGCCTTTTGATGTCAAACGTAATGCTCCTCCGCAGAGGTGAAACGCAACTTTTGCGTAGGAGGGACCAAAAATTGCGGGAAATTGGACTCAAGACACACGTGGTAATCTACTGATATCCGAAACATCTGTATTTGTCAGATATTAAAATTGCGAACAAACGAAAGGAAACATGAAGGTTGGTATGAAATTTGAAATATTTCTTGCTTTTTAACCAAGACATCCAGATTATTTTTATGACAAAATATCATATGATTAATACATTGCAAAGTAAATAGTTGTATCCTGACCTTATTTGTCGTCGTAGAGGCATATGCCTTTGGAATCATTGCAGCAAGGGCATGGTTTATGTGTGTGCACCATTTCTTAAAGGTTTTATACGTATCTTTTTATAAGAAAAAGAAACTCCACTAATAGATCGCCAAGAAATAAAGAAGCTCCCGTACTGGGAAAATATAACTTAAGAAACCATTTGTTTTTATGAAGAAATACTTAACATGTTTTTTCTTTATTTTCTCTTGTTTGCTGTATCATACTTGTAAGGTACTTGAGTATATTCCAAACATTGGAAAGGCTTCAAAAGACCGTGTTTTGAAATGTTATTGAGGGAACAGGCAGTGAACATGAAGATTGCTCTGGAGCCTTGAAGAAGCTCGTACGAAACTCTGAGTACTCAAAATCTGATAATCTTAAGAAACTTTCAGTCCTGGCCCAAATCCTTAGTTTCTTATAACAAAATACGTGTATCTCATCTCTACTTTTTTAGAGATCTGGAAAGGAATCAAGGAATTTCACCAGTGATGGACACATCAGCAAAGAGCCAAGAGAAGCAAAGGATAGGGCCGATGCTTATTACCATAGGTCAAAATTTTTAATAAAAAAAGCCCAGGAGATAGAGGCAATAACAAAGTGCAAGGTTTCTTTAAAATTGTATCCAACGCGGAAAAAAGGCAAGGTCAAAAGCTATGTGTCTGCAGGGCTTGACCTGGAAGATGATTCTCTCGTTTCTTCAACCATCGCCTCTAACACCCAGGCTTTTAATGAAGGTCTGGATGAACATGTAACCCCGACGAAAGCCAGGGCAACAAGCACACCTGGCCCATCTTGCGATACAGTGGCCAGAAAAAGAGTGGCCGTTGACCCTAATATCTGCCAAATTTGCAAAGTAGAGTACGTCAGCGATGCCGATATTGACAGCCATTGGGTTCAATGTGCCAAAAATTGTAGCTACTGGGTCCATGCAACTTGTTGTGGAATATACTACAAAAACGATTCAAGTGGCGAGAAGAATTTAGGAAAGTGGAGCGAAAAGCATTTCTTTTGCAAGCGACATATGCCGCATGACTAAGCTCACACACATTAATAATACTATATCATTTCGTTACTATCAATTTATATCATCATATTCCTACAAGGTAACTCTTAAAAGTAAGGCACTTTGAAAATGACCAAAATCTTTTTTCCATTATAAAAATTGTCTTGCCAGGTTCAGCTAGAAAATCGAATTGATTAAGGTGATACGTAGTAATCACTGCTGTCACTAGTAAAAGTGAAAATCGTAGTAATTCCAGGAAACTGTAGGAAGATCTTTTCCTTTTGCCTACTTATTTCCAGCAAAAGAAAAGCAACACTGGTAACTAAACTGGAACTTCAATAGATATTCAACTGCCTAAGCTTTTCAAAGTTGCCTTGTTACCTTAGTATGTAAATTTCTTTTTTATGCACGCATATCAGTATCTTTGTCACTACAGAACGTTTTTATTATGCACCTCATTGCTTAAGCCTGATTCGCAATAGGTCGCATAGATTGTTAGGATCATGCAAAGAACATACAGACAAAGACTCAAAAGTTTGAATCCTTCGTCTTTTGGGTGTTTCTGCACGACCTTAACGAGCCAAGCAACCTGGTGTGAATCAGGCTTTTGAAAATATATATTCAATGGCAAAAGATACTTACGATTTGCAAGAAAATGGATGCAAAGAAACAAAACTTTTGAATCAGCACACTAAAATCTGGTTCACGCTATGTCTTTTGAGTCATTATGGTTGTGCAGAAAGACCCAAAGGACAAAGGACGCGAACTCTGAGTCTTTGTCTTTTGCGTCTTTCTGCACGACCTAAACGGCCCAAACGTCTTAGTGTGGACCAGGCCTAAGGTCTTTCAAATTTATGTTCCTTTCAGAGTTGATGGAAATTTTTAGTCAAATCAAAAATGTTAAGCCTGGTTCACACCAGGTCTTTTGGGTCGTTAGGATCGTTCATAAAGAACCAAAAGACAACGGACTCAAACTCTTAGTCTTCGACTTGTGGGTCTTTCTGAACGACCCAAAACGACCCAAAAGACCTACTCTGAACCAGGTTTCCATTCAAGAAAGAACATAAATTTGAAAGGCCTTCCAATTTAAAAGTCGCGTTTCTTGCCTCAGTTTACTTAAAACATTTTGTTTAAATATATTATTCATCGTGTTCAAGTTCAATTTCTACATTTGCTATTTGTTCTTCTTGAGATGTTTTCAGTTCATAAAAAAGTTCAACACAATCTGCATGTTTAAGTCTCTTCTCCTTTTTATTGAAATCGTTAATGTAACTTTTTGCGATGTCACGGTCCGGCATTTCTTTTAAGATTTCCCGGATCAATGCTTTAATTTCAACTTTAGTTCTGTTTTCGATCTTACTGTGTTGTTCCCTATCAGCTGGTGTGATAAACAGTGGTGGCAATTTTTGTTGTCCATACATCCCTGTCTTAGCATAGCTGACTTTGTAAGTTTCATAGTTTTCGATTGCTTTCGTTTTAATGTCACAAAGTTCGTAGTCTAGCTGTGCCCCACTGACACTTTTCATTGCCCGTTTGTTTCTTGGGTTGCTTGCAATAAAACTATTTGCTTTGAACAGCTTCCTTGTCATCAGCACTTCGGAATCGAATTTCTTGGGGCGTTTTGCAGAATCTTCCTCGCTAAATCCAGATGCTGCTAGAGCAGAATTTTTCATTGCTCGTAAATCAGATGCTTTCCTACAAACGCGCAGCCATGTTTCCTCTGTAGGCATTCCAGGGGGGAGAAAGGACTTTACAAGTCGATTTATTTCTTCGTGGATAAAGTCAGCGCCTTGTCCCCTATTTTGGACACCAGACACTGAAAAACTTTCTGTTGATTCCACGTGAGCTTTGAGTAATGGAGGATACTGCACTCGATTGCACAGATCTCGCAAAGGCAGAACTTGGTACTTTGGGTGGTGTCCAACAAAGAACAAAGGGGCAAAGACCACCCTGGCAGCCATCATTCTTCTGCTGTGATTTTTTCGTGTGGCCTCAGTGTAGAGATGGAATGCTAACAGGTATGAAAATGTTACATGATACAAGAACATGTAAGTGTCATCCACCACCTCATCCTGCACCCATCTCTGGTATCCTTCTCCGGTAGGGGCTATCGATTTTGACAAGCATTCCCTTACATATGGTAAAAGCAGCTCGGCACTTAAAGCCTGCAGTGACACCTCCAGAACCTGTCGCGATCGATGATGGTCAACTCCATTTTTGAATACATCCTGGGCTCTTGGTGTCCGGAAAGCTAGGCCTTTTGTCACCGTTGACAAGAAAGGTTCCCAGCACACTTTCAGCAACTTTTTGGCCATGTTCATTTCGATATGTCCAGGGCCCGGTCGCAGAACGATGTCACCAAAGACTCGGTCATATGTGGCAGCACAGCTGTGTCCCTTGGAATGTTCTTCTCTGTCCTCCTTTCGTACTTCTTCGGAACAAATATTACAGAGGTAAAGATTATCCTGTAAATTTGATGCATATACGTAAGGGACCCCATCAGAATGTAGGGAGGTCCATTTTCTGCCGTAACCAACAAAGGCAAGTTTGCGAACATGGTTTAGCACATGCTTTACAGCCTCGTAGCTATCAGGATTCTCCATCAGTGGTTCTCCTACTGACACTAATGGAGGGCTTTGTGGATGCATGGAAGGTGTTCGATAATATACATCGAAACCACTATCATAATGACTAGGATTATGCTTACAGCGAGGGCATAACTGATTCTCTGCTGCTAGAGGATAGACGTGGCAGCATTTGCCACAGACCGTTGCATCTTTTCGGTCATTTGTTATGCCGATGTCCACATAGTCATGGATACTGCCATTTTGTCGCTGCTCTTCTTCTACGTTCTTCAAACCTTCCTTTATGAAGGCTCCACGGTAAAGTCTGAATTCTTTCAGGCATTCTTGTTCGAATGTTTCCACTTTCTTCATTGTTTCCGCTAAAGGCTCAGCGTCTAACCAGTTCTTGGCATCAGGCTTCATCATTTTGGAGATTTGTCTCCGGTTTTGGCACAATATGGCCTACGGTCGTGCATATGCTAATTGGCACTTTTGAGCCTTCTCTTATCCTTCCTGAATGCTTTCCAACTTTTCGGTTGTTGTCGATAGTGTTTTCGACATCATTTCTTGGGTATTCATTCGGCGGACATGGTGCAGTGATGACTTTGTTGATAGTTGTGTACCCACCAGAGCTTTCCCAGCTGCCGTTCAGTTTTACAGCTGTTTTTGAATTTTTCAAGCTGTATGAGATCAAATTTCTTTGAAAAGCAAATGGTGTTACCAAGAGAAGATTTCTTGCATATAATATTTGTTCAATTGCGTGTACGAGTGCCATTGTCTTCTTATTGCTCTCCGTTTCTTCGTTAACACCAGAGCAGCCATACAGAAAGTTGATCAGGACAGGATTACGATCTGAAAGCCAATTCTTCAGGTCCATATTGCCTAATGATTTTAGATCCTTATATTGATCGTTTACACTTTGCCCATCTTTGTATGTCGCTAAATTTACAATTTTCCCCAGTGTTCCTGCAAGGTTTATTAGCTCTAGCTTCAAATCAGCTGACAATTTTTCCCATTTTAGATTCTCTAATGCTTCTCGTGTTTTTCTGATATCATTCACCAGCTCCTTCGTGTATGAATCGGATGTGGTACTCATGTCAATATCTTCATCAATTTCTGCACTCTCATCTTCAAAGAGTCCCGAATCAAGTTCTTCTTCAGGCTCATGTGAAACGTTTACACTCCTCGTTCTTTTCTTCGTAAAATTATCTACGGCAAATTTGATACAAGCCGTGCAAATGTATGATTTACGGTGAAGAAGACCACGAGCTAACAGTTCTGAATATCCTGTTCTTCCTTTAAACCAACTGACTCTTCTCAACTTAAAGGGAATGGTTCCTTTTTCGGTGAATATGTCATGGTTGAGGCAGCCACATTCTTCCTGAAATTTTGCGGGTCCACTCTTTGATTTTCCTGTATTCGATCGAGTATTTGAAGCCATGAGCGAACCATGCGATGAATTTTTACAACTGAACAACAAATGAATCTTCGATCAATTTTTTTGGTTACAATCGTTCCCATACCCCTTTTGTAACTCATTTTATTTTTCAAAGCATGCTTAACGTCACAGTGAAGCTAATCAACACCTTCAAATTCAAAGAGTTATTTATCGTTGCGTTGTCATAAACTTCTCGCTAATTTACAAAAGAACTCATTTGACTACTCACTTGTTTTGAAACGTCTTTGTTGGTGGTGGTAATTTGATTTGTTTTAATAGCCTTATTTCTACATACTATTGCGTCCTAAAAAACTGCCCTTCTTCTCCATTACAAACAGCGTTTTTGTTCCAAGCGTCATTAATTTTTTTTCATGTGAACGTCATGAAACAGTGCAGCACGCGAGTTATCGTTAGGGTACTACTTTTCGTTCATTCATTCATTCATTCATTCAACATCAATCGGTCAAGCAGCTGAAGAAATAAAAGCACATCTACTACGGTTCAAAGATTTGATATAATTTGATTGAGGTCATGGCTGCTGCTCAAGCTTTGGGAGAGAATTTGTGGAGGGAAGTCGCCGTGTTATGGTCCATTAAAGGATATCATTTTTTCAAAATTCGTCCCATGAAAGCATTTCTATGCTTGTTTTACCGGAAGAAGCTAACGCAAGAGACCCTTCTGCAATGAAGGTGATGATGCCGGAAGATGTGCCAGCTGAATTGTTGGACAAAAATACAAGAGAGGGAGATTCGAAACGTCCTCCACAGAAAGTGAGGGATATCGTCGGAAAGCAGGTAGGGAGGGTTCCTGCTAATCTATGTCGCGTTTTTAGAAGATTGGTAGAAAAGGAAATGTTGGTTGATGGAATCACATGCAATTATGGAGGAACAGTCCGTCGAACCATTGATCCTGTATTTTATCAAAGGTTTGAAAGAGCCCGCACAAGATTTGGAAGGGATCGACCGGGAGGAGGGGCTGAAATCAAGTGCAGCTACATGATGCGGATTAAAGAGCAGCACTTCGAAGAGGCGAAGAAACTATTTGAAGACCGATTGTCGAGGGAAGAGTTGGAAAGAGTTTTATTCTAGACATTATGTTAGAAAAACTGCAAATAAACGCTAAAAAATTCTAATCATTAATGCGATTTTTTTATAACAAAGCTTCATAATAAAGATGCTGAGACCGAGAAAAAGGCCCATTTTCAAAAGCTACTAGCAACGTACCAAGTTGAAACAAACATGCAAAGTGTGTGGTGACTTGTACCTCATAATTAACGGCAAAAATTAAGGCCAATTGAAAAATGCACACCTTAAAGTTTGGTAAAATTACTGTTACAAGTAAATTTCATAAATGATCGTAAAGTGTTCAGGCCAACTCTCAATAGCGACATTCTTTTTATAACGAGTTTGATGATTATTTAAAATCATCCTTTGCTCTGTTGCCGAAGTAAAGTTTATAGTTAATTTCTTAGGAAGTTGAGATTTTCCTTTCCATAAATCACTGCAGTTGTGTCTTTTGTCTTTCTCGCTTTGTGGGACTCTACCCCAAAATGATGACGACATCCAATAGTTTTACGACTATTAAGTTTTCTTTTCAATCATCGTTTGGCCAAATGAAACAGTGTAAATAACCTATTCAATATACGCATTACTAAAGTCGTAGTATACTACGACGTTGAGGCATTATGCTATTTGCTTATCGTAGTATACTACGATTATAGATCATCGTAGTATACTACGTTTGGACCGGACCACGAAAAATTTTATTTTCTTGCAACAGGTCATTTTCTGAGGGAAAAAACAAAAATTTAGTACCCCTAAACAACTGAAAATTGCAAAAAATCTGGTCGTTGCCGCAAAACGAAACTAACACCACTGCGTTGGTGACATCTTCAGCTTCAAATTTCTCAAACCCGTTTTGGTCGAAAAATTGGCTAACATTGATTATTTTTGTGTTTTAGTTTGTAAACATCACTTGAAGAAACTGCGACATTCATGCCTAGGCCATTCTATTGTTTTGGCATACTTGCTGTTGTTGTCCCTTGATGGCCTTTTGTTTTTCTGTTCTGCCTTTTCACAAAGGGTTTCCGGATGTTTTGCTGCCCTGCTGTGTTGTTTCATAATATTTTAGAAGGATTACTTGTCTCTTCAATGCATTGAAATAATATTTAATTGCCATTTTATAACTTGTTTTATTGCTTTGAGTTCATATTTTGCTAGAAAACCAAAGACAAATTGCCCCAAATATTTAGTACCCCTAAACAACTTGGCAAGTTTGATGGCTGCATAGCAAGAAAGCATGTTCAGTCATTTCATATATTTTATCAAATGATTCTACAACATTTTTTGTTTATTATTGCTGTATATTCATTGTAATTTTTCTACGTCTCTAATTTCTCCTTTATCATTTTCAGATACAGCAACATAAAATCACATATTTGTTTGAATGTGTTTGGTCCTGACAGAGCTCCTGCAAGTTGCAAATTTTTGGCTGGATGACTACTACTATGTAACCTTACAAGATTTCCAGCACATTCCCGGTGAAGAATGGATACTGTTTGAATAGGATGAATTCTAGGAAATCTTGAGGGATACATCCATTTAGATTTGCAAAAATATTGCCAAGTATGTAAACAATTTAAGGATTTCAGATTGATTTCAGTGGTGGCACCACAAGGGGGAGTGTAGGGACTTTTCTCCCCCTAATCCCAAAGTTGGTAAAATTGTCAAAGGAAAATTGCATAAAATCAGTTAGGTATACCTTTAGATGCAACAATTAATTTGAAATCCCCCTCCCCACTTCATTTGGATTTTTCAGAGCTGGTGCTGCCATTGATTGATTGGTTTCCTGCACCAAATTTTTGAATGATTCTGAATAATTTTATGATCTTGAATGCATTGTAGAATCTTGAGGCATTTTTTCTGTGACTACACTCTGATTATTGTTGTTTGAATTCCTCAACTTACAATGAAAAAGTGGGATTTTTATATCTGGAATATTCAGCCATTCGATGCAAAGGTCCAGAATAGACAATTACATTCAAGATGGAGGGGAGGAACTTTTTACCAAGATACATTGTATTCCAAGCTTACTGGCTCCCCAAAACAATGGTATTCTTTTGTTATACAAACAGGCACCATTTGTTACCTCTGAAAAAAATTGGTACTGAGTCTACCCCAACAGAATCTCATTGCTTTTAGGAGCCAGTCATTTGGTGACAGTGTACTTTGATACGAACCAGTTACAATATATTTTAAGTCTAAATCAGTTGCTGAAGTGGGGTGTCTTTGTCCCCATTGAAGAAGAGGACTCAGCTTTTTGCTTGGTGCCCCAACTTTGGCAAGATGTGCATCCAGAATTGTGATGTTAACCCACTTTTTAATCTTCTTTGGACCGAAATGAAGGGGAAGTATAAAAAAAAGAATCATGTAGCAAAAAATCCTAATTTATTTTGCTAGCTCTGGTCAAAAATATTGGCATTCAATTCTTGGCGCTTGAAGTTTGGCTTCCATCCACCACCAGCCTAGATGTTTCTGATTGAGTTTGAAAGGGGCCTTGGATGGAAACTAAAACTGATTGATAAAAATTCTTGCTGGAAATTGTGAAATAAGGGACAAATAATCACTTTAAAATCAGATTTTCATTGCAAGCATTCGCTGCATATCAAATCAGCTGATTTAATTCCGGCTTTCCACTGTCGTGATTATCATTTGATCAGTTCGCCTCGTATCCATGACGCTTCTGCGCGCGCATGAAAAACGAATCTGCCTCTTGCTTATAAACGCAGTATCGCAACGCAACGCAGATTGCGTAATGTGAGATTTAAAAAAACCGGTATGAAAAGACAGCTTCCCAAAGAAGACAACCACGTGACCCGAGGCAGATGTAAACAACGCCAGCCGACCCCACCCGACTCTGGTAAATTACTGCATTCGAAAGCGAATTTCTTTTGTATCAGAATGGTAAAAAAAATAATGCTTGGGATTTTATCATGTGTTTTCCTACTGTCTCTAGTATTATTTGGGAGATTCCGATGCGAAGGGATTTGTTTGGCTTACACTAGACTAACTTATACCGAAGTACTCCCGGGACCCCATAAACCAAAATCGCTACAGGCCACAATGCCGCCAACCTGCTACTTAAAAAAAACTGCACTGCAGAACTCCAAAAAGCTAAAGCATAATAAATTAAAGGAGATAACGGAATGGTTTACTTAGAAGATGGCTTTGCGATAATTAAAGACGGCAGCCCTACAGCCAAAAACAACCCCGGCCCACAGTGCCCCCAGGAATACTTTTAAGTCTGTCAAAAACTATTTTAATCAAACAACAAGGTTTCTGAAATAAAATGACGAAAAAAAAGAAAACACAAGCATACTGTATCTATATGATGTCCAGCAATTCTTCCTCAGTAGTGAAAAACTTGAACAGGCCTGTTGACATCTTCAGTGCTAATGAAAGCAGCTTCATCCGTTGTACCGTTAGATCCAACTAACAGGGCTATTTTTATCAAGCTTCTTTCTGCCTCGGTAAAAGGCACATCTGCTTTTCCAAGACTTGAATTTAACAATGATTGCCTGTTGATCTACACCTTCAACACGTTTCTTTGACCCAATTCGATGGGCGCGATCGATTTCACAGTCGGGGATGTACCTCCACTTCCTTGCACAAGTCCATAACTTTCTCCACGCAATCATTTGACGACTCACTTTTGTTGGCATCATCAGATACTGGAATCCCATAAATCCGCAGGCAAGACCGGCGACTATACTGCTCGGCTTTCTCGACCTCCACTTCAAGCTTCTCCATGTGTGCTTCGTACAACGAAAGTTTGTTCTCCAGAGAGACAATCCTATCTTCGAAGGGTTTCATCGCGAGCTCGATTTTTTCATTGATAACAGCTTCCAATTTCTGTTCAAGAGTCGACATCAGTTTATCCATATCATCTTTTGTGGCAAGGTGCAGGACAGCGTTCTCAATGATCCCTTTTATTGCCGTTTCGTCAAGAGCACGAGCTGGAACTGGTTTCGTTCCGACCACGTTCTCATTAATGCTCATTTTACACGTGGGCCTAGCCGTTAGTCAGGCCTGCGAGGCTTCGAAACAAAACACCAATTTAATTATAATTTATAAAGACTGCCTGCTACCACTGCACATTAAACTTGAAATTATTTGCCCATTTCAGCGATGAAATTATTATCAGGGCATCGCCATCTCTTCTTAACCAAGCTAATGAAGTTTGCTCGGAGCTCCCAAAAGACACGTCCGTTCACTTCGGGAGGCAAGGCGAAAAGCAGAAGGCAAGGTGAATATGTGATAATAAAGAGAACAGATAAGTAAGTTTAGATTAATGGCAATAATGCAGAAAGGTAGCTGTTGCGGTCATGGTCTTTTGTGTAAACTGTTATCTCGAGATTCAAAGGCGTCTCTTATGAATTTAGCAACTTCTTGCACCAGCTTTATATTCTCTGTTGAGAGGAAGTAATGAACTTTTGTTTCGGGTACATTGCACTGAATGACTTAACTTCATCTGCAGCTGATTCAAAAAGCTTTTTGCGTTGAACGTCATACGTTCGACATTCAACGAGGAAGTAAAGTTCATTTTCCACCTCTTGAGCGCCAACAACAGTACAAATCATTTTAAAATCGGCAGGGGTGCACATTCAAATTTTGTTTGGGGGGGTGTCAGCATGTGTTGGACCGACTAAAATTTTTTGGACCGACTGAGCGTTTTGGCTATTCGTACTCATTAGGAGCTTTGATACAAGCAGTGCGGATTAACTGAGGGCGCTAAAATGAGGGGGTCTGGGGGCAAAGCCCCCAGGAAAATTTGTGTAGACACGCCCTCTGCTGTGGCTTAGAACACCTTTCCTGATCCCATGTTCGTCGGTCCTAAGAAAGAATTTTTGCCATTTTGTAACAGGTTTTCCATAATCTGGCAACTTCAGGATAAATTTCAAGTAAACGCAACTCTCTTTGGCTCAGAGAAACAGATTTTCCCCGAGAAAAATTGATCGCAAACAATGCTAAAATCGCTTTCAGAGTGAAAAGAGCAGTTATTTTGATATATTTTGATATTTGATATTTTACTTTATTAAGGAGGGTTGCCCTTCAACAGAGTTGGTTTACAAGGGGCTCTCCACTTAAAAACATTACTAACAATATACAATCTAAAATTACCGAATAAAAAGATGAATTACAATATAAAAACCCTAATATAAAAACCTATTACAAATTTACAGTCTAATTTAAAGGAAAAAAAAGAAAGTCCTAAATAGATTTTTTAAAACTATTCAGGGAAGATGCCTGTTTGGTGTCGGCAGGAAGGTCATTCCACGCTTTTGCTCCTCGATAGGAAAAACATTTTTGCCCATTACTTGACTTTTTCGTGGGTAATCTTAAATCTGTCTCTGAATTGCGCAGGACATACGAAGAGCATTTTGAGTTTCTGGTGAAAAGGTCACACAGGTATTGGGGAGCCAGTTCATGCAGGGACTTGAAGACCATTGTTTTAGATTCACTAGCGACTAGTTGTTCAATGGTCTTCCAGCCCAGCTGGTCGATAAGTGGTCTGCTAGGGGTGTCAAAGCTGCTGTTGGTTATAATTCTAGCAGCTCGGTTTTGAAGTTTTTGTAGCTGATTAAGCTCAGTCGAACCGGCACAGCCCCAAACAGAGCAACAATATCGAAAGTGTGGCTCTACAATTCCTGTGTAAAGAGTCATCAACGTTTCCTGTCTTAAGAACGTCTTGGCGTGTTTCAAAAAGCCAATAGCTCTTGAAACTTTGGTAGAGACAGTCTTGATGTGTTCCTTCCAGTTAAGAGAGTTGTCGATCTGCACACCAAGGTATTTTGTTTTTTGGATTACTTCGAGCTCATTGTCGCGAATTTTCAAATCCAAATCTTCTTTTCGACTTTTGAGGATATTTTGCTTTTGCTTGGTGGAAACAAGCATGGAATTTGTTTTAGCAACATTTAAGGAAAGTTTGTTGCCTTGAAGCCAAATGTCCAGTTGTTTGAGATCGTTATTAATGGCCTCGTTCAGCTCATTTATATCTGAAGACTGGTAGCACAGACTTGTGTCATCAGCATACATGGAAACGGTTGAATTTTGGACAGTCTCTCTGATATATTTTCTTAAAGCTTTCTGATTTAACTTTGCCTGTTTTGCTTTTACAGTGGACATTTTTCCTGTCAGGCCAGGTGGTGGTTTTCGGACTGTAAGTTCACAATGCAGCATATGCAAAAATTGCCCTTCTATGTATACTTGCAAAGTGTAATGTGTTCCGTCTACAGACCGTTGTGCTTCATTTTACTGGCTATTTTGTGCAACATATAGCTTTCATTTCTGACTCTTAAATTGAAAAGCAATGGCTCGCATAGCAGTTTTTGTTATGACGTTTTGTTATGGCGTGATCTTCAGTACAAGCACTACAATCACTTCTTCGCCGCCAAGCGCAGCGAAAGCGACTGGTTTTAGCATGTTTTTGCCTTAGCAAGGCATTCTCTCGTGATTTTTAGTATCTACAATGCTAGCGTTTAGTTGAAACAGATACAACCTTTGATGGATAACGTTTGATGGATAACCAATTTTTTATTTCCATTTTGGGATTCATTCAGAAGTGTCCAATTCCCAACGCCATTCAATTACCACCACCGACGCACTAGCCTGATAGCCAGACCCGATTGAAATCGGGTCTGGCTATCAGGCTACCGACGCACGGGCTGCCGAGAAGCTTTGGAGGAACAAAACTGGGAAGAATGTGGAACGAAACTGGAAGCGAAGCGAGCTGAAAAGCATTGCGATCAATTCAATTCAAACTTTGTTTATAAGAAATACATGATACATGATACAACGTATTGTATAACTTATACGACTCAGAAAAAGCTGAAGCTTATCTAGTCTGAGCCGCTTTAAGAACATAACATGCCAAATATATACAAAACGTCACGAGAAGAATAGTAATGGCTATCTGGTAAAAATATGATGATTAATTTTCTTTTCAGATCGTTTATTTAAAGATTGATTTAATTTCTATTTCATTTAATTTGTTGTTTTTTGTGAGTTTTTTATTGATATTGAAGGAGTTTAAGATTTTTTATTTCGTCAGAAAATACTTTTACGTTATTGATATGTTTGATGTTGTCTGGGAGGTTATTCCAGAGTCTTGCACCTTTGTTTTTAAGCGTTTGGTCACCCCAGTGTTTGCGGCCTCTGCATAGTTTATAGTTTTTTCTTTGTCTTGTTTCATATTTATATTTGTCCTCGTTGGTTTCAAAATAGTTATGAAATGCATTTGGAAGTTTTTCTGGGTTATGATGCACTTTATGCATGAAGTTAAGAATTTTCGCTTCATAGAGATCTTTTATTTTTAAAATTCCATAGCATTTATGCAGGATGTTTGTAGAGCATCTATAATTTTTAAACTGTAAGATTTTAAGCATTCTATTTTGTAGTACTTGGAGTCGCTTTAAATGACATTCTTTAGCCACTCCATAAACTTCTAAGGCGTAGCTTATTTTTGATTGTACTAAGCTGAGAAATAAGGCCTTTAGGCATTCGACTGGGACCAAGTGTCGCAGCTTAGCGAACATAGAGCAGTATTTAACTAAGCTGTTTGTAAGTATATCTATATGGTCATTCCAGTTCAAGTTGCAATCTATTTGCAGTCCAAGGTATTTTAGGCTGCCTACTTCTTTAAGTTTGGAACCCATTTCGATTGAGAATTCGTTGTTGATGATTTTATTTCGATTTGGTTTGAAAAGACAATGATTTGTTTTACTGGTGTTGATAAGCAGTTTGTTTGCTTTAAACCACTCATCTAATTTGGCTAGTTCACTGTTGATTACTCTAGTTAAGTCATCTAAATTGTTGCTAAAGCAAAATATGTTTGTATCATCAGCAAAGAGTCTTGGTTTAGCATCATTCATAGCGTTTGCCATGTCATTTACAAATATTGTGAAAAGAATTGGGCCCAGGACTGAACCTTGCGGTACTCCTGTTTCAATTGTTCCTAAGGCAGATTGTGCTTTATTGCAGCATGTGTATTGTTTACGGTTTCTGAGATAGCTGGAGAACCAATCTCCAACGATCACTCTAAAACCATAATGATGGAGTTTGTAAAGAAGAATCTCATGGTCAATAGTATCGAATGCTTTTGATAGGTCAAGAAATACACCAAGGGCACAGTTATCTTGATCTAACTTACTGTAGATTTGATCGGTAATTTCTAACAGAGCATGCACTGTTGAGTGGTTTTCTCGGATCCGAATTGGAGTTCATACAATATTTTGTGTTTTTTTATGAATGTCATCATACGTTTTACAACCAAGCGTTCGAATATTTTTTCAAAGCAAGACAGGAGGGAGATTGGTCTGTAGTTCCCTGCAAGGTATCTTTCACCTTTCTTAAAAACAGGAATTACTTTTGCGACTTTCCAAATATCTGGAAATATTCCAGAATTAATTGAAATGTTGTAGATGTGAGAGAGTGGGCCAACGAGGTGTTCAAAGGTAGCTTTTATGATCGATGGTTTAATACCGTCGTGTCCTGGAGATTTGTTGCCTTTCAGAGCTTTTATTTCAGTAATGATTTCATGTTCTTTTATTGGCTCGAAAAAGAAGGATTTTTCGACAGGATTTTTTAGGTATCTAGCAAAGTTGGCTGAAGTACTTCCTATTTTTGCAGCAGTTTTCTTGCCTACTGTGCAAAAATGCGTATTCAGTGCGTTAGCAATGTCGGTATCGTCAAAATACGACTGATCATCATCGGTGGTAATTCTCTTCATTTCATTTCATTTATTTTATTTATCCACGACATCCACTCAGTAAACTTTAAAATTACTTATTTCCAGATGAAAGTAATAGATATTTCTAACAAACCTAATAAACCTATATTAAAAGCCAGTACTGTTCTTCCATGGATTCGTGCGTAAATATATATATATATACATAACCTGCACACATATAGATACACATATAAAAATACATATGTACACCCATACACACATATATATATATATACATAAACTATTTGTTTTTGTATTTTACCTACCAAATATAACGTTAGGATGGCAGATGGAACTGACTCCAGCAAACAGGGTAATTTAGAAAAATTCTCAAATGATCAAGTGGAATCTATCAAGAAAATCGTACTACAAAGCATCATTCAAATACTACCAAAAATCATCAACGACATTACGCCAGCGATAATAAAGTCAGCAGAAGACATCATCAAAACAACCCTAAACGAAAATGCACAGCCAACAAATCCACCAAGACAAGACCAACAATCTTCAGCCAAATATTTAGCCCGACAACTAGAGCAAAACAAGAAGAATTTTTTGAACAAGAAACTAGAATATCGAAAGAACATTTTTTGGAAGTACACTCGTTCTACGGAACTTGTCAAGCTTTACACACAATGTCTCGAGGAGGAACCAAAATACATTCCAAAAATTTTTAGAGAAGAAAACGCCAGCACACTTTCACAGGAACAACAAGCCATTTACGACAACCTGTCCGAGCACAAACTGAAGGCTGAAATTGAAGTGCTACAAATACGTTCCGGTGAAAACCAACAAAAACTGGAGAAAATTGAGCAAGAAATCAACGAATTCTTCGACACGAATTCAAGCAGTGAAGAGATGACCAATGAGCTCAAATCGAAATGGAAAGAAAACAAAGAAATTGATGAAAATCAAGTCATTAAAACATGGAACAACAAAATTGCTGCCAAGAAAACCTCCTTTTCAAAGGATAAGGCCAACAAATCAAGCAACAACTCACAAGAAGGAACAACCACCCCAGCTCCAAACTCAGCTACAAATAACGCCAAATCAGCAGACAGCACAAACAGTCAACAACAACAGCCACCTTCTACACGACTTCGCCCTCGCCCACGCCAATCCAGCAGCACGAGCCCTCCGTACTCAAACAACACTAACAACGTAAGGTACCCAAGCCAACAAAGTTCAAAAAACTTCCTCAGCCAACACAGACAACCACCACCTCTACTTCAAACGCAACAACCACCACATCTTTTTCCGCTAAACTCATCAACCTTTCCTCCTTCCCCCTGGCAAAACGGCATGTATCACTACTAACAAGAGGACCAAAATTTACTCCTACGACCACGCCTAAAAATTCTTTTCAAACAGATGTTAAGGATTTCACAAGGAAAGTAAAAATCAGAGAAATCTTTTGGGGACAAGAAAATGACGATGAATCACTCCACCGCAACAAATCAAACAGACCCATTTTCACAACAAATTCAGAAATCAATCAAATTTGCAATTTTATGGAGTTACTACAACCGGATAAAATCACTTCAAAAGACAACCTTTCCGAAGTTGAGAGAACTGCCCTATCAGAGCTACAAACCAACAGCGATATAATTATCAAAAGAGCCGATAAAGGAGGAAATTTCGTTATTATGGACAAAGACTTTTATCGCGACAAACTAGTTCTCGAAGGACACCTCCATACAAATGACTACAGACGTGTCAACGATGATGAAGACATCAAAGTGATGAAAGATTTAAAAACGATTACGAAAATATATGAGAAGGAGCTAACCACGAAAGAACAACAATTCATTCACGATTTCCCTTGGAAAACAAGCAACTTTTACATTTTACCAAAAATCCACAAATCAACAGAAATTATTCAAGCAATTGCGAGATCAGATAAAGACTATATTGAAATGTCACCACCTGATAACCTCGAGGGAAGACCGATCGTTGCTGGACCAGCATCACCTACTCAAAGATTAAGCGAGTTCCTGGACACCTTACTTAAACCTATCGTGCCTACACTTTCCACCTACGTCAAAGATGACTGGGATTTTATAAGAAAGATACCACGAGAATTTCACACATCTACGTCATTGTTTTCTTACGATGTCGTTAGCCTTTACACTAGCATACCACATAACCTCGGAATTGAAGCTATTGATTATTGGATTGCCAAAGAAACGATTTGATACCAGCATGGTTTACAAGGAACTTCATTTTAGAATCAGTTAAATTCATACTCGAGAACAATAATTTCCTCTTTGACAACGTCATGTATAAGCAAGTATCAGGTACTGCTATGGGAACCAAATTTGCGCCTCCGTACGCTTGCCTTACTATCGGTTACTTAGAGGAAACAAGATTATTCCCCAAAATTTTAAAGAACTATTTCACGGATTCAATTTGCTTGTATATAAAAGATAACTTTTTTCGCTATATGGATGATGGATTTATTGCATTAGCACAGAACATCGACGCTATTGCGTTAAAAAATGCCTTGAATGATTTGCACCCTAGCATCAAGTTTACGATGGAAACAGGAAAAATGAAATCGAACACTACGGAATCATTAAATTTTTTAGATATCGAAGTAATTCTTAATAATGGAAAATTCGTTACTACCGACATTTATTACAAAGAGACAAATCCGCACGACTACTTAAATTTTCATAGTGCACATCCAAAGCACATAAAAGACACCATACCATTCAACTTAGCAAAGCGAATTATCGTTTTCGTTACCGACGAAGATACCACGAAGAAACGCCTAAATGAACTCAAGCAATGGCTCATAAGCTGTGACTATCCACTTCGTTTAATTAATAAAGCTTTCGAAAAAGCCAGACTCCAAGGACCAGCGCCAAAACAAAGTAAAGACATTATTCCACTCGTTACCACATACTATCCAAGCCGAAGTTATGACAACCCAATGAAAACAATATCAAATCTCTTGAAATCAATACAAGATCCAGACACGAAAACAAAATTTAAAGACACAAAACCAATCCTTGCTTTACGTCAACCACCAAACCTCACATCTATCCTCACAAATGCAAAATTCACATCTGAAAGCATATCTCAAACTCGAAATCGTATGCCTGGAATATTTTTATGTGGCAAAACACGTTGCAAACTTTGTAAACTTTACTTACAACCGGTAGACCATTTTACAACAGCAAATGGAACAGAATGGCAAATTAGATCGCATGTAACATGCAAAAGTACGAACGTTGTGTATTTTTTAACTTGCAATATGTGCAATGGAGCAATGAACTACATCGGACAAACAACGAATTTTCAAAAACGGCTGAATAATCACATTTCTGAATCAAGGACTGGCTCGTCATGTTGTAACTTCCCAAAACACGTCTACGAATGCGGCAAAAAGAACAATAAATTAAAGGAACCTTTCTTTAAAGCCTACGCTTTTTTCGCATTAACAGATCCAAGAATGCTATTACGTGCAGAGAACAAACTATTCAAAGCCGGACATAGCCTACTTAACAGCTAAAATGTATCTTCTTTATCATTCGCCGAACAGGAAACATAAAAATAGTTTACAGTTTGTATATAAATCGTTATGATAGATTTCACTTTCAAATGTTAGTCACACTCTGAAGAGAACATAAGTTCGAAAGGCCTTAGTGTGCTGATTCAAAGTCTTGTTTCTTTGCCTCCATTCCTTACAGATTTTTTTGTATTTTACCTACCAAATATATATATATATATATATAGTATTGAACGGAAGAAGATGGCAGCAACAACTCTTTCAAGAAATAGGCATCAATTTGGTCTTTATGCGCTTTTTGTTTTTTCAATGCTGACTAGTTTCGGCCAATGGCCATCATCAGAGCAACTGAATGTATTTAGGCTAAGGATGTGTTTTTATTGATGTAAAATCAATTAAAGATTAATTATGTGTTCAAATATTTGTAATTAAGAGTCATATTGTGTTCTTGGTGTTCGTCAAAGTGGTTGTTGTTTGCTGTTGTTGTTGTATTTATTTCGTTTGACGTCAAGTGAGTGAGATCGGCGGCTTCATCGCTAGCTTCATTGTAAAGCTTCTCTTCTTTTCAAATGGCTACTAACATTGTTTTCACCATTGTCGGGTGCACTAACCCTGCTCCATTTGGATCTCTTCAACTTCTTTGCTAATTAGGATTCATCTGTGGATCTCGGGTGTTTGGTGATGCATTTATCTTGATTCAGTATGTTTCTTGTTGGAATGTTTTAAGATCGCGTATTTTCTTTTGTTGTTTGTTCTCATGATTTGTTTATTTGTAGACCATTTTTTTCTTATTTGATGTCTTGTTTGTTCTGCTCACTGCTGTTGCTTCGTTGTTTTCTAGCTTTGTGCTTCCTGTTGGTTTTATTTTCATAGAAGTCTTGTTTTGCTTCGTTGTTTTCTAGCTTTGGTCTTCGTGTTGGTTTTATATTCGTAGTTATCTTGTTTTGTTCTGCTCACTGCTGTTGATTCGTTGTTTTCTAGCTTTGTGCTTCTTGTTAGTTTTGTTTTGATAGTTGTCTTGTTTTGCTTCGTTGTTTTCTAGCTTTGTGCTTCTTGTTGGTTTGTCTTGTTTTGTTCTGCTCAGTGCTGTTGCTACGTTGTTTTCTAGCTTTGTGTGACTTGTTTTGTGCTGCTCGCTGTTGCTTCGTTGTTTTCTAGGTGTTTCGTCTTCTGAGACTTCTTTATGATTGATGCTACCTTTTGGCTTAATGTGGTTAGATTTATGTGCGCTTCCTATTCTTAAGAGTAGGCCTCCTGTTGTCTGCGTCCAGACGCTGATGTTATAGTATTGAACGGAAGAAGATGGCAGCAACAACTCTTTCAAGAAATAGGCATCAATTTGATCTTTATGCGCTTTTTGTTTTTTCAATGCTGACTAGTTTCGGCCAATGGCCATCATCAGAGCAACTGAATGTATTTAGGCTAAGGATGTGTTTTTATTGATGTAAAATCAATTAAAGATTAATTATGTGTTCAAATATTTGTAATTAAGAGTCATATTGTGTTCTTGGTGTTCGTCAAAGTGGTTGTTGTTTGCTGTTGTTGTTGTATTTATTTCGTTTGACGTCAAGTGAGTGAGATCGGCGGCTTCATCGCTAGCTTCATTGTAAATATATGTATATATATATATACATATATGTATATATATATATATACATATATATATATATATATATATATATATATATATATATATGTGTATATATATGTGTATATATATATATATATATATATATATATATATATATATATATATATATATATATATATATATATATATATATATATATATATATATATATATATATATATATATATATATATATATATATATATATATATATATATATATATATATATATATATATATATATATATATATATATACATATATATATATATATACATATATATACATATATATATATATATGTACTCATTAGCTCAATCTCAATATGTAATAAAAATAGATATAGAAACTCAGAAAAAAACACATTCGTTTAAACGTTTCGGCGAAAGCCTTCATCAGTAATGACTTTTCCTAATCAAACAGAGCATACATATAGATTCAGAAATTCAAAAACAATAGCCTAAGCGGGATCTTACCTATTACAATACGTATTAAAAAGTGTTAAAGTAGCGGTAATGACATAGGTGGCAGGAGAAAGATCACAAGAAAGCGCAGAGTAAAGAACTGCTGAAGTAGGCGGCTGTGTCTGTCTCGCAGGAGCTGGAAAATAAGTATGTTAGAACAAAAAAACCGATAGAAAGATCCAGAAGCGGATGGGCAGACAGAGATCCCTAAAAAACAGCTTGTGTCCCTAACGAAAAGCTGAGCGCAAAAATCAAAACAACACAACAACCAAAATGTGAACAAAAATGAAATCTATGTATCTACCTGCCTAGTGTTCAAACCCTTAGGGGCAAAGCAATCCAGCCGATATTGCCAGAAGCTTTCCCGCATCCTATTACCCCCGTTAGCCTATCAATTATCTTTACGCTAATATCCTTCAGAAACCCCCGGTGGCCTTCTTCAGTGAAATGTCTGAAGAATTCCGCCTGGGGTACTGAGGCCCCCGAATTAAACTTACGACTGCACGCCTTGTAATTATTAAACCTAAGCCTAAAAGGCGTGCAGGTGCTACCAACATATTGTACACCACAAACAGTACATTCCAACAAATACACAACATTTGACGAGTCACAATTAAACGAATAATTTATCCTATATTCCCGGCTATCTACATTAGAATGAAAATGCTCACTATTGCTCATGACATTACAGACTTGACAACGAGATTTACCACAACGAGAACACCCCTTCTTATCAGTCCCCCCATTTCCCTCATTACTCAGCCTAGCCCTGACAAGTATATCCTTAAGGTTCTTACATCTCTTAAATGCTATTAAAGGTGGCTCAGGAAACACCTCCCTATGCTCTTCCGAGTTGGTGAGCATAGGATGGAGTCGCCTGGCAACCTTCCCCAAACTATTGAGTGCTGGATGGTATGTCGCAACAAGTGGAACCCTTTCCCCCCTCCCTTGGTCATTGGTCCTATTTCCCGAATTTGCTAGAAGAGTTGTCCTATCCAACCTACGTACCCTATCTATTTGCTCATTAACTAAAGACTCTTCGTAGCCCCTTTCCTTAAGCCATCCAGCTAGCTCGCCTACCCTCTCCTGAAATTGGCGATCTTCCGAACATATCCTACGAAACCTAAGAGCCTGACCATAGGGGATCGCCTTCTTGGTGTGCCAGGGGTGACAAGACTTCTTATGCAAGTACTGATGTGTATCAGTAGGCTTGCAAAACAAGTCTGTCGAAAGGACTCCCCCCTCCCCCACGCTAACCTGAACATCTAAGAAACTTATACTACCCCGTGACTGCTCGCTAGTAAACTTAATGGTTTCGTGACTACTGTTGAGATGATTGATGAAAGACTTCAACTTTTCTTCCCCATGCGTCCAGATAAAGAATACATCATCGATGAATCTCATCCAGACGAGGGGCTTGTCAGCTGAAGCATCCAACAACCTCTCTTCCTGCACGCCTTTATATGTATATATGTATATATATAATTTGCTTCATATATATATATATATATATATATATATAATTATATATATATAATTTGTTGTTTTTTTCAGCTTAGAAAATGATTCTTTAGCCCATTTTTAAACTGGGTGAGTGTATTAGACTCTCTTAATTGTGTTGGGATAGCGTTCCATGTTTTTAGACCGGTGTAGTGAAAACTCCTTCTACTGTAGTCTAAATTTAGTCTTGGAATTTGGAGATCAGTCTTATTTCTCGTATTATACTTGCTTGTCGAGGATCTTTCAGCAAATTTACCGTGCAGACTCTCAGGACATATCTTGTTAATTATCTTAAACATCTGAACCGACCGATCAAATTGGAATATCTGATCGATGCTAAATGTTGGTCTAATCCAAGAGTCCTTTATCTTTGAAGCTTGAATAATTTCAAATGCACGATTTTGCAGTCTCTGAAGGGCTGTTATTTTAGTGTTCGATAAGCTCCCCCACACTACGTCAGCATAACGAAAATGACTCTCAACAAGGGCTTTGTACACTTGAAAAAGCATTGATTGTGGGAGGATGTCCTTAAGTTTTTTCATTGCCACGAGGCCCCCAGCAACCTTTTTCTTCACTGATTCATACTGTTCTTCCCAACCTAAAATATCGTCAACTATTACCCCGAGATATTTTGTTTTGTGAACCTGTTTAATTATTTCTCGGTTTATAAATAATTGCGGTAATGATTGAGATGAAGTTCTCTCTGTTTTGGACAAAGAGGGTAAAGAAACAATCCTCTTTGGGGACACTAATTGTGATCTCACTCCAAAACAAGCTGAGCAGCCCATAGATAACAATTCTAAGCACATGCTTGATCTCTACGAGTTGTTCAGCTTCAAACAGCTTGTTGATGAACCAACTAGGGTCACTCTAACTAACTCTTCGATTATCGACCATATTGCTACAACACATGCGAGAAACATTGTAAAATCCGGAGTGTATGAAGTTTCTTTGAGTGACCATTATATGGTCTACTGCATTCGGAAATTTAACGGAGCAGTGGAAAAAGGCCATAAAATGATCAAAACTCGGAAGATGAAAAGTTTCAACGAAGAAGCATTCCTGGCCGATGTATCTGGCATTTGTTGGGAGCAAATGCTTACTGAAACGGATGACATAGATGTTCTTGTAAGCAATTGGTCAAACCTATTTTCTTTGATCATAGAGAAACATGCCCCAATGACTGTAATGCGTGTTTCAGAGAAGTACTGCCCCTGGATTGACAAGGACCTGAAGAAACTAATGCAGACCAGGGATAAGCTAAAAAAGGCTGCAGCCAAAAGAAAGTCTCAATTCCTTATGGACTCTTATAGACAGGTCCGTAACAAGGTCAATGTCCTAAATATCCAGCTAAAGAAGCAGTACTATACTAATAAGATCTCTGCATGTCAAGGTAACATGAAAGAGTCATGGAAGGCAATCAATGAACTCCTTAATAAGAGATCAAAGTCCAGCAACATTGATTGTCTTAAAGAGTCTGGTTCCGAAACTGTTCATAAAAAAGATATTTCAAATGCAATGAACACTTTCTTTTGCTCAGTAGGTAAGGATCTTGCTGACAAAATCGATCCAGCTCCAAATCCCTTTCTTGCAGGTGACTATGAAATGAACAAGCATAAGGCAACGTTCCACTTCAGGACTATTAAAGTGCAGGAGATCAGGGATGCATTTGCCACGGTTAAGACAGCAAAGAGCTTTGGGACTGACAACATCTCTAGCTACATTCTGAAGCTTGCGCTGCCTTTCATTGAAAACTCGCTTGCTTTCTTGTTCAATACATCCATTGAAACGAGTCGTTTTCCCGACTCATGGAAAGTTGCTAGAGTTACTCCGATTTTCAAAGATGGAGACAAGGCTGAAAAGTCTAACTATCGACCAATATCAGTCTTGCCTGTCATCTCAAGGCTCTTTGAAAAATTAGTAACAAATCAGCTGTACCAGTATATGAATGATAACGGCCACTTTTCATCTGGCCAATCCGGCTTTTTGCGCCTTCATTCAACAGTGACATGCTTACTTAAAAATACTGACGACTGGTATAATGGAATGGATCTTGGAAAGCTTGTGGGTCTAGTGTTCATTGACCTTAAAAAGGCATTTGACACCGTAGATCATGACATTCTCTGCAAAAAGCTTTTGAGCTCTACGGTGTACAACAACGTGAACTCTCTTGCTTTAAATCCTATCTAACGAACCGGAAACAATTTTGTAGGGTTAATGGGGTAGATTCCGAAATTGGGGACATTGAGGTTGGTGTTCCACAAGGTTCATGTCTTGGCCCTCTTCTCTTCCTTGTCTACATCAATGATCTCCCACAAGCAGTCCTGGATTCCAACGTGTCCATGTATGCTGATGATACCAGTTTGTGCTACCAGTCTCACGATATGACTCGGCTGAATGAGGCTATCAACAGCGATCTTAGAAAATTGGATGCTTGGCTACAAGGCAATAAGCTTTCCCTGAATGTAGCGAAAACTCATTCTATGCTTATTTCCACCAAGCAGAAACACAACATTCTCCAGGGTCAAAATGAAGACTTGAAATTGAAAATACGTGATAATGAGCTTGAAGTAGTCAAAAAGACAAAATACCTCGGTTTGCAAATTGACTGTTCTTTGGATTGGAAAGAACACATCAAGGCAATTTCTGCCAAGGTCTCAAGGGCAGTTGGATTTCTAAAACATGCCAAATCTTTCCTTCCGAAAGAAACTTTGCAAACTCTTTACAGGGGTATTGTGGAGCCCCATTTTCGATACTGCTGCTCTGTCTGGGGCTGCGCTGGTTCAACTGAAATTAATCAGTTACAAAAACTTCAAAAGCGTGCTGCTAGGATAATAACGAATAGCAGCTTCGATGCCCCAAGCAGACCTCTTATCGAAGGACTGGGATGGAAGACCGTTGACGAACTAATAACGGGCGAATCTAAGACAATGGTCTTCAAGTCCCTGAATGAGCTGGCTCCACAATACATGTGTGACCTCTTCACCCGAAATTCGCTGTGCTCATCATATAGCCTTCGCAACACGGGGACCGACTTGAGGTTACCGATGAAAAGGTCAAACAATGGCCAGAAATGTTTCTCCTATAGAGGTGCTAAACTATGGAATAGCCTGCCAGCCGAGTCAAAGCAGGCAACCTCTCTGTATAGTTTCAAAAAAAAACTATTTAGAAACAAACACTTTTTCCTTTCGATTTTACTGTAAATTTTGAACATTATTGTATATAGGTTTTAGATATTGTAAATAAGGTTTTATAGTTTAATTTGATTAATAGCTTTCTTCCTTTTATATTATATTGTAATTAATGTTTTTATCGGAGGGCCCCTTGAAAATCAACTTGTTGAAGGGCAACCCTCCTTAAAAGAATTAAATATGAAAAAATATAAAAATAAATATGATTCTCCTTTTTTTCTTCTACGAGGATGGTCTATTATCATGTACTCTGTTTTGGTGGGATTGAGACTGAGTTTGTCAATCCTTATCCATTCCGCGATATTTAGTAGCTCAGCTTGTGCTGTCTCTATAAGCTCTGCTTGGTTGTTTGAGGATATTGTTATCTCAGTATCATCCGCATACATGTTGGCTCTTGAGTGTTCGAGACAGTGCTCAAAATCATTCAAGTAAATGATGAAGAGCAGCGGTCCCAAGCATGACCCTTGGGGAATTCCACACTCTATTTCCATAATATCAGATACTTGACCATCAATAGAACAATACTGGCTTCTATTAGTTAAGTATGATTTAAGCCAGTTGTTCTCTCTACCTTTTACCCCGTATTTGGCTAATTTACTGATCAGAATCTCATGATCCACGGTATCAAATGCCTTTTTTAAGTCAAGAAAAAGAGCGAAGTTAGCTTTTTTGTTATCGATATTTGAGTACCAATGATCTGAGACACCAATCAGCGAGGTAATTGTAGAGTGAAGCTTACGGAAAGCGAACTGATTCTTCGTTAGTTTTTTGTTAGACTGGAGGAAGTCAATAAGTTGGTCATGTGCAATTTTTTCGTATAGCTTAGATAACACTGACAAGATTGAAATTGGCCTATAGTTATTCGTATCATCTTTGGCGCCAGATTTATAAATTGGGGTTATTCGTGCTATTTTCCAACGGTCTGGGAAAGTCCCTAGCCTGAAAGAGCTGTTAAAGATCATCGTTAATGGTTTACATATACAGTCAGCAGCATCTTTCAAAATTACTGTTGGTATATTGTCAGGACCAGCAGATTTTCCTCGTCTTAGATTTTGAATGTATTTCATAACTGTGTTTTCATTTACTTGTTTGAATTGAAAGATTGTTTCTTCTATGCAAGTATCAAGCTGATAAAGAGGGTCATCGCCTGGTTTATTGTTGATTCTACTAGCAAGTCTCGGACCAACATTAACAAAATGGCTATTTAGGGCATTTGCAATTTGTTTAGAATCCGAAACCGTTTTGTTGCCATCCTTAACTTGCATGATCGTTGTTGAGTTAAGGCCCTTATCTAGCACTTTATTTATGGTTTTCCACATGTTTTTTGGATTGTTCTTGTTCTCATTGATCAAAGATTGATAGTGCAACCTTCTAGAATATCTAATACTGTTATTCACCTTGTTTCTCAAAGATTTATATGAATTGAGAAGTTTGGGGTTTTTTATTGAGTTTTTTTTCGCCCTGTCTCTCTCTTCCATAAGTCTTTTTATTTCTGGTGTAATCCACGGTGCAGGTTGATTTCTGACCTTTTTTCTCCTAATTGGTGCGTGTGTGTTTAGTAGACCATCAAAAATCTCGTGGAATTTATCAACCATTAGATTTGGTGATTCAGAGAACGGAGATAGCGCTACCTCCCAATTCACTTCTTTTAAGTCGTTTATGAATTTCATTTTATCATAATTTCTTAAACTTCGTGTTTCAAGAATTTTTGGTTTTTTAGACCTAATCCTCCACGCGTTCACTTTCCGTATGGCATATATCATATAATGATCTACCATGCCCGATTTTAAAACCCCAGAACTAAGAATATACTTTGGTTTGTTTGTCGAGAAATGGTCAATAAGCGTCTTACTGGTATGGTGTTCATTCTCTTTAGTAGCTCTTACAGCAACCCTTGTGTAATCTTTTATAAGTTGCTCAAGTTGATACTCATTGTAAAGTTGTTTTAACAGCTTAGTATTTTTATTTTTGGGATCCTTAAGGTCACAGTTGGTATCTCCGCACAAAATAACATTAACATTCATAAACATAAACATTAACGACTTATTATTATTAGATTCATAAACGACAAAATAACATTAACATTCATAAACATAAACATTAACGACTTATTATTATTAGATTCATAAACGACTTAAGATCACAGTTGGTTCCTTATCCTCCCTTTCAAGCTGCCTTAAAATTTCCCTAAGACTATTAAAGGCCGTTTTATCTGTGTCTGATGTCGGTGATCTATATCAGCTCAATAGAAACATGCTTTTTGCATTAAATGCTTTTTACAGATTTGAGTTGTCCGGTGAGGTAAGGCGAGCAGCAAACCCAGGGGGCACTCAGCACATACACATACGGGGAGGTAAGTCCGATATTTTTGGTTCAGAATATTGTGAAAAGTGATATTTTTGGGTCCAAAGAAAACTAAAACTATGTTTATGATAGTTTTTGATACCAAACATCGTTGAACTGATATTTCTGGGTTCATTAGAGGTAATGCTCTTTCTATTTGCATTGTTGCGGGACATTTTATGTTCATTTACTGGCTTCTAAATATAAAATGAGATGATATTTTTGGGTTGCAGTGAAGCGGCAATGATATTTTTGGGTTGCCTGAAAATTTCTTGGACTGACCCCCCCGTATGCGTATCTGCCGAGTGCCCCCCTGGGGCAGCAAAGTCCATTTTGTCACTAACAGAATGCGCCAAGGAACTAGTTCAAGGTTTGATATTTCGTAGTAACATAACGGGTGAGCCAGAAAAAAGTTCCCACCTTTGAAAATTCTTAACAGCAAGAGTATTTTACAGATTTGAGTTAATCCAATTCTAGTTAAAAGCCACAAGGTTGGAGCATTTTTGTGATTTTTCTCCTTGTCTCACGAGCACAATAAATATGGGTAAATTCAACATTACAAAGATTTCATGGTTACAAAATGGCTGAAAAATGGCCTAAAACATCGATCAATGCATAAATGACTTTCCGGACAGAATACTGAAGGAAATGGAACTTCTCATGGGTGACAGATATCCTTCGGACATTGATATTGCCATGGGATTGTCCATCTTCCGTATTTGTTTGAAAATCAATGTCTTATAACTCTTGATGGAGGTGAAACGCCCATTGCCTACTGCTCGGTGTGAATAGAGTCCTTACGATTTGATCAATGTTTTAGGCCTTTTTTCCGTCATTTTGCAACCATAAAATTTATATAAAGTTAAATTTATCAATACTTCTAGTGCTTTAGGACAGCGAAAAAAATCACAAAAATACTTTGATCTTTCAGCTTTTAACCAGATTTTGAATGATTCAAATCCGTGAAGTAGTCTTTGTGCTATGAATTTTCAAAAGTGGGAACTTTTTTCTGGCTCACCCGGTATATCTATCACTAAATAGTTTGGTGCTTTCAAGATAAGGCTCAAATCTTTACTGGTTCTCAGAACACGCGGAAATCATTAAACCTCACAAAAATCAGCCAACGACATCGTCGCTTCTAACCCCCTGAGACAAAATCGGTCGTTTGTGATGAAGTTTCTAGTACCCTCACAAAAACTGAAGTGGATACTCAAATAATGCAGTTATTTGAAATATTTTATGGTAAATCGGTTGCAGAGATATTCGTTAAGAGTTGTTTACATGTTTAGGCAAATATCTTATTTGGAGCCGGAGCTGCGAGCGTTTACCGGCCAAGAAAAATTGACCTTTCTACGACAATTCAAATAAATTGCTAGAAAGGAGATATATCAATGAAAATTTCACAAATACCCAGATGCATTTGTTTTCCTAATGTCTCAAAATATTGGACAAATTTCAGCGATTTCCAACAGGCAAGGGAAATAGGCCAACGCTCATCCTCGGTAGAGTTCATAGAGTTCAAAGAGTTCATCCAAAGTTAAAGAGTTTATCTAAAGTTCAATATGTTCATTCAAAGTTCAAAAATTTTATTCAAAGCTCAATATGTTCATTCACAGTTCAAAAGGGTATTCAAATTTCAATAGGTTCATTCAAAGTTCAAAAAGTTTATTCAAAGTTCAAAAGTGTATTCAATGTTCAGCATGTTTATTCAAAGTTCAACAATTTTATTCAAATTTCAAAAACTCCTATTCAATTTACAAGCACAAAGACACAATTTTCCTTCCATTGACGGCGCCAGCTACCAAGAACTGGCGAGGCAAAGTGAGAATCAGGGACGGTGGCTCTAATTACAATCTTAAAAAAGGACAATGTTGAAGTTATGTTTTGAAAAGTTTCTCCCTCGATTGGCGTTTGTGTCCTTTGTGGAACAAAGAGGAATGCAGAGGAGCTGATTTTATTTGCCAATCTTCATGTTTACTTCCTTTTTCCTCGTAAGTATTACAAAGGAAGGTTTTTTGGAGTCTTTCCAATATTTACATATTACTAAGGTACCAATCGGCTAACCATTGTTGATTTCGTGTGCAACTGGGGTGTAACTTTGATTTGAATGGGATATCATAAATTTTCTGCTCTCTGCAAATGCTAGCATATGTTCCAACTCTTTAAATCGACGAAGAAAGGCCAATGTCAAATTCAATGACCTATTTCTTTAAACTGAATGACTTGAAAGAAACTTTAGCCACTATTCTAGGATACTACCATTGAACTTTTCAGAACTCTTGAATATTTATGGAAATTACAACCCATTTTACGTTTAAGCTCATTTTATGATGTGACGTCATCAAATTTCTAAATCATAAACCAGAAGAGCGATAGAGTTTTGCTTGGTACCACATTGTAGGCATCCATAAAGTATGGTTTTCTTGAAAATTATTTGATCTTCGTCAACGGGTTTAGAAATTACTATAAGTTTTTCTTCGAAAATTCTCTTCAATTCTTAAAAAAAGAAGAAATGCACTGTAACTCTGAAAATATTGAAGACTAGGAAGTTAAGCGCTCGCTTCGCTCGTGCTTCAACATTCCTAGCTGCTGCGGAGAGCTTTCTTAGGCCAGAGTTACACTATAGCGGATTGCTATCGGAGCGGAGCAGAGCGGAGTGATTTTCACTCCGAAGTGATATTTGAGGGTAGCAGTTACACTACATCGCTTCTCCCACGCCATATTCCTACGCAATTCTGATTACACTGCAGGGTGCTTTTGCAGGCTGGCGCCAAAGTTTATTGTTTGCTAATCTTTAATTTCACGACGGAGTGACTCCGGAGTGATTTTCATACCACCTCCAGAGTGGAGTGATTTTCACTCCGCTAATCGGAGCGTTGTGTATCGGATTGGTGTAGCGTAGTGTAACTCAAACCCCTATCCGATACGAAAGTCACTCTGCTCCGATAGCGATCCGATATAGTGTAACTGGGGCCTTATAGCCTTGCTTCAAGTCTGCTCTTTCTGTCCTTCAAACCGTTTGATTTACGGTAGTTAATGGCTCAGCCATGCCACCATTGCGTGTGAAAAAGAGAGAGGAAAAGAGTGTACAATTATTACATGTCAATTTCACTTTTGTCATAAAATTGTTTGAAGACAAGAATAGCAAGTGTTGTGAGTTGAGGCTGCGAGGAGAAGGATTTTATGATTACTTTACTGCATAATTGCTTGTCTCCATTCACTAAAACAAATAGAGTGTGGATTGATAAGCATTCGTGGCAACTCTCGGTAAGTTTTGATTTGCATTCTTCGTAAAACGAACCACCAACTTGGCCTTCATTCCTTTACCAAAGTAGGCCAACGTGACTAAGGATTTTTGAAATCGACGATGTGCTGATCTTGAATGTCAAATTTACTGTTTATCTGCGAAATATTGTCTCCCATGTTTTAGCCTATGTTTAGACAGAAAAACGCTTACATCGATTTCAACATGGCGTAATTTCATGAATATTTGGAATATCAGAAAAGTTCGCGAGGAAAATGTGCTCTCAGGCTTGCTAAACACGTACGAGCGAAAAGATTTCGAAAATTTTGTAACAGATTTTACACCGGGCTTTTTCAAAGGGAAGGGGGTAAAATCCGGCCAAAAGGGGCGTTTCTCGCCATGTGATCACAAATTCTAGAACGGCATTGGCTTTCAAGGTGTGAAAATTTTAGGGTGTGTCTGCGCGTCAGCCAATCATATATTTGGAACCTTTGCTACTGAGGGCACGTGTCCCCAAGAATTTGGAATTAACGAAGAAGTGCCCTTTATATTTTCAGAAATTGTTCCGTTAGCTCAAGGAAGAAAGTGCCGTACCCCCAAGTTCGAAATGCTTCCTGCAGCCATGAGTGTGCCCCTGAGGTTGCTACTGCCGATGAATATGAGGTGTCATCTATGACAAAATCAGTAATCGAAATGTGGAATAATGAAACCTGGTCTCCCAGCCTTTTTGTGAAGTAAGTTGATTGTTGAGTAAATTTCATAAATTTCGTTAGTCTGAACCATCCAGTTTCGTATTTTGTAACTGGTATTTGTCAATCCCAAAGACCATTGGAGAGGGACAGCCAGACTTTCGATCGGTCTGCGACCCTGCGACATCTTTTAGAATTATGGCGAGAGAGCGTGCAGTAAGTTACAAAAGGCTTTAGAAGTACACCGAACAACCCTTGAACAACAAAAGTGCTTTTTAATCAATGACAAAATGGTTTGAATAAGCGTTTTGAATATTCAATGACATTTTTTAGCTTTGACTGAACTTTTTGAGCATTTAATGAACTTTCTGAACATTGAATGAACCTTTTGAACATTGAATGAACTCTTTGAACATTGAATGCACGTTTTTGAACACTGAATGTAAGTTTTGAATACTGAATGGAAATTTTTTGAACACTGAATGAAAGTTTTTGAACACTGAATGAAACTTTTTGAGCCTTGAATGATAGTTTTTGAACATTGAATGAAACTTTTCGAACATTGAATGAAAGTTTTGAACATTGAATGAAAGCTTTTGAACATTGAATGAGAGTTTTTGAATAATGCTACACATGGCGTGCCATAGTACTCCGTTTCTTCTTTCATCTTACGAGATGTAGTATCACTGTATAGGCTTGACACAAGATAAAATGAACTTTCCCGAAGCTTCATGTACAGATTTGATTTTAGGTCAACATCGACTGAACGTGGATGGACATGGTATCCCCTTACCCAAAAGTGGAAGTCAATGGTGGGGTGGCAAGCAGTTGTTTCTTTTCCGATTTCCAAAGTTCAACACAACAGCATTCTATGACCCAACAATCGAATTGAGCCCTACGACAGTGGAATTGAGCTCTACTTCAAGTCCTTTGGTGCTCGATCCAACAACCGAATTGAGCTCTACTCCAATCGAATTGAGCCCTACTTCAAAACCTGTTGTGTTCGACCCAACAAGCGATATGATGAGCCCTACTTCAATCTTTCCGCTTCAAAGCTCAACTTCGAAAACAAATTCGGCAAGCAAATGCAAGATTGGATTTCTCAGTATGGTGATTTGTTTGTTATCATTGCTCAAACTTTTCATGTGCTGGCCTTCTCATTGGCATGCCCCATTTTCTCGCTAAAATTGGTAGTTCAAGTAGAAGATAACTTGCTAATACTTTTATTGATGTAATTAGTGCAATTTGGCAAGGCCCATCAGGTATGATCATCCAACAATTGATTTGCTGTTAAGAAATATTGAATTTGTCATTGCTTGCTCCCTGCTTGCTTGGTCACTTTTTTCCTTGATCTCTTGTGCTCTAGTTCCTGGTGATCATGGTACGGAAATGGCTGTGCGCACAGCGGAAAGACGATTTCTAACCTTCGCGCCTATCATTTCCTGGAAATTCTATGGTACAATAGTAGCTATCATATAACCTTAGTTCTGCGGTGGATGAAATGCTAGGTAGCGTAATATTTCGACTCATTATTATCGATCATAATAAACCCATGGACGCACAATAGAATTGTAAACTACTGAGAGAACACTATCAACTCTTCCAGAAGAACAACAGTCAAATACCGGGTGTCTCATAAAAAAGTACCCCCTTCTGACTGGAAAAAGGAACAAAGCGATAGGATATTATTACTCTCCGAGTGGACAGCTAAATGTATCAATCTTCTACTTAGATTCACATACCTTGCATTTAAAAACCGTCCACCAAACACAGGAGATACAAGGTTGCAAAGTCAAAATTTACAGTGCACCAGTAACCAGAGGTTTTGAAAAAGGGCCTATCCATGATTTGTGTCATAGATATTTTTGAAAGTAACTGTTTTAAACTTTAACTTTCAATTTTCTCTTTTGAAAATAATAAAAGACTCGCATACAGCGCTGTGATTAAACAGATATAATGAAAATGTAGTAAGAATGATAAAGTCATGTGCTCCTGTTTCCTCTTCTTTGACACTGGTGCACCTGGGATGGAATGCAATGCACGGATTGATTCCTCAAAGGAATAAGTATTTGTAGAACAATTGAAGCATTTCAAAGTATAATTCTTTTCAAAAGAGAAAGCTTGACGTCAAGTTTGAAGTTCTTTTGCAATAAGCCTGTGAGTTCAAATCATGGCTAGGCTCTTTTACAAAGCCTCTTGTTTCAAGTTCACTCCAAAATTCGACCTTGTGAGCTCATATCTCCCGTGTTCGGAGGACGATTTTAAAATGCAAGGTATGTGCATTTAAGTTGAAGATTGACAAATATTCCCAATAACTCAAAAGGTCGCAATATCTTATCGATTCGTTCCCTTGTTCAGTCAAAAGGGGGTACTTTTTTGAGACACCCGGTATAGAATCAAGCTGTAACCAGAGAGCAACTTTTAAATCTGCAAGAAAAGAAGGTAATCACTTACCAAATTATTTCACCAAATACGAAGACAGATAAATGACATCACCGGGCTGTTTTATACTGAAAAAACAAAAGACATTCGAGTGTCAAGTGGACGTCTTACCTGACCCATTGATTGGCTTATTGCAAACAACGGCCATCAAATCAACAGTTGCTCAAACTTTTGGTGGCACCTTCAAAACGGTTGCAGAAAGGAAAGAAACTCCTTCTGTCGGCATAGCAAGGGATCTCTGAGTCTAATAAGCATAGCCTTTAAAACCTTGAGATGAAATTCAGACCTTGCCCTACTCAAAATATGACAACAATCCTCGTTGTAGCTGTTACCACACTTAACACTACTCAGCAGGTGGGTACCAATAGCCGAGTCCCTTTCAGGTTCTGCTAGTTTCGTCAAGGGTGTTAGGTCATGGATGTAATTGATTATTTATGTACCCTGTTTCGATCTCTGTGTCTTGTTTTATTGTCTTGTTTCCCGTTCTGTTTTTGTTTCCCGTTCTGTTTTGTCTTCAACTGAGCGTAGTAAATAGGCCCAACCGCTCTCAAGTTGTTCGAATAGAGCTCCTTTGTATTTCTGTGTCTTAGTGCGCCTTCGCACAAGATAGGTTTTTTAAAATCGAAAAGCCACACTGTGGCTTGTGAAATTCAACTTGTATGCAACATAGCCGCCAAATCTTTTCTTTTGTCCGAAGTTCCCAAGGGGCGCTGACTCATATCGCATTTTCTGCGAGAATTGACCAATCAGATGCCGTCATTTCATTACTTCCGCGTTTCGCAGCTACAATCAGTTACAAAATTGTTGAGCCACCCTAGAAAAAAATGAAATTTTCGTCCCCCCTTCCCCCATGTCAATGTTGTTTTGAAAAAAGTACCTGATCGAGATGACACGCGTGATTCAGCAACTTTTTGTGGTACTGCAACATTGACTAGGGGGGAGGGGGGAAAACAGGGGCAAATAAACTGAAAATCTGGGGGTGGCTCAACAATTTTGTAACTGATTGTCTGAAAAGCGCGCAACTTTAACTCCAGTTTTCAAGAAAAGTGATGAAGGCAATGATGCACAATTTTGCTTACAGAATGTTATTGATACAAAGTTGATATAAGCATTGGACTTAAGGAGTTTCATCAACTGGACATTTTTTACGTGATTTTTGAAATTCGCGTTTTTCCGCGATTTTGCAAAAAAATGGTGTAATTGTCTGAAATAGTGAATATTCAAGGTTCGTTTTCCTTTCGTTCAAATCATGATAGAAAGTAATCATAACGCTTTTCGATATCATCAAACCTTGATCAAACTCTGGCAACTCGAACACACCAACGATGGCCAGGATGCGAGCAGTTTGTGTGCATGATGCCAGTTCGTCTGCAAGGCGAATTACGTCATCGTCGCTCGCCACAATGCTCAGTACTCAGTACATTTCTCACTAACATTGCTCATTCCATTTTGTGCTTCTTTGCAAGGGTAAACATACCTTGTTTATCAAAAGGACATAGGCTTTGATGTCAGTGGGAGTGGAGACTCCTATTTATGACCAAAAACGAACAATACTTTGCACAACAAAGCTAAACTTTTAGGAATCATACCGACATGCTCACTTTTGGTGCTTTAAAAAACTAATAGAAGTCACTTTAGTAGTGTCTAAAGTGGGAATTGTTGACCTATTTGTCATTTTACATCAAATGAGTGCCAGCTTTTTGCTGAAAACTTCGCACATGTCTACTCACAGGCCTTTGCTACATTTTGGCTGACTTTATTGACTTTTTATCGAGGTCTTTGGCCGTTTTTAAGGAACTTTAAAAAGTGGGAATTGTTGGTGAGAATTGTTCTCAATCTCAACCCCTCACTCGGTGACGTCAATATCTTTATTTGGTTATTTGGGCTTCCAAATTACTGTGGGCTCAGTGGACCGATAAGAAATGATTTGTTATAGGGCTTTGTCCGTTCCCAAAAGAATCATGACTGATTTCAAAGGGGCAACGTATGCCCTTTGAAATTCAAATGTCGATTTTTCAAATTTCCCGCGCCTGATCAAGTGAAATGATTCCTTTTTAAGACACAAATACGGCACAACATTGTTTAGTTTATGGGAATTATTGCGTGAAAAGACGTTCGATTCTGAATGTATCATGAATTTCCGCTAAAGAATTTGTAATTTCGTTCGAGAATCACATTTTTCGTTTTGTGTAGGGCTTGAAAATGGTTAATTTTGCACAACGGAACTCCTGTAAGTTTACAGGCAGACAGAGGCTATCGCAGACGTGGTATCTATTTGATAGCTGTTGCATATGAACATACATCATTAAAGCTTCACGAAACCAGCTTTCCTAGCAGATAATCATCATTTCCCTATGACCAAGTCACCGTGACAAAAACAGGCAGATTCCAGAGAATTACCCTAAATCAACGGAAATCACGCAGAAAATGTAAACCTATGTAGCTCCACCACTGTCATTAAACACGGCAATGTTAGCAATTCAAAAAGTTGATTTAAGCTCTCCCGTGCTAACAAAAATAATTATTGTGGTATACCTTTTCGTCGAACCTGATTATTGCGAGGCCTAAACAAGTAGGCACATAACTAAAAAATGTCGAAAATAGGCATATTTTCAAAGGGACGCTGCGAGGCCGCATATGCTTCTAAAATTCCCGAAAAAATCTGAGACATTTGTCTACCAATGTATTGCAAATACTATTAATTTCACATTGTTAGAAGGAAATGTTTTTGATTTACATCCATTAAAAGGTGCTACATTTTCAGACAATCAGTTACAAAATTGTTGAGCCACCCTAGAAAAAAATGAAATTTTCGTCCCCCCTTCCCCCATGTCAATGTTGTTTTGAAAAAAGTACCTGATCGAGATGACACGCGTGATTCAGCAACTTTTTGTGGTACTGCAACATTGACTAGGGGGGAGGGGGGAAAACAGGGGCAAATAAACTGAAAATCTGGGGGTGGCTCAACAATTTTGTAACTGATTGTAGATTTAGGCCATTTTGGGTACCCCCCAATAAAAAAACATTGCACGCTCGAGTAAATCGAATTTTTTAAAGATTTCAACGGGAAAAGGATGCTAATGCATAGGACCAAAAGTGTTCATGTAGTCTCCGTGCCATCACTCAAGATTAAAAAATTATGTCGATCTGAATGCTGGAATTCGATGTTTCTTCAAGCAGGTAGCGGCATCTTGCTCGCCGTCCCCCCAAAAAGTAGTTTTTTAGCAAAATTATCAACAATATGCACATTTCTTCTGAAATTTTCCAGATCTGCGCTTTACTTCACCTTGCCATGCGAATTTCTGACCCATGCCCCTCCAGAGTCCTTGCTTCATCCCCATATGGCAACTTGTGCCCCACTCTGATCCAGACTCAACAGGAAATGGAGGGTAAAGAAATAATTAAAGGCGATAGTTGAGGGGGCACGTTCCCTCAGTAAATGTAAAATTCATAACAGTATAGGACAATTCGAAATAACTCTTCCATTCGCGTTGAATTTTATCTCAGCATAGAACGCGTAGCTAAACAGTGTACGTAGATCGATAGATAGCTAGTTCGAGGATAGGTTTTCGCTACAAAAAAAAATACAAATAAACACATAAGCTAGCGAAAACAACGAACAAAAACGAGAAAATACGAAGGAATAAGGGAATTAATTTACTCACAAATATTGTCCATTGATGTCTTATCGCCATTACAAATCCAAACCAACCCGAAGTAAACAACCTGTCCCGAAGACCCTCAGGGAGCGCCTCCACGCTCCGGTTCGAGCCAACAGTCACAAAAGGTCCTATTGTCAAAGCAACAAAAGGGTTCTTCGAACTGAAAACAATACCAATAACTGTTCTCTGTCCTACGCAACGTTATGAGGGGTGCAGTAAATTGCCCCTCTCTGGTCCAGTAAAAGATTATGCGGGGAGAGACCATAACATCTGGCTCCCCAAAAACATTACACAACGTTCAAATGTTTTTCTCACAGTCTTCGTGGCTCCTTCGATGGGGAATGAACCTCATGTTCTCATTATTCACAGCGTTCGTGCTCCTCTTCTCTGTAAAGTAGAACGATCTTGTTCACTGGTCTTTCAATGGGCTTTCGAGAGTCAAACTGCATACCAGTTGTCTTCATTTTTACGCTTCGAACGACGCCTTGGTCATCTTTTCGTACGTCAACGATTCGAGCTTTTGACCATTTGTTTCTCGGCAAATTATCTTCAGCGATCAGAACTATGTCATCCTTCTGGAAATTCTTCTGTGGAACATTCCATTTGGTCCTACGCTGTAAATTGATAAGGTATTCCTTCTGCCATCTCTGCCAGAATTCGTTTGCAAGATGCTGAACGCGACGCCAGTATTTCCTTGAATACATGTCTGCTCTTTGAAAATTTCCAGGCGGAGGCAATATTACCTTGGTCTTCATTGTCAGCAAACTTGAGGGGGAAAGTGGCAGAGGGTCATCTGGCCGATCAAGATTATCTGTCGTCAAGGGTCTTGAATTGATAATTGCAGTAGTTTCCGCCATAACTGTGCGGAAAGCCTCGTCGTTCAAGGAGCTGCCATGTGTCTTGAACATTGAAGAAAGGATTGATCGAACGGATCTGATCTGTCTTTCCCAAACTCCACCCATATGACTCGCCGCAGGTGGATTTCTCTTCCATCGAATGACAAGATAGTCTGATCCTTCATGTAACAGGAAATCTCTGATCCTTTCATGATCCATCTCCTTAACTGCTTCTTTCAGCTCTCTCTCTGCGCCTACAAAATTTGTTCCCCAGTCGGATCTTAAGGATCTGATGTTTCCGCGAATACTGATAAACCGCCTCAAAGCCATGATAAACGAATCAGTTTCCAGAGAATTTGCTACTTCTATGTGTACTGCACGTGAATTCAGACAAGTGAAAAGAGCACCATATCGCTTGACTTCTTTCCTTTTCTCTTTGATCAGGAATGGACCAAAATAATCGACACCGCAGCGAGTAAATGGGGGTGCTGGCAAAGTCCTGTCTGCAGGCAGATCTGCCATCTTCTGTTGGCCAAGTCTTCCTCTGAGAAAGCGACAAACTGTGCACTTTGAAATTATTTGTCGAACAATCAAGCCACCTCTTACGATCCAGTATCCTGAACTTCGAATCTCATTCGTCGTTATTCCTCTTCCTGCGTGATACACTGCATCATGACAATGTCTTGCAATCAAAATTGGGATCTTTCCACTATGTGGTATGATTACAGGATGCTTCAGATTATCAGCTAATTTCGCTCTTCGTAGACGTCCTCCAACTCTCAAGATGCCATTGGAATCAAGAAAAGGATCAAATTGAAGAAGGTTGCTTCTTTGGCGTAACAAAAGTTCCTTTTTCTTTTCCGATTCTCTGTCAATGCTTCCAGAATCTATGTCTTTGAGAATCTTTATTGTGCTTGCAAATTCTTTGTGTTGAATCCACTTGATAAGCTTATCTTCGGCTTTTTGTAAATCTTCAACTTTCGGTGCTTCTCTGATGAACTTCTTTCTCTTGATGATTCCAATGACTATTGCTAGTACTCTCTTCATACGATACCAGCTTGAGATATTCTTCTCCAATGAGGCTAGAACATGATTTTCTTCTTTTAAAGGCATAACTTCTGTTGTGAAGATCTTCTTTACCTCTTTATCATCCTCATCTATTTCAGTTGACACGTTTTCCGAGGGAAAATTTCTTTCTGAATCCCATAAAAATTTCGGTCCCTTTAGCCAGTCTTTGGCTTCAGTAAATTGCTTTCCTGTTGTACCGCGTGATGCATGATCAGCTGGATTGATTTCAGATGGCACATATCTCCATTGCTCCAAATCAGTGTGATCACAGATCATCTTTACTCTGTTGGCTACGAATGTATGAAATCGTTTTCTTTCGTTGTTCAAATAGCTTAACACGACTTGAGAGTCAGTCCAATAAAATTCTTTCACATCGTTGATCTGTAACTCTTTATAAAGTAGATATCCAACTTTTGTAGCCACTGTGGCAGCAGTTAATTCAAGTCTCGGTATAGATGGTGCATCTTTGGGAACAACTCTTGACTTTCCCATAACAAGGGCGCAATTGATTCTATTTTCAGTGTCTTGTAGACGAAGGTAGCTTGCAACTCCATAACCAATAGTGCTTGCATCAGAGAAATGATGTAGTTGTGCTGATTTTACCTCACCAAAAGATTGTGGTTTGAAGCTTCTGTCAATCTTTATATGATGTAAGACATCAAGATCTGCCCTCCATCTTTCCCATGCTGCTCGTTGCTCTTGTGACAATGGTTCATCCCATCCTTGTTTGTCGGCTGATATCTGCTGTAAGATTTTTCTACCAGGTAGCAGGAGAGGTCCAACCAGTCCCAGCAGATCATAGATTGAGCTTATCGTTGCAAGTATGCCACGTCGTGTCAGTGGTCGATCTTTCAATGTAATGCGAAATTCAAGCTGGTCATTCTCTATGTTCCATAGCATTCCTAGCGCTCTTTCCATGGGCAAACGGTCATGGTTGAGATCCACATTCTTAATCTCTTTTGCTTGCTCCTCTCTTGGAATAGAGCCAATGACTTTACGATCATTTGAAATGAACTTGGTAAGTCTAAAACCACCAGCAGCACACATCTTTGTTACTTTGGGAATGAGCTCTACGGCTGCCTCTGTTGTAGGAGTTGATTTGAGAAGGTCATCAACATAAAAATCATGCTTAACTACTTTAGCTGCTTCATTTCCATAGACTTTGGCGTTGTCTTCAGCTGTCTGTTTCAAGGCGAAATTTGTACATGAAGGTGAACTGACAGCTCCAAACAAGTGAACGCACATTTCATACTCAGTCAAATCATTCTCTGTGTTTCCATCAGGCCACCATAAGAAACGAAGATAACTTCTCTGTGCCTTTGGAACTTGCATTTGATAGAACATTGACTCTATTTCAGCAAGGAAAGCAATTTGATTGATGCGGAATCTCATCAAAACTGCAACCAGGAGATTAGTTAAATCTGGGCCTTGCAAAAGCTCTCTATTGAGAGACGTCCCTTCATATTCACTACTGCAATCAAAAACAACACGGATCTTATCAGGTTTTCTCGGATGATAAACCCCATGATGTGGCAAATACCATACTTTCCCTTCTTCTACATCCAATTGAGATTCTGGAACTTTTGCTGCGTATCCTTGCGTGATGATTTTATTCATGAAATCTACGTAGTCTTCATGATACTTTGAGTCCTTGAACTTATGTTTGATCCACATTGCTCGTTTTATCGCGTGTTGACGATTGTTTGGCATATTCACAGCTTCATTTCTGAAAGGGAGTGGCAACTGGTAATGGCCATTAACTGATTTAACCTCAGTTCTCATTTTCTCCAAAAATCTGTCATCTTCTTTTGAGTTAGCAGTCTCTTTAGGGAGTTGATTTCTTTCAGTACCTTGTGATATTTGCGCTTTCTTCATTTCCTTTGGGCTTGGCTCATTAAAATCTTGTTTGTACATTTCTACCAGCATTCGAGACAAATCGTTGTCTTTCACCGTTTCTTCAACTCCAAAGAAATGCTGTGCGATCTTATTTGACGGGCTATCCACAACTGCAATTCTATTGCACCGTAATGTTGACATATGCTGTTCTGCATTGGTGAGGGGACCAACTATACACCATCCAAGAGCAGTTCTTCGAGCAAATGGGCCGTTGTTTTCTTCATTGATTACTTCCAATGGTCTAAGTGCCGTGGGACAGTTGACTCCAATAAGCAAAGCAACTGGAGCATCAGGATCAATATCAGGAATTTCTTTCATGATACTTTCAAGGTGTGGCCAATGTTTCACTTTATCTACTGTAGGTATTTCATCTTTGTTGATAGGTAAACCTTTCCGGGTAAATAATCTTGGTAAACTTATCGTATTTGTGCCGTTGACATCAGAAACCATGAAGCCATCCACTATTTGTGAATCTTCTGACGTTGTGCCAGTCATGGTCTTTATACAAATTTTTGTATCAGTACCTTTGATGTCAAAGTTATCAAGCACATCTTGATTTATAAACGAACCTTGACTGCAATTGTCTAGCATGCCATAAACTTTTAATACTTTGTCAGGAGTACTTTTGTGAAATAACAGCATTGGCAGCACACTCAGTGACATTATAGAACCATTTGTTCCCAAGGAAGAAGTTCCTGATTCGCTAGCCTTTGTACATCCATTACTGATTTCTGTACGATCGTTTAATTTTCCTTCTGAGGTGTGATTCTTGGCTTTTGGTTTAAACTTGTGAGTACCGTGCATTCCTAACGGATGAGATCCACCGCAACCTTCCTTGCTGCATACTCGTTTCTGTGGGCAGTCAACAACAGTGTGATCTGAAGAATAACATCCAAAACAAAGCTTCTTTGAAATCACAAACATTTTTCGAGCATAAGATGACTTGGCAAGAAAATCTTTGCAGTCGTCCAAATCATGCTCTTTACTGCAATGAGGACAAAGATGATCTTTTACGGCTGTTTCAGCGCCGGCATCGTAATTTTCTGATCTAGTAACAAAGGAACCTACTCTTGTCTTGGAACCTCCTTTTAGTGCTTTGGACTGGTCAAGCTTTATAGGCTTTTCGTCGATCACTTTCGACAGAGCTTCTCGACTAAATGTCGGATCGTTGGCGACTTCTGATTCTTTTCTAACAAACTCGACAAAGTCAACGAAAGTTGTTCTTCTTTGGGCTCTTGACAAAATCATGCACACATTCTCTGACCACTTTCTTTGCATTCGTTGGGGCAATTTAATGCATAGTGACTGTAGAAGAGAGCTGGTGTTTAGTTCATTGACGTAAACTTGATCCCACAGTGCACCTTGGCATTTGATTAAGAAAACATAGAATTCACGAATCCCTTTACCATCACCTTCAAAAATACGTGGCCATTGTCTCAGTTTCTCCATGTACATATTTGCAATCTTGATGGGATTTCCGTAGTTTTCTTGTAGCAAACTTTTAGCTCTTTGATAAGCTGCAGATGCTTCCAGATACAAGCACGTCTCAATTACAGACTTTGCTTCCCCGTATGTATGCTCAATCAGCAAAACTAATCGATCTCTGGGATCTTTAACTCTTGCCTCAACCACTGTTTCAAACATGTTAATAAAATATTGATACTTCATTGGATTTCCACCAAACTTTTCAAGCTTGGGCTCTGGAGCTCCTTGCCGATGCAAATACTCTCCTTGTTTGGCTATTAATTGATATAACATCTTAATTGCTTCAATATTCTCTTCGTTAGACACCCTGCTCCCTGTCTGAGCTGCATTTCGAGACGTAGGTTGAACTGTCTGAGGATCATATGCTGCAAACATAGCAGGGCCATGTTGGAAACCAGACAGGTTTGGTGTAGCTGTATATCTCTGTGTAAACTGTGGTCTGGCAGGTGCTGTGAACTTTGGTACAAATGATGGAGTTTTAGCATCTAAAACATTTGTTTGTTTATCAATGAATCTATCTTCTTTTTTAACACAATCTATATGTGCTTCTGACTTCTTCTGGATCTTATTATCGCTTAAGCCATTGTCCTCAAATATCTTAGATGGGTTTAAGACATAACTGTCCTCTAAAAATTCTCTATGAACCTTGTCAGCTGCTTGTGCTACAGCTAACTCTTTCTCCAGCCTCGTTCTATCAAGCTGTGTTTCTGCTTTTGTCTCCTTTTCAAGGTATTCTGATTTTGCTTTCAGCTCTGCAATTTTCGCTCTGTTTCTTATGACGTCATCCAGAGTGCTGCTAGGTGCTCCAGATATCCTTGATCTATTGGATTTTTTCGAACGAACTGAACTCCTTGAAGGCTTCGACGAATTTGAGACTGTTTCACTGCCGGTATTAAAATCTTGTAGCCATTTTGTGACACGTAACTCTGCATTCCTAACATCTGAACAAACACGCAGGTAGGTAGGATCATTTAATTTATCGTCTTCACTGTCAAATTGGCGAATAAAATCTTGATATGTACGTGAAACTTTATTCAAGCAATCTTTGACGATATCGATATTTTCCATTGAAACCATTAGACTCTGAATACGAATAATGTGATTATTGATAATCTCGCTGTAGTAGCTTTGATTCTTACGCCTCTGTTCGCGATTTTCCATCCAATATGCCAAGCCCTTTTCAGTCATTCTACACTCTCTTTGTGGCCTTGAGTCAAAATAAGTAAAACCAGCATGTTCTGGCAATGACCCAAAATTAGCAGGATCGTGGCGATTGTCTTTGTTGATATCCGTTGGCAATGACCGTGGTGGTGACAATATATTTTGCCCCTGAGGGTCAACTTGTGATTTTTCGTCCTTTGAATGTTCCATAGCGCAGCAACATACGAAATTGTTCGAGAATGATAAAAGCAATATTCAGGCTATCATAAAGTGTTCTCGAAAAGTGGCAATTTTGCAGCTAACGCTTCAAAGGGGTCTATCACATAAATTAGGCCATAACAGTTTCCAAAGGGGTCTTGAAATTCAAGATAAATCCTCGCAAGCGATTCGTAAACACGGGTAAATCTTGGCAAATGTTCATCATCAAGTAAGGTGAAGGCGATAATATTTCGAAAACGATGAGGGGGCACGTTCCCTCAGTAAATGTAAAATTCATAACAGTATAGGACAACTCGAAATAACTCTTCCATTCGCGTTGAATTTTATCTCAGCATAGAACGCGTAGCTAAACAGTGTACGTAGATCGATAGATAGCTAGTTCGAGGATAGGTTTTCGCTACAAAAAAAAAATACAAATAAACACATAAGCTAGCGAAAACAACGAACAAAACGAGAAAATACGAAGGAATAAGGGAATTAATTTACTCACAAATATTGTCCATTGATGTCTTATCGCCATTACAAATCCAAACCAACCCGAAGTAAACAACCTGTCCCGAAGACCCTCAGGGAGCGCCTCCACGCTCCGGTTCGAGCCAACAGTCACAAAAGGTCCTATTGTCAAAGCAACAAAAGGGTTCTTCGAACTGAAAACAATACCAATAACTGTTCTCTGTCCTACGCAACGTTATGAGGGGTGCAGTAAATTGCCCCTCTCTGGTCCAGTAAAAGATTATGCGGGGAGAGACCATAACAATAGTGTTGTCATATTTTTGTCGGTAAGATAATTTACCGTCTTAAAGGGAATAGACATAGGTATATATCTCATAGTCGCTATAAATAGGCCAGAGAAACGCCCACAAATCCATTATTTCTTTAGCTACACAATGAAACCGGATGCATCGAAGCTGTCGAGTACAATAGATTATAATTTTGACCTGGCCCGGGCCAGCTTTAAACCATGTCGATTCCCTTTAAATGTTACTTCAAAAATGGGGAAATCTCATTCAAATGCAATGTTCGTTGAAGCTCGACTGGACTTGGCAACATCTCCAACTGTTGCAAATCATTCACATCGAAAGAAAAGACGCTACGAACATATTTGCATTGACTGTCTGATATGTCTTGACAAGAGAGAATATACAAAAAATTTGCCAACAAATTTCAAAAGTTTGCCTGCTTGGGGCCTGCTTGTCAAAAGGTTTTTTGGAGTTCGAAAACAAAATGATTTCCCAGACAATAATATTGCTAACAGTTGCCGTTACACGAATTCTTTTCGTAAGAACCTGCTGCTTTTAAGAAACTCAGCCATCAGACCGCCAAGTATTAAGAAACTCCAGTGCACGTACCTTTGATTAGAAACTAAGAATATCTAAGAATTCGTGTTCCCTTTCCTGTGTCCTCATGAATAGACCCATTCACAGTAGATCGAACAGGGGATTCGAATGGAGTTTTCGAGACCATGCGGCGTGAAATTTTTCATTTTAACTTTTTTTTGTTATCGTTACATTTTGCAAGATTTCTCTGCATTAACATATTGGAACACGAAGAAAATTTAACTGGACCTACCTTAGAGTCTGAGGAACTAATAATTTGTTTCTGCTCTTTCTAAACTTTTTCAGAAATGGCGAGGAACCTTCGCAAACACCGACAGCTCCGAGCTCTTTCCACAAAACTGCCGCCTAGGCCCAACGACCGCCCTGAACCCTTTCAACCATAACTTCTGTGTAGAGGTAGACACCAACACCAACTCGATTTCCAAAATGAAGAGTCTTTATACATCGTTGATAATCCTCTGAAATTTCCACACTTCGATCTCTTGTCGTTTTTGTTAAATTTCCCCTTGATTTCACTCTTGCCATGTTTCCAAGCAGGCTCACGGCCAGAAGCCGACGACAGAGAAGGTCGCTCGTTGCAGCAAGGGTTGGGGAACCCTTTAAACAGCGACGGGGGAACCCGAACAGGGGTGAAGATGTAGCTAGACGAATCAGCTGATAATTTCCCGCCAAATTTTAATTCGTTCTTCCAGTTAACAGTTGTATCATAAGCAGTGGTTATGGTCCCTTTCACCAAGCTTTTATGCCAGTTGTGATAATATGCTGGTGTTTTTGCTGGATCGGAAAGGGACAGTGTTGCACTTTTGGTGTATTTTTTTCAATAGAAACTAAGAATTTGAGCCAGTGTTGAGGTTTCTAAGAATTTGAGCCATTTTCTGGGTGTGATTTGAGTGCTGAGAGTTTCTTATGCAGCGAGCCTTATTACCATCCTCGTGCTCACAACGTGTGACCTCGTGAACATTCAAAACAAGTTTAAACATGAGCATAATTAACTTTCAAGTTATATGACATAGGAAACAAATGAAAATGAAATAAAACTATGCCAAGGACTTCCTTTGTCAAAGAAACATTTCTTACCAATTTTTTTCCAGTACACATATTGTTTCTTGTTTCTCATAAGAAACTGCTCGAAACTGCTTACAAAAACTCAGCTCCTTAGAACGCCAAAAATTAAGAAACTCCACTTTTGAGAAAATATAGCCTAAGAAACTATTTATATCCACAAAGGAGATCCTTCACATATGTTTACTTTATTTTCATTTGTTTCCTGTATCTCATTATTTAAAAGGTGCTTCAGTGATGTCTGAACATTAGAAGGGCTTCAATCAAAAACTTTGTTTTGAAATGTTCACGGGGGGCACATGTGGTGAACATGTAGATTGTTATGGAACCTTTATCGCAGGAAATTCTCTGAGTACTGAGAATCTGAAGAGACTTTCAGTACTACTGTCCTAAATTCTTATTTCCTTCCAAAAATACGTATACTTGGCAAAAATTAAAGAACTATTTGTTGTAAAGAAGAAGTCCTTTGCATAGCTTTGTATTATTTTCACTTGTTTCCAGTATGATATTACTCGAGAGGTAATCCTTCTAATGTCTGTATTTATCTCATTTATTTGTTCTAAAGTCTACTAAGATTATAAGATTTTGAGTACTTAGAGTTTCTTACGAGTCCCTTTTTTTTATTTCCATGTTCAACACATGTGTCCTTGTGAACAAATCCAAACAAAGTTTTTTGAAGCCCTTCTAATGTCTAGACATTACTGAAGCACCTCCCGAGTAATAAGATACAGGAAACAAGTGATTATAATGTAAAATTAGGGTAAGGATTTTCTTCATCAAAATAAATAGTTTTTAGGTTATTTTCTCCAGAACTAGATTTTCTAATTCTTTTGGCGATATTGAGACTTGACCTTCTTATCATGAAAAATGCGCGCCTTTGAAGATTGGAAAAAATTTAACAAGAAAATGTTTCTCTTAGTAAAGTCCTTGGCATAGTTGTACTTTATTTTCATTTGTTTCCTATGTCATGTTACTTGAAAGTTAATTGTCATAGCGTTTATATTTGTTTTAAATGTGCAGGAGGTCACACGTAGTGAGCACGAGAACCACACGCTTTTTTATAAGAAACTAGGATCAGGCCATAGTACTAAAAGTTTCTTAATTTAACATGAAATTTTGTCAATTTTAGTACTAAAAGTTATTTATTGGTTTCTTATTTTTTGAATGCATGAATTGTCAATGTGGTTGCTAACAGCTCTGCAGATATGTTTCTTGACACTTATTGCATTATATAGGAATACACAGTGTTTTGTCATGACGAAAACACAAAGGGTAATAATGCAAATAATACAAAAGTTAATAATGCAAAAGAATAAACGTTCAACGATACATTTGCTATAATATCCATGCTTTTAGCTTTCAAAAGTTTCATAATGCTTCTCAGACATAGTACCAGAGTTTCTTAACATTTCAGCCTGGTTTCTTATAAACCAGTTTCTTATAAATAAAAACGTGTCTAATGGAACTCGCAAGAAAATCTCAGCACTCAAATCACACCCAGAAAGTGGCTCAAATTCTTAGAAACCTCAACACTGGCTCAAATTCTTGGTTTCTATTGAAAAAAAATACACCAAAAGTGCAACACTGTCCCTTTCCGATCCAGCAAAAACACCAGCATATTATCACAACTGGCATAAAAGCTTGGTGAAAGGGACCATAACCACTGCTTATGATACAACTGTTAACTGGAAGAACGAATTAAAATTTGGCGGGAAATTATCAGCTGATTCGTCTAGCTACATCTTCACCCCTGTTCGAGTTCCCCCGTCGCTGTTTAAAGGGTTCCCCAACCCTTGCTGCAACGAGCGACCTTCTCTGTCGTCGGCTTCTGGCCGTGAGCCTGCTTGGAAACATGGCAAGAGTGAAATCAAGGGGAAATTTAACAAAAACGACAAGAGATCGAAGTGTGGAAATTTCAGAGGATTATCAACGATGTATAAAGACTCTTCATTTTGGAAATCGAGTTGGTGTTGGTGTCTACCTCTACACAGAAGTTATGGTTGAAGGGGTTCAGGGCGGTCGTTGGGCCAAGGCGGCAGTTTTGTGGAAAGAGCTCGGAGCTGTCGGTGTTTGCGAAGGTTCCTCGCCATTTCTGAAAAAGTTTAGAAAGAGCAGAAACAAATTATTAGTTCCTCAGACTCTAAGGTAGGTCCAGTTAAATTTTCTTCGTGTTCCAATATGTTAATGCAGAGAAATCTTGCAAAATGTAACGATAGCAAAAAAAAGTTAATTGTTCGGGATACTGCGAATTCCCCCTTTTGTAAATCACAAAGGAAATGACGTAAACTCTGATTGGCTCGCTGATCAATGGGACGAGCGAAGCGTTTTGGGGCATGCGCAATTTCACAAAGGAAGGATGAAGGGCGATGACCCTGAGATCGACACTGCACAGACTCCAAAGCGCTTCGATCGGCGTCTGGCTCTTCTGGGGAAAACCCGAAAGACTTTCACTGATAGTATCCCGAACAATTAAAATGAAAAATTTCACGCCGCATGGTCTCGAAAACTCCATTCGAATCCCCTGTTCGATCTACTGTGAATGGGTCTATTTCAAAACAAGGTCCTTGAAACCTTTGCAATGCTGTTTTAGACGTTATTTTTACGTCATTTTCACTTATTTCTTGTATCATATTGCTCGAAAGGTACTTGAGAAAGGTCTCTTTGGAAAGGCTTCAAAATTTTTTGTTTTGAAATGTGCTCAAAATTTGATAATCTTATAAGAAACTTTCGATACTTTCAGTATTGAGCCAAATATTCAGTACCTTTTAAAAAGGATGTGAAACTATATTAACTTTTACAACAAACTTGTCTGTGGACTTAGAGTTACGTTTGACCCCAGCTCTTCCCGGGTTTAAAGTTTTTTTTATAGATTTTCTAACTTCTTACAAAATTGAATTTGCAACTTCACACAGGCACAGAGTTGGCTATTAGCGCCTTCTTGTAAAGCAATGATATGCATTGCTTGCAAGCAATGAGCATTTATCGTTGTCAAAATCTTCCTCGAGAAGAATTTAAAATTTGAAATGTGCTGACAGCAAGACAACATCTGCAAAGTAGATAGAAAGAAAATCTGCTTCATCGTGATCTTTACCGCTCCTGGTGCAATGCCGCCGTCGTCTTCCTTGTGAATTGTTCGTAATTCCGTTAATTTGGTCTCATTCACACTCCATCCCAAGTGCAGGAATTAAATTTGGCAGTTGTTTCGATACTTTGCTCCATCCAACTTCAGTCGTAATCGATAATCTTCCTATTGATTTCATACTGGAAATTGTATGAAAATGACTAAAGAAACCGATGCTTGCCTCTAAAACTGCCACCAATCATTCATTTCAAGCCACTGCGAGGAAACCACATGAACACTTGTGATCCTATGTATTAGCATCCTTTTCCCGTTGAAATTTTTAAAAAATTCGATTTACTCGAGCGTGCAATGTTTTTTTATTGGGGGGTACCCAAAATGGCCTAATTCTAGCTGCGAAACGCGGAAGTAATGAAATAACGGCATCTGATTGGTCAATTCTCGCAAAAAATGCGATATGAGTCAGCGCCCCTTGGGAACTTCGGACAAAAGAAAAGATTTGGCGGCTATGTTCTTGTATGCAGCTTGTAATTTGCGCTTACCAAGACAGGAATCGTCGATGTTTGAATTATCCAAGGTCTTGACTTTTTCTTCAACACACATTGCCTTTAGTTTTCGATTTGATAGTGCTTTTGAGTTGTTTGAATGTATCGATGTTACTGGTGAGGTCATTCGTACACAGTGAAACATGTTACCAGACTAAGGGGCCGCAAACATATCGATTTTTTCCCCAACAACGTCGTTTGGACGTTTTGGGGGGGAGGGGTTTCCCTCAAGACGTTTTCAAATTGAGACGTTATATCGAAAAAAAGGTCTGATAAAAAAAATCACAACCTGTAAAATCTGAACGTTGTCTTTGTTGACTGTCTCTCATTGTCAAAATAATCCTCCTAATATGCTCGGATCTTAAACTCTTTCATTTTAAAAGTTGGCCTACAAAAAAGACACTCAGACCATAACATAAAGATCTTTTTAAATTCAACTCAACAATGATACGAAATCAACTTGTAATTGAACTCAGCAATAGTACGATGTCAGCTGAATCCTTATCCTGGTGGCTAAGGTACGGCAACGTCGACATTTATGACTTTCACAATTATGTAAAAAGGACTTCCCGTCAATAGTATGCAGGGAACATCCCTCAAATTAGGTTCTGTTCGTTAGAGGATTTGTTGGTTCAAGCCTTCATTTCTTCATCACTTGGATGAAAATTCTTTAGGATGCTGTTATTCTTTGATATGCAGAAATCTAAAGTACAGAATGGTTGCGAATAAGTGTATTTCTCACTTTTTGCAGTTTATTTTGCTGTTGTTAGAATTGTTCTTAGCAATGAAATTTGATATGAGCGCAGGGTCAGTCTCCACACTAAGCACTGCAAAATCCAGGCCTATAACGCTTATATCGATATTTAGGTCATGGACGTTTTGTGGGGGGTAGGGGGGTCGAAACGAAAACGTCCAAACGACGTTGTTGGGGAGAAAATCGATATGTTCGTCGCCCCTAAAGTTTGGGTGCCAAATCCAAATCTGGGCTCAAAATTTTCTTATTTGCAATAGGAAGAGATTTTGACAAATTTCCAAAACGAGGCTGCTTAATAAATTAAAGTGGTGTATTTACTTGAAGCCAACTGTAAAGCGCTTGGTTAGGAGACAGTTCAAATTGAAACCGTTCATATTTCTTTTATCTCGAGTTGAACTTGAAAATCTTAACGTTGCTGAAGTAATGTCAGTTTGATGCTGATGCTGCCGTTTCGTTCCCTGTTGTCTAATCTTAATCATGCCTTGCCAGTACGTGTCATTCTTATAACCCAGATTCGGCCCAGAGTGTTGTGAGTTACAGCATCACTGAAAGTTTCCTGAAGTTCAACAGCGAATCATGGATATGTGAGCGTCCTTAAAACGTGCTATATGAAAGAAACCAAATACATGCACCATTATGTACCAACTACGAACTCTCCTCTCAAGCCTTTTAATGATATAGCTATCTCAAATGAAGAAATCTTATCGTGTGTTCAAACCCATCATATTAGCTTCAAACGTCTAGGACACATGGAAACAGGCTCTGAAATTTGTGCCATGGGCCTTTTTACGGAAAGAAAAGCATGCTGGGAAAATGGGGGAGATTACGAGATTTCGATACCACGCAGCTTCGAATTCGCCAGGCTTTGCAATGCTTATTTTCCCAACAAAATTCTCTCCCTAAGCACGAACAAAAATATCTCATATGCATATCGGAAGGAACTCCTTAGACTTCGGAGATTACGAAATAGCAACATGTTTGTTGATCTGCCCATGTCGTCCTTCCCAACCCAATTGAAGGTTTCGACAAAAGTATCTTTACAGATACAAAGGTTCCCTAAAAACAAAAGAAACCCTTTTACTGCTGATTTTTTCATACAACTATTGATGACAGATATATTTTCTCCCTTTCATTGATATTTCTAGCAACCACCATTTTGAAATACACGTTTTTTATAAGAAACTGGGTTATAAGAAACTAGTAACTAAGATGGCCAAAATTTTAAGAAACTCTAATACTATATCTGAGAAGTACTAAGAAACTTTTAAAAGTTAAAAGCATGGATATCATCGCAAATATATCGTTCCACCTTTATCCTTGAGCCTATAAACTAACCATTGGTGTTTTCAACATAACAGAGCTCTGTTTATTGTAAAATGGTGTTTTAAATGTTAAGAAACACATCTGCAGCAGTGTTAGCGAATGAAGAAACTTTAAGTTGGCCTAATCAAAGTTCTTGTCTCGGGGGGGGGGGCGGTACCTTAGTACTGTTCGTGGTACGGGGACGTGCCATTTTTTAAGGGTACCTTTTTCAAACCATTCCGGAATTATGGGTATCATTTTCACCATTTTGTGACATTTCACGGAATTATGTGTGTCCTTTTCGGGGGATTTTTCATAATTTCCAGGATCATGGCCCAGATATTTATTCGATTTGTGGAATTATGACCCTAAAATCCACCAGAATTTACGAAATTATGGGTACCCATTTTTCGGGCAAAATGGCACGTCCCCGTCACATAATAGGCTAAGTTACCCCCCCCCCCCGAGGTTTTTGTTAAAAAACGTGTATCATCTCATCGAAAGAGTATTTAAGCTTGTAAATCCAAGTCAGGCGAAGGCCTTTTGCTATTCCTGGGCTAAACCATGAAACCTCCAAGCCTCCATCGAATATATTTTTGTGAGATGTCATTCATTCATTCATTCATTCATTCATTCATTCATTCATTCATTCATTTTTATTTATTTAGGCATGGTAGCCCCGTCAGTCCATGAGAACTGCTTTTCAGGGGGCCGTGGCACAAACGTTACCAGTTTACGATTTGATTCTTCTCTTAAAGGTGGCAAGAGATGGTGCCTGTTTAACATCAAGTTCAAGAGTATTCCAAGGCTTAGGTCCACGAAAAGATATAGCCCTCTGCCCATTGTTAGATTTTCGTAAAGGTATCGAAAGATCAGTTTCGGTGTTTCTGAGTTCCCTGACATTTCGAGTCGACCTTTTTTCAAACAAGCTGGAAAGGTACTCCGGGACGAGACCGTTTAGCGATTTGTACACTGTAGTTGCGGTTTCGCCTCTAATGATGTCGCTTACAGTAGGCCAATTTAAACTTTGTATCAAATCTATAGAAGGGGTATCAAAATTGCTTTTCGTGACGATTCTAGCAGCTCGATTTTGCAACTTTTTTAAGGTTTGCAGCTTGGTCACCCCGCAGCACCCCCATACCGAACAACAGAACCGAAAATGGGGCTCAACGATACCGGAATACATTTTACTCAATGTGTTTTGAGGTAGAAATTTCCTGGAGTATTTCAGAAACCCAATTGCACGAGACACTTTGGTACGGACATTGCTAATGTGCTCTTCCCAATTTAAGTTCTTATCGATTATCACACCCAGGTATTTTGCTCGGTCTACATTTTCAACTTGAGAGCCACCAATGAAAAATTTTGGATGATCAACAATTTTGTCAGTAATTTTCTTAATTTTGGGCTTGGAGCCTACAACCATAGCCTGAGTTTTTAGGACATTCAAAGAGAGTTTACTACCTTGCATCCATAGCTTCAAATCATTCAGTTCACTATCTAGAGTTTGTTCTATGTCTACTAAACTTGAGGAGGAATAAGAAATACTCGTATCGTCTGCGTACATCGTCACTTTGCCTTTCTTTAGGGCGAACGGAAGATCATTGATATAAATCAAAAACAAAAGAGGGCCAAGACAAGAACCCTGGGGCACACCGCAATGAATATCTTTAGTTTTGGAACATATCCCGTTAACTTTACAAAATTGCTTTCTGTTACTTAGATAAGACGTAAACCAAGAATGTTCTAGATTTTCAACGCCATATTTCCTCAACTTAGCAAGTAAAATGTCGTGATCAACAGTATCAAATGCTTTTTTGAGATCAATGAAGATATTTGCAGTGTATCTGCCATCGTCCATGTTCACATACCAGTCATCTGTGTTGTTAAGAAGACACGTGACAACAGAATGAAGAGCTCTGAAGCCGGATTGGTTTGAAAAGAGATGTTTGTTTCTGTCCAAATAATCGTATAATTGGTTATGAATAAGTTTTTCAAAGACCCTAGCTAAAACAGGCAGAACAGATATTGGTCGGTAATTAGATCGGTCATCAGGTTGGCCACTTTTAAAAATGGGTGCTACTCTGGCAATTTTCCAGCTATCTGGAAAGCAACCAATAGCAATTGAAAGGTTGAAAATATCACAAAGAGATTCTGAAATAACCGGAAGTGCAATTTTTAGAAAACAGCTAGCAATACCATCATTCCCACATCCCTTTGATGTTTTCAATTTGCCAAAAACTTTTCCTAATTGATAGGTGTCAATAACGTGGAAATTAAACATAGTTTTTTGTGGATTAACATCGTAATCATTCTCAAGAAGAGGGTTTTTCGCTCTGGGAATTTTTTCACTAAGTGTCTCTCCTATGGTACAGAAGAAATTATTCATAGATTCTGCTATGCCAGCACTGGAAGAGATGTGTTTCCCTTCGATACTTATGGACGAAATGTTGGTGGTTTTGGATTTCTTGTTTAAAACGTTATTGATGGTCTTCCATGTGTTTTTGAGGTCTCCTTCGCAGGAAGCAATTTTGTGAGTGAAATACTCGCGCTTAAGCTGCTCATTTAGTTTGTTAACTTGGTTACGTTCCTGTTTATAGGACTTAATCAATGGTTCGGACTTTGTACGAATGGCTCGTTTTTTTAAATTATCCCTTGCCTTGCACATAAGTTTGAAGTCGTTAGTCAACCAAGGACAGAATTTGTCAGAGACACGCCTGTTACGTATCGGGGCGTGTTTTTCAAGAATAAGTGAGAAAGTTTTTGTCCAGTTGTTAACTACAACATTTATATCGTCTGTATTCCGTACGATTCCTCTCCAGTCAACCCCTAAAAGGTCGTTTATAAACTCATTTTGATCAAAATTTTTCATTTGCCTGGTAGAAATGTTCTTGTGTTGTTTTTTGCAAGAACCACGAAATTTTCTAACACAAAAGATTAAATAATGATCACTGAGGCAAGATTTATGTATCCCCGAAGATACTATATTACCTTTGTTTGTCGTAGCAATGTGATCTATAAGAGTAGTAGTGGTCAGTGTCTCACGAGTAGGGCTTTCAATTAATTGATGGAAGCCAAACAAATTATATAATTCTAGCAGACGTAGAGAATGAGCTGCCCGTACGAAAAAAGCCGGGAATGAAGCCGGGAAAACTGGGAATAGCAGGGATTCTCCCAGGTTTCCCAGAAAACTGGGATTGCAAAGCTGGGATAACTGGGAATTGAAAACCCAGAAAGCTGGGAAAGCTGGGAATGGAGTACACTGAAAGCTGGGAAAGCTGGGACAGGCTCCAAATCTTCAAATCGTAAAAATTCTGAAAGGTGGGAAAACTGGGAAAGCTGGGACTGACGTGAAACCCTGATTTGACGAGAAAGGGAAAAGCTGGGATAACTGGGAATCGAAAACCCAGAAAACTGGGAAAGCTGGGAATGATTTCAATTTATGGTTTCCAAAAGGTGGGAAAGGTGGGATAGCTGGGACATTCGACTATTCGATTGTCGAATAGAATTTCTCACGTCATTTTTGTACTCGACACTTTCTTCGAACAGTCTTTGGTTTTCTTGAGGAAGACAGCGAAGCAAATGTTGTTTCTTGAAGTCTTCTGGCTGCTTACAACGAGAGCAAACAGGTTAGTTGTTACTTTGTTCTTCATAAATCTTTGCGCGGGAACATGCTTTATATTTCATGACCTTTTCCGTATGTATCTACTTATTACACGCTAGACAAGCTAACTGGAAAAGCTGTGCACCACGGACTAGGCCATAAGCTTTCGCGTTATTTATCATTAAAACGAATGTCGAATACTTGGTCCTGCGAATTGGACTATTCCTAGCATTTTGATTTGATTGCTAGTATTAGTTTTGTTTGCAATTACATACTTTAGGTACATCCATGAAATAATCATTGTGTGATTGACTATTAAAGCCCCTTTTTTGAGTATTAGTTAGTTATTAAGTATCTTATTCAGAGTATTGTCTATTGATGAAATATTCTATGTAGAGTACACATTCTTTTGTAAGAAACTGGTTTATGATACACGTACTAAAATGGCTAAAATCTTGAGAAACTCTTGTACTATGTCTGAGAAGTATTAAGAAACCTCCCAGAGTTAAATGCAAGAATACATCGTTGAACTTTCATTATTGAGTAATATCGGGTAATATCACACAACCATTTATGTTTTGAACATAACAGAAGACTCTTTATTCCGGTATGATGTTTATGTCAAGAAACATATCTGCAACAGTGTTATAAAGCATATTGATAGGCCTTGATAGTTCAGGCATTCAGAAAGTAGGAAACAAAGTGAGAAACTTTAAGAACTAAAATAGACAGATTTTCATGCCGAATTAAGAAATTTTTAGTACTGTGGCCTGATCCAAGTTTCTTATTAAACGGGTACACAGCGAAGTACTTTATTTGAGGTATTAGATACATAGTTTATTTAGAGTTCGGGCGCTTCTTATTTACAGTATCGTAGGATCAAAGTAGTTCTTTAGAGTATTCGAGAGGCATTAGATACGTAGTTTATTTAGAGTACAGGCGTTTCTTATTTACAGTATCGTAGGGTAAAAGTAGTTTTTTAGAGTATTCCAGAAGCATATAGACCTATCTCGCTTAGATATAGAAGTATCAGTATCGGAGAGGTATCTTAGAAGTATCTTATTTAGAGTATCGGAGAAGTAACTTGCTTAGAGTAGTTTATAAGTTCCACTCTGATTAGTCACCACCAGAGCCACCTCTTGTACTCAGTCTTGGTAGAGAAAGAGTTTGACAATCTTGTCCCCAGGGGGGCACTCTATAAATTTAAGATAGGGATGCTCATTTGGACAGACTTTTAATCTACCCAAAGAAATGACAGGCCCAAAATTTTCAAACCCAAAAAAATGACGGAATTCGAGAGCCCCCATAACTATCCTTTTTGTACAACAAGTTAAATTGAGAAAATTGCACCTTACAATTCTGCAAAAGATAGTAAAACTGATATTGAATTTGGAGACCATCACAGCAACTCTTATGATTTGTCAAAATCATCATGTTATTTGTTAACAACCAACTATTCTTTCTAAAAAATATATCCATGAATTGACACATAGAGTAGGTAAAAGTTCTGATTCAGTGGAATTGGGAAGAAAGAATTATTCAACAACCTATAGCACTTCCATTAATTGATTGAGATTATAATTTTCTAAATTCAAAGTTCGGTAACCCAAAAAAATGACACAAATCTTCAATGAACCCAAAAAAATGACGCCAACTTAGCGAAACAAAAAAAAATGACATCTTCGTAAATTTCAAACCCAAAAAAATGACACAAGCATCCCTATCAAAATTTTCACAAGTGCCCCCCCTGGGATCTTGTCGTGATTGTTTTGCAGGAGCTCTGAGATAGTTCCATTTTTCTTTCAGGAAAACGGGTGACCGTAGACAGAGGTCGAGAAGAAAACACACAGAAACAATGTTCATAGAATTATAGATTATTTTTTGATTAGATATGCAACACTGCAATTTGGAAGGGGGTTTATCATAGGGTGCCTCAAAACCGCCAAAATTTGTGCTCTTACCCATCAACCGCGAGCCAGCCATTTTCTCTCACAAACCGCAATCGTCAGTCTTCTTCAGTAAGTAAGTGAGTCTTCTTCAGTAGCCGCAATCGTCATTTTCATTCATTTCATTTCAACTTTTTTATCCATCGTAATCCACTCAGTTAACAAACTGTTTTACAGGGAGCCATGCAAAAACAAAACCTGATAATAACTAAAATAAACAACCCTATTTACAATAATCTCAGTCAAAAAAGGAAAGGAAAACGAGATGAGTCATAGTTTGGTTTTATAATTTCTTTGAAAGGAGCTGAATGATGCGAACGCTTTGACAACACTATCTAGATCACTCCAGACCCTAGCCACACTAGCCCCTCTGTAAGCAAACGATTTCTGACCAGTTGATGTTCTAGATGTTCTCAATAGTGGTAATCTAAGGTCAGTTTTAGAGTTCCTCAGCTGACGGTTTGTAGCTTCAGGTACCAGTCATGAAGTAAGTGAAAAACCGTAAACCGCTCGTTTAAATTCCAATTTTCCGCAACGGCGTAGCAATACAAAAACCGTATACCGCACTGATTTTCTTGAAGCAACCGTATTCCGCATCTAAAATGAGGCAGAATCCACCTAACAGCCACACTTTAATAGAGCCCACTGGGGCAACATGTATTCAGCATTTTATATCATAACATTCCCATGCCGTCAATCTCTTTGCCTTCTTGAAGTACCATTTCTTATGTTCAAGTTGCATCTTGGTAAAACTTTCCTTGCTGTCATCTTTAGCATAGCTAATCGTCTATTCCTACAGCCTTCCTGGGACTTTGCTCATTTCCCCAGCTTCCCCGGCTTTCCCGGGAACTTCTCGGGTTTCTACAACTCCCAGTTTTCCCAGCTTTCCCGGGAATTTCCCGGGAAAATAAAAGGCCCAGCTATCCCAGCTTTCCCGGGTTCCTATGAGTCCCAGCTTTCCCGGGATTTCCCGGGAATTTCTGCATACATTTTCAATGCAAATGAATCCCAGCTTTCCGGGGAATTTTACTCATTTCCCCGGCTTTTGAATTTCCCGGGAAACCCGGGATTTAATCCCAGGAAAATCCCGGGAATTTCCCGGGAATGCCCCAGCTTTTTTCGTACGGGTAGCGGATAATAAGCTGCGAAGGGGAATCCCTTTCTCACTGAAGACGTTGAAATGCAGTTGCAGTGGGCGAGGTACTCAACAAGAACCGAAATAAAGGTGAGGAATTATTTTGGCAATACAGACTGGGAACTTTTCTACCCAAGGGTTTGAATGAACGGGCTGCAGATGTGGAACTCGATATGTCTGCGTGTGGCATGGCCTAATTCCTGCCATTGAATCTGGTGTCTCTGGGGGGGGGGGGCTCGTTTGACTTTAGTTTATTTTTAATGGTATTGAAGTTGTTTACCACGGAGTAAAAATTCTCGGTTTTCCTAGTGGAAAAGTATTGCTGACGAAGATTTTCAATCGAAACGTACTGGTTTTTTAACAGTTGTGTTTCTTTCTTCATTTTATGTTAATTTATTGATGGTGGTTCCGTTTATTATATTATCATTTTTCATTTCATTTTCTTTTTCATTTTGCATTTAACAATAAAGACTTGCTACACAATACTGGAGCGTCGTCCGAACCTGACTATGTCCGAACAAAAAGATACCAACTAACATATGGATACTTACAAAGATCAAAACAGGAATGCTAACTAACATCTATTTAACAACTAAATGAATATGATAATAAAGAGAACAAATAATTAAGTTTAAATTAATGGCAATAATACAGAAAGAAATAGCTGTAGCGATCATTGTCCATTTTGCAAACTGTCATTTTGAGATTCAAAGGATTCTCTCACGAATTTAGCAATTTCTTGCACCAGCTTTATATTCTCCATTGAGAGGAGGTATATGAACTTTTGTTTCGGGTCCAATGCACTGAATGACTTAAGTTCATTTTCAGCCGGTTTTGCGTTGAATGCCATGCTTTTAACATTCAACGAGGAAGTGAAGTTCATTTTCCACTTCCTGCGTGTTGCAAAGGCTCTTAACAAGATCTCTATCTTTTATTTTGGTATAGGTTTCTGCTTGGAACCTACATTTAAAGAGATTGTAATGGCGAAGCTTGTTTCCTCCTGATTTCGAGGGCCCTACAGATGAGTTGATTCTTTTTCTCCAGAAAGATTCAAAGTTTCCTTTGATAGCTTTTTAGGCTGTTTTAGCAAGAAGACGCGAGTCAAGAAGACGCCAGCAAGTCTGCGAAATGTTTTTGCCGCTGACCAATAGCACAATGCGCCACCGCAATTAGTTGGAATTTGTAAATCAGGGAAACACCCAGGAAAAGCGAACAATGGAGTTTAGAGGATTGCTGTCCCTAGAGAATCAGCTTGTTGTAATCGACACATGGCTAGTTGCACAGGTTGCAACCAGAATATCTCAAGGACGAAAGCTCAAGATTATAAAACATCAAGAAAAGCATCAAAACATTGTAATAAATATCACACTGATGGCCAGAAAATTGAGCAAATTGAACAATTTATTGCTTGGCAAATATCTCCAAATCTAGCCGCAGCCTTTTCATCTTAATCGCTGAAAATTTTCTCCAAGATCCTAGCAACATTTTGAACCAGGTGAGTTATTTGGGAAAATAGGGGATGGCATCTACATTTTTTATCGAAGGAACATTGGTCTTGACAGGGCTACCGGCCTAAGTATTTTGGTCTGCCGAAGTAAGCCCTCCTAGTGCTCAAAATCCTTGATATAAACAAACACTCAAATCATTTTTGAATAGGAGGATCCTTTGTTGTTTGTTTTGTTGAATTGGAAGCCTATTTGACCCTTCTGAGCCTCACTAGTGATGAAACTGTAAGTTTATCAGATTTGGTGCAAAATTTGTGAAGAAAAGTTGACCGAATTTCTATGTAATTTGCTAAAAATCTAGCCGCAGCCTTTTCAGGAGACTTTTTATATCGATCGAGATTTTATTTGGCTATCAGAAAATCGTATCGGCACTGCCGGGAAAATAGGGGATGATATTGTAAAAATTAGATACCTACTTGTTGGTTTTATGTCGATTTCAGAGCCCACCATTTTTGTTTGTTTACAATGTGGCTGATGCAAACAATAGAGAGCAACGACAACAGCTCAAAGGGAGGTCAAAATTATACCCCCGTGATTTTTTTATGTTAGCATAGAGTTCTTTATGTTTTTTAAAATTCCAGGGGGTCAGTATGGTCACCTATGTAACTTGATCTTCCAAGGGGTCGGGTAGTGATGGGGGGTGATTTCTCCTTGGATGCATGTATGTGTCGTATTTTTGAGATGTTAATTTCGAATCTGAGGTTTTCTTAAGAATTTTCCTTTTTCGCTCTAACTTACCAAAATATTCTGTCACCCTCTGAGAAAATAATATTAATCTGTTTCTTACGTTTGTTTACCCATGGGTATACTATTGATGGGAAGTTGGTCACTAAGAGAAACTCATTTTGAAAATTATATCCAATAACTTCAGGGTAAGCATGACTGCATCCAGAAAATATTACTTGCTCTCGTCAGATTCAGCTACTGGTGACCCCGAGGTCGTCGTTTCTCGCAGACAATACGCACGGCGGGAAGTTTAGGCCATCCGCCACGAGTTAGTTGAAAACAGAAACTCCAGGTTTTGCACGATTAAAACTGCGCAGAATGAGTTTGATTTCCTAAATAGGTTGGTTGGCGGTTAAATAATTGAGACACACTTTCGTTTTGGTTTGTTCGGTAAAGTTGAGCTATGTACATGAGCCCTTTACCTCTGCTCGTTGTTGTTGCTGTGAAGGTTTTTGGGTTAGTCACTCCTCTAGCTGAGACAAGGAGCTTTTGTAATGATTCAAATTTCACTATTGTCTCGGTTTCGATCGATATCTGCGCACGCATAAAAATCATTTTGCAGCCTTGCTGAAGACGCCAGCATAATTCTACTGTTTGAAGATGTAAATTACAAAGAGAAATCAACTTCAAAACTTTTGCGCGTCTCGAGAGACTTACTTACTCGAGAGACTTACTTCTGCAACTGACAACCTGAAAAGTATTCTTTTGAAGGCCAAACTGCAAAAAACAAGACGTCGAGAAGGGAAGCAAAATGCAGTATGAGCACATTCACAAATGATGGAAATGCTAGAATGCAAAGCATTCTTAGGGAATTTGTCCGTCTGTGAGCAGCTTTCTGGGAGGGAAAAGGCTGGAAAATTAGAATGCTCTAAAAACATTAAAAAGTAGCTGCGTTTCAAAGACGTCCGCGTCTTGCAGCTAAAACAGCCTTTTGTCAACAATGTGACGGAAGCGACTACTGCTGATCAGTGAAAGACGCTGAATATCAAAATGCATATCAAATAAACTGACAAGACGTTGGATTGACGAAATCCAACTAAACTGGCCGTTTTTGTAGGCATTGATTACTGAAGTACTGCTATTTGATGTCAACGAAAGCGAAAAATAAAATAACCCTATAAATCTAACATAAAAACGATCTTTATATGTACATACATATGTTAAATATTCACTACAGCCAAGTTTCGAATTTAGGTAACATGGAATGGGCTGGCTCGGTTAACCGGGCTGGCACGCCTTGGAGGGCTGAAATGATCTGAGCGATTACGTGGGGATTTCCAGCCCGGGCTGTAAAATATTTGGCGCTATAATCGCGTAATCTGGTCATAAAGCGCATGCGTTGCAGATTTCTCAGCCTGCTTTGCTGGGCCAGCATAGACTTATTACGTTGAGTCCTACTAATCGCTACCACCCACCCACCCCTCGCTCAATGAGTATGAGCGAGGGGTGGGTTGGTGGTAGCGATTAGTAGGACTCAACGTAATAAGTCTAGGGCCAGCCCGGTCTTGAATCGATTACATGAGAAGAATACTCAACTTCCAGCCCGTTTTGCCGGTCTAGCCCGGTAGGCAACAGACGGGTTCTCGGCTAACAGGGCCAGCCCGCTTTCCATGTAATCGAAAGTAAATAAAACATTGTAACTTCCATTAACCCCGGGATCCCGGGTGAAAGAATTCATCTCGGTTAACCGGGCTAGCCCGCTCCATGTAATCGGCCCCTAAGTTTCATTCAAAAACCCAATATGTGCGAAGAAAGTCTTGCATAATCGGCATTTTCATTCATCACCCTTCCACTCCTTTACACGTTTTTTAAAAATGAAAATATTAAGTGACTGTTTAAGGTCAGTTTAACAAGGGCAGATTTTGTAGTTCAATGGCATCAATCGCTTTGGCTTACAACTCAATTCAAAGCGATTAGCTGTCAGAAACATGACTTTATTTTGAACGTTAGACTTTCATCCAGGACTATAGACCACATGATCGACGTTAGACCATTATCCGGGACTATAGACCACATGATAGACTATAGACCATTATCCGGGACGTTAGAACTTAATCCGGGACTTTAGACTTCTATGTTGTTGTTATTGTTATGCTAATGAGAAAATACCGCGTGAGGAAGGGAGGAGTTGAAGTTTGTACATGGCGAGAAGAGAAAAACAAAAAGTGAGAAGTTTCGAGAGGTTTTCATGATGTTTTGAATTGTTGTTGTGACTTTATTTTTACATCGATTTATTTTTACAAAAATACTGTTTTTCTAGTCAGCTATGTACATATGTACAAGCGAACTAATCAAAATCGATGGACATAATTAATAAAAAAAGAAATAAAGCTAATAATTATTTTCAATGCAGTTTACACAATATTTACAATAAAACGACAGGCATTGCAGTTGCATGTTGGACCATTCCATTGAGTTATTAAGCTTTTGAATATATTGAGGCTGTTCACCGATTTTAACTCCTCTGGTAAGCAGTTCCAAATCCGAGGTCCCAAGGATTTAAGACTATTTGTACCGAAAGTAACCTGATTTGGCCTATAGTGAATAAGATTATTAGGATTTCGCGAAGAATAGTTCGAGGTTCTAATTTGAAAAATATCTTTCATGAAGGATGGATTCAAATTGTGCAAAGTTTTAAAAATTTCCAAAGAAAGAGATCTAAGTCGGGAAACATGCATCGTACATCGTTGCGACTTCAGTAGAAGATCATTATACGAACTGCCGTGATCATTATAAAGAAATCTAAGTGCACGTTCTTGTATCTTTTCGATTTTGTGCGTGGATTTTGATGAACAGAAATGCCACACTAAAGGACAGTAATTGAAATTTGAATAAACAAAGCTCTGAACAAGGACTTTTCTGTCTTCGAAACCAATATAAGAATATATTGAGTTGCAGCTTTTCTACAAAGCTCTGAAATGTGTGGATCAAAATTTAGTTTATAGTCTAGCTGAACTCCGAGAAGCTTGACTGAATCTTCTGACTCAATAGTCTTTCCTTGGATGCTTATTTTCTCGCCACTGGTTTTCGTTTGGTCTTTTTTGATTAACAGTGCATGAAACTTTGATGGATTTGCAATCATATGGTTTTCTTTCAACCAATCTAGTGCAACACCTGCTTCTTCCTCCAGGACTCGCACCAGATTTGGTAGAGTCCTAGAGAAATAAGCCAGCGTGTTGTCATCAGCATAGTTATATAGTGTTGCCTGCTTAATAAACAAAAAAAGATCATTTATATATACATTAAAAAGAATAGGGCCTAACACCGAGCCTTGGGGGACACCAGATAAGATTGTTTGAAAGGAACTATATGTATTGTTTATCCTTACGGATTGCTCGCGCCGTTTAAGATAAGAATAGATTAGTACCAAAGCATTTTCATCTACGCCATACGCATTTAATTTTGCAATCAGCAGATCGTGTGGGATGCAATCAAATGCTTTTGACAAGTCCATTAATACAGCACCCACGATATAATTATTGTCAAGTTTGGTCTTCCAGTCTTCAAGGAGTCTTATCAAAACATGCTGCGTGCCGTATGCTTTTCTATACGCACCTATAAAAACCGAGAGCGTAGTGTCCAGATAGACAACTAATTGCTGTTTCATAATCTTTTCATATATTTTGGAAAATGTATTTAAAACACTGACTGGGCGAAAATTTTTCTCAACTGTGCGATTTACCTCACCCTTGTCCAAAGGGCAAACTGCTGCACGCTTTCCTCTATCTGGAAACCTATGGTTTTGTAAACAGCTATTTATGGCAAAGGTTAGGGGGGCAGTAAGCTCATCTGCAGCCAAATGTACTAGTTTTGGCGGAATTTGATCTTCACCGGTTGATTTTTTTCCGTCCAAGGATCTTAGTAGAGCCAAGACCTCATGATGTTGCACCTCATGAAAAGAGAAAGAAAAAGAATCAGATTTTGTTGGTTTAAAAGCGAGTTATATTTGTTTTCGTGCTTCTACGACAGTTCGCGAAACAGTGGCACCCCAGATGGGAGACAGAAGAGCATAAGAGAAGAGAAACTGTGAGATATGGCAAACAAAGCGAAACTGAGAGTCTTGAGAAGAAAATCCAGGGGAAAACCCGTCTTCTCGAATTTATTAGTGAGGAAACCAAAGCAATTTTAGCAAGAAGAGACAAGGAATCAGTCGAGAGACAACTGGGAATATACGAGAAAAGAATTACCGAGATTCATGACCTGAAATGTGATGTACAGGAATTAAAACTGGAGGATGAGGCCGACCCAACAGAAGTTCGTTCATGGAGCAACAAAATCAGTGAGAAAATCGCAGAATTCGAGCCAATTATTGCCGAATTAAAGGAAGTTTTAACAGAAATAAAGCAGAATTTTCGGAGTGAGGAAGAGAAAGTCATGTTGTTGGCCAAACAGAAATTACTCGAGCAGGAAGCAGAGTTTGAGCAGGCTAAATTCGAGGAGAGAATCAAGCAAGAAAGAAAATTGGAGGAGATTAAGCAAGGGTCTCAGACATCAACAAGATCAGGGGGTGAGAGTTCAAGCAAGGTAAAGCTCCATAAGCTAATTATCACCAAATTTCAAGGTACCCACATTGATTGGTTCCGATTCTGGAACCAATTTGAGGCAGAAATAGACAGAGCAAACATAGATGCAGTAGCAAAATTCTCATATTTGAAAGAATTATTGTTGCCTAAGGTACGAGTGCATATTGAGGGGTTACCTTTTACTACAGAAGGTTATGAAAGAGCTAAGCATATTCTTAAGTCCACTTATGGCAAATCAAGTGAAGTAATCAATGCATACGTCCAAAACCTAACATCATTGCCAGTGATTAAGGGGGCAAATCCAAGCAAAATCCATGATTTTCATGCAAAATTACTTGCTAGTGTCCAAGCCCTAGAGTCAATGGGAAAGTTAGGTGAAGTAAACGGTTTTTCACGCGCAACCTTAGACAAATTAGAGGGTATTAAGTCAGACCTAGTGCGCACTGATGAAAGCTGGCAAAACTGGGGTTTTCCTCAGTTAGTTGATGCACTACGGAGATGGACAGAGAGAAATCCGATTCCCCTGGATGATAGGGGGGCGGGGCCTAATTTTGCAGAGAATACTAAACCCAGATTTAACCGGCAGGAGAAGATGTTTCAAGCAAAGCAATGTGATTTCAAATCAAGGCCCTGTGTTTACTGTGAGGAGACCAGTCATAGGCCATATGAATGTAGCAAAGTTGTAGAAGTTGAGAAGAGGAGAGATATCTTGTGACAGAAGAGATTATGTTTCAATTGTACTGGCTCTAATCATCATGCTGCGAAGTGCCAAGTCAAAAGTGGGTGTAGGAATTGTCACAGTAGGCACCACACATCTATATGCGACAAAAAGTCAAATGATAACAAGACAAGTCAACCAAGTCAGGTGATGTTAGCCACAGGGGTACAAGGTATGGTTTACCCAGTTGTGGTAGTGAAGGTAAACGGGATAACATGCAGAGCACTGCTTGACACGGGAGCAGGCAGCTCGTACATATCATCAAGGCTGGTTGATATTCTCAAGATTAAACCAGTGACAAGGGAATATCGTCAAATAGACATGATGATGGCTTCAACAAATAAGAGAATCGACATCTATAGCGTAGAAGTTAAGAGCTTGAGAGGGGAGTTCAAGTTGGGAGTATCTGTCAGTAAGGTAGACAGAGAGATGTTATTGTCACTGACAAATCCAGAGTACAAAAAGATCTTAAGCAAGTACCAACATCTGAAGGGAGTAGTGATGGATGACATGGATGAAAAGGAAGAGCTTCCTATCCATCTTATTATTGGTGCTTCTGAGTATGCCAAGATCAAGACTGAAACAAAACCAAAGATAGGAAAACCAGGTGAGCCAGTAGGGGAGCTAACAAAGTTTGGATGGACAATCAGTTCACCAGGATCAGAGGTAGACACAGAACATTTGTTCTTTGCGGGTTCATCAAGAGTAGATTATGACAAGCTGTGCAGTCTTGACATCTTAGGATTAGGTGAAAGAGAGGTGGGGAATCAATCAGTTTTTGGGGAGTTTGCAGAGCAATTAGAGCGAAAGCCTGAGGGGTTCTTTGAAACTGGCTTGTTGTGGAAAGGAGACTGTCCACCTTTACCAGATAAAAAAGCGGGGAGTCTAGCTCGTCTAGACAAGCTTATCAACAGATTAGAGAAGGATCCAGATCTCTACATGAAGTATAATCAGATCATTCAAGACCAGAAAGAGCAGGGCATTGTAGAACCGGTGGACCATGAGCCAACAGGAAAAGCCTTTTATCTCCCACATAAACCAGTCATCAGAGAAGCAGCAGAAACCACCAAGATCAGAATAGATTTTGATGCATCAGCCAAGACAAGTAGCGGTGCAGCATCCTTGAATGATTTCCTAGAAACAGGGCCCCCAACGCAAAATCTTATTTGGGACATTTTGGTCAGAAATCGGAGCAGACCAGTAACGTTAGCTGGAGACATAAAACAAGCATTCTTGCAGATAAGAATGAGAGAGACAGAGCGAGATGTCCTAAGATTTCACTGGGTGACAGACATGGATCGAAACAAAAAGGAGACCCTACGTTTCACCAGGGTCTTATTTGGATTGTCCCAATCACCATTTCTTTTAGGGGGGGACAATTGAGGAGCTCCTTCGCAGCAAGGAGAATGAATACCCAGAAGAGGTAGAGGAAATTCGACAGAGTATCTACGTTGATGACCTGCTGTTATCATCAAACAGACCAGAGGATCTAGAAGAGTTAAAGTGCAAAACAGTGAAGATTTTCAATGCAGCAGGTTTCGAGTTGCACAAATGGCACTCGAATGATCAATCTTTAGAGAGTATCCAGAAGGAGATCGATGAATGTAACTCATCAAGTGAAACATATGCCAAGCAACAAGTTGGTACAGGTAGCGATGAGACAAAGTTGTTGAGGTTAGCGTGGGACAAGAAGGATGACACCCTAGCAATCAGTTTTCCAGAGATGCCAGAGAGAGTAACAAAGAGGACAGTTCTTAGCGGACTTGCTTCAGTGTATGACCCCTTGGGGATTGTTTCACCTGTACTCCTTACAGGGAAAATTTTGTACCGAGACATATGCGATGAAGGATTATCATGGGATGAAGAGATCACAGGCCAGTTGAAACAAAGATGGCAAAAGTTCATCAAGTCATTACCAGAGAGAATAGAAGTACCACGAAGCGTGACTCCGGCCAAAGAATCTGTCAAGGGCATACATTTACATGCCTTCGGCGATGCAAGTGGTAATGGGGTATCAGCAGCCGTTTATGCTGTTGTAGAGCAAGATTCAGGTGCTAACCAAGGCTTGTTAGTATCAAAGTCCAGACTTGCCAAAAAGGGACTTTCCATTCCTAGATTGGAACTAATCTCAGGTCAGATGGCTGCAAATCTCATTGATAATGTGAAGCAAGCACTAAAGGGTCAGCCAATAAAATCTTGTACTGGCTGGCTAGATAGCACTGTTGCCCTTCATTGGGTGAAAGGACAAGGGAACTATAAACAGTTCGTGCACAACCGAGTGAAGCAAATTCAGTCGAAAGATTACATCACATGGCGACACGTGCCAACAAACGACAACCCAGCAGATATTGGGAGTAGAGGTTGTCTTGCCAGTCGCATTGATCCAAAGTGGTTCCAGGGACAACCATGGCTTGGAAACAAACTTAACTGGCCAATAGATATTGTCACAGCTCCAAGTGAAGAAACAGAGAGAGAGTCAAAACCAATCAAAGAGATTCTGAGAGTTGCAAATCCAGTGAGAAACGAGCTAGACGACGTATTAGAGAGATTCGAGTACTGGAAGGCGATGAGGGTCACAGCATGGATCTTCAGATTTATCAGAAATTCACAATCAAAGAAAGCAAAGAGAATGAAAGGCCCATTATCTACCCATGAAATCCAAGAGCAGGTAACCATGTGGATAAGGCGAGTACAGAGTAGAGCAAAGAGCAACGACAGGTTCAAAGCAGAACAGAGTAGAGCAAAGAGCAACGACAGGTTCAAAGCAGATGAACAGAGTCTAAACATCCAGAAGAATGATGAAGAGATCTTAGAATGCAGAGGACGGATTCAGGGACAGTACCCCAATTACCTACCTTCAGATGAGCTGTTCACAGAAAAGTTGGTCATGGACTCTTACTTAAGCACAGGCCATGGGGGAGTCAGCATGACAATGTCAAGCGTACGAGAGAGGTTTTGGGTACCAAGGTTGAGAAAGCTTGTAAAGAAATTGAGATTCAAGTGCAGGGTATTTTTTAACATACTGACTACTTGGTCATTTGCCCCAGTAGGCCCTTCTGCTTGCCCCAGTAGTGAAGGAAAAATCAGTACTTTTGCCCCAGTGGCCTAAGTCAAAATGGGGCCCTTTTTCATATGATTTTCCCTCGTAAACAAAACAATTTTGTTGGTTTGTGTAGCCAAAATAAAATCTTGGAAAATCTTAAATCACTGATCTGATCACAGTTTGCTGAGAATGAAAACATCTTTCGTGCCCAATTATGCACATATCATTGAATGGCAAAGGAACTGCCCTGTATGACCCAAGACCAGCTGTGTTTGATTTCATGACAAAGAAAAACAGGCGCAATACAGAGCCGGACAAAGAGCTCTACAAAGAACGTGAATTTGTTAGAAAATATTTTAGGAATGAACCTGGCTGTTTGTAGATTATTTTGTGAACTTTGATTTCATAACTTCATGCTTCTAGAACTGGATAGATTGAAGATTGTATATAAGCATTTGCACTTCGCCGTCCCGGTAAGTGAATTGCAGAAGTTGCCCGTAAAAATTTGGGGCCCTTTTGGCTGTTTGCCCCACTAGTGGAAAATCCTTAAAAAATACCCTGTTCAAGTGTGCAGGTTGCAAGAGATTTCATGCGAGAGCATTCAACAGTCCACCACCGGGGATTCTACCAAAGGACAGAACCGAGGGGAGTAGGCCATTTGAGGTAATCGGTGTCGACTACGCAGGGCCAATCCGATACAGAAGCGGGAAAGCGATAGAGAAGAAAGCATATGTCCTTTTATTTGCCTGCAGCCTCACTCGAGCTGTATACATCGAGGTTGTCACAGACATGACGGTAGAGCAGTTCATTCCAAGCTTGAAGGGGTTGATTGCAAGACGGGGTAGACCTTCAAACATATACTCTGACAATGCCAAGACCTTTTTTTCAGCAGCCGAGAAGCTAAAATCAATGCTAAAGAGTGAGAGATTCAACAATTATCTGGCAAGAAATAACATCAAGTGGACATTCAATTTGAGCAATGCTCCGTGGTGGGGCGGCCAGTTCGAGAGGATAATCGGACTTGTAAAGCAGTCTCTTTACAAGGTCATCGGAAAAGCAAACCTAAAGCTTCCAGAACTCAAAGAAGTTATGCTCGACGTGGAGACGATCCTGAACAATCGGCCATTAAGTTACGTGGAAGACGATAACCAAATGCCAGAGCTGACACCTAATGTCATGATGCTGGGAAGTAACAACGTGCTTCTGCAAGAGGATATCGAGGCGATCAAGGATGGAGACTTAAGAAAGCGAGCCAAGTATCTTGAACGATGCAAAGAAAACATTTGGAAGCGATGGTCAAATGAGTATATCAAGTCTCTGAGAGAGAAGCACAATCTAGTGCATCATGGGAAAGAAAACCAGATAGCAGTGGGAGATGTTGTTCTCATCAAGGGTGAGGAGAAGAATAGAGGCAGATGGGCAATTGGAGTAGTTGAGAGTCTTATAAGGGGAAAAGACAACATTGTCAGAGCAGCTAGGCTACGATCAAAGAAAACAAGAATAGAGAGGGCAGTGCAAATGTTGTACCCTCTGGAGTTAGCATGCGATGAGGAACACAAGAAGGGCGACGAAGAAGTAAACGAGAAAGAGAACTCACAACTTAATGCACAAGCGAAAGGAGTTCAGACCAAAGAGGAAAGCAGCTACAATTGCAGTAGAGACAATTAAAGAGACATTTCGTGATGAAGAGAGAGAACTCGCTGATGATTGAACATTTGACGCCTTTTCGGACGTCAAATGGGGGAGTGTGTCAGAAACGTGACTTTATTTTGAACGTTAGACTTTCATCCAGGACTATAGACCACATGATAGACGTTAGACCATTATCCGTGACTATAGACCACATGATAGACTAAAGACCATTATCCGGGACGTTAGACCTTAATCCGGGACTTTAGACTTCTATGTTGTTGTTATTGTTATGCTAATGAGAAAATACCGCGTGAGGAAGGGAGGAGTTGAAGTTTGTACATGGCGAGAAGAGAAAAACAAAAAGTGAGAAGTTTCGAGAGGTTTTCATGATGTTTTGAATCAGATTTTGTTGGTTTAAAAGCGAGTTATATTTGTTTTCGTGCTTCTACGACAGTTCGCGAAATAGCGAATGCAGACAAAAGAAATTCTGTCAAGCAGAAATTCAAAACAAACGAAGCCGCAAAGTTGTCCTGAAACCAAGGGCGATATGAAACGTGCGTTTAGGCCCGATCAGGAGAGCAAGTGTTTCTAGGCCAAATTCGCTCAAAAACAAAGAACCATTTGATTGCATGGGCGGAATCTAGCTCTAACCCAGCAACAACATTATCAGTATCAATGTCACAAGCAAATAAAGTTGTATCATCGGCATAATTGCATATATCAGTATTATCTAAGAAAAGAAGCAAATCGTTGATGCAGATATTGAAGAGAAGAGGTCCAAGGACAGATCCTTGAGGCACTCCTAAAGTAAGTCGCTTCCATGAGCTAAAAGACCCATTGACCTTGACCCTTTGTTGTCTGTTATGCAAGTAACTATAAATTAGAGACAATGCATCGTGACTAAATCCGTAGGCATGGCATGCAGTTTGGCTATAAGGAGATCACGTCTCAGGCAGTCAAAAGCCTTAGAAAGATCCATCATGACAGCACCAACTTTCCCACCTAAGTTTAGGTTTTTCCAAAAAACGCACTACGCTTGCTGAGTGTTATATCCAAGGACCGAGATACAATTTTTTACTTGAGGGGGCCATGGGCAAACCGGGTGACGAGCTAAGCGATCCAGAACCTTGGAGGAGGTCTAGCAGTACTCCCCTGGAAAAAATCTGAGACCACACTCTTCAAATTGGCTTAACGGAACAATAATTTTTGTTTCTCAATATGGATGGACTTTACAGGTAAATCTACGTTTCGAATGTACACACCTTCCACAAAAGTAAACACGCCTAGTTTACCAAAGGCCACTATAGAGTTATGGTGAGAATTAAGTTTGTTAGCTTGTAAATACCCCCAAAGAGCTTCCTAGACTAATTAAAGGTAGAAATTGAACGAGATATACCCGGCATAAAAACATGGAGTACCTATCTGATATTCTGAAACACTAAAATAATGAAGAATAAAGATTTACTGTAACAACTGCTGAAATATTTTGAGGGGGCCATGGCCCCTCTGGACCCCCCTGTATCTCGATCCTTGGTTATATCCTTTGCGAAATCCACATAATAGTATGGACAAATACGGTTCTATGTTTCCACTTGTTCGAAGATAAATAATAATATAATAATAATACATTTATTTATAGTTGGCTAAAAAAGGAATAGTTAAACAAACTAATAAATGCCAACTGGTCGTACCTATTTATAAGACTTTTGAAACAGTTGGCAGAACACTAATTGGCCTGTAGTTTTTCTAAACTGTACTTTCTTTTTGTTTATGAAGTGAGGATACGTATGCACACTTAAGCTCATCAGGAAAAGTGGAGCTTCCAATGCAATTACTAGATATTTCCCGTAAGGTTCGGAACATATATCACAATTATTCTTAAGAATCTTTGGCGGTATATTCTTGAAAATTGTGGCCTTCTTGGGATTGAGCCTTTTGATTTCAGTTTCCCGTTTCCTATCATGAACATAGTTTCAGTTTTATATGGACCCAAAAATATCACTTTTGGCAATATTCTGACCCAAAAATATCGGACTTACCTCATCGTATGTGCATGTGCTGAGTGCCCCCCAGGGATTTCTTCAATTGCGAGCGCCAATAACAGCACAAATCATTTTAAACTCGGTAACAAGCAAACAGTTCTGAAATCACAAAATATACGTTTTTTCTTTCATAACCATGAGCCCCCAGTACTAAGAAACTCTTAATTTCAAATGAAAATTTCAGCTTTTAGTGCTAAAAGTTTCTTAATTCGTTTCTTATATTTGGGTGCATTTAGTTTTCTGCCACTGCAACAATTTTTTTCTTGACAAACAGCACAATTTTTAGCAGGACAGAGCGTTTGGGCTCAGAACGGAAAATAATCAAGGGGCACATCAAGGATATGACTCAGAAAGAAAAGTTCACAGTGATTTTCCCGTGGCTTATGGTACCATGTGTTTCTTAAATTTTTGGCTGTCATAGTACTAGTTTCTTATAAACCAGTTCCTTAAGCCGGGGCGGACTTTTCCGCACGCAGCGGAGCGGCTGTTGTTTTGAAAACAATGCACGCGTATGGAGATATATTTTCAATGTCCACTAGACAATAAACTTCATGCTCGTGGCTTTCCCCCTTGTTGAATATTGATGTCATGTGTCACAGCTTTCGAGCGATTTGATTGGTTGCCGCCATCGGACGCGGCGGAAAAGTTGAGGTCAATCCGACTTTCAATGTACGCGCATAGCTGAGCGCCTTGATGTGACCATTATTAGAAATAAACAATGCAAATACAACAGCCGCTCCACTGTGCGCAGAAATATCCGCCTAGTGGAAAACCGGCTTCATAAAAGAAAAAACTTGTACCCTTAAATGCGGGGCATGAGGAAAGAAGGCCATGATGCTGGGGGGCCGCGACTGTTGGGCCGTGGACAGCCTATCATAACTGCCCTAAAAAGGAAGCCTTTGCAAAGCAAACTGTAAAGTTTTGATTCGATTAAAAATTTCATCTAATTTGCATTCGAATCGAATTACGAAACAAATTTATTTGCAGACGTTTGCAATTGTTCGAATTTGGTAAGCAACTCATGCTATCTTTTTTTTCATCTTTTTGCATAATAATATTGATAATGTTCTCGTTGGACACAAATAGCAACATTGGGGCCACACATTACCTAAATGCCAGAACAGCAACATTATTTTCCAGTGAAGCAGCTTCTCGGTACATATGAATGCTAGCAGTCGGAATTCGACGTAAACACGAGACCAGTTGATGAGACGACCGTGGCAGTTGGACAAATAAAGGCCGTTTACTTCAAGCAATACACTTTTACTAGCAAGCAACAAGGACAAGACAACACTTGAACGCAACAGTGCTTTAATGAAAAAGGAAGAACTTGCTGAATGAGGTAATTTCATGCTTTTTGCATTGATTGTTTGTGTGGGCTCCCTTCAAAGCAATATGGTGTTCAAATTTTGTTTCCTTGCCTTAGGTTTTTTAATTTTTAAGCGAATAAAGTCAATTCCCTTGAAGGAAGGCAGTTTTAATCATGCAATGAAAGGGTATGTTTTAAGGATGCAACAAAGAGTGACACAGACAAAACAGACAGACGAAAGCGGCACTTTAATAAGGCAGGCAGGAAAAGAAGACCAAATAAGGTATGGTCATGGTTGGCGATCATGGTTTGTCCTCTTCAGAAATCTGAAGCCTTGAAAAATCGCCTGTAAACATTAAGCTTGCCAAAGAAACATCAAGAAAACACATTCTGAAGACAGTTAGGGCTAGTAGATTCCTGGGGATAGTATTTCACTAGCCTATTCATGAGGCTCTGATAGGGGTTTTTGGGAGCAAGGGAGTATGGTCTAAAAAGGGCCGGGGGACGAGTGCAGTTTAGCGGGCGGCGATCACAGGGAAACAAGATTATCGTAAACAATAATACAATAGCTTATTAGCATCGAATCAATGGCGATTCTTTCGAGCGACCAATGAGAGTAACCGTTAACCATGGGAAGACGCGTAGGCCACTTGTTGCGATTCGCCAAAATCCTGCAAAACCCAGCTTGGACTGCAGCACGAACAGTTTAGATGACTTTCAATTATAGCTTCTTTGTTACGATGATTCTTGTTATATAACTCGTTGTTTGTTTCCGTGATAGTTGGGGGCTAACGCCCCCAAACCCCCGTTGTTTATCAGTTGATATGTTTGCATGAAAAGAAACCACGCTTGTTTCAAACTGACTTTTGATTTGAATTCGAATCCTGTCAAATACGACGTTACTGCGAAGGGGCCGCCCGCTAAACTGCACTCTAGCCAGGGCCGGGAACAAGGGAGCATGAAGGAAAAATTTGGGAGCTTGGGAGCACATGAATTTTTTTGGGAAATCATTTTGAAGATTTTATGCCTTTTCTTCCACTCTCTAATGACTGTAAAGGTTCCCCATTTCTAACTATATGCAATCCATTCCAGTAATGTCTACTAGTTGGGGGAGGGCTCCCTTAGGGCTGGAGAACTGAAGAACAATGAGAAATAACCTGGTTTTGGAAACTTAGAAAAGAGTGCGAACTGTACGACAAAGGCACCATTTATCGAGGGAAAAGGCAACAATTATGATCCAAAAAGTGAATTTATTCAGCTCGTTGGCCCATTCGTGCCCTGGTACCACACTCCCTGCAAAAATTAATTTCCTTGGAGAGTCTGATACCCAAGGTAGCCTACTTGCGGATTATGGCAACTTTCCTGTCTTCTATCTTGCAGCAGGCAAGCCTGTATGAAGCATCTTACTTCAATTTTTTGCATGAGAGTTACTTAAAATTTGCAAGTACACATGGAGTGCACTCTAAAAACTGCATCTTTGAAGAACCTTTTGAATATGACCATCTACAACTGGTCCATAGTGGAGGGCTATTCTGTGTCCCAGATCCCAGTCACAGGCTAGTAAGGGTGGGTCTTGATCTCGCAGCAATTCCCAAAAGTTGAATTTTCATGTTTTTACTTAAAGTGCCAGAAGGAAATACGAAGCCACTGTACCAAAATGAAGCAAATGTACAGTAAAGATCGAGACTTGGTAGCTAATTGCAAATTTTCTTTCGAGCAAAAACTGAAGCAATGCACTAACGTGTCGGGTTTAGCTTTAGCTGGCATTAAATCCCCTGATTCTTTTCCTTTGGACACTTTCCAAAAGTGGAGAACCAAGGAAACATACATAGATTACTATGGATGTTGAGTGATGAGAAAGGAGTGAAAATTGCAAAATGGTCGGAATTTTTTGCTTGCACTTTGTAAATATTGTACTGAAAGAGGTAATTTTTGCTAGAATGAAGAAAGTGTCCCCAAACATTTTCCAGGTACGAATATGTATAAAACATTGCACGAAATTTGAGTCTAACAGTGGCAAAACGAGGGCGGGAAAAGTGTTCTATGGCAAGTTAAAGGGCGTGGCCTTGAGATTTTTCTGTTATCCTTCCCCAGTCCATCTCTCCGATTTTCATTGGGCCATGAGCGAATGTACTGGCCTCTTACAAGGCTTGTGTAAAACAGTACGGGAAATCATCAACTCAATTGTATTGCCTCTTCTTCGGCTCGATGGATCATGAAATACTTGCCACAGGAATAAATAAACATCGTAATAATAAAGGCACCGCTTTGGCAACACATGTTTTGATTTGAACGAAGAATAGAAACATCATGGAAATTACTGGGAGCACAGATCTAATTTGGACAGGAGCAAGGGAGCATGCTACTTCTTAAGAGGGGAGCAGGGGAGCAACCATCCCCCTATCAGAGCCTTATTCATTCACATTATCAGTAATACTTGAATGCCTGACAGTATTAGAATTTTGGATCTAATTTTCAACTGCAAATGTTATTGTGGCTTAAAGCTCCCATAAAGAAATTCGACAACAGACTTGATATGAAAATGCTCAACAGACCTTTCAATGTAGAACAGATGTATACAATACATCAATAACGGTAATAGTGGCAAGTTTTAGATTGCCTTGAAACAGTTTACCCACTTTCTTTGATACTCATTAAACAGTGTAATTTCCATTATGGACATACTGTATGTCGGCTGTTCACAGTTTCGATTTTGGCAACAAAGCAAAATGAATTAGAAACAAATAGGCAATTGTCTTTAAAAACTATATGTATATATAACTAACAGTATATCATATTCTTCTAAGAATATCGACGAGCTTAATGAAACCCTTAACAGTGATCTAGACTCTTTGAAACAGTGGCTTGGAGGTAATAAGCTGTCTCTCAATGTAATCAAAACACAAGCAATGGTTATAGGCTCTAGGCCTAATATCAAGAAGATATCAGATAAATTAGTACCGACCCCGTCTTTCGCCATTGGCAACTCGCATATTGAAGTTGTAGATAATGCGAAATACTTGGGAGTACAACTTGATAAACATCTTGTGTGGGATGAGCATACTAAGGCTTTACGTTCAAAGATTTCTCGCTCTTTGGGATTCCTAAAATATGCTAAGAAATTGCTTCCAAAGCATACCCTGAGTCAGATGTATAGAGGTATCGTTGAGCCCCATTTTCGCTACTGTTGCTCTGTGTGGGGTAGCTGTGGAGAATCTCGCCTTTTGATGCTACGAAAGTTACAAAATCGTGCTGCGAGAATTGTTACCAACAGTAGCTATGATGCACCAGCAGCAAACTTGATAAAAGAGCTCAAATGGCCGACAGTCCACGACATGATCAAACAAGAGACGACTACCATTGTTTTCAAATCAATAAGTGGTCTCGCGCCCACTTACCTCTCTACTTTATTCACGAGAAACTCGACACGGGAAATTGTAAATTTGAGAAATCGTGAGACTGACTTACTTGCTCCACGAATGAAAACAAGTAATGGCCAAAAAGCATTTTCGTTCCGTGGAGCAATGGTTTGGAATGAATTAAAACATGAGGTCAAGCTAGCCCCCTCTCTGTCTACTTTTAAATGTAGACTGAAATGTAAATAGATTTTAATTTTTCATTTATTCTAATTTAACATTGTAAATATTCTTTTTTATTTTAGTAGCATTGTAATTAGGTTTTTTCCACGGCCCCCTGAAAAGCAGCCACTCTTGGTTGATGGGGCCACCGTGTATAAAAAATTTAAAATGAAATGAAATGAATGAAATGAAATAACATCTCGTGTAACTTAGTTAACTGGAGATACATCCCTTCGACCTAAGCAAATTTCTGGTGCAAATCAAAACTAAAAACTAAAATTAACCCTATTTCCCATGTCGTATTTTTGTATATTTTGGCTTGGGGGCGTTTTAGCCCCCCATTTTTTCTCTGAAGCTATGAAAGACATAACAATGAAACTTATGCCATTGTTCTTTGGACAATTAGCTTTTGAAATATAAAAATGGTGATTGATTAATCATGTGATTTGTTGCTTGGCAACTGGTGAAGAGCAATGGAAAACTGGCAAATTTATAGCTGCTTGACCCTATTGTACCCGGGCTCTTTGGGTCAGACCACTGCCTGGGGGGGGGCAAAAAATCCCATCCCCAATTATCTCCAAAACCATGATTGTACCGTTGTAACTTCTGTAGCGTCTGTACTGAAGAAGCAACAAATGCTAATTATTTCAAGGAATAAGGTTTGTAACCTCAATAAACTACTTAAAAGTAAAGGAAATATCACTGCCAATCGATTTATATGAAAATTGAAAAATTTTATCATTCTTCATTAGAAATATGACGTCATCAATTTGAATTGCGTCATAGAGCTTACAATTTGCTGATGTCAGCAAATACAAATATTGTATATATCAAATGAAATTACTCTTCAAAAGCAATCGTTTTGCACCAGGAACATCTTAACCAAACTTAAAACAAAGAAGTTATGATTGTTATTGTGATTTCTTTTATGACCATTCTCCAAAAAGGATATCTGCTGTTCACGTGACTTGAATTATAACAATGAATAACCTGAAATTTCATTGCCAAAAAGCTAGGAAAATTCAAGGATGTTTCAGCTCTTTTTCTTTTTTTTTCTCTCTGTTTTATAATCAAAAATTCTTTGCCCGCCCCCCGGGTACAAAAGGGTTAACAAGAAAAATTCTATTTAGGCCCCGTCCATACGTATCCGGATACTTTTGAAAAAAGCACCTTTTTATCCGTTTTGGGCTAGCGTCCACACGCAGACCGCGCTTTCGTTTGTCGTGTGGACGTGTGCAAATGGAGCTTTCGAAAAAACGCTGACGTTACAGCATCGATTTACGACGTATCAGAGGATGTGCACGGAGCTTTGGGGATCACGCAAGGGCATTTTGATTGTTTTTTCCTTTGTCAAAGCTCGAACAGCGGAATTTGAATGTAGCAGCGTCTTCGTGTGGATGGGAATATTTTCGAAAACGCTCTTCTTGTGGACGCAGATATTTTTTTCATACGGATAAAAAGATGCGTTTTCAAAATATCCGGATACGTGTGGACGAGGACTTTTTTGGATGAGTAATAGGTTAATTCAACTTTGCAAAAATTTCATGGTTGCAAAATGACTGAAAAATGGCCTAAAAGATCGATGAATTCATAAATAACTTCTCGCAAAGAATAATGAAGGAATTGCAATTTCTCATAGATGAGAGATATCCTCTAGGCATCAATTTCCTTTGGATTGAAAATCCTTTGTATTTGTTTGAAAATCGATGTCTTACAAATCTTGAGGGAGGTGGAACGCCCATGGCCTATTGTTCCATTTGAATAGAGTCCTTACGATTTGATCAATGTTTTAGGCCCTTTTCCCGTCACTTTGCAACCATGAAATTTTTATAAAGTTGAATTTACCAATTCTTCTAGTGCTGGTAGGACAGCGAGAAAAGTCACAAAAATACTTTGACCTTTCGGCTTTTAAATAGAATTTGAATAATTCAAATCTGTGAAGTAGTCTTGGTGCTTTGTATTTTCAAAAGTGGGAACTTTTTTCTTGCTCACCCGGTATATCTTGCCAATCTACTTTGAAATGAAAATCGTAAATAATACACTTATTTATTTGAAAAAACGTCATAAGTTTAAGTTACGTCATGAATAATAAATTTTGTTGATGCCACCAAATTAGCAAAAAACGTATATAAAATGAAAGCTCTCATCAAGATCAATCGAATGAAACATGTTCGAAAGAAAGAAATTATGAATGCTTAAAGCTCTTTTTGTTCAACTACCGGGTGTCTCAAAAAAAAGTACCCCCTTTTGACGGGAAATAGGAATGAAACGATAAGATATCATTACTCTCAGAGTAGACAGCTAAATTTATCAGTCTTCAACTTAGATCCACATACCTTGCATTTAGAAATTGGCCACCAAACACTGGAGATACAAGCTTGCAAAGTCAAAATTTATGGTGCACCCGAAACCAGAGGTTTTGTAAAAGGGCCTAGCCATCATTTGCTATCACAGGCATGTTGCACAGGAATTTCGACTTTGACCTTTAGCTTTCTCCATTGAAAAGAATTATACCTTTTAATGCTTCAATTGTTCTACAAATAGTTATTCCTTTGAGGAATCAATCTGTGCATCGCATTCCACTCCAAGTGTGAAAGAAGAAGAAAAGGAACCCATGCATGCTTATTTGGGAGATGTTGCACGACTTCATCATTCTTACCACATTTTTGTTATATTTGTTTAATCAGGGCGATTTTCACGAGTCTTTTCTATTCTTTTCAAAAGTGAAAAACTGAAAGTTAAAGTTTACAGGTACTTTGGAAAAGATCCATAATACAAATCATGGCTAGGCCCTTTTACGAAACCTCTGGTTTTGGGTGCACTGTAAATTTTGTCTTTGCAAGCTTGTATCTCTGGTGTTTGGTGGACGATTCTTAAATGCAAGGTATGTGAATCTAAGTTGAAGATTGATAAATTTAGCTAACTACTCGGAGAGTAATGATATCTTATCGCTTCGTTCCTATTTCCAGTCAAAATGGGGTACTTTTTTTTGAGACACCCGGTACTCTCCAAATATGGTGCTATCACGGTCAAGTGATCATATCTAGAACAATGAGGCATTAGAATTTTAATATCCAATTAAATTTGGTTAAGATTCGCCAAGGTTTGGTCTTCATACCTTGCGTCGTTTTGGCGAAATGTAGTAAGGTTTCGTTGAAGGCGAAAAACGCCCCCCCCCCCCGAAGTGAAATAGGGTTACAGAAACTTTGCACACTGCACAATGGATGAGTTTGGGTAACTTTTGGCAAACAAATAATATATGGCAATATTCACTTTTTATTTCCATTGATTTATTCCTTGTTCCTCATGAATTGCCTAAGGCCAAAAAGCCAAAGCTCTGGTTCTATAGGTGGATGCAGATTTGACTTTTAGAGATAAATAAGTGTGCTATCAACGCACAAATGCCAACAAACAAGGTACCTTTGTTCAAGTCAGCTGAAGAGGAACATTTTGAGAGGGACAGCCATCAATTAAAAGCCAAAGCTAAATTACATCGCTGGAGTCAGCCAAATCTGCATACATTATTTGGTGGACTCCAGGCAGTATTTATCAATCTTTTGCAACATTTTGAATTAATTATGCTTCTCTGTATTTACAGGTACTGGAGGAATTGAGGAGGAAGCAACATGATTTCTCCATCTTTTATACCTTTGATTTTGGCAATATGTCAGCATGCAAGTAAGTACAATCCTATTAATGAAATGCGACCCTGTAAAGCTTGTAAGCAAGCAAACTTTATTCAGTGGTAGAACCACGATGGGGAATAAAGGAGGGGTCTGGACCCTCACTTTTCCAAAGCATGGGTCCTGAGATCCAGTCAAAACACAATAAATTTTACCTCTCATGAAAGGATAAGCCTGGGCTGATGCCTTTTCGTCCCTTGTTTCCCTGCGTTCCTTGGTCAAGAGGGACTAATAACATTACTCTCAAATAGTGGGCCCACTTTAGGCCCGCGTAGGGTGGTTCCGTATTCACCAATCAAATCGCTAGAATTCAGCATTTGACCAATCAGGGGCCGGGGCGTTGTTGTTGTTGCTCTTAAAAGACGGTTGAAGCAGCCTGGAGTTCTCGCAGCTTCGATGGATCTATTTTGCTTCTACAGAGGAAGATTACTGCTTGAAACGTATGCATTTTGCGCTTTGTAGATCAACACAACATCATTCTTTGTACTAAAACTTCGCTTTTCAATGTTCGAGCTCTTTAAACCAAATTTTGAAGCGAGTTTGCTGAGTGTACGAGAACTCCCACCTCTTTAGGCCATTTTGAAAAAGTGGGCCCATTATGTAAGCGTAATAATGTGAGTCCCTATTGACCAAGTGATAACAAGGGCAAATAATCTTTGAATAGAGCCGAACCGGATGTTTACATTTGCACGTTAGCCAATCAGATGTGACCATGACGTCACGCAAACAAAAGAATCGACGTGAGAAAGTACCCCTCACATATAGGGGGTCGTGCACGCGACTATTAGGTAAATTCAGGAAAAAATTATATTTTTCAACTCTGTACTAATATGTTTAAATTTTCCTCGCGGGTGTGGGGAAATCTGAATCTTCTCGAACATTCTAGAACCACAGCAAAATCTAAGTAATTACTAATCTCGAATTACCTTTGTTCTGTTTGAATGGTAGACGTCGTAATGCATAGTCACGATTATTATTCATTTGTGTAGTCTGTAGTTAACGTTTGCATGTTGCCATTTAGGCCTGTTTACTAGAACATTCCAGCGTAGCCTCGTATTCGCGTACTAACCTCATACTGACTAAGCAGGAACTTGTAGTAGAATCTAGAAGGTTGTATTAGAAGTAGAACATTCTAGGGGTACTAAAATTAGATACAAAGTAATTGCTGACTTATGCTTACCAAAATTACTAGGACATTCTAAGAAACTCAATGACTGTGATTTCCATTTATAGATATCTAGAACGTTCTCTTAAAGTAGTATATAAACAGGTAGAACTTAACTTTGAAGTAGTGAAGTAACAACGAACAATTAGCGAGTAACAAACAACAAATTGTGAGTAGTGAGTAGTTATTCATAATCCAACCAGAGTAAAAGCAAGATACACGTGAGAACATCTTTCTGCATTATCTACTGTGAGTTATTGTCGCGGAGAACTATACCAATTCCCGACAAAGTGGCACCCCAGATGGGAGTTTGGTGAAACATGAGCAGAGAACACAAGAACAGAGAATTTCAAGCAAAGCGACGAGAGTAACAGTCGGAATCACAACGCGAGAGAAAATGGGAGACTTCGACAAACTCAAGAAAACATTCGATGGCATGATGCAAATGCTAAAGTTTACAAGCGATGAAACACCAAAGATCTTGGAGAAGAATGCAGTAAGGCCACTGGAACGTCATTTGAAAGCCATAGGGAGTCAAACAGATGAAATTCACGCCATGAAATTGGAAATTCAAAAACAGATGATCCAGAAAGGCGACGAAATGGAAGCTATCCAAAAGTGGAGCCAAGAAACCGATGATCACATGGCTGTCTTCGAGGAAATAGTGGAAGAAATCGAACAGAAAATCAAAACGTTGAAGGAACGTGAAAGAGATCAAGAGAGACGAAAGGAAGAGGAGATCGAAGAAGTGAAGAGACAGCGTCAGTATGATCAAGAGCTCAGAATTGAGGAGGCAAAACAGAAAATGAAGCAAGACATGGAAAAGCAGCTGGAAAGAACACAAGAAAAGCTTCAGGCGCAAGGAGACAAGAACATTCACGCAAAGTTACCAAAGCTGGTCATTACGAAGTTCCATGGAACTCACTTGGATTGGCAACGATTTTGGAGTCAGTTCGAGACAGAAATCGACAAGGCAGAGATAGGACAAGTGGCCAAGTTCTCGTACCTCAAGGAGTTGGTGATACCCAAAGTGCGACTGTCGATTGATGGGCTACCATTTACAACGGAAGGATATGAGCGAGCGAAGCAAATCCTGAAGACGAAGTACGGCGAGCCAAGCGAAATTGTCCATGCCCACGTCCAGAAACTGATATCCTTGCAGACCGTCCACGGAACGAAGCCAGGAAGAGTACATGAATTCTACGAAAAGCTGGTGACAAGTGTTCAAGCACTTGAAACAATGGGGAAACTTATTGAAGTCAATGGATATGTGAGGATGACCCTTGATAAGCTTCCAGCAATCAGAGCAGATCTTGTGAGATTGGACGACAATTGGCAGAAGTGGGGATTTCCTCAGCTGATCGATGCGTTGCGAAAATGGTGTGAAAGAAATCCAGTCCTGATCAGCGATCATCAGCCAAATGACATAGGGAACAGGCAGCAAAGAAGGGAGAAGTTTTTCCAAGTGAAACAGCAAGTGTGGAAACCAAGGCCTTGTGTATACTGCGATTCCAACGAACACAAATCAAGCCAATGTCAGAAAGTAAAGAGCGTCACTGAACGAAAGCGATTGTTGAGCGTGAAGAAACTCTGCTTCAACTGTACTGGAGAAAAACATAGGGCAACAGAGTGCAGGAGTAAAGTTACATGTCAAAAATGCAGTGGTAAACATCACACATCAATTTGCGACAAAGATCCTCAGCAAATCTTGGTAGCAACTGGTGAAGGCTCAGTCATTTACCCAGTCGTCATAGTTGAAGTGAATGGCATTAAATGCAGAGCATTGCTTGACACTGGAGCTGGGAGTACATACATTTCAGCGACGCTAGCAGAACGAATCGGGACGAAGCCAATCAGCAAAGAAACAAGAAGAATCGACATGATGATGCATACCACCAGCAAGAAGGTTGAAATCTACAACGTGCAAGTTGCAAGCGTCACAAATGACTTCAAAATAATGGCTACAGTGACTAGAGTAGACAAAGCAGTCCTGCTTTCACTTCCAAATCCGCAGTATGAGCGCATCATTCAACAACACCAGCATTTGAAGGAAGTTATCATGGAAGACAAGGACAAGAAACCTGAGCTGCCCATACACATGATTCTTGGTGCAAGCGAGTATGCAAAAATCAAAACTGAGACCAAGCCAAAGGTTGGAGATCCGGGCCAACCAGTGGCCGAGCTGACAGCATTGGGATGGACGATAATGTCACCAGGAAAAGAGGCTGACTTGAGCAGTGTATATCTTACAAGAAGCTCGACAGCAGACTACCACGAACTGTGCAAGTTGGATGTTTTGGGACTAGAAGACAGAGCATCAGTTGACCAAGCAACAGTGTTTGAAGACTTCAAGGAGCAGTTGACTCGAAGCCCAGAGGAATGGTATGAAACTGGCTTACTGTGGAAAACTGGACAGGCCCCCCCAAACAACAAGAGTGGAAGCCTTGGACGATTGAGCAGTCTGGTGAGACGACTTAGGCACAACCCCCAGCTTCTAGACCAATATGACGAAATAATCCAGGAGCAACTGCAACAGCAAATCATAGAGGAAGTCAAGGAAGAGCCAAAGGGTCGAGAGTTTTATATACCCCGCAAGCCTGTAATCAGAGAGACGGCAGAGAGCACGAAGATGCGAATTGTCTACGATGCATCAGCAAGAGCAAACGAGAAAAGCCTTTCCCTGAATGATTGCCTGGAGACAGGACCACCCCTTCAAAACTTGATGTAGAGTGTACTTATACGAAATCGATTCAAGCCTGTAGCGCTAGCAGGAGACATGAAACAAGCATTCCTCCAGATCCGTATACGAGAAGAAGATCGAGACTCACTGCGCTTCCATTGGATCAAGAGCAAAGACCCATCTCAAGTACAAGTGTACTGGTTCACTAGGGCGTTGTTCGGCCTCGTACAATCACCGTTTCTGCTTGGTGGAACAATTGAAATGCACTTGGATGCCTGGAAGGAGACATACCCTGAAGAGGTAGCAGAAATTCAGAGAAGCCTCTACGTCGATGACGTCATCACCGGAATGAACACTGTGGAGGAAACCAAAAAACTGATGGAAACAACTATCGATGTCTGTAAAGATGCTCAATTTACACTAATGGCATTCAAACGCAGCTGAGCTGGAAACAATCAGTGCAAGTGACGAACAACAGCAAACTTTTACGAAGAAGCAGTTAGGAGTCAAGGATGATGAGACAAAGTTGCTTGGGTTGAAGTGGAACAAATCTGAAGACACACTGAAAGTAAAATTTCCTGAAATCCCAGCTGAAACGACGAAGAGGGGAATACTGCGACACCTGGCTTCCATATTTGACCCCCTTGGATTTGTTTCACCGATAACGTTGCTGGGTAAATTCGTTTACAGAGACACCTGCGAGGAACATTTACCTTGGGACAAAGAGCTTTCTCACAGCACGCTGAAGCAATGGAAGAAATTCGAAAACAATCTGCCTAAAAGCATGGAGGTACCACGCAGCCTTGTTGCATACCGAGAGGAAATTGATGCTATTGACCTACATGTCTTTGGAGATACAAGTGGAGCTGGCACAGCAGCAGTAATATACGCAGTTGTTTATCAAAGATCCGGAATAAACCAGGGACTTGTAGCATCGAAAGCTCGTCTAGCAAAGAAAGGATTAACAATTCCACGCCTAGAGCTGGTATCTGCACATATGGCAGCCAATTTAGCACAGAATGTTAAAGATGCACTTCAAGGCTTGCCAGTTCGACATGTCTATGGATGGTTGGATAGCAGTGTGGCTCTTCATTGGATCAAAGGGGGAGGCAGCTACAAGCAGTTCGTTGCAAACAGAATAAAGAAGATACACGAGAAAGACTACATACAATGGAGATATGTACCAACTAATGAAAATCCAGCGGACATAGCGAGCAGAGGAGGCAGTGACAAAAGGCTTGCAGAAACATGGAGCAAAGGACCAAGCTGGTTATCAACGCCAACAACCTGGCCTCAGGATATTCTCACTCAAGCAAACGATGATACAGAAGCAGAAGCAAAACTGACGAAAGAAGTCCTGGGAGTTGCAGTAGAATCTGAAGACGAGTTGCTGGGAATTCTGGAAAAACACAGTTATTGGAAGTCAATGCGAATAACAACTTGGATTGGTAGATTCATTCACAACTGTGAATCAAAGAAGTCAGAGAGACTATCTGGACCATTGACCACAGAAGAAATTGACAAGCAGATCAAATTTTGGGTGAGAAGAGAGCAACGTCAATACAGTGATACTGAAGAATTCAAAGCAGAACAGTTGAGACTGAACCTACAAGTAGATGAGAGCGGAATCTACGAGTGTAGAGGAAGAATTCAAGGCGTTTATCCCAAGTATCTTCCAGCAAAATCACTCTTAAGTACAAAAATGGTCATGGATGCTCATGTCAGAACCTTGCATGGGGGAGTTGGCCTAACAATGGAGTTCATTCGTCGCGACTATTGGATTCCTCGACTTCGACAACTGGCAAAGAAAGTCATTAGGAGATGCAACGGATGTAAAAGATTTCAGGCAAGAGCATTTGCAAGTCCACCAGAGGGAGGTCTGCCAATCGACAGGACCGAAGGATCCAGACCATTTCAAGTAGTTGGCGTCGATTATGCTGGACCGATCATGTACAAACGTAAACAACGGCAAGAAGGAAAAGCCTATATCCTACTCTTTGCATGCAGCCTTACAAGAGCATTATATGTTGAGTTGCTGCCTGATCAAACAGCAGAAGAATTCCTGAAGAGTCTCAAATGATTCATCGCCAGAAAAGGAAGGCCTGAAAAGATCTATTCCGATAACGGCAAAACCTTTGTAGCTGGAGCAAAATGGCTTAAGAAAATCATGAAAGAGGAGAGTCTTCAAAACTTCCTGGCCCATCAGCACATCAAATGGCAATTCAACTTGAGTAAGGCCCCCTGGTGGGGCGGGCAGTTTGAACGGATGGTTGGGCTGGTGAAACAATCTCTCTACAAAACTTTGGGAAGATCATGCTTGAGTTGGAGTGAACTGGAAGAAGTGATCCTTGACATCGTACTTGCCTTGAATAACCGCCCCTTAAACTATGTTGAAGACGATGTGCAATTGCCTATTATCACACCTAACGTGATGATGTTCGGCATTCCAAACCACCTACCAGAGGAAGATGCTGACAACGTGGAAGATACAGATTTGAGAAAACATGCAAAGTATTTGCGAAAATGCAAAAATTCTCTTTGGAAAAGGTGGACGGGGGAGTATGTAAAAGCACTACGAGAACGACATAACCTAAAACATAACAACAAGACCCCATCGCTCAAGGAAGGAGATGTTGTGCTAATGAAAGGAGAAGAACGAAACCGAGGTAAATGGAGCATCGGGATCATCGCAAATCTGATTACTGGTAGAGACGGTGTTGTGAGAGGGGCAAGACTCAGAGCTGGGAAATCATACCTCGAGAGAGCCATACAGCAACTGTATCCGTTAGAGTTGTCATGCGACGTGACGAGACAAAGAGTTCAAGATCAGCTGAACCCAGAAGCCAGAGCATTCAGACCGAGGAGAAGAGCAGCAGCCGACGCAGTAGAGACAGTGAAGATCATTGTGGAAGAAGAAGAAGATGAGTTTTAAGTGAAACTTTCAAATATTTGCTCCATTCTGGACCAAATAGGGGGAGTGTGTGGGGAAATCTGAATCTTCTCGAACATTCTAGAACCACAGCAAAATCTAAGTAATTACTAATCTCGAATTACCTTTGTTCTGTTTGAATGGTAGACGTCGTAATGCATAGTCACGATTATTAGTCATTTGTGTAGTCTGTAGTTAACGTTTGCATGTTGCCATTTAGGCCTGTTTACTAGAACATTCCAGCGTAGCCTCGTATTCGCGTACTAACCTCATACTGACTAAGCAGGAACTTGTAGTAGAATCTAGAAGGTTGTATTAGAAGTAGAACATTCTAGGGGTACTAAAATTAGATACAAAGTAATTGCTGACTTATGCTTACCAAAATTACTAGGACATTCTAAGAAACTCAATGACTGTGATTTCCATTTATAGATATCTAGAACGTTCTCTTAAAGTAGTATATAAACAGGTAGAACTTAACTTTGAAGTAGAGAAGTAACAACGAACAATTAGCGAGTAACAAACAACAAATTGTGAGTAGTGAGTAGTTATTCATAATCCAACGAGAGTAAAAGCAAGATACACGTGAGAACATCTTTCTGCATTATCTACTGTGAGTTATTGTCGCGGAGAACTATACCAATTCCCGACACGGGTTTTTTAAAAGAACGCGTAAATCCAGAGAAAACCGCTTTTGAGTAAGGCCTATCATTTGATGTCTTGATCCCTAACAAATAAACCCTTCAAAAACGACGTAAATTCATATCAATGTCTTCCTATTTTCTAAATATCACTGAACATACATTAGCAAGCGACAGCAGTTGGCTTTCAACAGTACCGACCTTCTATCACGGAGGATGTGGCAACTCAAAACTTCGCATTTCTCATACACGAACAACATTGCATATCCTAAATTTGTGTTAAATAGTATGAAACGCGATAGATTTTTGTCTCGCTCTTAAAACCTTTGTATCTGAAGTATCTATAAAACTTTGATCTTTACTTCTTGTTGTTATCATCCTCAAAATATCCATTCAACCTTCAGGTTTTCAAAATTATGCCGTTGGTTAAGTCAAACGTTATGTAAAAGCTCTATACCTTCCACTACCAATCGCAAACCCGCTATCGATCTCTGAAACGCTGTATTTGAACGTAAGAATATAATGTTGCCAAAGGTATGAGAAAGCTTCGCTTATTTCCTTTGTGTTTCCTTTCCACTGAGAGTTGATGTTTCAGCATTTAATAGCAAAAGATATCACGTTTCAGTTTATTACACCAAAATGAAAAGTAAGGGGCAAGATTGTCAACTTCGAGAGTGCAGTCCTCTAACAGATCTACCTAAGGGTGCAATAAAGCCGAGGAAACCCACCAATTCCCCCTTTAAAAACTCTAGCTTTTTGCTAAATCTTGTCTCCTGTTAATTAAAAGTGTTTGCAGTTTCTGAATTTGGCTTTTTGCGATATTTTGGACTCTACACTTATCGTTCTTCTTGGAAACTGCTCGTAAGAAACTTGGAATCACTGAACAACAAATGAATGTAGTCCACCTAGCCTACCTAGTTTATGCAAAAAGCAGAAGATAGAGGGAAATATGACTTTCAACATATACCTGGTTATTTCCTTGCAACCTCACTGACAGAATGGCGTTTGTTGGTCCAGTATGATACCTCAAGGAATTTGCTAGCCAAATATCTGACTTGGGTAAGCCTTTCTGCCAAGTATGCAAAGCAATGCAGATCAAGCAAATCTCTACTCGGGAAGAAACAGAATGCTTCACCGAGTCCATACGGGTCTGGTACACTTGTGGCACTATCTTTGGTAAGGTGAGTCCCTTCAGTGGCTATTTTCAGCATTTCTTCTGAATCTTGGGCGCTTTAGCAGACTTTCTAGGAATAACCATAACCAACCGCAGAGCAATCCTACTTTTCTCAACGGCCTCAGCTCACGTCAGGTCAAGAGTTTTCCCGCCACTCCAGATTTTGACCAATGACAGAAGAGGGTTAAGGTCAAGCTCAATAATTGATGAAGAAATTGGAAATTTACGACCATGTTTATAAATCAAGGTTTATTTTTAAATCAAACGAAATCGACAAAGTGAATCATTAAAGTTCAGCAAAGAAAATTCAGCTATTGGTGCTGCTTTGAATTGATTCCCGAGGAACGCAACGATGAGGGAGGAGCTGCGGTTGGTATCATATGCTACCCTTTCCGTCGCCACTGTCTCAGTAATGAAAGTTAAGTACCCTTTAAACCCATCTATCGCCTTGTTAATATATTTTCGATGATATTTAGAATATAGGAAGATATTGATATGAATTTATGTCGTTTTTGAAGGGCTTATTTGTTAGGGATCAAGACATCAAATGATAGGCCTTACTCAAAAGCCGTTTTCTCTGGATTTACGCGTTCTTTTAAAAAAAACCCGCGAGGAAAATTTAAACATATTAGTACAGAGTTGAAAAATATAATTTTTTCCTGATTTTACCTAATAGTCGCGTGCACGACCCCCTATATGTGAGGGGTACTTTCTCACGTCGATTCTTTTGTTTGCGTGACGTCATGGTCACATCTGATTGGCTAACGTGCAAATGTAAACATCCGGTTCGGCTCTATTCAAAGATTATTTGCCCTTGTTCCAAGTGATATCAGCAAATCAAAGAACGCAGGGAAACAAGGGACGAAAGAGCATAAGTCTAGGATAAGCCAACAAGCCAACTCAATTGTTTTTGTTATGTAGCGGGTGTCTCAAATGAAATGCCCCTTTTGAAAAAGCAAAGCGGAACGAAACGATAAGATATCGGGACTCGTTGAGTTCATAGGCATATTCTTTGATCTTCAACTTAATTGCGCATAACCTGCTTATCAAAATCATCCTCCGAGCACAGGAGATATGAGTTCTCGAAGTCGACTTTTGCAGTGCTCTTGAAACCAGAGGTTTGGTAAAAGGGCTTAGCCATGATTTGATATGACAGACAGGCATATTGTAAGCGAATTTCAACTCTGACCCATACCTCTTTCTTTTTCAGAAAGAATCATACCTTGAAATGCTTCAAATTCCCTTCAAATTGTCCTGCAAATAATTATTCCTTTGAAGAATCAATCCATGCATTGCTTTCCATCCTAAGTGTCAAAGAAGAAGAAAAGGAGCACATATGCACTTTCATTTTAGAAATGTGGCAAAACTTTATCATTCTTACCACATTTTCATATCTCTGAAAGTAAAAGTACACAGGAGGTGCTTTGGAAAATATCCATGACACAAATCATGGCTAGGCTTTTTTCCTGGTTTCGGGTGCACTGTAAATTGGACATTGCAAGCTTGCATCTCTGGTAACTGGTAAACGATTTCCAAATGCAAGGATCTAAGTTGAAGATTGATAAATTTAACTGTTCACTCGGAGAGTAATAACATTTATGGTTTCGTTCCTATTTCCAGTCAAAAGGGGGCACCTTTTTGGGACACCCTGTGGGTAAAGATCTCATGAAATATTCTTAACAAATACCTACTGTAAATTCAGCTTAAAGTGCGTTGACTGCGTTTTCTGAGAGTTTGAAGGGCGAGGGTACACAAAATTTCCTGTGGCTGCACCCCAGACCTAGTCGCTCCTCAAATGCTGGCTCCTCCGCTGGCTTTAGTTATCATGAAAGGATGGATGGTTAGATGCTACAATGGAGGTTGATATGGCCACATTTTTCTTCTTTTACGGAGGAAAATACACTAACAAACTATAACAAAACAAATTCATTTCGTGAGTTATGGTAACATACTCTCCCCGCATACTCTCCCCGTTTTGGAGTATTTTCTCGAGCAAATATTTTCTGGTTGCATACTCAAAAAGATTTTTGATTTAAGTTCTGCTGCTTGTTGCAAGCACTGTGCACCATTTTTCTGCTTTCTGATATCTTGGGATGATGATTTATCAATGGACGTGTGCAAAACTCGAAGTGCTGTTAGCACCCTGCTTAAATCAGGTCTGAGAAAAGTCTGCCTTAGGTCACGACAAGCATAGGTTTCAAACCTTTAAAAAGCTGGGTGTAAAATTCTATGACCTATTTCTTTTAACTGAACGGCTTCACAGAAATTTGAATTATTTTACAGTAAATCTGCCGTTGGACTTTTCTGAAATATTCAATATTTTCAGAATTACAGTGTTTTTTTCTTTTTTAAGAATTCAAGAAAATCTTAAAAAAAAAGACTTGAAACTATCGTAGTTTCTCAACCTGTTGACAAAAGATCAAAATAATTTTCAAGAAAACCATAGTTTATGGATGCCTTTCACTCTTCTGGAAGCAAAACTCTTTCACTCTTCTGGCTTATGATTTAGACATTTGATGACGTCACATCATAAAATGAGCTAAAATGTAAAATAGGCTGTAATTTCGACAAATATTCAAGATATCTGAAAGGTCCAGCGGTAGATTCATAGAAAGGTGGCTGAAGTTTCTTTCAAGTCATTCATTTTAAAGAAATGGGTCATTGAATTTTACACCCGCCTTTTTTGCAGATTTCAAGATTTGGAAACCTATGCTGTCACGACATAGCTACCTCACATAACAAGGGCAGATTTTGTAATACAATAGCATTCGCCTTGGCTCACAACTCCATTCAAAGCGATTAGCGAATGCAGACAAAAGAAATTCTCTCAAGCAGAATTTCAAAACAAACGAAGCCACAAAGTTGCCCTGAAACCAGTACGGAAAACTCTCGTTTGGTGCGGGTGAAGGACGGTTTTTAAGAGAAGGTACGTGCTTATAACGAAAGAAGAGGGGTACCGTAAAAGCTCTATTAAGCCCCCGGGGGGGCTTATTTAATTTTGGACCTTCCAGAGGGGGGCTTATTAGAGAGGGGGGGCTTATTCACAACATCAAGCGAAAAGGATATATTTGGTAGCTTTTCACTTCCTTTATTCCATATTTTGAGGATTCAACACACAATTTTCCGACTCAAATACACAGATTCGACTCAGTTTTTATCCCATATCATACTAAAATTAGCATGTAAGGTTGTATAGCTAAATAAACGGAAAAATTTGTAAATTCTAGAATTTTGTATAAGTGGGGGGGGGGGCTTAATAGAGAGGGGGGCTTATTTCAAATTTTGACTCCGAGAGGGGGGGCTTAATAGAGCTTTTACGGTAAATCTAAAGTTCTGTCTCGCGGATTTTGTTTATTTGATTCAGGAGCTAAGGAGTGACTGCGTACATCTGAGCAATAAATATGCAAAAATTGTAATGCCCTCTGCTTGGTTTCTGAATCAAATCAACAAAATCCGCGAGACAGAACTTTAGATTTACCCTTCTTCTCTCGCTATCAGCACATGCCCTCTCTTAAAAAGCTCCCCTCACCCGCACCAAGCGAGAGTTTGCCGTACTGGTTTCAGGGCAACTTTGCGGCTTCGTTTGTTTTGAAATTCTGCTTGAGAGAATTTCTTTGGTCTGCATTCGCTAATCGATTTGAATTGAGGTGTGAACCAAAGCGACTGATGCCATTGTATTACAAAATCTGCCCTTGTTACCTCACATTCAATAAGAAAATTTTTCACATTCAATAATTTTTTTCTTTTCAATTAAGGGATTGTGAAGTGTGCATCTGTCAAGATATCATTATCATCAACGAGTGTTCTAGTCGGATCATATCTTCAGATCAAGTTAGTCGAGATGGATCCACCGTGCTGTGCATCAGGCTTCGACAAACTCTTTGTTAGAGCTGTCCTTTTCGGTGGTTACACAAATATGTTGGCAAAATACGACAAGGCGCTCAAAAGGTTTATCCTTGCTGATCCGGTACCATCGATCTACCAAGGTAGACTTGTTGTGAGTGGTCACGAGGTACTCCTAAATTCTGTAAAATTTGATGATGAAAGAACGAGGTTTTATATGCAGTATTATTATGATCAATCGTGGAGCTTTGTCGAAAGTAGATATTTGGAGCTAAAGACTGTCTACGGTAGGTAATATTTTTTCATTATTACTTTAGGGGCAGAAAATTTTGCGGGCAGAAACTTTCGCGCTTTTCGCGTTTTCTGGCATTTCTCGCGAGAGTTTTTGCCAAGGCATAATCTACCGGGTGTCCCAAAAAAAAGGTAACAGATTTGATCAGCGCTAGCGCTAAGAATTTAACTCCAATCAATCGGTAATAACCTTTAAACTAATCCTCAATAGTTTACTTGAAGAAAGACACCTTGTTTGTTGATATTGGAGCATTGAGAGTAGACATTTTTATCTTGAAAGTCCAGATTTGCCTTCACCTCCAAACCAGAGCTTTTAGGCTTTGGCCTAAACTACAAACGCGCTGTTGTGGGGAATCTCCTCCAGGATAGGCACAATGTAGAAAGTCCGAGGAAGGACCTTTGCTTTGTACATGCACATTTGAGTACAAATGCAAAACTGAAAACTAAAAAAGTCACTAAGGAATATCTTTACTCAGCCAAAATGAAAATGAATTTACAAAAAAGAAACAACTTAAGCACGAGAGAGCATTTTCAGTAATCTTACCCTCGTGGATGTTTAATCCTTTGGGTATAAGTGACGAATTCTTGTTTCGTAATAATTGCAATGATCAAAAAGTGCATTTTATTCGAACAAGGAAGATTTTTCTTTTTCCACACTCAAGGGAATCATTTCCTTGTAGGGTAACTTTTATTTGGCAGCGCAGCGCCAATTCACAGCTTTCGTAGAATGAACAGAGATATCCCTTTGGGAAAAAATTCTTGACTTTGATTGTCAAGTTCGATTTGGATTTCTATTAAGAATTTTTCCGAAGTACGAGGCTTCTTGTGTGTACTTGGCTATGATTCAGGAGATTCCACAACAAGCGTGTTGACAGCTTAGGCCAAAACCAAAAATCTCTGGTTTGGAGATAGAGGCAAATCTAGACTTTCAAGACTAAAATTTCTACTCTCAATGCTCCAAGATCAACAAACAAGGTATGTATCTTCAATTTAACTATCAAGGATTAGTTTAAACGTTATTTCCGACTGATTCGAGCCAAATTCTTAGCGCTAATCGTGATCAAATCTGTTACCTTTTTTCTGGGACACCCGGTAAATTCAAATTTTGTGAAAGATTTTGCTCACAAAATTACATTAAATTCTCGACTAGCGAAAGTTTTTTTCTATCCAATTCTTTTCATTTCTTCAAGTTTTTGCATTGCTGTTCCTTAATCACCCCGATCTTTAGTCTCTTGGGCTACAACAAATGTGTTGGCTGTATACGACAAGGCCTGAGTTAGCTCTTGTTTTATAGCTATTTTGTATGTTGCCTACTTTAAATAAATCAATAATAATAATAATAATAATAATAATAATAATAATAATAATAATAATAATAATAATAATAATAATAATAATAATAATATAAGAAACAAAACCATCATCAAAAATTAACAGAAAAAGAAAATAAAAAGAAACACAGCTGTTAAAACTCTGTACGTTTCGATTAAAAATCTTCGTCAGCAATACTTTTCTAATTGGACAACCGAGGATTTATACTCCGTGGTAAACAACTTCAATACAGTTAAAAATAAACTAAAATTACATTTCATTACAAAGAACCCTATTCTTAGTAAACATGACTGACCCCAAATTTAAGACCCAGTGGGAATTAAAATCACGTTTTAAATTCAAACTTTCTTCAGCGTAAACAAGAAATAAAGTAACTGGCACATCAGCAAATGTTCCCTCCCATATGACCCTCCCGTATGTCCTTTTACCCCGTGGGATCAAATAGATCACAGAGCAAACCTCCAAGGGATGCAGCCGGCAACCCCACGGCCCTCCCACTTGACCTTTCAATGATTCGCAAATTGCTGAATCTTGAATGGCTTGATAGGGAATTCCACCCTAACGCCACATGCAAAAAAACATGAAGCCAAATAGGAAGACAGCAGAGCACTGCCAACCGAATCCCCCTGAGAAACCAGATACAATGGCAGGAATTAGGCCATGCCACACGCAAACATATCGAGTTCCACATCTGCAGCCCGTTCATTCAAACCCTTGGGAAGAAAAGTTCCCAGTCTGTATTGCCAAAATAGTTCCTTACGTCGTAATGAAAAAACATTATCAGCCCCATCGATCATTTTAACCCTAACCTCAAACTTACCATTGTGATTCCCCTCAAAGAAATGACTAAAAAAGTTTGCTTGTGGGATTAATTTACCCCTGTCCAGTGATCCCTCGTTATGTTTGCGTGCGTAAGATCTAAAATAAGATTTGTACACGTTGAATCTTTGCCGAAATTTGGTTTTGGTGCTACCTACATATTTTTTGCTGCAAACTTCACATTGTAGTAAATAAACTACGTTTTCTGAATTGCAGTTATACCTCCCCGAAAAGTTTTTGAAAGATCTGTTTTCGTCCGAATTTTCAAAACTATCCCCCTCCGTGATGACGTTGCATATCTGGCAACTTTTCCTGCCATTGCACCTGTAGGTACCCTTAGCCAACGGAGGCTCACCAACACCCGGTAATTTAGCCCTAACAAGTTGATCTTTGAGATTTTTGGCCCTCCGAAATGACAAAAAGATCTTGTTTTGGAACACTTCTTTGTGCTCTTCATCTACCAAAATAAGTTTTGAATTTTCTTTCAAAATCTCATAAACTTTGTTAAGAGCTGGATGATACGTAAGTACAAGAGGTATTCTCTTGTCATCCTTAGTTTTTGGCTGCCTATCCAAAAGACTCAAACGATCGCGGCCACGGACTTTGCTGATTTGTTCAAGAACCTCATTTCCACCATAGCCTCTATTGCAAAGCCACCCCTTAAGTTCCCCTACCCTATCATCAAAAAATCGATCCTCAGAACAAATCCGCCTAATCCCGCAAGGCCTGGCTATAGGGTATACCCTTTTTAGTGTGACCAGGATGACATGAGGTACGATGAAGGAGTTGGTGAGTATCCGTTGGCTTAGTAAACAAATCTGTGATTAATCGATCACCCTCCCTTATCACCTGAACATCGAGAAAATTCATCTTCTCCCTTGACCAATCCGCAATGAATTTTATCGAGGGGTGAGCTTGGTTAAGGAAGTCTATAAATCGATGCAATTTCTCTTCACCGTGATGCCATATTAAGAAAATATCATCGATATACCTCCACCATAACCAAGGTCTATCCGGAGCTCGAGACAACAATTTTTCCTCTAATGCCGACATGAAAAGAATCGCATAAGATGGAGCGCATTTTGTACCTATGGCTGTACCCCTCAACTAATGATAAAATTCACCATCAAACTCGAAAAAATTGTTTTTAAGAACAACGCGCGCCAGTTTCATGAGAAGCAATTTTATGAGCGGTAGTGATGAAGTGGTTGGTTTTGTAAGGAAACTTGGAAAATATACAGCGAATTGGCTTGGAATATATGTAGGATGATAAAAAGTAAGGATTTATCGTTTCATTACAATTTACAGGAGCTTGCTATTTGACGGCTGACACGATTTCACTATTTGACAGATTTTGCCATTTGACGGCGCTCGGAGCCAGGGCGGGAAAAGTTCAAGTGGAACCAGCAGAAGTAGGCGTGACCGTGGAGAGTCAAGACGTGCAAAACCTTGCTCTCGTATTTTATCAAATTTTATGTTATAAATCTTGTTCAATCATGGAAAATAACATTGATATAGTCGTAGACACTACTGAAGCACTCAAGGCAAGCAGCAAAGGTCGTTATTTGGAAAACATCGCAAAGATATGCCAAACAAAGCATGGTTGGAGCGAAGACACCACCAAAGCGATACTGGACGAGGCCATCAAACAGAGCAGAATTCAAACAACTACCGTAAATAACAAAGTATCGTATCGAAAGTTTGAAAATAAGAAAGTATGTATAGAAGATGATTGCGAAACCAATGCCACTCAAACAGACCCGTTGCCTTTGAATGATTTTGTGACCAAGGATCAGTTGGATAGATTTCAAAGCGATTTTGTTGAATTCAAGCGATTCTCGCATGGGGAGATTTTATCATTGAAGGCTGACATTGCCAGTAGAAGCCCAAGCCCAAAAGTAAATACCCAGTGTGATAGAGATCGTGAAGCATTGGTAACTTGCTTACAACAACGAATTATTTCATTGGAGAGACAGTTGCAAGATAAGCAAATCATCATTGAAAAATTATTAGACGGCCATAAACCTGCAGTTCCATCTTTCAGGCAAGCTACTCCCACAGGAATAGAAGAAAAAGTAACACAATGTAATAAAACAAATGGAGAACAATCAATGAAACAAACAGTTGATACAACGAAAACAAAAGATACAAAGAAAACTATTCAAAATGATCAATCAGGAGAACAGAATCAAGAACAAAGGTCTAAACAAACAACGATGAAAGGCACGGAAATTCAAAGTAAACAAACCCGAGAACAGAATCAAGAGAACGGGCCTAAACAAGCAAAGACGAAGAGTCGGAAAAGAATCACGATCGTTGGTGACTCTATGCTAAATGGAATCTTAGACGAAGGCTTGCAAAAAGACCACAACGTCCAAGTCAAACGCCACCCTGGAGCAACAACGAGAGATATCGTGGATTACGTTAGACCAGTTATCAGAAAAAAGCCCGACTGTATAATAATACACGCAGGAACAAATGACCTTACGAGTCAAGAAAAACCTGATACAATAAGTAATTTCAGAAAGATCATAGAGGAAGCCAAACTTGAATCACCGGATACGTCCATTGTTCTGTCCACAGCGGTGATGAGAAAAGATAAACAGGCAATTGATAAAAAGGTGAGCGTGCCAGCGTTAAATCGTGAGATCAGAGAGTTTGCCAATGCTATGAAGATTTCAGTTGTCGACAATTCAAATCTAGACGTCTCTTGTCTTAGCCGCAAGAAGTTACATCTTAATGAAAAGGGAAACGCCTATTTAGCAAGAAACTTTTTAAACTTTATTAAAACCTTTTGAACTGCGGTGCTTCCAACGGTGCCAACCAGCCAAAGAAACGAAAACTGTTCAGAACGCACTAAGAAAAATGAAGGCATTGACATTGATAGTATTAACGAAGTCATAGATAATGACACCCTACTGGGTCCATCTGAAACATCATCTTTATCAACCCCAACTGAAAATGAGGCAAACTGTTTTGATGATCTGAAACTCCTCCGCCTTAAATACCCACGAAACGTCATAATTAGTTACATCAACATAAACTCCATCAGAAATAAATTTAGTGGTTTTTCTGAGATGATTGGTGAAAACGTCGATATTTTGGTGATAGCCGAGACAAAAATCGATTCATCCTTCCCAACGAGCCAGTTCTTAATAGACGGCTTTAAAAGTCCCTATAGACTTGATGTTTCTGGGAATAGCGGTGGAATTTTGGTTTATGTAAGAGATTGCCTCCTTTCAAAATATGTAAACCTGGTTGACACCCCTCCCGATATCCAGGTCGTGCCAATTGAGATTAATGTTAGAAAACAAAAATGGTTGATATTACCAATCTATAGGCCTCCACTGCAAAATTCAGAATATTTTGTAGAAGAAATATCAAAATTGATTGATAAATGTTCTAGATATGATAATGTAGTGGTCCTTGGAGACTTCAATCTAGAACCTAATGACATAGCCCTGTCATCATTAATACAAGATCATGATTTATATAACATGATCAAACATCCAACATGTTTCAAGTCTTCCAAGGGCCGTTGCATTGACTTAATATTTACAAATAGAAAGCATTCCTTCATGCATTCCAAGTCATTTGAGACTGGATTTAGCGATCACCATCATATGATCTACACCATCTTAAAAACAACATTTATTAAACTTCCACCGAAAACAGTTACCTATCGAGACTACAAGAACTGGTCTCAGCTGCGTTTTGAAGATGAGTTGAGGCAAAATCTGATCTCAGCTCACCCATCTACATATGAAAACTTTGAATCAATCTTTCTGAAAACACTTGAGGCAAATGCCCCTACTAAAACAAAGATAGTCAGAGCTAATAATAAACCGCACATGAATAAAGATTTGCGGAAGGCAATGAGGAAAAGATCAACTTTGAAAAACGTTGCAAACAAAAGTAAGCGAGAGGAAGATATAAGAAAATATAAAGATCAAAGAAACCTTGTCGTGAAATTGAACATTCAGGCTAAAAGACAATTTTTTATGTCGATACAGTCGAAAACAATTGATAACGATAAGAAGTTTTGGAAAACTGTGAAACCTCTGTTTTCCAATAAAAATCCCATGAGCGAGAAGATCACATTGATTGAAGATGGTAGAATCCTCTCAAATGATGTGGAAGTTGCTGAGTGCTTTAATGAGTATTTCTGCAATATTACAGATAGTCTGGATATTGACCCCCTTTTTAAGGAGGTGCCAGAACAAATGTCTGTGGAACAAATGGTTGTGAGAGCGATAGCTAAGTATAAAGATCACCCCTCTATAAAGGTTATCAATCAAAATGTTGCATTAAATGATAACACCTTTAGTTTCTCTCATGTAAGCCCAAATGAGGTCATGAAGCAGATAGACTTGCTTGACAAGAATAAATCCAATAGTGGGAATATTCCAACTGGTATGTTAAAGGCAACAAGGGAAATAGTTTGCCCCTACCTGACAGATTGTATCAACTCTGCAGTCTATGATTGCAAGTTTCCAAATGAACTGAAGGAAGCTGATCTCAGCCCTCTGTTCAAAAATGATGATTCAAATTATAAGGGAAATTTTAGGCCAATAAGTGTTTTACCTGCAGCCTCCAAAGTCTATGAAAGACTTCTAAAAGACCAAATATGCCCATACTTTCAAGACAAACTCTCCGAAATCCTGTGTGGTTTCAGGGAGGGGTATAGTACGCAACATGCTTTAATAAGGTTGATAGAAAAATGGAGGAAATGTCTTGATGCATCAGGTATAGTAGGAACAATTCTAATGGATCTATCTAAGGCTTATGACTGTCTGCCCCATGACCTCCTTATCGCAAAACTGGAGGCGTATGGATTTGATTTCAACAGCCTCTGCCTCATGTATAGCTATCTGGATTGCCTCCATCAAAGGGTAAAAATTGGTTCACATAGAAGTACCGCAAAAAGAATAAAAATTGGGGTACCACAGGGATCTGTCTTAGGTCCTTTGCTCTTTAACATATTCATCAATGATCTGTGTCTCATGAGACTAGACTCGGAGATCTGTAATTTTGCAGATGATAACACCATTTACTCATGTGGGATAGACCTACATGAAATTGTTACCAATCTTGAAAGTGATCTCAGTAGATTGCTGGAATGGTTTACAAATAATGGAATGGTTGCAAACCCAAAAAAATTCCAGCTTATGTTCCTTGGCTTGAAAGGCCAGAGAAGACTGCGACTTAATATCAATGAGAACAAATTATCTGCAACAGATCATGTTAAATTGCTAGGAATTGAAGTTGACAACAAATTAAAGTTTAACAAGCATGTTAAAACGTTGTGTTCAAAAGTCAACAAGAAAATCAGTGCCTTTACTAGGCTAAATACGTATATTTCTAGAGAACAGGCATTAACAATTTGCAACGCGGTTATCTTATCGAACTTCAATTATTGCCCTTTGATCTGGCTATTCTGCAACAAAGGTGCAAACAAAGAGATTGACCGCACACACAAACGTGCTCTTCGGATCCTCTATAAAGAATACGAATGTCCCTTCGAAACATTGCTCACGCGCAGTGGCAGTTTTTGTATACATGTTAGAAACTTGCAGAAACTCTTGACAGAAATCTACAAGTCTATGAATCATCTTAACCCATCGCTGGTATGGGAATTTCATGAAAAGAAGCATGTAACTTATGATCTAAGAATACAAAATCTTTGTAAACTGCCGCAAATAAAGACACAGGGCTATGGGCAAGAATCACTGTCCTTTAGAGGGAGCTTCCTCTGGAACACCCTTGATGATACTATTAAAAATCAGCCAACACTTGCGGCTTTCAAAAAGAGGATCAAAGACTGGGCTGGTGACAAATGCACCTGCAAAATATGCCGCTAATGATTCTTTCTTTTGTATAAAGTATATCTTTCTTGTAAATAGTTGGTGTGAATTAGTATTTTATTATCTACTATTGTAAATACCAACTTTAAATATGATTTAAATGAAAATGAAAGAATTAACGGAAATACTTTTATCTTCTCGATGTTCAAGAGCCGCCTCCAAAGCTTCCAACCCTTCCTCGTGTGGAATACTAGGATACAACCCCACAACATCTATAGTACAAAGAAAAGCGTCATTGGGAAGTTCTCCTAGTTCTGAGATTTTGTGGAGAAAATGGTTAGTGTCTTTGATGTACGAAGTAACTTTTTTAGCCAATGGTTGTAACTGATGATCAAGAAATTCCGAAATATTCTCCGTAAAAAATCCGCAATTTGAAATGACCGGTCTCCCAGGGACGCTATTCAATCTCTTATGAATCTTCGGAAGCAGATAAAACCGTCCCAGTTTTGGGTTATTGACCATAAGGTAATCAAGAGTAGAATCGTCAATATCCCCTCGTTCTTTTGTTGATCCTAATGTTTCTGAAATAATCTGCTGAAGTCTGTCCGATGGATCATCATCCAGTTTCCTATACACTTCAGAACCCCCCAATTGCCCTTGTGCTTCCCTAATATAGTCCCCCCTATCCCAAACAACTACCCCCGACCCTTTGTCTGCTTCCTTAATGACGATGGATTGGTCAGACTTCAGATTCTTACTTGCTAAATACTCTTCTCTACTGATATTCCTAAAGTTTTGACCATTTGCTGATATTTTCATCATTTCTTCCTCTAATTTACTTATATAAAGTTCAATGGCAGCATCTTTATTACGTGGATTAAACTTACTTCTCGGCCTAAAAGACAGATATTCTGAGAAATCTTCTGACTCCCTAAAATGCCATTTTAACCTAAGGCGTCTTCCAAAATTTTCCAAATCTATTTTTATTTGTGAATAATCTAACTCTTTTGGTGTAACCACAAACTTTAAACCCTTAGATAAAACAGAAATTTCAGCTTCACTTAATACCCTATTTGACAAATTAATAACTTGGTCACTGACAAACCTCCCAGTTAATCGATCATTATTGTCAGGTGTCACACTATTTGGCTGTTCAACTTCACCGACATAGTCCAGCGCCTCGGTTCTAGAGTTATGTCCATTTGTTGCTTCTCCAAAAGTTCTTATTGGCGTAGTGGTGCGTTTGATTACCTCTTCTTCCCCCATGAGCAGCATTCTATTTATTTCCATCAGGTCCAATTCATCCATCTGTGTGTTATGAGCATTCTCACCATGTTCTACCATTGCCGGTGTTCTGATAATTTCTTCAACGTTCTCAGTGTCCGATACTGTTTCGCTCTCATCTGTATCATAAAATACATATCTAAACGATTCAATGTCCGCCAGGAAATTGAAATCCTTACAAAAATCATGTTCCAAATCGACGTTGTAGTTTCCACCAGTTAACGTTCTCATCTTTCTATGCCTAGTCACCCTTGTAACTATCTCTCACCAACAGAACATTATCGTGAATAACCGCTATGGTTTCAGTTATGAAATCTAAATCCTTAACTTGTGACAGCAACGACATCATCATATTCCAGAAGTCCATCTGTAAACTCCGTTCTGCTATCTTATATTCTTCTAATAATAATAATGATAATAATAATAATAATATTACAACCCCACTCTGAGTAAGATTTTTAATCGAAACGTTAGCTTTTATAAAACAGTCTTATTTTTCATATTTTCTTTTCTGTTTTTCCTGAAGGTGGTTTTAGTTTTCATAATAATAATAATAATAATAATAATAATAATAATAATAATAATAATAACAATAATAATAATAATAATAATATGTTAACAAAAACCACCATCAAAAATAAACAGAAAAAAGAATATAAAAACACAACTGTTTATAAAATACGTTTCGATGATAAAATCTTCTTCAGTTAAACTAAACCAGAGGACAGCCGAGTATTTATACATGTTGAAAACAAAACCTAAGCTAAAATTATTCCAAAATGAAATTGCTAACAATGAAAAAGCATTAACTCGCACAAAATTTAAAAGAAGATGTTTGAAACTGGCTCACACTGGGCAGCCCCCGGGGCCGCCAAGACCGCGCAGAAAGAACCACAAGACAAAGAGCCAAAGTCTCAGTGCTTTGTCTCTCGGGTCCCCCCGCACGAACCCAACGACCCGAAAGACCCAGCGCGAACCAAGTCTCAAAGTATTTTAAAGTTTTTATGACTCCCATCCCAGTAAACAACCATATTGAAATCTATGCGTGGCACCGTTTATTAATGCACTTAGGACTGGAAACTCTTCTGTTGTTGGAGTCAAGACCTTTAAGAAAGAACACCCGCCCAGTGACCCTCTAAGGATTTGCAAAACAGCTAAGAACTATTTTAGCCAATGCTAAATCCCAGATGGCAAGGAAGGGGATTCCACCCTTCCACCATGTGCAGAAAACACAAAGCCAAAGGTTGAAGTGCCCCACCCATGCAGGTCCCAACTCTTAAATGTAACGATAGAATTTATGCCGACCCACAAGCAAACATATCGAGTTCAATGTCTGCTGCTCTTTCGTTTAGGCCAGCAGGTGAAAACGTTCCAAGTTTGTACTGCCAAAATAGCTCTTTCCTACGAAGTGAATAGACATTATCCGCCCCATCGATTATCCTAATACTGACCGAAAAATTACCCCCATGTTGTTCATCAAAAAAGTGGCTAAAGAAACTAGCCTGTGGAACAGGCTTTCCTGTTGCCAAACTGCCCTCGTTATGTTTGCGTGCGTATGTCCTAAAATACGATTTATAAACATTGAACCTTTGTCGAAACTTGTTTTTGGTGCTGCCAATATATTTTTTATTACAGCAGTCACATTGCAACATATAAACCACACTTTCTGTATTGCAATGAAAGGGCCCCGAAAATATTTTGAATGTCCTCGAATCATTTGCATTGGCAAAAGTATCCCCCTCTCGTATCAAAGGACAGATTTGGCAATTTCTTCTACCGTTACATTTAAAGGTTCCCCTTTCCACCAACTCCTCCTCCAATGGTTGCAGTTTTGCCCTAACCAAATTATCCTTGAGACTTTTTGCTTTCCTAAAAGATACAAAGATTTTGTCTTTGAAAAGATTCCTGTGTTCCGTATCCACCAAAAGGATATTCTGAGATTGCCGTAAAACTTCATATACCCTATGCAAAGCTGGATGATATGTGAAAACTAATGGTATCCGGGTGTCATCCTTTGGTTGTTGTTGCCGAGAAAGTAAGGAAACGCGATCCAATCCCTTAGCCCTGTCAACCTGTTCATCTATGTCCCCCTCCGTATACCCCCTATCCAAGAGCCACGTTTTTAGGTCTGCAACCCTGCTTTCGAAAAACCTTTCTTCTGAACAAATACGCCGCATCCTAAGGGCTTGACTATACGGTATCCCCTTTTTAGTATGATTCGGATGACATGAAGCTCGCGCTGGGTCTTTCGGGTCGTTGGGTTCGTGCGGGGGGACCCGAGAGACAAAGCACTGAGACTTTGGCTCTTTGTCTTGTGGTTCTTTCTGCGCGGTCTTGGCGGCCCCGGGGGCTGCCCAGTGTGAGCCAGTTTCAAACATCTTCTTTTAAATTTTGTGCGAGTTAATGCTTTTTCATTGTTAGCAATTTCATTTTGGAATAATTTTAGCTTAGGTTTTGTTTTCAACATGTATAAATACTCGGCTGTCCTCTGGTTTAGTTTAACTGAAGAAGATTTTATCATCGAAACGTATTTTATAAACAGTTGTGTTTTTATAATAATAATAATAATAATAATAATAATAATAATAATAATAATAATAATAATAATAATAATAATAATAATAATAATAATAATAATAATAATAATAATAATAAACACCTTGTAAATTGTCACAGTGACTGTGAGTAGTACAGAAAATGAATAGGAGATTGTGTTCTTTCTCCTCACTTCCCTTCAGTCGCGAAAGTCTTTTCACGCAAAAATGCATCATTTTCTCGATCGCGAAAGTTTTTGTCGCGAAATTTGCAGGAAAAAACCTCTTTCGTGGAAGCTTATGCCCTTAGATTTGCGATTTCTTCTGTCGCAGAGCTTTCTGTCCGCGAAAGTTTCTGCCTCCAGAGTACTGCTACTGCCGTTTCATGTCTTAAGTATGCAAGGAATGAGATCCCAAAAAGCTTTTGCACTGCTTTAATGGCTACATTTCATTTTTCATTTTCATTTAACATTATCTATACACGAAAAAAACCCTTCACCAATTAATATAAGGAGAAAACTTACTAACAATCTTAAATCTAAAAATTTGAAATTCCTAAAAAGCCTAAAATCCTAAATTCCTAATCTGATGTTGTTCCAGGGAGTCGTGTTTTAAAATGAGTCTAGCCCTTTAAATGCGTTTTTAGCCGTTGTTTAAAACGATTTAAAGTCGGTAGCTCACGAATCGTCGAAGGTGTATCATTCCAGACTTTCAGAGATGTATAGTGAAAACTCTTTTTGAAAAACTCTGTCTTGCATCTGGGGATTTGAAGATCTTTGGAATTTCTCGTATTGTACGAAGAAAAACATGATCTAGGCAAGAATTTATCAAACAGGTTTTCAGAACATAATCTGTTTATGATCTTGTAGGTCATCACGTTCCTGTCATAACGGATAATATTTTCTACATTTAGCCAGGAACTAGACCAAAGATCTTTAAGTTTTGCATTCTCTATTATTACTACCGTGAAGAAGCAATAAATCCAGCTTTCCTACAACCTTTTTTTACAATTTTTTAAAACACTGTAGCCCCATCAGTTGATCAGTAACTGCTTTTCAGGGGGCTGTGGCAAAAATCTAAAACTTAAGTCAAAGAGACGAATAATATTGATAAGAAAAAGAAAAAGAACATGTGAATCAATTTTTTAATCTTTCTTTGAAGGTGGCAAGGGAGGGTGCCTGTTTAAGATCAACTTCGAGTTGATTCCAAAGCTTAGGTCCACGAAAGGATATTGCGTTTAGCCCATTTTTAGTTTTCCGCAGTGGTAGCGAAAAGATCAGTTTCAGTATTTCTCAGCTCTCTGACATTGACATTTTGACAAACAAGTTGGAGAGGTACTCAGGTACGGGGTCATTTAGAGAAGTGTACATAGTAGTAGCTGTTTCGCTTCTAATGATATCATTTACAGTTGGCCAATTCAAATTGTGTATTAGTTCCATAGCAGGCGTATCAAACAACAGCTGATGGGCGCACATCATCGCTGCACATTACCACTTCCGAAACCCTAAATATGTTAAATATTTCTGGTTCTCATCAGATCAGATTTATTATTAGGTACTCTCAAGTAATCCCCCCCCCGCTCATTAATTTTTGAAAAATTTTCCAACCTCCCCCGCTCATATTCCAGCCCCCTTTCATTAATTTTTGGAAAAATGACATGATATTAAATATAATCTTTGATTAAACGCAAAAAAGTCTCAAGAAGTGCATTCAACAGAACCAGAACTCAAAATTAAACGTATCAGTAACATCACTGTAATACGTCACATCACATATAACATCACATCAACTTTCACATGAATATATAAGAAATACGTATTTTCCTAATAAAACGAATATTTTCTACTTTTCCAAGCACCCCCCCCCGATTATTCTAACCCCCCTGATTATTGTTATGTCGAACCATTTCCAACTCCCCCGATTATTCTCACCCCTCCCCCGTTTATTCGGTACTCGAGTGAGCGTTTTTCTTGCGCTCATCAGAAACCCAGCTAAGTACTTTTTTCAATCAATTTAGTGTTTTGAACATAAAGGGGGAATAAGGGATCCTATGATTTTGACGCAGCCAGCAATTTTGTTTTCTTGCTTCATGAATCAGCAGCTTTTCCTCAGTTTTTCCCACACTTGGTGGAAATGTTTTTTGAGTGGGAGAGCCTACCATTTTTGACAATCGCAATTAAATTTGATACAAGAAATCGTGGCTCCTTTTTCAAGTGTCAGCAAGATTGCCTTTCAAAAGAGAAAACATTGAATTTCTAGGTCCTTTTTCTCCATGATTCTATGACGTTTCGTTCTTGAGCTATGAACGGTCAAAGTCAGGAGAAGTTGGTGAGCCACTGAATCCTGTGATCGAATGAGCTAAAAAGTCTTCAAGCAATAAACGTATGTTGTCTGCGAGACAATGCAATGTTGATTGGAGACTGTATTGTTGGTGCTATTGGTGTGTGATCAGTGGCGGATTTAGGGGGGGGCAGATGGGGGCAACTGCCCCCCCCTTCACGATGAAAATTCAGCCTTGGCGCCCCCTTTTTGGCAAGAAAAGCGCCCCTTATCCTGACCCGAATGCACTCTTTTTTCAGTGATTCGTTCTGAATGCGGCGAAACATATAAACTAAGGCGTTATTCTGTAGAAAAACCAAATAATTTTCTCGAATAAAGCCCCAAAAATTTTCGCGCGCCTTCGGCGCGCTAACTTTTCACTGTATTTTTGGCGCCCCCTCTCCAAGTTGCCCCCCTTCAACTTTGGTCTGGATCCGCCCCTGTGTGTGATATGTTAAAAAAAGAGCTAAGTGAGGACAATAGTCCTTGAAGCGTAAAATGATCAAACCCCTTACCATATCGATCTCAACCTATTCATTATCAACAGCAGGCCTGTAGGAGCATTTTTCAGATTGGAGGGGCACCGATTTGGGCCAAAGCTGAAAGTGTAAAGAACTTGGGGCTCTGGGGGCGGAGCCTTCTTTTGCAAGAATCTAGGCAAGATGCTAGGCAAGAATCGAATGAAAATAAGTTGACAAACAAACAAACAAAGAAAGCGTCAGGCTTGTTGCCTACCACCTCTGTTGACTCATTTTGGCAGGTCTTTATCTCGATTATTTTCCATGCTCATGCTGATTCAAACAGATAAGAGTTTGATCAATTCTGTAGCAGGCCCTTCGTGTCCGTCTTGATCCAGAGACTAGCTAAAAGAGGATTTGTGGAAGTCTGGGCTCCAATGTGATTGGAGATTGGGCTCTAATCCAGTATTAGATCTACGGAGATTTTATGGAATAAAATCGCACAACTTCGAAGGAAACTGACGAATAACTTCCCACATTCCCGCCAAAGCTGTTTGATGTGAAGCTTCCCTTTCGTTACGAGGCATATCTGTCATTGGACATCCTTGTGGCTACTTTTTTATTGAATTTCTTCTCAAAGATTTGTAGTTTCAACCATGATTTTAAAACTACAAGTTTTTGTGGAGGACGGAATCTATCGTTCGTAGAAGCTCCGCGGCCGCTATTTACCAGAACTAACCGCTCTCCCCAGTCTCCTTTTTTGATTGTCGAAATGGCCTATTACCAAAGAAATTTGCAAAATATTTTACTTCTACTCCTTCTTTCACGATGATTGAGATTTAGTTTCAACCATGACTTTAAAGCTAAAAGTTTTTGTGGAGGGAACATCATCATTCGCAGACAGGGGCGGCGACAGCCATCAAAAAGTGGGGTGGACAAGAGGACGCAGCGAACGCAAAATGGGGGTCTGGGGGCTTGCCTCAGGAAAATTCTTAGGACCACACCCTCTAGAACGTCGGAAAACGCCCTTTTGCAAGATAGGATAAAATTTCTGTTCATCATTGATTTAATGTGATAGACGTTATTTGCAAGCCCTTATTCACTTGAACGAGAAAGCAGAACGAGACACCATGAACGAGAAAGCAGAAAAGTTCGATTTGACACCTATCTTAATTACCTTCACACGTATATAGGTTTTTTTTAATCATCTAAGAAATAAAGTCCCATATGGTTGGTCGCAAGCTACACAAACCAAATGACTAGGACTGATCACTGAATTGTAAACGAAGGGAAACGAGTGCTGATCCATGATAAGCCAAAAACGACCCCCCCCCCCCTAACCTGTTTTCATCGAATTTAGACGAATTAGAAAATCAGTCTTCAAAAGAAGTGGGGTGGACATGTCCACCCCAGTCCACCCCGTGGCGCCGCCCCTGTATCGCAGAAGCTTCATGGCAGCCATTTACCAGAACAAACCACTCTCCCCAGTCTCCTTTTTTAATTGTCGAAATGGTTTATGTATCGTTGATGTATTCTATCATAATTATCATGTTTGGATGGAAGATGTGCTCCAAATTTAGTTTTATGGCGATTTTCCTGATTTTGCCGCTTTTCTTGAACACACAAAGGAAAATGCTGACGTGAGCACAAATGATGGCTAATCTTAGGTTAATTTTTACATTTACAGAAATTACATGCCTGAGGCTATTAGCAGACCAAATTTGGTCGCTCTACCTATTACCAGTCAAGAGTTAGGTAGGGGGCTTCTTTGCCCTGCCCCCCAACCAAAATAGGACTATCAAATAGCCCAACCACTATAGGTTTATAAGAAACTCTGGACGGTTGCACCCAAATTAGAGTTCCTGGTTGACGTTAAGTCCTGATCTGATGGTCGAGAGCATTCCACTTCATACAAGGTTCATAAGAAATTGCTACCAAGATATTAGACTCGACATGTCGTAGTTTCGTAGCTTGTATTGCAAAATCTGCCCTTGTCTGACCAGACACAGTCAGTTATAGAAAAACAACTAAGATGCCGATTCTACAAGCTTTGTGACACAAGTCGTAGTTGCAGCGCTGTCAGGCAAAACCACCAGTTATACACTTATAACGAAAGGAGATGGGTCAATCTTAAGTTCTGTCTCGCAGATTTTGTTTATTTGATTCAGGAGCTGAGGAGTAACTGCGTACATCTGAGCAATGAATATGCAGAAATTGTAATGCCCTCTGCTTGGTTTCTGAATCAAATAAACAAAATCCGCGAGACAGAACTTTAGATTTACCCTTCTTCTCTCGTTATAAGAACATACCTACTGTTAAAAACCTCTCTTCGCATGCACCAAACGAGATTTTTCTGTGCTGGTTTCAGGGCAACTTTGCGGCTTTGTTTGCTTTGAATTCCTGCTTGAGAGAATTTCTTTTGTCTGTATTCGCTAATCGCTTTGAATTGAGGTGTGAACTAAAGTGACTGATGCTATTTTAATACAAAATCTTTCCTTTGCTATCTGGTCACTTTTTTGGGTCACCCGGTATACCAATTTGTGTGCAAAAAGACCATCACACAGCACTTACTATCAACAATAGACGTTTTAGCTTATTCAGCAAAAGAGCCTGGATCGAGCGTTATTTTTATACATTTTTAAACACGAGATTCGATCGAGTGGCGTTGGAGCTTCTATCAATATTGTGCACATTCGAAAATTCTGCAAAATTTAGCAAAGTATCGTTCGATTGAGATTCTTTTTCAGAATAGCTAAAAGGTCTATAGTTATTGTTAAAGGGGCAGGGTCACGTAATGTAAACAAACTTCTTTCGAAACGACGATTTTGCAGTTTCTTTGATAGGCCATATCACAGTGGTTTTCCATTACTTTTCTCAAAAGATGACTGTGATATTTCGAAGATGGACTCTTGTACTACGTAGAGAAATAAACGAAACCTTCAAATGCTGTACGATTGCAGAGATATTGGTTGATTTTTAGAAGTAACTTTAGTGTGGATTCACCCCATCCACCAAAGTCTGTGCAGAACACAATGGCGACGTGTGGGCAACAATATAGATTCCAGAGATAACAGGTTCATTTTCGGTTACAAGAACCTGTCCTTTTAACTTTGAAGAGAATTAGATACAGAGTCTTCATTAGTTAGTTTGCCTGTGTTTTTACGATTTTCTATGCATTTGAGAGTATCATGAATTTATTCCACAGCTGTTCCAGCTATTCAGTCACCTACGCTACCAAAAGTAACTTTTGCACCAGTAGACACATCAATAACCATGACATGTGTATTTAAAAGCAGACCAACATCACAGATCACATGGTCTCATCGCCTTGCAATCACTGGTGTCAAATCTCAGAATGTGAAAGTACAGGGATACTACTTTATCACAATTGGAACATTCAACATAACACGTACATCATTTGATATGGATAGGATGAACGTCACTTGCACTGGCGACTCAAGATTTGGACGCAAAGCAATTCAAACAACAACCCTGTTTGTCACTGGTAGGTAAGTCTTATTTTGATTATCCAACAGCTGCCGATTGTGCGAAAATAAGACCCCGTTTGATAAATTTTACCCGCATAAATTTGATTGGATTGATTTGCTTTTGCATTGTGATGGACAAAGTTTGTTCACTTTGTCCTCCTGCCTGGGGGGGGGGGTGGTACATAACATGTTGAGGGTACGGGTATGTGCAGCCCATATGGGTGGTTTTCGGGCCAAAATTTTCTAGACAAGGGTCCCTTTTTCGGCATGTTTTCCATAAACATGGGTGGGTTATCCAGAAGTTGGCGAAAAATGGGTCGTTTTCTGCCAAAATTCAGCAGAAAGGTGGGTATGACAGCAAGTTTCGGCAATTAGAAGTGGGTACCTTTCTGAAAACCGGACGGCAGACCCCCGTCCATCCCCAAGTCATGTACCCCCTCCTCGGGCCTCCTGTTTACCATTGTGCAGGATAATTGCATTCTCGTGATCAAAATCATGCGTGAAACAATGCAAACTCCCACAATACGGGATCGTTACTAATTGATGACTCATAAGTTTATTTGCCTCTTATCAAAAAAGCCTTCTTGTCGATCAAAATTAACATCGCAGTGAATGTGGACAAAATTTATCCGGATAAAACCGTTTAAACTGTACCAGATAGCTTTCTGAACTAATTTCATCCACTTTCCTAAGTGAACTTATTTTGTTCGGATGGCCGCTCTCTCAAATAGATGATTGCGCTAAAGATGGCGGCGAGGAATTTCTTAGAGATGCACTGCGCTCCTTAATCGAATTCCTATAGAATCGTTTGAACGCAATGCATCTCGGTAAAAAATTCCTCGCCGCCACCCTCAACGCAATCCTCTATTCGTGCGGATAGCTTAGGTCTAGTGTAAATGCGACAGAAATCTGAACGAATTTTGATGCGGATTTTGAAATTTATCCGGCACAGTGTAAACTGAGGGGCATTTCATTCCCAAAAATCTCGTACACCTTTGGTAAAAATCCTTTTGTTTTCAAGAAACATCCATCAAAAATCCGCATAAATCCTTTTGCTCTGAAAAATTTGTTACGCTTTTCCAATGAGTAAAGTGCCCCTCGGTGTAAACGAGGTCTAACTGTGCACTTGGCAAATAACTTTGGTAAATCGTGCACTGGCTGGACGGATTTTGATGATTCATAGATTTTGAAGTCTTTAGCAAAAATCCTGAATTATGTCGCAGGATTTTTGCAAACTAATGGCACTTTCAAATGGTATATGGAAAGTCGGTAAATTTCTGAAACCAGCTCCCAAACTTCCCATTCCCTGGGGACTCTACCCCTTCCCTTTAAGTAACCAATGTTTTCAATCCTTGCAAGAATCAAGTAAGCTCTTCTTGCTAATTTCTTTCGAATGATATCAAGCTTGCATTATTTCAGAAAATCGTCGTCTATCTATAGCCAAATTTAGTTTCGTCCAACAGCTTTTGTCTTTATTTTGACCAGCTTTCGTCTTTATTTTACTCACAAATTAATTACCATATCCGCAAATAAACATTTCGATGACTTTTCTCATCACAAAAAACCTGAAAAGTGAAAAAATGCTTTTTCTCCGCCATCCTCCTTTAACTATGTGCATATCATAAGAAAGCAGCCAGAAAAAATGGACATAAATTCAAGCTTCCTTTTTTCCATATGAGCAAAAACAAAAGGTTCATAGTGAGGCTACGTTCAGAGTGTGCTGTTTGGTTTTATTGATTAACCCTAATCCACATGGGGGGTGTTTTCCACCCCCCCCCCCTCGAGGCTTTTCTTGCCGTGTTTTTCAAAGACATCAACTATGTCCCCCAAACCTACCTGACTTTTACTAATTATCTATTTGCCACATTTTGATTAAAAAATTTTCAAACAATAGAGCTCACAGGTCACGTGACATGCCCATATTTGGAAGCAGGTAGCAAACAAATCATTGTTTTTGGTGATTTCAATGGAAAGATTTGATCATATTATGAATTATTATACACCAAATGAATCAGTAAACAAAGAGCTTTAATTTGATACCGGAATTTCTGGAATTTGATGACGTCAGCAATTTTTGATGATGACGTCATAATAGCCGCCATTTTGGGCTAATTAGCAAATTTTTTTAATTTTTTCGAAGTTTTTCAATTGAGAAGACTCCAATGATACGCTTGTAATGGGGTGTAACCATTTTGCAGCTTATTTTTGTCTATTTTTACAGAGAACAAATTAATTGCACAAATGACGTCATACAAATTGGCTAATTTCTGCCAAAATATCACTCTAAAATCATTAATTTCTATGAAATCATATCTTAACATCAAATTTGTTGCTAAGGTGAACCAAAAACTGCAAAATGTTTGTGCCAAACCATCTTTAAATTCAAATTTAACTTGGAAGCATGATTTTCACTGATTTTCAACTTCATGACGTCACTGTGACGTCATAAGGTGTGGCAGCCACACCCAAATTGCGCTACAAGCTAGAAATGACTTGATCTGTAACTGTGCAAGTTGTATTGGATTCTGAGGAGTCTAAGGCAGTTTTAAGAGGGGGGTGGAAAGAACCCCCCCCCATAAATGGTAGCTCGAAAAAAGCCCATATGGATTAGGGTCAAACTTCGTCACTTCACACTGCTCTATCTTCAAATGAATGCACTTCCTAGTACCTAAATTATTGCAGTTATTTAAAAAATTGTATGATTAATCAGTTGCAGAGATATCCGTCAAAAGTTCGTTACAGGTTTAGGAACATCTGTACATAGCTTGTTTGGAGCTACCCTGGGTACCAGAGCCTCAAAATTTAAATGAAACTTTCTTTCCTCCTTTACTTTTTCTTATTATTTTTTGGCTCTGGTACCCAGGATAGTTTGGAGCCGGAGCTGCGTTCATTTTCCGGTCGAAGAATATTGAACTTCGTGGAATATCGATAGAAATCGCCAAAACTGAGATGAAGAGAAAAAAATTTCAGGAATTATTCACACTGACTTGAGCAATAACCCGAATCCATTCACTTCTACCATATCTCAAAATCTTAGGCAATGCTCAATGATTTCTGGCAGAAACATCGTATGGGCCGAAGAAGATGAGGGAATTTTGCTTTTGCCATGCGCAAATCAGCACAGGGAGTCCAGGATATAACAACTATGCGGCATCTAGACTGATTGCATATTCGTAGTTATCGCTATTGATAGACTGATGGACGCTCAAACTACGACTTATGGACTTTGATACAAAAATTTGGGATGAAGTTTTCCTCGATCGATTTCATAACTAGATTTGGAAACCATAGCAACACTGTACGAACACCAGGCAATGGTGGATGGGCCTAAGTTGCCGGCTCGAGCCCCCAATGTTAAAACAGCTCCGAATTCAAGTTTACAGTGATATTAGCCATGAACAAACGCCACAAGTATCCATACGAATGTTTCCTCAATCCAAGAATCAACAAACCTTTCACTGTGAATCAGGAGTTCCTCAGTTTTAAGGCCAATTAGCTTCCATGAACTTCACCGCAGCTTTGAGAATTTCCAACTGTCGAGGGTCACTTGCCTCGCTTCCGAGATTAAACTGCAGCCTCGTTCCAAAGGGCACACGTAAACGTGTGCATCTCCGTCTCAAAAATTTATATCAAAGTCCATAAGGCCCAGATTGAGCAAAAAAGGAAATGTTGTTGTTGCTGTTATTGTTGTTGTTGTCGTTGTTGCTATTTTGCGATATCTGGGACTATGTCGTGAGGCTATGCGGCATCCTCAATTTCCATACGCCATATTGTTGATTAGTTTTTCTTTTACAATTCTCAGTTCATTCATTCATTCATTGGCATACAAAGGTGTTACTTTATGCCACTTTCATTCAAACATTTAAGGGTCTTTAGGAAAGTTTTGTGATACACAATGCTCCCTTGTGACTAAAAGACAGCTCAAACAAAACAGAGGGAGCTACGAGACGAGTGCAGTGTCCACTGGGACTACGAGAAGAGTGCAGTGTACCCTGCCCAGTACCCTGAGACTCAGTCGACATGAAACACGAGGAAATTAGCGCTGTACCGTGGAAACAATATTACGATGTTCAGGAGTTGTTATGAAAGGGTACTCCCCTTACGGATGGCAGACTGCGTTCAGTGAATACAGATCAATTTTGTACCCAACAAAATATTATTAGAAACTAACGGATTTGACCAGTATCTACCTTGGTTATGCCTCAAAACTCCCTGAGAATCTCATGCTGTTACATGGTGTAGTTATTTTTCTATGATTTTTCCCAATGAAGAAATTTCCTACAGAGTGGCTCTGATTAGGGCGCTTCCACAACGGATGGCAGATTGCATTCATCAATTAAAGCTCTACTTTCTGCCTAAAAAATTTTTTAGGAACTAACAGTTCTGACCAGAATCTGCCTTGGTAATGTCTCAAAACCCCTTGAAAATCTCATAATGTTACATGGTGTAGTTATTTTTCTACGATTTTTTACAATAAGGACATTTCTTACAGATTGGATTTAATTGGGGCACTCCCCCTACGGATGGCAGATCGCGCTCAGCAAGTACAGCTCAATTTTCTACCCCATAAAATATTTTTAGAAACTAACTAATACAACCAGTATCTACCTTAGCTATGTCTCAAAGTTTCCTAAAAATTTCATGCTGTTTAACACGGTGTAGTTATTTTTCTAGAATTTTTCGCAATCAAGACATTTCTTATGGAGTGGCTTTGCTTAGGACATTTCCCCAGTGGATGGCAGATTGCGTTCAGTGACTACAGCTCAATTTTCTACCCAAAAAAATATTTTTAGAAACTAACAGATTTAACACGTATCTACCTTGGTTATGTCTCAAAACTCCCTGAAAATCTCATACTGTTACATGGTGTAGTTATTTTTCTACGATTTTTTACAATAAGGACATTTCTTACAGATTGGATTTAATTAGGGCGCTCCCCCTACGGATGGCAGATCGCGCTCAGCAAGTACAGCTCAATTTTCTACCCCATAAAATATTTTTAGAAACTAACGAATACAGCCAGTATCTGCCTTAGCTATGTCTCAAAGTTTCCTAAAAATTTCATGCTGGTACATGGTGTAGTTATTTTTCTAGAATTTTTCGCAACCAATACATTTCTTATGGAGTGGGTTTGCTTAGGACATTTCCCCAGTGGATGGCAGATTGCGTTCAGTGATTACAGCTCAATTTTCTACCCAAAAAAATATTTTTAGAAACTAACAGATTTAACACGTATCTACCTTGGTTATGTCTCAAAACTCCCTGAAAATCTCATACCGTTGCATGGTGTAGTTATTTTTCTACGATTTTTTACAATTTCCCACCCAACAAAATATTTTTAGCAACTAACGGATTTTACTAGCATCTACCTTAGTTATGTCTCGAAGCACCCTTAAAGTCTCGTACTGTTACATGGTGTAGTTGTTTTTCTAGAATTTTTTGCAATTAAGACATTTCTTACATGGTTACTTTGATTAGGGGGACTTCCTCTTGGATGGCAGATTGCGTTCCGTGATTACTGATAAATTTTCTTCCCAACAAAATATTATTAGAAACTAACGGATTTGACTAGTATCTACCCTGGTTATGCATGGAAGCTCCCTGAAAATCTCATGCTGTTACATGGTGTAGTTATTTTTCTAGAATTTTTCGCAACATGATAGCGTTTGCAATTTCAACTCCTTACTGTGGCCTTGTCGATACCAAAGGCTTTCAATCGCTGTAACTCAAAATCATTTTAGTCAGTGTTAAAAACTGAATTTAAAGTAAATTCTCTGCTGAAATTCAATGCCTATTTCTTTGAAGAAGCTACGTATTTGGGGGGATAGCAAAATGAATGCATGAAAAGAAGCTTCAATTTTTTCTGGTTTTCCCCACGGGGCACTTTGGTCAGCGGTATGCAATATTCCCTCATCTTTGGGCCGAAGTCTCTCCTCTCTTAAGGCCTGTTAGCTCTATAATTCACTTATCAATGAACCAGGCAACTTCTTTTGCCTTTTGTAATGTAACAAGTTTTATAACAAACAACCATTGTTCGTGAATTGCAAAGACTATTCTTGGTCGATATTTTTCCGTTAGACAATATCTCCGCTTAAACAAACAAAAAAGGTTCAACTTTGACCGAATTTCGCAAGCATTAAGAAAAGTAAGGCCTCCTACAACAAAACTCTGCTGGAGGAGAATGCAAAAAATCCGAAACAATTTTGGTCGCTTATCAAAAAGTTATATCCAATGAAAGAAAATACATCACCAGTTTTGTCAGCACTTGAAGTGGATGGCAAATTGGAAACTACAAAGCAAGGCATAGCCTCCACCTTCTGTAAATATTTTGCAACTTGTGCTGAAAAATTGTGCGGTAGTCTACAACAAAATTTTACCTGGCAAAATGACAATGGTTTAGGCCATGCGAACTTTACCTTTAAGTTTCAATCAGTCTCGAAGGAGAGGGTGTCAAGGGCTCTTGCTCAACTAAATCCATCAAAAGCTCCAGGTCAAGATAATTTTTCTCCACGATTTTTAAAGGATGGCGCAACTATGATAGCAGAACCTCTAGCTCACATAATAAATCTATCACTTAGGACATCTGTAGTCCCTGGGAAAATGAAGATTGCAAAGGTTATCCCACTCTTTAAATCTGGCAGTAAAACCAGTGTTGAAAATTATCGTCCAATTTCAGTACTGCCAGCTTTGTCGAAAGTTTTCGAAAGAATTGTCTACGATCAACTATCTAACTACTTGGAACACCACAATCTCATAACGTCATGTCAGTTTGGATTCAGAAAAAGGTATAACACCGAACTTGCCGTGACTTTGTTCACAGATCAAATCCGCCAGGCTATGGATCAAGGCAAGCTGACTGGTGCAGTCTTCATTGATTTGCAGAAAGCCTTCGATACAGTTGAACACTCTATACTGTTATCAAAGCTTCCTTTCTATGGCATCAAGGACACTGAACTTGCGTGGATAAAAAGTTATCTATCAAATCGTTATCAGTTTGTTCAGTGTGGCACTGCAAAATCCGAATCTCGAGTTGTCAAATATGGAGTACCCCAAGGCTCAATTCTTGGACCTTTGTTATTTTTGATCCATATAAACGATTTGACAATGAGTGTAAAGAATTGCAATATCCAAATATATGCCGATGACACAGTGATATCTTTTTCTCACAAAAATGTAAACGTCATAGAAGAGACTTTAACTGCTGAGATGTCAATCATTGCTAAATGGTTAGACAATAATAGATTAATAATAAATTTAAAAAAAGGGAAAACTGAATCAATGCTGTTTGGAACCGCGAAAAGGCTGTATTCACAAAGCAATTTGAAAGTTTCACTGAAAGAGCATCTCATCAATTTTGTAAGTGGATATAAATACTTGGGAGTGTCACTAGATCCATCACTTAACATGAATGACCATCTACAAAAGATCCTAAAGAACGTGGCCGTTCGAATAAGGCTCTTGAAGAGAATGAGATATTCACTGTCAGATTTTGCGGCTGAATCAGTCTACGAAGCTATTGTTCTTCCTAAAATATTATATTGTTCAACTCCTGTTCTCAAAGTCTCAGACACGATGGCGAATAGATTCGAACGATTACAAAGGAGCGCAATTAAGATCATTCATAAACAACCAAAGAGCTGCAAAGAGTGTGGACTCATGACCATACAAAATCAAAAGAAATTCAAGGCAGCAACACAGATTTTCAAATGTTTGCAAGGGACTGCCATCCCAAATCTTGCGGCATATATAGAGAAAGTGGATCACAAGTACAACACAAGAGGAAATTCATCAACGCTCCGCCTTCCAAAGGTCAGAACAGAGGCTGCAAGAAAATCATTTCGTTTTCAAGGTCCTTCTTGTTATAATGAAATTCCAATTGACATTCGGAAATTAACGTCGTTGGTTCAGTTCAAACATCACTTGAAAGAACATTTCTTGAACAACTAGTTCACTACAAAGTACATTATAAACGATTTTAGCTATTTGTTTTACATTTTAAGATAAGATTAGATAATTTAACATTGTACCTAACCCAAACTGCAATTACTTTCATTTTTAACAATGTATATACTTTTTTAAAAACAGGACCCTTATTGATAACAGTGCCTTTTGGCATTGAAAAGGCTTTAACCTGTATAAATATTTCTATTATTATTATTATTATTATTATTATTATTATTACAACAAACTTGCATCACAGAACAGCTCTATAAAACAATTTCATGGAAAGCATTTGTGAATTGTTTTCACGACTATTTCCAAAATTTCACAATTTACGTGAATAATAGCAAGAGATAAGCCGAAGGTGTTTCTTAATTCATGACAAATTGTAATTTTGATCCAGTTCTACATACTGGTATTATTGTGAATTATCAATTATTGTAAGTTTTTAGCATGGTCCTCTGTAAATCAGTTATTCTAGCTGAGGGGCTATCATGGGTACAAAATGTAAAATCAATTCAATTCAAATTAATCAATCAGCCATTTTTCTAGTAAGTTTCCAAAACCCTTGACGATTTACAGCTATTTACTACGAAGAAAGCCATTGGGCCTATCTTCATCCATTGCAGAATGCCATTATTCCGTTTCAAATCGGCTTCATTTGCCGTAGGAGGTAGCACAGATATTCACCAACAGCAGAACATCAATTTCCACAATTCTCCGCCGATAAATCGGTTTTAACATTGGTAAGACGCAATTAATTTTCAACAACTCTTCCCCTCTTGCGTGCTCACGTGGAGAAATTCCTGTTTTTGTCAAACAGTCTTGATGTCATGGACAAGAGCTAACTCTCGTGTCATCCTCTGCAAGGACTTTGGCCTTCGTTCAAAGATGAAGCAGTTAAAGAGTTTGGGGTCGTGCTTTCAAAGTTATCTGTATCTTCCTAAGGAAATCAAAATATTCACGGCATATTTCAAATAAATTCGAATTATTCGGATGGTTGGGGGTCTATGAAACTTCACATGCTCCCCTAATGACGCAAACTCTAATAATACTATAATATCGTTTACAATCCAGGAAAAAACTCTTTTTATGCATTCAAATTCAAAAAATGCCGCATATATTCACAATTTTCCTTTATCTAAAGAAAATACAAAAAACCTTGAAAACCCGGCCCCAACCCCTTCAACTTCATATTTGATCGAAGTCCTTTCAGATGATGACACGAAACCCATCTCCGTGAGCACACTGTTCGTAACAACATTAAAAAATTTTGAATGGAATTTTTGGCAAAGAGTTGTTGAAAATTCATCGCGTTTTACTAACGTTGCTGGCGATTCTTTGGCGGAGAACAGCGGAAATTGGTATTACGTAGTTGGTGAATAGCTGTACTGCCTTGCTACAGCAAATAAGGCCGATTTGAAAAGCAATAATGCCATTCTGAAGTAGATGAAGGTAGGCCCAATAGCTTTCTTCCTAGTAAATAGCTGTAACTTGTCAAGGATTTTGGAAACTTACAAAAAGGAACACCTTTTGCATATTCCTTGCTATAATTCACGTAACATGAGAAATTTCAGAAGATATATCTCTTTTTTGCGTCCCCAAATGGATATTCATTTTGGATTCACTGATGATTCATTTCGGAGAAGACAAAACTAAATCCATTGTTCTTGGCCGAAAAATGCAAAAACCTGAAAAAGCTTAACATCAGGCGCAGTCACAAGATTATTTATTTGAAAATTTAGGTCGTGCACTCGACCACTACAGTGAAAATTACGACAACTTTATGCTCATAGGAGATTTTAATATGACATGACTGACACCGAGGAACAGTTGAAAGATTTTCTGGACCTATATAGTAAAAAAACCTCGTACACGAGCCAACATGTTACGAATCTCAAACAGCAAGATGCATAGATCTTGTGCTGACAAACCGAAACAGGAGCGCACAGCAAACTACTACAGTTGAAACTGGCTTGTCAGATTTCCATAAAATGGTTGTTACTGTCCTTAAAATCTCTTTCCCCAAATAAGGACCAACTTTAATTAACTATAGAAACTACAAACATTTCTACGAAATTGTTTTTAGGAATGATCTCCGAGGGGAATTAGGGAGAATAGAACCATCAGATTTGAATTATAGTTCATTCGAACCCACCTTTGATAAATTTCTAGACAAACATGCTCCAGTTAATAAGAAATATGTGCGGGCAAATGACAAACCATTTATGACTCGTGCCCAGCGCACCAGACTGCGTATATAGGTATACGCTCCGTTACGGAGACGTTACATCCCGGTTGATCCAAGCACTATCGAATAAGCTGAAATGCTCAAAATCTGCAAGATATGATAAAGTTTCTGTAAAGTTAGTAAAAGATGCAGCAGGAATTCTATGTAAGCCGCTAGCTGCCATGTTCAAATCTTCATTTGTGCAAGGGTGGCCTCTATTTTCAAGTCTGGTTTGAAGAACGACATGGGCAATTACAGGCCTATATCCGTGTTATCTATTTTCTCGAGGTTGTTAGAAAAACTAGGACATGATCAAGTTTCAAATTACTTGAAGGTGCATAAGAAATTTTCAAAATGTCAACACGCATTTTTAAAGATGCATTGCTCTTTAACGTCACTACTTAATGTGACGGATGCGTGGTTTTCTAACATTGACAAACGCAAAATTAACATAAGCGTATTTCTCGACCTCAGAAAAGCTTTCGATACGGTGGACCATGGAATTCTCCTCTCAAAGCTTACCAAATACGGCGTAGGGGGGACACCTCTTCGCTGGTTTACGTCGTACTTGACGAATAGCAAAAAATACTGTCAAGTGAATGGCCGCAAATCTAGCCTAAAAAGTGTTCACTGTGGTATTCCCCAGGGCTCGTGCTTGGGGCCTCTCCTTTTCATCCTGTATGTCAATGACTTTGAGCAGTGCCTTAATAAATGCACCTCCAACATGTATGCGGATGATACTAGCGTAACTTGCTCTGCTGAAGATATTGACGAACTCTGCAACGATCTAAGAACTGAGATTGACAATATTGCTGAATGGTTAAGGCAGAATAAGCTTAGGCCCCGTTCACATTACTCCGTTTTTGTTAGTATCCGTTTTGTTGCATCGAAGCTACCATTCACACGGCCCTGTTTCTGTACAAAAACGGTGAGAAAAGCCTCCGTTTTTGTGCGTTCACACTGGTTTGCCCGATAAAAAACTCAGCGAAAAACATCCGTTTTTGTGCGTTCACATTGCTCCGTTTTTGTGAAACCCATTGCTGCATATTGGAGCGCTTTCAAAAACCTCCGTTTTTGTGCTTTCACATTGATCAAATGCGTCTTCAAAAACCTCCGTTTTTGTGGATATCCACTTTTGATAGCGTTTTCGAAAACCTCCGTTTTTCTGGCGTTTTTGTGTGGATCAATGTGAACACTTTCACAAAAACGGAGGTTTTTCTCTCTGTTTTTGTACAAAAACGGAGTAGTGTGAACGGGGCTTTAGTCTGAACATTGATAAAACAGAATACATGGTCGTTGGTCACAAAAGACAAACAAACCGTATGCATAGTCCATAAAACGGCCAAAAAAGTTAAATACCTTGGAGTTACAGTGGATGAAAGCCTTACATAGAATGAGCAATATAAGAACCTCCCGGAAAACTTAGGAGGGAGACCTGCTACCAGATCTCAAATATCTAACTATCCAACAAGAAATTAGTTAGATCATGACACTCCAAGACAGAACCTAGAATTCTCCAAAAACAGTTTTTTCTACTCTAGTGCAAAGACGTGGAATGAAATCCCATTAGCAATCAGAATGAGTTCCACGATCACCATTTTCAACAGGAAACTGAAGGAATTCCTGAAAAACTAGCATCCTTCCCGAAGCACGATCCCTAGGAAGACCAGCAAATTTGTAAGACTTTATATGTAAATAAATATTTATTTTGTCTAGCGATAGCTTTCTATTTTCTTTTTTAGCTGATAGAGCCTTTGTGTTAAAATACGATAAAATGAAAACAATAAAATAAATATAACAAAAATCAAACTGTGGAGACTTGGAGCAAAAATCGATCGACTTCTTCTTGACATCTGTGATATTCTGATGACATCCGACACCTATTGAATCGATATTTCCAGATTCAAACATTGTTTCATCAGTTCAACAGCTCATAATGTTACATGCTTTCTGAAAACTCAGATTCTGTGATGAATTCTCAGTTCTAATCAATTACCTTCTTGTTTTCATCTGTAACATTCTGATGGCTTCCAAAGCCTATTCAATTGATGTTTCTTGATTCAGACATTATTTCATGAGTTCAACAGCTCATAATAGTACATGTTTTCTAACAACACAGATTCTGTGATGAATTCTCACATCTATCTAATCGACTTCTTTTTGACATCTGTAACATTCTGATGGCCTCTCAATTATATTCAATCGATGCTTCCTGATTCAGACATTATTTCATGAATTCAACAGATCATAATAGTACATGTTTTCTAACAACACAGATTCTGTTATGAATTCTCACATCTATCTAATCGACTTCTTTTTGACATCTGTAACATTCTGATGGCCTCTCAATTATATTCAATCGATGCTTCCTGATTCAGACATTATTTCATGAATTCAACAGATCATAATAGTACATGTTTTCTAACAACACAGATTCTGTTATGAATTCTCACATCTATTTAATCGACTTCTTTTTGACATCTGTAACATTCTGATGGCCTCTCAATTATATTCAATCAATGCTTCCTGATTCAGACATTATTTCATGAATTCAACAGATCATAATAGTACATGTTTTCTAACAACACAGATTCTGTTATGAATTCTCACATCTATCTAATCGACTTCTTTTTGACATCTGTAACATTCTGATGGCCTCTCAATTATATTCAATCAATGCTTCCTGATTCAGACATTATTTCATGAATTCAACAGATCATAATAGTGCATGTTTTCTAACAACACAGATTCTGTTATGAATTCTCACATCTATCTAATCGACTTCTTTTTGACATCTGTAACATTCTGATGGCCTCTCAATTATATTCAATCGATGCTTCCTGATTCAGACATTATTTCATGAATTCAACAGATCATTATAGTACATGTTTTCTAAAAATCCCAGATTCTGTTATGAATTCTCACATCTATTTAATCGACTTCTTTTTGACATCTGTGACATTCTGATGACCTCCTATACCTACTCAGTCGATGTTCCCTGATTCAGACAATGTATCATCAGTTCAAAAGCTCATAATAGTACTTGTTTTCTAACAACCCAGATTCTGTGATGAATTCTCAATCCCAATCAGTTGCCTTCTTGTTTTCATCTGCAACATTCTGATGGCCTCTCAATTATATTCAATCGATGCTTCCTGATTCAGACATTATTTCATGAATTCAACAGATCATAATAGTACATGTTTTCTAACAACACAGATTCTGTGATGGATTCTCACATCTATTTAATCGACTTCTTCTTGTATCTGTGATATTCTCATGACTTCTGACACCTATTGAACAGGGGCGGATCCAGGCTTGAAGCTTGGGGAGGGCCTCGGAAAATGTGGGAAACACCCCTTTTACTTCATTTTAGATCATTAAGCTCATCACTTAATCTTCATTCCTCCTAACATACAAACTGGAAATTTTGTGCAAAACCTAACGGGCCATCAGTTTGGAAAGCAAGAGACCATCAAAATAATGTTTATCATAAGCACCGGTTCGGGAATGTGTATCGTGGAAATAAGCTCTACCAGAATGGAAATGAAAATTTGGCATAAAATATGAAGTTATTTTCAAACCCATGATTCAAAGACATTTCAAAGTTACGTGGAAATCCCGTGAAATTTCCCATGGTAAGTTACCTCATTGGATTAAGCAATCAAAATTCTATTCGCTTAATAAGTCACCTTCTAGAAGCTTCGCTTGTATTCAAACATGTGTTCTCTCTCCAGTGATATTAAAGTGACTTATCAACATTTAATAACTATCACAACAGAAGACACGAGTCTTTATCTTAAGTCTTTCTCAGAATGAAATTTATCATAAAATAAACTTCAACACCAACGTTCACTGGAAGATTCTGAATCACCGATATTGACAAAGTGAATGAAACAAATGATTTTAAGTCTCGAACTCAGGCAATGAAATTTCGTTTAGAATTCAGATTTGTATAATTTTGGAACCTCTGGATCAACATTAAATTACTTCGTGAGTTAGCTAGACGGGCTTGTTGTCAGCCGAACTATCGTGCAGCTGTGCTATTATATGGTTATTTGTGGGTTTCTTTAGGAAGTAAAGGGTTAAAACTTATTCTTTTATCTATAAAAGACAATGGTTTTTACGAGAACTCTTACACTTTGGGGAGCCATGGCCCCCCCGGCCCCCCACTAAATCCGCACCTGCTTTTGAATCGATGTTTCCTGATTCAGACAATGTTTCATCCATTTAACAGTTTATAATAGTACATATTTTCTATCAACCTAGATTCTGTGATGAACTCTTACATCTATTCAGTCGACTTCTTTTTGATATCTGTAACATTCTGATGGCCTCTCAATCATTTTCAATCGATGCTTCTTGATTCAGACATTACTTTATGAATTCAGCAGCTCACAATAGTACATGTTTCTAACAACCCAGACTCTGTGATGAATTAAAACATCTATTCGATCGACTCCTTTTTATATCTGTAACATACTGATGACCTCTCAATCACATTCAGTCGATGTTTCTTGATTCAGACAATGTTTCATCAATTCACCAGCTCATAATAGTACATGTTTTCTAACCACCCAGATTCTGTGATGAATTCTCACATCTACCGGGTGAGTCAATAAAAACGCCCGGCGTTTGAATAAATCCTTATCCCTGAATATCAAAGCAATGATGTTGAAAACTGTCTTGTTTTATCCCCGAAATATCAAATTACGTTCAGTAATTCACCCGGCCTTAATCGGCCATTTGCCTCCCATCGAAATAGGAGATTTTTTCCAGAAAGCCCCTTTCGAAAACCTGCAAAAACGAGCGAAAACAGCAAGCAAAATTTCCCTTTGTTCTCCTTCCTAGCAATAATGACTCTTGGATGAGCTCATGTATTTTGTCCTCATGAGAGAAGGGAATCCCCCTGAATAAGTTATTCACACTAGGAAGAAGACTTTTCAACCAACAAAAATGAAAGCACGTGTTAAAGCATGCTGAAAGTCATCGCTGTGAGGTAAACACATTAGGGATTTTTGCTTGTAATTTTGGCACGTTTTTTAAGGTTACTCAAAGGGATTCATTTTAGAGAACTGCCTGCAGAATTTGAACGGAGTGACCGATCTTAGCAAGGAAGAATTCTAAAAATAATTGAACATGTTAGCTATTTAATCAGATATTGCAAAATATCATTACGTATATATTCAGGGAGCAGTAACCTTTCAAACACAGGGTGCTTTTTTTTTTACTCACCCGGTATTCTATCGATTTCTTTTGACGTGTGACGTTCTGATGACCTCCTATACCTAATGAATTGATGTTTCCTGATTCAGACAATGTTTCATCCATTCACCAGCTCATAATAGTACATGTTTTCTAAAAACCCAGATTCTGTGATTAATTCTCACATCTATTCCATCGACTTCTTTTTGACATCTGTGACGTTCTGATGACCTCCTATACCTATTCAACCAATGTTTCCTGATTCAGACAATGTAGCATCTATTCAACAGCTCATAATAGTACATGCTTTCTAAAAACCCAGATTCTGTGATTAATTCTCAGTTCTAATCAATTGTCTTCTTGTTTTCATCTATAACATTCTGATGGCTTCCAAAGCCTATTCAATAGATGCTTCTCAACAGATCATAATAGTACATGTTTTCTAACAACCCAGATTGTGTGATGAATTCTCACATCTATTCGATCGACTCTTTTTGACATCTGTAACATTCTGATGGCCCCTCAATCATATTCAATCGATGCTTCTTGATTCAGACGTTTTTTCATGAATTCAACAGATCATAATAGTACATGTTTTCTAACAACCCAGACTGTGTGATGAATTCTCACATCTATTCGATCGACTTCTTTTTGACATCTGCAACATTGTGATGGCCTCTCAATCATATTCAATCGATGCTTCTTGATTCACACGTTTTTTCATGAATTCAACAGATCATTATAGTACATGTTTTCTAACAACCCAGACTGTGTGATGAATTCTCACATCTATTCGATCGACTTCTTTTTGACATCTGTAACATTCTGATGGCCTCTCAATCATATTCAATCGATGCTTCCTGATTCAGACGTTTTTCCATGAATTCAACAGATCATAATAGTACATGTTTTCTAACAACCCAGACTGTGTGATGAATTCTCACATCTATTCGATCGACTTCTTTTTGACATCTGCAACATTCTGATGGCTTCTCAATCATATTCAATCGATGCTTCTTGATTCACACGTTTTTTCATGAATTCAACAGATCATTATAGTACATGTTTTCTAACAACCGAGACTGTGTGATGAATTCTCACATCTATTCGATCAACTTCTTTTTGACATCTGTAACATTCTGATGGCCTATCAATCATATTCAATCGATGCTTCTTGATTCAGACGTTTTTTCATGAATTCAACAGATCATACTGGTATATGTTTTCTAACAACCCAGACTGTGTGATGAATTCTCACATCTATTCGATCGACTTCTTTTTGACATCTGCAACATTCTGATGGCCTCTCAATCATATTCAATCGATGCTTCTTGATTCAGACGTTTTTTCATGAATTCAACAGATCATTATAGTACATGTTTTCTAGCAACCCAGACTGTGTGATGAATTCTCACATCTATTCGCTCGACTTCTTTTTGACATCTGTAACATTCTGATGGCCCCTCAATCATATTCAATCGATGCTTCTTGATTCACACGTTTTTTCATGAATTCAACAGATCATAATAGTACATGTTTTCTAACAACCCAGACTGTGTGATGAATTCTCACATCTATTCGATCGACTTCTTTTTGACATCTGCAACATTCTGATGCCCTCTCAATCATATTCAATCGATGCTTCTTGATTCACACGTTTTTTCATGAATTCAACAGATCATTATAGTACATGTTTTCTAACAACCCAGACTGTGTGATGAATTCTCACATCTATTCGATCGACTTCTTTTTGACATCTGCAACATTCTGATTGCCTCTCAATCATATTCAATCGATGCTTCTTGATTCACACGTTTTTTCATGAATGCAACAGATCATTATAGTACATGTTTTCTAACAACCCAGACTGTGTGATGAATTCTCACATCTATTCGATCGACTTCTTTTTGACATCTGTAACATTGTGATGGCATCTCAATCATATTCAATCGATGCTTCTTGATTCAGACATTTTTTCATGAATTCAACAGATCATTATAGTACATGTTTTCTAACAACCCAGACTGTGTGATGAATTCTCACATCTATTCGATCGACTTCTTTTTGACATCTGCAACATTCTGATGGCCTCTCAATCATATTCAATAGATGCTTCTTGATTCAGACGTTTTTTCATGAATTCAACAGATCATTATAGTACATGTTTTCTAACAACCCAGACTGTGTGATGAATTCTCACATCTATTCGATCGACTTCTTTTTGACATCTGTAACATTCTGATGGCCTCTCAATCATATTCAACCGATGCTTCTTGATTCAGACGTTTTTTCATGAATTCAACAGATCATTATAGTACATGTTTTCTAACAACCCAGACTGTGTGATGATTTCTCACATCTATTCGATCGACTTCTTTTTGACATCTGTAACATTGTGATGGCCTCTCAATCATATTCAATCGATGCTTCTTGATTCAGACATTTTTTAATGAATTCAACAGATCATTATAGTACATGTTTTCTAACAACCCAGACTGTGTGATGAATTCTCACATCTATTCGATCGACTTCTTTTTGACCTCTGTAACATTGTGATGGCCCTTCAATCATATTCAATCGATGCTTCTTGATTCCCACGTTTTTTCATGAATTCAACAAATCATAATAGTACATGTTTTCTAACAACCCAGACTGTGTGATGAATTCTTACATCTATTCGATCGACTTCTTTTTGACATCTGCAACATTCTGATGGCCTCTCAATCATATTCAATCGATGCTTCTTGATTCACACGTTTTTTCATGAATTAAACAGATCATTATAGTACATGTTTTCTAAAAACCCAGACTGTGTGATGAATTCTCACATCTATTCGATCGACTTCTTTTTGACATCTGCAACATTCTGATGGTCTCTCAATCATATTCAATCGATGCTTCTTGATTCACACGTTTTTTCATGAATTCAACAGATCATTATAGTACATGTTTTCTAACAACCCAGACTGTGTGATGAATTCTCACATCTATTCGATCGACTTCTTTTTGACATCTGTAACATTGTGATGGCCTCTCAATCATATTCAATCGATGCTTCTTGATTCAGACATTTTTTCATGAATTCAACAGATCATTATAGTACATGTTTTCTAACAACCCAGACTGTGTGATGAATTCTCACATCTATTCGATCGACTTCTTTTTGACATCTGCAACATTCTGATGGCCTCTCAATCATATTCAATAGATGCTTCTTGATTCAGACGTTTTTTCATGAATTCAACAGATCATTATAGTACATGTTTTCTAACAACCCAGACTGTGTGATGAATTCTCACATCTATTCGATCGACTTCTTTTTGACATCTGCAACATTGTGATGGCCTCTCAATCATATTCAATCGATGCTTCTTGATTCACACGTTTTTTCATGAATTCAACAGATCATTATAGTACATGTTTTCTAACAACCCAGACTGTGTGATGAATTCTCACATCTATTCGATCGACTTCTTTTTGACATCTGTAACATTCTGATGGCCTCTCAATCATATTCAATCGATGCTTCCTGATTCAGACGTTTTTCCATGAATTCAACAGATCATAATAGTACATGTTTTCTAACAACCCAGACTGTGTGATGAATTCTCACATCTATTCGATCGACTTCTTTTTGACATCTGCAACATTCTGATGGCTTCTCAATCATATTCAATCGATGCTTCTTGATTCACACGTTTTTTCATGAAAACAACAGATCATTATAGTACATGTTTTCTAACAACCGAGACTGTGTGATGAATTCTCACATCTATTCGATCAACTTCTTTTTGACATCTGTAACATTCTGATGGCCTATCAATCATATTCAATCGATGCTTCTTGATTCAGACGTTTTTTCATGAATTCAACAGATCATACTGGTATATGTTTTCTAACAACCCAGACTGTGTGATGAATTCTCACATCTATTCGATCGACTTCTTTTTGACATCTGCAACATTCTGATGGCCTCTCAATCATATTCAATCGATGCTTCTTGATTCAGACGTTTTTTCATGAATTCAACAGATCATTATAGTACATGTTTTCTAACAACCCAGACTGTGTGATGAATTCTCACATCTATTCGATCGACTTCTTTTTGACATCTGTAACATTGTGATGGCATCTCAATCATATTCAATCGATGCTTCTTGATTCAGACATTTTTTCATGAATTCAACAGATCATTATAGTACATGTTTTCTAACAACCCAGACTGTGTGATGAATTCTTACATCTATTCGATCGACTTCTTTTTGACATCTGCAACATTCTGATGGTCTCTCAATCATATTCAATCGATGCTTCTTGATTCACACGTTTTTTCATGAATTCAACAGATCATTATAGTACATGTTTTCTAACAACCCAGACTGTGTGATGAATTCTCACATCTATTCGATCGACTTCTTTTTGACATCTGTAACATTGTGATGGCATCTCAATCATATTCAATCGATGCTTCTTGATTCAGACATTTTTTCATGAATTCAACAGATCATTATAGTACATGTTTTCTAACAACCCAGACTGTGTGATGAATTCTCACATCTATTCGATCGACTCCTTTTTGACATCTGCAACATTCTGATGGCCTCTCAATCATATTCAATAGATGCTTCTTGATTCAGACGTTTTTTCATGAATTCAACAGATCATTATAGTACATGTTTTCTAACAACCCAGACTGTGTGATGAATTCTCACATCTATTCGATCGACTTCTTTTTGACATCTGTAACATTGTGATGGCCTCTCAATCATATTCAATCGATGCTTCTTGATTCAGACATTTTTTAATGAATTCAACAGATCATTATAGTACATGTTTTCTAACAACCCAGACTGTGTGATGAATTCTCACATCTATTCGATCGACTTCTTTTTGACCTCTGTAACATTGTGATGGCCCTTCAATCATATTCAATCGATGCTTCTTGATTCCCACGTTTTTTCATGAATTCAACAAATCATAATAGTACATGTTTTCTAACAACCCAGACTGTGTGATGAATTCTCACATCTATTCGATCGACTTCTTTTTGACATCTGTAACATTGTGATGGCATCTCAATCATATTCAATCGATGCTTCTTGATTCAGACATTTTTTCATGAATTCAACAGATCATTATAGTACATGTTTTCTAACAACCCAGACTGTGTGATGAATTCTCACATCTATTCGATCGACTTCTTTTTGACATCTGCAACATTCTGATGGTCTCTCAATCATATTCAATCGATGCTTCTTGATTCACACGTTTTTTTCATGAATTCAACAGATCATTATAGTACATGTTTTCTAACAACCCAGACTGTGTGATGAATTCTCACATCTATTCGATCGACTTCTTTTTGACATCTGTAACATTGTGATGGCATCTCAATCATATTCAATCGATGCTTCTTGATTCAGACATTTTTTCATGAATTCAACAGATCATTATAGTACATGTTTTCTAACAACCCAGACTGTGTGATGAATTCTCACATCTATTCGATCGACTCCTTTTTGACATCTGCAACATTCTGATGGCCTCTCAATCATATTCAATAGATGCTTCTTGATTCAGACGTTTTTTCATGAATTCAACAGATCATTATAGTACATGTTTTCTAACAACCCAGACTGTGTGATGAATTCTCACATCTTTTCGATCGACTTCTTTTTGACATCTGTAACATTCTGATGGCCTCTCAATCATATTCAACCGATGCTTCTTGATTCAGACGTTTTTTCATGAATTCAACAGATCATTATAGTACATGTTTTCTAACAACCCAGACTGTGTGATGAATTCTCACATCTATTCGATCGACTTCTTTTTGACATCTGTAACATTCTGATGGCCTCTCAATCATATTCAATCGATGCTTCTTGATTCAGACATTTTTTCATGAATTCAACAGATCATTATAGTACATGTTTTCTAACAACCCAGACTGTGTGATGAATTCTCACATCTATTCGATCGACTTCTTTTTGACATCTGTAACATTCTGATGGCCTCTCAATCATATTCAATCGATGCTTCTTGATTCAGACATTTTTTAATGAATTCAACAGATCATTATAGTACATGTTTTCTAACAACCCAGACTGTGTGATGATTTCTCACATCTATTCGATCGACTTCTTTTTGACATCTGTAACATTGTGATGGCCTCTCAACCATATTCAATCGATGCTTCTTGATTCAGACATTTTTTAATGAATTCAACAGATCATTATAGTACATGTTTTCTAACAACCCAGACTGTGTGATGAATTCTCACATCTATTCGATCGACTTCTTTTTGACATCTGTAACATTGTGATGGCCCTTCAATCATATTCAATCGATGCTTCTTGATTCCCACGTTTTTTCATGAATTCAACAGATCATAATAGTACATGTTTTCTAACAACCCAGACTGTGTGATGAATTCTTACATCTATTCGATCGACTTCTTTTTGACATCTGCAACATTCTGATGGCCTCTCAATCATATTCAATCGATGCTTCTTGATTCAGACGTTTTTTCATGAATTCAACAGATCATTATAGTACATGTTTTCTAACAACCCAGACTGTGTGATGAATTCTCACATCTATTCGATCGACTTCTTTTTGACATCTGTAACATTCTGATGGCCTCTCAATCATATTCAATCGATGCTTCTTGATTCAGACGTTTTTCCATGAATTCAACAGATCATTATAGTACATGTTTTCTAACAACCCAGACTGTGTGATGAATTCTCACATCTATTCGATCGACTTCTTTTTGACATCTGTAACATTCTGATGGCCTCTCAATCATATTCAATCGATGCTTCTTGATTCAGACATTTTTTCATGAATTCAACAGATCATTATAGTACATGTTTTCTAACAACCCAGACTGTGTGATGATTTCTCACATCTATTCGATCGACTTCTTTTTGACATCTGTAACATTGTGATGGCCTCTCAATCATATTCAATCGATGCTTCTTGATTCAGACATTTTTTCATGAATTCAACAGATCATTATAGTACATGTGTTCTAACAACCCAGACTGTGTGATGAATTCTCACATCTATTCGATCGACTTCTTTTTGACATCTGTAACATTCTGATGGCCTCTCAATCATATTCAATCGATGCTTCCTGATTCAGACATTATTTCATGAATTCAACAGATCATAATAGTACATGTTTTCTAACAACACAGATTCTGTTATGAATTCTCACATCTATTTAATCGACTTCTTTTTGACATCTGTGACATTCTGATGACCTCCTATACCTACTCAGTCGATGTTCCCTGATTCAGACAATGTATCATCAGTTCAAAAGCTCATAATAGTACTTGTTTTCTAACAACCCAGATTCTGTGATGAATTCTCAATCCCAATCAGTTGCCTTCTTGTTTTCATCTGCAACATTCTGATGCCTTCCAAAGCCTATTCAATCGATGTTTCTTGATTCAGCTTGACACTAACTGCAGCATTGTTAGATTTTCCCCCAAAGTTGAAAAAAGTTACTCGTGTTGTACGCGGAACGGTGTATGTCAAATGGGTGTACACCGTTTCTCTAACTGCACTAGATGTAGACTTTCCATTAAGCTTCAAACAGCTACTCTAGGTATATGAGGAATTGTTCATACAAAATGTGTGTACACCTTTTCTCTAACTGCAGTAGATGTAGATTTTCCTTTAAACTTGAAACAGTTACTCGAGCTATGTCAGGAACGTTGTACACAAAATGTGTGTAAACCGTTCCTGTAACTGCACTAGACGTAGATTTTCCTTTAAACTTGAGAAAAGTTTGTAGTGTTGTAAGAGGAATGGTGTGTGTGTTTAACCCGTTTCTCTAACTGCAGTAGATGTACATTTTCCTTTAAACTTGAAACAGTTACTCTAGCTATGTCAGGAACGTTGTACACAAAATGTGTGTAAACCGTTCCTGTAACTGCACTAGATGTAGACTTTCCTTTAAACTTGAGAAAAGTTTGTAGTGTTGTAAGAGGAATGGTGTATACAGAATGTGTTTAACCCGTTTCTCTAACTGCACTAGATGTAGACTTTCCTTTAAGCTTCAAAAAGTTACTCTAGGTATATGAGGAATGGTGTATACAAAATGTGTGTACACCGTTCCTCTAACTGCAGTAGATGTACATTTTCCTTTGAACTTGAAACAGTTACCTTTGCTGACATGGCTCGATCGAAATGAAATGATCGCCAACCCAGAAAAATTCCACGCACTTCTCGTAAAGAAAGATCGAACGGACACCACTAGGCATAGTATTTCTATTCAAGGGAAAACTATTAAATCTGAAGCTTCGGTTAAGTTGCTTGGTGTATATCTCGACCATCAACTAAACTTTGACCTCCACATATCTGATCTTTGCAAGAAAGCAGCAACCCAACCAAATGTACTAAAACGACTGAAGCCTTTTCTTGGTTTCGCAGAGATAAAGGTACTCGTTCAAAGCTTTGTTTTTTCTAACTTTAATTATTGCCCCTTAGTATGGTTCTTCTTGTCAGCTAGATCTATGGATAAGATCGAAAAAATACAGGAGAGAGAATTACGTTTTCTTCACGACGACCATGGTTCTTCTTATGAAGAATTACTTGGCAAATCACAACAATGCACAATGCATGTAAACAGGCTTAGATACCTTTGCATTGAGATTTTCAAAACTGTAAACCTGCTAAATCCTGAATTCATGCAAAATATTTTCGAAACAAGAGCCTCAAATCGACCTACAGGTCGTCCGAATGATTTACAGCACTACAGGCCAAACCAGACAACGTTCGGTTCAAATAGTCTAAGGTCCCTTGGGCCGCAGATTTGGAATCGTTTGCCAGATGACATCAAGCCAGCCGGAAATCTTGTCCAATTCAAAACGCTAAATGCCTTCGAAATTAATCTGTGCAATGTATGCCTTCGAAATTAATCTCGTAGATCTTGTATACTTTAAATAATCGAATTAGACTAGCTATTTTTTAGCTAATAGATATTTCGATTTTAAATAAGATGACACACACACATGAGGAACTGTGTATACAAAATGTTTATAGACCCTTCCTCTAACTGCACTAGATGTAGATTTTCCTTCAAACTTGAAAAAACTTCTTCATGTTGTAAGAGGAACGCTGTATACGGAATGTGTGTACACCGTTCCTCTAACTGCTGAAGACGTAGATTATCCTTTGAAACTGAAAACAGTTGCTAACACTATATGAGGAACAATGTATACCAAAGTGTATACCCCTTTCCTCTTCTTGTAATACGTTGAGATTTTATGTAGACGTTGAAATTTTATCAACCTACAATCACTTACAAATTGTTGAGCCACCCGCAGATTTCCAATATTTTTGGCCCTGTTTTCCCCCCTCTCCCCTAATCAATGTTGCAGTATCACGAAAAGTTGCCGAGTCACGCGTCTCCTCTTGATCAGGTACTTCTTTCAAACCAACATTGACATGGGGGAAAGGGGGGACGAAAATTTCATTTTTTGCAAGGGTGGCTCAATGATTTTGCAACTGATTGTAGGATCTAGCAGGTGAGGTAACCTTGGGCCTTCCAGTACAGTTGTGCAATTTTGTTAAATGAGGAAAATTTTTGTTGAAAGCATTTTCAAAATATTAGTTACCGTTACGCTGAAAACTGTGTTGTAGAAACAAATCTTCAAGGAAACATGGCATCATCTCTGTCAAGTAGGCCTTTCTAGGCAGAATGTAGGGCTGCAAGAATCGATATGAAGCTAATTGCGATATTTTCGAGCTTTCAAACGTTATCATTTTCGGCTTTGACAAAAATTTTAGATAAAACACTAGTCTGTCAGATCTGATTTAAAGTTTTTGAAAATTCTCTAAACTTAATGTGCTTTCGGGCCTAAATTGTGAGTACGGTCTTGCTCCAAATGCCCCCAAAGCTTCTGTGTCGCCATTAGCTACAAGCCACCACAAAGTCACGTGAAATGTAAGAGCCGTGTGATTGGTTCCCAAGAAAAACGTTAAAAAACAAGCATTCAATGTAAACAAACACTCAAAAGCCAAAAGATTTTTCTTCCTTGCTGATAAAGTGGGATTCTCATACGAAAAAGTGGGCTTTTTGTGCAGGTTTCTCACTGCCCTGATAAAGTAGGTTCTTCAACTGATAAAGTGGGTTTTTCAGTGATATCAGTGAGAAACCTATTGTTTCGAACGAGAAACCTACTTTATGGCTGAAAACCCACTCAATCATTGAAAAATCTACTTTATCAGTGAGAAACTTTACCACTGAAAACTAACTTTGTCGGTCGAAAAACCTACCTTATAAGCGTAACGCTTACTTTTTCGATCGAAAAAGTGGGTTTATCGGCAAAAAAACAGATTTTCAAATTCTTGTGCATTTCGCTTGCCATAACACCATCGAGAGCGAAACCTACTTTGTCGATTGAGAAACCTACTTTATCGGTGGAAACCGACTTTTTCGAGCGACGACCAAAAACCCACCTTGTCGGTGAGAAACTCGCTTTATTGATCAAAAAACCTGTACTTTACTGGCGAGAAACCCACATTTTCGCCGAAGAACTTACTCGTTCATACGAAAAACCTAGTTTCTCACCGAGAAACCCACTTTATCGATTGAAAAACCTACTTAATCGATGAGAAACTCGCATTTTTGCCATGAAACCTACGTTTCCAAACGAAAAACCTAATTCATCCGATATGACATGTCCGAAACGTTGATATCCTCATGCATGCATATGCTCATGCATATCCCCTTCCTTTATTAGGCAACAGGACTCAAGAAAGTCGAAAGACAACAAGCAATGCAAGAATGATTGATGGGATCATTGGTGGACTGTTGCCTATAGTAACATTTTGTGTCCTGGTTTAGCTTTTCATGGTAAGAAAGGAAAATCTCGTTAGCAATCGAAAAGGACGATGAGTAGGCATATGGTACGGGCGTCGTCACCTTGAAAGCTGGGGCAGGGGTGGGAGAACTTTTAAGGGGAGTAGGAACTATCTCATACCTCCTTTGCTTAACAATCTTCTTTTCTGCGTGTTGCACAATGTTTCATTAATAGATAAACAAACAAAGTATTATTAATTGCGCTACGAACTGAGCTTTGTCTTGTATGACCTTTCGGGCTTAAACACATAAACACAATGACTAGAGAATAGGTTTAAAGACCCTGTGCTCCCCATGATCCTTTGCATGCACACAAACCAGCAAAACATCACAGTTACTGTAAACAACGCACTTCGACCACAGAATATGTGAAATGGATAGCTCTAAGGAGAATAGCTTCCCTAAGCCTTCAATTACTTTTGGGAACGTCTTTTGTTTGTGTTCAAAGCTATGACTTCATAATGTCCATTTGAAGGTTTAAACGGCAATGCACAGCCGTGCGATTGCTAGGCCATAATTTTTTCATACAGTATGAAATTCATTGTCAGACCAGAATGGATCATAGGGAGCACAGGGTCTTTAAGCCAGAAATGTCATATAAACAAAGCTCTGTTTTTAGTGTAATTAAAAATAGTTCATCTGTTTATCTAGCATTTGCTTAACGTTGATAATATTTGGCATCTCATTTCAAGGTAATGAAAACTTGCTTACCCCATTATTGCTTGTTTAATCTTGGCTTTACATGAAAAATTGGGCCACAAAGTGCCATCGGAACATAAGATAAGCAAAATCTTTAAGTGAAAGAGCCATCAAAACAAATCAGGGCCCAGGCCAATGGGAGCTTGGGGCGGAGCGCTTCCCCCTAGGAGACAATTTGTCGGAAAATTTTGCTCTCTTGTTGGATTTTTTGTGATTTGAGTGACTAGTTTTGGAGGATTTTAAGCCAAAATAATGTAAAAACATGAATTTATTAACGTTGATATTCACTGATTGTGTTGATTTCAATGTTGGACATAGGAATATGGCTGAATTGTAGTTACTGAAGAGTTATAGTTATTGAGAGATCGGTCATATAAATTCAACGTATCTTCATGCAACTGTTGTTGCTGCTGCTGCTGCTGCTGCTGCTGCTGCTGCTGCTGCTGCTGCTGCTGCTGCTGCTGCTGCTGCTGCTGCTGCTGCTGCTGTTGTTGTTGATGGTTTCGCCGCCCTAGGCAATCATGGCTGGCATCTGCCCTGAAACAAATGACCATCACCATTTTGATTAACTTCTTTCCTGTCTGATTACCATAGCGGCAAAATATGATTTTTGTAAAGCCATGTAACTCTTATGTCAGCTCTAAATATGTTTCAAACATTTCACTGCACATCATCCATTTTGCAATGTTGCCAAAATGTTTGATACCCTAGGGGCTAGCTTGGTACCCATCCAAAAGTTCTCCCAACCCTGTACCCAGCCTTAAAGATGCTAAATCCCTAACGATGTTACTTCATTTTTACAAAATGTTTTCATATCTTGTTCGAGATACGCATATTCGTGAAGACATCTTCCTCATAAGGAAGTGTTTGATAGTAGCTTAGTTGCTAGAAATTGCAAACAATTGTATCGCAATATAGTTATAATCATTTCCAGGCTGCGCTTCTGCAGTTTTGAAGCCATATCACTGTAAATTGAGAGGCACTTACGTAGCATCATTTTCATCCTGCTCTGCGCTGAAACATACTTTACTCACTCCCCATCCCAACCCTCCTAGCAAATTCTATTTCGCAGGTGTCACTCGTCACTTAGCTAGTAATTGTGGCCGAAGAGTAGCTTGATTGTGAAAACCGTGAGGGTACGGGTATGTGTCACACATATGGGTGGGCTTTGAACCCAAAATTCTCTAAACAAGAGTCCCTTTTTTGGCAGATTTTCCTTAAACGTGTGTGGGTTTTCCAGAAGTTGGCAAAAACTAGTCAAAAATGGGCAGCCTTCCGCCAAAATTCATCATAAAAGTATGTATGATGGCTACTTTCGGGAATTAGAAGAGGATAGTTTTCTGAAAACCAGGGCGCAGGCCCCCGCGGTCTCAGCCGCAACCAAAGACTTCTGCGATCTCAGCGGTAGGTACTAAAAATCGCAACTACACCATCACCTTCGCCCTCACGTTAGGCAGAATATTCCTGTATCTTTGCTTTAATAAAAATTGCTTAGAGCTCAACAAAAAGATAGGCAGCTACATTTACCCAATCTTTTCAGCAAAGAAGTTTCCCTTATCCAGTCTCTCTAATGAGGGAAATTTTGTTTACCCAACTATTTTTGTTGGCACCAACCCCTTACTGATTAATGAATGGTCCCTTAATCAAAACAGAATAGCATAAAGCAACCCAGAATTCAGTGACTTTAGCAAAATAAAAAGAAGTTAAAAGTTGTTATCTTACTGTTCTAACTTTTATCATATGGCTGGAAATAGACCTTTTAGCTATTCAGAAAACGAATCTGGATCGAATGATATTTCATTAAATTTTGTCGAATTTTCGAATGTGCACAATTGCGATCGAAACTCTAACGCCACTCAATCGAACCTCGCGTATAAAATTGCATAAAAATATCGCTCGATCCAGGCTCTTTTGTAGAATAGCTAAAAGGTCCATTGTAACCAAAAGCATATAGAATAACATGGTTTTGGCTATAGAACGACCATTATATTCGCAAAATCCAAAATACAAATTCAGTTAAACGTTGTTCCCTCGGGGTTACCTTAGCACTGTTCGTGGTACGGGGACGTGCCATTTTTTAGAGGTACTCTTTTCAAACCATTATGGAATTATTGGTATCATTTTTACAATTTTTCATTGACATTTCACGGAATTAAGGGTGTCCTTTTCAGGGAATTATTCATAATTTCCGGAATTATGGCCCAGATACTTATTCGATTTGTGGAATTATGGCCCTAAAATCCACCAGAAAATTATGGGTACCAATTTTTCAGGCAAAATGGCACGTCCCCGTCACGTAATAGGTTGAGTTACCCCCCTCCCCCCCCGAGGTTATTCCTAACTCGAGCCCTATAATCTGCTTTTGATACATGAGTGCATTACTCAATACATCTTTCATTGTACAACAACAGTGTTTGGTTCGAGCGACAGTTTTATTAGTATTTCATATAAACTATGCATCTAAGTTTAGTTACAGCTTCTATCGCTGTTTCGCACATTCGAATATTCTTCGCATTTCTACAGATTTATACAAATATGGTTTCATCAAAATTCTTCCGTACATTACAGGTGATCTGAAGCGAAAAATTTTATTGATGCAGATGAAAAGCACTGCTGAACCATAAAGAATGTCAGTAAAATTTTTTTGATACTTTCTTCCATCTTCGAGTTATCCACAAATTTGTACGATTGGCTGATGACGTCATTTTGTTTGCAAAAAGTATGAGAAAGTATACAAGGTTGACCACGTTTCCACAGGGGAATAAAATCAACGACCTTTCCTTCAAATGAAATGCCTTTCTAAAGGTCACATCAGTTGATGAAACAATGTTTATTGCATTTACTCTGCTCAGCTGAAATGTCTCCTAGAACTGTAACCTTCCATAGATCAGATGCAGCTTCTTTCCATATAGGATTGTAAACTTTTGCAAACAAAATGATGTCATCAACTGACACATAAAATCATTGGATAACTTAAAAACGAAATGAGATATCAAAAAAATTCAACAGGATTTCTTATCAATCGACAGGGCCCTTTGCATCAATAAAAATTTTCCCTTCAGATCACCTTTAACCGAAACATCTAATTTTGCTTTAATTGGTTATAAGATACATCGTTCCATTCAACTCGTTTGTTTGTTTGTCTGTTTTCAATTTGTTTTGAGTGGGTTTGTAAGGATTTCTAATTTCGGTCCACTGTGCATGCTGCATTCAGGCATTAGACTTATGCCTTTTCGTCCCTTGTTTCCATGCGTTCTTTGATTTGCTGATATCACTTGGTCAATAGGGACTCATAATATTACGCTTATACAATGGGCCCACTTTTTCAAAATGGCCTAAACAGGTGGGAGTTCTCGTACACTCAACAAAATCGCTTCAAAATCTGGTTTAAAGAGCTCGAACATTGAAAAGCGAAGTTTAGTACAAAGAATGATGTTGTGTTGACCTACAAAGCGCAAAATGCATACGTTTTAGGCAGCAATCTTCCTCTGTAGAAGCAAAATAGATCCATCGAAGCTGCGAGAACTGCAGACAGCTTCAACCGTTCTTTAAGAGCAACAACAACAACATTCTGAATAGCGGCCCCTGATTGGCTAAAAACTGAATCCTAGCGATTTGATTGGTGAATACGGAACCACCCTACGCGGGCCTAAAGTGGGCCCACTATTTAAGAGTAATGTTATCAGTCCCTCTTGACCAAGGAACGCAGGGAAACAAGGGACGAAAAAGCATCAGTCTATTCAGGCATGGGAGCCCTGGTTTAACGTCCCTTCCGAAGAACGACAAGGTGAGTTATGAGGTCAGGCCTCCGAGGTCACCCATCCGGAGTTTGACCTCACTCGACCGAGCTTAACTTCAGTTACCTGACGAAGACTGTAGAAGCCACTCACCTCGTTATTAAAGTTGGCCAGAAGCGAAAGTTTAAACGTTCCAAATGAATAGCAACGTTGAATGATAAAAGTTTGTCTACTTTGCGTTCCCATCTACACTGTGCCGGATAATTGCAATCGTGTCACCAAAATCATGCGCCAGATAATGTAAACTCATACGATAAGTACAATCATGAAAGACTCGACATAAACTGCTTCTCGTTCACAGTCAAAGAAAATTGTAAACGTACATTAGTTCAGCTACAATTCGCTGTTAAAACTGCTATGTAGCTGAGTTGGAAAAGAAGAGGAACCTACTGACAGGGGTCTATTATGAGGTGCCTCAAAACCGCGAAACCGACAAAATTTGCGCTCTCACCTGTCAACCGTAAGCCATCTTCTCTCATGAACCATAAACCGTCAGTCTTTTCCATTGCGACTAATATTCCTTTCAGGATAGCTATTTCAAGTAAATGAAGCAGGAATCCCATGGTAAAGTTTGTGAATCTATAATTTGCGATGAACGTCCTGTTAAAGCTATGCGAACATCTGATAGATAATAACTGCTATATAGTAGAAGGTTATACGACGTGATCGAAAAATTGTAAATCGTTCGTTTAAATTCCAACTTTCCGCAGCCACCTAGCAATACAAAAACGGTATACCCCACTGATTTTCTTGCAGCAACCGCATTCCGCATCAAAAATGCGGCCGAATCCGCCTAACCGCCACACAATAATAGACTCCCACTAATTAGGAAGCTAATGTGGCTTGTACTGACGAAAAGCGACCAGCATATTAGTAAAAGTATGTTTTAATGATAAAATCAGTCATTCTTGAATATAAACTAGATTGCCTGTACTTCCATCACTCATGCGTTTGACTGCCCCCTATTGAAAAAGCCTCCTTATGGATCAAAACTAATCTCACAGTGAATGTGAATAATTTTATCAGGATAAAACCGTTTACACTGTACCAGATAGCTAGACTACATTACATAAGCCCCTCTAACTTACGCTCGTTGTTGTTGTCGTCATCGCTTCAGTTGAGGGACTTATGTCCTTAAGCTTCAGAACAGGGACTAATTAGGCCAAGTCCGCCGCGTTCACGGCGCGACCAATCAGATCGCTTCTTTCTTAATATGGTCAACCCACGTGCCTATTTGTAGCGTTTGATTGGCTCATTAGTTCAAAGTTCGATTTATCGAAGCGAAGCGACGCTCGAAACGACGTTCGAAGGGACGTTCGACTTTTCTTTCGACGTTCGTAGGATGTACGATGTTCTAAGTTTCTTCTGATTTTTCGTAAGATTTTAGTCCCTGTTTAGAATCAGTTTGGTCGTGAGTCCTTTGTATGAGTGAAATTAAAACATCAGATTATAAATGTTGAACGAATACAAGGAATCACGTCGTCAGTCTACCAGATAGCTTTGGCACACATTAGAAATGCACAAGTGTATAAACAAGCAGGCGAAGAAATGCTGTCTTTGGAAATATTGCAAAATAGATGGAAAATACTTGGACGTGTTCTACGATCCCACCCTGAAACACCAGCACAGAAGGCAATGAACTATTATTTCGAGCCATAATCTTCAAAGAAACTTCGCGGAAGGCCAGTTATGACATTGCCAAATTCACTACACAATGACATAATTACGTTGAAGAAAGACAAAAAGTTCAAAAATAAATACAACATCATAAATCAGCTGAAATCATTCAATGACCTTGAAAATTTAAGACTGCTCGCACGAGAAAGACAAAGCTGGATGACGTTAGTGAAGGACATTTATGTTGCTGCTAAAGCAGAAAGAAACTTATAGTTTCTCAATGCGGAGTAGCTATTATATATAGATAGCTTTGTGAACTAATCTACTTTCCTAGGTGAGCTAATTTTGTTCAGATTGCTGCTTTCAAATTCTAGCAGATAGATTAGGTCTAGTATAAACGCGACACCTATCTGGACGAATTTTGATGAGCATAAAACTCATCCGGCACAATGTAAACGGGGTCTCAAGATGGCGTCAAAGAGAATCATCAGAGGCAAAAAAACCCACGCGTTAGGATTTTCTATCATCATCAGTGCATTAGATAATTTCCATACGCGCATGCCTATTGGGCCTTATTGTCTAGCTAAAGAAGCAATGTAATCTGTGTTTATGTGCACTCAATGCCTTCACGGGTGTGGTTCATTCAGCATGCCTTGCACAGGCCGTTTCTTGCTTGGCCTTTGTTGTTGTCATTTTCTTGGCCATGAAAATGGTCACAACGAAAGCCTACGAAGAGACTAGGTGCAAGGAATGCTGGATGAAACAATAGAGAGTTTACGAATCCAGGACGGCAACGCCAGCCAGAACGTCATCTAATATTCTGCAAAAGAAGTATTGTTTTCGTACGCTACCTTTAACAGATCTTCCAACAAGCCAAAATGAGGCCTCCTATAACTCAGAGATGCCTGAAAACCATATTTTTCTCTTTGAAGACGAACATTCAAAAAGATCGCGTTTAACATCGGAGGCCTAGATCTGCAGTAAAGAACGCCAGAAATAGGGTTTCCAAGTTGTGAAATTGAAAAGGACAATTTCAGAGACTCTCAAGGGAAGCAAATTCGAACGGAAAACAAGAAATCTTTTGAATCTAAAGTTCTGAAACAAAAGCAACATTGCGTTGCAGTTGCCGTTGCCGTCGTGGTTTCGTAAACTCCCTAATGTTCTTGGCAATCTAAAGATGCAATGTATTCTTGCCAGTCTAAAAGATTACATGTAGCTGTCATGAACAACTGTTTTGTTTCTTAGGTTTGCAGATAGCTCATTTATGAATATTCACGGGCTTCAGGCGGACTTTACTACCGATTATTGCCTTATTACCGATCATTGTCTTGCAGCATCGGCGATGATCCGCGATGCTCTAAGACAATGATCAGCGATGAATCACGCTTTAATGAAAACCATGCTTAATCAAAAGAGTTTAATCAAACTTCTTCGCCACTGAAGCTAACTTCGTTCGGGATACTGCGAATTCCCCTTGTTGTAAATAACAAAGGAAATTATGTTAACCATGTTAACTCTGATTGGCTCGTTGATCAATAGGACGAGCGAAACGCTTTGGGGCATGCGCAAATTCACAATGAAAAGATGAAATGCGATGACCCTGAGATCGATATTGCGCAGACTCCAAAGCGCTTGGACAGGCGTCTGGCTCTTCTGGAGAAAATCCAAAATACTTTCACTGATAGTATCCCGAACAAAATTTTTCACGAATGCACATGCCAAATTTAGAGACAAATGATCTGCTAAATTTCCTGTCATAGCCTTCACAACAACAAACACGTGCAGCGTTTATAAGGGACCCGTTTGATCTGCTCTGCAAGGAAATGATTGGAATTGTTAAGACAACAGTTTGTATCGTTAAGACATCACAGTTTCATAAGAAACCAAACCTTTTTTGCAAGACAAATAGACAAAAAAATTTGCAAAAATTCCGAAGGGACTGAAGCCCCCTTGAGTGAGCAAAATTAGATCTAAACCTTCTATGAATTAAGTTTATCCCATTGGGTTTACGGACACCATAAACCCTTTGTGCCCTTCGAACGATGGCATAGAGGATATGGAACACTTCTTGTTGCTCTGTCCTTCCTTTGCAGTACCGCGAAGAGATGTTCTCATTGGAGTTTTAGCTCTGTTACGACCATTTGGATACGCCAACAATTCAGACGAGGCCCTTATGCAAGTCGTGCTGTATGGCGATAGGAACCTTCCTAATGACCTCAATGAAAACATACTTCTTCAAGCTTTAAATTTTATCCACCAAACTGGTTGACTTGATTAGAAACTCCAAACCCCACCCATCATAAGCTTCTCAACCACCACAGCCCAACTAAATAATGCGTGTTGCTCTATTCACGTGTATTGTTCGTTTTAACATCTGTAGTTTTTACCTTTTATGTTATGGCTGCAGGGTAGGCAAAACGCATTTGCTCCTTGCAGTATCGCTCTTGTAGCATAGTGGAGTAATTTTGTAAGTAGAGTAATTAGTAGAGTAATTTTGTAAGGACAATACTTAGTAAAATGTCTTTGTGATTATTTCATAGGAATTGTTAGTTACTATATTCGAAAGAACTTTAGCTTACTGCGAAAGACTGTAACCGAATGAGGAAAATAGGCCCAAACCAAACGTAAATACACTACTGAGTCACGTGACTCCTAAAGCACGGAAATACTACAGGGGGCTCCCTACATTTCCCCCTTCCTAAATAAACGAAATTCTACTAATAAGTGATAATTAAACGCGTGAGGCACCCCAAGGAATGGTGTCTGGTAAGTATCGTTGTTGTCTCTGCCTTCTTGGTCGTTCTCTGATTAAGTCACCATTTTCGACGTGGTCATCTGCACCGGAATCCGAGTCTGAATACGAATAATCGCTATCTTCTGAGACGCCACTTTCACTTGAATTCGATTCTGCATCAGATGTTGGGTTAGGGATGGGTTCATTTCGAAATCCATTATCTACAACTGGTAAAAGGCGGTCGTGATGAACAATCTTTCGCTCCTTGCGAGAGTTCTCGATCTGAAAGTTTACACCGTTCGGTAACTTGGAAATTATTTTCCACGGGCCATCTCTACGGGGGGCCAATTTTCGGTTTTCGCCTGTCTTATAATGCTTTGCTTTCAACCAAACTTGCTGACCCTCAGAATAATCGATAAAGCGAAGATTTCTGTTATACTGCTGCTGCATTTTCCGCTTACTGATCTCTAAAGTTTCGACTACTTGGGAGAAGATATCTTTCATTGATGAGCTTGTCGCGTATTCGAATTCTGCCGGTAGCACCTCATCGTGTTGGTCTGGAGCTGAATTGTCAAAGGCAACATCTTGAGGAAAAATAGCAGCTCTTCCGAAGACCACATTGTACGGAACACAACGAGTTGCCTTGCTCTCGCTGGCGTTTAAAGCGAACACCAATCCAGGTAATATGGAACGCCATTTGCTTTGTCGAAAGCGACGATGTAACAAAACAGAACGCAGTAAATCTTTGACGGTACGAATATTTCTCTCGGCGAACCCATCACCTTGGCTATGATACGCCGAAGATCTACGCTTTTCAATTCCGAGTTCATTACAGATCTCTGCCATAACTTCTCCATCTACATTTGAACCTTGATCAGACAAGAGATAAAAAGGGCTGCCATGAATGTAAATCCAGTTTCTCAGTAAGGCATCGACGATTTTTGGCGCTGTCTGATCTTCAAGGGTACAGCTTGTACGAATTTCGAGAAAATATCACCAATGAGCAAAAGATATTGGTATCCATTATCATCTTTAGGTAAGTACGCGATATCAATGGATAGGAATTGCATAGGTGCATTGGGAATGAACATTGGTACAAGAGGCGCCTTTGGTGAAGATGTGGTGCACTTTGTTTTCTGGCAGGTTTCACAACCTTGACTAAACAACTTGATGTAGTTGTACATACTAGGCCAATAATAACGATCTTTTAATAGCGAATAAACTTTGTCTGTTCCGAAATGAGCAATGTTATGATATTCTGTCACAATAAGCTTCCGCAGTGAAGGAGGAATGATAGTGCGGCCTGATTTTGTAAGTATACCATCACAGACACGCAACTGTAACTGAACCCTTTTTAATTTGCCTTTAGAAATTTTTTCTCCATTCATGACGCATTTTGTGGCATCTGATATCAAAGGATCTTTCGATTGTTCCTCTTTTAATTGAACGCGAAAACCCTCTTTATTGCTGAAAAGGGCATAAATATTTTCTTCAAACTCTGTCGGTGGTTGTATATCACTTGCCGCCTTATTTCTCGATAGGGCATCGGCTTTGATATTGAATTTTCCCGGAATGTATAAGACTGAATAATCGAACTCTTCCAACTCAGCTAACCAGCGAGCAAATTTACCTCGAGGATCCTTCTGTTCGCGGAGATGTGTCAAAGGATTGTGGTCGGAATTTAAAACGAACGTTGTTCCTGCCAAATAAACTTGCCAATGCCTGACTGCACACACAAGAGCAAATGCTTCCTTGGTCGTTGCCGACCAGTTCTTTTGTGAAGGCTGTAATGCTGTGGAAAAATACGCAACTGGATGTAAACAATCGTCATTTCCAACTTGCGATAAAACTCCACCAACTGCATGGTTACTAGCATCAACTTCAACGATAAACGGTTCTCCTAATTTAGGGAAGCTTAAAACCGGCTTGGACGATAGTTTCTGTTTTAAAACAGAAAATGCAATTTCACAGGAATCATCCCACTGGAACGGAACATTTTCGCTAGTTAGTTTGTTTAATGGTTGGCAAATTTCGGTGAAATTTTGAATAAACGATCTGTAAAATCCTGCAAGTCCTAGGAATCCTTTCAATTCTTTTCTAGTTTCTGGGCGTTTGTAGTTATCAATTGCTTCTGTCAGCCGGGCTTGAGGTTTAATTCCTCCTTTAGAAAGCTCAAAACCAAGAAAATTGGCTTTGTTGCATGCGAAAACACATTTTGAGAGCTTTAATGATATTCCTGATGATTGCAATCTTTGGAATACTTGCTCAAGATTGTGGAGGTGATCTTGAAAATTTCCACTGAAGATTACTATGTCATCCATATAGGCCAAGACTCGATCTGAAGGAAGACCAGATAAGGTGATATCCATCATCCTCTGATAGGATGCTCCAGCATTGCATAATCCGAATGGAGTGACATTGAATTCAAATTTACCCCTTGGGACCGAGAACGCTGTTTTCTCTTTATCTTCTTCTGCTACTGGCATCGACCAATATGCTGAGGCAGCATCTAGAGTTGTCCAGAATTGTGCCCCTTCCATTCTGTCAATCACGTCACGAATATGTGGTAGAGGATTGCGAAGAAGGATATGAACCCGAAGAAGGTTGATAACGAAGAAGGATATGAATCCTTCTTCGTTACGTCATAAAGCCCTCGGAAATCACAGACAAAACGCATAGAGTCATCTTTTTTCTTAACGAGAATAACTGGGGCGTTCCAGGGTGACGAAGATGGTCGAATGATGCCGTTGTCAAGCATTCGTTGCACTTGATCACTAACTTCTTTGTCCCAAGCATGAGGAATGCGATATGGTTTCATACGAACTGGTTGCGCATCGTTCGTTATAATACGGTGCGTCATATTCCGTACTGGCGTCGGTTTTCTTGGGTTAGAAGCGAAAATTCCACCATATTTGGAAATTAGTGCCCTTAACTGATCTTTTTCGTCATCAGAAACATTGTTTCCATGATTTACACTCGACCGAGGGATTGATAAATTTTCGTCCTCTTGTGAATCAATTTTAGAAACAGTTTCATTGACCATCATTAGATTACCGACGAATTTTATAGAATTTACTGTTACTTCGTCATTGTTGACGTTCAACAAGGATATTTGAAACACGCCATCTAAATCTGGAATTACTCTGCAACGCGTAGCGTACACACCCATTACTCCACCCAAAGGTTTTGGTTCGAAGTCTGCAGTTATCAAGGATAATGAGTTACTGCATTTGACGTTAACGATACTTTCGGAGCGTGGGGGCAAGGACACGTTGTTTTGTACTCGGACTGGTTCTTTTGCTTTTGAAGAAACACAGATAAACCATTTTTTACCCAGCTTAACTCTGTTCGCGACCATATCGAACTCAATTGTTCCAAAATTTGAAAGGAAATCTCTGCCCAATAATACATGTTTGTATGTTTTTGCATTGAGAACTTTCAAATTTTGCTTGATGAGTATACCACCTAAATTTATCGTTACCATCACAGATCCAATTATATTCATTTCTCTACCAGATGCGTCGACTAATTTATGCTCGGTTGTGATAATTTTGTGGTCTAAACCAAGCATTTGGAGGCTTCCTATGTCAATCAAGGAGCAACTAGCCCCAGTGTCTAATAAAGCGTTTATTTTCCTGTTTTCAAACTTGACAGTGAGTACGGCGGAAAATTCTTCAGCAAAATTACAAGTTTCTTTTTCGTCACCGGTTAGTCATTGATATTTGGGACAGGAAGAATCCCAAGCATCATGACCTTTGTTCCCGCAAGCTTGGCAAAAACGGAGGGGACACTCGCGGAAAAAATGCTCAGGGCTTTCGCAGGTGCGACATTTTCTCCCTCTGCGATGTGCGGTTATTTCTTGGGTTTCCAGCACTAGGCCGATACGACTTGGTTGGAAAATTACCTCTTCCTCTTCTTTGGTACCCTCGCCATTGATTTCCGACAAAATTTGCTGATGCAGTTTCTTGTTTACCCCCGTCTTCACCCCCGTGACTGCCAATCGATATACCTTTCATTTTTTCAATCACCTTTTCTGCAATCTCGTCAACCATTGAAGGGCCTTCAACACTCATCACGCATTTTTGATTATTCTCTGAGGCAAACGAATCGATTCCGGCCAATTGTAATCTCATTGTCTCTGATGTCAGCTTATCGACATCGGCATCATTGAAACTTGGCAGGGATTTCAGCACGATCTGCATCTTTGGATGAAGTCCTTTCAGATAATAATCCTTGGCGATTGTCTTTCGTGTGCTATCATCAAAAGAAGGGTAGGCAAGCTTGACTAACTCGATTATTTTGTAGGCAAATGTTTGTGGCGATTCATCTGACTTTCGTCTCCTACTGCTTAACTCGACGATTGCTGTCTCTCTGTCTAAATTTCCTCTTTCGAACTCTTTCAGCAACTCTGACTGTATTTTATCGACCTTTTTTCTGTCAGCTGTCGATAATCGTATGTACACATCGAAAGCACAACCCTCAAGTTTGCTTGCCAAATTCTGAGCAGCTTTCTCTCCATCGTACCCCTTTAATGACGAATGCAGCGAAACTTTCTCGAGAAAAACATTCACATCGCCAGTTCCATCGAAGCATTTTACTTTCGCATCCATATTGGAAAGATTTGGTTACAGTAATGTTAGTTACTATATTCGAAAGAACTTTAGCTTACTGCGAAAGACTGTAACCGAATGAGGAAAATAGGCCCAAACCAAACGTAAATACACTACTGAGTCACATGACTCCTAAAGCACGGAAATACTACAGGGGGTTCCCTACAGAATAAGAAAAAGAATCAAGTTCCATTCCTTGAGCTCTTTCAAATGATATCTAGTTTGCATTATTCTGGAAAATAATGGTAGATGTATGGCCAAAGAGCATTTAACTCTATATACCGGGTGAGTCAAAAAAACGTTTCGGCGTTTGGAGGGCTGTGGAATAAAAAGTGTGTGATCGATATTTAAAACTAAAGTGTTAATCTATCACTCAAAGGCTAACTTAGATGAAAAAAATTTGTTTGGTAAAATCAAACATCTTTAACACCCAGCAATAATCAAGATGCTTGTAAGGGGTTTGTATGGGAATCGAGAATTCCACATTCCGTACTGGTCCGTAATTTATGTGACATTGAAGTTTACATTGCTGGTTAAAAATGCTGAGTTCGAATTTCAAAAGAAGGTAAATCATGTACCAGAATGGAATGTGGAATTTTTGTTCCCAAACATGCCCTTTACCAGCATTTTTCTAATTTCTGGGTTTGGAAGATGAGGGATACTACCAAACAAAGTTTCCTCATCTAAGTTGACCTTTAACTGATAGATGAACATTTCAGTTTCGAATATCGGTCACATACTTTTTATTCCACAGCCCTCCCAACGCTTAAACTTTTTATTGACACACCCGGTAGTTTTTGGTTATACTAGAAAAGCTTGGGAAACTGCTCAGTTGATAATCGATAGGCAAATGCGAAGGAATTTCTGAAGCGTTTACAAGAATATGTGAAATGATTCAGCAGACATAAGTACTACAATAACTACAAGAAAGGCATACAAATGTTTGTAAAAGAATATAACATAAACCTTTATGATTATTCTTTGCAATGTTAATGGAGGATTTTTTCTTCGTGGTGAACATTCAAACTTGGATACAGATCAATGCCAAGACCAACAATCCACAAATGAGCCTGCCAGTTATCCTTGGTTTGCTTGATAGATTCTTTCCCCATTTAAAGCCACCGTCGCCACCACTGCTGCCGCCACCGCTGCCGCCACCACTGCCGCCACTGCTGCCACCATCACCGCCGCCACCACTGCTGCCGCCACCACCACCGCCACCACCACCGCCACCACTGCTGCCGCCACCACCACCGCCACCACTGCTGCCGCCATCACCACCGCCACCACCGCCGCCACCAACACCATCTTTGGTATATAACAAGGAAAAATCAACTTAATGAAGTTAACAACGAAACGAAGATGTCGTATCTAGAGTACAATCGCCCTGAATCGGCACCCTAGCGCGTTCTCCGAGATTAAGGCATGTTTGCAAACTTTTAGATATGGAACGGTCTCGGACTTGTAAGTGAAAATAAAGCACGAAAATGGTTTCTTGACGCCATATTCTTAATCTCTGACTGTTCTTGCTTGTTTCCTTGGCTTTGTTTACAAGCTACTAAGAAGTTTTCAATGTACCTGAACAGTGACGGTAAGCGTTGGCTCATTTCTCCATTTGTTCTTCCAAGCCGCGTTTTTGTATTGATTCGTTTTCATTGATAAAATACTGGCAAAGGTCAAATAACTTGTTTCAATATTTTGTTCTGCCCCCTTGAATGAAATATTTGAAAATTCCTTCAAGTTATCGATTTTCATTTTTATTCTGGTGGTTTCTATTTCAAAGCGAGTGGATTGGATAAAAATCGCCCTGAATCGGCATAGTGTGTGAAAATGGTCTCGTCTTGTGAAGCGGATGTCGGCCTATTTTCGGTGCGGAAATGCGGAAATTAAACATCATTTCTGCGGATTGCGGATATTTGTTGCATTTTTGCGGAATGCGGATATTTCTGCAAAATTAATATTAGTTGCTAGAAAAACGCAGATTTGATGCTCATTCTGTCAAAATATTGTGTTACATTTACTTAAAGACACTAAAACAAACGAAAACAACACATGTCATAAAGACTTGAAGATAACAGCCACAAGAGCGGCAGCAATAACGAAATTTTTCGCGCGAAATAATCACCCATGATGACTGCAAACTGCTTGAGTCTTATCGATCACATGCAAAATGGAAAGAAAATGGTTTATGTTGTGTTTTATATGAAGTAGGAAGACTTTGCTCATAACCCTAAAGAATAGCGGAAATAGCCAATTTCTGTCTGCGGATTTTCGGAAACAGGGCAGAAAAATTGGGAAATGCGGAACTGCATGCCCCCAGTGACCCCCCAGTGACCTCTCCCCCTTTCCGCTGGACGACATTATGAATAAAAGCAGGTTGTATATAGTATTATGATTCTAGGAACACATTGCTAACTTGGTGACCTTTCGTGGGGCTGGAAGAGGACCATTTTTGGAACAACGTAATGACGGTAGTATGTATGAGAGGTTAAAACTGGGGAGGAACGGAAAGCTTTAATTTTGCATCCGATCAAAGTGCAATGAATATTAGTTACATAGGGGATGTGACCCTAGAAAATAGTTGTTTTGACAGTATAGTACAATTTTCTTTCGGGATAGCTGATTGCGGTATAATGAGGGGTACCGGTTCAGGGCGATACAATTCAGTTAGGCCGATCTTACCGTCAATCCTTTCAGTTCTGGCCGTACTTCAAAAAGCAGGAAGATAAAGTTGATTAAGTGATGCAGTAAACACCATGAACTGAAGAATCTTCTAATGGCAAATTGTTGTTTTAAGTCCCTATCATGACGCTCATAAAAGGTGATTTATTTGAAAGGTGCCGATTCAGGGAGATGGTACTCTCGCAATATTCACTTTGCATAAGATTTTTCTAGTTTATTTATCGGGTGAAGCAAGGGCAGATTTTGTAATACAATAGCATCAGTCGCTTTGGTTCACACCTCAATTCAAAGCGATTAGCGAATACAGACAAAAGAAATTCTCTCAAGCAGAATTTCAGAACAAACGAAGCCGCAAAGTTGCCCTGAAACCAGTAAGGCAAACTCTCATTTGGTGCGGGCGAAGGGAGGTTTTAAAGAGAAGGTATGTGCTTGCAACGAAGAAGAAGGGCAAATCTAAAGTTCTGTCTCGCGGATTTTGTTTATTTGATTCAGAAACTGAGCAGAGGGCATTACAATTTTTGCATCTTTGTTGCTCAGATGTACGCAATCACTCCTCAGCTCCTGAATCAAATAAACAAAATCCGCGAGACAGAACTTTAGATTTACCCTTCTTATTTCGTTATAAGCACATACCTTCTCTTAAAAACCTCCCTTCGCCTGCACTAAGCGAGAGTTTGCCTTACTGGTTACAGGGCAACTTTGCGGCTTCGTTTGTTTTGAAATTCTGCTTGAGAGAGTTTATTTTGTCTGCATTCGCTAATCGCTTTGAATTGAGGTGTGAACCAAAGCGACTGATGCTATTGTATTACAAAATCAGCCCTTGTTATCGGGTGAGCAATGCCGGGTGAGTCAATAAAAAGTTTACCCTTGTGACGCGCTACGAAACAATAAGTAACGTAAAGTCCCACCTTTAAGAAATTGCATTATAAGAAACTCAGGCCTGATTTCACTTAATAAAATACCTCTTTACAAGAAACTATTCAGGCTGATTCATGTTGAGTTTCTTATACGATGGTATATAGCAATATTATAAGGCGTGTATTTGAAATTATGTCTCAAAAAGGTCTCAATTCTCTAGATATAAGAATGAAAGTTTCAAGCCCGAATTGTTATAAATTCAAGAAACCTTCAGTACTGGCTCAAACCATTAGATCCTCGCCCAACAGTGCATAAAAATGTTTTCTTAACAATTTCGACAACTGTTTGGAGCATAAAAGTTTCTCCTATACCATGTTTAATCGTATTCACGAACGGGCATTGCGGATAACTTACAAAGATATGAGATCAGATTTTGATACAACGTTACTCAGAGACAATGCTGTCCCAATCCACATTAGGAATTTACAGTTGTTAATGACTGAAATTTATAAAACAAAATGGGAACTTAATCCTAGTTTCATGAAGGAGATCTTTGTCGAAAAACACAGTCCTTATGGTTTAAGAAGCTGCCATAATCTACTGCTGCCACAAGCACGTACTACGTGTTATGGCTTAGAGACGATATCGTTTCTGGGGTGTAGATTATGGCAGGCTCTTCCCAATGACATGAAGCAATCAGATACCCTCTCCAGCTTTAAAAGGAAAATAAAAACCTGGAAAGGAGAGGAATGCAACTGTAGACTGTGTAGACCATTCGTGGCTCAGGTTGGGTTCTTGAGTGGATAAATGTTGCATCGAAAATTTTAAAACATTGTAAATTCTGTAAAAACATTGTAAAAATCTGTACATATGTATATTCATAGCTATTTATTCTGAATTATAGATATTTTTTTTTTCTTTGCTTTTTAAAAAAATTTTTGTTTGTAGTAGGCTTGAATTAGCTTTTCTATTGCTACTTATGTATATGCCTACTTTAAATAAATAGTTAATAATAATAATAATAATGTTCAGGCAGATTTCCATTCAGTGATTTTTGTCGCGCGCGTGACAGTTAGCGATCGACTTTTAGCGATCGCACAACTTTCTTTCAATTCCGATAAGTAGTCCAGAGAGGCATCTTCGAGCTCTCCAAATTCACATAATAACGTGATCAAAGATGACTCCTATTAATAGATATTTAAAGCCGTTGCTACTACTACGAAGGAGATGATGCAAATGAGAAGAATAATAGAAACCAGGGCAAATGGGCACGTCGTATGGTCTAACCTCCCCTGCTGGGTCTGTTTGTAGGCTTTAATTAGCTGTAATTTAGCTATTCTGTTTTCCTAGCCTACTTTAAATAGATAATTAATAATAATAATAATAATAATAATAATAATAATAATAATAATAATAATAATAATAATAATAATAATAATAATAATAATAATTGGCGATCGATCGCAAAAGTAGGATGAGCTTCTACTTTTTTGTGCGATCACGCGCTCTGATCGTGCTACCAAATGACGAAAAGTACGCATGCCCAGACTGCAAATCGATCGCAAATTGTCGTATGGCGGATTTCCATAAAGGCGGATTTCCATTCAGTGCATTTCGTCGCGCGCGCGACAATTTGCGATCGATTTGCAGTCTGGGCATGCGTACTTTGCGTTATTTGGTAGCACGATCAGAGCGCGCGATCGCACAAAAAAGTAGAAGCTCATCCTACTTTTGCGATCGATCGCCAACGTTCTAACAGACCCAGCAGGGAAGGTTAGGCCATACGACGTGCCCATTTGCCCTGGTTTCTATTATTCTTCTCATTTGCATCATCTTCGTAGGAGTAGCAACGGCTGTAAACATCTATTAATAGGAGCCATCTTTGATCACGTTATTATTTGAATTTGGAGAGCTAGAAGATGCCTCTGGACTACTTATCGGAATTGAAAGAAAGTTGTGCGATCGCTAAAAGTCGATCGCTAACTGTCACGCACGCGACAAAAATCCCTGAATACGCCCTTTCAACAAAACGGTGCATGCTGGGTAATCAGGATCGATATCTCGCAGGTGTTGTATTGTTTCTATTGTGTTCACCTATTCTCTCGCCCTTGGAAGTTGTTTCTCGGAAGGTCTTCGACGAGTTTACTCAACTAAACAAGGGAAGAAACTTGTTGTGCCGTATATATTCCTCATTTCTAGGTACTTGTTCCTGACTTTTTGGTGATGTGTCACTATGAAATATGATGAAGGGCTTCGTTGATTGCAGGCATAGTGGACCTTAGGCCTATACTCCCTGTATTTGCCAGTGGCAAACAGCATATCTTCGCGCCTACAGCGCTTCTTTCACACATTACTTTTTACATTGACAAGATCTTTTAAAGCTTTTTCTGTAGCCCATTATCTAAGACATTGATTCAAGTAAGAAAAAGCGTGAATGAAAATCAAAGGTTTGTAAAGTCAAATGGCAGTTGTTTGTTTACACGAGCAAATGAACAGTTTGTTTACATTCACGTCAGCCCGCACAAATTTATCACAACGCAAAGTTTGAAAGGAAGAGGCATTTTCTTTTCCTTTCGCTTGAATTAATGTCTTAGTTAGTTAGGTACAAGAGTCTTGTCTATGAAAGTAACAATGCCGCGACGATATGCTTTTTACCACTTGAAAGTACAGGGACTCTAGGCCTTTGGCTATCTGCGCCTGTTATCAACGATGCCCTGTAGCATATTTCAGAGTTAAACACCACCACAAAGTCAAGAAAAAGTAGCTAAAAGTGTGGAATGCATACAAGAGAAGTTCCTTACCTCGTTTAATTGAGTAAAATCGTCATAAACCGCTCGAGAAACACCTTCCAAGGGCGAGAGAATAGGCGAACACAATAGAAACAATACAACGCGTGCGAGAGATCGATCCTGATTACCCAGCATGCACCGTTTTGTTGAAAGGGCGTATGAAAATCCGCCTTTATACACACCCTGTTTTGAAGATGTGTACCTTGACATAAGAAACCAATTAGGTTGTCTTTGTGTAACGAGTTTCTCAAAGGCGGGACTTTACTGAATATGCATGGGCAGTTTGGAAACTATTGTTGTGCTGTCCGACCTAACCAGAACCATGAAACAATAATGATTCAGTGCTCACCAAGCCAGGCAATGTCCATATTCCGTTACAACATTGCATTTTGGTTACGCCCAAGCTCCAAGTTTCAAATTCTGAATCCAACTGTAACAGCATTCCGTCTCCCAAACTTACCCTAACGAAGTGCCCATGCAGCGAGTTCGTCGCTGCGAGGGCATTTCGTTGGGTAAGTTTTGGAGACGGAGTGTTGCTGCTGTTGGGATTCAGAATCTTGGGATTCAGAATCTGAAGCCAGGCCCTGACCAAATTACACTGTTGTAACGGAATACAAACATTATTTGGCTTGGTGAGTACTGAATCATCATCACATCATGGTTATGTTTAGTTCAGACAGCTCATAGATAGTGTCCGAACTGTCCATGGTATGTGGCTGATATTCAAAACTAAGAATACGTTCACACGATGCCGGCACATTTTGAATGCGGTGAAAAATGTGACAGTAACTGAATTTGAGCTAGAGTTCACAGGATGCCGGAACAATTTAGAAGCTGTGGGAGATTTGACAGTAAGAAACTCTTTGCAAGACTTTGATGCCATATGAAGGTACCTACACCCTAAGTGTCGATCAGTCTTGTTCCAAAAGCGTCGACCAATGTTCTATTCTCATCATTTTCAAGTGTTTACACGATGCTGTTTCCAAAATTTGCCGTTTAGTATTCAATTTTCAAAATCTACCGTTTTCAAAATGTGCCAGCAAAAGGTGTGCCGTTTTCGTGTGAACGGGAGACCAATCCGTCACATTTTTCACCGTTTTCAAACTGTGCCGGCATCTTGTGAACGCTGTCTAAAATTCTAATCTATCAGCCCAAGGCCAACTTAGATGCGAAAATTCTGTTTGATGAAACGACTTATCTTTAAGACTCAGAAATTAGGAAAATACTAGTAAGAGCTGGTAAGACTAACTACTTCAGTCCCACTTTTCGCTTTGTTTATTGAAGTAGATGATAGCATTCCGCTTCAAGTGAGACTGATAATCAAACTATCTAAAAATCCGGCCAAAATCGCCGTGAAACTGGCGTGATCAATGCGATTGCAAAGGGAAGTCTTTCGGAACGAAACAATAAAGGGGGTATGGGAAGTAATCCGGAACGAGAATTCCACATTCCATTCTCATCATTGTAAAAAGATGGAGGCAAAGAGACAGACTTTAGAACGCAACATTTGCGAGGTTTAAGCATTCTCACTGAAGAGGCCGCCACATGGCGGTGAACATATTGAAGAAAAGCATGAAGCGTGTAAGTGTGTTTCAAATAATGGTTTTCAATGAGGTATGAAATTACCAAAACATAGTTTAGGACACAACACATGGGATCAATTAAGATGAATCAAAAAAGAAAAGGACACGAGACCAATGTCACTTGTCGGATCCGAGGATGCTTGCAATGCGTGAATAAGTTTGAGAGCAGGAACACCGCAATGCGACGAAGAACAACAGGAAATATGCGCGAAATTAAAAAATATATTCTAGATACCAATATTTCGTCCTGCCACGCAGGACTTCTTCAGGGCTGTTATGTTGTGGTTACATTGACGATATGAATATGTACAACGATTTGAAAAAGAGAGGCTACTTGTCATGCTAGATGTGATGGCTACGCAGAGGCTATATCGGTTAACTTTACAAGGGTTACGTGACATGATGATGATGATGATTATGACGTTGATAATATGATATCGTTAATACAGACAAAAGAGAACGAGACATGAATTGGTATTATGAGATGATAACGATGATGATGATGATGATGATGATGATGATGATGATGATGATGATGATGATGATGATGATGATGATGATGATGATGATGATGATGATGATGATGATGATGATGATGATGATGATGATGATGATGATGATGATGATGATGATGATGATGATGATGATGATGATGATGATGATGATGATGATGATGATGATGATGATGATGATGATGATGATGATGATGATGATGATGATGATGATGACGATGATGATGATGATGATGATGATGATGATGATGATGATGATGATGATGATGATGATGACGATAGTGGTGGTGGTGGTGGTGGTGGTAGGTGGTGGTAATGGTGATGATGGTGATTATGATGATTATGATGATGGTGATGATGGTGATGATAATGGTGATTATGAGTAAGGATAAGTAAGGTAAGAGAGTGTGCTAGTAGGTGCAATTAAAGTGGCATTAAGGCCGGTTTCCACTTGTGCGAATGTGGTTGCGCTACCCGTGCGATCGCTCGAAGGCAGTCGCGCGAACCAGTCGCGCTACTGCGCGACCAAGGCCCTGAGCATGCATATTAAGTAATCATTGCAAAATCAAAGCAATTTGATTGGCTCTGCTCTTGCTGGTGGCAAAAACGTTGAAGTCAATCCAACTTCCAAAATCAGTCGCGCGATCGCCGATAACTGGGGAATCTTCATGATTGAAACAGAAAAACATAAGGGGTATTGAGCTTGAGTGGTTCAGATCCTATCTTAGTGGGAGAAAACAGTGCTGTAAGGTGAATGGGCACATATCGAACATTGAAAGTATTCGATATGGAGTTCCCCAAGGGTCTTGCTTGGGACCACTTCTCTTTTTGATATATATTAATGACCTTCCACTTGCACTTGATAATGCCAAGGTTACTATGTATGCAGATGATACCAGCATCTCTTATTCCTCTAAATCAGTTGATGAAATCAATTCAGCAATCAATGATGATTTGTCCAATCTCAAATTATGGTTAGAAGGCAATAAGTTGTCTCTAAATGTTACGAAAACTCAAGCTATGCTTATCGGTAGCAGGGCAAAACTCCAGAACATTTCTAACAGTGATGTCATTAGCCCTAAGTTTGTTATTGATGACGAAGTTGTCCCGATGATAAATGAAGCTAAGTACCTTGGAATACAAATTGACAAAACATTGGGTTGGAAGGAACATATCAACATTATTGCTGCGAAGATTTCGCGAGGGATAGGGATGCTGAGATATGCAAAGAGGTACGTCCCACTCAGTACAGTAAAAACCATGTACAGAAGTATAGTCGAACCCTATCTACGATACTGTTGCACGGTATGGGGATGTTGCACTGAGGCAGACTTAAAAAGATTGCAAATTCTCCAAAATCGCGCTGCCCGTATTGTGACAAATAGTGCTTATGATGCACACTCCTTGCCCCTTATTAAAGGTCTGGGCTGGCTAACAGTTAAAGAGCTGATCAGGTTTGAAACGGCAACTACTGTTTTCAAATCTGTTAACCAACTTTGCCCAGACTATATGGCCCAAATGTTTCAAAGACAGCGTGAACAGGCAATGAGGACGCTAAGAAACACCGAAACTGACTTGAGACTTCCTTTGTTTAGAACAAACAATGGACAAAAGTCATTTGCATATCGAGGGGCTACCGTTTGGAATAGTCTAGATCACCAAATCAAACTGTCTCCCTCGCTATCAAACTTCAAATTTAAACTAAAGGAAGGATTATAACGCAAACTTTACGTACTTCCTTCCATCAAGAACATATATTAATTTTTCCTCTCTGTTGCAATTTAATTTCCTTTTTTCGTTTGGATAGGAATAATTAAAATTAGGTTTTTTTTAGGGAATTTATCTGACAATGCATTAAGTGGTATTAGGAATTTATTGAGTAATTAATTTTTTCTTTTTGTTTTTCTTTTCTGTTTTAACAGGGCACATTGTAAAGCAGTTTTTTCCCGTATGAACTGAATGTTTTTTACCCTGTATAAATAATTTAAAATGAAATGAAAATGAAAAAATGAAATGAAATGAAAAAGATGCGAAATCCGCGATACTCTCCAGTATTGAAATTGACGGCAAAACGTTGACAAAAGAGCATGATGTACTTGAAGCTTTAAACTGCCACTTTGTATCTGTTGGACCAAAGCTTGCAAGAAGCATAGAAACGAGACCTAGCGATAATTGCTTGCAGCATATTACACCAGTAAACGAAGAAATGCAGTTCAAACCAGTTGACAAAAAGTATGTAATGAATGCTATCAATCAGCCAAAGAACGTAAAAGCGTATGGTCCTGACAAAATTACCATAACTTTGGTAAAGGACGCGAGCAAATTTATCGCTCACCCTCTTATGCTGATTTATAACTCATCACTTGCGAATGGTGTTTTCCCTGATATTTGGAAATTAGCGAGAGTCACCCCGATTTACAAGTCAGGCCCAAAAACTGATGTAAACAACTATAGGCCCATTTCTGTAATCTCAGTGTTTTCAAGGATGCTAGAAAGGCTAACGCACGATCAGCTGTCTGAGTTTCTGAAAATCAATAAGAGTATTACATGCCACCAAGCAGCTTTTCATAAGTTATACTCCACGATAACATCACTCATAAGCAGCACAGACTTCTGGTACGAAAACATAGATCGCAGTAATGTCAATCCAACTATATTTCTCGACCTCAAGAAAGTTTTCGATACGGTCGATCACGATATATTACTAAAAAAAATAAGTGCATATGGAATAAGAGGCAAAGCTGGGGGCTGGTTTGAATCCTACCTAAATAATAGAAAACAGTTCTGCTCTCTAAACGGTCAGCATTCAAAAGCCAGAGACGTAACCTGTGGTATTCCCCAAGGTTCTTGCTTAGGCCCTCTTCTTTTCATCATTTACTTGAATGACTTAGAAAAGTGTCTTAAATTCTCCCGGGCTAGCATCTATGCTGACGATACCAGTATAACGATTGCATCGGATGATGTAGCGAAACTAATCGAGGACGCACATCAAGAGCTTTCCAACCTCTCTGAATGGATGAGGGTGAATAAACTTAGCCCGAATCCGAAAAAAACTGAATTCATGATCATAGGGCATCCGCTTAAAACAAAAAATCTAGACCTGCCAGAAATGCTGAAACTAAATAACTCTGACATAAAGAATCAACAAGACGAAATCCGTGGGAGTCATAGTTGATGAAAAGCTAGATTGGGATGAACAGTTTAAGCGCAACAAAGGTAAAATGAGTGGGGACTTGCAGCTCTAAAAAAATTGAAAAATGTCGTTCCGCAATCCCAACTTTGTAATGTATGCTATGCATTAATTGAGAGTCACCTGCGTTATGCTGATGTTATCTGGGATAATATGTCTAAAACAAAGCTAGCTGCTCTCCAACGCCTTCAAGACCGGGCCTATTCAACTGGTCGACCTCCTGGTTGAACGTAGAAAATCTTTTCCGTTACGACAGGAATGTCATGACCTACAAGATTATGAATAGACTATGCCCTGAAAGCCTATGGGATAGATTCCAACCGAGATCTTTTCACTCAACCTACAATACGAGGCACTGTGAAGATCTCCAGATCCCTAGATATAGGACTGAATTTGCCAAAAAAGGCTTCCATTATGCCGCTCTAACATTATGGAATGACACACCTGCTGAAATTCGTGATCTACCGACATTAGATCGTTTTAAAAAACAACTGAAAGCGCATCTAAAGAGCTAAACTCTCAAACACAACTCCCTGGAAGAACAGCAATGATTAGGTTTATAGGGCTTTAGGTTTTTATTCTTAGATATTTATCATTGTCATTAGATGTTGTATACTTTGATTTGCTGAAGGGTTTCTTTTGTGTATAAATAATGTTAAATGAAAAAAATTGAAACAAACTACGCATGCCCAGACGACTGGTCGCGCGATCGTGCGAACAAATTCGCACAAGTGGAAACCCGCCTTCACACTCTCTCTGGTGTCATATACCTGGAGTAGTGGCAGCAGCTTTAAGCCTTGTACGGATTGTCCGGGTTTACAGAAGTGGTCTGCAACCCCGGATGTGTCAGTGCGTTTATTCATAATGTCTCTTCGGTGTTCGTTGAATCTGTATCTTATGCGTCGTCCCGTTTGTCCTATGTATTGGCAGTCAGTCTTTTTGTCATGTGGACACTGTTTGCCTTGCAGTAGGTGTATGATGTCAGTAGAGTTGCAGTCAAGGCTTTGTCGTATGCCAAAGGTTTTGTTTGTGTTTAAAAATGTGACTGTGCGTGTTCCGTCTTGTATGTGTTGGCATGTGTGGCAGTTACGTCGTGATGGACATTTGGATATGTGATATGTGACATATGGACATTTGGACATGTGATGGATGGGTTTGCTAATGTTACGTCATAATCATCATCATCATGATATTATGTAACCCTTGTAAAGTTAACCGATATAGCCTCTGCGTAGCCATCATATCTAGCCAATCACAAGTAGCCTCTCTTTTTCAAATTGTTGTACATACTCATATCGTCAATGTAACTACAACGTAACAATCCTGAAGAAGTCCTGCAGGCAGGACGAAATATTGGTATATAAAATATATTTTTTAATTTCACACATATATGCTGTTGTTCTTCGTCGCATTGCGGTGTAGACTTATGCCTTTTCGTCCCTTGTTTCCCTGCGTTCTTTGATTTACTGATATCACTTGGTCAATAGGGACTCATAATATTACGCTTATATAATGGGCCCACTTTGTCAAAATGGCCTAAACAGGTGGGAGTTCTCGTACACTCAACAAAATCGCTTAAAAAACTGGTTTAAAGAGCTCGAACATTGAAAAGTAAACTTTTAGTACAAAGAATGATGTTGTCTTGACGTACAAAACGCAAAATGCCTACCTTTCAGACAGTAATCTTCCTCTGTAGAAGCAAAATAGATCCAACGAAGCTGCGAGAACTCCAGGCTTCTTCAACCGTTCTTTAAGAGCAACAACAACAACATTCTGAATAGCGGCCCCTGATTGGTTAAAAACTGAATTCTAGCGATTTGATTGGTGAATGCGGAACCACCCTGCGCGGGCCTAAAGTGGGCCCACTATTTCAGAGTAATGTTATTAGTCCCTCTTGACCAAGGAACGCAGGGAAACAAGGGACGAAAAGGCATCAGTCTAATTGCGGTGTTCCTGCTCTCAAATAAATTAAGATCGCTGGCAACAAGCGCTAGCGACAGAAAACATGCTTTATTGTTGCGATTATCAAAAAGAACTCGGCTTTGAGCATTTATTTCCAGGAACGTAAGTTATGTTCCTGGAAATGAATGTTAGCGAAATGCTAGCCCACCACAGCTTTACTCAAGGCTATGTTATACCTTCCAGCTGTTAATGAAACTACTCACCGACAATAAGTGCGAAAGGTTGCTTTGTTTCTCCTGCACTGTTCCTGGCAATACAAGTGTATACGCCTCTTTGCTTAGCTGATACAGAGTTAATCACAACAGTTCCATTTGAGTGCTGGATCAAGGCATTTGCTGGACTCATCCATGTTACTGCTTTTGTGGATGGGTTTGCTAATGTTACGTTGCAGCTAAATGTTACATTACTCCCTGATGTTACATTTAGATCAGTAGACACAACCAGGATTGGCTTTACTAAAAGAAAGCAATAGCAATACCGTGTGAGTCAATAAAAACGCCCGGCGTTTGAAAAAATCCTGATCCCTGAATATCAAATCAATGATGTTAAAAACTGTCTTGTTTTATCCCCGATATGTCAGATTAGGTTCAGTAACTTACCCAGCTTGAATCGCTCATTTCTTCCGGTCGAAACAGGAGATATTCTGCAGAAAGCCCCTTTCGAAAACCTGCGAAACGAGTGAAAACAGCAAGCAAAATTTCCCTTTGTTCTCCTTCCCAGCAATAATGACTCTTGAATGAGCTCATGTATTTTGTCCTCATGAGAGAATGGAATCCCCCTGAATAAGTTATTCACACAAGGGAGCAGACTTTTCAACCCACCAAAACAAAACCACGTGCTAAAACATGCTGAAAGTCATCGCTGTGAGGTAAACACATTAGGGATTTTTGCTTGTAATTTTAGCACGTTTTTCAAGGTTTCTCAAAGGGATTCATTTTAGAAAATTGCCCAAAGAATCTGAACAGAGTGATCGATTTTAGCAAGAAAAAGTTCCAAACATAATTACACATGTTAGCTATTTAATCAGATATTGCAAAATATCGTTGCTTATATAGTCAGGAAGCAGTAGCCTTTCAAACGCCGGGCTTTTTTACTCACCCGGTAGATTCTTTGGAACAGACTTTTGTTTTTGGTTCTTTAAATCGTTAGAATTGTTACATAAATCTTTCAACTTTCCAATCAGTTAATAGACCTTTTCGCCAATCTACAAAAGGGCCTGGATCGAGAGGGCCTGGATCGAGCGTTATTTTCATACATTTTTATACGCTAGGTTCAATTTAGTGGCGTTAGAGTTTCTTTCACTATTGTGCACATTCAACAATTCTAAGAAATGTAGCAAGATACCGTGCGTTCGATTCTAATTCTTTTCAGAATGGCTCAAAGGTCTATACCTCGTTCATACTAGACAACATCTTATGCTCAGAAATCCAGGGCAGTTACACTTTTTTAAAGAAAAATGACGAGACAGTTGGTTTTCTTTTGGAATGATTTTAAACCGGATGAGCAGTTGTTTTTGCTATAATTTTTTTTCTCCACCGGCAATGCAATTTGATGAAATTTGCACAGCCTCTAACTGTGTCCATGGTTGTAAGTGATAATAGCACAGCAAGCGATACCATGATAGTTTCATTTATACAGATAGTTTCCTTAATATTCATAGTTTCATCTATAAATATACATATAGTTTCCTTTAGCATAAGTAAACGAATTTTTATATTTACAATAAATGAATAAAATTGGCACATAAAATGTCATTCTGTTTCCGGGTGAGTGATAAAAATTTTACGCGTTTGGTGGGCTATGGAGAAAAAAGTATTTGAGCAATATTCAAAACTAAAATATCAGTCTATCAGTCAAAGAATAACTTGGATGAGAAATTTAGCTTGGTAAAATCACACACCTAAAAGACCTAACGATTAGAAAATTTTCTGTAAGGGGTTTGTGTGGGAATCAAGAATTCCACGTGCCATTCTAGTCCATGATTTATGAGGCATTGAAGTTTACATTGTCAGTTTCAGAAATAGGCATTTGCTTTTAATAGCAAGTAAATCACGGACCAGGATGGAAATGGAATCCTGGTTCCCAAATTTGCTGTTTACTTGCAGTTTCCTAATTTCTCAACCCAAATGATAAGTGACTTAAAGTCACTTTACCAAACAAACTTTTCCACCTAAGTTGGCCTTTGACTGATATTTTAACATTTCAGTTTGAATATCGGCCTCATGCTCTTTACTTCAAATCTACCAAGGGCACAATTTTTGTTTACTCACCCGGTATATAAAACTATGGCAATAGTAACTTAGTAACAATACCTTGGATCTCAATTTCAATATCCTTCGTAGTTGTGCCAACATGATTAAAGGATTCACATCTGAAGGTTGCCTTGAATCCTGGATAATCAGCATAGTTGATACTTGAAAACGTGTGTTTGCCACCATTAGACATTAATCTTTTGCTTGAACCAGTCATCTTGTAAATGCGAAAATTTGGCGTTGGTATGCCATTAGCAGAGCAGGATAGGGTAACTCTGTCCCCATTTTTTGGCTTCAATGTCCTAGTTGTAAGCTGGACATTCTCAGGCTTATCTATAAGAAAAAAGTAAAAATAAAATACCTTAGCACCCCGACCACTAATCGCTGTATACTTGAGTGTCAAGCAAAAGAAGCACATATTATCAAAGTGGAATCTGGCCTTTCCTCACTTTGCACGTTGTTCATAGCTCCACAACATAAGGACTCTCAAATTATGCTCATCGCATTGAGTTGAATGGTTGTTGTTGTTATCACTCCACTGAGGGCCTTATTCTCATACTCATAGAGTTTTAAAAATCGCGAAAAATTTGAATCGGCGACGAGATTCTGTCGCCCCGTCATTTCGTGGTCAGGATGTGGCTAAGAGCAAAGCAGTCTTCGCTTTTGTGGAAAGAATGATCCTTACGGAAGTACTAATACCTGGTTTTATGATACAGCAGTTCTAGAAGTCTGACTTTTAAAGCATTTTAGACACGGTGGTCGTGAGAAATGAGAAGCAGATGATTTAGGCCCAATGGCTAAATTCTCAAAAATAATCCGAATCGAACAATAGCTTGAAACAGTTCGAATGTACACAATAGTGACAGAAGCTCCAACGCCACAATAAATCGAACCTTTTTGTAGAGCAGCTAATAGGTATGAGTCGTATAGACTACATTACATAAGTCCCTCTAACTTACGCTCGTTGTTGTTGTTGTTATCGCTTCAGTTGAGGGACTAATGTCCTTCCGCTTCAATACAGGGACTAGATTAGGCCAAGTCCGCCGCTTTCACGGCACGACCAATCAAATCGCTACTTTCCTAATATGGTCAACCCACGTGCCTATTTGTTATTTGTAGCGTTTGATTGGTTATTAGTGCAAAGCTCGACTCCTCGAAGCGAAGCGACGCTCAAAGTGACCTTCGAAGGGACATTAGAATTTTCTTTTGACTTTCGTAGGATGGAAGATGTTCTAAGTTTCTTCTTATTTTTCGTAAGATTTTAGTCCCTGTTTAGAATCCGTTTGGTCGTGAGTCCTTTGTATGAGTGGAATTAAAACATCAGATTATAAACGTTGAACGAATACAAGGAATCACGTCAGCAGTCTATCAGTCGTAGTTCAGGCAGCAATATCAATTCAGGCAAAAGCGATACTGCAACGTATAATCGAATCTTAGCCTGTGTTCCAGACTACTTGAAACGATAGATAAGAGGTATGTGTAACTCAAATCCGTGTTCAGACGATGAACTGAATTGCAAAATAATCAAAAGCAAAGAAACAGAGACAGAGACGAATTCAGGTTGACATTATTCGACAAGATTTGAGGGCTGATCGTTGTTACTCATTACAGTAATAAAACGTCAGTAGAATTAGCAAGCATTCAAATCCCCTATTCTTTGCATCATAATTCATCGTCTAGCTGCGTCGTCTAGCTGCATCGTAATTCATCGTCTAGCTATTCTTTGCAGCGTAATTAATTCTTTGCACTCGGCTCATTCATCAGTCTAGCTTCCGAGCTCTGCACTCGGTTGTGACATGTTTGCTTAAATCCACTGATGACTGGTATGTTAATATTGACAATAGTAAAGTCAACGCTGTCATCTTTATCGATCTAAAAAAGGCGTTTGACACAGTGGATCATGACATACTCCTTGCCAAAATGCATCACTATGGCATTAGTGGCCTCGAGCACAATTGGTTTCGCTCTTATTTAAATAATCGCAAGCAGTTCTGCAATGTCAATGGTGTCTACTCTGAAATTCAGGATATAGAAATTGGAGTCCCACAAGGCTCGTGTCTTGGACCTCTCCTTTTCTTATTATATGTCAACGATTTACCCTTTGCTTTGAAAAAAGCTCACGCTACTATGTATGCGGACGATACAACCATCTGTTACTCCTCTGATAATCTTGAGGATTTTAATGCCGTTATCAATGCAGAAGTTACTTGTCTTAACGATTGGCTTCGTGGTAATAAACTTTCATTGAGCATCATTAAAACTCAGGCTATGGTAATTGGCTCAAAACGCAAAATAAGTCACATCAAAAATTTATCATCTGTTAATCCAGCTTTTAATGTAGCGAACGATAACATTGGTCTTGTGAACGAAACAAAATATCTTTGCATAATGATTGATGATAATTTAAAATGGGATAGCCAAATCAAGAACATTCAGGGAAAAGTTTCGCGGGCTCTTGGTCTGTTGAAATACGCTAAGCGGTATGTTCCCCTTGGCACGCTTAACAGCATGTATAAAGGTATAGTAGAGCCTCATTTCAATAACTGTTGCTCGGTATGGGGCTCTTGTGGAACCACTAGGTTGACTAATTGCAAAGATTGCAAGCCAGAATAGTAACGGATAGTGATTTTGATACATCGGCTGCACCTTTGATTCAAGACTTAGGATGGCCGATTATCGAACAACTTATCCACAGAGAAACATCAACAATGACCTACAAATTTCTGAATCAGCTAACCCCTGCTTACCTTAGTGGTTGTTTTTCTAAACTGTCAGATTCCCATACACAAGTTCTACGGAACTCTGGGACTGACGTACATATACCTCGAATGAGAACTTCTAACGGACAGAAATGTTTCGCTTATCGTGAAGCCAAAGTTTGGAATGATCTTGATTCAGAAACGAAGTTGGCATCCAATATTCAGTGTTTCAAATCGAGGCTAAGAAATTACATGGGCCTCTAATGCTGGGTAATTCCACTTTCTTTTTCTCCCTTTATTTCGCTCCTTAGTTGGCATGGGCTTGATAGATGAAATAGATTTAAAGTGAAAATAAGTTTTTAGTTGTTTATCAGTAGGTTTGAACACTTTATTTTGTGACGTTTTTTTTATATTTCTTTCTTTTTTTTCACAGGGCCAATTGTAAAGCAGATGCATATTCTGAATTGTTACCCTGTATAAATAAGTTTAAAATGAAATGAAAATGAAATGAAATTTAAATTTCCTGCAGCTATTCGCATAAGATGGGCTTTTCTTTCCATAACAAAACAAATCGTGATTATGCGAATTATTCGTCACATATTCTAATCTTCTTCGGATTCTGAAGAAAATTTCTGAACACAAATTTGTACTCAGTTACACAGACCAGTTACCTTTCTTTTCAAGTGGTCTGGAACACAGGCCGTCTACTCTACGCTGCCTCTGCCTTGTTCATGCAAAATAATACCTACAATTTAGAAAAAATGACACCCGTGCAGATTTATCAGTATCCTTCCAGAAAGTAGTATGGCAAGAATATTCCCCAGCATCAATTCTTGTAACCGAAAACAACTGTAGCTTAGCTCCTTGTTTTCCAATGCTAACTCCATTCTTCTTCCATGTGACATTCGATGTTCGGCAACCTATCGCTGAGCATGAAAAAGTAACATTTTCACCCTCAGAAGCTGTGATTGACGACGCATTCAAAGTTACAGAAGCTGAAATAAAGAATGGGCTTTATTCAGAAACTGCATTTTTTTTGAAGAAATACAAAGTTGACTCAAAAATCCTTCACTTGTTGGGGAGATGAAGTACTGACCCTTTTGTTTTGACACATTGTGTTTAACCTTAGTTGATAGTGAATCAACGCTAGGGCTTACACTGTCATGCGCATCGGAGCTATTGTTTAATGCTCTTGTTTCTAAACCGTCAAGCTAATTTACATATTACGTCATTGAAGTAAATCGTTCGTGCGCATGCGATCTGGAGCCCTTTTGTAGGGGATTCATTGAGGCTCATAACGACATAACTTAGCCTGTTCGTATCCCCAACAATCACCGACTAGATCACACACTCAATGCCTACTTAAACTCTTGGAACACACTTGCTTGTCTTGCGATCCCAATGTTGTTCAGTGGTGATAAAATCGGGATTTGACAGGCGTTGCAGCTTCCTGATAGCAAATGCTTTGAGCACAAACAAGGCATCAGCATGTAGGTGAAGGGCTTAGCCATCTTTGTAGTAATTTCTTGGTCAGTTCAAGTTATGGCTACCCTCCGAAAAGCACGTTTAGTAGATATGGTGGTTCATTCATTTCTTGGACCTCCCATCCCCTTCTTATGAAGATGTGAACAAGCCAAATTCCAAAATTGTATGGGAGCATGAGATTTAAATACGGGACAGAGGTCAACAATTTCGCAAACAACTGATTCCCCCAGTCGACTTCAAATCCATCTCCACGTCAAGTATTCACATCCCAAGGGGACTTCTATTGGTATGTGACAGGGGGCAGACACAGTCTATTTTTGAAAAACCCAAAAATATACTAAATTTAGGACATTTTGAGACCCCAAAAATATACTCATAGCTTTATGTTACAAGAAAACTAAATGTTTTATAGCTTTTCCTGCATCTGCCCTGTAATATTTCGGTGAAAAACTCAGTTTAGCACTCACCTTGTCAAATTTTCTCTTTAGCAACCCCAAAAATATGCCAATTATGACCCAAATAGTGTACCCAAAGGCATGAGACAACGTTTTACAGACCAAAAAATGTCTGACCCCCCGGCACTTACTAATAGGGAGTCCCACTGGGATTCACATAAAGGGGTCATGAGTAGCTATTTCACTCAAGATGAGAAAATATGGATTGTAAATGTTCTTTGAATCTGCGAATCTGGTCTTCAGATGGTAATCATAGCTTGACTATATGTAAGATAGCGATTCTTTTCTACGAAGCATTTTTCAATTACTTTTGATTTCAGAAAGCTTCTTATTAGTTAGTTAGTGAATAGTTGTTTTGGGGCCACCCGATATGCATACAAGGTGTCTCGGAGCAGATGCGCAAACTTTTATCATATGCGTAGGAGGCAGTAGGCTTGGGGGCAGCAGCCCCTTGCGATGGAAAAATTTGCGAAAGTCGGCCATAATCAGGGAAAAAGTTGGCCTTACGTAGAGCAAAATTTTTGTAAACAACGAACTGTTTATCGGGCAGCTCCCTCTTGATTCTATCTCCCTCTTCACCCATGACTTTGATCAATTATAAAGGATCAGAAATCAACATTATTCCTTCCTTGAAGTGCATCAATCGAATCGAGAATTCTAAAACCATTATCCTTTATCAAATCTGTCAATCTGATTGGATGACAGAAGACCGCATGCAAGGCCCAAGATTGGGTCAAGTTTTTCCTGTATTATACTGATTATAAGCCTCTGTTCACTGCAGTGATATCATCAAATCCAAGAGCACAGGGTCATTAAGTCTGACATTCGTGGTACTTTCTCTCCTTCCATCAATTGCAGCCGAGGGGTGCACCACTCCTAGAAAAGGCGTACGAGATTTTTTCGGATCTAAAAATCCTTCGAATTTGGGACCGGATTTGCGGATTTTTCCAAATTTTTTGCGGATTTTTCGGAGCTTTTCATCCTTCTACCATAACTTTTCCCTCCATCAAAATCTATTGGGATGACAGTATGCTTGATGATAAACTCTCAGTTGATCAAAAAGTAGGGAACTCAAGTACTGGGAAATGCATGTAAGCAAACTGCACAACTACCAACAACAACAACAATTTGGTTCCTCCAAGCTGGGGCAACAACTACAACAACACCAGAAACGACAACAACAATAACAACAAAATGTCCCATCCTCCCATCCACACTCATCAGTGGTATTCACGAGTAACTTTCTTCATTCACTCTTCTTCAAAAACTTGGTTTTTTACCAGATTCGTTACTCATCTGCCTTGCGATTGACGGCCTTTCTTGGATTTATTTACGATTCATTAGACTTTTTGAGGTTGCTCGGATTTTTGGATTCCCTGATATATGTTTGGATTTGTGGATTTTCGGAAAGGTTCTTGCGGATCTTTTTCGGATTTTTGGCAAGGTGTACGAGGATTCTTGGAGTGATACACCCCTCGATTGCAGCTAGAGTTAAAATTAACTATATCTACTTACAATCAAATTCTCTCCATACTGTTTTCATATCACCACTTGGGTAGGGGCTACATTTGTATGTGCCGGTATAACTGCGACAGTTCGAAAGAGACACATCAAGGGACAATTTCCCATCAACAGGATTGCTAATCAAGACATCGTTAATGTAGAGTCGATAATATCTGACTTTCAGCACACCAAGCACATTGCAGTTTATCTGAATTTTACTATTCATTGTTAAATTTGTAGGAATTACCGATAATGTTGTGGCATGATCTACGAAAAATTAGAGCAGGTTAAAATTTGTATGCAGAATTGCATTCTAAGCCTTCCCTCGCAGAATGATTAAGAGTAGTCACAGGTAACGGGGAAAAAGTGATAAAAACAACAAGTACCTCTCTGTTTACTTTAGTGTTTGCCAAATTTGCCAACTTTGTCTAGATAAGGCCAACGACAACCATTTTTATCATACAAACAGTTCTGAACCGGAACTGTTTGTATGATAAACATCGTCGTCGAGCATACAGCTCAAATCCTTACTGGTTGCTGAAAGCACGCAGAAATCATCCAATTTCACGGTAGTCAGCCAATCAAATAGCCCCTTTCTAACCACGTGATACCAAATTTGCCGTTCGAAGTGAATTCTTGATTACCCTCACGAAAGTTGAAATGGCTACTAAGTTACAATAATTACATGGAATTTTCTTTGATAAATCAGTAGAAGGGATGCCCCTCTACAGTTTGTAGCGTGCTTGGAAAAATATCTCATTTGGAGCCGAAATTACAGTCATTTTCCGGTCGAAGAATATTGGCATTCGTTCAAACATCGATAAATGTCGCTGCAAATGAGATACAAGGATAAAAATCTCAGCGATTATGGATATTGCCCTAAGCAATAACCCAAGCACCGTCCCTTCAATTACATCTCAAAATCGCAGGTGATTTTTAAAGATTTCTGCCGGAATTGTGATCTGGGCCTAAACTTCTTACCGATTAAAACTCATTCGTTGACTCCAAAACGGCTTAGTTTGTATTCTTGAGCTGAACGATTCACTTACCAACGACTCAATGATCTATTTGGCTTCATTTTCCATTTAGATGTCTCCAAATTTCGTTTAAAACATCCAGTCTTGAGCAACTTCTTGCAAATTTGTCTCGTTCCATATTTTCTCTGCAAGCGCCAGCAATCTCCTCCAAAAACGTCTCATCGATAGGCTTTGTGCTACAGATAATGCGATTCGATACAGTTCATACACTCGTAAATAGATATGGCATTGCCTGATTTTGCTCAATTCATTGAATTGGAAACAAAAAAGATAAAACATTTTTTGGCTGTTTGGTTCAGCAATGAATTGATCTTACACAAAACAACAAAGCAACAAAAAGTTTGTGCAAGAAATGTGTCAGATGTATTCATGAGTCAATAAAGTTAAACAAAAGGTTAACAGCGGTAAACTTTCAACACAACAAAACATTTAGTTTTGTTTTGTTGCTTTGTAAGATGTATTCATTGGTGAACCAAACAGCCAAAAATGTTTCATCCTTTTTGTTTCCATTTGAATGAATTGAGCAAAACCAGGCAATGCCATATCCATTTACGAGTGTATGAACTGTATCGAATCGCATTATCTGTAGCACAAAGCCTATCGATGAGACGTTTTTGAGGAGATTGCTGGCGCTTGCAGAGAAAATATGGAACGAGACAAATTTGCAAGAAGTTGCTCAAGACTGGATGTTTTAAACGAAATTTGGAGACATCTAAATGGAAAATGAAGCCAAATAGATCATCGAGTCGTTGGTAAGTGAATCGTTCAGCTCAAGAATACAAAGTAAGTCCTTTTGGAGTCAACGAATGAGTTTTAATCGGTAGGGTAAACTGGGGTCATTTGGGACAATTTTGTCATTTTTGAGGCATGACTGCTTCGTTGCATATTTAATTTAGATTAAATCCGCTTTTTATATACATTTGAGTGGTAAATAATTGACATTGAGTAAAATATTCTCTTAATTCATTACTGATACATTACTGTGTAAATGATGCTGTCCCAAATTACCCCTTATTATTATTATTATTATTATTATTATTATTATTATTATTATTATTATTATTATTATTATTATTATTATTATTATTATTATTATTATTATTATTATTATTATTATTATTATTATCATTATTATTATTATCATTATTATTATTATAAATAATAATAAATCCCTTGTAACCAGCTAATTCATATGTGGAATAAAGATCACGATAAAAGATGCTCGATGTGTAATGAAAGGACTGAATCGATTGCACACTTAATGAATTCCTGCAGAAACTACAAAGATTTATATTCACGAAGGCACGATCGGGTCGTAGAATTCCTTGGCCAAAAGATCCAAAAAAAGAATTCAACATCAACGTTATTTGTTAACAAAATGGTAGAAACAGCTTTCCCACATATCAAAAACGCATTGCAACAGCTAAACCAAAGGAAGCCTGATATATTAGAGATAAAAGTGAACAAGAGAGAATGTGAAATTGTTGAAGTCACTGTCTGCTTTGATTTGTATATGGATACATCTTACCAAGAAAAAGGAAATAAGTATCAACCATTGATAAATTTACTGAATCAACATGGAATTGCAACAAATATCAGTGTTATGTGCTTTGGATCGCTTGGGACCGTACATAAGAATGTGAGAGGAAACTTGAAAAGGCTAGGACTGTCAGGGGAAGAGGCAAAAGAGGCAATGAAGTGGTGCAGTGTATCAAACATGATTTGTGGTAGCATCATATGGCGAAATAGGTGCAAAAAGGTGCATGGACAGTAGGACTGCTGATTTCTGGTGATGTGCAAGGAACATATTTGGCTATAAGACATTTATTACAGTTTGTTCTTAATTTGTCAAATCATATCCGATATTATTATTATTATTATTATTATTATTATTATTATTATTATTATTATTATTATTATTATTATTATTATTATTATTATTATTATTATTATTATTATTATTATTATTATTATTATTATTATTATTATTATTATTATTATCATTATTATTATTCTGTCTGTTGGCTTCGAAACAAACATTGGAAATAACGAGGCTCATAAAAAGCAGCGCTACGAAAATCTCCTGAAAGACCTTTCATCCTCATACTTGCGTGTGGAATACATAAATCTATCGATGGGAGCAATAGGAACAATCGGCATTAACGGACACAAAGCGTTTATGAATATGTTGCATAATTTATCAACTAGTAAGCAAGAACAACTTTACCTGGAAAAGAAAATAATAACAATCTGTGTACGTTGTACGTACTACATATTTTGTAAGAGAGACAGTGAGTGGACAAGTCCAGAACTGTTAACGTTTTAAGGTTACTGTAACCCTTAGAGCAAGAATTTTTTCGATTTTTCGATTTTGCCATGTTCTTATGCTTCAAGTATTTAAGCACCGTTTTAGCCACCTCGCATCACAAAACAAACCCAATTACTTGCAAATTTGAGCATTTTAAAAGAAGCTCTCATATTTTTCAGAAATTGCGCGAAAAGGCATCAGGGGATTAAGGTAAACTCACTTGACCTTGCGAATGATTCGCACAGTTCTGTGGTTTAGAAGGCAATAAGTTTAATCCGCACGGATGTAATGTTTGCTCATTTGCTATGGACGCAGAAAAAGACCACAGTGAAAGAAAAGGATTCAAAAACCTTTTGGGAAAAAAGAAGCTACAAATCTTGCGTTATCAGATAAGGGGTCGTGGTTTGACCAGGAAATTTCTTAAATAAGGGATCAGAATCGGAAGAATCATACGAAAAAGGACTTGAACCAAGAAAGTACAACTGAATCGTCAGCAAATTTTTACTCAGTAAGTTTACTGTATCTTTCGCCCTCGGTTTGCAAAGAATGCCACATCGATTTGAAATTTTTTACGATAAAAGGGGCGTCAGGGCCTCGGTGCCAGCTGGAAAACTTTCTGCACTAATGATGACTGTCCATCAAAAAGCAAAAAGAAGTCATTTCCAACGAGTCCTAACGACGGTCTATCACTAAGTGGAATTTCGTGATAGCTATATCTGTATGTGTCACTCGTTGCAGTTTTATTGACAAAAAGATTTACCAAGACCGCGCTAAATCTTTAAAGTTTGACCTGTGGTTTCGTGTTTGCACTTACAAGCAAAATCGTTTTTCCCGCACTTTTTGACCGAATTTGTTAAAAGCCTGATTTCTCGAAACAGGATTCTGGAGTACTGGTGGGTATTAAAAAATCCTTGTGTACCCAACGGGCCAATGAAATCGCTTGAAACTAGGCACACAGGGTCACAAAGCATATACCTACGGAACCGTGTCAGCGATTTTCGATAGATCCACGAGTCCGATTTTTACAGAGGTTTAAAAGTTAAAAACAACATCCCATACAATAACATAAATTTAAAATGGCATTATTTTTAGCCAGTACGTTTTATCAAAAATTCGTGACACGGTTTTGCAGTTCAGGACCTTGAGTCTATGATAAATAGATAGTTGTGGTCCTACAGTGCTCGCTGGGGTACACAAAGATTTTTTCGCGAGGGTGGTCGATTTTGCCTCAAATTTGGAATAAATCATTTGTGCTTTTGCAAAATCAATAACGTATATTTTTATGATATTCTGCGTTTAATTCTGCATCGAATGATATATAACCTTGTTTGGTATACTTTGACAAACGGCCGTGGTAAACAGAGTTTCTTAATCACTGCCTGAAGGGTTACAGTAACCTTAAATTCTTTTCTTTCAAGATGTGGACAAATATTATATTTCGAACGTATTAGCTGCATACTTTTCAATTTATTTTAAGGAACATTTTAATTAGAACTTGTAAATTTCCCCATCATGCCTAATTGAGAGTGATGGGTGTCATCATGTATAGTAGTATTTGTAGGGAATAAAAAGTTTCCATTATTATTATTATTATTATTATTATTATTATTATTATTATTATTATTATTATTATTATTATTATTATTATTATTATTATTATTATTATTATTATTATTATTATTATTATTATTATTATTATTATTATTATTATTATAATTAACACTTTATTTACAATGTTGGCATAAAAAGGTATCAAATAGCTACACATGCATAAAAAATATTTACAAGTATAGCTAATAAAAGCCAACTAATTCAAATAGTAAAAACAGAATGGATGAAAATATCAAACCTAAAACCTACATAAAACCTAAAAGTGGTATAAAATTTCGGCAGAGCCTACATTGGCATTGGCACTCATTTCCTTTCCAAGCTTTGATTTTGGTCTTAAATTCAATCAAGTTAGTTGAGTGTCTAATTGAAACTGGAAGTGTACACCATAACTGTGGACCCCTATATCGAACAGTTTCTGAGCCATACATTACTGATCTCACTCTTGGTAAGTTAAAATCGCGATCATTTCTGAGGCTATACTGGTTGGTTTGTGGACAAAATATTTCTTTCATAAAAGGAGGATTTAAGCCATGCTTTGTTTTGAACATTTCTATCATTAACACCTGTAAGTTCTTCTGGTGAACAGATACACTGTTATCATGTCCTAAGAGATCTTCAAAACTAGATTCCTGATCTCTATACGTTATTCTAAGGGCTCGCTCGTGCAGTTTGTTGATTTTAGTATTTAGTTTCCTACTGTGGAACATCCATGCCAAAGGACAGTATTGAAACTGGCTATTTATGAATGATGTCATCAACATCCTTAATTTAGCTTGGTCCATATAGTGTGCAATACGTGACAGAGCATATAGCTTGTTGCTGACCTTTTTACATAGATTACTTACATGTTGCTCTTTGCTGTCTAAGGTAACTCCTAGCAATTTTTCTTCAGTACTATTAGCAATAGTAGAACTGCCAATTTTAACCGAAACAGAATCATCACTCATATTTCCAAACGTTAATAGATGACGTCTGTCTTCATTGAGCTTCATATAGTTGTCAGAGAACCATTTGATTGCATGGGCGGAATCTAGTTCTAACCTAGCAACAACATTATCAGTATCAATATCACAAGCAAATAAAGTTGTGTCGTCGGCATAATTGCATACATCAGTATTGTTTAAGGAAAGAAGCAAATCGTTGATATAGATATTGAAGAGAAGAGGTCCAAGGACAGATCCTTGAGGCACTCCTAAAGTAAGTCGCTTCCATGAGCTAAAAGACCCATTGACCTTGACCCTTTGTTGTCTGTTATGCAAGTAACTATAAATTAGAGACAATGCATCGTGACTAAAGCCGTAGGCAATTTGGCTATAAGGAGATTATGTCTCACGCAGTCAAAAGCCTTAGAAAGATCCATCATGACAGCACCAACTTTTCCACCTACGTCAATACAAGGCTTAGTTTTTTCCAAAAAACGTACTAAGGCTTGCTGAGTGTTACATCCTTTGCGAAATCCACATAATAGTATGGACAAATACGGTTCTATGTGTTCCTCCACTTGTTTGACTAGAAGCCTGTCGAAGACTTTTGAAACAGTTGGCAGAACACTAATTGGCCTGTAGTTTTTCTTAACTGTACTTTCTTTTTGATTATGAAGTGAGGATACGTCTGCACATTTAAGCTCATCAGGAAAAGTGGAGCTTCCAATGCAATTATTAAATATTTCCCGTAAAGGTTCGGAACATATATCAGAATTATTCTTAAGAATCTTTGGCGGTATATTCTTGAAAGTTGTGGCCTTCTTTGGATTGAGCCTTTTGATTTCAGTTTCCATTTCCTCTAATGAAACAGGGTTGAAAGTGAATGATTCTACATTCAAAAAGTGGCTCTTAATTTTTAGTATGCTGGGATGATTAGAGTATTTTTGTACCGACGTTTCGATAGGATCTAATATGCCCTCAGTGTCTGAAATGTTATCATTATTCTCTTTTATACCAAGGGACTCTGTTACCGTTACAAAATAACGATTGAGAATCTCTGCAACTTCAATATCTTCAGATATAATCTCATCATCTTCGACTAAAACTATCTTGTTATTGCTCTGACATTTGTCAGACAGAACAGGCTTCACTGTTTTCCAGAATTTCCTATTATCGGTGACCAAATTGATATCTAACTTACTGTAGTAGTCTTTTTTAGCTTGCCTGAAAAGCTTAACGCAATGGTTACGTTGTTTACGAAAGTTGTTCCAATTCTCAGCCGTCCTAGATTTGTTATGTTTATTTCTAAGTCTAGAACGCAACATAATTGCTTTGCGTAAAGCTCTCGTCATGAACGGGGCATGGTTTGCACGTACATATTTCTTTTTAGTAGGGGCATGTTTATCTCATGCACCTCTGAAGAAGAGAGCAGTCAGAGCTAATGATGCACCCTTCATGACTAAAGAATTGAGAAAATGCAATATGGAGAGATCTATGGCAAAAAACAAATTCAACAAGTATCGCACACAAGAAACCTGGCAAAGTTACAAAGTTCTCAGAAACAGAAGTGTTAAACTGTTAAGAAGTACTAAAAAGAAATATTTTAGAAACTTAGATATCAAGATTGTATCCGATTGCAAAAATTTTTGGAAAGTAATAAAACCAGTCTTCACCAACAAATGTAACACCCATAATAAAATAATTCTCGTTGAGGAGGATACTTTAATAAAAGATACCAAAGATGTTGCTAAAATCATGAATGACTATTTCACTGATATTACTGAAACTCTTAACATCCCAAAATACATCCCAAATGAGTCTAAGGAAATACTTCCTCCAAATTCAAGTATTGCCCACATCATAGAATACTATAAAGATCATCCTAGCATCTTAAGAATCAAACAACATTGTCAAGAAACTGCTAAATTTAGCTTTAAATCTGTCAATGCTACTGTAATAAAAGATGAAATTGCGTCCTTAAAAACAAACAAAGCAACTGGACCTGACAATATACCAGCTAAACTTCTAAAGACTGCTATAAATGAAATTTACAACTTACAGACGTACTTATTCAATGTTACTGTTGTAACATGCACCTTTCCTTCTGAGATGAAACAAGCTGATATAACCCCAATATTTAAAAAAGATAACTCAACAAAAAAGAAAAACTACAGACCAATAAGTGTTTTACCATCAGCAAGCAAAATATTTGAAAGAATCGTGTATAAACAAATTTTTAATCACATGAAAAGTATATTATCTCCTTTACTATGTGGTTTCAGAGAAGGATACAGTACCCAACATGCACTTCTGCGTCTTGTTGAAGACTTAAAAGCATCTCTCGATGAGAAACTGATTGCTGGTACTGTAATGATGGATCTATCAAAAGCATTTGACTGCTTGCCACATGACCTTTTAATTGCAAAATTACATGCATATGGCTTTAGTGATGATGCACTAAAACTACTTTACAATTATCTGCAAGGCAGAGTTCAAAGAGTAAAATTAAACTCTAACTATAGTGAATGGAGAGACGTAATCAAGGGAGTCCCACAAGGATCAGTTTTGGGACCATTGCTGTTCAATATTTTCCTTAATGACATCTTTCTGTTCCTAAACAAAAGTGAAATATGTAATTATGCTGATGACAACACAATTTGGACAAAAGGGCATAAAATCGACACTATAATCCCAATTCTTGAATCTGAGGTAAGCACACTAAACAAGTGGTTCAAAGATAACTGCATGCTTCTCAATGAAGAGAAATGTAAATATATGATTATAGAACAACAGAGGACAAAAAGTGGGGAGTCTGAAATAAGAATTGGGGACCATTCAGTTAAAAACACTGATAAAGAAAAATTACTAGGAGTAGTACTGGACAATCATCTAAAATTTGATCATCAAATAAAAAAGATATGTAATGAAGCTGGGAAGAAGATAAGCGCCCTGGCCAGAATAGCACCTTACTTAGATATAGACAAAAGAAAATTGTTGATGAAAACATTTATCACTACCTATTTTAACTACTGCCCTATTGTCTGGATGTTTTGTAGCCGGAAAATGAATAATCTAATCAATAATGTCCACAAAAGAGCACTAAGGGTTGCGTATAATGACTATGATTCCACCTTTGAAGTTCTGCTCTCAAAGGATCATGCTACAACAATACATCAACAAAATTTGCAAAGGCTAGCCATTGAAATGTATAAAACAAAAAGAAACCAAAATCCAGATTTTTTGAATGACATTTTCAAATTTCACCAATCTTCATATGACCTCAGAAATGAAGCATATTCTTCTAAAAAGCCAAACACTGTCATTTATGGAACTGAAACAGTTTCTTACAGATGTAGTCAGATCTGGAATAACATACCCACCGAAGTAAGAAATGCAAACAATCTAGAAATCTTCAAAAGACAGATAAAACAAATAAGGATTCCATGTTCCTGCAAATTATGCACCCGGTATATACCAAACCTGGGATACATCACTTAAATTAATATGAACTTATCATCTTAGTTTATGAACATGTTTTAGTTTATGTATATTCTTAGCGTGCTGTTGTTTTGTTAGTTGGTATCAATTAGCTGATTGTATTTATTTATGATTAAGCTAGATTATGTATCCAACGTTAAATAAAGTATCAAAAAGAAAAAAAATCTAACACTTCGTTGAATACATCTTGAAATGAATCATAATCAGTAGGGTTGGTATTACTCATAGCCTCACAGAGATCTCGTTTGAAGTCTGATTCTTTGAAATTTTTGTAACTTCTATAGTTTATGACAGATGGGCCTATCTTCTGATATTTTGTTTTTAAAACGGTAAGAATCATTTTATGAAAATCAGAGAGCCCTGTTTCGATCGTTGTTGTACTGTGGACACTTTTGTCACGGTTGGTCAAAATAAGGTCAATGCATTTATGGTTCTCCGACTTGAAACAAGTTGGTTCTATATACCCCTACCACTACCCCTACCCCTATAAACCCCTAGATGGGGAAATTTGGGACAGCACCGAGGTCCACCTGCAAATGATACATATTCAAACCTAATGGCAAATTTGGATAAGAAAATAGTGTATCTACCACAGTTCACTCCAATTTCATCAAAAATGCCTCTTTCAGAAATGTACAGTAAAGTAGCCATAATCAAATCAATGCTTCAAAATATCAAAAAAGTACTCAACATCAAAGCAAATGTTGAAAAATTTGCTTAAAAGAATAGATGATTGCAATAAGTGATATAATTATGCAATTTAAAGCAATGTCCCAAATTACCCCTGGGGTGTCCCAAATTTCCCTTGTCCCAAATCACCCCGGTTTACCCTAAGAAGTTTAGGCACAGATCACAATTCCGGCAGAAGTCATTAAAAATCACCTGCGATTTTGAGATGTAATTGAAGGGACGGTGCTTGGGTTATTGCGTAGGGCAATAGCCATAATCGCTGAGATCTCCATCCCTATATCTCATTTGCAGCGACTTTTATCGATGTTTGAATGAATGTCAATATTCTTCCACCGAAAAATGACTGTAATTTCGGCTCCAAATGAGATATTTTTCCAAGCACGCTACAAACTGTAGAGGGGCATCCCTTCTACTGATTTATCAAAGAAAATTCCATGTAATTATTGTAACTTAGTAGCCATTTCAACTTTCGTGAGGGTAATCAAGAATTCACTTCGAGCGCCCAATTTGGTATCACATGGTTAGAAAGGGGCTATTTGATTGGCTGACTACCGTGAAATTGGATGATTTCCGCGTGCTTCAGCAACCAGTAAGGATTTGAGCTGTATGCTTCGTCGTCGTTGGCCTGACCCAGACAAAGTTGGCAAATTTGGCAAACACCAAAGTAAAAAGACAGGTACTTGTTGTTTTTATCAATTTTTCCCCGTTACCTGTGAGAGTAGTTAACATTCTCTTCGAAAACTGAAGAAACAACATGATGCATGATGTCTAATAACCATGTCCGCCATTTGGCAAAGCTGTTGAGGAGCAGCCATGTATCCATTTTTTCCCTCTTTTACAATTTTCCAACAGACAAGTTCTCAATCTAGAGTTAGAAACCTTGTTTGCATAGATCTGATAGGTAGTTGCTGATTTCTGAAGCAAGAAAGTCAACATTACTGATTGCTTGAAAACCTGATGCCTATATATTCTCCATCAATGTCAAAATAAAGGAAGTAGACCTTTTAGCTATTCTGAAAAAGGATCTCAATCGAACGATACTTTGTTACATTTTGTATAATTTTCGAAGGTGCACAATAGTGATCGAAGCTCCAACGCCACACGACGAATCTCGTATATAGAAATGTATAAAAATAACTCTCGATCCAGGCTCTTTCGCTGAATAACTAAAAGGTCTATTATGTGAAAAATCACCTAGCCCGCTTTTCAAACTTCCACGGATAAAACAAGCAGCCGTGAATTAGGTTTCTAAAAGCCGATGCCGAGAAGAAAGTACATATCTATGGCTCCTGGAGATAGTTGGTGCAGCATAAGTGCTGCAAACCATTGTATAGTCTCATTAGTGATTTTGCTACTTTTCTGTGGCTTTCTTCTGCTGGTCAGCTACCTTTCTCTGTGTTGTATTGTCATTCATTCACTCTTTCATTCATTTATTCATTTATTTATTTCATTTCATTTTAAAATATTGATACAGGTGTAAGTTTGATACCGTATACAGGGTGTCCCAGAAAACTTGTGCCCCGTCTGTGTGGCAGCTAAGTAGGAGCTGTAGATTCAATTGACTCGGCTGTTTGTTACATAGGTCAAGCTTCAACTCAGAGTTTGAGACTTTGCATGAGTCAATATGACAAGTGGTTGCTGATTTATGGCAGACAACAAAATAAATGGTTGCATTAAAAACAGCACTTCTACACGTTTTTTTTATAAGAAACAAGGAGCAGCCCATAATACTAAAGTTTCTTAATTTAACAAGAAAATTTGTCCATCTTAGTACTAAAAGTTTCTTAATTGGTTTCTTATTTTTTGAATGCATGAATTGTCAATGTGGTCGCTAATATTGCTACAGACACGTTTCTTGATATTCAAAACATCATATAGGAATAAACAGTCTTCTGTTATGTTGAAAACACAAATGGTTAGATAATATTTCTCAATAATAAAGGTTCAACGATCTATTTGCTATAAAATTCATGCTTTTAACTTTGAAAAGTTTCTTAGCACTTCTCAGACATAGTACTAGAGTTTCTTAAAATTTTGGCCATCTCAGTACCAGTTTCTTATAAACCAGTTTCTTATATAAAAAAAACGTGTATTGTTCTCCAGTAATGTCAAAATCAAAGTTTTCAACCAAAGGGTTCTAGTGTCGTATCAAGAATTTTGCTGAATCTTTTAAAGGGTTAGCGCAACCTCGTTCCCAGGGTGTTCTTACGTCATACGCTGATCACAAAGCCGAATGAACACCCTGGTACACTTTGATGAAATGCCCCAGAATCTGGGTGCATTTGGAAGCCATTATGGACTTCACCGTTGGCTAGGCAACGCCAAGCGACGGAAAATGGCCGTTGCTCTGGCGCTAATTCTGCAGAAGATGGAAGGAGAAATTGAAAAAAAAACACTTTGAAGACCTTATTTGAACCGTTATTCAGGTATCTAAACAATAATCTGGGGCCGGCAAGTTTGTTTAATGTGAAAATAAGCTCGGTTTGTTTAGAGCGAAAATGGGCCTAAGTTGCAAATTCGGGAAACTTTCACCGTAACTTCAAAAATAAAATGAAGGTGAAGGTGAAGGTGAAGTTGCGTTTTTCAGCGCCAAGCGCTGGGATCGCAGAAATAGAGCAGACCTAATCGAGTCCGCGACCCCTTGTCATGACGCTCAAGTGGTGGGGCCCTACCGGGACTCGAACCCACTCCGCCTGACTATTCTGGCTGCAATGTCAGAGGATTACACCACTGCGCCACAACAAAATGGCTCGTTATTCTTCGAATTTCGGAAATAAGTTGCAAATGATGGTCAGTATAGGTAAAGAATGTGGTTTTACGTCGAATTTTGACATGCCGAGGTCGTTTACCCCGCGCAAATCGGAGTTACAGCCCAAAATGGCGAAGAGCTAATCAGATTGCCGAACGGCCTCTTGTATCCCAGAGTAGAGGTAGAGCAACGAACTCACTCTGGGGACGAGATTGGAGTTAGCGGTATTGTCTTTTCATATGGGAACACTTTCTTCCTTTTAAAGAATGTAGTAAAAATTTTGATAGAATGCCAACAGGATCCTTTCATTGAAAGCTAACCTTCTGCTACCCTGGGTAACAGATTTTTTTAGGCTCTGGTACCCAGGGTAGCCTTATGTTGACATTGCTGGAGAACAATAGAAACGCTGTTTGAAGCAACCACTAATTTTGCCTTTTCTCTGCTGTAAATCAGCAACCAAATTGACTCAAACAAGGCCCCAAACTCTATGTTGAAGCTTTACCTATGCAACTGTGTAAAAACCGAGATCATTGAATCTACAGCTCCTTCATAGCAGCCACACAAACGGGCCAAAAATTTTTTGGACACCCTGTCATGTTTGTCAGTGAAATATCTTGGAATAAGGGTCGATGAAAACTTAAGTTGGAACGAACAATATAAAAGCCTTAAATGCAAAGTAAAATGTGGACTATCCTCTATTCGCAAACTTAAAGATATTTTACCCCAATCTAAGTTAGAGCAAGTCTACAGAGACCTGGTTGAAAGCCACCTGCGATACGGTAACGAACTATGGGGCAGTTTGTCTGATACCAAATTAAATCATTTGCAGCGTCTCCAAGACAGAGCTCGCACATTGATTGAAAGCTCCAATGTAAAGGACGGATGGACGTGCAATTGGCTCTCTGTCTCTAACCTTATCAAATACGACAAGGCTGTTATGGCATATAAGATAATGAATAATTTATGTCCGAACAGCCTTCAAGGAAAATTCACCATGAGATCTCAAATATCTGCTTACGCAACAAGAAACTGCCGAGATATTGATATCCCAAAAAACAACCTAGAATTTTCAAAAAAGAGTTTTCTTTACTCTGGTGCTAAACTGCGGAATGATATACCTCTTGATATAAGGAATAGCCCCACAGTTCCCACATTGAAAAAGAAACTGAAGGACTACTTGCTACATATGATTAAATGAAATGAAAAAAAATGAAAACTTGTTTGAAATAGAGATTAAGCGAAAAGAGGCTAAAGTAAGAACAAAAGGAACGTATATACCTAGTTTACAACATAATATGCCATAATACCAAATTTAAAATTGAATATAAATTCTTTTAATTTTAATATTTATATATAATATAAATTATTTACTTTTAATAAATTCTTTGGCAAATGCTACCAAATGATATAAAAGCAGCTAATTCTTTGGCTGTTTTTAAAAACCGAATAAAAACATGGAAAGGGGAGAAGTGCAACTGTAGGCTTTGTCAAATCTTTGTACGAGTATCAAATCTAGGGTTTTTAATGTGAACTTGTAAATAGTTTTTTTTCTTCTATTATAAACTTATTTCTCATGATTATTTTTCGTTAGTAGGCCTTAATTAGCTTTAAATTAGCTATTTTACCTTAGCCTACTTTAAATAAAGAAATAATAATAATAATAGAAATCGAATAGAAATAGAAATGAAAACTACACCGCCTTCTATAGTCGTTCCTTGAGAATTCTCAGGGATGGTGCCAAGTTTGCCTCGCTTTCTGAAGTTTTGCACCTCTATAAGAAAAACCCAATATTTTTAGTAATCAAACTAAAGGCTACTTTCCATATCGAGCGTTTTGAGCGAGCGGGAGCTACGACCAAATGGCGGCATTTGCAGTTAATAAAACTTTAGCGATATATCTTGGAATTGGAATTTTCGAGCGGCCGGAAATGCCATTGTCTACTAATGCAAAATGTCACTCTGAAATTGAACAAATAGTTACTGCTGAGCAGCCTCTTAATGCCTGAAGTTCCGCCCGTTCGGAAAATTCCGGTGACTGGAGATTGGCCTTTAGGGAGCTGTAGCCTGCATGAAGACTTTACTTTTGCTGAGGAGCATGCTCCGCAAAAGAATAGTCAATCTTCGGCGTTTGCCATCACAACCGAAACAATCAATCATACTGCGAGGAACTTACATCTTGCACGATCTCATGTTCAGCATGTTTAGTGAAGAAATTCGCTCCAAAATCAAATAAAGATCCAATCCAGAGACTGGTGAACTCGCTTGATCATGGTCGCAGCGCCCGCGCGCTCAAAACGCTAGATGGGCGCTAGAGGCTTACCTTTGGTAGTGAGGATAGTCTTTTGGATGACTGGGGATCCAAAGCTTGACTTGCCAGTGCAATTGATATTCTTGCCATTCATACTAGCAGCTACTGATGCTATAAGGAATGTCCCAGTTGTGATAAAGTAGTTTCCCTCTTTTGTCACATTCTGAGATGTGAAACCGCTTATATCAGGGTCATGCAACCATGTGATATTCGATGATGGTCTACTTTTAACTACGCAAGTAATTTTTTTAAATACGCCTTCTACTGCAATACTTTCCGCTGGTAGTCTAGGTGGATGAATGGCTGGAGGAGCTGTAGATAAAGTAAAGAGAAAATGCTTTTATGCAGGGCCGAGGAGAGGGAGCGTCAGGAGGAATCAAAACCAGGGGCCCATGGTCATAAGGGGCCCATGAATAAATTACTCAGTTTTTCAAGTATGGCTCAAACGCAGGTCTCTACCAGGTTATGATCAAAAATTGCCCCAATAACTTCTCAAATTGCGACAATGCATCAAAAATAAAAAAGGCAACTTGTTATCAAATCGTGATTCTTGTAAATAATGACTGGCTAGTTTGATGACATGAAGTTTGTAATTATGCGCAAATAGATGCGCAAATAGCTACCAAGGCGGTTCTGACAATCTTGATCTGAAAAATCTTCCCGGGGGAGCATACGCCGGACCCCCTAGATGGGTGCGCCTTCAGCATACCTTTCACTACTTGCTTTGCCTGGGGCCCATGTTTCGTTTTGACCCGGGGCCCATAAGTCCTCTCCATGGTCCTGCTTTTATGTATGCGCATTAACCCTGTTAGTACTGGGCGATTTTTTACTTTCGCCCCCCCCCCCTTCCTTTTCTCTGAAACTACAAGAGATATAACAATAAGACTTACTCCTATTGTTCTTTAGACGATAAGCTATTAAAACATAGCAATGACAATTAATCAGTCACGTTTTTCGTTGCTAGGCAACCAAAGAACAAAGGAAAATTGGCAATTTTTTACATCCTTAACAAGAAAAATTCTATTTAATTTACATCTCATCCAATTTACTCCAAATTTGTCTCAAATTGTAGGAAACATGTTGCAAATTAAAAATACATACTTTTGAGATATTTCAGTTTCTATTTTTAGCACAATTAGCTTCTAATTAGCTTTTTGTTCCATGTACAGATTATCTTTGCAGTTATTTCTAAGTCTTGTCCTTTTATCTAGTAAATATGGACTCAAAGGTAATCAAATGAATAAGTCGAAGCAAAAAAGAGAACAATTTTTCATATCTTACACTTATTCATTAGAGCAATGACGTCATAGATGTCAATGACGTCATAGATATTAAATTTTGCTGATGTCACCAGATATATTTATTTATGAAATATTTATCAAATGAAACTACTCATCAAACGCAATCGAATGGTGCATGTTTGAGATCATAGATCATAGAAATAAGATGACAGCAACAACAGCAAGGTGCTAAAGGCATGAGGCTCCGTTCACAGTGCTGCGTTTTCATATGAAAACAGTAAAACTTATCCGTTTTTGCCTTGCGCTCACAGTGCTCCGCTGTGAAAACGGGGCTCCTTGCAAACGCTAATGAAAACGCATAAATTTGAAAACGGTGAGTTTTGAAAACGATCCGTTTTCAGTGTGAACGCCAAAAACGGAGACATTTGAAAACGCTGCAGATTCCTTCGTTAATAGACTTTTGATTACAATGGCATTCAAAGTCGCGATTGGTGCCTTGTTGACAGCTACTAATGTTGTGTTTGTGTGTGGTTTATGATTTATGTATCGTCCTGTACTCATTCATTTCATTGGATAATGTTGTCATGTGATTCATGTCCAAATGTTAAGGTGGGTTCATGTTTGTGGTCGTTGAATGTGTTAGGGACTTTTTTGAGTGAGAGATCGAGCGATCATGTATTCAAGTGTTCACAAAAGCTAAGTTTCAACAGTGTCATGTATATATATGTTTAGCAGACCAGTTAATCAATCTAATCATTGTATATAGCTTAAGGGATTCATCTACGAGATTAAGTTACTCTCTTCTATCGGATCAACCGTACAGACCGTACGTTCACAACACTAACAAAAGGCTTTGTTTTGAAAAAGGATTAAAAACACCATTTTGCTTGAGCAATGTGAACGCCTATCATTTTCATAGCGTACTTATTTGAAAACGGAGCAATGTGAACGGGCAGCGTTTTCATCAACAAAACGGATAGAAACCACGGGGGGGGGGGGGTTCTTCAATAGTAAGGCCCCGTTCACACTGCTACGTTTTCATATGAAAACGGAGTAAAACTTCTCCGTTTTTGCCTTGCGTTCACATTGCTCCGCTGTGAAAAGGGGCTTTTCGAAAACGCTAATGAAAACGCATAAATTTGAAAACGGTGCGTTTTGAAAACGATCCGTTTTCAGTGTGAACGCCAAAAACGAAGACATTTGAAAACGCTGCACATTCCTTTGTTATAGACTTTTGATTACGATGGCATTCAAATTTCAAAGTCGCGATTGGCGCCTTATTGACAGCTATTAACAAATGCTTTGTTTTGAAAAGGGGATTAACAACACCGTTTTGCTAGAGCAATGTGAACGCCTATCGTTTTCATAGCGTATCTATTTGAAAACGGAGCAATGTGAACGGGCAGCGTTTTCATCAACAAAAACGGATAGAAATGAAAACGGGGCAGTGTGAACTTAGCCTAAAGGTACCTGGGGATGTGCCGCCCGCAAGGGTATGCTTTTTCAAACCTTCTAGTCTAGCCAAGGGTATACCTTCTGCCAATTTTAGTTCATTTAGTCTAGCCAAGGGTATACTTTTTGCCAATTTTCGCCCATTTAGTCTGGGCAAGGGTATCTTTTTGGCAATTTTGGTCAAAGAACTGTCAAACTTCGGTAATTCCTGTAAAGAAACCCGAATTTTTTTCAAATTTTGCTCCTTAGAATGCAAAAATTTGGCAAGTTTTGCCTAGAAAATGCCAACTCATGGCACTTTTGATGTAGGAATTAGTCTAGCCAAGGGTATCATTTTCAGATAAATTGGTCTAGCCAACGGTGCCATTTCGAAACTAAGGGCGGCACACCCCTGCCCGAAATTTAGCCGAGAACCCCCCCCCGTGATAGAAACGAAAACGGAGCAGTGTGAACGTAGCCTCAGTCCGTAAAAATGGCTCACTCATTCATAACCAATCAACTTCTGCTTTCAATCATGAAACAAAAGTTGCCATTTAATCTCGATGGAAATTAAACGAAAGAGATTTACCTATGAGAATAATTCAAGGATCAAAAAGTCTCTGGTCTATTAGACTGATGACGATTAGTTCCTTGTATCCCTGCGGTAAACCTTGCTCAAGAGGGACTCATCATGAAACAGTAAACAACTTGGCCCTAATTTCTTCAATCATCAATGGAATTACGAAAGAATCTCGGCTTCGAATCTCTATCCCATGGGAGTGTTTCCAATTCTTCAATCGAATCGAAAATTCTATCACATTTACACGTTAACAATAGCAATTCACAAATCTCGCAATCTGATTGGTACTGAAGAAATTGCTCAGTTTGGGCCTAAATAGGGCCAGGTTTTTCATAGTAATACTATGAGTCTCTATTGACCGAAGCGCCAACATCAAGTCAAAGAGCACAGGGAAACAAGAGACTCATCGTCGTAAGTCTACTGGTCTATTAGACTTATGCCTTTTCGTCCCTTGTTTCCCTGCGTTCTTTGATTTGCTGATATCACTTGGTCAATAGGGACTCATAATATTACGCTTATATAATGGGCCCACTTTTTCAAAATGGCCTAAGCAGGTGGGGAGTTCTCGTACACTCAACAAAATCGCTTCAAAATCTGGTTTAAAGAGCTCGAACATTGAAAAGCGAAGTTTTAGTACAAAGAATGATGTTGTGTTGACCTACAAAGCGCAAAATGCATACGTTTCAGGCAGTAATCTTCCTCTGTAGAAGCAAAATAGATCCATCGAAGCTGCGAGAACTCCAGGCTGCTTCAACCGTTCTTTAAGAGCAACAACAACAACGTTCTGAATAGCGGCCCCTGATTGGTTAAAAACTAAATTCTAGCGATTTGATTGGTGAATGCGGAACCACCCTACGTGGGCCTAAAGTGGGTCTACTATTTAAGAGTAATGTTATCAGTCCCTCTTGACCAAGGAACGCAGGGAAACAAGGGACGAAAAGGCATCAGTCTACTGGTCTATGCAGTTAGCAATTGTCAGCAAAAACTGAGGATAGTGCTAAAGCTTAAGTACTAAGTACTTGCATATTGTGACTACGGTACTTTCCTTTGATTGGTGAAAAGTCGGCCTGGAGGTACCCTGGAAAAATGCTCTGATCCAGGGTAGCCTGGAGGCTCTTTATCCACAGTTTTATTTGATGAAGGTTTTCACTGAATTTTCACAAGGGATCGTCAGATAGAAAGTGCTTGCTTTGTGATTATGGGAAATCACCCGAAGTTTCCTGCAAGAAATCAGTAGCGAGAAAACGGGCAACAACATTTAAAGTTTGCATACAGCTGACGCCTATGCTATGCAGGTTGACTAAAGAACTGGTGGAAAACCCGGGTGGGATACTTAGTATATTTGTCTGATGGGAATGTGCAATTTTCCATGGTATCGTTTTCGCCAATTTATTGTAGGGCGGGTATCAAAAGAAGGCAATTTTCCTGCAGCCGCTTGCAAAACATGTTAAAAGAGGAAATTTTGTTAGGTCAGGCTTACCCTGGGTACCAGAGCCTCAAAATTTACATGAAAGGAAATCGGTAAGAGAAAAAGAGAGAAGGAATCCATATAGTTGCCCTCAAAGAAAGACCTTAAAAAAGGCTTTCGACACTGTAGACCATAGTATCCTGCTAGAAAAGTTGTCACTTTATGGCACAAAGGGTATTAAGCTTGAGTGGTTCAGATCCTATCTTAGTGGGAGAAAACAGTGCTGTAAGGTGAATGGGCACATATCGAACATTGAAAGTATTCGATATGGAGTGCCCCAAGGGTCTTGTTTGAGACCACTTCTCTTTTTGATATACATGACCTTCCTCTTGCACTTGACAATGGCAAGGTTACTATGTATGCAGATGATACCAGCATCTCTTATTCCTCTAAATCAGTTTATGAAATCAATTCAGCAATTAATAATGATTTGTCCAATCTCAAATTATGGTTAGAAGGCAATGAGTTGTCTCTAAATGTTACGAAAACTCAAGCTATGCCTATCGGTAGCAGGGCAAAACTCCAGAACATTTCTAACAGTGATGCCTAGCCCTAAGTTTGTTATTGATGACGAAGTTGTCCCGATGATAAACGAAGCTAAGTACCTTGGAATGCAAATTGACAAAACATTGGGTTGGAAGGAACACATCAACGTTATTGCTGCGAAGATTTCGCGAGGGATAGAGATGCTGAGATATGCAAAGAGGTACATCCCACTTAGTACAGTAAAAACCATGTACAGAAGTATAGTCGAACCCTATCTACGATACTGTTGCACGGTATGGGGATGTTGCACTGAGGCAGACTTAAAAAGATTGCAAATTCTCCAAAATCGCGCTGCCCGTATTGTGACAAATAGTGCTTATGATGCACACTCCTTGCCCCTTATCAAAGGTCTGGGCTGGCTAACAGTTAAAGAGTTGATCAGGTTTGAAACGGCAACTACTGTTTTCAAATCTGTTAATCAACTTTGCCCAGACTATATGGCCCAAATGTTTCAAAGACAGCGTGAACAGGCAATGGGGACGCTAAGAAACACCGAATCTGACTTGAGACTTCCTTTGTTTAGAACAAACAATGGACAAAAGTCATTTGCATATCGAGGGGCTACCATTTGGAATAGTCTAGATCACCAAATCAAACTGTCTCCCTCGCTATCAAACTTCAAATTTAAACTAAAGGAAGGATTATAAAGCAAACTTTACGTACTTCCTTCCACCAAGAACATATATTAATTTTTCCTCTCTGTTGCAATTTAATTTCCTTTTTTCGTTTGGATAGGAATAATTAAAATTGGTTTGTTTAGGGAATTTATCTGACAATGAATTAAGTGGTATTAGGAATTTATTGAGTAATTATTTTTTTCTTTTTTTTTCTTTTCAGTTTTAACAGGGCACATTGTAAAGCAGTTTTTTTCCGTATGAACTGAATGTTTTTTACCCTGTATGGATAATTTAAAATGAAATGAAAATGAATGAAGGAAGAAAGGACTTTCTTTCCTTTTTTTTCTTTTTATTATTTTTTGGCTCTGGTACCCAGGGTAGGTCAGGCTATTAGTTTGTCCAAGTTTTGTGTCTTGGAGTAAACTTTTCATCAACTTCTTCTGGAATCGGGTATCATTTGATGGCAAAAATTCTGGAGCTGGGAAAAGAACAAGTCCTTCGTGGGCACATCCCAGTCCAAACTTAGGTCACATACCCCCCCCCCCCCCGGATGAAAAATCACCGATGCTCAATGGTGCTACTAATCCTCGGATTTCCTGAAGAACACGAGTAAGCTGCCATTTTATTTGAACAGAAGAGTGAGTTAACTATATGGTCTAGTTGCGATGAGAGGAGGTTAGGCGATTCGTGGCTTAGGCCATTGAAATCACTCATTGTGTCTCCTAGTGTTCACGATTTAAATTGCACTATTGTAAATCTGACGTCTTCTGAGAGCCTGTTTTCGCTTGATTTCAAAACTGAATACTGCAAGTCGATATCATGTGTGTCTCCAAAGTTATTTGTAGGTCGTATTTCGTATCTATCAAAGAAGACCCAAACCGAGACCGCTGATACTATAACTCAAAATATTACAGTAAATTCTTTGAGCCTAGCGGGTCTGAAGGTCATCGATGTTAGGTAAAAAAATGTTAGGAAAATTTGCTCGTTATGTTCTTGAGGGTTTCTCTCTGCAAAAGACTTCTTGAGAAATCCCCTTCATAATATGAAGAAGCCGATTTCGGGAAGAAAACTTTTTCTACTTCCTTCATCTGCAAAAGCAGCGACAATAATGTCATTTTGTGAGGACTTGAAATATTCAATCTTGTGAATTAATGTTTCTGGTATTGAACAATTTCCATTGCTATTTTTCCAGATAGTTTGAACTTTAGATTAAGACAGATGAAATCCAGACTGGTGGAAAAGAGTAAAATCTAAGCAAATTAATTGTGGAGTTACCATTCACTGCTACATTCGTTGCTGATGGCGACATGTTCACGTAAGCACATTCCAATGGTTCTGAAATTAAAGAAAATGCATTTAGAGTTTTGCATGTTATCGACTGGGAGACATGCACTGGGACTGAGGGCACAGGGGGGCACAGGGAGACATGCATGTTACATTGGGCTATATGACCATGTGTAGTTGGACATTGCAGTTACCACTGTCTTGACACTTACAGTGTTTAAAACATTCGTAAAATATTGAAAACAAATCTCAAACAAACATAGCTTCATAGCCCATCTTTATCACTTGCAGTAGTTTGTTTTTTCAACATTTTCCACCTAACGTTTTCCATCCAATAATTTTGGTGACCCTGTCAAATCCCTTCCGGCCCTCTGTTCCATACTTTATAACAGCTCTCTAAGGCTAGTTTTTATATCCATATACAGGATTTCTCAAAAAACATGTGAGCTGTTTGAATGGCTTTTGTGAAGGAGCCACAAATCTAACTGTCCTTCTTTTAGCTTCGTAAATAGAAGAGATTTCAAGTTAGATTTTTGCACCGAGTCTGTGTAATTCTGATAAGCGGTTCCTGATTTATTGAGAAAGAAGGTCAAAATCATACGTTTTTTCAAAACAAGAGAATGTTACCTCCATACTTAACCCAATGACGGCCCTATCAGGGAAAGTAGAACAAAAATTCACCTGAAGTAGGTACCTACAAAAAATTACCCTGGGTACCAGAGCCTAATAGAAATTTAAAGAACAAAAAGAAAAAAAGAGAAGAAAAAGCCTCCCTTTTCTTCCCTCGTTTTCTTTTTTCTTTTATTTCTTAAATTCCTATAAGGATCTGGTACCCAGCATAACGGTAGAGTTACTCTCAGGTAATGCATGTTGTGATACCACTAGGGACTCTGGTATGTCTAGGAAAGGGGTTCTTTCAAGTTACTTTTTTGGGTCTCAACTTTGAGGAAAGCTTATTTCTTGAGTTGATAATGTACCGTTATTTTGTTGGGTTTCTGCATTTCTGGATTACTCTTTTGGGTCTCAAATATGGAAAAAAGAAACTTTGAGAAATATGATTTGCAAACATGATCATAATAAGTAGTATTACTTTTATCAAAATACTTAAAAATCAAAATAAATTATGAGGGGTCTGATCATTACAGCACTTTCGCACAGATTTACGATACTGATGTCGCCACCCGTTGGATATGTTGGGTAAGAAAACTTTATTTGATCAATTTTCATGCTGGGAATAATTTTTCTGGGTCAGTGCTTCGTACCTCAGTCTGAGCAATCCTATCGTACAATCCTAAATATACTTGAGTAGCCCCCTGGAGCAGCAACAAAAGATGCAGGGCCGAAGCCAATGGGGGGCTGGGGGGCGGAGCGCCCCCCCCCCCCAGCAGACCATTTGTCGGAAAATTTTGCTCTCTTGTCGGAATTTTTGTGTTCTATTTAACTAGTTTTGGAGGATTTTGAGGAGAAATAATGGAGAAAAACATGAATTTTTTAGTGTAAAAGCATAAATTCCAACAGAAATTATTGAATTTATGGCATATTTTTTATTGATATTAACTAATTGTGTTGATTTCAACGTTGAATTGCGAAATGTGGCCAAATTTTAGTTACCGCCGAGTTAGATCGGTACAACTGTCGTTGTTGCTGTTGTTGTTGATGGTTTTTTCGTCGGAAAATTTTGGTTTTTTGCCCCCCTACGCAGGCATAGCTGGTATCGGCCCTGAAAAGATGTAAGTACTCACTGGAATACTGATATGTGACCAAGAGCAGCAATGAATAAGCAATGTATGCCATGTTGATGGTGTCTTCAGTTTATAAAATCACTGCAGAATAGAAGAGGATATGGGGAAGATGTTGCCATTAGTAGCAATATTCATTCGTAATAGTTTTAAAGGCAGAAATTTGCTAGCACCTGCTGAGTCAGAAAGTATAAATAATCTTATTTCATTTACAAATAGAGCTTACAATTTTCGTAAATGTGCGCATTAAACTTTACATGAGTCCACTGCTAGCGAAATTCAAGGATGCAATCATAAATTCCAGTAAATTTCTAGAAACTATTTTTTCAACGTAACCCAACCTGACCTGGGCAATTTGAAACACTCAATGCTTGGGGGGGGGGGCGAATTCCGCCCACTGTTTGTCTCTGTTGTTGCTTGAGATATGGTAACCAAATTTGGCACAAAGGTTGTTCACTAATAAACACTTAATTTTTGAAACAATGGTTTTGTTAGCGTTGTTGTTGTTGTTGCTAGAGCATAACTAACATTATGATGTCATATGACGTCATAAAAAAGTGCGTAAAAAGGTCGTAAATTCTCTTTTTGTAAAGAATGAAATATGTAGATCAAAATAGATGTAAATTCATAGTTTAGACTTAACTGGACCAATATAAGGGCAATGAGAGAGATAAAATGTATGTTTTTCACAGAGTGTGGCACGACAACTTGGTTACCATGGAGACAAGGCTAAGAATAGACCACCAAAATTGTTTTTCATTACTGTATGACAGAAAGTTAAACTTGCTAAGTCTCAGAGGCATTCAGCAAACACGGAAAAACGTATAAATGAAAATGTACGAGGGAGCGGACCGCCCCCCCCCCGCCATGTCAGATAGGGTTAAACGTGCTCAAAAGCAATCTGGGTAAGCTACCATTCTTTGGGGGTACTTCCTACTAACCCTAACTTATACCCCCATTCACAATTGCAAGTAAAACCAGGTTAAAATAAACCAGATTATCGAATGGAGCCTTCTAATTGGTCAGTCAAACAAATCGAATGCATTTGATTGGTTGAAATCTATCCTCACTTTTGGTTTATTTTGCCACTGTGAATAGGGTATTATGTGCCTTACTCTGGGTATACGTTAGGGTTTGTAGCCTATTTGGTTGAATACGTTTCTGAGAGATATGACATAAAGATGGTCCAAAAAAAGTGATTCAAGAGGATAAATGCACTTCATCCCCGGGGGGGAGGGGTACTTGACCTAAATTTGTACGGGGATGTGCCCACGAAAAAAATTTTTTCACCCTGCTCTAGAATTTTCGCCTTCAAATGAAACCCTGTTCTAGAAAAAATCGCTGACAAAGTATACTCTAAAACACAAAAATTGGACTAAGAATTAGCCCGTTGTAACAAAATTTCCTCTTTTGACATGTTTTGACAACCTGCTCCAGAAAATTTGCCTTCTTTTGATACCCTGTTCTAGAAAAAAAAGGTGAAAACGATACCCTGAAAAACGGGACATCCCTGTAGGACAAAAATACTAAGTGAAATAGCATGATAAAGTCAGCTCGCTTACGTGCGCCTCGTGGCCTAACTGTCCATTGCCCAGCCGCCATTAACATAACACAACAACAACCACTACAATAATCAGTACATCATTCCCCTCTTTCTTTTGAAAGGAAACGTTAAGTTGCCAAAGTTTCTAAGTGTCAAAACTAACAAAGTATTATCAACCAAACAAACGATTAAAGGGTTTCCCGATTACCTAAACGAATTCAGTAGGAAATAAGTCTCCATACCTGTCTACTTGCTTACGTGTGCGTCCTGATCTCCTGGGTCCTTGTTCCCCATGTACTTCTTCCCTCGCATCTTCTTCTCTAACTTCTTCTTCCTCATCACTGCTCTCTACTTCCTCTTCGCTCTCCTCCTCAGCTTCTGTCTCGACTTCTGCAACCTTCTTGAAGTGTGAAATGTTCCTTGTTATCACATATCGTCCATTCCTAGCAGTGATTCTGCTTCCCTTTCTCTCTGTTACTCTCAATTTAGTAGGACTAAACTTTGATGACAGTTTGTTTCGAGGTGGTTGTAAGCATACGACTGTATCTCCAATTTCGATATCTGCCTCTTTTGCTCTCTTTCTTTTGTCATAATACGCTTTGTTCGTTTCTTTCTGCGTTTGAATGTTTGCCTTTGCCATCTTGTGTTTGTTGACTACTTTCTTTGACGTTAATTCGGGAAGTTTTCCTCGTATTGTTCTGTTAAATAGGAGCTCACAGGGTGCAACTTTTGTCGTGCAATGGGGCGTTGATCGAAATGATAATAAGAATTTCTGAAGTTCCTGTCTCCAGTTCTTGTTCTCAATCTTTGCTGACTGAAGTAATTTGCCAAGAGGTTTCATGACACTTTCAGCATTTGCATTGCCCTGTGGCCATAGTGGCGTACTTGGCTTCCAGTTAACTCCTAACAGTCCCATATATCTTTCAAATTCTTTGCCATTGAAGTGGCCCCCCAAGCGGGGCCTCTCATCACGCCATCACGTCATTTTTTTCGCCGTTTCACGTCATCACGCCGAAATATTTTCCATATCACGTTCACGAGCACAATTTCTCAGTATAAACATGTTTTTCAAAGATCTGATATGCACAACCACTATTCATTTTCATTAATGAAGTTTGAACATAACTATTGCAGTAAAACTCATTCACAAACATGGTATCCCAAAAAATTGGTACCCCGTTATATGGTTACTGATGTGATGGAGATGCAACTTCAATGGTTGATCTTCTAAAAGGGGTTTATTGATTCACTCTCCATCCACCTCAGTTTCTCTCAGGTAACGTTCTGCACGCCTACTATACGCTCGTTGTGTTGTGTTCTTTTCTAATTTTTTCATCACGTCATCGCAAAATTTCAGTCCTCCTTCACGTCATCACGCGCTAAAAATCAGTTTTCGCGTGCACGCAAGCAACGTGGATCACGCCATAACGTGCGGAAAAGGCAGCTTTCACGCCATCACGAGCAATAAATCTGCTAATAACGCATCACGCCAGATCGCTTGGGGGGCCACATTGAATGGTGGTCCGTCGTTGTCAGTCGTTATCTTTGCTGGGATTCCATGGCGGGCAAATATTTTATCTAATTGTGGAATGACTGTCTTTGCTTCTGTAGAACGAACTACTTCAACTTCTGGATACTTTGAGTAAACATCTGTTACAACTAGTAGATATTCTGACGTGCTTGGAACAGGCCCTTTAAAATCGATAGCAACCGTGTGGCCATGGTGTATCTGGCGTTGGTGTGATGCACATTGGTTCTGGTGGGTTTTGCTGTCCTGTAGCTTGACAAGCATTACATCTATCAATAATTTCTCTGACTTTCTTGTCCAGGTTTGGAAACCATACTTTTTCTCTCACGAGACTCTTTGTTTTTTTCTACCTCCTGGTGCCCTAAATGTGCAATCTGTGTAGCTCTCTCTTGCAAACTTGCTGGTATTATAATACGATTTCCCTTTAACAAAATGTTCTCTGCTTTATTAAATGAGATTTCATCTGAACATCTGTGATATATTGTGATCTCTGGATCTTTTTCATCCCATTTTCCAGACTTTAAACATTCCTTAACTTTCATTAGAACTGAATCCTTCTCGGTTTCTGCATTTATTTCAGTCAAACTCATAGCCTTTGGTACTGCATGACTTATAACAAAATTTACATGATGCTCAGCCATCTTCTCAGCAGTTGTTTCTTGCGTTCTTGGCATTACTGGGTGTCGACTTAAAAAGTCTGCTTCATTCAGAGATCCCTTTTTATAAATAACATTAAAATTATAGGGCTGCAGTCTGAGCATCCATCGCTCAACTCTTGCTGGAGGTTTAGATCTTGGGTTGTTGAATATTGACTCTAAAGCTTTGTGATCAGTAATGACATCAAATTCTGATCCTATCAAAAACAAACGAAAATGCTCTATGCTCCATACCAGACTTAAACCTTCTATGTATGTCTGTGAATACCTTGATTCTACTGGAGTTAAGCCTCTGCTGGCATAAGACACGATTTTGTAGGGTGCTTGAGAGCTTTCTCTTTGAGACAAGATTCCACTTATGCCATGTGGTGATCCATCCACAATGAGAATGTTACGTTTCTCAACATCAAAATATGACATCACAGGTGCCTGTGTGAGGGCTTTCTTGAGTTGATTAAAGGCTTTTTGATGGTTAGGTGTCCACTGGAAGACTGTATTCTTTCTAGTCAACTCTCTCAGAGGGCCTGTAATTTGTGCATAATCTTTGATATATTCATGACATGTGTTGGCCATGCCCAAAAAACTTCTTACTTCTGCTGTGCTTCTGGGTGCTGGGGCATTTGTAAGACTGCTAATTCGTTCTGGGTCTGGTTTGGTTCCTTTGTCAGTAAAAATGAGGCCATAAAACTTGATTTCCTGTTCCAAAAATTTGCATTTTTCTCCCTTAGCTTTCAAATTCAGTGCCTTTAGGCGCTTCAAACAATATTCTAAGGCTCTGTCATGATCTTTTCTGGCCTTCCCATATATTATGATGTCATCAGCTATGTTTTTAACGCCTGGTATGTCAGCTAAGTTTCGTTGCAACACATTTTGAAAACATTCAGCAGCACTGGATGTACCATAATTCAAGCGCTTGAATTGAAACAGACCTTCATGCGTTGTGAATGTTGTGATAAACCTACTTTCTGGTGCAAGTTCTAGCTGATGATAGCCTGACGCAAGTCAATTTTTGAGAAAAATCTTGATCCGTTAACATCTGCTTTAAAATCTGATAGTGTTGGCATGACATGTCTCTCTCGCTCTATTGCCTGATTTGCCTCTCTCATGTCTACACATAGTCTAATGCTACCATCCTTTTTAAGGGTACAAACTATAGGTGAGATCCATGGAGTGGGCTGATCTTTCACGCGCTCAATTATGTCTTCTTCTTGTAATTTCTATAGTTCCTTGGAAACAGCTTTACGAAGATGGTATGGTATCCTCCTTTGTGGTTGCATAACTGGTTGAACATTGTCCTTAATGTGTAATTTGACTTGTGTGTTTTTCAATTTTCCTTCCCCTTGAAAGACACTTTGGTATTCTTGTATGATTTCTTGTATTCTTTGGTCCTTTGTTTGTGGAACATGTCCTACCTCCTGTGACTTTGGAGGGGCAACAATTTCTGACTCTTTGCTTTTAGCTTGTGTGGATACTCTGTTGACCATTTGAATAAGATTGAGATCTTGAGCTGTCTTAGCACTCAATAAATTACCCCCTGCTCCTTCAACAACATAGATCTGTGTTACAGCATATCTCTTTTTTGATTCAATAAGAGCTTGGAATTGTCCTTTCAATGATAAGGGTGTTTCTGACCCATATGGATATATCTTGGTATTTGTTTTAACAAGTTTCACAGTACCTTGCAATTTCTCAAATGTGGGAGAATCTATGATATCTACTGATGCACCTGTATCCACTAAAACCTCAGCTTCAACTGAATTTATTGTAACTTTAATTCTTGTGCTAGGTTGTTTTCCTCTAACTACATACGCATATTCTGAATCTGAGCTGTCATCTGTGTTTTCCTGTAACGCAACAGCATGTGCATGTTTTCTTCCTTTACTACTTTTAGGCCTTGGTTTTGTCTCAGCACTTGTCCTTCTTTCAGATCTTTTGTAACTGACATCTTCCTGTTGCTTGCAAACACGAGCAAAATGCCCTTTTGCTCCACATTTATTGCAATTTTTATCTTTGGAGGGGCATGGGCGGTTGTCAGAATGAGGATATCGAAACCCACAGTTGTAACATGTGTAACGAAGCGGCGACTCATAAATACACAGTAAATTCGTTTTCTCGCTTTTATTCTTCTCAACCTATGTTCACAACTTTTCTTCGCAACCTAGTTATCGTCTCTCCTCAAACTCTCTCACTTCACGCCCACACAGTCTCTACCTAGTCACATGCTCTTCTAAAAATGCTACGCTCGTTCCATACCTCTCGCGTTTCTCCTCACTTCCTCACACATGTTCTGCTGCCTTTCTGTACCATATTTACTTGTGATTCCTCAGTTGATTTGGTTTCCATGCCACTTGCCTGGGCTGAACTGGTTTCAGATTTTCTTCCCTCAATGATCATGTCTTGCAATTTTATCTCTGGTTCTCGCAACGCTTTCTTTCTTAGTCTAGAAGATTTCCCATTACAGACGATCTGGAGTTTTATTTCAAAATCTTCATCATGAAAATCACAGTGTTTTGCTAATTGTCTCAATCGTGTATGAAATTCATCAAAATGGTTTCATCCTCCCGCTGTGAGGCTTGTCGAAATAAGTAGGTTTGATACAGGGTATTCTTTGCAGGCTCAAAATACTTTGTAAGTGCAGCCACAGCAGCGACATAATCATTATCTTCCCCTGTGTCTGAGAGGGTTTTAGATATTTTGTAGACGTCATCTCCCACTTGATAAAGAAGTAAAGCACGTTTCCTACCCTCATTTGTGATATTGAGGGCCCTGAGATAATTGTCAAATCGCTCCATCCATAACGACCATCGTGCACTCGTATTTGTGGGGTCACTTTGTGGCAAAAATGGACTCATCGGCTGTAAATGATTTGCCATCTTTCTCCTGGTATGATATCCTGTAAAATTCTTCCGTTCTTTATCGTCGTCGCCAATGAAATAGCATGATAAAGTCAGCTCGCTTACGTGCGCCTCGTGGCCTAACTGTCCATTGCCCAGCCGCCATTAACATAACACAACAACAACCACTACAATAATCACTACACTAAGTACCCCCCCCCCCCCCGGGACTTCATCGTACCAACTTTATGTCACACATCTCAAGAATTAACCTCTGCCTAGCCATAGCTTACCCTTGTTACCTTAACGAACCCTAACTTACTCTGAAGCCCCTTTTCAAAGCCCAACCCTGCCCGACATTTACCCATTCACCATGTCACATGGCGTGACGATTGACGAGTACAGATTAGCGTGCGGCGTTAAATGTTATATTACTTCCGCAACTAAACAAACTCCTACCCTAACTAGCCCTGACTGGCCCTGACTTACCCTAACTTACCTTTACTAACCCTAACTGACACTAAATTCAAGTTAACCCTAAATTACTGTGAAAACACTTTTCATATTCACATTTATTTACATTTATTTCATATTCAGTTCCCTGGCCTTTCAACAAGTTGATTTTCACAAGGCGGCCCTCCGATGGCCTGTGTTCCAAACCACTTGAAAAAGTAACTTTTCTTTTCAAGTGGTCTGGAACACAGGCTACCCTCCGATAAAAACGTCAATTAAAATATCATATACAAAGGAAAAAGCTATGGCTACCTATAGTCTGCGCAATATCGGCACAATATGTGTCATGTTGTAAAGGTTAGGGTCAGAGTTAGGATTTGGAAAAGGGGTTTTTGGGTAAGTTAGGTTTAGTTAAATCAATAAAATCAATTATATCAATCAACAGCTAACTCTTTACATTAATTAAATCAATAGCTAACTATTTTTCAGAATAACTAAACACTTCGCTCTAGCCTATTTGGGTTACTACATCATAATTGTAAACACACTTACAAGTTATTTGTTTGCTCCCAATATGTACAGCCTTCCTCCTCAATGTGAATAGAACTCGAAGGTGGTGTTCTTATGTTCTTATGCAGCATTCGTTAGTTCGAGATTCGACTGATGCTCTGCGTCGAATACTATCTTTCAATCGCTTAGAGCGTTCGAATTTCTTGAATTTCTTTCTAGCATTTTTTGTTCTTGGTCACGTTCTATCTCTTGTCTTGAGCAATATCAAATGAAATATGAGCGATGTGAGAGCGTTTTACAGTCAAACGACCTCAAGCGTTGGATGAGTTTTCAAACACCCAAAGTGTAACTTCGTAATTCAAATTGGCGCCAAATTTTAAATCTTGAGTATCGTGTTGCGGTTTTCTATTTCTGTTACGCATGCCAAACTTAATTCTGGAAGGTAAATATAGTTTCTCAATAAGACTTAAGGGATCATATTTGATTTTCGTTCTAACTTTGAATATCATTTTGGAGATAGGGATTGTTGTTACGAATTGTTGTATTTGAAAACTTCTCTATGTGGCCCAGACAACGATGGAAATGAGTTATACGTTTATACACTTGTCTTCGAGCCAAACTGCAAAGCCATGGCTTTCCTCTCACTAGATGAAGACTATCAAGAAAGGCTTTTGTACGACGTAAAGGAAAGGTCTATGGGGTCTATGCTAAGAATTGAAAGAGCTGCTGCCAAACATTATTCGTTTCTTTGCAAGGATGTTCCCGTTAGCAGTTTTCGTGAGCAAAGCTTAAAGGTGCAGCGATAAGAATTGAATCTGCAGATAAAGAGTAAAAACTTCACATCCAAGAGAATACGAAAAAGCATTGATAATTTGCCATCAGCCTTCTCATGTAATAAGGGAGGGGTGTGCCTGGAAAGTGGACCCCATCAGCTTTATTTGCAACAGGCATGTCTATTTTTGTTTCTAGTTAAGTTCGAAAGTAAGATCTGAATATCCAAATGGATTTTCGTGTGGGCTTTCATACCTTCAAACAAGACCTTACCACACTCTCACCACACTGAATTTTGGTTTAATCTATGTCCTCAAAACTCGGAAGGAATTGCCAATTTGAATTCCATGGTTACACTTTGGATGCTTGAAAACTCATCCAACGCTTGAGGTCGTTTGACTGTAATACCACCATCCAACAATGTTCAGCCATTGCAAGCGCACTACGGTTATTTTCTATACCAAAAGTTTATCCAGAATCGTATGTAGGCACTAATGTTCAGTGGCGTAACAAATGTTGAGTCTAATTGTTGCGCGCGTTTTAACATCCCAACTTCAGACCACCGAACAACGCTCTACAAGTGTTGAGCGATATTCCGTACAATGTTGAGAGCGTTTCAACGGGTTTTTAGTTTTCAGCATGTTGAATGAAATGTTAGATGCGCTTCACCAGGGCTCTTTACGACAAGCTGTTCCTAGTTATCTCTAGCCAAGGTCTTGGAACCTGCAGGTCATTCACTCTCCTTGCTTCATATTTTGAAACCTGAAATCATTTTGTGAACTTTTTTGCTCAAAGATTTCTGGACACTGCTCATTTAGAATTTTATGCACCATCACCGCTTGGTCAAGCTTAATTTATTCATTTACATTTAATGTTGCAGATGGTATTCTTCTTTAATAGGTGCAGATTCGATCAGGTAGGTAGGTAGGTAGGTAGGTAGGTATTCATATTTAATGTGGCTAGCCTGCGAAGGTCTGAAGCAGGAGCCACGGATGTTTTACCGTCATTCCGCCGCAGCTACCCACCACAGCTACCAGATTTCGCTCACATGGCACTGGTCGACCGGGGCTAGAGTTACGGACAGCGACCAAACTGTCCAGCGAGGGATTTGAACCTACGGCCGTTCTGACCTTTGGTTTACGAGTCAGACACCTTAACCACTTGGCCAGGCGCTCACTGTAAAAATAATAGCATCAAAGTAATAGCTCTATCTTACAACTTTTGCAAGCTATGGATTTTAGTTGCAGAAAGGTGCCCTATAGCAGATAGCCATAGTAGATAGTATTGTAGATTTGAGGTGACTTTCCATCAATGCCCAGCATACTTGAAAAGATTTCATTGGCGGAGCATTGGTCTAAGTTTATTGTTGCCATTGTTGAATGAAGTTTGCGGCAGGCAAAATAGTTCTTCGGATAGCAGATACTATTTGCTGTTAAAACTTCACAAAGTTGATCTCGTTTTACTTTTTAAATAGTTTCAAAGAAGCCAACAGAACGGAAATTGGTCTACAATTATTTAAATCTGATTGCCGTCCTGATTTCAGAAAAAAGGATTGTCACCCATGCTGTTTTCCATACGTCAGGAAACCGTAGAGAAGAGGTCTCCCCTTTTAGACAAGTATGTGAAATCTTTCATTTTCTTACATGCAGTTACTTCTTGGTTTTAACTGTAAATCCAAAACCACTCGTAAGAAGCTCTATGGCAGCCATTTACCAGGCCTGTCTCTGCCATTTACCAGAACAAACAACTCTCCCAAGTCTCCTTTCTTGATTGTGGAGATGATCCCACGATGATCCATTTCTTTCTTTATTAAAAGGAACAATATGCCTATTGTTTAAAGCGGTAAAACAATGGATCCAAAGACGGGATCAAGCGACAATTTGCCGTCCAACAAGTATGCTATATGAGGCTCTGGTCAAACTGCTCAGTAGAAACAGTGTTGACACTTTGTTGATGCCTTTCTGGCTTTGAATCTTTGAAGACAGCGAGATTGAGGGATCAGGAACTTCTTGGAATCACCGATTCCATCTTTCTTTCTATCCACTGTTCAAGGTCTGCATGAGCACCGATCTTCATGGTTGAATAGGTAGTCGATTGTTTTAAAACCCTCTTGCGAATTGTATTGGAAGTTTTCTGAAGCGATGTCATTTCTTTTTCGATATTGCTATTCGCAAACTATGCTTAATACGTTTTCAATCGCAGTGCTATAATTTCTTCTTGTATTTTGTTCTTCGTTCACTTATTCACATTCTAAAAACGAAGCTTAATCGAACGAGGATTCATTCATTTTGTAGAACTTTCGAATGTGCACAACTGTTCGAATTCGATTAAGCAGACTCTTTTGCAGAACCGCTAAATGGCTTCTTCCTTCTCATGTTGAACGAAGATGGTACGAGATGGTGACGACGGAAAAGAATTTGCTAAGAACGATATCTTTTGACATTTGAAGAAGTTTCGAGTGCGCACGTCAAATGATGGGACAGGAGCTTTCACACCTGGGGTTTTTGAGTCACTTGACATCTTTTGGTAAGGGGTGTGCATTCGAAGAGGTAACTTTTTCGCACGGCTCTAGAGAATTTGCCCTCGAAATAACACCCAGCTCCAGGAAAATTGGTAAAACGTATACTTTAAAGCTTATAAATACAAATACACTGAAAAACAATGAAAGAATAACACACTCTAACAAAGTATCCCTCTTGACAACTAGTCTCGAAAACTTATTCTTCTTCGATACTTTGTCACCTTAATCAGCCATTAGACTGATTACGATGAGTCTTAGATGAGTTAAGTCCAGTCCTCCAGTCCCAAGTATCGCTATCGAAAACGAGACCACTACACCAAACTGAGACCGCTAATCTTGGAAGTAGTTAGAAGCTAGACTGATCAGTCAGTAAAGAATATATTGTAGAATGAAAAATCTTTGCTTGCATGCCCCCGGTAGAAAGAAGCTAGACAACGTTGTTAGTTGTTCACTTCCCTAGTAACCAATTCAATTTGGTATTTCGACCTTGCAGCAAAAGAATACAAGGAAAGTAGCATTCATTCCCCTCTCTCTGACTCCCAAATAATCTCGTGCACGTTTTTGGTAAACTCCTTTTGTTGTCAAGAAAAATCCATGAAAAACCGTAGACGTCCTTTTGTATTGAAAAAGTCGCACGCTTTATTGAATAAGTAAAATGCCCCTCGTACTTCCACTGTACTTCCCTGCCTTTTCTGCTGAGGAAATATACCTCTTGGAATTCTTTTTGGAGAAAGGTAGCAATTTTGGTATAAATTCTTGAAATTTGAAGACATTTTCCCGTTTTTTACACCAACATTTGTGCTCTACTTGTGCTCAATTGTATTCTGCGTGTGTCCGTTTGTGTTCTACTTGTGTTCACTTGTGTTCCACTTGTGTTCATTTGTGTTCCATTTGTTTCATTTGTGTTCCACTTGTGTTCATTTGTGTTCACTTGTGTTCCACTTGTGTTCATTTGTGTTCATTTGCGTTCACTTGTGTTCCACTTGTGTGGTGTTTCAGATTAGATCTGTTAGTTTCTGACATGAAACTGCCCTTATCAACAGGAAGCGAGCGAATGGCATTGAATCGAATGGATGCTAGGAAATTTGCTTGAATTTAAATGAGCACAGAATAGAATTTAAATTTTGCCCCCCCCCCCGGCCCAACCGTCGTCGGAGGCCCTGTCTGCCTTCAATTTTGCGAGGATACAGATTATACATGAATTCAAAACTAATAGTTTGATAAATTCCAGTAAATTCCAGTAAATAGTTTAAAGAGAATTAAAACGATTACCAACAAATTTTGGAACTGTATTTTTTGCAAAAAGTGGAGGGGCCATGGCCCCCTCGGCCAGTGGCGTAACGCACGGTGGTCGGGGTTAGAGCAACTCCTAAGGGCCCCCGAGCACTAGGGGCCCCGAAGGGGCCCCCAAAGAATTTTTTTATATAGCGGTAAATACCATACTTAGCTCTTAGGGAAGATTAATTCAGGCCAAGATTGTTTCTAAGAGGGCGAGAATTTCCGGAGGGGCCCTGAGATAGCCAGTGAGGCCATGCTTTGCTGGGAAATCCTTATTGAGAATCCCATTTATTAGCTCAGAAGAGGTAATTAGCATCTATGTGGGAAAGAGGAGGAAATCCTGGTAAAGATTTATCGACTCTTATTTCGATATGTAATAGAATGCTATTTCCTTTCAGAATAATCATTAAGGTGCATCAGGATAACCTTTTTATTAAAGAGAATAGTTTTAAGCAGCCGACCTAAAGAGTGAAAATCTAACATTTCAGCAAGTACTTCTCCTCTCGAAATCACTTTTCTGATATAAATTGGAAGATGTCCTCGAAGCGAAAATATGACTCTGGAGCATTCAAGCGCGCTGAGAAAAAACGTAACATCGAAGAAGCCAAATCAAATACAAGGAAAATAGTGACATTCTTCTCAAAACAAGAGCTGAATTATAAGATTAAGGAGCAAGGGCAGATTTTGTAATACAATAGCATCAGTCGCTTTGGTTCACACCTCAATTCAAAGCGATTAGCGAATGCAGACAAAAGAAATTCTCTCAAGCAGAAATTGAAAACAAACGAAGACGCAAGGTTGCCCTGAAACCAGTACGGCGAACTCTCGTTTGGTGCGGGTGAAGGGAGGTTTTTAAGAGATGTAATGTGCTCATAATGAAAGAAGAAGGGTAAATCTAAAGTTCTGTCTGGGGCATTTTGTTTATTTGGCTCAAAAACCGAGCAGAGGGCATTACAATTTTAGCACATTTATTGCTCAGATATACGCAGTCACTGCTCAGCTCCTGAATCAAGTAAACAAAATGCCCAAGACAGAACTTTAGATTTACCCTTCTTCTGTCGTTATAAGCACATACTTTCTCTTAAAAACCTCCCTTCGCCCGCACCAAACGAGAGTTTGCCGTACTGGTTTCAGGGCAACTTTGCGGCTTCGTTTGTTTTCAATTTCTGCTTGAGGGAATTTCTTTTGTCTGCATTCACTAATCGCTTTGAATTGAGGTGTGAACCAAAGCAACTGATGCTATTGTATTACAAAATCTGCCCTTGTTAGATTAAGGATGATTCCGTACCAACAACTTCATTGATCGAGCCACTTACAACTGAAGTACCACTGGAAGAGCAACAACAGCCAAATTTTGTTTATTTGGCTCAAAAACCGAGCAGAGGGCATTACAATTTTAGCACATTTATTGCTCAGATATACGCAGTCACTGCTCAGCTCCTGAATCAAGTAAACAAAATGCCCAAGACAGAACTTTAGATTTACCCTTCTTCTGTCGTTATAAGCACATACTTTCTCTTAAAAACCTCCCTTCGCCCGCACCAAACGAGAGTTTGCCGTACTGGTTTCAGGGCAACTTTGCGGCTTCGTTTGTTTTCAATTTCTGCTTGAGGGAATTTCTTTTGTCTGCATTCACTAATCGCTTTGAATTGAGGTGTGAACCAAAGCAACTGATGCTATTGTATTACAAAATCTGCCCTTGTTAGATTAAGGATGATTCCGTACCAACAACTTCATTGATCGAGCCACTTACAACTGAAGTACCACTGGAAGAGCAACAACAGCCAAATTTTGTTTATTTGGCTCAAAAACCGAGCAGAGGGCATTACAATTTTAGCACATTTATTGCTCAGATATACGCAGTCACTGCTCAGCTCCTGAATCAAGTAAACAAAATGCCCAAGACAGAACTTTAGATTTACCCTTCTTCTGTCGTTATAAGCACATACTTTCTCTTAAAAACCTCCCTTCGCCCGCACCAAACGAGAGTTTGCCGTACTGGTTTCAGGGCAACTTTGCGGCTTCGTTTGTTTTCAATTTCTGCTTGAGGGAATTTCTTTTGTCTGCATTCACTAATCGCTTTGAATTGAGGTGTGAACCAAAGCAACTGATGCTATTGTATTACAAAATCTGCCCTTGTTAGATTAAGGATGATTCCGTACCAACAACTTCAGTGATCGAGCCACTTACAACTGAAGTACCACTGGAAGAGCAACAACAGCCTCTCGACTTAGCATCAGATGTTGAAGGAAAGAGCGAATGCATTATTACAGAAAATATTACATCGGTGGATCCTCTAAATTTAGAGCCTGTGGGCAGAATTGAAAAGCCGGGATTTGATTTTGATATCTCTCGAAACCGACAGATCGCGGTCATTTTCCTGAGACTATCAAAGATGCAGCCTTAAAAAGGGAGATATTGAAGCATGGACCCTGCAGACCATCGGGCCCCTACGAATATAAAGATTCATCAGGAAATATCGTTATCAACTTCAGTGCAAGATACTACCACCAGTTTGTGGAAAATATTGAGGTCCCTAGAGGGTGGTTATGTTATTCAAATGAAATGAAGAAGCCGTACTGTGAGGTTTGCTGGCTTTTCGCAGATCGATCGAAACAAAACCATGATCAAAGGGTATGGATCAATGGGGTGTCTGGTTCTACGCACAACATCCTTGAGAAGATAAGAAGGCACGAAAAATCATCTATTCACATCCCCAGGGGGGGGGGGCACTTGTGAAAATTTTGATAGGGATGCTCGTGTCATTTTTTTGGATTTGAAATTTACGAAAATGTCATTTTTTTGGGTTTTGCTAAGTTGGCGTCATTTTTTTGGGGTTGAAAAAATTGCCGTCATTTTTTTGGGTTCATTGAAAATTTGCGTCATTTTTTTGGGTTACTGAACTTTGAATTTAGAAAATTATAATCTCAATCAATTAATGGAAGTGCTATAGGTTGTTGAATAATTCTTTCTTTCCAATTACACTGAATCAGAACTTTTACCTACTCTATGTGTCAATTCGTTGATATATTTTTTAGAAAGAATAGTTGGTTGTTAACAAATAACATGATGATTTCATCATAAGAGTTGCTGTGATGGTCTCCAAATTCAATATCAGTTTAACTATCTTGTGCAGAATTGTAAGGTGCAATTTTCTCAATTTAACTTGTTGTACAAAAAGGATAGTTATGGGGGCTCTCGAATAATTCCGTCATTTATTTGGGTTTGCAAATTTTGGGCCTGTCATTTCTTTGGGTAGATTAAAAATCTGTCCAAATGAGCATCCCTATATTAAATTTTATAGAGTGCCCCCCCTGGGTTCACATCGAGGCATCTGCTATCTATGTAAGGTGGAAGTCTGGAAAAAATTTGGACGAAGAAAATGAGAGAGAAATAAGCAGACAGTCGTGCTTTTGGGTCAAGGTTCTCGAGCGAATTGTATCGATCATTCTGACACTTGCAACTCTAACATTGGCTTTCAGGGGGCATAGAGAAGAAGTGTTCGATGGCACATGCGAAGGTGGCAACTTTTTAGGGTTGGTAGCATTGCTTGCTCAGTATGACGAAGTCTTGTCTGAAGTCATTGCCCTCCCAGCAAGAGCCACTAAATATCTAAGTGCTAAAATTCAGAATGAATTAATTGGTCTCCTTGGAAAGGCAGTAACTTCGTCTCTAGTTGAAAAGATCAACGCTGCTCCTTTTTGGTCTGTAATTTTGGATTCAACAAGCGATATAACGCGAGTTGACCTATTAAGTGTCGTTGTTAGGTGGGTGCAGGTTAAGGACGAGGAATGTACTGCAGTTGAAAGTTTTTTTGGGGTTTGTGAAGATAGTGGATTCAAAGGCAGAAGGTATTGCATCGACAGCTAAAAATTTTCTCGAAGGTATTGGTTTATCTTTTTCGCAGATTCGAGGTCAGGGATATGATGGAGCTAATGTTATTAGCGGCATTCATGCAGGTGTGCAAAGATTGATTAAGGATATGGTAGATAATCCAGTGCCCTTCGTTCATTGTGGTTGTCATAATTTAAACTTAGTCATAAAGGACTCGGTGGATTCAGTTTCTGACAAGGACAACTTTTTTGCCATTCTTAGGGAAGTTTTTAGTTTCTTTGGGTCATCTTTGAACAGATGGGCAGAACTTAGATTCCATTCCAATCCTGGATCTCTAACGCTAAAGAAACTGTGTGTGAAAGATGAACATCACGCATCGACTCAGTTCGTGCTGTTCGTGACAGATACCCCCACATCATGAGAGTTCTTACGAATCTTTCGCTAACATCGAAAAATGAAAAGGAAAGGGATGATGCTAATTGTCTCAAAAAGAAGATCGATTCATTCGAGTTCATTCTATTCATTGTAATTTGGGAGAGGATTCTACGGGCAATCAATGCAGCATCACGTGAACTACAGTCCCCAAACCTTGATCTCTCTGTTGCCTCTCGAATGCTAAACTGTTCTGTCTCTGAACTCAGAATTTTACGGAATTCCTGGGAATCGATTAAAGAAACGGCGTCTGCATTAGCTAGTTCTTGGGATACTGCTCTGGATTTCAAGCCAGCTAGAACAAAGAGAGCTGTGAATGTTGTCGATGAAGACGATACCATCAAAACGCCAGAGCAAAAATTCAGAGTGAACATATTTTACAAAACAATTGATGCCGCCTTGATGCAGCTGCAAGAGAGATTTGTTGGTCAAAATATGGTTACTTCAACCTTTAGCATTTTATTTCCGAAGAGTTTAGCAAGGTCAACCAACGAAGATATTGCAAAAGCTTCATCAATGATAAGGAATCTTTATGCAAAAGATTTTACCGAGGACTTGGAACCGGAGCTACGATCATTTGTCAATGAATTCCGAGAAGAAATTGGAGAGCAAAACACCATCATCGATTTGATAAATCTGATGCTCGAAAGTCGTGTCAGTTCATCGTTTCCCCAATTATACAAGTTACTGTTTCTGTTCGTAACAATCCCAGTTACTGTGGCTACAGCGGAGCGCTCTTTTTCAAAGCTGAAACTAATAAAGACGTATTTGAGATCAACGATGTCTCAGGAAAGGCCTGATTATCTTGCAATTCTATCCATAGAGAATGCAGAAGCAAAATCAATCGACAAGAGAGGACTGATAGACTCTTTTGCAAGCATAAACGCACGTAGGCAAAAGCACATATAGGGATATGAGACCCTCATATTAACATGCAGCCTTCAGAAAAAATGTTTGTTGAAAATCGTTTTGTTCACACATAAGGAATTTTTGTAAATGAGTACTGATAGACTTGCTCCAAGTCTGCTCCTTCCGTCCGTCGAACGAACCGTTCCATATATGGTAGTTCATGGCTCCTAGACTGATGACGATGAGTCCCTTGTATCCCAATCCAAATCTCGAAATCTATGATTGGTACTTTAGGAATTGCAAAGTTTGGGCCTAAATATGGCCAGGTTTTTCAGAGTAATATTATGAGTCTCTGTTGACTGAAGCGCCATCATCAAGTCAAAGAGCACAGGGAAACAAGAGACTCGTCGTCCTAAATCTACATGGCTCCGCCATTCCACATTCCAGGAACAACGGATCAAGGAACGGTTTGACGGACTGACGGAATAGACTTAGGGCAAGTCTAAGGTTTTTAGGACTCTAACGTACCAAATTCATACTGTGATTATGAGATAACTAACCAGTGTAATGAGACACAAACATAACTATGAATGTGTTAACTTCATTCATCAAACATTGCAGCATCCTGTTTACAATCATCAGTAACTTTCCCTGAAAATTTGTCGAGTGCCAGAGAGGGCCCCCTGATGCCTAATTCACTAAGGGCCCCAAGCTGCTCCGTTACGCCACTGCCCTCGGCCCCACCGTCGTCGGAGGCCCTGATATATCAGGAACACTTTTAGGAAACTTTCGTGTGAAACTTTAAACGCACTTCCCCTGATTGGTCAGCCATCATTGTTTGCCGCCATTTTGGTGATTCAAGGTCACATGGGCAATAAATTGACGGTTGAATTGTTCAAGTTGTTAATTCGGCATGATATGAAGATTCGGCGCTGGATGTTGAGCACCCAAGGCCACCAGTTCTTCATCACGATTTGCGCGGAGATTTGCGTGATATGAGCAGAGATTTCAACGCAGGACTATTGTTGATAATACCCGGGAAATGTTATGAATGAAACAGTGAAACTTGTGGTGTACTAAACAGAGAATTTCACGCACAAAAGAGGAGGTTCGCCTCTTACAAAAGCCATTGTGCTAGGCCCTTGTTCGCAGACAAAAGAAACAATCCTCTGGCTATGTTGGCAACCGTGCAATAATCCAAGACAAGATGGAATCAACTGCAACCCCACAGCAAATACTCGAGACAACTGTGATTACAAACACAGCACAAAAGCTTGAAGACGACGCGGCAAAAAATGAAAAACAAGGCAACCACATAAAACGTCCTATGAACTCTTTCATGGTATGGTCAAGGATGAAAAGACAACAACTCGCACAGGAGAACCCTAAAATGCACAACAGTGAAATCAGTAGACGACTTGGGATTGAGTGGAAACAGCTTTCAGAAGAGCAGAAAAAGCCATTTGTTGATGAAGCGAAACGCATACGGGCTGACCATATGAGAGAGCACCCTGATTACAAATACAAACCAAGACGAAGAAACAAACCCACTTTGACTGTAAAGAAACCTGACAGGGCGATGTTGTTCGTCAGTCCAGGGGGTACAATACCTTCTTTGGATGCTTCAAAATTAGGGGTCACAGGTGTCACTGCATCTAATAACAACATTCTTAGTTATCCGATGAATAATAGTTTTCTGCAGACTTTCATGAATGGACAAGGCAATGCAAGACCCCTATTTAGCTTTGGCTTTCCAATGATGTCCCCAACAGCAACAGATGCAAATGGGCAGACATCTGTTGCCACTGTGATACAATCACATAGCACTGTGTCTACTGCAGAAGCAGCAACAACTGAGAAGCCTGCCACAAGCATACCAACAACAACAGAGGTGCCTCTCACAATGGCCAGGGGTGCGTATCCAACCTTTATGTACAACCCCTTCCAAGCTTTTCCATACTTTGGGTTGAATGGGAATGCTCCTCAAGGTTTTCCCCAGTATGCACAGCAGATGCCACAGTATGCAATTGTCAAGCAGGAGGGCAAAGATGAGTCAGAGGAGGAGCATGTGGGCGTGTCCAACCACGTGAAAACCATCATGGAGAATAAAGAAATCCAAATACCACAAGGCCAGGAAAATCAGCCTTCTACCCACAACATGTCACCAGCTGACCTGAAAGAAGATGACAAATACACAATCAATGTGCAGTTAAATCCAGCTCATGGTAGACGGGCTGATGAAGATACAACCAATAATGAAGAGGCTACTGGAGCAGCTGTAGACTAAACAAAGAGTCAGCTGGGTTCATGCTATGCAGCCACCTTTTTATGCAGACATTTTAAAGGATTGAGACATTATTTACAGCAGAAAGACGTAGAAAAATAACCGTTCAGCTGAGATGTACATGACTGATCCAGAACAACGAACTACTAAGAGCATATTGATACACAGTAAATGGTAAAATGCTGTCCAAGTTGTAGTTTTCCTTTTTGGCATGGCCAAATGTGCTCTTGATGAAAACATGGAACCTGAGGACATAGCCTACGAGTCCATCCAGATGTTTTGGTATTTATGCCCAAGCTTGCATGTGAGCATATTTTTAGATATTTTCATAGCAGAATATTTGTGTCAAGACGTTTTCTGTTTATTCAGGGTAGTTAGTTGCTGGGGTTACATATTTACTATTTTATTGCAGGAAAGAGGAACCCTCTTGCAGGTAACCTGTGAATAGAGCTATTATCCAACAGAAGAAAGGTTCTACAAAGCAAAGGGTAGAAGCCCTTTTGCTACAGTTGTTTCCAGATTTTTCGAAACTTGATTGGTGTTACCTTTGTCATGACAAATTTCTTACATTAATTTATTAGATGGTTAAAAAAATTAATAGGGATGATTGCAAGTGTTTGCTGTTTGTTTTGTAGACCCATTCTTCTTTTTTAGAATGGGTTGACATAAAGGCTATTTTGTTGGAGAGATGGAAATGTTTTCAGTGTTTTGCTTTCTCAACAATTTGGGTACTTTAGCTTTCCAGATGGAATCAACATCCTTGTTGACACCACTTTTATCAGGAGAACTGCACTACGCATGAAGGCTTATTTATTCATGCTATTCAGTTTCTGGGGACTGAAATTTGTCAAAAATTTGATGCTCCTTGGAATTTATCGCTATTAACAGTTGTGAAACAGGTATAGACCAACGAGCAAGAAACATCATAACAAGAAGTATGTCTGTATATATAATTCTTTTACCTAAATAGCAGGGCTAAGTAGTACTACTTGTTTTCAGCCTGGTTTACAACCGAAAAAGAAAATAAAGAAAAAGAATGATTTTTACAGACTAAAAATTATGAAAATGCCTAAATCCCAAAAAAATGGAAAGACCTATAAAATACGAAGTTTACCAAATTAAGTTGTCCATCCATACTCAGCAAAATTTTCTGATGAAACAATGCTCATAAAGTGCTCTTATCTGTTTTTGAAAGTTTTGATTGAGTTGCAGCTTTTTAATGATACCGGCAAATAGTTCCACATAATAATAGTTCCAGAAGTGAAAATTTTCGAAAATTCTTCACATTTAAAGAGACTGAAAATCTAGAATAGAGGAATATGCTGGAGATGGTAACAAAGAGATTTTTTCCAAGACCTTCTTTGTTCCATGGTAGTCTTAACAATTCAGAACTGATTCTAACAAATCATCTTATCAGTAAAAAGTTCCTATGGGTCAGGGTATTTGGGAATTATATTTTAACTGACCCCTTTTCTTTTGAACCAAAAGCTGAACGGTTTTGGCACTGAACAACAAACAAAAAAGGGAATTCGTTTCTTAATAATAAACATGGTAGCGTACCAACTTTAAGATTTATTTAAAGTGAAAGAAATGGTACCAAGATTTTATTTTTAAAAGTGTTGGAACCATTTTGCTGGCATATAGAGAACTTAGAATTATGAAATTTTTGTCTTGTAAGGGGTAACATTTTATTTTGTTTTAAAAATAGGTATATATACCTTTTTGACACCTACAAGCAAGCAGACTATGGCATTTTGTTACCAACATGGGGGTAAAATAGCCCCTAGGGGTCTCATTTTGTTTAGAACAGTGGGGCAAGGAACTTCTTTGCCACATTTTTGTCGGCCTTATATGTTTTCTTGGAGTCATAAGCGTACGAGGCGGGGGGCCGTGGGGGCGGTAGCCCCCCTAACTTTGGAGAAATTTTCAAAAATCAGCCCCATTCGGGCAAATTTTTGCCCTTAGTCGGGCAAAAATGTTGGCAAACAATGGGCTTTGTGTTGGACAGCCCCCCTAGATTTTTCTTCCCGTACGCTTATGCTTGGAGTATTGAAATCTTACAGTAAAAACCTGTTTGGAAAGCAAGCTTCAAAATCTTGTCTTCAATGGCAGACATGGGGTTCAGTCACCATCCATGGGAACACTGACCTTTCCTTGAAATCAATAAACATATACAATGCTTTTTAACTAAAGTTTTGCCCCCAAAATTTGGTGAAGTGTCCGTCTCTACCTGTCTATGTTCTGCATTAGATTCAGTTTCATTCTTCAAAAATTCCACTACATACAATTTATCAATTACACTGCTACAATACTATGTAACGTCCTACAATAAAAATAAGACAGAAACCTACTGTAATACACCATTTCAACTAATGGCCTTCTGGAAATTTTTGAAAATTTCTTGATACTAAATTTCTGAGCATGGATCTGGATTCAGCACCCCCAAGTTTTGTCTAGTTGTAAATTTTCATATTCCTAGAGTAGGGTAAACCGGGGTAATTTGGGACAAGGGAAATTTGGGGCACCCATGGGGTAATTTGGGACATTTTTTAAAATTGCATAGTTATATCACTTATTGCAATCATTTATTCTTTTAAGCAAGTTTTTCAACATTTGCATTGATGTCGAGTACTTTTTTGATATTTTGAATCATTGATTTGAGTATGGCTACTTTACCGTACATTTATGAAAGCAGCCATTTTTGATTAAATTGGAGTGAACTGTGGCAGATACAATATTTTCCTATCCGAATTTGCCATTAGGTATGAATATGTATCATTTGCAGGTGGAACTCAGTGCTGTCCCAAATTACCCCATCTTGGGGTAATTTGGGACAGCATCATTTACACGCTACTGTATCAGCAACAACATGAATTAAGAGAATCTTTTACTCAATATAAATTATTCACCACTCAAGTGTATATAAAAAGCTGAATTAGTCTTATTTAAATATGCAACGAAGCAGTCATGCCTCAAAAATGACAAAATTGTCCCAAATTACCCCGGTTTACCCTATGCGATTTCGATTTTATGGCGATAGTGAATTTGAGATTTTGTATGGGATTTGAATGTCAAATTCATTCGGGGTGTAACTTTACACTCTCAGTCATTATTCACAGTCAAATCTCCCTTCTAAATTTTCAAATTTGTTATCCTCATAAAATTAAAGTTGCTAACACTAAGATTATGAAAATTTGCAAGTAGACTAAATGAGGATGCTGAATGTGAATATGGGGTCAGAAATTTCATATGACACAAACTAAAGAAATTTTGAAAACAATTCCAAAACGAGGCCACTTTGTTCAGAAGGTGTATACAGGGCCGTCGCGACGTGGGGGTGTGGGGGGTGTGACACCCCCCCTGAATAAAGCATCAGTCGGCAAATGAACCCTCAAACCGGCATTTTTCGGCAAATTGGTAAGATGGTAAATCTGGGCAATCTCTGCTCAGCAATAATTACTTGGCGTTCGCTAAAAATTGTTCACAAAACAGTGAGTTATTGTATGACTAATAGCATGCCCCTGGATCCCCTAGATTTATGTATCTCTGATCTCTGGCATCTTGCTGCACAACCTCTACACGGACAAATAATAGTGTTTGCCAATCAATGAGTAATTATGCTGTCCGGTGCATTAAAAATGTTACATTTCATATAGTCTTTGTCCTCAATGACTTTGCAAAACCAATTGCCACACCCTTTTGCTAGCTACATCCTTTTGACCAAAAGACTGCATTTTACGCTGTTTTTGCAGTGATGAAAATTCCTTGAATTAATGCCTGAGAGTACCAATAAATAAACACACTTCTCAGACATGACTTATTCTAATGACCACACCCAATGACCACGCCCTTTGTCGGCAAATTTAGACCATTACACCCCCCTGCAAAGCTTCCTTCGCGACGGCCCTGGGTGTATACAATGCAAACACAGAACAAAGTTACAAGATATCAATAACATATATAATGAATCGTATGAAGGGGAATTTCTTAAGAAGGAACTCTCTCAGTAGCAAGGCCAATCGAGGAGAGAGCGCCCCCTGTTTCAAGACTGAACATGAGTTGTCTCTCCATAGATCTTACATTTAAGTTTAGCCAAAGACAATGGGTGAGTAGTAATCTTCGGCATCAAATAAACTGAAATCAGGGAAGATATTTTACTTTCAAAGATGAAGGCTTTGAAAGGCTTCGATATTTTGCAAACAAATCAAAGAAGTGAACTGTGCAAAGATTGATATAAAATCCAGCTTAGTAAAACAGTTTCCGGGTCACACCCCTTGTCGGCAGAACCACTATAATTTCCAAGAATTTCTATCGATTTCATTGCGACATCATAGCAAACTGGCGCAGAAATAAAAAACAACATCGAAGTTTGAAATCTAGATGGAAATTTGTGTTAACTCAATGAAAGTAAAGTAGGCAGAGCGCTAGGGTCCTATTTCGTACCCAAAGAAACGTTGTTGACAAAAGTGTGGTCTTAAACTTTTGGCCACGACTGTGCAATCTTTATGGCACCACACTCACAAGGCATACCCCCGACATACCCTCAGTTGTAAAATTTAGGAAAAATCTCTGTCAAGATATTTTCAAAACACTTGTGTATATCCCTTGTTGCTATTCTTAGTTCTTATACCAATGGCTAGTAAAGCCTGCTGTAGGGATTCGTCTGTTTTGTTTCAAAAATAATCAAAAGCAATTGCAGTAATGCATTTCCTTTCGAAAGGGAGGTTCAAATTGTCATTTTCTTGGTCCAAGATGTTCACTCAATAAACACAGGTTGTACCCAGACATGGTAGAGACGAAGAACGGAAAGGGTAGTTATGCAGGGGTTTTAGGGTATATAATTGTTAGAAATGATATTGTGTTGCGGTATGTTTTTTACAATATGTTAAGGAAAATGGCATTGCATTTTCACTTCAGTGGAGAAGAATCTGTTGATGTATCTGAGCTATAAACCAAGGGTCGTTCCCTTGATATATCAAAGTGGGGGTCGAAGGGGCTGACGGTTTGGGGCTTCTAGCGTCTTTGAACCGGTTTTACAGTTCTTGGCATTGAAAATGACGGTTTTACGGTTTGTTTCTTTCGTTTTGCAGATTTTTTCGATAAATATATGGTTTGAGAAGTCCAATTAGAATAAAATTGGAGATGAAGCTACGAATATTCGTCCGATACGATATGATTTGGGGGAATTTTTCAACTTTTGACCTTTCCACCGGATTTAGGGCATTAGAACTAAGTTTCTCTTTTTGTGTCACAAAAATGACAGGGATTTGCAGGATAGAACCGAGTTGATGCATGCATAAATAAGGAAAAGATGTTGTGATGGTTTTTTGGTACCCCCTACGACCCCCACTTCAAAGCGCAACAGTTTTAAGCATTTTCGCTTTAATTTTATTTGAAGTGCTTTTTATCCGTCTGGCCAATTCCTTTCCCACAGTTCCCGATTCCAACATTCCAGTCTTCATTTACGGAATACTGGCTTTTGGATCCATGAAGTGTGCGAGAGAGATCAGCCGTCCTATGGGCTTCAGAGAATAAGGGCAAGTGTAGCAGAAGATGGCCAGGTTGCCTGCATGTAACTTCCCCACCCCGGCTGATGTTGGTGCAGTACAGCAGAGACTGTTCAGTACAGTGGAGGCTGTTAAAGGGAATCGACATAGTTAAAAGCTGGCCCGGGCCCGGTCAAAAATATAATCTATTGTATTCGACAGCTTAGACGCATCCGGTTTGATTGTGTGGCTAAAGAAACAAAGGATTTGTGGTCATTTCTCTGGCCTATTTATAGCGTCTACGAGATATAGCCATGTCTATTCCCTTTAAGGGTCTGATTACATGGGAGTTTTCACCATAGGGCTGGGATTTCAGCCCTCCTACCCGAGGTGAAAATTATTCACGATTACATGGGAGTTTTCAACCCGGGGCTGGAATCTGCCGCCACAATAGGGATCAAGCGATAATTAGGTATCACAATAAGGATTAGATTTTCATCCCGGGTAAAGCAAAGAGGGCTGAGATTTCAGCCCTATGGTGAGTTTCAACCTAGGGATGAAATTTTCTCATGTAATCGACAAGAGCAATTTGCAAGTCATTCACCAGAGAGGAGAGCTGGAATTTCAGGCCCTAAGGGCCCGATTACATGGGAGTTTTCACCATAGGGCTGGGATTTCAGCCCGTTTACCCGAGATGAAATTCCAGCTCTCCTCTCTGGTGAATGACTTGCAAATTGTCCTCGTCGATTACATAGGAAATTTTCATCCCTGGGTTGAAACTCACCATAGGGCTGAAATCTCAGCCCTCTTTGCTCTACCCGGGATGAAAATCTAATCCTTATTGTGACACCTAATTATCGCCTAATCCCTATTGTTTTACATCGGATGCACAGACATCATCAAAATATCGGACTGTCTTTGCAATTGAAAAGCTAAGTGGCGCAGATTCCAGCCCTGGGTTGAAAAATCCCATGTACAGGTACATGTACCCCAAAAGCCACAAAAAAAGCGTGTGGTTATAATTTTTTTCCTACTAGTTGATTTCAAAAATGGTTTTGTGTCAATGAAGGGCTGCAGAAAACGAGGTCTTCCCGTTGGGTATTATTATTTTTTGCCTAAGATTGACCGAGTACTGATGTGACAAAGTTTCTTGTTTTTCACTATATGTACCCCAAAAACCACAAAAGCAAAAACACGGAAAAGATTACAGCTGATGCACCTATCACTGTGATATTTGGGAAAAAGTCATCATTATAAATCAGTAATGGATAGAAAGTATAGCTGCAAACTTATTTTCAGTGGAAGTATCTGATGTGCCACAAAACCCGCATGGGGTGTACCCCAAAAACCACATTAGTTTTTCACTTATCAAGCCGTTTGCAGCATATCAATCTTCAAAAGCATTATTTTTCTTGATTCTGCATATATTTTGAAATCTGCTGACAATCCGACCTAACAGAGAGGAACTGTGTTATTCATTTACCAGCAATTACAAAGTGCATGCTTTTTCCAAGTATAAAGTATCAAAATATTTGAGAATATCAATGTTCCTGGTAATTTTTTCATAAATAATGAAAAGTTTTGATGTTTCTATTCCATGGATAAATTTTCCTTGCTTTTAATTTCACAACTGCATTCATTTTAGAGTCTACCAGACTTATAACCACCTCAGAGGTTTCATTTATCACCCCCAAAATGTTTGAGAGCAACCTCAAATGGTTTAACCTCAAAGTAACCTCAAATGAGAGTAACCTCAAATGAGAGTAACTTTCCAGTGGTATCCAAAATTAACAGAAGTCTTCTAAAGTGATTGGTTAGTTAATAATATATGGACAGCAAATACCTATGTTGATTGACTTTTAGAAAGATATTTTTGTTACTGTGTTAAAATATGGGCAATTTTAATTAACTGTCTGTCAATTGAATTGCATAAAATGTTTATTATTTTGTTGAGACATATACCATTTTACCAACTGTATGTTGATTGTCTTGAAGATGTGTTCGTTATTTTGCTGAAAAATGGAAAATTTACTTGCTGTTTGTTTACAGACTTTCAGGAAATATTTGTTATTTTGTTAATTTTGTTAAAAACTTGACCATTCTAACCTTGACTTTCAGAAGATATTTTGTTATGTGGACAAATACCTTATGTTAATTGCTTTCAGAGAGTGTTAATAATATATAAATATAGATGTGATTTTGCTGAAAATACATAATTTCATTTGGTTTCTCTGTGGCACACCACACCCTGTACTTGTGTCTTCCATGTTTCAGTGAAATGTACCCCAAAACCACACAAAAAATCACCAAAGTCAGGATGCCCATTCAATAGGTTCACTATATTGCAAGGTAACCATTGTGCTTTTCTGGCAAGAGGACACATGAAAGATACTGAAAAACACTGGTTTGCAAACTTATAGTAAGAATTTGCGACTTGCTACTCGTTCATAGAAATAATCTGTAAAATTTCAAGTTCAAATTTTTGCGTTTACACCCTATAATTTTTTTTTAAATCCAATTTATTCATGGCAAACCTACATTTTTAGGTAGCCCAGTTACCTAAGCATCATTGATCAGTAAGAGTTTTATGTTGTATGTTGATCTTCTATAGATATTGCCTTTCAACTGACCTTGTGGTTTTTGGGGTACCTTAGTTTTTGGGGTACATGTACCTGTAATCGCGAGTATTTTTCACCGCGGGCAGGAGGGCTGAAATCTCAGCCCTATGGTGAAAGCTGTCATGTAATCAGGCCCTAAGTACAGTGGAGGGCTAACAATTGGGTTAGTACGGCCATCTTGGTACGGCCAAACGGTTTGCGGTTTCTGGCCTTTTTAGAACGTCTTTACCGTTTTTGGCCGTAATAATGACGGGTTAACGGTTGTGTTCTTTCTCAGCGGTTTGCAGATTTCTTCATTAAATAATGATTCGAGAAGTCAAATCATTACAAAGTTGAAAATAAAGCTATGAAAAATTGCCCAATACCGTATAGTTTTGGGGAATATTCCACCAATATTCATTTTTAACCAGCGGATATGAGGCACTCAAGTTTGTTTCGGTTTTTTGTGTTGCAAAGCGATATTGAGGCCATCGTCTGCTACATAGAGCCGAGGTGAGATATGCAGCGTGTAGAGATGTGTTAAGACGGTTTTAGCTAAATTTAGAGGCGGTTTTACGTTTTTTCAGAAACATTTTTGCGGTTTTACGGTTCCTGGCTCCTCTGCGACCCCCATGCTAACATCAGTTCAGTGGAGGTTGCCAAATATGTGGAGGGTTGGCATCAGTACAGTAGAGGGAAAGTACCGAATACAGTAGGAGGCTGTTCAGTACTGTACCGTACTGTACTGAACAGCCCCCCCCCCCCTGTACTGAACAGCCTCCACTGTACTGCACAGACATTACCCGGGGTGTTCCCCTCGTGATAAGGGTGTCCCAAAAAACCTGTTCCTTGTTCAATCAAACATTAAAATAATGATGTAATGGAGCAACTCCACGTTGAGATAGCCTGATTTCCCGAGGTCTTCGATTAATCTTTGACACGAGAATCTTGATACACTGAATTTTCATGGAGTTACAAGTTTTTGAAGTACAAGTTTGTGCGAAAGCTGAAATCAGAGGCCTCTAAATGGCATTTTTGGAAAACAATTATTTTGTCAATTGATGTTCCTTGGATGCATGTGTTTTCAAGCAAATTTCGACGATGGTTATAAGAATTACATTACTCTCGAAGCCCTGTTAGGTTTGCTGTGACATCTTCGACAGTTATGGCAGTGAATAACCCTCTTTCACACCCCCCCCCCCCTTCTCGCCACGATCTTAGAGCTTTCATGCATTACAGATCATCAAGGGGTCTCTGGTATTGGCTGTCGCTTACATATGATCCTTTGAAAGCTTGCAACTCAGTGGATTTTCAACGGAATTGCAAGGCTGTGGTCTCTAGAATTGTTTCAAAGTCTTAGAGACAGGGTTATCTGCCCATGCGCCTGTTTATGTCATCGTTCTTTTTCAAACGTCAGACAATTTTTTTGGGACGGCCTATATTGTACAGTCAAACCTTTAAGAAACTGCATTATAAGAATCTCAGGCCTGATTTAGCTGAATGAAATACCCGTATATACTTAAATGCAAACTATAAATAGAGAATACTTACACGTTTTTTTATAAGAAACTTGGATCAAGCCATAGTACTAAGAGTTTCTTAATTTAACATGGAAAGTTATCAATGTGGCCGCCAGCACAGTCGCAGATATGTTTCTTGACATTTACAACATCTTATAGGAATAAATAGCGTACTGTTATGTTGAAAACACGAATGGTTAGTGAATATTGCTCAAGAATTAAGGTTCAACGACATATTTTCTATAATATCCATACTTTAACTTTTAAAAGTTTCTTGATACTTATCAGACATAGTACCAGAGTTTCTTAAAATTTTGGCCATCTTAGTACTCTTTTTATAAACCAAGTTTCCTTTAAATAAGGCATGTAGTTCCACGTACAACTGTGCATTTAAAAATTTTCTTGACGATTTTGGTAGATGCTTCGAATATACAAGTGTTTCTTATACCATGGTATTACACACCCTGTTGTGAAGAATAGACGATTACGTTAAAGATGGCGGCGAGGAACTTTTTACCAAGATGCATTGCGTTCTATTATCGATATCCTATAGATTCGTTAGAGATTTATGCTTCGAACGCAATATATCTTGGTAAAAAGTTCCTCGCTGCCATCTTTAGCGTAATCGTCTATTATATTTTTACATAAGAAACCAATCAAGCTGTTTTTGTGAAACGAGTTTCTTAAAGGCAGGACTTGACTGTGTAGATGAAACGCTTTAGTTTATAACGGGAACTTCTAGATGCTCCTTTGTTTGCTGCATACCTATTATGTAAATATATTCTTCTAGCTTGGTATCAAATATATAGATTTGAATTACTTAACCAATGGATCTTTGAATTAGCAAAATGTAGTTATTTTCTTAGAGATGCATAATTTCAGAGATACTGTAACAATTTCCGTTTTATTTGGCGTTGATTCTAATTCTGCGCCTAGACATCAAAATCTTGTTGTCTCTTGCTGGTCAAAAATAAGGCTGATTTCCAGTCTGTAGAATTATCGAACCGGGCGAAAATTCTATTGTTTACGAGAGAAAGTGTCCTTTTGCCATTGAATAGAAATTCAAGGTTTGACTGACCTTCGAACGCGAGAACGCCTCCTGCTTGTGAACTTCCAGTGACTGGAAATCAGCCGTAAGTGCAAGAACTGAGTTGTGAGCGAAACGAGCAAAATGGGGGTCCGGGAGCTTGTCCCCGGAAAAATTTATTGAGACGACGCACTTTAGAATGCTGGAAAATGCCTTTTCGTGAGAATTAGTGGCCTTCATATTGCAAATTTACCGTTGAAAAGAAGTCTGACCTCATTCAACTGCACTGGTATACTTGAAGCCGGTGATAACATTTACGAGCGAGTATCATTTATCACTTTTGGACAACCTAAAGTTCTTTCAGTTCAGCCCAAAGCCGAGTCAAGAGTTCCAGGTCATGTGATTCTGCTGACTTAAAACTCACAGCTTCTTCACGAAAACTTCAAAGCAGATAACTTCAACCTCACCAACAGTCTCTCAATTCACAACATTTCAACCCTCATCTGCTAGCCCAATGGCTGCCCGGTCCCTCTGATTAGTAGGGCAAACTGCCGCCTTGTGCGAGCGAAATGTGGCTTTTCAATAGCTAAATTTCTACGTGGTTTGCGGCTGTGTTTGCTTCGAATGATTGGTTGTGAGGTTGTCTGCATGCAATGGCTAATTGCTTTGAGCTGCGTTGTCAGTTAATCAAAGAAGTCAATCAAAAACACATCAATAAAGCTCTTGCCATATGGCAGACAGCGGATTTCTATTCCCCGGGGGGGTGCACTCGACCAGCTTTTGGTAGGGGACGTGCCATCGAGGTTTCAAAAACATACCCGTTCCTTATACCAATTTTTGAAAAAAGTATACCCGACCTTATACCAATTTTTTGAGAAAGTATATCCTACCTTATATTTCATACCAAAACCTTGAAAATCGGTACCGTTCCTTATACCAAAATTGTGAAAATTGATACCGTTCTTTATACCAATATCTGGAAAATCGATACCTTTCCCGATGGCACGTCCCCGTACCCAAAATATATGTAGTGCACCCCCCCCCCCCGGGTTCTATTCCTGCGTGACAGAAACCTGTTTTCTGAAACTTTAAAGCCTGGTTCACCCTAAGTCGTTTGGGTCGTTAAGGTAGTGCAGAAAGACCCAAAAGACAAAGACTCAGGGTATGATTCCTTTGGCCTGGCACACTAGGTCGTTTGGGTCGTTCAGTTCGTTCAAAAAGACCCAAAAGATAAAGATTCAGAATTTGAGTCCTTTGTCGTTGGGTCTTTCTGCACAGCCCAAACGACCTAACCAGGCTTAGGCCTAATGTCTTCAACGTTAAATTTTTGTTCAAGTGAAAATATGCCTGTACCAATGCGATGATGTCGCAGTCGCAACCTCTTTGCTGAAATAGCTATCAAGAGTTAAGAGTGCAGAAATTATTGAAAATCTTCAGAATTTCAAAATGTTCGAAGTAAAATGGTAGTAAAGTGCAAGGAGAAATTTTTGTTAAGATTTAGCACCTTTTTTGCTACTGTGGTTATTGTAGCAAGGCCAGTCAATAGAAGGTGAAATGACAAAAATGCTAAAAATGTGTTAGCGCTTAAATTAGATTATCACCAAGAGACTTGAGCCAAATTGTAATTCAAGCAGTCTCAAATCAAATATTTGGCACATTTAACAGAGAATCTTATGTAAGCCTTTGGTAAAACGCCCATAAAACGAGTCTTGCAAAGACAATAGGCCGTGCCACGTGGCGAACCATATTTGGGTAAGTGGTCTATGCCGAGATCTATGCCAGCAGAAACTGCTGGTGTCTGAAGGCAGCAGTGCACTATCATCTTCAGGTAAAGTTGATACACATTTTTTTCTATGATTATACAATATGATAGTTAAAATGCCATAAGACCTGGTTATTTTCTAATTCGTCTAACTCAATCGAAAATAACTTTATTTACTTATCAACACTACTGTAGTGATTACGTCACTGTGGACAAAACCCCCTGGTTGCTGTTTGCTGTTGTAGTTGTATAAGCTTTTGATATAGTTCAGTTGTGTTTTGTTGAAGTTCAAAATGGCGTGATTTCTTTATCGCATTTCACATACTCGACAAGCAGGCAGGTTACAACACTAGCGACGAGAATGGCTGGTATCGTTACTCAGCTCCCACCTTTTGATCCAGATGCGACAATTGGTGCAAGTGTAGCCCCTCGATGGAAAACCTGGGTATCAGACTTCAAGACATACCTGGTTGCAAACGCCATTGAAGAAAACAAACGTAAACGCGCTTTGTTGCTCTACTTAGCTGGCCCTCGTGTAAGAGAGATCTTTCGACATTTACCAGATACGGGAGAGGAAGATGATTTTGATACAGCCTTGGCGAAGTTGAACGATTATTTCGAGCCTCAGAAGAACCGTTTGTATGAAGTATACAAATTTCGTCAGGCAGCTCAAGAATCGAACGAAACAATTGATCAGTACCACACTCGTTTACGTGGCCTTGCACAGACCTGTGAATTTTCCGACACTGACTTTGAAATAATTCTGCAGATCGTTCTACACGGAACGTCCAGCCACCTTCGAAAACAAGCTTTGAAAGATCCTAAAATAAAGTTAAGCGACCTCTTGTTAGTTGGACGCCAAGAAGAAATGAGCAGATTTCAGGCCTCTAACATTGAAAGCAAGACGAAAGACCCAAATCAGGACATAAACTTCATGCGAAAGAAGGGTAAAGCCCCGAAGAAACCCTCTACCTGCCGAAACTGTGGTGGAGAATGGCCCCACACAAACACAGCCTGCCCTGCAAAAGGTAAAACATGTCGAGCTTGTGGTAAATCGAACCACTTTGCAAAACAATGCCGTTCAAACAAAAAGCCCACAGCGAGAGGAAGTTCGGTAAAGCCCCTGAATGTGAACAATAGCAGCGATTCAGAAAGCGATCCAGGTTATTGTTATGCGGTTGGCACAGGATCAAAGACACATCCGAAAGCGAATATCCTTGTCAATGGATTCAAACTACGTTTCTTGATAGACACTGGGTCATCTATCAATGTCATAGACTATGCCACTTTTCAACAGCTCAATGGTATCGAATTAAAAAGAACAAACATCAAAGCATTTCCTTTCAACTCTAAGGATCCCGTCAAGATGAAAGGCAAATTTGAAACCACAATGGAATCTACACAGAAGCTTACGGTCGCAACGGTGTATGTGACAGAGAAAGACGGGGGATGTCTACTCAGTTCTGAAACTGCACAAGATCTGGGACTTGTCAGTCTGCATTTGAACGCGGTGCACCAAGATAAAACCCGGACCACGGAACCTGCGGACCAAGTGCTTAAGGATCTTCATGACCCCAAGGTCACAGAAATCGTAAACAAACACAAACCGATTTATCAAGGACTTGGTAAGCTGAAGAATAAAGAGATAAAATTGTGCATTGATGAAAGCGTTCAACCTGTAGCACAACAACAACGAAGGATACCATTCCATCTCCGAGAAAAAGTGGAGTTAGAGCTAAAGAAATTGGAAGAGCAGGACATTATTGAAAAAGTTCCTGACAATGAACAAACAGATTGGGTATCTCCTATTGTCGTAGTACCAAAAAAGGAAGGGAAAATACGCATTTGCGTCGACATGAGAGCCGCCAACACTGCGATCAAAAGAATCAGACATCCAATTCCAACGGTAAAAGATATATCGCTGGCGCTCAATGGATCACAATACTTTACTAAATTAGACATGGCACAAGCATATCATCAGCTGCCCCTGAATGCACAGAGCAGACACATCACTACTTTTGCCACTCACATGGGACTGTACAGATACAAGCGTCTCAACTACGGCACAAATTCAGCAGCTGAAGTATTTCAACACACCTTGCAACAAGTCTTACATGGAATACCAGGTGTTTGTAATCTGGCAGATGATATTTTAGTATTTGCTCCTTCGTACGAAGAACACAATAAAGCCCTTGAAGCTTGCCTCCAGAGACTTCAAGAAAATGGCCTAACATTGAATTTGAGCAAATGCAAGTTCTTAAAGCGTAATCTGGAATTCTTCGGATTTCATTTTACAAAGGAAGGCACGAAACCAGACCCTAAGAAGGTAGAGGCATTTGTTAACAGCCCAAGACCTACAAATGTCAGTGAACTACGCAGTCTTCTTGGAATGTCAAATTACAGTTCGCAGTATATACATGACTACGCCACAGTAACTGAGCCACTGCGTAGACTTACTCATAAAGATGAAAAGTTCATTTGGGGAAAAGAACAAGAAGATGCCTATCAGAAGCTGAAAAATGCTTTGCTCAGCAGCCCTGTCATGAGTTACTTTGATGTCAACAAAGAAACTGTTATTTTAGTAGATGCGAGCCCAGTTGGATTGTCTGCAATCCTTTCTCAACGGGAACATGGATCAAGTAAATCTCAAATCATTGCATATGCCAGCAGATCATTGACAGCTACAGAACAACGCTATTCACAAACCGAAAAAGAGGCATTAGCAATCGTCTGGGGCATAGAACATTTTCATCTGTACATATATGGTGCTCCATTCGTATTGTACACAGATCACAAGCCACTCGAACTGATATATTCGAATCCTATGTCCAAACCACCTGCACGAATTGAAAGATGGATGCTAAGATTACAGCAGTATGACTTTAAGGTTGTTTATAAGCGTGGTGCAGAGAACCCGGCAGATTTTCTGTCTCGTCATCCTCCAGAAAGCTACAAGACAACTCAAAACGAAGCAGACGAGTATGTTAATTTTCTAGCACATGCAGCCATCCCACAAAGCATGACACTGAAGGAAGTCGCAAGTGAGACAGAGAAGGATAACACTCTCCGTGCAGTAAGAGCAGCTTTTCGCACTGGACATTGGGATGCTGACAGTGTCCGTGATTACAAGCTTATCAAGGATGAAATCACAATAGATGACAACAACAAAATCCTCCTTCGTGGATCAAAAATTATTTTGCCAACATCACTTCGTGCTCGTGCGGTTAAACTCGCCCATCAAGGACACCAGGGTCAATCGAAAACAACAGCACTCCTTCGGGAAGGACTTTGGTTTCCAGGACTCGGAAAACTCGTAAAGGAAGAAGTGGGAAAATGTATAGCATGCCAAGCGTCTTCACAACCCAATCCTCCTGAACCATTGCAGTCACCACCTATGCCTTCACATGCGTGGAACGAAGTAAAATCGATTTTTGTGGACCATTTCCATCAGGCCATTATGTCCTTGTAGTTATTGATGTTTACTCACGTTACCCCGAGATCGAGATCCTAAAATCGACTGCAGCACCGAAAGTGATCCCAAAGCTTGACATTATTTTTGCTAGACACGGTATCCCAGAAAAAGTAACCACTGATAATGGACCTCCGTTTAACGGCAATGAGTTCAAAGCATATATGAAGGAACTAGGAATACAGTATGATCCAAGTACACCTTTATGGCCCCAAGGCAACGCTGAAGTCGAGTCATTTAACAAACCACTTGAGAAGGCAATCAGAACAGCACACATAGAACGACGACCATGGCAGCAGGAGTTAGCGAAATTCCTACTAAATTACCGTTCTTCGCCTCATTCGACGACCAAAGTCCCACCTGCTGAGTTGCTTTTCAACCGACCAATAAGAGGAAAGTTGCCTGTTCTTCAGAACCGAAGTAAAGTTATTGACCGCCACCAAGAAGCAAGAGATAACCAAGAAGCCAACAAACGAAAGAACAGATATTATGCAAATCAACGTCGACATGCTAAACAATCTAACTTTCAAGTCGGAGACACAGTATTAGTGAAGAGACCGAAAGCAAACAAACTAAGTACAAACTTCGATCCTTCACCATACGAGATTACTGAGATTAAAGGATCCAGGATCACAGCAGAACGTGATGGACATAAAATAGTTAGAAATGCATCATTTTTCAAAAAGATAACAAAACAATCCTCGAGTGATTCTGATGATGATGATTATGTGTTACCAAAGGAAACAATATCAGATGAACAACAGCCTTTGCGCAAATCAACTCGAGTAAGAACTCAGACTCAGTTCTATGGACAGCCTGTCACCTCAAACATTGTTTCATAACTTTATACCTTTTAAAAGGGGGAGTAGTGTAGTGATTACGTCACTGTGGACAAAACCCCCTGGTTGCTGTTTGCTGTTGTAGTTGTATAAGCTTTTGATATAGTTCAGTTGTGTTTTGTTGAAGTTCAAAATGGCGTGATTTCTTTATCGCATTTCACATACTCGACAAGCAGGCAGGTTACAACAACTACTTTCTAACTAACGCTAAGATACAGACAACAAGAGATATCTTATAGTATAGTATGGTCAGTCTAGTGATTCTCAGCCAAAATGTCGAGGTTTCAAACAAAGTACTCTTCAATTATCATCCAATATCAAGATTCTGAAGGAAGGGGTGGTGGGGTGGGGTTTTATGTCTTGTCAACAGAATCACTATCGACGTGTGACAACTTAGACCTCATTCTCTGCTTATATACCTTGTAGTCCCTTGGGCCTTATTCTATGCAGTATTTCGCAACTTATCCCAGGGGAACCTACCTGCTTGAATATCTCATGGGATAAGTAAATTCATTTATATGGGAGCGGGCTGGCCCGGACGATGGTCTTGTTCGTTTGCCGAGATGGTTTAAGGGCTTGATTATGAAAACGGGCTGCCTCACTTGCCGAGATGGAATTTGGATTGGTATCAAAGGTGAAAAGAGCTGGGACATGTGGATGAAAGGAAATTGCACATGCACTTTTGTGCATTACAGGGCATTTGTTTTAAGAGAATTTGCCAAGTGGGCCAGAATGACCATAAGGGCCCAATTCCCGGAGAAAAGGAGAAAGTACTCTTACAAGTATACAAACAAAGCATACAATATAACCATGCGCTATTCAGGGGTCATCCTACAGAATTTTGGAAGAAACTATCTTTCATTTCATTTCTGAATATCTTTTTAGGCTTTACTCAAACATCTTCCATACAAATTATCCAATAAATTTGAAGCGCACTCGATAGAAAACGAAAAACTATGTGGACGTGCGAGCGAAGAGAGCAGAAAAATTTTGGTTCATGCTACTCAGATCAGCTTAAAATGGGTTAAAAAGACTGCTGGTTTCTCGAAGGAGATTCAAGAGCGGGCATGTCACAACTGAGAAGGATGATCGTACCTTTGTCTGAAAACAGGTAGTTCATGAAATAATTTTTCACCATCTTTGTCCCGAAAATTGGTCGTTTTTGATGACAAATCTACGTTGTTATTCTTCTTCGATTTCGATTTGATGGACAATTTAATCACTGCCAATGGTTGTCCCGAGAACTGGTAGTTTCGGCAAAATACCGTTTTTTTAAATCAAGTGGAACTCACAGCCATGAAGGCACAAGCGTCCCAAAGCCGGTTTTTCTTGCTCACTGAAATCTCATGTCGTTCGCAGCGAATCCAGAAGAGATTATCCTGCAGGCATCATTACCATCATAATCATATCTATAGAGCAGCAGGGTCCCAAAACTGGTAGTCTTCAAGCGGCAATTCCGAAATTGTCTCCAGGTCCAAAACAATCCGTTGACGTTTCTTCTGATTTGTCCCAAAACTAGTCTTTTTTCCGTAAATTTGACGGACAAAGGTGGAACCACTTTGGTGATTAAAAGGAATTCCTGGTTTTTTTTAATTTGGTGGACAAAGGTAAAACCGCTTAATGTGAAAATTTTGTAATGCTGATCTTCTGAGCTTAAATTTGGCGGACAAAGATAGAACCAGCTTACAGGTAAGCTTTAGGATTTTGATTAGATAGGAGGAGAGACAATTTGATTTTGGTGGGGACTGATGGAACAAGGCCTCCGACGAGACCTGAAAAGTGGAGGGGCCAAAATTTGAGATTGAAATATGCCATAACCCAAAATAATAAGCTGCCCTCCCAGGGACAGATCTAGAGGGAAAAGTGACCGAGGTGTGCGAGCGTGAAGCCCGAGTAAAATCTTGCCGTAGGGGTCCGAACGTAGGGGTCTGGGGGTTGCAGCCCCTGAAAGATGTTTTTAGATTACGCCTTTCAGCTCACTGAAAAATCTCCATTTTAAATTAAGAAGCGAGAAGCTGCCTACTAGATTTATGCCCACAAGGTACGAGTTCTTTGCATTCTGCATTGACTATCTGCATCCCGGTGCAGTTTCTATAGCTTTAGCCTTCTTATATATTCATAGTGATTTGAAAGGTGTATTTTTTGATATAACTGAAAATTGTCTGTGATTGTGTACAATAGTGAGGTTGTGACCATGTTAGTTTCCAACTTGAAATCAACAGAGCAGGGATTGAATCGAATGGATGCTAGGAAATTCGCTTTATTTAATTTAAATGAGCATAGGGGTTTTAAAGAGAATTAAGACGATTATCAACAAATTCTGGAATTGCATATTTTGCAAAAAAGTGGAGGGGCCATGGCCCCCCGGACCCCCCGTCGTCGGAGGCCCTGTGGAAATGGAAGACTGATTTTAAGATTTGACATTTGTCCCAAAAACTGGTTGTTTTAAGCAAGAAAGTCATACTGTGTCACAAAAGAAACGGTTATTTTTTCCAATTCCTTCGGACAAACATGGGGTCAAATATTTTACATTACTGCATTATCACCTTATATCAGTGCTTTTTTGTGTTTTGAACTTATTTTTACGATAGTCAGTAGAACTATGTTTTTACTTAGTATACAAATACAACCAATAATTAAGGTGGATCTGCACTCAAGGTGGCTCACTACGGAAAATTTCAGAATTACGAAACAGTGAGAGGTGGTTATACCGAGTAAAAATAATAAGTTCAAAAACACAAAAAAGACACTAAGTTAAGGTGACTCGCTTCTGATATAAATTTCCAACAGCTACACACTGGGTGTCCTATCGCTCATGCTAAAGCTGCACAAAATTCCAGGCACAAAATACAACACACGTTCATCGACAAGGCCTGCCAGGAACTATTCATCGGAAGAATTATCATATCTATCTGAAAATGAGGTCGTTTAGTCATCTTGTCTCGCCCGCATTGTCAATGCTACAACAGTTTTTTCTTCTCTGTGTCCCTGTGCTCATTGTGCCTTGTATCCCTGTGTCCTATTAGATCGTTGGAACAACAACTGCTGTGTTTCAGTTTTTGATACGAGTAGAAAAACAGATGTCGTAAAGGAAAGCCACATCCAATCATTCCTCCCTGACTAATTAGTCTTGAAAAGGGAGCGTGACGGATTCGATACATCAAAACATCGTCTTCAAAGTAAGAATTGCATGAGTCCCGTCATCCTATTTAAATTTCTGATCTTGTTTGCTTTCACATGATCTCATGAAAAACCATTATCGCTTTTGCTCTATTTTGCATTTTTTTAATCAATCACAAATATACATCTTAAAAGGGTGTTAGCTGATAGCTTGAGATGGATTTGGACAAGGTGTAGAGTATGAAATGTGTTGAAATCACGGGGGGGGGGTTCTTCCATAGTAAAGGTACCTGGGGATGTGCCGCCCGCAAGGGTATGCTTTTTCAAACCTTCTAGTCTAGCCAAGGGTATACTTTTTGGCAATTTTGGTCAAAGAAATGTCAAACTTCTGTAATTCCTGTAAAGAAACCCAAATTTTTTTCAAATTTTGGTCCTTAGAATGCAAAAATTTGGCAAGTTTTGCCTAGAAAATGCCAACTCATGACACTTTTGATGTAGAAATTAGTCTCATTTTCAGATGGTATCATTTTCAGAAAAATTGGTCTAGCCAACGGTGCTATTTTGAAACCGTGAGCGGCACACCCCTGCCCGAAATTTAGCCGAGAACTCCCCTCCCCCCGTGGTTGAAATAAATGTCTGTTTTAAAATGTCTTAAACAATGAATTTATAGCGCGCTGAAAATGAACCCTTGATTTTAACATTTCCTCATTAGCTAAGCCTTGCATACTCTGATATTTCTGAAAGGTAATCAAAGGATATATCTGTTAAACGATCGTTATGTTTATCACACCTTGCCGACATTTTCTTGCCCATCTTCAGTTACCATAGTGTAGTAATTCCATATTAGTTTGGTATAATTTATGTTCAAACTTTGTAACCATTGGTTACTTGTAAGGAGTTATAAAGAAAGAAGAGAATGTGGATAAGATATTTTGATGACGTTCCGATGATACAAGTATTAGGCTGTTTTAGCAAGAAGACGCGAGTCCAGAAGACGCCAGCATAATTCTTTTGTTCGAGGATGTCAATTACAAAGTGAAATCAACTTCAAAACTTTTGTGAGTCTCGAGAGACTCATTGTACGTTCTATTCTGAAACTGACAACCTGAAAAGTATACTTCTGAAGGCCGCACTGCAAGAATAGGACGTCGAGAAAGGAAGCAAAATGCAATATGAACACATTCAAAAATGATGGAAATGCGAGAATGTAAATAGTTCTTAGGGAATTTTGTCCGTCTGTAAGCAGCTTTCTGGGAGGGAAAAGGCTGGAAAATTAGAATGCTCGAATAACATGAAAAAGTAGCTGCGGTTTCAAAAACGTCTGCGTCTTGCTGCTAAAACAGCCTATCTTTTATAAGAAACGGGACTCACGCTCTCAGTTCCGACATAAGAAATTGAAGACTCGTGCATGTTTTCTCCCAATTTTCGCTTGTAACCCTTATCATATTACTCGGAAAGTACTTGTGTAATTTCTAAACTTTGAAGGACCAAGGCTTCTACCGTTCGCTGTCGAAATGAAAAACAGAAATATAATCTTGGATTGGGAGAAATCTAGCCTAGCTCTTTCAATCAGACATGATAAATTGTAGATCAACAGCACAGCTAAGGATATAGCGAAAGAAACCCAAAGGTTTTTTTAGTAGTTTTGGAGATAAATCCACTTTTCTGAGTCAAAAAAAGTTATAAAAAAATGTACAAAGACATCCTTGATGAAAAAATTGCGATTAAGATACCTTTCGATATCTTTCGATTTCTATATCGATAAAAAAATTCAAAAACTAACTGGGAGAAGCAAAGATCATTTTTTTAAAGAACAGAATGAACAATTTTGAATTTCAGCGAAGGACTGTAATCGCTTTTAAAGATTTTATTAGGTTTAGGTAGTTTGCTATCAATGTCTATTTTTCATACCTACATTGTAACTTTTTACTTTTGAGGACCTCCATGTAAAAAGCGCCTCTTGGTGATTGGGGCATCCTCTTTACAGATGATTTATCAAATCAAATCAAATCAAATCAAATGAAATCAAATCAAATCAAATCAAATCAAATCAAATCAAATCAAATCAAATTAAATCTTTCTATTGCCAAGAGCACGCAGAACAACGTCCTTTTTGCCGCTTCTTCGATAGACAGAATAGTATTTGAGAAAATATTTTTTTTCTGAGGAAAGTAAGATCCCGAGGGGGGGGGGGTACTTCACTATGGGTAAGACGGAGATGTGCGCCAGTTTTGGGTAGTTTTTGGCCTGAAAATTCTGGGATTGGGGTATCCTTTTACTGGAAAATTTCTGTGATTGGGGTATACCTTCACTCGGAATCTTCTGGGATTGGGGTTTACTGTTATACTCAGAATTCTCAGGGGCGGATCCAGAGAAAATCTTCACTGGGTCCAATCCGAAGGCGAGCGAAGCGAGCCGAAGAAAGGAGGGGGGTCCGGGGGTACTTCCCCGGGAAAATTTTGCGACCACGCCCTTCAGATTGGCTTAAAACACTATTTCGGGAAAAGGTCCTTTGACAACGCCCTTGAGGTTAATACACTAAAAGTTGTAAGTTATGATTCAAAACTTAATTACTTTAGAGCTGCATGATGTTCCATACTCGATTCCATAGTCATGACTTTGGATACTCTAAATCCCCAAAGTCATAAATGAAGTTTTCTGCGATGCTTGTGTTTGGAGTCAAATATCATTTTGAAAACTAACTCAGCTTAAAGTATACATAAAGTCCTTCGATGTCGTTAAAAAGTTGTAAACTTGACGTAAATTGGATAAGTGTCGGCCTTCTCGTTCTCCTTCATCTTTCTCAATTCCTTCCACAGTGGTAGCTTTTCTCTGTTCCGCCTTGTCTGCTCGACGAAACGTTATTTGATCTGATACGGTGCAATGGCAGAGCATATTCATTTCAGTGGACCCACACAGATATTTATAGCTGTATTCATCTTTGTTGCAACGTCAGAAAATTTCCAAATTTAGCCCATTTTGGACCCAGCCACTGCGGAATCCGCAGTCAGAAAATTTCCAAATTTAGCCCATTTTGGACCCAGCCACTGCGGAATCCGCCGCAGTGGCTGGGTCCACATTCGGCTAAATTTGGAAGTTTTCTGACATGACAATAGGGATGAATACACCTATAAATATCTGTCTGGGTCCATGAGATCTTCACAAAAGTGATTGACATCATATTTGAAACCATTGTAATCAAATATTTGCTGTAAATGCCATTCACGTAGCATCATCGCTGGATGTGTGCTCACCATAGGCATAATCACCGGACCACTGACTCAAGCTCTTGGATCAAATCTAACTCTCACGAAACGAACTTGACCTGCTTGCTTACTACTTTCGATACAGTAATTTACAATCTCATATTTTCAAAATACATCTCACCCAAAAGAAATTCTGACTGAAAAGTTAAGTTATTCTTCAACAGACGTCGAGTAATCTATTAATAGCCCAAATTTGATTTTTTGACTGGGTCCAGTGACCCAGTGCACCTACCCTGGATCCGTCACTGATTCTGTAATGGGTGTTGAAGGAAAGCACAACTGGATAGATTTTCGAGCAACACGTGGTCAGTTTCAGGTGAACTGATTTCAAGCATTTTTGTGTTGAAAATCGTCCTCAGATCAGAACCTCGTTCCAATGGCCACTTGGAACCAAAATAGTCGTTCCCAGCCCTCAATCCCTTATCCCTTTGACGTCGAATTGTTTTTGTTCCTTCTTCGATTGGGTATCAATATCTGTCATATATTCTGGGATTGGGTATCAATATCGGACCAAATTTCTGGGATAGGGTCGTAACAGAAATCCTTGCAGCGCACACCCCCGTATGAATTTATAGTGAAGTACCCCCTCCCCCCCCCCCGGGAGTAAGATAGGAATCAAAAGTCTTAGCTGATTTTTGTTCGTGGCCTATGGCCGGAAACCTTCAAAGCCTCATTTTCACGGACCAATCAGAAGGTGAATAAGCCAAGAAAACGGAATAAACGTGTGAAGATTTTTCTAAATTTTACCTACCTTCCACACAACCAGGACAGAAAACTGCTCAAATTTCCCGGATTTTTTTGAAGATATCTACTCACCAGATGCTTGGGTATCCGGGTTGGGATGCCGGTTTCAAGAAGGACAACAAGGGAAAGTTAGAGCCCGTGGGGGAGGTACTTCACTATAAATTCATACGGGGGTGTGCGCCGCAACGATTTCTGTTACGACCCAATCCCAGAAATTTGGTCCGATATTGATACCCAATCCCAGAATATATGTCAGATATTGATACCCAATCGAAGAAATAACAAAAGCAATTCGACGTCAAAAGGATAAGGGATTGAGGGCTGGGAATGATTATTTTGGTTCCAAGTGGCCATTGGAACGAGGTTCTGATCTGAGGACGTTTTTCAACACAAAAATACTTGAAATCAGTTCACCTGAAACTGAAAAAGTGTTGCTCGAAAATTTATCCAGTTGTACTTTCATTCAACACCCATAACAGAATTTTGAGTAACCCCCAATCCCAGAAAATTCCGAGTGAAAGTATACCCCAATCACAGAAATTTTCCAGTAAAAGGATACCCCAATCCCAGAATTTTCAGGGCAAAAACTACCCAAAAATGGCGCACATCTCCGTCTTACCCATAGTGAAGTACCCCCCCCCCCCGGGAGTTGGAGGGCCCACATGGCCCACATAGTGAGTCTGCGAAGTCTGCGCCTTCATCTTGCAACAGTAGCCTCTTAATGACAAAAGATGTCATCCTAACGAGGCTATCATTTTTGGCGCCAATTTTGGTGAGGTTGCGATGCGAATCCTGGCATCAGAAATGGACGAAAATGGTGTTGAACTTGAGCAGTAAAGCTTACTGACTTGAAAGATGGTGCGTTCAGCCAAAAGAAAGATAAGTGAAGGGGCAAGTGCTTCAGCAGGTATTTGTTTGGCACGCACCGCTCATCTGATTAATTTGCCAGCCGAGTTAGGCCTCCGTTCATATTTTTACATCATCCATGCCCATGTAGAGGAGTATCGCCTTTTTGGAACACTCTGTTGAACTAAGTAGATTTTAGTAAATTTAGTTACAATTGCAAGATAATGCTTACCGTTATTTTAATCCTTTGCTATTCACATCATCTTTCTAAAAGCAACGTGTCTGATTGTCGCTCCATCTTTCCATGATATTAATTTTAGTGCCGAGAGGTCTGAGCGGCCTAATGTCCAGCATTCGCCCATTTGGAACGCAGGCAAAATTGTTACGAGCGCCTTGCGTGAAGCATGAAAAGCCAATATTAATTTAATTGATGTGCAACGTGAAAAGGCTGTTATTTCTTCGTGATCTTACCCCTCCCCCTTACCACCCTCAAGTGCTTGGAAACATGCTTTTCGATATTCCGACATCTCCTGTTGCCTCCACCAAGTTTCCTGCACGGAAATGACGTTTGAGCATGTGACACAGCAGGAAGTCACCTGGAAGGCTTGAGCGGTCACAGATGCACCACAAGGGCGACTTAGGCCAGTCAGCGTGGCTGTAAAATCAACACATCCGTTGCGCGAACTGTTCAAGCAACTGTGCAGGATCCCACTGAGTTTTCATTTCGAAGGCTCAATGTCAACAACAGGCCATGCAGGTTCAGTTGTTGCCGAAAAATTTCAACGAAAGGAGTAAAAAGAAAACAGACTTGTAGAAAGGCAGCTTGAAAAAATGAAGACACTTACGCATTCATTTCAGGTCGGTAATTTTATCTTCAATTTGCAAAGCAACGAAAGGAAATATAACAACAAATACAGATGACAACAAAGAAGATGGCGTCACCAAACCGTTTTCGCGCGCTTTTTGCGAGAAACTAGACCAAGGCCCCGGCCATAGCGAAGTTTTGCTGTGTAGTCAAATGTGTCAATATTCGAGAGTGTTCCAAAAGGGCGATACTCCTCTAGTTATAGTAGGCCTACAAGAAAATTACATGTTACATCTGTAACCTACTAGAGAACTATCGCCCTTATCAGACCACTTTCAAGAAAACTAAGATTTTCGGAGAGGTCAAAGCAGTTCTGGAAGAGAACTCACCTTGAATAGGCTTCTCAACTCTTGCTACAAACCTCAAAGTGAGATTTGTTCCATCCGTTGCTTTGTTGTGTCATCCATTTCATATCAAAGAGATGACATCAGCAAACAGCTTTCACATGCTTTTTGGATTAGCTAGGCCCAAGCTCCCTTTTAATCTTAACATTTTATTCAAGGCCGTTGCACAGCATGGAATCGATGGTGGTCTGATAGGGGCGACATAACTCTATACTTTCTAATTGCTATACAACTATACAACACTATGGTGACAGACCACAAGGAGCAAAAGACGATGAACCCTGAACATCAGGCATGCCTACTACCATTTGTGCTGTCAGTTCAGCACATAGCTGTTACGCATCCCAGTATCTGGGAACTTTGATTCTCCCCAAGTCGCAAATTAACAGGGAATTTTACAGACATGCGCAAATATCGGTGATCGTTGTTGGTAAATAAGTAAGTTGTAAACTCACCTTCAACAAAGCTGAAACTTGAAAATCATCATTTAGGCCATCCTTAAATAAGCTAAGTTGTTTTATAGATTTTTAACTGTTTAGTTTGTCAAGTAAACATCGTAAAGTGAGAAAATTTTATGCGAGTCGCGAAATCACAGAACAAAACTTGATTTTGTTGTGTTTTGCAATCTGATTTAGCTTCGCTGGAACACAACCTACCAACTTGGTTTGGTGTCTATAAACGCAGAATGACCTACGCTTTCACGCAGACAATATGCCGATACAGGGAAACAAAGCACAATGAAGCGATCGCATGATTTGTGCTTATTGAGCACTGGCCTGTCACGAAGATTGGAGTAGAAATTGAACCCGTGGACAGATTTAATCGGCATTTTCACTAGGCAATTCCTCGATTTATCAAGAATCTATATACATCAAAAGTTAAGTGAATAAGTATCAAAAGGAAGCCATATGAAGTTTTGTGAGGTCTAGTTAGGTAGGCTATGCGTTATCTATTGTTTTATTTGATCTGATTCTTTTGTTTCTCACGGTGGGGTTTTGTCACACAAATAAACACAGAATCAATACAGATTCCATCGCAACAGCTGTGAGCACGGGTAGCAGACCCACCCAGGCAGGCAGAGTTATCTGGAGTTTGACTTGCGTGGCTGATTTCTCTGCCGCACACCTTTAATTTCAGCTGCGGAAGTTTTCGTGAAAAAAACAAAAGGAAACAATAGAACTATTGTTTAGTGGCACAAATACAACCACGCAAGCAATTTGGATGAAGGAGAGTTCCCCCGCCCATTCTGCAAACCATCCAATCTGGTCTGGAGGCACAGAACTGAGTCAAAATTTAAGATATTTTCTACTATTAATGTCAAATTTAATAGTCATTCAAATTTATGATATCTTTTCTAAAGGTAGAATGTCAAAGTTGTGATAAATTTTGATTACTTTTCAAATGTACAGTATGTTATTATTTGGGACAGATGATGCATTTTACATTTCTTGCTCATTTATTTTACCACACTTTTTGTTTTTCAGCTAAAAAGGGCAGAGATTCCAACACCTCAAGTTCAAAGCCAAGACGTCCACAACAGCACGATAATGATGATGATGACTTCTTCAAACAACTACTTAGAAGTGTTGGCTTTGCCTTTAAGAATGGCAGTGTTGCTATGGATGAAGGTTATCTTTTGTTTCATTACTCAACTGGATCCAGCCTTTGAGTTTGGGGAGGGCCACAAAAACTTTTCTGGGGGTCTGGGGGCTATGCCCCCAGAAAAAATTTCTGTGGCCATGCCCTTCAGACTCTCAGAAAACTTGCGAAATGCCTTTCTTGCTTCATCTTAGATCACTTAGCCCATCATTTATCCTTCATTCCTCCTGAAATCCAACTTGCATTTTTGTACGGAATCTAACTGGCTGTCATTTGGGAAGGCGAGGGACCATGAAATGTTTATCATGGGCACCAATTGGGGAATGTCTTTCACGACATTAAGCTCCCCCACCATGGAAATGCCAACTTGGCATAATAAATGATGCATATCTCAAATCCACCAATCAAGGTATTTCAAAGTTATGAGAAAATCCTGTGTTTAACTTCCAGTCGTAAGTTCCCAAATTCAAGTCACCAGTTAGCAAAATTCACTTTCTACAAGCATATAACTATCACAACAGAAGATGTGAATCTTTATTACCATTAACAGAGCGAAGGGTATCATCAATAAACTTCAACAGCTAAGTTCACTGGAAGGTCCTGAATCACTCTGATTCTTTGACAAAGTTAAGGAAACAAAAGATTTTAATGTCAATCTCACACAATGAAATTTTGTTCATCATCATCAGAATTCAGATTCATTTCTTTTTCATACTTTTTGATCAATGGTAAGTTACTTTGTGAGTTAGTTAGATTGGTTTGTTGTTAGTAGAGTTATGGTGCAGCTGTGCCATGGTTATTTTGGGAGATAGAGATTTGAAACCCATTTACCTTTGAAAAACAACAGTTTTTACCAGAACTCTTATCATTTGGGGGTCATGGCCCCCCAGCCCCCCAGGCCCCCTACTGGATCTGGGCTTGCTCTTGTATCTCAGTCTTACGCAGAGGTTGTAAGGAATGAAACTGAGGATGGAAAGGGGTTGACAATTAGGCCACTTAAAAAATTCCAGATGCTGACATTGAGCACCTTGAAAAAAAGTAAATCCCATATTTTAAAACATACCTTGATAGCTAACTTGAACATAGTTACATCATTTGTTGATATTGGTGCGTTTGAGAGTAAAGATATTAATCTTCAAAGGACACATTAGCCTCCATCTCTAAACCAGAGCTTTGATGCTTTGGCCAAATTAAATTCTTGACTCATGATGAAGAAAATCAAAAAAATTTGAAACATTAAGGGAAAAGCTAAAGATGTCACAACAGATGTTTTTTTTAAATATTAACTTTTTTATGACACTTGTCTTCAAGGGAGCCCTGTAGTCCACTTCATTCACCTTTAAGTGAATAACCTGAGTTAAAAGATGAGATCGCATAGGGTTGTGGATGGCCTTTTGTATTTGGTAATCCAGCTCGTGGCAAAAGAAAGCAAGGCCAAAGAAAACAATGCAGGGATTAGGTGTCTCTTTGTCCTATTTTTAGAAAAGCGCTATATATCTCAGGTCATTCACTTTAATATCATCAGTTTATTTTACACATGCTATTCATGACTTGGAGGTTGGCTAGTGAAACTGAAAAGAAGTATATTTTTGTTAATGATGATTTGTCATCACCATCAAAGTTGTTATTGCAACCTTCAAGGAAATTTTAGACACACAACTTGCAGTGCAAATTTTGCACCTGCTAAAATGCTCTTCCTACTTAAGAATTCTTGGTAGAAATAGATTACAGTCAATAGCTCAAAAATTCTTGTCATAATGTAAAGAATTCTTATCAATTTTGATCAGGCTTAAGATATTTGCTTGGAATAAATTCTTTTTTATCACTAAATTTTTTATGTTAACAAAGTGAACCAAAATAGATAGGGCCTGAAAATAATAATAACTTACTGTTTACACTACAACTTAAATAAACACAGATACAGATTTTAATCAACAAAAATTTAACAAGCACTTAGCATTGTTACACTAAATGAATAAAGAGATGTATCTTACAAGATTGAATGTAAGATGTGAGACTGTTGTCACGATTCTGCATACTTTGTTTGAGCTCAGTTTTCATCCTAACTGTTGGAGAGAAAAATGAAAGTAGCAATGATGGTGATATCACGAGGATGTTGATACAACATTTATACTCAATAGCCAAATACTTGTAATCAACTATTACTTCTTTTAGTGTGCTGAAGTTTCTTATGGCCAGTCTTTTGAAAAATCGTCAATAAGATTTACATCTACCCAGACTAATGTCGTCTTATGTGGCACTTTGTGCTTTTCAGTTTCAGTTTCATATGATTTAAATTCTCTACATACAGTTTATAATTCTGCAATACATACAAATAACTAAACTACATAGACTGGATATATAATTTGAAAAAATACAATGTTACAAAATACTAAATACAATATACAAGTACAAAGATGAGCTAAATAATAAATTGCCTTTAGGGAATTACTTAAAGGAGGAGCTCTCTCAATAAAACTAATCGCGGAGAGAGCCCCTCCCCCCCTGTTCTTGTAACGGGGATCGGCGTTACAATAACTGTGTTTTACGTGTACAGACACGGAGCCAGAGACAAGACGTTGTTGTGTAACGAATGCCATGATACTGACTGACTGAATTTACATATCACTACAACTTAAATACAGATCTTACAGGAAGTGAAATACAGAGAGAAGGAAGTTCATTCATTCTAATGCAAGTGAAAGCGAGGTTTACTGATATGGAGGCAAGAGAGATTATTCCTGCTACATTCTGATAAATTCATTAGGTCAGGTAAATTCAATTAGAGTTTTTAGTTGCAAAGTAGCACAGATTTAGATTTAGATTTATCGGTCGACTTTATTCAAGAAGTAACTTTTCAGTTTTATTTTGAACAATGTTTTATTTGAGGCATTTCTGAGTTCCACAGGTAATGCATTCCAAAGTTTGGCACCAAGATATCAAATAGACTTTAGACCACATTGGAGACGGTTTTTTTCGAGACATACATAAGTCACCTTGACTGTGCTTATTTCAAACTTAAATCAAACTTATTTTCCAACAAACAATTTGTCTAAGCATTACCGCTGGAGGACAGCCTGAATGCAACCCCAACAAGAGTTTGACATGAACGAATCTTGAGTACCGAGGAAACAACGTTTTTTCCAGGGTGCTGCATGTCTCTGCAAGGTTCAAAAACAGACCTTCCATAAGCCCAACATTGATAGCCAAGTGACATTATTGCTGCAAATCTAATGTAAGCCCTGAAAAGGTCAGCTTAGCACAATGCCCACATTTTTGCAAGACACTTGCAAAAATGTGCAATGTTCTTGCAATGGTAAATAAAGGGTAAGAAGGAACAATAAGGGCTGATTATAGCCTAGTTTTAGCTCTGCAGGACTCTTTATTTTCGTACGGGACAGTCTGGTTGTGTTGCTTTGTTAGACTACTACATTTTTGTAAACATTCTTAGTTCATAGAGAAGCTGCGCCCTAAATGGTCGGGTAACGTTTTGCGTGATATGTGACCGCACGGTAAAAACTTCGCTTTAAAAGGAATTCGGACCGATTTTTTTGCAGGAAAACGAGTGAAAATTATTTGCTGATGCCATTCCTGAGATTCTGCCCTGTTGTTTTCGTTTTGTATCGCATATCCTTGTCGTAAAGAACGTTTAAATAACACTTACCTGAAATGGATAAAGGTTGGAGGATTTTATGTCCTTGCTGTTTTCCAAGGTCAATTTTTGTTTTCTTCGTGTTGCCTCGGGATGTTTTGTAGATTAAAACCACGGTGTTTTTATAAGAAGCTACAACTCTCGAGATGTAATTTTGGAAGAAACATCACAGAAATGTGTTTTGGTTTTGGAATCCAGGCGTTTTCTCTCAGTAGTAGTCAGACTGGCCTACCGTCGCCCCTATTGGCCAGCCTATGAATCATGAATTCTCTTACCGATTTCCCAGTTAACAACATTGTTAGAAGTCATAAAGTCAAGTCATAAACCCCTAGATAATGGTAAGATAGTAAATCTTGAATTTATCGTCAGTTACTGGGTTGTTGGTTTCATTTCTGAGAGGTTTCATTCACACTAAATTCGCTATGTTGTCACTTTCACCATTTTATCAATCGATATTTTAGAGTGTAACTATATTATTCCATACTCCTTACATACCCCTCGTCTACTTGTTAGATTTGTTAAAAAGATATCCTTGAACATTCCCCAGCACTCAAATTTAATAACTCTGCTTAGGTTTTCTGCGACGAGAGATAGGCTCAACAAGGTAACTGCGAAGGCGTCGTTAAGACTTTAGGGTACGTCCAAATTAGACGCCATGCCAAAGATTAGGCCGTTCAGACCAACTTGCGTTTGGGCCAAAAATTTACCAGAACAAACAAGTGGACAGTTGTTACATTTAAGTTCAGCTTTGAGAAAGAGGTTGTGAACATTGCTATCATGATTTGCTCAGTCCTAATGCATTCCCTTGTATTTAAATCAATTTTGTTTCGAAACCCGACCATTTAGGGCGACGCCTCTCTATCTCATGAAAATATTGTCTTGTAGATATAGATCAAGCAGCTTTGCAGAAAAAGATACTAGCAGCTTTGAAGGCACACAAAAATTACCCACGGGTGAGTGAATCATAACTCTATGCTCTAAATCTGTGACAAATTCTTTAACTCATTTTTTAATTGGCAACCAGAAGCCATTATGTTCAAGACTGGATATATGTAATTCTTTCTATGCCTCATAATCATTGCTTTTTACAGATTTTGTATGATTTGCATTGAAAATTATTAAGAAATGAGCAGTTATGCCAGTCATAAACTGTCATGAGATCTGAAAAGGTCGGCAAAATATGGTTTTTCAATTTATCTGTCAACTTTTTTTCCTAAGTATTGTCGAAATCCAAGTTTGACCCCGTCCACACTGCTCCGTTTTTGTACAAAGACTGAGAGAAAAAGCTCCGTTCTTGTGGAAGTGTTTACACTGATCTGCACAAAAACGGCACAAAAACGGATGTTTTTGAAAACGCCATGAAAAACTGGGTATCCAATAAAACGGAGGTCTTCGAAAACGCTCTGAAACAATGTGAACGTACAAAAACGGAGGTTCTTGAAAACGCTCCAATATTCAACAATGAGCTTCACGAAACCGGAGCAATGTTAAACGCACAAAAACGGATATCTTTGACTCCGTATTCGTTATCAGATGGATCAATGTGAACGAACAAAAACTGATGCACTGTGAACCGGTAGGTTCAATGCATCAAAGACGGGTTATAGCAAAAACGGAGCAATGTGAAAGGAACCTTAGGCCCCGTTCACACTGCTACATTTTCATATGAAAACGGTGTAAAACTTCTCCGTTTTTGCCTTGCGTTCACACTGCTCCGCTGTGAAAACGAGGCTTTTCGAAAACGCTAATGAAAACGCATAAATTTGAAAACGGTGCGTTTTGAATACGATCCATTTTCAGTGTGAACGCCAAAAACGGAGACATTTGAAAACGCTGCACATTCCTTTGTTAATAGACTTTTGATTACAATGGCATTCAAAGTCGCGATTGGCGCCTTGTTGACAGCTATTAACAAAAGGCTTTGTTTTGAAAAGGGGATTAACAACACCGTTTTGCTGGAGCAATGTGAACGCCTATCGTTTTCATAGCGTATCTATTTGAAAACGGAGCAATGTAAACGGGCAGCGTTTTCATCAACAAAAACGGATAGAAATGAAAAAGGAAGCAGCGTGGAAGTAGCCTTAGTTTCAGCAGACAACAATTATGCTCATGAAATCGCAACCAATAAAATCCATTGGAATGAAATAATGGGGCTGGGAGGGGCAAATTTTGAAGGTGCTGTGGCGCAGTGGTAGAATCCTCTGACTTTGCAGCCGGAATAGTCAGGCAGAGTGATTTCGATACCTGGTAGGGTTCTACCACTTGAGCGTCATGACAAAGGGTTGCGAACTTGATTAGCGCTTAGGTACTTCTGCAATCCCAGCGCTTGGTGCTAAAAACCGCAACTTAACCTTCACCTTCAAAATTTTCATTCTACCAAAAGGAACAGGATACTATAGTGGATCGGCTGTGCAGCAATGGACACAATCAAAACAGAGTCAAATGATTGTATTGTTTCCTGGAAATGCAATGCAATTATCAAACATATGATCAAATATTAACACAACGAAAGTCATGTCACTCATTGTTGTTCAAAGTTTCTCAGCTCCTACCTGTGGCAACAAACAAGAAGGACAACATACGCGCACCAAACATGCCGTCATCGATTTGGGCTTGGATCGTCGCTTTACCAGAGGCCTGGCCCATCTTTCCTCACTGGTGGTTGTACGCGCTTTCTCCAAAGCGCTCTTGCATCTTGTTCTCTCATCAACGAGATAACAACTCCTTGCAGCACTGTCTCGCGACAGCAAAAACACAGGGGAAACGCATTTAAACAACTCAAAAGCCAACTACCAGTCTTAAGGGACATGACGGGCTGGGGGTCTACTGAGTCTTGCTGGCCTCGTTTTAGCTTTGCCTGCAGATACTACATGCTAAAGTGTGTTCAAGTTAGCCCTGGAAGGGTCAAAATCGAGAAATTTGATCATTAGTTCCGGACGTTTTTGAATGTTTCGCAAAGGGACTTTCTGGAGACAATCCCTTTTAAAATTGAATATTTTAAAAGGGATTGTTTTCAGAAAAGTGACCGATAACTTAGAAAGTAGTCTCTGATTTCAGTCCGATAAATTTTAAACGTTATTTGACGCGTTTGCTATCAAGCAAGAGATATACCAATGATATTTCTTCATATAAATGAAGCAGTAGTCATTCAAACAGGAAGTGTTTTCAGTCATCTTGTATCTCAATCTCGTCCCTAGAGTGAATTCGTGATTGACTTCGTGAATCATTCGGCTTCGTGATCAGCGTATGACGTAAGAACACCCTGGGAACGAGGTTGCTTGTATCTTCTTGAAAGCTTTCATTTCTTGCCCAATGATAACGTGTTCCCTCATGATAATTTATCGTACTTCCTTCTAGATTTTGGATGAATTTATTGAAGGATTTGATTCATTTGTTGTTGAAACTGACAGGTGTGTAGAACCGCATTATTAGATTGATATCGCAGTTGTATAATCCGGGCCTCATTTATGTGCACAGACACACAAGCACTGCTCACAGGCAAAAAATATCATTAAGTGTACGTCGCTGGCACCTTAAAGTACATAAGTCATGAACCTGATTGGTGCACACGATACAATTCTCTCTATTGTTTATTACAAAGATCAGGATCGAGGCTGAATTTTCATTACAATAAAATCCGTGAAGCAGAAATGAAAGGTCACAAAACAATGGAATTTCACTCCACATTTCTTCGTTGTATCAACCAATTGCTAACGTGACATATGTCTTTTAAGTTTACTGACAGCAGCTTGATTGTAGGCACAGTGTTCCAATCATTTGCTCGCAGGTACAAAATATTTGAATGATGCTTGTTGTAACCCCCTGAAAAAAGGGATGGTATGCTGTTGCATACAGGCTTCAGCCCCAGGCTGAGCATCCCCCCCCCCCCACTTGAGGTTCATGCTAAGTAGCTGCGGACTCGATTAGGTCTTACAGCTCCTGCAATCCTAGTGCTTGGCGCTAAAAGCCTCAAGTTCACCTGTCGCTGTCAACAACCAGTTTCTGCACTTCAAGAAAACAAACTTTTGCTGCAAGAAACTTTTGCTAGTTGGGGAAAATTCTATGGGGAAAATTGTGGAATTTCCCAAATATTCGTCAATTCTTCAGTGGCACTTCCAACTCTTTCATACTCATGCTTGCAGTAGAATCCGGCGTATAAGAACCTACAATTTTGCGAGTCAGCCTCATTATGTTCTTATATGATGGGTAAAGGGAATTGAAGCAGGTCAGGCCCTTTAATTGCTCCTTATTTTTTTCATTGCTGTCAGCTATTTCATTTGCTCAGATTAAAGCTTCAAGCCTATTATTTACTGCCAGTTAAAAGCACTGGAGCAGATTAGGTCTCATTCACGGGGTCTTATTCACAACAGAAGCTTGTGGAAGAATCAGAAATTTTATAGAATCCAATGAGAAGCTTTCAAAGAAATTTTAGAGTTCTGTGCTGTATGTACCAGGTGACCCAAATAAAACTTCACAAGCTAGATCGCACGCAGTCTCCTGGAGGCAAAGGTTATGAACACAAACAAGGTATCAGCATGTGGCTGAAAGGCTCAACTATCGTTTGAGATGTTGCTTGGTCGGTTGAAGGTATGCCTACCGTCGGAAAAAGCAGTTCGAAGAATATGGAATTTCATTCATTTCTCTGACTGTTCCCTCGTTTCCAGTGGATATTTTGGAAGATGTGAAAAAACTGGATTTTAAATTTTCTTTGTAGCAAGAAATTTGAATGAAGAACACAGGTAAGTCATTTTGCAAACAAAAAATTCCCGCAGACGACTTCAAATCCGTCGCTACGTTGAGTTTTCACAAAATGTTGGCTGGAAATTGGTGGCGATGATTTCACTCAGAATGAAGAATCTGGGATTCGAAATTTCCTTTGAATCTGGTTTTTCGGATGGTAATCATTGCTTTAAATGACCGTGCAGTATCTCAAAAGATAGCCAAGCCTTTCAACTGAACTGTGATATAAAGCATTTGACAATAAGTTTTGACTCCAGGGAGCTAGTCACGATCTAGCTTGTGAATTTTTTTGGTCACCCGGTACGACCTGGTACATATGGTATTATCAGTTTGTATAGGCTCGATGACTAAGCACCTGGAGTTTTTATTCAATTTGATGATCTCTACCCATAAGAACCTATTTCAAATTTCAGGCTGAATGGGGTCCTATACAGTAGGGGTCTAATTTAAAAGTTTCAGCCTGTAGGTTCTTAGTCACTAGGTTCTTATACGCTGTTCTTACTGTAACTCGAAAGAATTGTTGTGGAACAAATAATATTGAATTTCATGGCGCTTTGTCAAGACATAGAACGAAGTAATATAAAGAGGATTATATGAAATTTCGCTAAAGTAAGACTTCATGAGTTTCACATTTCAAGGAATTTCGCAGACAAAGAAAGGTGCAAAAGTTTCTTTCCTTAAGATGATCATAACTAGTAAACTTCAGAAATGCAGTCTTTCATGAAAGGTGTGAAATATTGGTAAACATTGCAAAGTTACTGCCGTTAGGACAGATGTACGATTCTGTAAAGAATATGTCTCAAGCTTTTCATGAAAGGCTAGTAAGCTAGCCTTTCCACTATGAATGAGCTGTTACCCAATAAACATGTTGCATAGGTCATTGTTATACTCTGTTTGGCAATTGGTGATAGTTTTTTCATTGACGTTACCTAAACACGTCAAGTTTATTTGTTTTTTTAGTTTCATATCATGTCTTTTGCCGACATCGAAGGCAAGAACTGATACGTAAGTATTCCATTGGTGAGCTTCAAAGACTACTCCGTGGCATGGCCTTAAAACTTGACCTGTTTTAGCCTGAGATAAGACTCTGGTATTAAAATTTTGAGCCTGAGGACGCGCTCTACAAACACGCTTGCAAAAATGTGCTTTCTAGGCTCATACCATCCATCTTCATACCCAGTAGAAAACAGTGTTGTTCTGTGTGTTACACATTAGTTGTATCAATAAAATGGCAAGTTCTTTAAAAATGCTAACACTAAGAATTATTGCAGTGGAACCTCCATTTAACGGACAACCGTGGGCCCAGTTTTATTGTCCGTTGCAGAGAAGTCTCCGCTGTATGGAGGTATTATCTTTTTACTTTCTGTATTTTCGGACGAAAATATTTGTCCGTTGTTTGGAGATGTCTGTTGTATAGTGGTATCCGTTGATGGAGGCTCCGTTCCACGGAGATGGGAGCAAAGAATGATAGATTCAACCGGTAATTTCGAATGACTGATATGTTTAGATCCCCTTAGCGATAAAATATGCCTCAAAACAAGTTGTTTGAATGTAAAGTTCAATCTTTCTAGTTGGAAAGATTAATTTGATAGTCCCCCTGAGGGCTCACACTTGATGTTTTACAAAGAATTAATGGGGCGGTCTGCGCAGAAAGTTGCTCTGCTAATGCGATACCAAGCTTTCCATCATTTGAATGAAACGAAGATTGATTTGTTGTAAAGTAGCCCATTTAGATTTGAAATATGAGTTCTTGAAAAGCAGCAATTTTTTTCAAAATTGGATTTGAATTTGCTTGTATGATGTTTCTGAAAATGCCTAGAGTATGAATTTGGATTTGGGATGACGATCAAGGCTCTGCAAGGCTCAATAAACCTCCTTTTGCCTGGGACTAAGGCTGAACTCTTAAACGTACCTGTTTGAGAATTTCCTTCTTTTTTCAAAATTCTTGGGAACCTAGTTTACGGTTCGTGCATGAAGAAATTTATACATAGCATACAATACATGGAATTTGGTGATTTGGAGGAAGTCAGTTGGTTTGCTCAAGCAGTACTTTTTAAGGACCACATTAAAAATTGGTGATTATTTTGTGAAAATTCCTTTTCAGACTTGGCACAATTTCGAACCAAGACAGCCTGGTTAAACTGCTACTTGGCATCAATGCATTACAGGTATGGCCAATGTATGAGGATTGAGCGTCGTTGCTTCTTGGTCAGACTATGTCCGAATAAATCATAAAGAGCTTTACGAGTTAAGGTGGTGTTGGCAAACCTCAAAGGAAATCACAAAGGGAGTCGACAAGACTCAGGAGACCCCCAGAACGTTTTGTCCCTTGAGGTATCTTGCCTTTTGTGTGGGTGCATTTTGCCCTGTGTGCTGGCGGTGTTGCGCTGATCCAGTTCCCTAAGGAGCCATGGTAAACATGTAAAACTATTACAACAGAGTTGTAGAGGAGAGTTGTAGAGAGAGCACAAGACAAACAAGACGAGCGCGTTCCTTACGAAAAGCCACTGAAGCTAGGCCTAGTCTCGAGCAGCGACGACCCAAGCCCAAGCCCAAGTTGACGTCGGCATGATTTTGGTGAGCGTATTTATTCCTTTCCTTGTTGGGGACGAAGAATAAAGAGAACTAAACATGGATTATTGACAGTTTTTAGTTCAGTTGTGTTTGATACATTTTGAATATTTGCACTTTAAGGAAACTAAGATACATCTTTGAGTTATGTGTTTATGGGCCGCACGTTGAATCCACTACATAGTAGCAGAGGGTAGTTGATTATTAATTGAATTAGATGAATTATCCATTTCATTGGGGTATTGCGTGAAGTTCTTCCCTTTGAATTTGGCTTATTACGCTGGTACTTGCATCATTTCGAAATGATGGGTTGTTGTACCTTGTTATGTGCTGATATGCGGGGGGAACTTTACGTACTACATCGGTGTATCTTTTTCTCGTTTGTTGCATTGCATGATGTATCTACTTGTTTGCTTTGAATTCAATTATGGTTTGCATTGTTTGTATTGAATTCATGCTTGCGTCTTAGTTCTTGTTTTTCGCGCGAAGCGCTTTTTTCGCTATCTAGAAAACTAGAAAGACAGCAGTTGTTTTCTGGTTTTCCATAATTGTGTAAGATATAGATAGCAGAGCTTACACAAAATTTGAAAGAATTTGTAACTTGTTTTGCTAAGTTAAACTGATAGTTTCTTAGTTAGTTAATTCTATTGATATTGGTATCCTTTGGACATTGGTCGTTGGACAGTTTGTGTACCTGCTATTTGTCATTGGATTTGTTTACTCGCTCAAGATTGAAGAAAGATTTGGGACATATTGGTTTGAAAGTCGAATCACTCGTGCCATATTCGTTATTTAATTGTTTAGTGGATCAGTCTCTCGTGAACTTGCTATCTGTATTCCTCATGGGACAATGTCGTCGGAGGATCAATTGTATAATGATATTTTGAAGTTGAATGTCGTGGAGCTCCGAAGGGAATTGGAGAAAAACGCATTGCCAGCCACGGGGAGAAAAGCAGAGCTGATACAGAGGCTGTACAAGTTCGCCAAAAGGGAATTAATCACGAGTCAAGGAGGTTCTCCTGAGGATTCCGTTCAGAGTGAAAAGTCTCAAGATAAAACAGAGTCGATCTTGAAAACTCCTTCGAGGATACCGCGTTTGTTGCCGAATGTTGAAGAGATAAGCAAGTCTGCACGTTCACGTTTGGACAGGACGTCATCAATTCGCGATAGAAATAGAATATTGGAGCAGGATTTGTTTAGCGTACAGTTCGAAGATCGGGACATTGATCTGTTCGGACATTCGAAAGGCAGTGATGGTAGAAGAGATGAAGGCAAGATTATACATGAACAATTGCATGATAATGGACAGCAAAGTTGGGAACACAACGGGCAGACCACACAAACCGGACAGCTTTCAAATACCGGACAGCCTCGTTTTCAAGTTAGTTCAGATGAACCAAAGTATGAAACAGATCACAGAGAATATGAATTTTCCGGACATAATGGAGATAACGGACATGGAGAAAGCAAAGATCATGAGAATATTTTTCAAGAGATTAGTGAAATGAAAGTTTTAATGGAAAAACAGTCGAATTTTGTTCATCAAATTGAGAAAGAAATCGATTTAAAGATAAATAGTTGGAGTAAGAAAATATTAGAGGCAGTGCAGCACAAAGCCCATGTTAATGCAGACACGGGAAATGATGATATAAGAAATCCAAGTGAGATGGAGCAACTTTACAGAAAATATAAATTTTATGGTTCAGCGATAGAGATGATACTGTTAGAGATTTCTGAGTTTGATCAGGGTGAAGTATCAAAAGCTGAGATGGAAAATTCATTACGTCGACTGAATGAAAAGGAACAACAGTGTGGGTCTATAGTCCAAGAAATCATTACATTACAGATAGATGAAAGTATTGTAGATAGAGAGATAAGAATTTGGACAGAATTTCAACAACGAATCCTGCGTGCATCAAAAGGGGCAGAACGACTTATTTCACAATTAACAAAGGATGAGGAAGCAGAGTTGAGATCAGTAGAGGATAGGACACCACTGAAGGAATACAGAGAATCAAATTCAAGTAGTAATTTGAAATTACCCAAGTTTACATTACCAGAGTTTCATGGCAATATGATAGAATGGGTTTCATGGTGGGATCAGTTCAAATCTTGTATTCACGAGAACAATACATTAAGTGAGAGAGAGAAATTCAATTATCTGAGAGTATATGTCAAAGGATCTGCAAGAAAAGCCATTGAATACATTGAAGTTACGAGTTCAAATTACTCAAAGGCCATAGATGCATTGAAGAAGCGTTATGGTAGACAACGTTTAGTCGTTGAACATTTGGTCGAATCGATACTAAACATAGAGAAGAGAGAAAGGGTGACTGCACAGTCACTGAGGTACTTGTATGACACTTTGGTTAATAGATATCACACTCTGGAGCAGTATGAGCCAAACCTTGAAGTGTGTCACAGAATTCTTGTACCAATTTTCCAAAGTAAACTGCCAAATGACATAAGGAGAAAGTGGGAGTATGAACTTTCCAAGCTAGAGAATGAAGAAGAAGATAAGAGAGTTACGGCAGAGTTTTTCTTCGATTTTCTTCGATCACATGTAATGTCTGAAGAGGCCATAGAGAAGTCGACTCCAAACCGTTCAACTCATCCCAGAATGTCAAATAGGCCACGTATACAAAACAAGGATCAAGGGGACAGTAGGTTTTCATCAGCAACAGCATTAGCAGCTCAAACTAGTCAAGAAACTGTCAATCAAGGCCGAAATAATCAAAATAAATGTGGTTTTTGTGAGAAAAATCATGAATCAAAGAAGTGTTTTGGATTCAAGAAGAAATCAGTTGATGAGAGGATACAGACAGTTAAAGATAAAGGATTGTGTTTCAATCGTTTGAAGCCTATAAGTTCCACGCATTACAGTTCATGTTGTATGAGCCAAGGATGTATGGTCGAGGGATGTCAGAGAAAACATCATACATTACTACACAGAGCAAGTTCGAATCCCAAGACAGAAGTAACTAAAGATGAGAAGGTCAATTCTCCCGAGAGAGTAGAAACTATAGTAGCAAGCCATGTTGGAGTTTTAAACGGTATTGTGAAAACAGATTCAGAAACTAAGATGAGGCTGCTACCCACAGCAAAGGCAAAGTTAATTCAGAATGGCACTGAAACAGATGTCAGGATTCTGATAGATAGTGAAAGTGATCACTCATACATAAAGCAGGATATTGCAGAGTCATTAGGAATGCAATCTGAGGGACCATCAAAACTGATGACAATATTAATGCATGGTGGTCAATCAAGAACAATTAAAGTGAGAAAGTTCAAATTTACTTTGACAGCATTGGATGGCAGTAAGTCTGCTGATGTAAGTGCATGGGCGGTGGATAAGGTGTGTGCACAGCTAGAAGCAGTTCCAGTCGATATTTCAAAATATCGATATTTAAAGGGATTAAAGTTAGCTGATAGCTACCCAAGACAAACAGCAAACATTGATATTCTATTAGGTTCAGACCAGTGGGGTCAGATCTTAAGAAGCGGACTAAAGAAGAGAGATGCTAGCAGTCCGATAGCAACAAATTCAATATTTGGATGGATGATCTCAGGAAACTTAGATGTAGGATCAGAATATCATCCAAGCAACAGAGCAACGACAAATTTTGCTACAGTGAAGACAATAGAGGAAGAGCTCAACCTCGATCTCAAACGATTTTGGCAATTAGAATCTTTGGGAATCGATGAAAGTGAAAAAAGGCTGACAAAAGACGAGGAAAGTGCGATGCAACAATTCAAAGATAGCCTTGTCTATGATGGAGAACGTTACGAAGTTGCATTGCCATGGAGAGAAGATTGTACAGGTTTGGAAGACAATAGGCAGCAAGCTGTTAGCAGACTTGTGAAAGTAGAGAAACGTTTTCAGTATGACAAAGAAAAGGCAAGCATGTATCAAGATGCAATAAATCAGTACTTGAAAGATGGGCACGCAAGAGAAACAGACAAAACGGATTCAAATTCAGAGACAAAGATTAACTATCTGCCTCATCATCCAGTTTTTCGCTCAGATAAAGTGACAACAAAGTGTAGAGTGGTATTTGATGCATCTTCGAAGAACAAGAATGGAGTTTCCCTCAATGATTGTCTTCTACCAGGACCTGTGTTGCAACCTAATTTAGTTTCAATCATCATTAGGTTTCGCCTTCATCGTGTAGCCTTAATGGCTGGTATCAGAAAGATGTTCTTGCAAATAAAACTTGCAAAGCAAGATCAGAACGTCCATAGATTTTTGTGGCGTGATTTTAATACAAAGATAGAGCCAAAGACATACTGCATGACACGCATAACATTTGGAGATGTTTCAAGCCCTTTTGAAGCAATAGCAACTGTGCAACATCATACTGAAGTAAACAAGGAGTCCTTTCCAAAAGCATCAGAAACCATCAAAGAGAACATGTATGTTGATGACTGTTTAACGGGAGCTGAAGATAATGAAAGTGCGTTTCAGTTGTATCAAGAAGCTACGGGAATGATGAAATCTGGAGGCTTCGAATTAGTCAAGTGGGCAAGTAATTCTAAAGAGGTTCTTGTCCGTATACCACAAGATCAAAGAGCAACGAAGAATGTGATAGAGATTGAAAGCGAAGGTGACCCATTGAAAGCATTGGGCATTTCATGGGATACAGAAACAGATGAATTTTTGTTCAATCAAGGAGAGAAACTGACAAATATTCAAGATCAAGGAACCAAGAGGAGTCTTATCAGTATATCGTCAAAGCTTTTCGACCCAATGGGATGGTTAGGTCCATTCTCTGTTACAGCAAAGATCCTATACCAAGAACTGTGGACACGGGGGTTAAATTGGGATCAAAAGTTACCAGCAGATCTTATGTCTTCATGGAATAAATGGAAAGAAGATTTGAAAGAGTTATCAAATCTGCGCATTCCTAGATGTTTTGTAAGTGATCTTACTAATGTCAACAGCGTCGAGCTCCACGGATTTGGAGATGCTAGTCCCAAAGCCTATGGTGCAGTAGTGTACGTCGTGTTGAAAGATGAATCTGGAAAAGTGAATGTTCAGTTAGTCATGTCCAAGAACAGAGTTGCACCGACTAAAAGAGTGACTTTGCCAAGACTTGAGTTGCTAGCTGCATTTATTCTTTCCAAACTATTAAAGTTTGTATTGGAATCATTGAAAGTGACTGTCGACAGAATAGTGTGTTGGTCAGACAGTTTGGTAGCACTCAGCTGGATACGAAGGCCAAGCAGAAACTGGAAATTGTTCGTTGCGAATCGAGTGCAGTCGATACAAGAAAACGTATCACCTGAATGTTGGCGTTTTTGCCCAGGAAATGAAAACCCTGCCGATTTGTTGACTCGGGGTGAGAATTTAGGTTCAGTAATCAACAACCAACTTTGGTGGAATGGGCCAGCGTGGTTAAAGAACAGTGAAGAAAATTGGCCGGAAAATAAGCTCGAGGTTTCTCCAGAGTCAGAAACAGAGATGGTCAAAATTACAGTTTGCAACCATTTAACTACAAAGTCTGTATCAAGAGTAATTGATCCAGCCAAATATGAGAAATTTTTGAAGTTAGCAAGAGTTACTGCTTACGTCTTGCGAGCAGTTCGTAATTTTAAGACGAGTTTAAGAAGTAAAGCTACAAGCCAGCCGATGGAATCATTTGGAACAGATTTAACGTCAGAAGAGATAAAGTCAGCAGAAAAATATTGGTACAGAACAGTGCAACGAGAAGAATTTGCTGGAGATTTTGAAGCACTAAAGAACGATGTACAACTCCCGAAAACTAGCAAGTTGAATAGCCTGTCTCCAATCTTTGATCATGAAAAGGAGCTTATCAAGGTCGGGGGTAGATTGCAGTTTTCTTTGATACCTGAAGAAAGTAAGCATCAAATCATATTACCTGGAAAACATATGGTCGTAGACAAGATTATTCAATCAGTACATGAAAGAGAAGCTACACATGCAGGACCAGAAACCACTTTAGCCATAACGAGAGAAAGATTCTGGATAATCCAAGGCCGCCGAAATGTTACCAGAGTAATTCACAGATGTCTCAAATGTAAAAGGCAAGTGACCAAACCACTGATGCAAAGAATGGCTCCCTTACCTGTAGAGAGAGCGAGTCCTTCACCACCATTTACACATGTTGGATTAGATTTCACAGGACACTTGTTCTTAAAGTTGAAAGGAAGTTCAGTACCCCAAAAGGCGTATGTATGCATATTTACTTGTGCATCAACACGAATGGTTCATTTCGAATTAACCAATGATATGACAACTGACGAGTTCTTGCAAGCCTTCAAGAGGATGTATAACAGGAGGGGTCTCTGCAACACAATGTGGTCAGATAACCAGTCTACTTTCAAAAGAGCGAATAAAGACTTGCAATGGATTGTGGAGACTTCAAAAACGAAGACAGAGAAAATTTGGAAGAAGATTGATACTCAGAGAGTAGAAACAGATTTAGCAAATAGAGGAATCAAGTGGAAGTTCATTACGGAGCGAAGCCCACATCGAGGAGGTTGGTGGGAAAGAATTTGTCGTTCACTAAAAGAGCCATTACGAAAGATTCTCGGCAAAGCTTTCCTTACATATGTAGAGATGTACACAGTTTTGACAGAAATCGAGTCAACAGTTAACTCAAGACCTTTGACTTTTGTTGGAGAAAGTATCAAAGATGGACAAGTAATCACACCGGCACATCTTGCTCTTGGAAGAGCACTAAAGACTGTTCCAGACATACCACATGGGACGCAATGTGAAGCTCCAATCACTGATAGATATCTTTATCGTCAACGATTGATCGGTCACTTCTGGAAAAGATGGCAAGCAGAATATTTACCAAAGTTAACCGTGAGACAAAAGTGGAGAAATGAAGTTCCTCCGTTACAGAAAGGTGATGTTGTATTGATTTCAGAGGACAATGTGAAACGCAGCAGTTGGCCATTGGGAATGGTGGCAGAAGTTCACGAAGGAGCAGATGGTTTAATTCGGACAGTGACAGTCAAAACACAGAAAGGAAACTTTAATAGATCTATTCAAAAACTGCACCTCCTCGAAGGACACAAAGATCCAGAAAATCATGAAATAGTTCAAACAAAGGCATACGTTCCTGAAAGAGCCACCAAGACTAAGCCTACTGGAGTAAGATATGTTAACGTAGTACGTCAAGGTGGGGAGAATGTTGGCAAACCTCAAAGGAAATCACAAAGGGAGTCGACAAGACTCAGGAGACCCCCAGAACGTTTTGTCCCTTGAGGTATCTTGCCTTTTGTGTGGGTGCATTTTGCCCTGTGTGCTGGCGGTGTTGCGCTGATCCAGTTCCCTAAGGAGCCATGGTAAACATGTAAAACTATTACAACAGAGTTGTAGAGGAGAGTTGTAGAGAGAGCACAAGACAAACAAGACGAGCGCGTTCCTTACGAAAAGCCACTGAAGCTAGGCCTAGTCTCGAGCAGCGACGACCCAAGCCCAAGCCCAAGTTGACGTCGGCATGATTTTGGTGAGCGTATTTATTCCTTTCCTTGTTGGGGACGAAGAATAAAGAGAACTAAACATGGATTATTGACAGTTTTTAGTTCAGTTGTGTTTGATACATTTTGAATATTTGCACTTTAAGGAAACTAAGATACATCTTTGAGTTATGTGTTTATGGGCCGCACGTTGAATCCACTACAGGTGGATCTCCGCTTAAGTTGGCTCACTACTGAAAATTGCAAAATTACGAAACATTGAAAGATGGTTATGTACGAAGTAAAAACAAGTTCAAGACACAACACAAAACAATTAGTTAAGATGGCTTGCTGCTGATATAAATTTGAACTGCTACACACTGGGTGTCCTATCGCTCATGCTCTATCTATAGAATAATGTTGTTTTGGTCTGGAGCAGTGTAAACGTTCTTGAACCATAACAACTTTGTAGCGGATCAAAACTGCCCCAGTACAGTGTAAAAGGGATCTTAGTTTCAAAGTTTTTGCCGAAAAACATACCTCAAACCCCATAAATGTGTGCAACTTCGGCGAACCAAATATCTGCTATCTTGCAAGGAGCCAACGTTTCATTCTGACTCGAGGCACAGACGTCATCCTCTCGATCCTTGTCGTGCGTTATTCTGGTAGATAGTTGTCCTTAAAATGTAATGTTTTTATCCGTATAAAAAATTACAATACATGCTATATCTACATTCTGCTACACTTTCCAGTTACTATACAACTATACAACACTACAGTGATGGGACCACAAGGAGCAAGAGACAATGACTACCCTGTGGCCAGAAACATAGAGACATTCAAATAGATAGAAATTACGTAAACTAAGATTAAATACTGTAATGTAATTTAATGTTTATCTTGATTATCTTGACACGTCGCTATCTTGATTACTTCGACAACCAAAATTTTATATTCGTAGGTTTGGTTTTAGGAACTGAAATTTGTTTTCATGCGTCTATTTTCGACAAAGAATGTCAACTAAGGTTTATTGCTGATGCCCTTATCTGCAAACTAAATACAAACTAATAATACAAATCCCATTTTTTACTACGGGTACCAGACGTGTTTCATGATGGTTTCACTTATCAAAGCAAGCTTCATATTTCAATTCATTTCTTTTTGACAAATTTCTTCTTCTTTTTCATATGCTTTTCTTATTCATAGCCAAAAGTTATTACGTGTCTTCTGGAAAAGTTGCCTGTATTATCTGAAGATGATGGTACCTTAAAGCCTCATTTCCAAGGGCAAGAGATTGATCTGCCTCGTTTGATTATCAACCAGTTTAGGTGGCTTGATCGCATCGTTGATGGAAGGGTAAGTAGTTATTACTCGAAGATGGGGGAATTCTCTATTTATGAGGGGATTGTGGTTTGGCCACGGGTGGAGATGGGGAAAAGCTGTTTGCCACTGGTGCCGTCTATATCTACATAGATTAATCAGCAACCTCAATGTTGAGGGCTCCACCAATGAAATGCGATTGGTCACTGCATGTACAGCCGTTTGACAAAAAACTTGACTGAGATGAATTGCTAGGGAAAATATAAAAACGCACTGTCAAAAGATAGTCCCCGATATTCTTTCAAAGACGAGGAGAGAGTAGTTGGGGATAGGTAGGGTATAGGATAGGGTAATAATTTGTCAAACAAATGCTGGAAAATGACTAACAGAGTTGATCTTTGCCAATGTTGAGGGTCGCGTTTCCAATTATTTTCCTTGACAAACTATCATTTGCCAAAGCTTCCATTATTGCGCAAGAAAACTGGATTGTTTGAAACATTGTAAAGCCTGGTTTCCATATGATCGTAACAGTCGGCGACCTACTGCGACACATCGGCAACGTGTCCCCGATCAGTCGGCGACATATGGAAACGATCACTGTTATGATCATGTGGAAACCAGGCTTTAACTCATCTCAACTCTTTCGATGCGTCCCCGTACTGACTCTGTCTTATCGGCGACGTCGGCGACGTCGGTGACGTCGTTCAGACAACCGTCACCGATGTGTCCCCGAGCCTGTCTCGGCGACGCGTCGCCGACTGTTTCGATCATACGGAAACCAGGCTTAAAACAAAGTAAACTGTATTTGCGAAAAGTTTCCCAAATGTGGTGATTTATAGAATACTGTCGCATATTTCTTAAAGTTTTCAATCTAGAACTGGTGAAGATGGGATGGAGATAGGCATTCTAAGTCTAAGAAAGGACTTTTCTGGGGATGCTCATTTAGCAAAATAACTTTTGCAAATGATCAAAAGTTCTGTTTTTGCACAAGCAAGCATTGGATCAGGAGAAGTATTCTAAGCGAAAATAGAAGGAACGTCCTCAAAATTTTCCAGAGGGCTTCCCTTCCACCCTCCTCATTTGTCTGGTCATGCCGCTGTTGCAGCAACGTAAGAGAGCTACCCATTTCTAATGACTGTAATTCCTTTGGTACCTATGCTTGTGATACATTTTGTCAAGGAACTACCAATTTTCGGCGATTTTTCAGAGAGGAAAAGTGTCGCAAAAGAGAATCCATGCATGGTCAAGTTATTTTGCAGCTTGAAATGAATCCATTCAGCGGTATTTGTCGGTTTTATCAACATGCTGTCTATCCCTGTAATTTCCTGCTATCTCTGCTCTTATTTATCAAAGTAAATCATTTTAAATCATTAGATTTTTACGACTAAATTCTTGAGCAAACTTTGACTTTTTCGTACTAAATACTGTGAATATGTGGAGTCTTCGATTGCAAAAAGCATCTTTGTTTCTTTTCGTGTTCATGGATCAGAGATCGAAACATTTGAGGCAATTTTATTTTATTTTGAATGCTGTATTTGTGGAAAGAAACGTTTTTGAAGTTTTATCTGTCAACACATCATAACTTTTGTCCCTTATCACTTTGTTTGTCACTTTTGTAGGAACTTGTTGAAAAAATGTTCGAAGTGATACCAGTGGCAGAACTGCCCGTGAAGAGAGACATCATTGCATGTATGCCGGAAGTTGTTGATGATTCAAAACATGCTGATCTTGCCCAGCGTCTCAAGTAAGCATCAATTTTGATTCTTATTTTGACATTGAATAGACCTTTTTAAAATGTGGAGAAATGGACTGGGGAGGGCGCATCCCATTCCGACAGCCGTGCCAACGGTGGGAAATCGGGGGAATCCCAGTACGCTTCGTTGATAAGCGTACCGCTTGCGTCTTTGTCGCTTCTCGTTGCAATCTCTGGTTATTTGCGATTTATGTACACCTTTCTAGAATTGCATTATACTTTTTCATACGGTAAGTGCTTTCTTTGGATTATCTAGGCCTTTTGCTATCTTTCCACCCATTCGTGAGTGTATTTTGAGCCCTTTAATTGCATGTGTTCGTTCAAGTTGGAAGTTAGGCCCATTGATCGGCTGGGCCTAAACTGAGCCGCTGCCAGGCAGCGGACATATACCTTCAATGAAGGGGCTCAAAATACACTCAACAATGGTTGAAAGGATGACCAGAAAGCTAAATAGTCCCCAGAAAACATTTATCATGATAAACAATTGTCGTATAACTCTCGAAAAGTGCAAATAAATCGAAGATAACTCGATTTTGAAGGCAAATGCAACCGAGGCGCAAGGTAAGGATTCCCCAGATTTCTACTGTTGCCAAGGCTGTCAGAATGAGCCGCTCTCTCTTCAGTCCCTTTCTCCAAACTCCGAAAAAGGTCTATTGCGTACATTGACATTCCTTCGTCTACAATATTTAAGAACGTATTCATGCTAAGATTGGAGGAAAATTGAAACCATTGCACGAATTCTAGAATCCTTAAGAAAACAGATCAGGCGATTCAAAAAACTTCACATGTTTTGGTGAGCTTTGGAATAAAATGTATGAGGCTGATATTCAAAAATAAAAAGGTTAATCTATCAGTCAACGTCAAAGTTAGATGTGAAAATTTTGTTTTGTAAGATCACTCATCTTTAGGACCCAACAAGTAAGAAACTGTCTGTAAGGAGCATGTATGGGAACTAGAATGCCACGTTTTTTGTTATTGTGGTTAAAAACAGTTTTGATGCGCCTGCTATGCCAATAATTCGCATTTTGAATTGGCCAACTGTAGATGATATTATTAGGAGCGAAATAGCTACAACCATGTAAAAATTGTTAAATAGCCTCGTCACAGAGTACCTTTCCAACCTGTTTAGAAAAAATTCGATTCGATATGTTAGAAAACTGAGAAATACTGATACTGATCTTTCGCTTCCATTACGAAAAACAAACAATGGGCAGAGGGCTATTTCTTTTCGTGGACCTAAGCTTTGGAATCAACTTGAACTCGATGCCAAACAGGCACCTTCCCTTGCCACCTTTAAGAGAAGAATCAAAAACAAACTATGATCATCATTCCTATTTCGTAGTACCTATTTCCTATTTGTAAATGTTTTTGCCACGGCCCCCTGAAAAGCAGTTCTCATGGACTGACGGGGCTACCGTGCCTAAATAAGTAAAAAATGAATGAATGAATGAATGAATGAATGAATGAATGAATGAATGAATGAATGAATGAATGAATGAATGAATGAATGATCGTGTCATTCTGATCCATGATTTACTTGGTATTGAAATTAAGATTATTCATAATGTCTAAATAATGTCTACTTGCTATCATATTCTTTTCCACTCTATTGCGCTTATGTTGTGTTGTTGTAGAGTGGAAACTAAAATGATGGCAAGTAGACATGATTTAAACATTGTAAACTAGGGATCTAATTAGGATTCTATCGAATTCGATACAAACCAGACCAAGAAATTGAAATTATATTCCTGAATCTGATAATTGCATTGAATTTAATTTTCAATGCCAAATAGATCATCGATCAGAAATTAAGGTGGAATTCTCCATTCCCATACAACCCCGTGCAGGCATTTTTAATTTTTGGGTCTAAAAGGTCACTAATTTTACCAAACAAATTTTGTCATCTAAGTTAGCCTGTTACTGATCAACTAACATTTAGTTTTAAATATCGGTCATGCACTTGTTTCAACAGCCCGCAAAATGTGTAAACTTTTTTTAGACTCATCAGTTAGTTTCCGGAGATTTGCTATATTGGAGTGAGCAAGAGTCTTGTATACTACTCAAGTTACAAAACTGATAAAATCTCAGCTTCAAAGACAGCGTGAATAAACTGTAACTTTGAAGCCAACCAAGGTGTCGGAGGCTCTGTTATTTTTTTAAGCAGTTTGTTAAAACAAACGCCAATAACCTGATACCACTTACAAAATCATTTTAAAAAATTTAGCTAGAATCCAAAGATTGCCATAAGTTTGAGTCTAATCCAGATAATAAAACATTTGAACATCATAAATAGCAGTGAACATGATAAATAGCAGTGAGACGGATTTTTTCAATGATTCAACTTCACCCAGCGAAGCGTTACTTGATATGTGACCCAGAAGAATGTCCCAAATGTAGAAGTAGGAGGGCAGCAGCCCAGAGCAGCGCGTAATTTCGAAACATTTCATATGCTCTTTATACCAAGGACTTGCACTCACAAACTCTGCACAATACTGATATCGATGTAATTCAGTGTTTACATGCAATTACATTTTCAACAGGACTAAGTCAACACAATAATCTGTTGAATCTGTTCATTAACCTCCTTTACGGTCATCAAACATGGAATACGGAATAATGGAACCACGGGGGGTGGGTTCTCGGTTAAATTTCGTGTAGGGGTGTGCCACCCACAGTTTCAAAATGGCACAGTTGGCTGGACCAATTTTTGTGAAAATGATACCCTTGGCTAGACTAATTTCTGCATCAAAAGTGCCGTGAATTGGCGTTCTCTAGACAAACCTTGCCAAATTTTCGCATTCTCAGGACCAAATTTAAGAAATTTTAGTTTCTTTACTGGAATTACCGAAGTTTGACATTTCTTTCACCAAAATTGCCAAAGAGCATACCCTTGCCCAGACTAAAATCGACTAAAATTGCCAAGAAGTATGCCCTTAGCTAGACTAGCAGTCCGGAAAAGTATACCCTTACTATGGAAGACCCCTCCCCCTCCCGTGAAAGGAACAACTGATTCCAGTTCTGGGGGATAGCAAAAACTTCATTTATAAATTTAGTGTGGCTTTACTTAGATATTCCCAAATATTAGAATGCGTGCAGTTAATAACGTATAGTTACTTCTAGTAACGTAAGATAAATTGCCCAATAAAGTACCTAGAATTCATTTTAGGCAATTCAAAAGAAATTTGTAAGAGCAATTTTCACAGTTATACCACCGGATGCGCCAAAAGAACTATGCTTTTTGATAGCCCACCGTAAATCGTATGCTGGACCGATTTTGATGGTTTATGAATCGACCTCTAGATACGATTCTCAGTTAGATAGCATAGGTTCCAAATCTTTAAATCTAGGAAAAAAGGCGGGTGTAAAATTCAATGACCTATTTCTTTAAACTGAATGACTTGAAAGAAACTTTAGCCACCTTTCTATGATTCTACCGTTGCACTTTTCAGAAATCTTGATTATTTGTCGAAATTACTGCCTTTTCTATATTTCAGCTCATTTTATGATGTGACGTCATCAAATTTCTCAATCACAAACCAGAAGAGTGAAAGAGTTTTGTTTGATACACTATTGTAGGCATCAATAAACTATGGTTTTCTTGAAAATTATGTGATCCTTTGTCAACGGGTTTAGAAATTACGATTGTTTTAAGTTTTTTTCGAAAATTTTCTTGAATTCTTGAAAAAGAAGAAAAACACTGTAATTCTGAAAATATTGAAGATTTGAGAAAAGTCCAGCGGCAGATTTACTGTAAAATAGTTCAAGTTTCTTTGAAGCCATTCATTTCAAAGCAATAGGTCATAGAATTTTACACCTGCCTTTTTAAAGATTTGAAACCTATGCTCACACTGCGTTCACACGATGCCGGCACATTTTGAAAACGGTGAAAAATGTGACGGCTGCAAAATTTGAGCTAGCGTTCACACGATGCCGGCACATTTTGAAAACGGTAGGAAGTTTGACGATAAAAACTCGTTGCAGGATTTGATGCCAAAGAATAGTACCTACACCTTAAGAATAGACATGTCTCAATCCAAAAGTGTCGACAAATGTTCTGTTTTCATCTTTGTTGAGTGTTTAAACGATGCTGTTTCAAATTTATGCAGGTCACGGTTCCGTTTTCAAAATCTACCGTTTTCAAAATCTGCCGGCAAAAAATGTGCCGTTTTCGTGTGAACGGGAGGCCTATCCGTCGAATTTTTCACCGTTTTCAAAATGTGCCGGCATCGTGTGAACGCAGTCTCAGTTAGATGCTAGCATTTTTGTACATTTTTCAGTCTTTTATTGATGGAGCTATAAGCGAGTCCCTTACGATTTTCGATTTTGAAAACACTGAAAAAAGCCATAAACATTGTTGATGAAATTTTCTTAAGACTCAACAGGAATTGACAAAGGAGAAAATCTTTGTGGTGATTTGGTGATTGAGAAATTGATTAGTTATAATCCAATGCACGAGTGTTAGCTCAATGTTGGAAGGAATGTTAATATACTTGTGATACAGTAAATCCCCGCATTTAAGAACTTACTTTTTGAGAGCCAGGCTAAAATTGATTCTTATTTCAAAGGTACTAAGACTAATTTCAGGGTATAGAGGTTCTTATTTAAAGAGTGCCTCATCATGTAGTCCCCTTGAGAGTCTCAAAAAGATGTTCAGCCCTATTGTTTGTTTTGGAAGTGTTCTTATGGACGTAATAAGTAATTGGAGAGGAGAATAAAACTTTCATATCCAACTGGGACCACAATGACCTTAATAGTAGCGATCAAAGATCAACTTTGCAACCCCTGCAATAAGAACCTATGTTTCATCAAACTGAAACGGGTTCTTGATTGCAAGGTACATAATTTCGGAAAAACAGCCTCTGGGTTCTTATTTTGGTAGGTTTTTATATTCGGGGATTTACTGTAATACAAAGATAATGTATTTCCTCCTCAAATTTCCTTGAATTTTACACACATATGCAGGTACTGCGTTCCTGTATCAAGAGATTTAAAAGACAAACAGTAGTGAAGTAACGTGATGAGGTCATACAAACATAGAGTTTTGATCAATTTCTAAATCCCTAAACCACCACGAAGACGTTCTGTCTTTGTCCGTTCATTCATGATGATTCCTAAGAAAAATTGATCAGCATTTTTTGACCGTTTCATTTCGAAGTCGAAAATTTCAAGAAAATCGGTTATAGCTCCATAAATGGAAGACTAGAAAATGTCTAAAAAATATTAGCATGTAATTAAGAATGTTTGCCAAGGATTAATACATAAATTTATAGAAATCGATCCAGTGTGGGATTTATCGTGTCCTTTAAAAAATGCTAGTTTATTTTGACGCACTCGGCATTCAATGATCTAATGCGAATGAATACCCTACCAGAGGCTCTGGGAGTTTTATTTCGCTTTCTACAGAGAATCATTCCTTCACGTTTCGCAACTCACCACAACTGTGATTGATGCTTTTTCGAACCTGAATCTTCGTGGAACTGTATTGACCGAGGTAAGCCCTGCAATATGAACCTTTGACTTTTTCGCACTGTTTTGGTACATGAATTCTCGCGTTCCTTTCACACAGCGTAAAGGTCTATACCGAATAGACCTTTTGCAATTTTGATAGAGGGACTGGGGAGAGCGTGGCTCATTCTGATAGCCTTGGCAACAGTAGGGAGTTGGGGAAATCCCTTCCTTGCGGATCGATTGCATCTCCCTGCAAACGTGAGTTATTTTCGATTTATTGCACCTTTCAAGAGTCACATGATGCTTGTTTAGACCGGTAAGTGTTTTCTCTGGCTTATTCAGCCATCTGGTCATCTTTCCACCCGCTGGTGAGTGTATTTTGAGCCACTTTATTACAGGGAGTTGTCCTCGGCTTTAAAGCGGCTCTGTTTAGGCCCAACCGATCAACAGGCCTAACTTCCAAGTTGCGTCAACACAAGCAATTAAATGGCTCACAATACACTCACAAATGGGCAGAAGGATGACAAAACGCCTAACTAATCCAGAGAAAATACTCAGGATACCTAGCAAGTATCATGCAGCTCTTGAAAAGTAAAATAAATCCAAAATAACTCGATTTTGAAAGGGAATGCGACCGAGAATGAAAAGGCATCACCGAAGCGGAGGGGAGTCTTCTTCTTTCCTCCTGTTGCCAAGTCTATCAGAATGGGCTGCTATCCTCAGTCCCTGTCTCATAATTTCGAAAGGGTCTATTGCAGCACAAGAGTCAAATCTTTAAGAGGTTGGACCAATGGAGATGCGATAGGAGCCATGGTAGCCTGTTGCATAAAATCACTGGTTACTTTATGCGGATTTCTACTTTATCTTCCATTTGAATTAATGGCTTCAGAGGAAGTTCAAGTCCGTCTCGAATTATATGTCATAGTGTACTAGCGAAGACGCAAAATTCCATTTTAACGCACTCTATCCTTTTTATTCATATCTGCGAGCACTGCAGATGACATCTAATTTGAAGACGGACTAAAGTGTAGTGTCTTTTAGTGTAGTGTGATGTAGTATTATGTTTTGCTTTGCCTGATAAATTTCTACATTTTTATTTATATCTATTGTAAGAGTCAGTCATAGTGGGGACTAGATGACCATGTGTCTTTTCCTGCTGTGATTAGTTCTGATTATTGCTGTAGTGTTTTTTAGATTACAGAAAAAAGGTAAGTTCATGTACTCTGTTATTTATCGATAAGTTCTGATACCTTCATTAGTATTTTTTATCTCCAAGCTTTGAGAGGATGCCATCTTTGGTGAAAATGATTTTGAGAAATCTGAGTTTTGCTAGGACAAACTGAGATATTTTTGGCTATAAGCCATCTCCCTGTGCGAAAAGAGAAATGCAAATGAAGAGCCTAAAATATCCCCTCAGAGTAGTTTGCTTCGGGGCCAAAATTAGGAATTGAGTGCAGTTGGAGACTGGGCGGAACTGTTCTGCTGGAAAACTGAGTTTATGAAATTGAATCATGGCTAAAGCATCCTATAAATTTATCCTCTAGGTACGACAAGCAGTCCTAGAGATACTTGATTCGGCAAATTTAGAAGACTTCCCAATGGCTGTACGGTTTATATTGCAATCTGTCACAGATGATGACTGCGTACAGGTTAGAAGTTTATTATTTGTCGCAAGTCTTAAGGCTGGTTTTCATGTGTCGCATTTCATCGCATTTCATTGTAACTAATCGGAGGTTGCTAATTGCGATTGTTAAATAATATGAAAATCGAGAATCGTAATTCATCGCAATTCCTCCTATTTCATCGTAGAAAACAAAATTTTTTGATTCGCTGGGATCAGTTGCGACGATTTTCGATGAATTGAGGCGAGTCAGGATGAATTAGGATACCTTGTTTTTGTCGGTTTTCATATATCGGAAATAATCCTAATTGATTGTGGACCCAGAATTCCCATGAAATACGATGAATTACGATGAAATGCGACATTTGAAAACCAGCCTTTAGTCTGATTTCAGTTAAATCACTACAACCGTCGCAGTTTGCTTCTTTCTTGGATTTATACAGGCTCATTAAGAAGGCTTCCGGTCGAATTATTTATATTTTTCTGGAACGAAACGTCTGACATTAATGAGACAGTGATATTCTGAAAGCCTGGCTCAAGAGCTTTTATATTGGTGTATGGGTTTCATAAAATAGGTCTCTATTTATCTTAGCAATAAACTTTCAATAGTCAATTTCAATACTGTCCTTTAATCTGGATGTTTCACAGTAGGCAGCTTACCCAAAAAATCAGCAAATTACAAGAAAGGGCTTTGAGAATTACTTACAAGGACACCGAATCTACTTTTAGTGAGCTATTACAGAAGGATTGTGCAGTTACTTTTCATACGAAGAACTTGCAAATACTTATGACTGAGATGTACAAAACTAAAAATGAGCCAAACCCTTCGTTTATGCAGGAAGTCTTCCGTGAAAATACAACTCGCTACAATTTGCGAAATAATAACGAATTTATTCAACCCAGAGTGAGATCTGTTAGTAACGGGACAGAAAGTGTCCGAGTTAAAGGTCCACAGCTGTGGCTAACGTTGCCATCAACAGTGCGGAATTCAGAAACCCTTTGTCAATTTAAAAGAGAGATTAAAGATTGGTACGAAGAAAACTGTTCTTGTAAATTATGCCGAATCTTTATTCCAAACCTGGGCTATTTAAAATGATTGTTTTTAGATATCCGGTTTTAATTGTATATTTTGATGACTTGTAAATATTTTATCTATTACTTTCTTATGCCATATCGTAAATACATCTTGTAACGTTGGAATTAATTAGCTACTTTTTGTCTTAGCTATCGTGTCCTATTATCCAACGATAAATAAATTACTAATAATAAAAGGGAATATGCTGGGACCAAAAAGTAGACAGTTCAAAGTGAGGTAGCTCTAGTGCTTGAAGGATCCCTTTTAGCACTGAGTTCTCCCAACTTTCTGCACTAGTACCAAAAAAGATGAGTCTCTTAAACCTTCCACAGCTCTTTGTAGTTTAGTTATTTATCATGCATGAAACATCAAACTGAAACTGAAATTGAGCTGAATCTGCTTGTCTGAAAGCTCTGCTTGTTCTGCATTCAAGGTTTAGACTGATGCCTTTTCTTCCCTTGTTTCCCTGCGTTCCTTGTTCAAGAGGGACTAATAACATTACTCTTAAATAGTGGGCCCACTTTAGGCCCGCGTAGGGTGGTTCCGTATTCACCAATCAAATCGCTAGAATTCAGTTTTTAACCAATCAGGGGCCGCTATTCAGAATGTTGTTGTTGTTGCTTTTAAATAACGGTTGAAGAAGCCTGGAGTTCTCGCAGCTTCGATGGATCTATTTTGCTTCTACAGAGGAAGATTACTGCCTGAAACGTATGCATTTTGCGCTTTGTAGGTCAACACAACATCATTCTTTGTACTAAAACTTCGCTTTTCAATGTTCGAGCTCTTTAAACCAGATTTTGAAGCGATTTTGTTGAGTGTACGAGAACTCCCACCTGTTTAGGCCATTTTGAAAAAGTGGGCCCATTATATAAGCGTAATATTATGAGTCCCTATTGACCAAGTGATATCAGCAAATCAAAGAACGCAGGGAAACAAGGGACGAAAAGGCATAAGTCTATTCAAGGTTATTCATTTTCTAGGTAATTCGTGAATTGCGGTTGAGGTTGAACTTTGGAAAGGATGAGCATTTCGGAGAACCTAACTTTACATCAACCATGAGGTATTAAAAACGCATTATCACTTATTTCATGAACAGGGGTAAATTTTTTAACTACAGTATCAATTGCTTTTTGAGTGATGCACCAATGAAGGGATAGCGATCGCAGACACATGAGATTTTCTCAAGTAACATATCAAAACGAAAAAAGCCTCCAAAGATACCCTGAACCGGTAGGGCTAAATGTCGCAAAAATGTATCGATGGAAGGAGGATAGATAGAAACATCCGCCTCGCGAATGTCATGTGAGGTAAATCGGGTGGAAGGAAATGGGGTACCTGTGTTGCATCTGCAAAGCCCTTATAAAATCATGGTATCAGGTTTTCGGCATACAAGATTCAACCAGTGACGTTAATTTCCATATCAACTTTGTACCCTAAATGAAGGTTTTAAGTTTTTCTTACCATGAACATATAGTCTTAAAACCTTTGTCCCAAATTAGTCTAGCTGAGCAATTCGAGACATTTTCATTTAGTTATTTATTTAATGTTGAAATGATGATAATAACTATGAAGCTGATAATTTAGGCCAACACAAAGGACATCTATCTGAAAGAGAAGAATACATTGATTGAATGCTTCAAATGAAAATTTTTTCTCGATCCTTTTGAAGTTCAGAACTGAGATATTTATCGAGTGATTTGATGGTTTGACTTTCACTTATTTCCAGAGAATATTTTCTGAAAGCTAGTATTTTGTGCCAAATTAACCCTACCTAATTATGTAACTATCTAAAATGAATGATAACTGAATTTCCACTGTAAAGCTTTTGAATAGAATGAATAAAATCCTCATTCTTTGCGTAGATATCTCAAAACTTCTCTAGACCATGTATTTTTGCGTGCACAACGCAACAATCAGGCACACTGGGTTCTGGGCCTCTTTTGCCACGTCATTTGTTTTGATATATCGCTCGTCTTTGATCCTTGATAACTTTGAAATGGCTCCTCGATTAAGCCTCCAACTTCGTATAACCCTCTACTAAGCCCCCACCCGAAATGCCCCGCCCTCAAATATACCTAGACTCATTCCAAAAGTCTCTTCTTTCGCTCCCCCTGCAGACTTGTAACAACATCAACAAGCGAAAGTTAGAGGGACTTATGTAATGAGCTTAAATATGCCTCCATTGGGGGTTAATACTTCACATCGCTATTTTTTCGTAATTATCAGCCTTATCACCCAATGCATTGCTCAGTTAAATAAACTATTTTTGTATCTGATCGCGCTTGATTAAAACTGTCATTATTTTAGTAAATAATTTTTATTCTCCTTTTTGACTGACAACAGCCAAAAACATCGAGTTAGTGGGGAAAACGTCAATCAAGATAATAATGAAAGGAAGCCAAACCAAGGGAAAGAACTCGTGGTTTTACACGTTTCTATGTCTCGTTTTCGTACTCTTGTTACTACGCTATTTTATGGCGATTTACGCTCACTTTTGTACACTGATGATGGATCTTGGAATTATGGCTCAGCCACTCTTTATGCCGCTTGGATTTGTCACATGAATGGTTCAAATCTAATATTTACTGTGGACAGACTGAAAGTTTCTTTTTTTCAAAATCTTTAAACATTAAATAAAGCTTTCCCAGTATTTTTCTAATGGGCTCTTTTAGCAGCAAGACGCGGACGTCTTTGAAAACGCAGCTCCTTTTTTATGTTTTAAAGCATTCTTCTTTTCCAGCCTTTTCCTCCCCAGAAAACTGCTCACGGACAGACAAATTCCCTACAAACAGTTTGCATTCTAGCATTTCCATCATTTGTGAATGTGCTAGTAATGCATTTTGCTTTCCTTTTCGACGTCCTATTTTGCAGTGCGGCCTTCAAAAGTATACTTTTCAGGTTGTCATTAACGGAATAGAACGTACAGTATGTCTCTCGAGACTCGCAAAAGTTTTGAAGTTGATTTCACTTTGTAGTTTACATCCTTGAACAAGCGAATTATGCTGGCATCTACTTGACTCGCGTCTTCTTGCTAAAACAGCCTAATATCATGCGTCAGACGGCAGTCGCAACGACAAAAAGCATCACTTTAGTATAATAGTTTGAGCATGTCTTCTCTGCTGCTTGTACATTTTGTTGTACAGGCTAAGGCTAAAGAAATCACGAGGTGTCATCACATCGAGAGGAAGGAACAGGACGCTATTCTTCAATAAGATCAGCTTCTTAGTAGCCTAAGGCCCTGTTTATATGAGGAAAACATCTCACCTGCCAGACCCGGGGCTGAGAGGTGAGGTAAATTTCAGCCCCGGGTCTGGCAGGAGATAAATGAGACTCTTCACCTCGCCTGTCAGTCCCGGGGCTAAGAAGCGAGGTGGAGTAAAATCTTTCTTCCGTGAAATCAAAACGAATTGACCCATAAGAATCAGCGAATAATTTCAAGTCACCTCACCATACCAATGTTGTTTCGTTTACATGGAACAATTTCACCTCACCCAGGTGAGATCACACATCTTGTGAGATGGGATTTCACTATACCGGTGGTGTTGCGTTCGTCATGTAAACGCGAAGTGAAAATACAAAGGATTCTATGGGAAGGTGGAATCTTACCTCTCAGCCCCGGGTCTGGCAGGTGAGGTGTTTTTCCTCACATAAACAAGCCTTAGAATGTGCCCTCGGATGCAAGAACCAAAGAGAAATTTACTGTCTTGACTTAATCGTAATTAAATTCTTTTTCTATAGGGAAAGGCGAGAATCAAATATCGAACATGAACTTCTGACGCTCGATGTCGTACGACTGGCACTTCGTTTTCAGAAATGTGTTGCTAGTGGTTGGCTAAAGGTATAAAACTTATCATTAGAGTATTCGGTGTCTCAAATTCTTCTTTTAGAACGATCAGAATATTATCACTACCCTGTTAGATTTTGACTAAGCAACTAGCGATTGCGGGCTGAAAGTTAAACCAAGCAACGTAGGATGCCTTGGAAATAGACCTTTTGGCTATTCTACAAAAGAGCCTGGATCGAGCGATATTTTATACATTTTCATACGCGAGGTTCGATTGAGTGGCGTTAAAGCTTCGATCGCAATTGTGCACATTCGAAAATTCTACAAAATCTAATGAAATATCGTTCGATCCAGATTCGATCTCAGAATAGATAAAAGGTCTATAGGCAGCTGCCTCACTCGAGTTGCATGGGAAAGCGTAAATTATTAAGGGAAGTGTTGAGTAATCTTCAGTATCACTGGAAGATGTGATCATCAACTCCTTGAATTTTGATCTATCTACAGAATGAGTAACTGAACACAATCCCCGTTTGAAAGGCTAGTGCTCCCAAGCCTGCATGCAAACTCTACTGATTCCGTGAAGAGAAGTGAGGTTCTTCTTCCAGTAGAGTCTGCGCATCAGCAAAACAAAGCATGCCCATTGTCACGTGTGGTTCTCAGGCTCGAGGAACCAAACCTCATTGGTGGAAGGAGATCTCTATTGTTATCTTTTAGTTTAACTGATCGATAAATATCTTCTAGGAATTCTCGCAATTATTCTTATTGAATTAGATTCAATTGGGTGGCCATAAGTAGGATTAAAAATAAGGTAATCAAAGCATCTCCACATATTAAAATTTGTTCGGCTACGTTTGTTTATGTACGTGCCAATTAAATCAAAATATGTCCGTGCTGATATCAGCAGACTCGCTTTATGTCGATGATTCATAGACTCTACTGAAGGAGAAACCTCTCTCAAAAAATGACCAATTGAATCTACACGTACTGCTCCCCGGATATCAAGACTTTGATATTGGCAAATTTATCATTTAATGATGGATATGCTTGAATTCATTTTTAAATAGATTTACTTGATCGAAATCGGCCACTCCGTTCTGAAATTATGAGAGTTTTCTGTTCGAGAAATCCCCTGCACGAAACTTTCAAAACGTGCCTAAAATATCCAACAAATCTTCCACATGTTTCTGCTTTACAGCCATGACTTCAAAAAGTTTCATCATGTGTTATACTTGTGGAAGGATGGAATCGCCCGAGATGATGTTGCTATGCTTTCTTCCTTCCTTCTTTCCTTCCTTCCTTCCTTCCTTCCTTCCTTCCTTCCTTCCTTCCTTCCTTCCTTCCTTCCTTCCTTCCTATGCAGAAATCTGCCCCATCCCTGGGGGGTACATAACATGTTGAGGGTACTGGTATGTGCCGCCCATATGGGTGGGTTTTTGGGCCCCAAATTCTCTAGACAAGGGTCCCTTCTTTGGCAGATTTTCCTTAAACAAGGGTGGGTTATCCAGAAATTGGCGAAAAATAGCAAAAAATGGGTGGTTTTCCGCGAAAATTCATCATAAAAGTGGGTATGACCGCAAGTTTCTTTAATTAGAAGAGGGTACCTTTCTGAAAAACGGGCGGCACACCCCCGTCCATCCGCAAATCATGTACCCCCCCGGGGGCCCCATCACATAATGTGCTCATTCTTTGCACATGAAAAGAGAATCTGCTTGAGATTATGAAGGTTGATTTAAAGTATTTTTGAAGCAGCTTTGATGTAGTTTTATTGAATGTCCTTCTTGATATTTACTTCAGGTCGTCGAAGGCATTCGTGATCCTACGGATAATAAGGTAAATACATCCAAAGCTATAAAGAAGGGAACTCGAATAGATATTGCATCTTCCTTTTGGTTTAATTGCTTAAAAAGAACTGCTGTTCCTTATTGACAAATTTTAATTTCTTGATTACTTTTAGAATTATAGCTTTTTCGTTCTTATATAAAAGTGCAAAATTAGTGAGAAATTTTGAGACAATATCGTAGATGCTAAGGAACGAGGAAAAGTGATGCAATATTGAAAAAAAGGAAACTCATGGTTTATGAAGGTCTACAGTATGGCGGTAAGCAGAACTCTGTCGGTTTTGGGGTATATGATTTAGCAATTCAATGATGTCCAGACTTCAAAACTGATTGAAGCATGAAAACACGCGATAATTCTGAAAATAATCAACCCATCAAAGCCTTAAAAATAAAGGTATTTACCAGACGAAACGAATGAGAAATACCTCTGAGTCTTCCAGCGTCTCTGGTTCTGCCTCAACAAAAAGCGACAGCACAAGGTCTTCAGTTTCTTCGAAGAAGAGAGGAACGAGTCCACGCACCTTCACTAGACGTTCCTTTTAGGCAATTAAATCGAAAATACGATGCATTACCATTCGTGCAATCTTTCTTTGCTATTTGAGGCCTATGCTGAGCTGTGATATTTTGCAAAGCTGAGCATTTTTAGCCAGAAATCTATGATGTAAGATCTTATATCAAATATGCAGCTTTGCACGTGACAGAGCTTCATCAAGGACACAGGAAGCCAACTCAAGTGGTAGTGCACTATTGAAATTCAAGGTGATAATCATGCCTTGTGATTTCTGAATATCCTTCAAAACCAGGCAGCTTCTAAAGTACTAGGGGTGTACCGGATATCCGGTAGGCCGGATAATTCGGCGCCGGATTGCTGATTTTTCAAAGATCCGGTTCCGGCTTGATTTCAGTCTGAAATCCGGCCAACTGCCGGATTTTGGAGAATTTTATTTAGAAGTCAAACAATTTGCAGAGGATGGCAAAAGCAGTCATAAATATTCGAACAAACATACACCAGAGTAAATCATGATAAGTGCTATTGCAAAAGTGTCAAAATAGATCCTTTTGTTGAAAATACCTAATGACCTGTTGTGATATATTTGCAAAGTTAGAATGATCGCAAAATGTAGTTTAGAAAATGCAATGACATCTTTGTTGTGCCAAGCTGATTTTCATTTCCTATTGCTCCTTTCAGTGCTTGCAATTTGTAGCATTAGAATTCTTAAGTTTTTGGTCATACGAGTTATTCATACATGCATAAAATGTATTCTCTTGGATTCATTCAAGTTTAAAGAAACCTCTTTCTTAGATACTCAAATTCAAATAATCCTGCTCCATAATCCTGTATCCTGTTATAAAGAAGAAATATGCCCCTCTCCTCTTTGTCCTATCTTTTCAACGAATTTCAAATGCAAGTGCTCCGCATCAGAAGACTGCTAATGTCTCTTTAAACATGTTTCCTCTTTGCTTTTGTCACCATTCTTCATTTCGAATGAATAGTGAAAAACTTTTGACATAGAAAAGTCCTGTTCCGGCCGGATTCCATGAAAGAATCCGGTAAATCTGGTGCTGGCCGGATTCTGAAAATCTTGATCCGGTACACCCCTATAAGGTACAAATTCTCTCACAGCCATAGGCTACGAGTAGACCCATTATCCCAAAGAAGCGTCTGCAAAACAAAGAGTAAACAGCTTGCTACGCGGTTTCAGGTTCCTTTAATTCAATTTATGCTGCCTTTGTTGAGACGCGTTCCACACATCATTTGAATAGAGGATTAACTTATTTAATTTTGGCCGTAGCAAGCTTTATCTCTTTGTTTGGTGGACCGTTCATTCTTTAGGATAATGAGTCTACGTGAAGGCTAACAAAGTTAAGGCCGTTTCAAGACTTTGCGACATCTAAAAATGATTTGATTCTGGACCCAAATGCGCATAAAGAATGTTCTTAAACGGTAATCATTACATTTGATAATTTTTCAGAAGATGGAGTTTTTCTCTCTATTCACCTGGTAATTAGAAGAAGCCTGATACAGAATTGGAAAGCGATTTGAGGGACCATTATGGAAACAAGGTCTTATTGACCTTTTTAATGCAATCCCTGCCATTTTTAACCTGGGGTGTTTTTGAACGTCATTTTTAACTCTTTGCCTGTAAATATCATGACTTTCCAGGACTTTCCTTTTATTAATTTATATTGTAATTTTAATTTTATGGCAAAATCATACATATGATGGGCTTGCAGCTATCTACAAGGTCTTCTAGCCAGGGAGCTATACACTCGAAATGCTCTGCAACCTTTGTCTGCTAGATAAATCCATTTCAATTCTACCCTCCTTGAGCCTTCTTCTCGGTCGTTCTCCACACTAAAAATTTTCGTTACTTGTCAAGCCAAATTGTCGTTGCACCATTGCTACGTAAACACACAAACGAGGTTGTATATCACATCGCAGACAATATCATAAGCGCGTATTTCATCTCCCTGCTTCTGGCTCACCAGTAATCTTGATCGACATAACAGTTACTCGTTTTTCATTTTAGATCACGGACATCTATTCCTTGATGGTCTTACATGGAGTAAGCACAAGAAAGAAGTCAGTTGAAGCAATGTTTAGACAAAAGATTAAAAGTGATGTCTTCACAGGGGAGATTATTGAAAGAGCCTTTGCTTCGCACTGGCAGGTAAGTTTGCAACAAATACCAAGTGTGTAAGGTTGTATCTAGACAGTTAAGTCATTTGTTAGCTTTTTTCTTTCAGCATTGAAACAATTAAACACAACAAATATCACATTTTACTGTGCCATTCAAAGCAGGAAAAGATACATGGTGATCTAATCCCTACTTTGAATGACACTTGCTATTATACTACTTTAGGAAACGAAAGGTACAATTCAAGGTAGCTCAATACCAAAGAATCAAAAGCTCTGGGTTTTTCGAAGATGTGGGATCCACATTAGATCGAAAATTAAAAGGATTGATTGATCATTTATATCAACTTACCCTGATAAAACTAACGGTAATAGGGGAGGTGTCGCTGTTGTTTACTTTGTAAGCATTCAGCATTAAGCTTCGTTGCTTCGATATAGCTTAGCATGAATTCGATAGTTTCAGCCTTAAGACTTAAATACGTTTTTCGATAGAAAAATATACTTCTTTGGGATCGATCTTTTAGATTAATTTTATATAACTTTTCAGCAGGTGCATTGAATCAGTCTCATTCTGTCGTCCAGGGTTTGCTGAATGGCAGATGCCCTATTTGAAACTGACTTGTATGATCATTTCTCAAAATGTTTCATTTACTTCATCTGGAAATAACGCATGTAAGAATCTTTTTTGGCAGGGCACGGATAGAACTCGCAGACAGCCAGTTTTGTCGCAGTGAAGCCTATATTTGTGGTGCGCTTACCCTTTCTGTGACTGTACCAAGTCTTCATTCCCAGCATTGCTGATTTTTCATGGGTACCTTGTTATCGGTACCGTTTTACAAAATTCGCAGCGCACATTGGGCTGCAACCATAGACACGCACATTCACCTACGATTCAGCCTTTAAAATATTATGGCATCATGATTATGATTCAGTTTGCTATCGTATGTCCATAGGCGTTTGCCGAGTTGTACAAAGATGTCTTGTCGATCGCAGAGGGTCTCCTTCGATCTCCTGAAATCTCGATTTCAAGTTACGGGGCAAAGATTTACAAGAATGCTTTTGCACACTTCGATACGTATTGTCAACAGGTAAGTCTGAAGCAAATTTCACACTTGCAGCATCTTCTTTGATGCATTCCGGGTAATAATGGTACGTATCCAATGTGAATTCAGCTTTGGGGAAGACACAATACTTACCCCTCATCGCATCATGTTGCCTGACTGAGAAATTACAGCTCGAAATACTTTGTTTTAGTAATTGGAATTTGTGTCTGATTAAAGCCTTTCCTTTACAACAGTAAGACAAACGAGATCATTAAAAAGCATAGCTCTTTCAAAGCAGCAGCAGGAACGGGTCAAAACCGTGCTTTTTTGGAACATCTCGCAGTTAATCTTCAAGTCGAAGAACAGAGTTCAATTTATCCGAAGGATGTTCAATAATGTACAGCACACTGTTTCCTTATAAGAGCGTTGAATTTTCTCTTTGAGGCCGATGATGTTCATATTTTCGTACTATTCAAACAAACTTTAGACTTATTTTTTCTGGCCTATTCTGAGCTTCAACGCTCATGTTAAAAGGGTTCTTTTGAATATGAAAGAATATAGTTTGTTTCAATATGATGTAAATGTATTTTGTTTATCTTGTATTAGTACTTGTTCTCTTGTGTTTGTTTAGTGTAATAGCGAGTGCGCACATATTTGCCATTTAACTCCCCGTAGTATCGTAGTTGTAGCTTGTTTTGCAGTACTTTTGTTTAAAGTATAGAAAAGTCCAAAGGATATGCATAGTGTCCCAAAAAATTGTGCCCTGTTCGTGTGGCTACTGTGGAAGAGCTGTAGATTTAATTATTTCGGTTTTTGTACAGTTGCATATGTCAAGCTTCAACTTAGAGTTTGAGACCATATTAGAGTTAATCTTACACATGGTTGCTGATTTATGGGCGCGAAAAGGCAAAATTAGTGGTTGCTTCAAAGACAGCACGTCAGTGCTCCCGAACAATGTAAAAATAAAGCAAGTTTTCAAAGAAGGGGTTCTGGCATCGTATTAAAATTTTCAGTACATTTTTTAGAAGATAGAAAGTATTCTCTTATGAAGAGACAACATTGCTAGCACTTTCAAAGTTTTAGCAAATATTTTAATACGACGCTAGAACCCTTTCTTTGGAAACTTATTTAATTTTGACATTGATGGAGAACAATTGAAGATGAATAGCTAAGTTGTGACGAACTAAAAAACTCCTACGCAGAAATAGATGATCAAAAGAATAAAAGATGGACATTGTATAGAAATAATGGCAGCTGCATCAAAATAAAGGTGTCAAAAATATATGTGAAACGCGAAGAAACTTGAGCTTACATTACATTCTGTTTCCAAATCTGTGTTTGTACTTCCTTGACTCATTCTCAGACTCCTTCTGTTCTCTTTGCTGTAGTAGGTCTTTTCATCTTCTTCCCTGTAACAGGAAAAGCAATAACGATGAAAAAAGTTTGTTCTTAAAATAACCACTTATTTGAGTTTTTCTCAGCCATAAATCAACAATCACTTGTCAGAATGACTCACACAAGGTCTAAAAATTCTTAAGTTAAAGCCTGACCTATACAACTGTGTAAAAACCGGGATGATTGAATCTGGGGTTCCTCCGCAGCAGCCACACGAACGAGGCACAATTTTTGGAACGCCCTGTATTTTGTAAGGTATATGATTCACTGGTTAGATCTATGATTACTCTTTATTTAAAACTTTGCTGTTAATATTTCTTTATAGGAAGTAATTGCTGCTCTGATAACGCACATTGGTAGTGGACTGCAAATGGAAATCGAATCTTCCTTTGATGTGCTTAGCAGTCTGGTCACTTTATATCCGGAGAAGATGGCACCTTTTACCATTTTCTTAAAGGTTCATATTTCATATTTATTTCATATTTCATATCATTTAAGGAGGGTGGCCCTTCGGCAGAAGCCGTTTTTCAAGGGGCCCTCCGATAAAAACTTAATTACAATATACAATTAAAAATAAAGTGACACTAGAATATAAAAAACCATAATTTAAAAGCCTATTTACAATGATAAAATATATACAATAGAAAGAAAAGGTTAACCCTTTATTGATTTCTTAAAACCATTTAGGGAGGATGCCGTTTTAGACTCAGCAGGAAGGCTATTCCATAGTTTAACTCCCCGGAAAGAAAAGCATTTTTGCCCATTTGCAGAATTTTTCTTCGGCAACCTCAGATCAGTCTCAGTGTTACGAAGGTTGCAGGAGGAGCATGCTGAGTTTTTCGTGAAGAGGTTACACAGATATTGTGGAGCCAAATCATTGAGCGCCTTGAAGACCATCGTTTTAGACTCACTGCCAATGAGTTCTTCAATGGTCTGCCAGCCCAACTCTGCAATGAGTGGTCTGCTTGGGGTATCAAAGCTGCTATTTGTAATGATTCTAGCAGCACGATTTTGGAGCTTTTGCAGCTGGTTGATGTCTGTAGATCCAGCACAACCCCAGACAGAACAACAGTATCGAAAGTGGGGCTCAACAATACCTGTGTAAAGAGTTTTCAAGCTTGCCAGAGGCAGAAAGGATTTAGCATGTCTTAAAAAGCCGATCGCCCTGGAGACCTTTGTAGAAACTGCCTTAATTTGCTCTTTCCAATCTAAAGAGCAATCTATTTGCACTCCAAGGTACTTTGTCTTTTGAACAACTTCGAGTTCATTGTCGCGTATCTTCAGTGCCAAGGCTTCATTTCGACTTTTGAGAGAGTTGTGTTTTTGCTTAAGGTGGATATGAGCATTGAATGAGTTTTTGCCACATTCAACGAGAGCTTATTTCATTGAAGCCAAGTCTTGAAGCCACATTCAACGAGAGCTTATTTCCTTGAAGCCAAGTCTTGAAGCCACATTCAACGAGAGCTTATTTCCTTGAAGCCAAGTCTCTTGTATGGTAATAAAGAACTTCCTGATGACGTAAATAAAAATTTGCTCGAACTTACTCTAAATTTCATTCACAAAATGGGTCGGCTTGGATAACTTTAAACTTTTGTTTTACGCCACACAGCCACTATCTACAGTACGTTTTTCCCTAGATTTTTTTTTTGCAAGTCTGTTTCACATTTGATGTCAAGCACATGAAGGGTCCACGACCAACGATATTGTTAACTCAACCCTGACCTAACAGAATACGTTTGCCATCACGCGCCTAGGCTGCCCTGACATCCAATGTGGAACAGATTCCAGTATGTGTTAGTATCAGTATATAGTCTTACTTTACTTAATTTTTATCTATATGTCTTTATGTTAATGGCCACAGGGTAGTCATCGTCTCTTGCTCCTTGTGGTCCTGTCCCTGTAGTGTTGTATTGTTGTCGAGTAATTAGAAAGTATAGTAGAACGTAGATGTAGCATGTAGTGTAATTTTTTATATGGATAGAAAAAAAAAAAAGTCTCCAATTTACTGAGATCACTATTTATAGCCTCATTAAGCTGAGTCAAATCGTGAGACTGATGAGAAAGAGTGGTATCATCAGCGTACATAGTCACAGAGGCACCTTGGACAGCCTCAGGAAGATCATTGATATAGATGAGGAAGAGAAGAGGGCCAAGGCATGAGCCCTGTGGTACTCCTACTTCTATTTCCCCGATATCTGAATCAACACCGTTAACCCTACAGAATTGTTTGCGGTTAGATAAGTAAGACTTAAACCAAGACAGCTCTCGCTGCTGGACGCCATAAAGTTCGAGCTTTTTACAGAGAATATCGTGGTCGACCGTATCAAATGCTTTTTTCAGGTCAATAAATACTAATCCAACGAGCTTACCGAGATCAAGCCCATTGTACCAGTCATCGCTCATTTTAAGCAAACAAGTAAGTGTCGAATGTAGGCGCAGAAAACCTGATTGATCAGATGTAAAGAGACCATTATCTTTCATATACAGGTACAGCTGGTTGAAAACAAGTTTTTCAAAGAGCTTTGAGATGACAGGCAAGACTGATATGGGGCGATAATTAGATTTTTCAGTCTTATCTCCATCTTTGAAAATCGGAGTAATTCTAGCTACTTTCCATGAATCTGGGAACTGGCTAGTTTCAATGGATGTGTTAAACAAGAAAGCCAGAGAGTTTTCAATATATGGCAAAGCAAGCTTCATAAAGTAGCTAGAAATATTGTCAATTCCAAAGCTCTTTGCTGTTTTAACCTTGGCAAACGCATCCCTGATATCTTTTAGCTCAACTGTCTTAAAGTGGAACTTGGCCTTATCTTTATTAACCTCATATTCACCTGATAGAAGGGGATTAATGGCAGGTTGTATTTTATCTGCTAGTTCCCTACCTATAGTGCAAAAGAAATTGTTCATTGCATTAGAAACGTCCTTTTTATTCCGAGTTTCAGTGCCAGATTCTTTGAGACAATCAATGCTACTTGACTTTGATCTCTTGTTGAGAAGTTCATTAATTGTTTTCCAAGACTCTTTCATATTACCTTTACATGCAGCGATCCTATTGGTATAATGCTGCTTCTGTCTATAAGAGTCCATAAGGATTGGGGATTTACCTTTGACTGCTGACTTTTTTAGTTTGTCTCTTGTACGCATCAAATCCCTAAGATCTTTGTTGATCCATGGGCAATACTTTTCAGAGACCCGCATTTCACTCAAAGGGGCATGTTTTTCAATGATCAAAGAAAACATTTCAGACCAATAGTTGACAAGCACGTTGATATCATCACTTTCAGTAAGCATTCGTTCCCAACATATCCCAGAAACATCAGCAAGGAATGCTTCCTCATTAAAATTTTTCATTTTGCGAGTCTTAATTGTTTTGTGACCTTTTTCTACTGCACCATTAAATTTCCGAATGCAGTAAACCATATAGTGATCACTCAGGGAAACCGCATGCACTCCTGATTTCACGATGTTTCTGGGACATGTTGTAGCTACATGATCAATGACTGTTGCCGTGTCAAGAGTGACTCTTGTTGGTTCCTCAATAAGCTGTTTGAAGCTGAAAAGCTCATACAAACTAGAAATGTGCTTTGCGTTGTTATCCAATGTCTGATCAGTTGACTTTTTGGCAAGATCACAATTTGCGTCTCCAAGGAGAATAATTTCTTTGCCCTCCTTGTCAAGGTAAGCAAGAGCTTTTTCCAGCATATTAAAGGAGTCAACAAGGCCACTTGGAGGTCTATACCAGGCAACAACAAGAAAGGGCTTGCTTTTTGGTGGGGAAATTTCAACACAGAGAAGTTCTAGTCCACCAGAGGGCACATCTTCCCTCGGTGTCATTTTAATAGAGTCTCTTACGTAAAGAGCGACACCGCCACCGTTGCAGGTCCTGTCAAGGCGCTTTTCCTGAAAACCGGAAATTTCCGTAAGCTCTTTTGGAACAGAAGCATCTAGCTTAGTTTCATTTAGGGCAAGAATATGAATCCCCTTGTCATTTATAAGCATCTTAATTTCATCATGGTGACTGCGCAATCCATTGATATTCAGGGATGCAATTGCCATACCCTTCTTAGAACCAAGACGCTGATGACAACCAGTCGATACAGTATCACGATCACCAGTATCCTCCGTAAATGGCATATGGTTAACCGTCTGTGGAACATCGATTAAAATACTTAGATCAAAGTTAGATAGTCACATTTGTATTTCGTTCAAGAATGTTCTCTGTAAGATAGAGTTACCTGCTTTGTTGAGATGTAGCTTGCTTGTGTTTGTATGCTTCTTGGCATCTAATTGTTCGTGCTCAATGAAACCAAATTTTAGACGATGGCATCTCTTAGCGAGGATCTCGTTGACACTTGTCGCTTTATCATTTAGGTTGTCATCTCTGGGGCAAATTCCCGAGACAGTAACTTCATTTGTTTCATTTTTCAACGTAACGGCAAGGTCTACAACCTCATCTGCAATCTTATCAGCGGATTTACTTTCTCTCAAGTCGTTAGTACCGACATGTAAAATACATAAGTTGGGATTCTCTTCTTCGGCAGGCTTCACATAGTGAAGGCTTCACATTTGCTCCAGAGAAAGAGCGAACAACAACCTGGGTGTCGCGGCTTTGCATTTGCCAATGCTGAATCCCCTTTATCATAGAATCACCGAGAATGTAAACCTTCCTTTTTTCACTTTTTCTTGCCGCATTTGTTTTCTTGGCGGATCCACTTTTCACTGCTTTTGAATAGCTGGTATTGTTCTCGCAATTTTGATTCTTTGCATCTTTTGAATTGTTGTTTGCCGCGCTTCGATGATTAGCCTTTGTCTGAGCACCTCTGTTTATTGATTCTTTTGCATTGTAATCTGATTCTACATCTCTATTCACATAATTGTCCAGAGGTGTGAATCTGTTATCAAAATTGAATGGCACTGGTTGCCAAGGGTTCGAAGTGCGTTGTCTAGCAACATGTTTACGTTGTGGAAAGATGAAGCCTTCACCAAAGCTACCCAAGCCTTCGCCATATTGAAAATTCGGGTCAGGGAGGGGCGTTGGTTGCAAACTTTCGATGATTAGGTTTTTCCTGTGCAACTCTTTCTTCAAAAATTCGTTTTCTTTTTTCAACTTTTCCATGTCAGCTTTCGTAGCAAGGGCTTCAGAACTGCTACAGGAAGTCCGCACTGCGTCCTGCATCACAGGAAGCCCATATTACAGATTATTAGAAAAATATTTTTCTTGAACAAAATATTTTTCTAATAATCAAATTTCTTGAACAAAATATTTTTCTAATAATCTGTAATATGGGCTTCCTGTGCCTGCATTTCAAGGACCATGTGGCGAAGCGCAATGAATTCATCATAAGGGGTAAACTTGGCCTGGCAATTTTTTTCGCAATCAGACTCGACCATGTTTCCCATGTTTGTACTGATACTTTCGCTTACCACTTGAATCTCATCATCGTTAACTGAAGTTGCGGTAGCTCCATCGATGACATAAAATGATTCTTCGCCTTTGTACGGTCGATTTTCAATTAGGCCCGCGTGCTGCATTGCTCGTAAAGTTTCAGCAACTGTGTCGAAGTCGAATTTGTGACCATCCTTTTGCATTTGATTCCAAATACTTTCGGAATATGGTCTTTTACTGTTTTTGCGAATCTTGTTGATTTAATCGGTGATAATTTTCTCCATTACGAGTAAAATAAGTTCACAGTGCTATTCACACACGTTCCTGACACTCGTTATTGGTTAGTACTCGATTTTTTTGCTGACTTAAACTTTTTCTTTACTTTTACCGATACACTGAAATTACTTCTTTTCTGCTGCCGTTTAACAGTCAAGTCAAAAGTAATCAAAATTGCCTTATTCCCATGGTACTTTTACACTTACTACATGAGCGTGAGTTCGTCGCTCCGTATGCTCTTTGACTTGTGAATGACATCGGTTCGATTTTTGTTTTTCAATTTGTTTTTGAGAGGGCTTGTCAGGATTTCTAGCTATTGAAAGCTAATTTAGGCCCATTGTGCATGCCGCATCCAGGCATGGGACCCCTAGTTTAACGTCCCTTCCGAAGGACGGCGAGGTGAGTTGTGACGTCAGGCCTCCGAGGTCACCCATCCGGAGTTTGACCTCACTCGACCGAGCTTAACTTCAGTTACCTGACGAGAACTGTTTAAGCCACTCGGCCACTCACCCCGTAAGGGGGCCACTCACCCCCTCGGCCACTTCGATCAAGGGAGGCTCTCAGTATTTCGTTGAAAAACATAATCCCGTAGAGGTCCCATAGACTTATGACGATGAGTCTCTTGTTTCCCTTTGCTCTTTGACTTGATGATGGCGCTTCAGTCGACAGAGACTCATAATATTACTCTGCGAAAATCTGGCCCTATTTAGGCCCAAACTTCGCAATTTGAACAGTACCAATCAGATTCCGAGACTTGTGAATTACTAATCTTACGTGTAAATGTGATAGAATTTTTGATTCGACTGAAGAATTGAAAAAAGTCCCACAGGATTGAGATTCGAAGCCGTGATTCCATCATAATTCCATTGATAATTGAAGAAAATAGGGACAAGTTTTTCACTGTTTTATAATGAGTCCCTGTTGAGCAATGTTTACCGCAGGGATACAAGGGACTTATCGTCATTAGTCTAGACGCCCCATGGCATGAACTCTTTAGGGCAATCATCTCTCAAAACTCCAAAATTTCTAGTGTGACTCGAACTTCAAGCGAAAGTGTAGTTTTCATCTAACTTACGTACTTACGTATGCTAAATTTTCGTCGTCAACTTCGTGGTGAATGGGCTTTGCAGTATTTCATTTCGTCAGGTTGATAGCCAAGAATGTCTTGGGCAATATCATCTTTTTCATTATTTCATTCTGAGTGCCTTTAAGCAAGGTTTATCGTGGGGATGATAGGGACTTCACTTAATCAACCTAGAGCCCTTTAAAGAGGAAGCTCTCGCACTTTTTATAACACCTCTGTGACATGTTATTGTATGAAATATCCTGAATTCGGTCCTTGACGATTCCATGATTCAATTGGGAGTATGGCATCAAATCTATTAAGCATGGAGCCAAGTATTTTACTACCGTTGGACTGCATTGAAAATAAAATAGGTATCAAGACACTCAGATATAAGAAAGTCAATTACTTATTTTCGAGAGAAGTATATTCACCCAGACATGTCAAGTGTCTTAATCAATCTAAATTTGAAAATAAGAATTTGTTGAAATGAATCCATCACAAACGTACTGTCGCGCTAGGATTTGAAAGTATGTGGATAGTCTTTTCCAAATGACAGGTTTTTAGTAACTTTTGTCTGTTCCTCGTGCAGATCTTCAAAATTATGTTTTGTTACAGAACTATGTTCTAAATATAGAGACATTAAGACTGCGTTCACACGATGCCGGCACATTTTGAAAACGGTGAAAAATGTGACGGTAGCAAAATTTGAGCTAGTGTTCACACGATACCGGCAAAATTTGAAAACGGTAGGAAATTTGACAGCAATAGACCCATTGCAAGCTCCTCGGGAATTTGATGTTAATGAAATGTGCCTACACCTTAAGAATTGGTCAGCCTAGTTTTGAAAGTGTCGAAATATGTTCCGTTTTCATCATTTTCGAGTGCTCACACGAAGCCGTTTTGAAAATGTGCCAGTTAGGGTTCCGTTTTCAAAATCTACCGTTTTCAAAATTTGCCGGCAAAAAATTAAGGGTAGCAAAAAATATGCCGCTTTCGTGTGAACGGGAGGCCTATCCGTCACATGTTTCACCGTTTTTAAAATGTGCCGGCATCGTGTGAACGCAGTCTAAATAAATACCACCTCGGTCATTCTCTGTTGGCGTTCTTTGTATTTGATTTAAGATAGATTTGATTTTTCAAACAGGGAATTTTGGACTACTTGGACAATCTCAATGTATCTCAGATCAGAAGCTTGTTTTCAATGCTCAGTACAATGATGGTCCAAGAATCAAACGCAGAAACTGTCTTTGAGGTAACTGAATAGATCATTATCTTATCAGAAACTTTGATTGGCCTATTTGAAAGTGCCTTAATTTTCCATGGAAATGTCTCTTGTAGCATAGGTTCCAAATCTTTAAATCTACGAAAAAAGGCGGGTATGAAATTCAGTGACCTTTTTATTTACTTGAATGTCTTGAAATAACCTTTAGCCACTTTTCTATGATTCTACCGTTGGACTTTTCAGAAATCTTGACTATTTGTCGAAATAACAGCCCATTTTATATTCACCTCATTTTATTATATGACGTCATCAAAAATCTGAATCACAAACCAGAAGAGTGAAAGAGGTTTGCTTGATACCATATTGAAGGCATCCATAAACTATGGTTTTCTTTCTTGAAAATTGATTGATCTTTCGTCAACAGGTTTAGAAATTACGATAGTTTTAAGTTGTTTTCGAAAATTTTCTTGAATTCTTGAAAAAAAGAAGAAAAACACTGTAATTCTGAAAATATTGAAGATTTCAGAAAATTCCTACTGCAAATTTACTGTAAAATAGTTAAGTTTCTTTGAAGCCGTTCAGTTCAAATAAATAGGTCACAGAAGTTACACCCAGTTTTTTTAAAGATTTGAAACCTACAGGGTGTCTCAAAAAATTTTTCGACGTTTGATCAAATACTAAAAAATAACGATACGCTGAATGGACCTTTGGTCAAGTCACCCTTTTCCTGAGATTTAAAATTAATTTTTGACACAAGGATCTTACAAATCCGATAAAAATTCATGGGGTTACGAGCTTTTGAACTTCAAGTTTGTGCAAAAGCTGAAACCAGAGGCCTCAAAATGGCATTTTGGTAAAAGTCCCATAGGCCGTCGTTTCTGTTATTTCTCAATTGTTTCAGGGCGAACCAAGTGGGATTCATACAGGTATTCGATAACCTAACTGTCAAGCATATGGATGCTTTGAGGAAACAGATTCAGTCTCTCGCCGATTTTGTTTTGAACCACTGTTTTTGGACCTATGCAATGTTAAGGAATTGTGAGAATGATCGCAAGAAATAATTTACTTTAGAAGTCGTATTTGGTTTGCTCTGATATCAACGAGAGGTATGTCATTGGATAAGCTTCTCATACCTCCGCCTTCGAGCTTTTTGCAATACAAGTAATGTGGGGGGTCTCTGGTATCGGGTATCGCATATTTTGATCTTCGAGAGCTCGTAGCTCAGTGAATTTTCAACCGATTTGCACGATTTTAGTCTCTAAAATTATTTCATAATCTTAGGAACAGGGTTCTCTTTTCATGAGCCTGTTCATGTTGTCTTTATTTTTCAATATTTAATCAAACGTCGAACAATTTTTTTGAGACACCCTGTATGCTGTCTCTTGTTGGTATAGTTTTTCTTGATTTGTTGCGTACATCTTGGGTGCAAAAATTAAGATGTATTTTCTAACTAAAAGTGACATGTTAACCAACGTTTTGAGAATCTACGCTTTATTAGGACTACCGGGTGAGCCAGAAAAAAGTTCCCACTTTTGAAAATTCATAACACCAACGCTGCTTCACAGATTTGAATCATTCAAATTCTAGTTAGAAGCCGAAAGATCAAAGTATTTTTGTGATTTTTCTCGCTGTCCTACCAGCACTACAAATATAGGTAAATTCAACTTTACAAAAAATTCATGGTTGATTGATTACTGAAAAATGGCCAAAAACATCGATCAATTCATAAATGACCTCTCGCACAGAATAATGAAGGAAATGCAACTTCTCATGGTTGAGAGATATCCTCTAGGCGTTAATTTCCTTGGCATTGAAAATCTTTCGTATTTGTTTGAAAATTGATGTCTTATAACTCTCGAGGGAGGTAAAACGCCTATGGCCTATTGTTCGATTTGAATAGAATCCTTAACATTTGATCAATGTTTAGGCCCTTTTTCCGTGATTTTGCAACCATGAAATTTTTATAAAGTTGAATTTACCAATATTTGTAGTGCTGGTAGGACAGCGAAAAAAATCACAAAAATACTTTGATCTTTCGACTTTTAACTACAATTTGTATGATTCAAATCCGTGTAGTAGTCTTGGTGTTATGAATTTTCAAAAGTGGGAACTTTTTTCTGGCTCACCCGGTAGACCCGCTGTGTGGCTCGGTATAGAACTACCCGTCCCCTTCTTTCCTTTTAAATATTTGTTCGTTGTGTTTTTCTTCCATGTTTTACTTTATTCTTTTGTGTGGAAGATATATTTGTAAGGTATATTTATAAGGTTGCAAGTAGACAGAGCAGAAACTGCACACGCATGCGCGAAAACTCATAAACTTTTGAGCCCTCCTAGCTCCCTGCAATAGATCCTGAAATTAGGCAACACTTCATATTAGCTTCCTAAGGCCTTGAAATCGTGATTTATCATTTCAAAAAGCTTATCTTTTCAAATACTCCCTTATCTAAATTGCTCGATGACGTCATTTTGCCCAGTGTCTGCTCTGTCTTGCAAGTACCGTTTTTGGTGGAGACCAGATGACCTTCTGTCTTCCTAAGCCAAGAACGGTACATTATTTGTGTGTTTACATTAGTTAATTTCAAGTTGTTATGAAAAGAAAACAAACATTTCAGGCTAGAACGGTACAGTATTTATGTATTTATGTATTTATATATTTATGTATTTGAGTTTGTCAGTTTTAAGTTCTTATGAATAGAGAAAAATAATTTTTTTTTCTACATTCCAACTAAAAACTTACAATACATATTACTTAATAACACTACTTACAAACTACTATACCCTGCTACTACAACAATACCATTTGGAGCGAAAACTACGTCTACCGCATGGCACAAATAACAGGAAGCACGAACATAGCACTACACGTTACGACTTAAAGACAAAGATAGCAGAAAAATATTTCAAGCTAAACAAAGAGCTCGAGGTGAAAATGAAGTGTGGGCGTTTGAAACAGTTAGAGCAGATTCCATGCACACAGCTAGAGATCATGTACCTCCAGTTTGTTGTATTTTTACTTACTTTTCACCTCCTCGATATGTGCCCAAAAATGCTACTGTAGTATCTACTACTCAGGAAGAACGGCAGACGTTGATAACCAAATCCAAAACTTGTACAACATCGATTCATATCCTAGCGAATACTACAGCCCTGTTTTAAAGGATCTGAATAAAACCTTTGAGAGGTCAGTTTTGAATCTAGCTTTCTTAATCACCCAGAAGAATAAGACTGACTAACGTTTTGCGAACCTAAGCAGCATAGATTTGTGACATATCTTAATCGGACATAGTCTTGATCTTGAATTCTCTTCTCTTAGGATGACATGTATATCCTGATAAGAAAACATCTGTCGAACTCATCAATCAAGTAAGTTTAGACTGCGTTCATACGATGCCGGCAAATTTTGTAAACGGTGAAAAATTCGACGGATTCACACGAAAACGGCACTTTTTTTGCCGGCAGATTTTGAAAACGGTAGATTTTGAAAACGGAACTCTAACCGACACATTTTAGAAATGGCATCGCGTAGACACCTGAAAATGATGAAAACAGAACATTTGTAGACACTTTTGGTTGGAGACTGACCGACTCTTAGGGTGTAAGTAAGCTTCTTTGGCATCAAAGTGCTGCAACTAGTTTTTGCCGTCTAAGTTCCTACCGTTTTCAAATTGTTCCGGTATCGTGTGAACGCTAGCTCAAATTTTGTAGCCGTCACATTTTTTACCGTTTTCAAAATTTGCCGGCATCGTGTGAACGCAGTCTTAGTCATCATATTGCAGTGTATCAGTTGAAGGATGAGATTTCATATGGGTAATTCCAAGTCAATGAGGGACAGCTTGTTAATCATGTACTCTTAGATTTTTCTGATTTTTTGTCTGTGATTTAAGGATGATGATAGTAGCAACTTATCCAAATTTCAGCTTTCTGCCATTTTTCGTTGTAGAAATATCGTAATTCAAAGTTTTGACCTTTTTTGGGCCTAAATCTTTATTGGTCGCCAGTTTGAATTGACACTTTTCATGAAATTAGCTATCTTTTAATTATCTCTTCAGATTGGTGTCATCCAAATGTGGTTTCCATACAATTGTGAGGTGGCGAGCACCAAAATAGCCTCAAAATGCTGGTAAAACAAATACAAATGGCCATAAGTGCATAAATAAATATTAATCAAATGATTTGCCTTTGTTAATATTTCACTAATTTTTTCCATGTTGCTTGACTTTGACAAAACTGGTCTTTTCCAAATCAAAGATTTCTTGATCTTGAGCTAATCCACAGTATATTTTTGCAGATATCGAAGAATTGGAATAATTGGCTCTGTCATGATTGCAGCCAACATGTCCAAAAGCAGGTGATGGTTCTAGTCATTGCTTCCGATTTATCAGTACAACAGAAATGGCCATTGGAAACATTTACTAAGTGGATAAAACAATTTGCTACTTTAAGGGGGTTGTAAATACAAGTACCGCAAAAGCTCTATTAAGCCCCCGGGGGGCTCATTTAATTTCGGACCTTCCAGAGGAGGGCTTGATAGAGACGGGTCTTATTAGAGAGGGGGGCTTCTTCACAAAATCAAGTGACAAGGATATATTTGGTAGCTTTTCAGTTCTTTTGTCCCATATTTTGCGGCTTCAGCTTACAATTTTACGGCTCAAATACTTAAATTCGACACAGTTTGTATCCCAAACCAAACCAAAATTAACATGCAAGGTTGTGTAGGTAAATAAATGGAAAAGATTTTGTAAATTCAAGAATTTATATAAATGGGTGGGGGCCCGGGGGGGTACTCCCATACTTGACCAGACGGGATGTGCCGCTCAACAGGGTGTCCTTTTGAGGTAAAAATTATCCGACAGGGTATTACAGTTGATAAGAAAATTATGCGACAGGGTATCATGTGGAAGGACACACTTTAGAGTTCTCATGAAACAATGGATTTTTTGCAAAATTTTTATGGGGGTGGGCTCATTTCAAATTTTGACTCAGATGGGAGGGCTTATTATAAAGGGGGGCTTGATAAACAGGGGGGCTTGTTAGTGCTTTTACGGTATGACTGAGCGATTTCAAAAAAGATGTTTGCTGTGATCTTTCGATAAATATGTAACTTGGCGTTAGGGTGAAAGGTTACTGTAAAAGCTCCATTAAGCCGCCCTCCCCCACGGAGACTCATCCAATTTGGACACTGTAAAGGGGGCTTAATTGACAAGGCTATGAAAGATGGCTTGTTGGGTTTTTATCTTACAGTTTTTAGACCAAGCATACAGTATTGGAAGTAAAATACACAGCTCAACACAGTGTTAATCAAAGATCATTTGAATATTGACTATAGACCTTTTAGCTATTCTACAAAAGAGCCTGGATCGAGCGTTATTTTTATACATTCTTATACACGAGGTTCGATCGAGTGGCTTTAGAGCTTCTATCATCATTGTGCACATTCGAAAATTTTACAAATTGTAACAAAATGTCGTTCGATTCTGATTTTTTCAGAATAGCTAAAAGGTCTATTAAATTGTTTAGGTAAATATAAATGGAAAACCACTGGTAAACTCTTGATATTTTTAAAACAGTGACTCTTTTTGGGTCACGCAGCATTGTATGCTTTCGTTAACTATTAAGATTCTTAATAAATCAGCTTGTGTCTTTGTTGTTTTGATAGTGCCACTAAAGGTGATGAATCGATGGATTTCTCAAGTTCTCAAGCAGTAAAAGCATTGCAGAGCGGCGTTCTTAAAGAGGTTGGTATGCCCCTTTTGTCGTTGTTGCAAGAACAATGTGTGTTTACGAATAAGGGCATATGGCAAGAGCGAAAAATTTATTTAAATTGTTAACATTGGCACTTATTCAAACTAAAGAGAAAAATATACATGGGTAATTCTTTGCTCTATTTACAAAAGTGCGTATTTACCTCTGTCTGGTAGCTTTAAACAGTTGATGTTGGTCTGTTCTAAATTGGTGCTTCTTAGAATACTGATAACTGATCTTCCATTCATCTGCAAAAGTATAGGACAACCAATTATCATCGAAAGTCATTTGTTACTGCAGCAGATTACTTCAACTGAATGTCAAGCTTGCTTCCTTTGCTTACTTTTCGTCCTTCCTGGTCGGATACCCAAACCAACAGGGTGCAGAAAAGAGTTTGGACAAAGCTCCTTTTTCGCAAAACAATACTTTTTTCATACTTTTCCATACTTTTTTCATACTTTTGGGGTATTTTTATGCGATAGGGCACAGGGTGTGGAGAGATTTGCAACACACCCCATCACTTCCCTAGTCAAGTACCCTCCCCCCGGGGGGTTCTGAGTCAGCTTTCTTTGTTTTAATTTTCAGGTGATAAATCTCCTCGAAATGGCGAAAACATGTATTTGCAAAGATCCTGAAGCTGCAGCTCTGTTTTATGATGAATTGTCAAGCATCGTAGCAACTGGAGATCTTGATAAAAGAATTGTAGTATGTTGTCTATACTTTGATACCCCTTCATACAGCTAGCATAATAAGTTCCTGTGATATCTCACAGAACTACTATAATAGCACCGTGAGTTAAAAAGAAACCAACAACACGATGATATCAAGACGATGATGATACCAACTATATTATTTGATTATGGACGTGTTTAAAAAGGGCTGGGTCACGTCATTTAAACAAACTACTTTCGAAACGATGATTTTGCCGTGTTTTTGGTAGGCCATATCACAGAGATTTTCCACTACTTTGCTCAAAATGAATGTGTCATTTTTAAGATGGTCTCTTGAAATTCGTGGAATAACAGACGAAACACTCATATGTTGTACGACTGCAGAGATATTATTGTATTTTTAGAAGCAACTTTATTGTTCACCCCATCCACCAAATTCTGTACAGAATGCAATGGCCACGTAAGGACAACAATATAGGTTATAGAAGTAACAGGTTTGTTTACGGTAACGTGATCCGGCCTCTTTAATACAAGGGGCAGTTGCAACGTTCTGGCATATTTATAAAAAGTTTGCATATTTTTGTAGGTTCACCCGTGTTATTTGTAAGACGACTTAACAATATAAAGATTTTTTGTAGGTGAACAAGTATCAGAGAGTTCACTTCCACCCTCAAAAGTTTAATAGCTGCAGTGATGGCTGAGATAGAGGCAGCTTTGGGTGTATGGTTTATCAAGTTGCTTAGGCCAAACATCCAAAAGTTGTTGGGAAATCGCACCTTCCTTTTTTAACCAAATTAATCAAGGCATATGGTATTCAAATGTTGATATTGGCTTGTCTAGCGCTATGTTTGTTTACCTTTCCCTGCAACTGCCCCTTTAATATACGTTTCAAAATTCATCTGACTGACTGAAGTTTTAAGGGATTTATCCTTGAGAAGGCCCCTTTTGGAGATCTTCAAAACTTGCCTAAAATCATGAAAAAATTTTCCCAATATTTCTGCCTTTCACCAATGACTTTAACACGTTTTAGTACGTGTTATCCTTTTTTGAAAGGTATTAGCTTACAATGCAGTTTTCATTGGATTGCTGAAGAGCATGATTGTGTGCTGTGCCTACAGCTGTCAGTTGATAGCTCAGGTTGTTCCTTTTTTCAGCAATCACGATGATAAGATGATGCTTTTCTTAGCTTAAGCAGGCATTTCTTTCTAACGATTATGCAGACTTGTGAAATGCATCTTTGCTTCCCATCAATGCTGGGTATGAAGAAGTCAACATCTGCGTGATAGTTGCTTATATCTGCTCTTGGTATATGAAGACATGGAACTTCTTGCTACATCCTACTTTCAGATGGAGCTAATGCACCTAAAATTGCAAGGAATGTCTTGAAAATCAAATTAAAACTGCAGACCGGTGAACGAGTGACATCTTTCTCCATGGGTTGTATTGCTTTTCCTGCATGATTTTGTAGATAGTCCATCCTTTTTTGTGACCCAACCCCCCCCCCATATCCCTCCCATTCATGCCCGATGACATCAAGCAGCGTTGTTCTTACTACCAAAACAAAATTTTCTTATTTTTCATCCTTTAGCATTGGATTGCAGAAAGTGTCGTGGCTTGTTTTCAAGATGAATTTCTTGTCGACGCAGACACAATCAAAGGACAGTAAGTTACAATTTTACGATAAGCTTTTTATCAATCATAAAGGCTTCTAAAGGCTAATTGCCAAAAACCATGACTTCTTCCCTCCCCAATGCAAGCAAGTAAATGGCAGCAGATACATTGCAACTGGGGATATTTGCTACCGACTCCTTCATGCGAACAACGAAGTTGGAGATACAGCTAGGTGCCAGGGTACTAGTTTCAGATTGTTTTGCCTAACAGAGCTGAAGACAAGGGGGCTGGGGACGGAGCAGCCCCCCCAGGAGACCATTTGTCGGAAATTATGTTCTCTTGTCGGATTGTTTGTGATTTGAAGGTCTACTTTTGGAAGATCTTGGGGAGAAATAATGCATAAAAGCAGGGATTTGTTGGCGTTAAGAATTACTTCAACATTGAATTTACGGCATATTTTCATTGATATTCACTGACTGCGTTGATTGCAAGGTTGGATTGCGAAATATGGCTAAATTTTAGTTACTCTCGAGTTAGGTCGGTCATATAATACTTAGATTATAGGCATGTTCTTAAAACTTTTGTTGTTGCTGTTGTATTGATGGCCTTATAGTCGGAAAAATTTGGTTCTTCGCTCCCCATGCAGTCATGGCTGGTATCGGCTCAGTTGCTTAAGCGCACGAAAGCCCATTACCGGCCGTTATTTGACACGCATCCTTTGTTTACGAAAATCTTGAATAGCTGCGTAGAATGCAATACTATACCTGGCAAGGTACGAAAAACAATCTTCGTTTAAAAATTTATTGCTCCTTAGATATCCAGGCAATTGTTTACTGGCAAATCTATCTTTTGATATTGGACATATTGAAATAAATTTTTTAATTTGATGCACTGAAACTGGTGACTCTATCCAGAAATTATAAGGGACTTTGTTAAGTAAACCCTTTAGAAACCTTCAAAAACGCTACAAATTAGCGATAAGATGGCCTTCACATTTATGCTTTATAGTAATAACTTATGTATGCTTTAGCACGTGTTATCCGTTTTGGTGGATGAAAGTACCATGCCTTTGAGTATAATAGAGTTAACAGGGGCTATTTTATAATAATTGCTTTATTGGTGCTAAAGATTTTTGGACGATCAAAGTCAACAATACACCTTTTCAATTAACGGCCTCGTTTTCGAAAATGTTAAAAATTTCTTCATACGAAATTTCTGACCACTGATTTGGACACGGTATCCCAAGTTTAGTCTAATTGCAAAGTTTCGTATTCCTAGAGTTTATGATCTCGAATTGATGGCGATAATAAATTTGAGGATTTATAAAGGATTTGACCATGATAATCGCTCAGAGTATAACCATGAGCGTTAGGACACCCAATGTGTAGCTGTTAAAATTTATATTAGTAGCGAGCCACCTTAACTTATTGTTCTTTTTTGTGTCTTGAACTTGTTTTTACTTCGTATACAACCACCTTTCAATGTTTCGTAATTTTGAAATTTTCAATAGTGAGCCACCTTAAGTGAAAATCCACAGCTTTAAGAGTTAAGGTGGATCTTCACTTAAGGTGACTCACTACTGAAAATTTCAAAATTACGAAACATTGAAAGGTGGTTGTATACGAAGTAAAAACAATTTCAAGACACAAAAAAGAACAATAAGTTAAGGTGGCTCGCTACTAATATAAATTTTAACAGCTACGCACTGGGTGTAACTGTACTTTCTCAGTCACTATTCACGGTCAAATCCCTTATAAAGTTTCAAATTTGTTATCCTCATTCCTCATAAATTTAGAATACAAACACTAATATTGTAAATTTGCTATAAAATTTAGGTGCCCAATGTGAATCTGGGGCAGAAATTTCACATGACACAAGCTAAAGCAATTTTGAAAGATTCCAAAACGAGACCGTTTAGTTGAAAATATGTATTGGCACATAGGTCGAAGTTCTTCGAATTTATATGACATTTCTATGACGCTTTTGAGTCCTTTTAACGTTTTATTTCGTCACTAGAAACAATATCCAATTGGCATATGATCTTGATGAACCTGAGGAGGGTGGCATTGCCGTCAATTTATTCCCTCTTTTACTGAATGCACAGATTACTGATCAGCAAGGCTCCTCTTCAAGGTAATCATTTTAGCTACTTACCTTTCTCCTCGTCTTGGAATTTGTAGATGATGATGTTGTTTCGGCTTCAAGTGTCACCAGGTTTGAAAACATGTTGCACCGTTTGAAAATCGTCAAAACTTGAATTACCAATCATGAAGATCGCTTTGACCAAATTAATTTCAGACATACTGAACAAGGACAGACTTTTTAAGACAATTGCATCAGTTACTTGCGTTGGCACCTAAAAGTCATAGAGATTTGCGATAACAGACAAAGGAAATTCTCTCGACCAGGAATTCAAAACAAACAAAGTCGCAAGGCTTCTCTAAAACCCAGGAAGCTAGCACGTTTGTTGTGCGTTCCAGAAATGGGGTTTCTACGCAAGCATGAGCGTATATCGAGAAAAGGAGGAAATATCTGAGCATCTACCAAGGATATTTTGTTTTTGTTTTTCAGAAGCTGAGCAACGAGTGTTTTGATTACACCCAAAAAATATGAGAATTAAATCGCGTCCAAATCGGTTTCCATACTAGACCGGTGGCTGGAGGGGGAGCATTACCACTTAGAAGTAGACTTCATGAGACCCACTTTTTCTGGGGTAGTTTTTGACCTAGATTTTGAATCTGGCTGTTGATCAGGCCGTTTTGGGGGCCTTTCCGAGATATAGGGGGTCTAAGGCTTTTTGGAGGCATGTGTTTTGTTTTGGCATATACCTCAAATTTATATGCGCAAACACCTTTGAAAACAATTTTTTCAGTTAAACATTTTCAAAAGTCAAAAGTTTTCTTGCTTATAAATTTGAAATATATGGTAAAACAAAAGATGCGCCCCAAAAAAGACTTAGACCCCCTACATCTCGGTAAAGCCCCCAAACGGCCTGATCAACACCCAAATTGGACATTTACTCCAAAAACTACCCCAGAAGCAGTGGGTCTCGTAAAGTCTCCTTCTAGATGGTAATGCAACCCCTCCAGCCACCGGTCTATACGAAACATGTAGAAAGTTTATAACAACAGATTACCTAAGACACTACGAACAAGCTACCAAACAACGTAACAATAGAACAATACTCAGGGGAGCAAAAGATCATACATATCCCTTGGTCTTTACAAAAGGCTTTTATAGACGTCAAATCTGTAAAAAAGATAGTTCAGATTGCAAATACAATTTTGCTATACTCCTGCCGTCTACTGTTTTATTTCTTCGTTGTTTTCTAATAACAGTTTTTCATAGGGAATCGGTAAAAACATAATTGTAATTCTTCGACTCGTCTACATTTTCTTGAGATATCTTTTAGTTTTACTTTTTGAGGCACTTACCAAGATTTTTTCTCGTCATAGCTCTTCAAGCTCAAAAGCATCTAACGTAATTTACATGAATCCATTGTTCCGTCTTCTCTCTACTTGTGAGAGGGTTCAGCACCAAGGAAACTTAGAAGGAATTGATGCTTTGTTAGGTAAGTCATATTCACAAACTGTGCCAGACGAATAAAAAGGTATCGGTGATTACGGCTTACTGATGGGCTTGCAGTAATAATAATAATGATAAAATATATCAATAATAATCACTTTATTTACAGTTGGATACGGTGTAGCTTGTGCTAAATGTACAAACTAATAAATACCAACTAAATTAAACTAATTACAGCAACACTATTTACAAATATTACAACTGCATGCAACCCTCCCCAGTCCAATTTTTTATGTTTTTGCCAAAAACGGAGACTGTATTGCTGTTTTTAATCACATCAGGTGTACTGTTCCCAAATATGCTGCCCATGAACGCTATCGAATTCGTACCGAAGGACGCAGTAGATGCCTTGGGAAGAGTGAGAATATCTTTAATTCTCAGATCGTAGTTAATTACTTTCCTTTTGAATAAATCCCATAAGAAAGAAGGGTTTTCATAATTGGGTGATTTATACACTTCAATCATGAGTTTCTGCAATTTCTGAACGTGAACAGTTTTTTCTTCATTTCTAATAAGCAGTTCGTCGAATGAAGCATCATAGTCTTTCAATAAGATACGAAGCGCTTGTTTATGAACCCTGTTAATTTCTTTGTTGGCTGTTCTTCCACAAAACATCCAAATTAAGGGGCAGTACCTGAAGTTTGACATGACAAATGAGTTATAAAGCAAGTTTCATTTGGGTGGGTCAATTACCTTAGCTGCCCTGGATAGTTTTCAGAAGGCAATGGAATGAACTGCTTTGGATCTCCTTCCATATTGGACTGATTGCTGATTGCAGCTACGTAATTATAGGAATTGAAGGTCTGCCATACGCTCTTACTCCGACCCATCATACACTTGCAGGGATCAGACTTAATGCACAACTTGTATAGAGTCCTTGCTTGTAATAGAGAATAGCATAAGTAAAAGTAACACTGCGATGGCAGAGGGAAGTAAAATTCACGTTTTCCTTGCATAAGGTAGGTAAAGTGACCCATTGATACAAAGATAAATGTTAGCCAGAGAGTGGTAATCTTTTTGTTTTTTGTTTTTAATTTGTTTTGAGTGGGCTTGTCAGGATTTCTAGCTACTGAAAGCTAATTTAGGCCCATTGTGCATGCCGTATCCAGGCATGGGACCCCTAGTTCAACGTCCCTTCCGAAGGACGACGAGGTGAGTTGTCAGGTTAGGCCTGCGAGGTCACCCATCCAGAGTTTGACCTCACTCGACCGAGCTTAACTTCAGTCACCTGACGAAAACTGTATAAGCCACTCGGCCACTCTTTATCGTAACTCGTTAAATACTGTGCCGTGATTGCCGCGACTGAAAACCAGATCAGATAGGAAAATGCGTCCACTAGTATGTATGTAAATTTATGAATCCTGGTTTGGGCAATGAATAAGCTAATAGTTGAGGTAGAAATGATAACCTTTAGGTCTCAAGTCTTAAGTCTGCATCCATATACTAAATATCAGGCTTTCATAAAAGGTCAAATCTGTACTGCAGCATTCAGCAGCAAAGAACATCGAATACTTCCTGAAGGAGGAACCCCCATTAGGGAACCAAAATGTCATGATACTTTTAGAATGAAAACCTTTCTCCCGGGGGTCTTTTGATGACACATAGTTTTCAATATTTGCAGTAGAATGAGAAATTTATACCTCTCTCTCTCTACTGCAACGGAGCATGCGCACAAGGCGAGCGCGCTGGTCGCCGACCGAAACTACTGCATGTGGAGGACGGCCTTAATTGTAAGTTCAATTCAATGGCTATTATACGCTTTTAGTATGCCGATGATATAGAGACGTGCCATTTTCAGGATGATTTTGTGAAGAATTACTGAACTTTCGGTATTGTTTACAAACACTTTATGGAATTATAGATGGTTTTTATTAAGGAATATTGCAAACACTACAAGACTTTTAGGATATTTTTATAATCCGAAGAATTACGGCAAAGTTTTCGTTATGGCTGTAAAGTTCTGACCTCACATATTTTGACGGGAGTTTTGCGGAATTATGGCTACCATTTTATCCGGCAAAATTGCACGTCCCTGTAAGCTTACAGGTCAGGGTATCAGTGGTGAACATTGATATTGCGGCGCCAAGCTATTATTTCGAGAAGCGTCGCTCGTAATTATTATTGGTAAACAAATGATTTTTGTCCTAGCCAACATTAGGGGCGGGACCGCACCCACTCATCGCCAATTTTTTTTACCACCGCAAGGTATCGCTCCCCTAGCAATTATCTTATTAGGTTTCGCTGAAAATGATATAAGCAGCAGACTCTAAGCTGCTCTTCAGCTTGTGTAAATTCTCTCATACCTCTATCTGTTTGTCTGTAGGTTGTCCGTTGATTCTATTCAAATTGGACACTGTGGATAAACTAGATACCCTGAACTCCAGTGACAAAGAGCTTATGTGCAATGCATTGTTTTTCGCTATTAATTGGCTAAAAGAGGTAATATGTCCCTTTATTGTTATGAAAAATGAGTGTTGCTGGAAAGTATTTTTTCTGCGTAATCGCACGAAAGAATATGTGAAAATGTAATTTCCAATCGAATTCTGATGTATTGTCAAATGTGTGTACCTTTAAGACCATTAGCTAAGAATATATTCTGTTCTGTCAACTTTTCTTCAAGTTATAGCGAAATACTTTTATGCCATCTGAAAGCATTTAATTTTGAATAAGATGACACAAAATTGATGTCTCTACTATGTGAAACAACAGAATTCTCAAGAAATAAAATCCCCTTTATTGTCCTGAACATTTAAATCGTCTAATGTTTAAAATCCACTCTTCAAGGACTTTCGATTGATTCCAAATTTAAAAGGTTTGCTTCATTTATCTGGCAGAATGTGTTATGTAGAATAGAATATTTGACTGAAGGAAACTGAATAGCCTGCAATAAAAAGAACTGATTTCATGATTTTCCCTAGATTGTGAATGCATTTTCAACTCAAGAAGATCCTGAGACAAAGGGAAAGATTCTCTCGCGGTTGGAAACAATATCAGTACTTGGTAACATGCTTGAAAGATGTATCCAAGGTAAAATAATGCTCTCCTTTTTCATTTACGTATGAAGAATATGTGTTCTAAAAGACAAATCGTATGCTGGTTTTGACCACGTTAAAGGGAAGGTAAGCATATAGAAGCAGCTCAGGCCACTTGTGGTCAATTCCTAGCCTATCAGATATCAGCATTTCCTGTTGACGTAGATTACTTACCTAAATATGGCGTGGCATGTGTCTTTGTAAATTTTTTTCAGCAAAGGCTTTTATGTGCTTAGATTTCCGTTATTGTTGGGGATATGAGCAGGCTAGGTTTTGAGCCTGAAGGAATCCCCTGAAAAGGGTTCCAGATCGCATGCGCAGTAGCGATTTACGGCTATGACGTAGTATGCAAATTAGCTTGACCGCTGAGAACAAGAGATGAAACCATAAAAATGCTGCGCATGACTGTGTTAGCCCCAGCGTTGATTTGCTCTAAACAAAGCTAAAACACAATGTTTTAAAACAATACGGTCAGCACTTCGTCTCCCCAACCATTACGGGTTATTTTGACATCATTCCTCACCCCTACTCTTAGCGTCGATTCAGACAAAAGTTCGGAACTGTCTTTGCTGTGCAGAATGTCCAAAAAAAATGTTCGTCTTTTAATCAAATGTTGAAAAGTATCACCATCATGAACAGCTTCCCCTGTAAAATAGCTCTATTCCTGAGAATTTGAAGCGTCAGAATGTTGCAAATCTGCTGAATATTCATCGAGTTACAGACTTTTGAAGTTCAGAATTGTGCGGAAGCTGAATCAAGAAGCTTCTTAGTAGCATTTATCAGAACTAGCATGGAGCTGTTACTTTCTTGTGTTCTTAGTTTATATCGAGGCAGACCAAATGAAATTTGGAAAAGACTTTCGATTCCCTAACTTTCTGTTAAGCATTAAATCAAGCATATGGATGCTTGAAGAAATCTGTTTTGGATAGGTTGAAACGACAAGCTTGATCTTTAAAACCTCGTGTAACTCAGTGAATTTTGAGCGGATTGGCGGGAATTTGGTGTTTAAAAGTTCGTTCAATACCTTAGGACAGGGTTATTGCATTATGGAGTCCCTTCATTTAATCGTTATCTTTGTATATCCAATCTTTTAATAATTTTTTATTATTGCTAAGCCGATTTTTGAAATAGATCCCATAATAGAATGTGCTCCTGACAAATACAAGAATAATTTGATCAGTGTTTTGATTTATCGAGCCTTTCATATTTGTTCATCATATAAGATCTTCCACGACGAAATTGTTCGAATAAAGGAGATCCTATCTAAAAACAGTTTTCCTAGGGCGCTGACAGATCGTATTATTAAATCCTTCCTGGATAAAAGGTTCGCACCAAGAGCCCCTCTGCCCTAGCAGAAGCCAAAACGGCCCTATTGTTTTGCATACCATATCTTGGCAGGTATAGTTTACAGATGAAAACCAGAATTTGTAGACTAATTAAGCAATGTTATCCGGGTATTCAGCTTCAGGTTATTTTTCGATCTTCAAAACGCATACAGTCTTTTTTTTCCATTTAAAGACCGCTTTCCAGCTCTCATTCGCTCCTCTGTTGTCTACCAATTTAAGTGTCCTGGCTGCCATGCCTTGTACTTTGGAAAAACAACCCGTCACCTGATTACACGCTGCAGGGAGCATTTGGGAATAAACAAGGCAGGTCAGAAAATTAAAGTTAGTCCCTCAGCCATCTGGGACCATATTAACAAATCAGGTCACGCCGCGTCGATGGAAGATTTTTCAGTTTTGGACAGAGCTAACAATGATTTTGATTTGATCATTCATGAAAGTTTATTAATTTTGCGCGATCGTCCGTCGCTTAACTCTCAGCAGTCTTCTATTCCCTTAGCTCTGTTGTAGGTATTGTCCTCTGGGTGTACCTCATTATTTATTTTTCACGTAGGATTTGTAAAAACGCACTTTTGGTAGTTCATTGTCTTTATCGATATAAATATAGCCTCGTGCTCTTGGAAACTTGATATTCTGATGATGAAGCAAGTTTGATTCGAAACGTAAATAATTATAAATATGGCCTAGTCTGTATTAATTTATCGGATTTGTCACACGGATTTGTCACATGAATTTGTCGTAATTTACTTGGATTTGGAATGAAATAATGGAAATGAACATGATTATCGTCGCAATTCTTGCTCTTCGTTTTCTAATCAAGCTCCGTTTCCCTGCCAATACTCCGATTTCTATAATAGAATGTCTTGTATTATTTCTGAACATCTTGAAATCTGTTTCAGATCTTCCTTCCTTTTCACCTCCGCACGCAATATTTGACAGTGAGCCTGTGATCTTTAAGCCGCCACAATCTCAAACAGATGCAAACTCAAAGAAGAAGACGAAAAGGTTTCAAGTTTTTCCTTCTTTTCTTCGTAACCACAAGAACACACTTAAAACGGAAACTCATAAAGCTTATCTCCGAAATTTATCTTGGCACACAAAGATTTTTCTGGGCATAACGGAAAAACCTGACCCAGGACCAGTAGGACCAGACCCTAACGGACCGGACCCCGGCAGAATATCCATTCATCTCCATGTTTCCAGATGACTGATTGGGTACATTGATAATGGGCTACTTGCTTTTTTACACACTAGAGCCTATTTCTTGGTTCCTAGAAAGCCCCCTGAGGTTTAACAATGTATCATCTTAAAATGAAGAAAGCTAAGACAGTGGTTGTTGTAGTTTTGTTTTGTATTAGATTTTGGCATTGTATGTTATTTGAATCTTGTTCTGAATATCAATGAGAATCTTGTCCTTGGGAAATTGAAGTGAGTTACAGGGCCTTGCTAGAGTTCATCATGCGTGGATCTGCGTGGGTCTTCGTTCCTTTCAACTGGAAGTTCGTCTGTTGATTAGATGATCAATGTAGCAGATTGTCCATTCTTGCAGTTAATGTGGTATCCAGAGTTTAGTTATTTCTTTTCAGAGATGATTGTATTGGCCCTGTCTTCTTTTTTGAAATGAAATTTCTGTACCGTCATTACAAACTCACGACGGAAAGGAATCGGCATTAACAGGGGTCTGGTCCGTTAGGGTCCTGTCCTATTGGTCCTGGGTCTGGTTATTCCGTTATGCCATTTTTCTGTCTGGAATTTTTAGAAGATTAACGATTATCGGAAGCCTTTCGGCTTAAAATTTTGAATCAATTATAGCAAAAAACGCAAATAAGTTGATCATTTCAGTTTCAGTTCAGTTCAGTTTATATATTTTAAATTCCACTACATACAATTCAACATATTAACGATACATACAAAAAGAACTAGACTACAAAGATATAAAACATGTTACAGAAAAATCAATACATTGGATAGGAAATTAATACAATATACAAATGCTAACTGAGGAAAAAATGAATTGCATGCAGGGAATTACTTACGGAGGAGCCCCCTCAATAGGTAAGCTAATCGAAGAGGGAGCCCCCCCCCCTAACCTAACTTTAACCATTGAAAGCGACAAGCAGTCTTATTGTTAACTCCAAATGAGACTTTCATCCAAGGTTTACATTAATAATCTAAAAATTGAGCCCAGTAGAGTAACTTATAATCTTCTAAAATTTGAACTTTATTTACTCACTTTGTACAATGAGATATCTCGTCTTGCCATGAAGTTTTCATTCCTTATTTACATGAGAGAAAAACATAACTTTACGTTTACAGGAAGCCGAGATATCCCAATCAAGAAAACAAGCCGGCCGTTTGTTTACTTGTGCAGGCGAATATATATTCTGCACTGGGGGAGCATACGCGATACAGACCTTTAGACATTTCCGGCCAGGAAAAAAAGACATTTCCGAAAAAAATCATTGTGGAGTTTTTTCATGTCCAGTAATATTTACTCCTTTGCATTCGCATTGTACAACACGTGATGTATAGGCCGGAGCTGGAAAACGTACGCGAAGTTGCGACACTTCTTTGCAAGAAGGACTGAGTTTTGGAAGTGAAATCTACATAATGACGTGATTATGAAAGGAAGAACAAAATGGGCGGTAGAGAATAAAGCAGGAAGGAGATTGTCGTGTCAAAGGCCATACTTTCTATGTTCAGAGTTTTATGACTAGTGCGAAATCTGAAGCTAGCAATACTTGCTTAATATCAATTGAATTTCAAATAACCAGTAATGTGTCGAAACTGCATATCGTCAGAAAGAGGATAGATTGTGCTTTCAAACGGTATAAATTACATCTTGTCAAATTTTGTCATTTTTTTTTTGTTTCAATGATAGCTCAGTTGTGTTTTTTTTCTGAAACACCTTGTAGTGTTCCTCCAGAAGATGATGACTAGATTTTGACGAAGAGGTGGTTCGGTAATACGGTCAAGGTGTAACATTTCGAATCTTCCGAGCTCCCTCAACTTGGGCTCGAATGTCTTCATCTGAACAACAAACCAAGAACAACAGCCAACTCAGTTGTTCATTCTTCCAAAGTCGGTACGTAAGTACTCAGAAGTAAATCTGAAGGCAAAATCCATCATAGCGCAAGCCTACTGAAGTTAATTACTTCCCATATACCGAGCCTACGTCAAATTAATTCGCATTGCTTGCTAGCCATTCTATTGTTTTTGACAGGAAAACGAATCAGAAAGATGCTGCCGAAACCACAAATGTTGTTTCACCGGACAAGGTATCATTGTTGTCTTCTTCTAAATATTTATGCTGGTGAGTCAGAGAAATGTACCCATTGTTTGAAAATTCGTGATGATAAAACCATTATACCAACTTGACTATCACAGAAGCATTGTTAGACTAATCCTTAAAGGGGCAGGATCTCGTAACTACAAAGAAATCTGTTATCTCTAGAATCTATATAGTTGCCCACACGTGGCCATTATGTTCTGCACAGATTTTTGGTGGATGGGGTAAATCCACCTCAAAGTTACTTCTAAAAATCCACCAATATATTTGCAATCATACAACATATGAGTGTTTTGTTTGTTTCTCTACGAAGTACGAGAGTCCATCTTCAAATAACACTTTCATTTTGAGAAAAATAGTGGAAAATCACTGTGATATGGCCTATCAAAAATACTGTAATATCGTCGTTTCGAAAGTAGTTTGTTAACATTACGTGACCCTGCCCCTTTAATTTCCTGTTTCATAATTCATAATTTCCTGTTTATCATCTCAATCTCTAATGCATCGAATGAATAATTCCCGAAGAAAGCTTCCATTTTTTTTCTATTTCAACGATAAGTGATTTAGGTTGATCCATGTTTCAACGATACAATGTTAGAACATCGGTTTTTTCAGGTCAGGCATTGCTTTCTAATTATATGCAAACTGTTGAAATGTGACTATGCTTTCACATCAATGGTGGGCATCAAAAAGTCGAAAAAATTTTCACGATAGTTAACAGGCCCTTTGCAGCTGGTTTTTACTATCTTAAGATATAGAACTTTTGGTTACTTCCTAGGAAAATAATATACCTAAAATGTTTTGTGAAAAATCTTGGAAATGAAGCTGAAGCCTCTGTCACATGATTAAATTTTAATTTCAAAAATTTGTTGCACAGCTTCTCCTTAACGATTTTTCAAACAGTGGATTTTATTTTTCTGACCCGGCCGGTACAACTTTTATCAGGTACAGGCCGTAGCTACACATTTTATTCAAGTTAGATTTTGTCATATCTGATTTCAGACGTTAATGAAAATAGTGATAATAACGATCCTTAAGTGTTCTGCATCCAAGCAAATGGCAAAAACCTACTGCTTAGTTAAGGTGCATAATGTTTGCTGGTTTTACAATTACTGTTAATAAACGCTATGGCACATACGGTGAATGAATTTACCACTGAGTATCAAGATGAAAAGGATCACACTCGACGTGGAATTAAAGGGCAGACTGCAGGGAATCTTTTTACTGAAGTTGAACTGCTCTTTCAGCTCAATGTATGCACTACACTTATGACAATGAGTCCCTTGTATCCCTGCAGACCGAAGCACCATCGTCAAGTCAAAGGAGCACAGGAAACAAGAGACCCCAGGAGTCAATGTATGCACCGCTGTGTGCATATTTTTTCCGTTTAGGACAAATATGATTTTCATACAGTCTGAAATAGTCCTTTTTTACTTCTTTAAAAAGAGCTGTGAATTGAGCGTCCAAATCTTGTAAATTTGTGAAGGAATAGTAATGCATGAGCCCCGTTCTCGGTATAGGGATGCTAGTAGTGGCAAGCAATTTCTTCAGATTTCAGAACAACCTCTGACTACATTGCGTTGCTCAAAGCCCAATTAAGGCTAATCAGGGATAAATCTGCATGTCAAATCTAATCCTGTTCGGTAGGTGTATTAACTTCAAATTCGGGTATTAAGTGAGAAGAAAATGGCGGACCTATCGTTTCAAAATTAAAAGCAGTCCAACAAGAGACTCTGTGTTAACATTTTTGGTAATGCCCAACAGAAACAGTTATTATATTATGGTTTACGGCCAAGGAAGGGCCTAGATTTAGCTCTAATCTTGTGTTAACTTAATCGGAGTTTTGAACAACCAGGCTCCGGTGTAACAGTGTACCTTCAAAAGTGCGAGCATGCAGGGTTTCATTTTGCGAGCGGCAAATCGAATTTGCTGTTTTCAACCGTTCTTATTTAGTTGAAAGAAAAGTCAGCCAACAGTGAAAGAGAAGAACGGGAACAAAGCTAAAAGGCCAATAACACTTGTCTCTGTGAAAACTGAACCATAGGCAACTCACTCTATGCACGTTTGTTAAGAGTAAATCCTCTAAAATTTTTGAAATCCGAAGCAATTCCTTGCCACAGCCAGTGGTGTTCATACTTAGAACGGGGGTCATGTGTTTTTCCTTCTCAAGATTACCAGATTTGGACGTTCGACCCAAGCCTCGTTTTGAAGAAATAAAATGATATATTGTAGCGTGGCTGCAAAGGATTCTGGGTGACAATAGCTCTTTGAGAGTCTGGAATGAAATCCCCAGAAGGGTTAGGGAGCTTCCTACCTGATGCAAACTTAAGAAACAACTAAAGTTATACCTGATGAGTTGAAAGCCCAATCAGATTACGGCTTCCTATTAATGTGACACATCTTCTCGAAAGGCAGCATTTTTCATCAGATTCAAATGGTTTTTGCACATGACCTTAATTTATGAAGCTGTACACTTTCTTAACTTCGTTAACAGCTAATATTATTGAAAAGTATTATAGCTGAAGGGATATTGCGTCTAAAGAATTCAATGAAAGGAAGATGAAAAAGGAACAAAAGATTTAGCAAATTTGTCGCAAAAAAATTATCAGTCAATAGCAAATGAATAACAACCAACGAACAATTTGCATCAAAATATAACTCCATCTCCGCTAAGCCATTGTAAACTAAAAAAAAGTCTCCCCACGCCCCATTTACATTTGTTATGTTAACCTACTCAAATATCATTCAACGAGCATGAAAAAGAGCGAAAAATAATAAATTCAAATAAAGCTGCTTAAAGTGTTTAAAGTGTGAACTTGTTTCATTGGCCAACGGACTTTCTCGGTACATTTTTCGTGTCATCCGGTAATTACATTCAATTTAATAGCGATGTTGATTTCATAGGAACCAGATGTGGACAAAGATAGCACCCTTGAGGACAAAACTGAAGACAAAGGAAAAGTTACAATTTCATGGTTGCAATACCGCTGCTTCTTCAGGTATTATAGAACCATTCCTTCGTATGTTTAATGACTCGGACGCTTTTTGAAGAGTCAGAAACGATTTTTTTCGGCTTTTTATAGATTTTTGTGCTAGAAATGGGTTCTTTTTGCATGGGATTGACATGATTTTAAGGACAAGATCAGGATGCCTTTCCGTTGATTGGCTAGTTCAAGAGGAACATCTAACATGGTATATAAGTCACTCAATCGACTTGCCCGACCATCTTTGTCAGATTTTCTCCCGATGATCACAGTCGGGTTTTACGAAACACTAAGTGCGATCTAGCTTTATCTCGAATGAGAACAGCTTATGATCGAAAGTCCTTTGCTTTCCAAGGAGCTGATGCATGGAACAGACTCCACTCTGACATTAAATCAGCCCCTTCTACCCAGTCATTTAAAGCCAAGCTCAAAAACTCGAAGTTTATTAGATTCAGGAAAAGTTGGTTTTGAATTTTCTCTTTTCTTTTCTGTTTACGTTTTTGATGAATATATATACAGGGTGTCTCAAAAAAATTGTTCGACATTTGATTAAATATTGAAAAATAAGGACAACATGAACAGGCTCATGGAAAGATAACCCTGTTCCTAAGATTATGAAATAATTTGAGACCAAAATCGTGCAAATCGGTTGAAAATTCACTGAGTTACGAGCTCTCTAAGATCAAAAATATGCGATAGCTGAAACCAGAGACCCTCCAGATTACGTGTATTGCAAAAAGCTCGAAGACGGAGGTAAGAGAAGCTTAGCCAATGTCATACCTCTCGTTGATATCAGAGCAAACCAAATACGACTTCTAAAGTAAATTATTTCTTGCGATCATTCTCAAAATTCCTTAACATTGCATAGATCCAAAAACAGTGGTTCAAAACAAAATCGGCGAGAGACTGAATCTGTTTCCTCAAAGCATCCATATGCTTGACAGATAGGTTATCGAATACCTATTTGAATCCCACTTGGTTTGCCCTGAAACAATTGAGAAATAACAGAAACGACGGCCTATGGAACATTTACCAAAATGCCATTTCGAGGCCTCTGATTTCAGCTTTCGCACAAACTTGAAATTCAAAAGCTTGTAACCCCATGAATTTTTATCGGATTTGCAAGATTCTTGTGTCAAAAATTAATTTAAAATTTCAAGACAAGGGTGACTTGACCAAAGGTCCATTGAGCGTATCGTCATTTTTATTATTTAATCAAACGTCGAACAACTTTTTTGAGACACCCTGTACTTTGTACATTTTTGGGCTAACAACAAAGTTTTTAATAGGTTCCTTTTATTTTTAGTTGCAGGGTACGTTGTAGAACAGTTATTTCAATTGAATTGTAGCCTTGGGTAAAGACGTTTACGATAGAGTGAAATAAAAAATTCATACTGAATGCGTGAAAATATTTTTTCCAAACCTATACCTTCCAGAACTTATATTTTAATTCGGGGGGGGGGGGGGTAACTACCATATAGGCAGTATGAGATGTGCCATTTTTGGGGTGCCTTTGTTCAGGCAGAAAATAAATTTTGGGGTATCATTTTTGGTAAATCACAAGTAGTCATAAATTTTGGGGTGTCATTTTAGAAAAATAACTCTTTAGGGTATTGATTTTGATCAAATTTCATTTACTTGGTTAAAATTTTAGATGGCTGTCACAATTTTAGGATATACATTTTCAACAGGGGTGGAAAATATTTTTCTCTTTCTGGGACCGTAGTTGGAAACTGAAAAATTTTCTGTATACCAAACAAGGAATAAAGGCAACTGTTGGTGAAAAACTGACCACCTGGAATTCTAAGCAGAATCAGTATGGTTTGAAGAGAAGATATGTTCAACATCAATAGAATATAATCCATAATACGGCTCAATAGGACTCAATTTGTGGTATGCAAGTTTATAATGGGTGAACATAAACATCATTAATGTATACAACGGGTATAAAAATCATTGTAAGTGTCAACATTCCACAATTTTTGAAATTCCTCCTTATCACTCAAAGTAGCCAAACTCTGTTTTATAAAGTTTGCTACATGGAAAAAATAATACAACATCAAAAGAAGACTGGAAATTAAAAGATGAGACTCTGAAATTGAAATAAACTTTTCTGAAGTTTTGCTTTTTGGTTTTGTTTGGAATTTGGAATTCCCGTAAAGTTTTGTATTCCACCCAGGCTCTCAAACATTTGAAAAGGTTAGAAGAAAATTTCACAAAGTGAACAGATATACTGAAGTTAGAACATATCCAGTTTCGAGTCATACGTTTAGTTTTGATTCATACAGAATTTAGTTAAGACAACATTCCAAAGTGCTCACAGACAATATGGACAAGCTTCTTTTCTTTAGTAACGTTCATCTTCCAAACACACTAAAAAGCCCTCATTTTGTCATTTTCAATCAATTCAGTGCATATGGAATGAAGTTGCAGCAACAATGTATAAGACTCTCTGGGTACTTGGCATACTACAGTATGGTCTTGCACATAAACGTGACAAAACTTCCTAAGAATGCTTAAGGATTTCAAGAATTCTTCACCCTTTGACAAGAAATCTGGAGAAGTATGAACGAGTACCTAATATCATGCTGGAACAAGAACTCTTAAGAAACTAACAGTTTTCTCAAGGATTCTTAAGAAGTCTCATGCAAGAAAAACAGGGAGCTACTGGCTGAATGTTACCTTTTGCAGCACATCTAAAACTGTGATTCATTCATCATTGCTATTTCATTCACTGATTTACTTTATCTAATACTTTCTTATCGTTAATTCTTTCTTTCTACATTGCACATTCTTAGGTTTGATCTTTTTCTTTCTGGGAGCCAAAATATTTTCTGGGACCAATGGTCCCGTGGTCCGATACTTTTTCCACCCCTGATTTTCAATGGCCTGTAAATTTTGGGGTATCGTTTTCGCAAATATTTATAAATTTTAGGGTGCGGTTTCGGACGTCAAATGGCACATCCCCGTCACTCGCCTATTGAAGTTACCCTCCCCCCCCCGAGATTTTAATGTACTAAGGGGTGAGTCAAAACAAATTTCAACTTGTTAATTCTAGTTTCAGATAGTCAACAAATTAATGCGGGTCTCTCAGAGCTGATGGACTAGATAACCAATATGCAGGGCCGCGGAGAGAATTTATGGGCCCGGGGTCAGAATGCAGCATGGGCCCTTTGTCAAGTGAGTTCTGAGTGCCCGTGCACCAGAGGCGCACCCACCTAGGGGGGCCCGGGGGCATGCTCCCTCGAAAAATTTTTAAAAGTAAGGTTGCTAGAATTGCTCTGGTCACTAGTTCCGCTTCTAGATACAATCGTAAAATCGTATAACAAGCTAGTCATGTTTTAGGCTCCTATCTAGCAATTTGCAACCAAAAAGTCAGTGAAGTCAAATTTTCCTTTATTTTCAGTGCGTTATAAGAATGTTGGAAAAATCAATAAAATTTGTTTGTCTTTTATCTTTTAACAAGAATCTGAATCGTCCAAATCCGTTAACATTCTTGGTATTATGAATGTTTGGGAATTTTTCCTAGCTCATCTGGTAAAATTCAATGGTTTCCAAGATGTATTTAACTTTCACCGCTTATAAGAAAACATTGTAACTATTGCTTTCAGTCTCTTCTTGATTTTCGAAGCATTATGACAATTGAGAAATTATTCATCGATGGGCCCCCTATTAGCACTGGCCGTGGTCTAGAGACCCTCATTCGAGCCTTATTTCGAAAAAACTCTGTTATTATTCATGGGCCCCTTATGGCTATGGGCCCTAGGTTTCTGACCACCCCTAACCCCCCTCTCCTTGGCCCTGCCAATATGAAATTTGCTATTTACCATCTTTGCCGATGGCAGTGTTCTCTCATCGTAGCTGCCCAAGTCTTAGTTGGGGGTTAAAGAGAAAATTGTAGGTTTTTCTCCACAAACCAATGCACTTTGTTTCAACAACAGAGCCGACATTAAAAAGTAGAAGCAAGTACAGCACAATACAGTTTTAGGTTGTGGGGGAATGAGTTTAAGAAAAACGCAAAATCAGCACAAAGGCCAGATCTTTTGCCATCACGCCTGTCCTGCCTTTGCTTTCCACCCCCAAGTACGAATGAAACGTGTCGGAAGTTTGGTTTTAAACAGACGTAAAAAAGAAACGCAGATTGTTGAACAACTGAGCCTTGATAAAAAGTATTCTTTTGTCAAACAAAAAGATGCAAGGATGGCAGTATGCCGAATCGTCATAGTAGTGAATAAACAATCTATTTGGAATAAAAAGATATTTGTTGTTATTCATACAAAGAGAATCAGATGCACAGGGAACCCTTTTTTGTAAGCAAGTGCTCGCATCATCTTCTGCGAATTAACCAGGATACAGAATCTCCTTCTTATCCTATTTAGGATCGTAGAAATTAATCGAAGCAACTCATATCAGAGATCCTTGCCGTACCCCGTCAATGAATATTCATGTTTTAAAAATTTCTGCAATCTTTCAAAAGGATGCTACCAGCCCTCCAAATTGTACACACGTATCTTTACACATTAGTTGCTGGCATTTTTCACTGTGCTCAAAGTGATTATATCGCTGGCACAGTTTTCCCGGCCATTTGCTCACAGGCACAGAATATTGTGAATGAGACCTGGCTGCAAAATCTTAAACAGTATTTAATCTTTTATCCTTTATCCTTTGCAGGGAGTTTGACCTAGCAGTATTCAAAGTTCTACAATATGGTGTCGTGTCAAAGAATATTTTAGATACCGACATGAATACCAAGGTATATTTTTATATCATGTCATATCTCTTGATACATCGTAATTCACACATGGCCCGTTGTAAAAAAGTTTTGTAGTCGAATGTTATCATCGCTGATAAAGAATTTTAAAAGAACTGATTGATTGATTTCCAGCTGTAGAGTGAACATGTGCAATAAAACCTTCTTCGTTATGGGTGAATATACGGATGCACGATTTGTCTGAAAGAAAATCTTTTTCATTTCTGTGTGCAGAACTGATGGTTAAGCACTAAATCCTCGGTGATAGCTAGTTGCTGATTCAATCGAAATATTTCTATCCTTGCAATATTAGCTTTTGATAATTCGACAAGGCTGCAACTCGTTAATGCATTCTATCAGGTAATTTTCCCTCTACCTAGAATTCGAATGTAGATTTTGGGAACATTGATAGGCTAAACCTATCGATTCAGTATCCTAGTCCTTTCTTTTGGTTCTTTAACATAGAATTACAGAGTTAGTGACTCTCCTCACTCTAGGTGGCAGGTTTGCCAGGGTAGGACTCGAAACACCAACCTTCAGATTGGCGGCACAGCCCAGAAAGCTACCACTAAGCTATCTCTACTCGATCAATCTTCGCCTTCAAAATCATACTACTTAGAATACTGTTTCGCTTATGGAAGACGTTGAAACAAGAGCGAGGATGCGACTTGAATTTATAATCTTTCTTGATAATCTAATTTTCCTGACACATTCCTCTTATCAGCGCCTTGTTAGTAAAAAGTTCGAAATAAAAAAGCAAAATTCGCAATTCAAAATGAAAAGCTAGTGCTGAAGTAGAGGTTTTCTGAAAGTGCACTGACACCTCAATTGAACTAATCTTATCCATTGAAATTTCCAGCTAATCTGTTTTAGTTTAGAGGAATTGAGGCCCTGTGAATACTTGAGCGTTAACGCTGTCTTGAAATTTTGCTGACAAAACGCTGACGGTCCTTTATTACAGCACAATATTTCTTAAAAGTCATTAGCAGTGGAGACCAAAGACTTCCCAGTCTTTGGATTATTCTCAGAAATTTCTTTGGTTTAATTTCTGTGACAACTTTTGTTTTATGACTGAAAAGAAGTTAATATTGGCTATGTGAGTGCTATTTATATGTACTCAATCCCTTTAATCTTTCTTGTAACCAGATTTATCTGAACTTTCTTAAACTGCTCAATGTGAATGTGGTACAACAATTCTTTGAAAACGTAGCAAACTTTTTCTCAAAAAATGCTATTTTTTGCCGTAGCGCAAAGAGAATCAACAGAGATAAGTCTCATGCGGGAGGAATCTTGGAAGTCTATAACTGGATTATTGTATATGACGATTTCGATACAAGCCTCAACACTGTGTAGCCAAAGAAACATTAGCATGTGCGGGCGTTATCTTTGCCCTCTTTATATATTACCAGTCTGCTTGGTTCATTTACTTTAGATCTGGACTCAAATTTCACTTATTCTCTGTTGTTAGGAGACAGAAGTGCTTTCATTGAAATCAAGCAGCCTTAATTTGCTGTTAGAAGATTTAGAAAGTAAAGCTTCATATGTCTTGCCATCTACCATTGCTGTTCGCAAGTCTCTTCTCAAGGTAATTGTTATTGCCTGTAGTCCGAATCCTTTGCATTTATTCAGGTGTTTAATTAATTTATGGAAATGTATGGATTTATTGAAATGATCCAAATTCTGCTTGATCTGTGATAGATTGACGCACCTTTTGTCGTTCTACTCCCATTTTATGAGCACTACAAATACAGGTCAATTTGACATTTTGAAATTCCATAGTTGCGAAATGCCTGAGAAGAGGACATAAAACACTTGATCGCAAAGAAAGTTCTAACGCTGGAAATTGAATGAAAATCGACCATAATTTATAGGTTTGTAAGGAAAATCTCAAACAAGCTCTTATCTCTAAAACAATTGATAGTTCCTTCTATACATTCTCTAAAACAATGATATATTCTTTAAAACAATGAAATGAGTAAAATTCTTTATGGTTAAAAGATTTCGTCTGAAAATTTATTGACAGGGGACTGAAAAGCTGCAGTGTTTGTTTGAGCATATATTGTTGTTGTTGTTGTCAACTTATTTTAATTCGAAATTAATCTGCAAAGCTAGCTTTATAAAATGAAAGAAACTAATTCAATTCGAATATTTACATAAACTGAATTATAAGCTAAATTAAACAAAGTTAGATACATATCTACAGTTTTCCCAGCCAAAACCCACCCTAAGACCTCAAAGGCATATCGTACTGGCATACATTGCATGTACATTGTATTCCATTCCATTGCTTCATGATTTGTTTAAAAGTTTGAGAGTTTCAGCTGATTTTATCTTCCAAATTCCGCCGACAGAATTTTCTTTCGGTTAGCAAAACGGCAAAGTTTATAATTCTGCCGTTTTTAAATTCTGCCGGCATCGTGTAAACGCACTTTGCCGGTAGAATTTTATGCCGCTTTCGTCACGAGGGTAATATTCTTAATCCTCCCTATTTTCCTCATTGTCGTAGTTGTTTTATCTATCTTGATTGATTATCAGAATCAGTTGTTATTGTCTGTGGAATTAGCATAAAATTCTACCGGCATCGTGTAAACGGGGGCACATTTTGAAAACGGTGAAAAATTCGACGGATAGGCCTCCCGTTCACATGAAAACGGCACATTTTTTGCCGGCAGATTTTGAAAACGGTAGATTTTGAAAACAGAACCGTAACCGGCATAAATTTGAAACAGCATCGTTTAAACACTCAACAAAGATGAAAACAGAACATTTTTCGACACTGTTGGATCGAGACAGGTCTATTCTTAGGGTGTAGGTACTATTCTTTGGCATCAAATCCTGCAACGAGTTTTTATCGTCAAATTTCCTACCGTTTTCAAATTGTGCCGGCATCGTGTGAACGCTAGCTCAAATTTTGCTACCGTCACTTTTTTCATCGTTTTCAAAATGTTCCGGCATCATGTGAACAGGGTCTTAGTTTCTTCCCCATGGGATGATCATGCTCCAATCATTGCTCCCCTAGAACAGTCTTAGATTGCCAAATTATAAAATCTGTTAATGTTTTGCGTGACTTTGTGGCATGCTTCAGGAACTGGTAGCTACGAGATATCGCTGACGTAAAGCTTTGCTATAAGATCAGCTATGTATATATCTGTTGTATTTCTCATCCCCACTAACACACGAAGAAATGGGTAAAAACGTTTGAAAACTAATTTCCGTAGCGTTTCCAAGTTGTGAAAATGTTTTATGTAGCGCGAGAACTCTTTGTATCATGGTCTGATGATTCGTGGCGTTCATTGTCTTCAGGTCCGGTCTTTCAAAGCCCAGGGTTCAAATCTTAATCAGGTGTACATAAAATTCTATTGCATTCTTCTTTGAATTAATCTGCCATGGAAGTTGTTTGCTATCTTGATTACTTTCAAAATGGCGGCATTTATCGTATCTAAGGGTGTGACGTCATCAGATTTCTGTATCCGAGACCTGAGAGCGACAGATTTCTGCTTTCCAGCATACTTTAGACTTTCTTGAAAATAGTTTTCTTGAATATTGTATGAATTTTCCAGCACGATGATTGTGAATTTTTCAAATTTTTAAATTAATTCTTTCAAAAGTAATTAATATGCAGCCATTTTAAAGCAAAATCAAGATATCAAAAAGTGTCCACGGCGGTTTGCAGCAATTACCCCCAAGTTCCTTTCAAGAACAAGGGCAGATTTTGCAATACAATAGCATCAGTCGCTTTGGTTCACACCTCAATACAAAGCGATTAGCGACTGCAGACAAAAGAAATTCTCTCAAGCAGAAATTGTAAACAAACGAAGCCGCAAAGTTGCCCTGAAACCAGTACGGCAAACTAACGTTTGGTGCGGGTGAAGGGAGGTTTTTATGAGAAGGTATGTGCTTATAACGACAGAAGAGGGGTAAATCTAAAGTTCTGTCTCGCGGATTTTGTTCATTTGATTCAGAAACCGAGCAGAGGGCATTACAATTTTTGCATATTTGTTGCTCATATGTACGCAGTCACTCCTCAGCTCCTGAATCAAATAAACAAAATCCGCGAGACAGAACTTTAGATTTACCCTTCTTCTGTCGTTATAAGCACATACCTTCTCTTAAAAACCTCCCTTCGTCCGCACCAAACGAGAGTTTGCCTTACTGGTTTCAGGGAACTTTTGCGGCTTCGTTTGTTTTCGATTTTCTGCTTGAGAGAATTTCCTTTGTCTGCATTTGCTAATCGCTTTGAATTGAGGTGTGAACCAAAGCGACTGATACTATTGTATTACAAAATCTACCCTTGTTCCTTTCAAGCCATTCAGTTCAAAGGAAAATGCAATCGAATTTTTGCACCCATCTATTGAAAGATTTGAAACATTTGAGCCGTATGTTGTCTACGTTTACGTTCGACTGTTCAAATGTTCAACTGTTTACGTTGTAGTTTGCTTTAATAGCTTTACATGATGTCCTTACGAGGAGTTTTAAAACAGGGTTGGCACATACACAGTACATCTAAAGAGTAACCATTCTAGCTTAAAAGGCTTGAAAATCTTCTAATTGGAGCCCTTCTTTCTTGTTGTAAAGTTATTCATACCAAGGCTAAATCCAATCCCACTGTTATCCATCGTTACAGATGGCCGCTATCCTAACCTACCACTTATGACTAAATTGAATCCTTCTACTTCTGCATATAGAGAAATCCAAGTAAAGACATTGGCTTCTCAAATTTATCCAAAATCCCACCAAAGAAAGTTGCTGAAATAATGATTCGCTTGATACCATCCCTTTGCGATCATCTAGAAAGTATAAATTCGCATTTTCAGGTGGGTAAATTGTTTGTTCTCAGCAAAACTTTGATGGTTAGCTATGATAGTCAGATCTGTTGTCTGATCATTTGCTCGCTGATTTTGTAACAATTCTCGCTTTTAGATAAGAAACTGGGTCATAAGAAATTAGTACTAGGATTGCCAACAATTTAAGAAACTCTAGCACTATGTTTGAGAAGCACTAAGAAACCCTAAAAAGCTGGATTAAATAATGTCGTTGCAAAATGGTCGCTTAACCCCCTTTTTTCAGTGATATTTACTGTAATTTTATGTTTTGAGACAAATGAAACAATTTTTTTCATCCTAAAATTTTTGCTGTAAGTAATGAAACATATCTGCAGCAAGGTTAGGGACCAGATGATGACTCGTGCATTTGAAAGACTTGAAGCAAATTAAGAAACAAATTAAGATTTCACGTTGAATCAAGAAACTTTTATTACCTGGACCATTTTATTATCATAACCCGAACCAAATTCTTATAAAAGAACGTGTAGAATATCGTAGTACTGGTTTCGGGAGAAACATTTGCGTCTTCATCATTAGTAATAAGATCGAGTCATACAATAATTCGAGTCATACAATAATCCTTTAAGGACTTGATGCGTGAATCAGAACTGTTGCAATCTTTGTGTGGCCTTATTCCTAAAATGCGTGAAGTGTCCAATGGCGCACCGATAGCTAGACTGACGAAGGTTGCTGATTAAACGTTACGAATGAAGAATAACAAATCTACAATGAATGGGCACTACCTGAAGTAAATAGGCTGGTGTAATCGGCACAATTCAGGTTGCATAATACACTTTGCAGGCTATGATATATATATGGCCAAGGGCAGTATGGCTGTACCAAAGGACTGTCTCCTTGATGATGCTAAGCTTTTCAGTGTCAGGGGTGAATACTAGCTGTTAAATTTTCCTTATCAAATGGCGTACTGGGAGAACCCTTCAGATCTGAGATCAATCGAGATTTTGCGCCAAAGCTAAAATTCTCCATTGATTAAATAACTATGACTGTGACCAAACTCTCTTGTTCCGAGGTATTATCATTCGTAACTAATCGATTTAATCCATTGATTTGCTTGATTTGCTAATCCTTCAGCATGTTCCTTCCCAAACAACATGAGTTTCTACATACTGTAAATGCCCGCATACAAGAACCTACCAAAATAAGAACCTGGAGGCTGTTTTTCTTAAATTATGTACCTTGCAACTAAGAACGTGTTTCAGTCTGAAGAAACAAAGGTTCTTATTGCAGGGGAAGCAAAGTTGATCTTTGATTGTTTTTATCAAGTTCATTTGGTTCCAGGTGGCTTTTAATGTTTGATTTTCCTCCCCAATTAGTTATTAGGTCCATAAGAACCCTTCCAAAACAAATAATAGTGCTGGGCATCTTTGTAAGACTCTGAAATGGCCTACACGAGGCACCCTTCAAATAAGAAACTCTATACCTTGAAATAAGTCTTTGAAATAAGAACCTTTTTCAGCCTGAATCTCAAAAAAGTAGGTTCTTATATGCGGGGATTTACTATACCAATGCTTTGCGATCCCCATAACATAGAAAATTTAATGTTTCCAGGGAGGCTCTCCCTTGGTACAGCCATGCAACCCTTGGTTGCATAGTATAACCTGCAGCCTGCATTGTGCAGATTACACCAGTCGTAGGTAAATAAGCCTAGATGCATTTCTATTACAACTTTTTTGAAGATTAGATGCCTATTCTATATTCCATCACACAATGATTACCATCACACAGTGAGATATTTCTAGTGAGCAAGCCAATTATTTTGTGTTCCCCATCTCTATTCGCTTCGATAACTTAGACTGCGTTCATACGAAGCTGGCACATTTTGAAAACGGTGAAAAATTCGACAGATAGGCCTCCCCCCGTCCACACGAAAACGGCATATTTTTTGCCGGCAGATTTTGAAAACGGTAGATTTTGAAAACGGAACTCTAACCGACACATTTTGGAAACGGCATCGTGTAAACACCCGTGAATGATGAAAACAGAACATTTTTAGACACTTTTGGAACGAGACCGATCGACTCTTAAGGTGTAGGTAAGCTTCTTTGGCATCAAAGTGTCGCAACGAATTTTTGCCGTCTAAGTTCCTACCGTTTTCAAATTGTTCCAGTATCATGTGAACGCTAGCACAAATTTAGCAGCCGTCACATTTTTCGCCGTTTTCAAAATGTGCCGGCATCGTGTGAATGCAGTCTTCGTGGATAATTTTGTTACAACATTGTAGTGTTTGCTGGAAAAGAGTGACTGCATACTAGATGGTGATGATTCAGACGGGCAAGAGAATCAGATTATGTCAAGTAACTTCCAAATGATATTATCCTGTCTGAATAAGCTGTTTACATGGTGAGTCTGAAAACATGACATGATGACTAATATTTAGTGCCGTTTGATTTTTATGGTATACAAGCAACATATTTTATTGCATTACTCTTATAGGTAACTCCATCTCTCCTTGGCACAAGGCACAATGAAAATAGTCTACGTAGCCATGCATCTCATGTAGACAGGATTTTTTTCTCAAAAAAATGGCAAACTACTAAACCTCAAATTTTATTTCATTTTCTTACCAAATCGACTATGTGATGACATGGTGTTTCATTTTCATTTCATTTCAGTTCATTTCAATTTATTAAGGAAGGAGGCCCTTCACCCTGGCGGGTGATTTTCAAGGGGCCATCCACATAAAAACTTACAATAAATACAAGATAAAAACGGCTAAGAACTTCTTATAATAAATATACTAAACTAAATTGTAAAACCGGTGTAATCCTGGTGTAAATCCTCTGACTTTGAAGCCAGAACAGTCAGGCGGAGTTGGCTCGATACCCGGTAGGGCCCCACCACTTGAGTGTTATTACAAGGAGGTCGCGTAATGGATTAGATCTGCTATATTTCTGTAATCCCAGCGCTTGGCGCTGAAAAATGCAACTTCATCTTCACCTTCACTTCATGCAGATCTGAAACCAAGTTGGGCCGAATAAGTTTTGACCTAAAGTAAAGTCAGCTTTTCACGACGCCATCTTCTCAGAAAAAGTGCCCTTGAACCTCTCTGAAATCTTAGTCGTAATTCTTACTGCCAAACAAAATGCATGTTATATGATTGTTTTTCATGAGCTGGCCTCATCCTTAATAGTCTTTTTAATTTGACAGGGAGAAGCTGAAACGATTATCTAGCAAAAGCCTATTGAAAAAATCATTGGCGAACATAGCCGGTAGAATAAAGCCAATTGAAGAAGGAGATGCTAGACTGCCATTTTTACTGAAGTAAGAATAGCATTCATCACCATTTCTTGTTCCATACCAACGGGTGAGTCGAAGGAAGCACGACGTTGGAAAATGCTGCTACCTAAATATCAAGCAAGAATATTGAAAATATATCTTGTTCCACTGCCGATTTGTTCTATTAGATTCAGTAATTTACATTTCCCTAAATATGGGAGATGTTCTGTAGAATACCCCTTTCAAAAACCTGCATTAACCAAGGTCGTAAAAACACAGATAATTTGATTCAATATTCATTTATCTTATTTTGATGCGTGTTTTTCTCTCAATTTCATCTTCAACTGGTGTCTGCTACCATGCTGCAACGGAATGTGGGTTTAGGCTAAACTGCTCTCAGTTATTCCAATATAGCTCCCTTGTGGTTTGAAACTATTCCTTCTGCGAAGGCGCACTAAGACACAGGAATACGAGGGAGTTATACTCAATTAACTGTGAGCAGTTTGGCCTGAAGCCACGTTCTGTTTCTGTTGCAGTATGTTTGCAGACACCAGTTGAAGACAAAACAAAGAAAAAAAGCATCAAACAAGGTAAGTAAACATGTAATCAAATCATCCTTGTCCTAACACCCTTGCATAAACATGTGAAAACGACGAGCAATAACACACGTATTTTTGTCCTCCTAGTAGGACGGAATCCCCCTGACTAACTAGTGGGAAGACTGCTTTATTCATCCTCCTAAGAGAACAGCACGTGCTAAAGCCTGTTCAACAAGTCACTGAGGTCAGGTAGAAATATCCTGGGAGTTTGCTTATGATCTTAGCAGTTTTTTTCCTACAGTTCTCTGGAAGGGATTTCTCGGAACATCTCTTGAACCTGAACGGAGTGATCAGTTTCAGCCAGGAAAAATTCTATAAATGATTGATTAGTTAGCTATCCAGTCAAATATTGCTGAATACCATTCGTATGTATTTCGATGGCAGCATAGCCTTTCAAACGGAGTGCATTTTTTCTGACTCGCCCAGTAGATGGCTAAGAAAGCAGCTGCTATCTTTTTTGAAAGAAAACACTAAAATGAGAACACTGTAGATCCTGTTTGATCAAAATTTTCTAAGTCAGTTAATATTCCTTGACTCATTTCGTGTTGATTAGGATAAAGCATCAATTTTTCTGCTTTTATTTGTTTTTTCATGTAATGGCCAAGGGTCATACATGGTTTTGCCATCCATGTTATAGTTCTTGTAATGCTGTACCGTAGTTTGAAGGATTTTGTAATCAGCAACACATTTTAATGGATTTTGAAGAAAATGCTTTATATAGAAAGGTTCTCGTTTACATCTTGTTCTCCACTGACCTGAAGTACCCGTTTAAATGTAGCCGCTGAAAATTTTGAAAAATTAAATGAAATGAGAAGCTTTGTCATCGCTTGACCGATTGCGCGAGGCAATTTTTGCATTTCATGACAAAATTTTCCTTTGAAGAATATCGGGTAATTTGGCGCGAATCCTTCTCTGGTCTTCGCGATTAATTGCTCAAGGTTTTTGGAGTTTCCAAATCTAGAGCCTCAGTTGACTTATTTGTTGAATTTCAGGGAAGCTTCACATTACTTTGAAGAATTGTCTTCGAATGTTAGAGACTTAGCAACTGCTGTTCTCATATTGAAAATATTGACAGCATTTCAAAGGTTTGATGACAGTGACGAAACAAAGAAGACTGTCTGTAAGAAAAGTTTGTTGCTTCTTAACTTTCCTTTCACATTAAAATATGGGAGACTGTGGCCAATTGTAACACTTTTTGGAAAACTGACCATATCTTCTAAATGATATTAAATAGACCATTTTAGTTGCTAGAATAGAAGCTTGGATCGAGCGTCCAAATGTGGTTTTATTTTTTGCAACCATTGTTATTCAGATGAAAGAATCTTGTTCTTTATGTGTCATGCGCTACGGTACTATCATGCGCTTCCATACTTCTCTTTCGTGACACACATGAATGAGTTCATTTCCAGTTGTGATGTTGGTCCATTCTTTCGCGTTGTTTATATAAGTCATTCTCTATCTCCTTCTTGCCCTTCTAACCTCTACTTTTCCTGTTAGTGATAGATTTTCTATGCCGTTTCTTCTAATGAAATTTGGTGCTTCTTCCATTGCTGCTTCTGCTATGCTGTTTCTTCTATTGCTATTTCTCAATATCTTCAGAATTAGAGTATTTTCCTTCTTTTCGAGAATTCAAGAAAAACCTTCAAAAAACTCAAAATTGTCGCAATTCCTAAACCGTTGATGCAACATGAAATAATTTCTAAGAAAACCATAGTTTATGGATGTTTACAATATAGTATCAGGCAACAGTTTGTTATTTTTGTGATTTATAATTTAGAAATTTCTTTACGTCACATCCTCAAATCAGCTAAAACTTTAAATACGCCGCTGTAATTTCAAGAAATATTCAAATCTCTGAAAAGTCTGGTGGTAGAATTATGGATACATAGCTAAGGTTTCTTGCAAGTAATTCGGTGAGAAGAACTATTTCATAGAAGTTTACAACCACCTTTTTTCGCCGATTTAAAGATCTGGAACCCATGCTCTGTAGAATCCTCGCCAAAATTATTGACAAATGCACTCAAAATATGTTTGTCCTGCATACTTGCCTTTTCCACCACCTGATTGTATAGAATAGCTACTATGATATCAAAAGCTCTCAATCGGGGGCAAGGAGACAGGTACACTGTAAGGCTTTGAATAAATTATCGCCTATTTTGCAAAGATCCCTCATTTGTGCCAACAAATTTTGATGAGGATTTCAGATTCATATCTGCTTCATTTCAGCGAAAATCACCAAACAGTTTTTGAAGAAGGAATGGTCAAATGATCATGGGCTCAGCGGACAAAAGTTCAACGATTCTTTGCAGTATCTTATCAAGTAAGCCACACTCAACTGGATTAGGGAAGCAATTGAATTAATTCTTCGTGTTTAGTTGTGCCGTAAGATTTTTAGGCTATAAGATTCGAAAGTCACTCCGCTCATGTGCTGAACTGAATGATTTTCTAGATTTTCTAGATTCGAGATTTTCTTACACAGCTCTGAAGACTTGGAACGAGATTCCTATGAATATTAGGGAGCTCCCTACCTTGTATCAATATAAAAAACAGTTAAAAAGTCATTTGATGAGCTGAAAACCAATTCAAACACGGCCCCCTGGAAGATCAGCAGTAGTTTTCTTTTTTGTTTTAAAAAATGATTGTAATTAGATTTATGTTTTTTAGCTAAAGTTATTTTGTTGCTGAAGGGTCTCGGTGTATAAAGAAGAATTAGATTAGATTAGATTAGATTAGATTAGATTAGATTAGATTAGATTAGATTAGATTAGATTAGATTAGATTAGATTAGATTAGAATGCCATAGACGGTTACGCAAGAGATGGAGGCGAAGAACTTTTCACCAAGTTGCATTGCGTTCTGTAATAATATCTAGAATCGTTCAGTACTCGTAATTGGAACCCAGTGCATTGATGCAAACTTCCTCGCCGCCATCTCCGCCATCTCAGTTGGAGCATCAATTAGGAGCGACCTTTAAGGATAAATGTTGCGTCTCAGGTTTCAAAGGTCAATGTGTCCATCCGTTTTGTTTGAGAATTCGTACATGAAGTGATATCACTACTTCCATCCAGTGGCGTAACGCTATTTAGGCCCCCATAGTTTGAGAAGTAATTTCCCTCGACCAAAAGAAGCCCCAAAGAAATCGTTTCATATGCTATGATTTAATGTGGGTGCACTGTGTCAGAATACTGGGTGAGCCAGAAAAGGTTCCCACTTTCGAAAATTCATTGCACTAAGAGTGTTAAACTGATTTAAATGATTCTAAATGTAGTTGAAAGCCGAAAGATTGAAATATTTTTGTTATTTTTCTTGTTTTTTTACGAGCACTAAAAATATAGGTAAATTCAACTTAACAAAATTTTCTTCGTTGCAAAATGACCGAAAAAGGGCCTTAAACGTTGATTAGTTCGAGATTACTCTCCTCACAGAACAATACCCGCGATCGTTTCCTCTCTCTCAAGAGTGTTAAGACATAGATTTTCAAAAAATACTAAAGATTTTCCATCCCATTGCAATAGATATGCAGAGGATACATCTCACTCATGAAAAATTGCATTTACTTCATTGTCCTGTGCGAGGAGCGTTTCAGTCATTTTGCAACCTAGAAAGTTTTGTAAAGTTGAATTTGCACATATTACCACTGCTCATAAGAAGGCGAGAAACGTCACAAAGAATATTTCAATCTCTTGGCCGTCAAGCAAATATTGATTCATTCCAATCCAGCCAGTACTGTTTACGCTATGAATATTCAAAAGCGAGAACTTCTTTCTGGCCCATCCGATACTTGTTCAAACGATAGTTCCAAAGGCATCTAAAAGTCCTACTGACATTTAGCCTGTAAACTTCTCAGCAACTAAAGAAAATTAAAATCAAAGGCTTTCGTGAAAGCTTCAATCAGTAGAGGAAAAAGTTTGGTTCCTCTGTTTACCTCATTCCAGAGTCTACCACCACGACAAGAGAAGGATTTCTGCCCCGTTCTTGCTCGTAGCAGAGACATTTTTTCAATTCATTTCTGTAGATCAGGTAGCTCTATTTGTGTCATCAGAAAGTTTTCCTTAGAAGTCAGCTAGGTAGTCTGGGGCCAGATTGTTTAAGGATTCATAGACCATAATCGCAGTCTCTTGTTTACAAGGTGTTTAACCGATGGCTAGCCGAGCCTCTGGAATAAAAAAAAGAGAGGCATTATAGCCACTGTTAGTCGCTATCCTTGCAACCCTGTTCTGCCTTTTATTAACAGGGCAATACATGCAAAAGGATGGGTCTTTTCATTGAGTATATATTTCTTCTTCATTGCTTTTCAGACTGCGTATTGACATGGCAGAGAAGCCTGTAGCAGTCATGGAGGAACTAACTGGCTTTCTATCTGATTTTGTTGAAGATAAAAGTCGACATGCAAGCTTACCAACACTTTACAAGTAAGTATTGGTACATTTTTATGTTTCATAGGATCAGAAGCTCTATCAAATACGCAAAAGATATAGTAGTTGGCCATATTACTCTACATACCAGTTTAGTCAAATGCAATCCCTTTTTGAACGGCCACTTCTGTCTGGTTACCAAGGCCAGGGGGGGGTAACTACCATATATGCTTGTACAGGATGTGCCATTTTTGGGTTGCCTTTTTTCACACAGAAAATAAATTTTAGGGTCTCATTTTGATAAGATAGACATAAATTTCGGGCTGTCATTTTGAAAAATAATTCTTTAGGACATTGAATTTGATCAAAATTTCATATCCATAATTGAAATTTTGAATTTTTGTCGATGGCCTTTAAATTTTGGGTCATCGTTTTCGCAAAAATTCTTAAATTCTAGGGTGTGACGTCAAAATGGCACACCCCCGTCATCTGCCTATTGAAGTTACCCCCGGGTTATCAAGGCAGTAATATACACCCCCGTCTAAGTACTCCGGTACATTCTACCCCGGCGATTTCCCCGGTGAAAATATTGGAGCAAAGTCAGTCCCCGGTCAGTACAAAACGCCTCACAACTGAAAACCTCGGCTGCAAACAGGCGAACCCCGGAAAGAAATTTGAGAAATTATTTCCACGTAGAAACAGTTCCGCACTAATAATCATGATGTCCTCGTTACGTAATTCGAGCTCCCAAGTGAAACTTTGACCATGTTTTTCGGTCACTAGTACCCCGTTGAATATCTGACCGCTCACCGGGACACTTGACGGGGCTGTTAATATTGGCAAATGTAACATTTCATGGTGGACTTATTCAAATAGGTTTAAATCTTACCTAATTGACATCCGCAATAACACTTTGAAATTATGAAGGATTTTCTGGAGAAAGACCCTTCAAGAAAGCTGAAGCGGCATAAAAACACGATCAAATTTTCAAAGTACTGCTGCTTTACAGCGATGCCTTCACATTCACTAATTTCCTTTGGTCGTAAGCCTTTTTCGCTTCAATGTAGGTCTAATGAATTTAGTTTACCTTAATTTTAGCAGCGATAATTTCTATCATTGCCCCAGGGTATAACTTATCATAACAGGACAGATTCTCAGTAGCAAGTGACGTTCCTTCCTTGTTTTAGAAACACATTTGCCATATTTTACAAAACGATCCTGGAAGAACTGACGAATGTTATTAAAGCAGACATCACTGACAACAACAACAACAACAATGCAGGAAAGGTTTGTTTGTTTTAGTGGGCTTGTCAGGATTTCTAGCTACTGAAAACTAATTTAGGCCCACTGTGCTTGCCGCATCCATGCATGGGACCCCTAGTTTAACATCCTTTCCGAAGGACGGCGAGGTGAGTTGTGAGGTCTGGCCTCCGAGGTCACCCATCCGGAGTTTGACCTCACTCGACCGAGTTTAACTTCAGTGACCTGACGAAGACTATCTAAGCCACTCAGCCACTCACCTGTAACTTAACTGCTTCTTACATTTAATGAATAAAGATGTTCCAGGCTTACCGGATGATCCAGGAAAAAGTTCCCAATTTTGAACATTCATAGCCCCAAGAATATTTACCCGAGTAGCTGGATTGAATTCTAGAGCAAACTATTTTCGTGACTTTTTTCGTGCATTTTTATGAGAATGTGAGTAAATCCGACTTTACCAAAAATTCGTCGTTTTATGACATGCCTGAAGTTGGGCCTAAAACACTTTATCGAATTGTAAGGAATCTCCTCACATTAGAGAGCAATACGCAAGGACATTGCTATCCTGTCAAAAGCTTTCGCTTCGCTACTGAGAACGCAAAAGGAACTAATCTTAGTTGCTCATAGGCCTCAGAAGTGAGGCGAAGGCAGAGCTGCAAAAAGTATCGGAACCTGGGAACTAGGTTCCCAGAAAATTTTCAGCCTTGGCAGAAAATTTTTCAGGAAAAGGTTGCTCACATAAGGAGAAAATGATTCTTTTTTACAATTCCTTAAAAAAAGAAAACTTATTGATTTTTCTACACTATAGATCACATTTACAGTAAAAATATAAAGTTACAGGCTTTGTACACATCAACATGGCAAGAATTCTAAAGAAGCCTTAAGAATTCTTAAGAATTTTCAAGAATTATACAATTTTCCTTGAAAATTCTTGTTAAGAATTCTTAAGACTTCTTGGAATTCTTGCCATGTTGATGTGTGTAAGGCCTGTGACATTGCATTTTTACTATAGAATGCGATACATAGTATAAAAAATTCAAATCGTTTTTCTCTTCTTTAAGATGTTGTAAGAACAATCATTTTCTCCTCTGTAAGCAAACATTTCCTGAAAAATTTTCTGCCAAGGATGAATCCATGATGAAAATTCTTGAAAAGTACCTGGAGGACCAAAATTTTCATCCAGGAATTCTTCAGAAATTCTAGATTTTGCAAGAATCCTTAAGAATTCCTGGGGGGGAACAATGTCATTGTATGCAGGGTCTGTACTGTAACTGAACATTTGCAATGCATAATGAGTATCCAATTTGCAATGAAAGGGAATGTCTCATATCTGTAGACATTTGGCACTTTCTTCAGTTGTTCGAAGGACTTTAAAGAACCCTTACATTACAGTGTGCACCGTGCAATGGCTTATTTTCTAAAACTGACATTCAGAAAATGTTATTGCTGGGAATTAATGCTCACAGTCTTCAGACATCAGGAGAATATCAAATATTCTTTATAGATTATTGCAGTAGTAATGTAAACAGGGCTGGACTGTACAAATCATAATTCTATAAATCTGAATTGCAACAAATTTGTTTTCATTCCAAAGTACAGCATAAAAATTTCAACATGGATGGCCACAAAACTTGTTTCTTCATAAAAAGATGAGCAGCAGTTTCAACCAAATTTGGCAAGATTGAATAGATCAACAGATAACTTACTTGTGCATTTTGATTTTTTAAGATGCTTCATGACTGAGTTTACAATTTTGGTAAAATTGTCAAACAAACTTTTCCAATAAACATACAGTAATGTACATGTTTTACCACATGGCAAGTAATTTACATAAAGATTTCTTAGTTTGAGGTCTTATAGAGCATTCTTTATTCAATTGTGGATTTTATGATTTCATATATCCAAACACTCTAGCTAGGTCAGAATGTCCTTTGGACCTTTTCAGCACATCGTGGCCAGCAGAGATGTCTAGTATTTTGCACCTAATTTGACTTCGCAGAAAATTTTTCCCCGTTTACCAGGTTCCCAGAAAGGAAAATATTTTTTGCAGCTCTGGGCGAAGGCTTCAGAGCTTCATCACCATATAGCAAAGTAAGTGTGTTATAAATAGATGGCAAGTATACAAGCAAATATAGTTTAGGCTAAAACACTTAGGATCGAATCAAAGCTTTGGCAATTTCTGCTAGGAGAAGAAGTATGACTGCATAGTTATTTTATTAAATCAAAATCCAACTTCTTGCCTGCAAGGCGGAATTGTTTCTTTTCCTGCTGAAGTTCTGTTTGAAGTTTTTTGAACTAATGTTGCTGATGAGGCCTCAGAGGGGAAGCGAAAGCTTTGAAGCATACAAACAATGTAACTTTGAGTGTTCAAAATAAATGCCAGTAAGCACAACTATAGGAATTTATTTCATTCTAGGATATATCAGAGATTCTGGATGTTGCTAGTTGTAGTGTGCGAACTTTCTACTTGCTTATTGGCATGGTCAAGGTAGATCATAAATATGTTTTTAGTACATTTCTTCAAAGTATGCTTTCTTCAAAACATGTAACGGGTGAGTCAAAAAACTTGGGGCGTTTGGCGGGAACTGAAGCATATAAAAGTAGATCAAGCCACTAGCAGTAAATTCTGGCCTATCATACATCGTTATTTCCTGTTGACTTAGACCACATTTACCCGAATATGGTTCGCCATGTACTGCGGCCAGTTGTCGTTACACGGCCATTTTGATCTAAGGCTTTTTCATTTGTTTAGAATTGCTTTTAAAGGTGGCCTGTAGCAGAAGTTTTATTCACGCAAATGAATAGCACCGTTGAATGATGAAGCTCCTGTTTAAATTTTTGATACCTTGTCTCATTTTCAAGTTATCCGTTATTTTATGGGATTGGTTGATGACGTCATTTTGTTTGCACAAAGTGAAGAAAGTATATGAGATTGACTATGCTTCCAAAAGGAGATCTAATCAAAATATTTTTCATTCAATTTGCTGGAAAGCATATGTGAAGTTGCGAAGGAATATTCGTATACAGGTTCAAAGTTTAGAAGGGAACGAAGTTCCGTATCACTTGAAAAACTAAGGAAAAGCACCGGTTCCGCACAGCCTAAATAGGCAGTACCTTTCGTTCTAAATTTTAGAACGTCGGCTGGACAGGAAGGAAAGTGTAAGGGAATGGAGTTGCAACAGAAGAGATAGAATAAATGTCAGTGAAGGAAAATTGAGCCAAGATGAAAGGGAATAGGGAAAACTACTTCTTCATCCAAACCAGCGACATAGGCAGGAAATCTTGAAACATTGATGCAGCGTGGCAGGGAGCCAGGCCGAAGTTATTTTCCAACACTGTTCAATTCGCATGCAATTCTAAACATCATTCCTATTCACGAGACAATTCATATTCCATTTATGTAGCTTAGCAGCAAAACCCCTAGCAACTGTAACCAGTGGCGTAGCGGAGGTGCATGGGGCCCTTAGTGAAGAAGGGGGGCTGGGGCCTCTTGTACCTATGTCTATGACGTAATTTGAAGGCTGGGGGCCCCTCCGGAGCCCCTAATCAGTGGGGGCCCTTAGTGGTACGCCCTAAAGGTAACCACCGTCGGCTACGCCACTGACTGTAACCTTTCTAAGATAAGACACAAGCATTAAACAGGAACTCTTGTTATTCAACAGTGCTATGCATTTGCATCAATAAAAGCTTTCGCTTCCGGTCACCTTTAACAAGCCATATTTTTGTGAAAATCAAGTTAAATCCAGTGCATTGAAGTTTTATTTCGCACTAGAAGGATTGGGACATTACAGTAAATCCCCACATATAAGGATCTATCAAAATAAGGCTATTTTTCCTAAATTCTGCACCTTGTTATTAAGAACCTGTTTCAGTTTGATGAAACATAGGTTCTTATTGCAGGGGTACCAAAGTCGATTTTTGATCGTCGTTACTCAGTTAATTTTGGTCCCAGTTGGCTGTTAAATTTTCAGTTTCCTCCCCAGTTAGTTATTGGGTCCATAAGAACCCTTCCAAGATAAATAATAGGGTTTTAAGTATTGTTGAAGACTCTGAAAGTGCTTGCATAAGTCACCCTTTAAATAAGAACCTCAGTACCCTAATATCAGTCATAGTGCCCGTGAAATAAGAACCTATTTCAGCCTGGCTCGCAAAAAAGTAGGTTCTTATATGTGATGATATACTAGACTTATGACGATGAGTCCCTTGTATCCCTGCGGTAAAACTTGCTCAAGAGGGACTCAATGAAACAGTGAAAAACTTGGTCCTGTTTTTCTTCAGTCATCAATGGAATTATGATGGAATCACGGCTTCGAATCTCAATCCCGTGGGAGTGTTTTAAATTCTTCAATCGAATCGAAAATTCTATCACATTTACACCGTTATAATGGTAATTCACAAATCTCACAATCTGATTGGAACTGTAGGAATCGCGAAGTTTTGGCCTAAATAGGGCCAGATTTTTCCGAGTAATATTATGAGTCTGTTGACTGAAGCGCCATCACCAAGTCAAATAGCACAGGGAAGCAAGAGACTCATCGTCATAAGTCTACCTCAATACCCTAGTCTTAGACTGCGTTCACACGATGCCGGCAGATTTTGAAAACGATGAAAAAAGTGACGGTAGCAAAATTTGAGCTAGCGTTCACACGATGCCGGCACAATTTGAAAACGGTAGGAAATTTGACGATAAAAACTCGTTGCAGGATTTGATGCCAAAGAATAGTACCTACACCCTAAGAATAGACTTGTCTCGATCCAAAAGTGTCGAAAAATGTTCTGTTTTCATCTTTGTTGAGTGTTTAAACGATGCTGTTTCAAATTTATGCCGGTTACGGTTCCGTTTTCAAAATCTACCGTTTTCAAAATCTGCCGGCAAAAAATGTGCCGTTTTCGTGTGAACAGGAGGCCTATCCGTAACATCTTTCACCGTTTTCAAAATCTGCCGGCATCGTGTGAACGCAGTCTTAGTGCCTTTGAAATAAGAACCTTTTACAGCCTGGCTCTCAAAAAAGTAGGTTCTTATACGCGGGAATTTACTTTATTTACTTGGGCTCCTCGGCGGATCCTATTGATGTTTTCCATCTTTTCTCCTAGACCATTGATACTCGTTCAGTTCTTGGAAGTGCATTGAAGGTATTTGTCAGATATTTATGTCAGGAAAACCCTAAATCCTCGCATTGTTCCGCACTGAGGGAAGAGTGAACTATGCAGGGTTGATAGGTTGACTGTTTTGAAAATGTTGAAAAATATTTGAGTACAAAGCAACCTTTGTTTTAAACTCGACATGTTTTGACTTTCCTGGAGAACAACAGAAGTGCTGTTTTTGAAGCAGCCATTCATTTTGGCTTTTCCTTGCTATAAATCAACATGCAATTTGTCAGATTGACCCTAACAAGATCTCAGTCTCTAAATTGAAGCATATCCTACGTAACTTTGTAAGAAACGGCATTTTGGAAGTTACTGCTTCTCCACAGCAGCACACAAACAGAGCACAATATTTTTGGGACACCCTGTAAATTTCATAAGAATTTTCAAAATTAGAGGTAATAGAAAGAGGTATTGGTCAGAGTTCCACTAATGAAAAGGACAAGGAAATACCCATGCGCACTTTGTCTTCTTAGCTCGTGTACGTGCCAATTTAAAGGACATGTGACTCATTAGCAATTGCTTAATACAGCAAAGAAATTTGGAGTGGAATTCGAGTGTTTCGTGACTTCTATTTCTTCTTCATTATCTTCATCAACTGTTATTGCAATGAACATTCTGCCTCGACCCTGTGCTTTGTCATGAACAATAGATAGAATTCTATTGCATGAACCAATCAGGTTTATTACATATGCCCTTTAAACAATTTCAATACATTCTTCACTCTTACCTAGCTTTTTATTAAGAAATTGTTCATGAAAACACCTTTCATCCCTGCCCGGTACTTTCAGCTAAAGCTTGAGCTTAAAATAGACTTCGATGTTTACATGATGGATGAGTTTTTCAAGAGCCGTTGTCACCCAGGGTCAGGATTCCTCTTCAAACAACACCTCAAATCAACAAATACAGGAAATTGCTTTGATGATTACATGTAAGGGCACCGAATCTACTATTAGTGAGCTATTACAGAAGGACTGTGCAGTTACTATTCGTACAGAGAATTTGCAAAAACTTATGACTGAGGTGTAAAAACTAAAAATGAGTTAAACCCTTAACAGTTTTCTCTCTAGTTACAGGTTTCTCATATACTTTGATTGTTGTTCTTTCGCAGGAGTCGATAGTGTTTTCCCTACAGGTTACAAGTTTATTGTACGTCCATGGGTTTATTATGATGAGTCAGCTAGTTAAGGCTATATTAAAGTTTTACTTTAGTTGATCTGTATAAGTTCGACTATTGCACTGTCGACCCTTAGGGTGTGTTTGATTGGTAATTCCAAACCTACCCAATTCTGAATACGGTAGACTTCGGAAAGATGGAAACATAGTTCCTAATCAAACACAACATTGTTCAAAACAGCAGGTTTCAGATTTATCATGACGAAGACGAGGTTTCCAGTTGAAAAATACGAATACGAGTCTGGTTCTTGGCAACAAAGATTGAGCCAACTCAATCACCATAGAAGCACGAGCAAATTTGCCTCGTTTTCAGAGTTTCTCAAATGAAAACGAGAATCTCTCCAAAATCTGCTAAACCTTCCGCCTTTTGGAGCAGAAGGTTCAGCAGGCCTTCCAAACCTGCCAAACCTGCCGTTTCGGAATCTGGGAGTCAATCAGACACAAATTCTGAGTCAAGTCTACCGTTCTCAGAATTGATACCAGTCAAACTCACCCTTTCACCCTTAGTTTCTGTTTTGGCCAAATTTGATTTCTAGATTGTTTGAAATCGCAGTATGCTCGCAAAGGACCCTGGGTGACAATGTCTTTTTAAGAATGAGTTTGAAACGTTTGCAATATTCATCCTCAATATAAGATGCCTTAATCTGCTCCAATGCTTGATTTTCCAAGATTCTTTGAATAACATTTCTTCTAATCATAGAGCGGTCGAATGTTTCTTGAAGCTTTCCTCAAGTACTACATGCCAATACTGGACACAACTTTGAAGACAAACAAGGTAAGTTTTTATTCATTCCTTAGTAACTGCTTTATTAAACTAAGTTTAGTCTGCTGCTAAATTGTTCCCTAAAAATTGATTGACAAACTACCTTTCTAGTCGCATTTTGGATTAACAAACAATCGTTTCAAGTCTTTAAGAAAGAGGTAAGAAATTTCCTTATCGCTTTCTTTGAAGTAAATGCCTTGAAAGAAATTTAAGGCACTTTGCTATTATTCTGCCACGGAATTGTTTAAATATCTTGATTATTTTCAAAATGGCACCGATTTTTCTCTTCGTTGAAAGAATTCAGATAAAGTTTTGCAAAATTGAAATCATTGCGAATCTCAATTTGTTAGAAGCAAAATGATATAATCTTCAAAAAAACCTTAGTTTGTGCAGGTCCATCGGTTGAGTCAAAAACAATATTACTCGTTGGGAGGGCTGAGCTAGGGGGCTCTGGAACAAAAAGTATGTGACCAATATTCGAGACTAGAATGTTATTCTATCAGTCAAAGGCTTACTTAGACGAGAAAGTTTTGCAAGGTAAAATAGCACACAAATAGACGCAAAAAATTGGTTAATGTGCCTGTAGGAATCGAAAATTCCACATTCCATTCTAGTCCATAATATTATGTGGCATTGCAGTTTACTTTGTCTGTTTCAGGTATAGAGCTTTTTTTTAATGGCAAGTAAATCGTGGGCCAGAATAGAGTGTGGAATCGTCGTTCTCAAACATGCCCGTTGCCAGCATTTTCCTAATTTCTGGGTCTAAATGATGAGTAGTTTTACCAAACGAAATTTTCTCGTCTAAGTTAGCCTTTGACTTATAAAACAACACTTCAGTTTTGAAAATCTACCTCAAATTTTTTTTCACAACCCGCTGAACGTGTAAACTTTTTGACTCACCCTGTACAATATTGTACCAAGGTGGAAATCCGTTGCACTTCTGGTTACGGTTAGAAGTTTGATGACTTCATAGCTTCAAATGAATTGAATTCTGCCATTTTGAAAAACTTAAGATGTCAAAAAATTTGCACGGTACAGGCCTCGTCAAAGATATGCTGTGCCTGTAACAAATGATGGAGAGTAAGGTGCCTGCAATTAAAGCACTCTGTATACAATAAGGATGCCAGCAACTAATTCGTAACAATATTTTGTGCCAGTGACTGGCGCTCGTACGCTTGCGGAGGCCCGCCAAGTATCTTAACCCTTTCACCCCCGGAAGGGCCATATGGCCCAGCAGTATTCATCGAGAACTGCGAGCTTTTCAGGGGGGAAAGCTTTTAGAATTTGAGTGATTTAAGAGGTTATGCACATTGCATTTATCTATTGCTTACTCAATCACTGATTACGATACCCCCAGGAAAATAACGATCTACATTAGGTTTTCCTGTTAAGCTTAATTCTAGCCGGGCGTGAAAGGGTTAAATTCCTTTCAATTTATTCAATTCAAAGAAACATGTAATAGGATCGTATATGATGCCATTTAAATATCTTGATCCTGTGTCAGCGGAGCTTGCATTTTTACTTCTTGAGTTTCTATCTCAAGAGAACTTAGTTCTTTTAAAATTGTTAAAATTTCTTTGTTTCCATTTCGTACGCGCTGAATTAAATGTCACTTGGATGCCAGTTTGAAAGTTAAAATCTAATTTGAATGTCTGAATTGGCTTTCTGACTGCATAAGATTGTCGTCAATAAGATCTATTAAAGGCTAAAATTCCCAAGGTATATATAAGCACCTTCGTCTGAGCTCAAAATTCAAAAATTTGCCACACGATTGATTTGATATTGATGCAATTCGAAAATACTTAAACAGTACCGAGTGCCTCAAGAAAAGTGTACTGATCTTGTTATGTCCAGCAAACGGAAAATTTAGCATCAATCAATGGAAACTCAATATCAAAATGTTCCCTTATAATTAACTTGAACGTTGGTACCTCGCTTATTGGAATCGGTGCTTAGAGAGCAGCAATATTTATCGTGAAAGCTCATATTTGCTGTCACCTCCAAACAGAACTTTTAGCGTTTCGGCCTGAGCAAATTCTCATATAGCTGTACCACAAAAAATATCACAAGCGTTCTCATGTGAAAACTTTGTCCCGGCTAGCCGAGATCTCGCTTGAACTCTACCGGAAATATTGTCCCATATAGGCGGGAAATCTCTTTTGTTTATAGTTAATCCTGTGGCGCCAGAGACAAAGTGCTATTGTTCTTTATCCCAGCTTTCTGGGGATACTTTTCTCATAGGAATGGTCAAGGAATGTTACCTCAGCTGAGCGATCCCGGCGAAACGGGAAAATGCCGGACAAACTTCCCCATATGAACAGGCTCTCAGTTCCTTTGAAGCCATTAAATTGAAAGAAAAATATGAATCTTACATCCACCTTTTTGAAGATTGTTTTAGGCCATGCAACCAAGTCTTTATACATCTTTTCTGGGATATCTGGCTGTTGATTCTTAGCTAACAGAAAACTACTTTCTTCAAGGATGAAGTGCACAGCATACTCAAAAATCTCCAGCAAAGCACACGATGTTTGCAACACTTCTGTGGTCATTCAAAGGTAAACTCATGCTATCAAAGAACAGTTTGCCCGAAATAGACCAGGCAGTGAAAGGGGCAATCGTTCCCCAAAGAAAGGCAAAATTTATGAAACCGTCTGGACTTGGTCAGTTTTGGGGCGCTGATTCTGAATATCGATGTTACACCGGCAGTATCCAGGAGTTCCAGTCTAATTTTGGTGATTGAAATCTTGCATGCGATTGTTGTAACCACAGCACCTGAAGGCACAGCTCAGTGCAGCTCAGTGCAGTGTATCAGTGATTGTTGATCAGTAATTGCTGACATTTACTGACATGAACGAAGCACTGACTTGGGTAAGAAAGAGGTTGGGCATATTGTTTTCGGCATCCCCCGATAACGGTAGAGTTGCTAAGAGCTCCATTCTTATGGTGCTATTCTGCCGACAAAAGTAGACTCCTCAGGCCTCAGATCATATCCTCATGAAACCAATTCTTTCGGTCCTTCTGTTTTTGGTAGAAATCTGTTCAATGTAGTCCAGTTGAGTTCAGTTTCATGATTTAAAATTCTATCTCATATACAAAGCAGAAACTGCACATGCAAATGCGAAAACTCGTAACTTTGAGCCCCCCTATCTCCCTGCAACAGATACCGAAACTAGGCTTTGTTATTTTCTTCATATGGCCTTAAACTGTTGAGTTATCATTGCAAACAGCTTATCTATTGAAACATTTCCATATCTCAGAGTGGTCGATGACATCATTTTACGCAGTTTCTGCTCTGTCTATCACATGTAGTTTGTTTGAATTGAAGCTGCATTATACACACAGAAAAAATATCAAAGATTAGAAGCCATGAATTGAAAAAAATGTAGAAGAAATGCTAAACGGAAGAGGAATCGTGTGCAAGAGAATTCTTAAGGAGGAGTTCTCTCTGTTGCTAACCTAATCGAGGAGAGGGTAACCGCTTTCATTGGTAAAATGGATAATGGTCCGTTTGATTTACTGTTTCATGGCTGTTTACTGCTCAAGGCAGTTGTTGTAACTTTTGTCAAATAAATATGCTTTATTATAATATTGCATTTTGTGATCAACAGGTGGCCCAGGATATGACATTAACTAATTATGTGCCGTCAGTAAAGAAATGCCTCGAAACGTTTGTGTTTAGAGTAAAGGTAAGCCTCTTCGGATGACTCTCAAAATTCTTGCATTTGAGACACTTAGGCCCCTGTTCACACTACTCCGTTTTTGTTAGTATCCGTTTTTGTTGCATCGAAGCTACCGTTCACACAGCTCTGTTTCTGTACAAAAACGGTGGAAAAGACCTCCGTTTTTGTGCGTTCACACTGTTCTGCCCGATAATAAGAACGCAGCGAAAAAGATCCGTTTTTGTCCGTTCACATTGCTCCGTTTTCGTGAAACCCATTGTTGCATATTGGAGCGTTTTCAAAAACCTCCGTTTTTGTGCGTTCACATTGATCAAATGCGTTTTCAAAAACCTCCGTTTTTGTGGCGTTTTTGTGCGGATCAGTGTGAACACTTTCGCAAAAACGGAGGTTTTCTCTCCGTTTTTGTACAAAAACGGAGTAGTGTGAACGGGGCCTTAGTTTGACATAACTTCCCAGACCAGGGACAATAATACATTGATTTGGCTCCTCCACCGTGTAAGTAAAAGCAAAAGATCCCTGTTTGAAAGGCCACTTTACCCTTGATATCGACAGATTGTACCAAAAAAATTGTGCCCCGTTTGTGTGGTTGCTGCGGAGGAGCTTTAGATTCGACCATCTCGGTTTTTATACAGTTGCATAGGTCAAGCGCCAACTTAGAGTTTGAGAGGTTGCATGAGTCATTCTGAAAAGTGATTGCTGATTTATGGCAGAGAAACGCCCAACTAAGTGGTTGCTTCGAAAACAGCACTTCTATTGTTCTTCAGCGATGTAAAAATAAAGTACGTTTTCAAAAAAGGGTTCTTGGGTCGTATTAAAATTTTTGCTAAATCTTTTAAAAGGTTAGCAGTGTTGTCTATTCATGAGAGAGCACTTTCTTCCTTCTAAAAATGCAATGAAAATTTTAATGCGATGCCAGAACCCTTTCCTTGAAAATTTACTTTATTTTGATATTGCTGGAGATTAGTAGAAGAGTTGTTTTGAAGCAACCACTTATTTGCCTTTTCTCTGCCATAAATCTGTAACCACATGTCAAATTGACTCAAGTAAGGTCTCAAACTCTAAGTGGAAGCTTGACCTGTGCAACTGTATAAAAACTGAGATAATTGAATCTACAGCTCCTCCATAGTAGCCACACGAAAAGAGCACAATTATTTTGGGACACCCTGTAGATGATAAAATTAGCAAGTATGATAATGGATGGTTGAGATGTTCAAATCAATTTCAAGATAAACCTGACTGAAATCGGTCACTCTGTTTTGAAATTATGAGAGATTATCTCGAGATAGCCGCTTCAAGAAGCCTACAAAAAACTGCACTCAGTCACGATCAAGTTCCGTCATATTTCTGCCTTTCACATCGCCCGGAATGATGTTGTTATTCTCCCAGGGATGAGACAGTCATTCTCCCAAATGGATAACACGCCCTAATACATGTAAAAGTTGTAGACTTATGACCTGGCTATTTGACTTGATGATGGCGCTTCGTTCAACAGAGATTCATAATATTGTTCTGAAAAACAGGACCATATTTATGCTCAAACTCTCAGCTTCCAGCTTCCAAGAGTACGTGTCAGACTACGAGATTTGTGAATTTCTATGGTGACGGCAACCACGATGGAACTTTTGATTTGATCGAACAACTGAAATCAGTCGGAGGAGATTCGAGATCAGAGGCCCTGATTCGAGAGTCGAGGATGTGATTCATCATTATTCTACTGATAAGTAAAATAGGATCAGCTTTTTTATTGATTCATTAGGAGCCCCTGTTGAGCAAGGTTTACCGGATACAAAGGAGTCATCGTCATCAGTCTAAAAAAGTCATTGCTGTAAGGCAGGAAATTTGGTCACGATTCTGGGCCTGTCTTTAATGTTTCTTGAAGTGGCTTTCTTGAGAAAATTTCTCTTCATTTTATAACGGCGTGGCCGACTACAATCAGGTAAATTTTAAGAATATTTTAACATGTTCACAGTGACCATTTAGGCAGGGATTGTCTTTTACTATGCCGGCACAGGATGAACAAAAAGGATGGGACTTATACCGCATTCACACTGACACAGTTAAACCAGCTTTATCTTAACCAGGTTAAATTTGAGCCAATCAAATGCCTTCGATTTGTTGGATCGTCCAATCAGAAGGCTCCATTCGATAGCCTGGTTAAATTAAACTGGTTTTACTTGCAGTGTGAATGGGGCATTAAAAGAAATCATCAAAACTGGTTTATTCAACAGATCATCGATTCCTTTATCTGCCTTTTGTTCCACGGACCAAACTGATTTCAGAGCTATTACAATGTCCTGGCAAATGACTTTGATGTTGTTGAAATTCATGCCTACATGCTGCTTGGCTTTGAACCATCTTGAAGATCATATTCAATTCTTCTTGAATTTTTATCCATCATCACCATTTAGATTGGCTTCTCACATTCCTTGGCAAATCTCCTACATCTTTCAGGACAGCGTTCAAATCAAATACAAGATATAGCTTTTAAAAGTACTATATTATATAAAATACTACTGCTTAGAATGTGATCATTCCTGGACGATGATTTATTGAAGTTCAATCAGTAAAGTCATTTGCCCACGCAGAGAGAGGCGCTAGCGCCTCTGTGGGATTTTATGTTCAGCTTGGTTGAAAGTTCAGTTCTAACATGAGGCTATATGATATAAAGTATCACAGTACTTGCAACCAAGTGTTTTTTAATCAGAGCACCAGACGCATTGTTGAAAACTTCATATGCTTAGAATATTCCACTTCCTTGAGTTGCAGTACTTGAAAATGCAAATTTTTTGGTAGTCGATATCCATTCCACCCCAGCCCAGCCCAGCCCATCCTAGACCATCCCATCCCATCCTTTCCATGAATCCTTTCAGATTTGATAATACAACGCTCCGCTTCTCTACGCAGCAATGATATAGGTTTGTATTTTGTAGGCCATGCTCGCAGCAAATCGATGTCATTCTGCTTTCTGGCTTGGTAATCTTAAAAATCGCGACATCCATGGTAACGAGATTCAGTCCCAGATCTCTGTTATTGAGAATGATGACGATACGGAGGCTGACAGCGAGCAGGTATGTTTATAACACAGTAGCTTCATTGGCAATCGACATACAAGCTAAAGAAGATGGATTTTTGCGGTTGCTCTTTCCGGTTTGATTGAGCCAAGAAGATGTACCCCTATTTAAAAATTATACTGCAAAAGCCATCCAACTGATAAGTAATGTTTTCAAGCAATTGTCACACTTCATCTTCAGCTTATTTTCTGGTAGTTTTCCCATAATTTTGAATCCATTCAAAATTCAGATTGTGCTGCTCCGTTTTACTCTGATTTTTACTCTGATTTAACATCTCTATTATTTAACATCTATATCAATGATCTTTTACTGTTTATTCAAAATGTAGATGTATGCAACTATGCAGATGATACCACAATCTATACTTGCGATAAGAACCTCAGGAATATAACTCATAGGCTTGAACATGATTGTAGTGTAGCTTTGAAATGGTTTTCCGACAACTTCATGAAATTAAATGCAGATAAATGCCATCTTTTGGTTCTTGGGCAGAGTAGCGATGATCCAGTTACTGTTAGAATTGGAAATTCCGAAGTTGTAAATAGCTCTGAAGAGAAGCTACTCGGCGTTCAAATTGATAACAAACTTTCCTTTGACAATCATGTCTCGAAATTGTGCCAAAAGGCTAGCAATAAACTTTACGCACTTGCTCGCATATCGCCATATATGGATCAGAGCAAACTAAGAACCCTCATGAGAGCTTTTATCACTAGTCAATTTCAATATTGCCCTTTAATCTGGATGTTTCATAGCAGGCAGCTCAACAAAAAGATTAACAAAATACAGGAAAGGGCTCTGAGAATTACTTATAAGGATGCCGAATCTACTTATAGTGAACTATTAGAGAAGGACTGTGCCGTTTCTATTCACACAAAGAACTTGCAATTACTTATGACAGAGATGTATAAAACTAAAAACGGGCTTAACCCTTTATTTATGCAGGAAATCTTCTGTGAAAATGCAATTCACTACAATTTACGTAATAATAACGAATTTGTACAACCCAAAGTGAAATCTGTTAACAACGGGACAGAAAGCATCCGATTTAAAGGTCCGCAGTTGTGGCAAATGTTTCCACCAACGATACGAAATTCGGATTCGCTTTGTCAGTTTAAAACAAAGATCAAAAATTGGTACGGGGAAAATTGTCCATGCAGATTATGTCGAACTTTTATTCCGAATTTGGGCTTTTTATGATAAAACAATTTTAGATTTCTGCTTTTATACTATATATTTTTGATGGCATGTAAATATTTTATCCACGTTTTTATTGAGTATTATTTGTATTTTAAAGGATTATTTTGTATTTTAATTTTTAGAGTTGGAATTAATTAGCTATCTACTGTAGCTATCTTTAACTATCCAACAATAAATAAATGAATAATAATAATAATTTACTCCGTTTTACCTTCTTTCAGTTAACTTTTATTTGTCGACGAGCAAATTTGTCCCCTATTTTGAATTAGGGGAAATATGCCTGACTCACTCGATAAAACTAGTCTAAGCTGGTTTGGTACTGTTTATAGATGACTTCCGATCTTTGCTGAACTGATGCGTTCCGTCAATTTCTGTCAGGTAACACAAACTGGACAAGATGTCAACGAAGATGAGCAAGCCAAAGAAGTTGACGATGAATCGTATAGCGAAAGCTTTTAATACAAATCAGCATGAACTTTTAGAATGGGGATAAGCGCCATGTCTTTAAGGGCCTATTCATATGGAAGGGAGCCTTTAAGGGCCTATTCATATGGAAGGGAGCCTTCCTTCTTACCAGGCTGGCTCGGTAGGCGAGACACTTTTTATCTTGTGTTCATATACAGAAATTCCAGCCCACTTGCCGAGACAAAAAAATTGACACATGTCAAAACGGTCATGGATCCGTAGTCTTGATGAGCAGTGAATTACCAACATAGAAGTTTTTGTGTCGGTAATCAGGATGGAATGTTCATCTGGAAAATTTTTCATCCCGCCTACCGAGATCTCGCCAGTGCCTCTTGAGTAACAAGCGATTCCTTTACAACCTTTGACTCGAAATCAGCCTAAATCGATCGAAAGAGATTGATCAAATTGCGTGAGGAACTTGGAGGACATCTAAGAAGCAGTGACTTTTTATCAATATAATGACTCAAATTGAAGTTATTAAAACCGAAGGTTTTTGAATTGATAAATGCAACGCTTCAAGACAAGTTGCGTGCGAATTCTGGTGCAGCTGTACTTAACCAATCCCCTTTTTATTGCTAAATTTGTTTCCAGGTGCTTTCCTAATGTATTGCGTCGTCAAGCTCAGCCTTCATAAAATTTATCGTTGTTTTTTTATCGATTTTGGTTGTTTTCAGATTAAAATTTTTCATGCAGTCGCTTGCAACGAAAGAAATAGGCAGTCGAAATATTGAAAATAGTTGGCGCGAACGATACAGGGTGACGCAAAAACATTTTGCAAGCTAGATCGTAAAAAGCTCTTTGAAATCGAGAGATATTGACAGATGTTTTACTTGAACGCTTCGTTGAAAGGTTAGGATATCTCTTAACATGCTGCATGCTCGCGGCGGGCAAATTTCCTACAACTAAGATACGGAGTCAATTGTGAAAACTATGGATTCCATCATGGAGCCGATCATAGAAAACGGATACCCTGTCCCCGAGTAGGAATCCTGAAAATGATAGCCTGTTCGGCGGCACATCTCCATATGGAAAAGAGGATTAGTGACCGCCCGGGGGGGGGGGGGGACTGCATGGTCACTTTAAACAATGACTACTGTCCTAAAAAACCAGGTTGAAAGAAAATTTCGAATCATGCATTCTCATTCAAAGTTTTTGCACAATAATTGATATCCACTCCGTATACCAATGTCCTGCTCCTAAGCAAATTTGTAATTGACCTTTTCGTCTTCATGTTCCTTATCTTTCGACGTTGGATGACGCAGTAGACTTCCACTTTTCTCTTTCCTTGTTCATTGCTAATCTTGTCTGCCTTTTTCATTTTTTATTCAATGTCACATCTTCTAAAAAATTGACTAGAAAATGACTGGAAAGGCTGAGGAATGAATAAATGACCATGTTTTTGAAGCTGGTTGTTTGAAGGGTAGTTATAGCGTAGCCTGACCAAGGAATATTCAAATGATAGCTAAGCCTTTCTGCTGTGTGTTAATACCTTGTTTGTGTTCATGAAAATTGATTTCTTGAAGCTAGGCATGATCTAGATAGTTTACTTGTTTTTGGGTCACCCAACAGACTTTTTCGCTATCCTTACAAAAAGAGTCCGGGTCGTCCGATATTTTTATACAGTTTATTCTATTGGGTGAAGGTGGCTCAAGGTATACACAGAGTACTCAAATTGTTACAGGAGCAATCAAGGAACCCAACGTGCCCTCCCGGTTATCACCACACTGCTTCCATGGCAACTCGTGAACTTGGACACACGATGTGCGGTTATGTTTTCACACCGTACATCGTGTGGCCAAGTTCACGAGTTACTATGCAGCCTATAAGCTCTTTTAACAGCAAGACGCGGATGTCTTTGAAAACGCAACTTCTTTTTTATTTTTTAGAGCATTCTGATTTTCCAGCCTTTTCCCTCCTAGAAGCTGCTTACAGACGGACAAATTCCCCAAGAACAGTTTGCATTCTCACATTTTTATCATTTGTGAATATGCTCAGATTGGATTTTCGACGTCCTTCTCGACGTCCTATCTTTGCAGTGCGGCCTCTAAAAGTTTACTTTTCAGGTTGTCAGTTTCAGAATAGAAGGTACAATAATTCTCACGAGACTTGCAGAAGTTTTGAAGTTTCCATTTTGTAATTTACATCCTTGAACAAAGAAAAATTTGCTGGCGTCTTCTTGAATCGCGTCTTCTTGCTAAAACAGCCCAGTATGGTGACAACCGGGAGGCCACATCGGGTTCCTTGATTACATTCTATTTTACAGCATTCCATTGAATGGTGTTAAGGCCAATTTCCAGTCTGCAGAATTTTCCGAGTGAGTGGAATTTTAGACAATAAAAAGTTGATCAGCCGTAGCTATCTATTCAATTTCAGAGTGACATTTTCTCCCGCAAACAATAGAATTTTCCACCTGCTCATGAAAATGGCGACAAACAGTGGCCAGCCAAGAGACGATACGTGCTAGGAATGCTGGATGAAAAAGGCCCTTTAAGCTGGTTTAGCATATGAGTGTTTGTTAATAGGATATAAGATGCAATCGTTAGTTGCGAACGCAATCTTGAACCGAATAATGATGCTTAGTTTGACGAAATCTTTTCTTTACACTTTGGCAGAACTTATTGAATGCTCAAATCGAGCAAAAATTGTTGAGTGTTGTGTAAGTAAAAGTTCACATAGACATACAGTGAAGTCTTTTTTTGCTGAACTGACTGCAAGAATGAGCGGTTGCGGGACAGCGGGGGGGGGGTAAAGACATCTTTCTTATAATGTCAACAGAACCGGAAATGCCCATTATTTGCTTTCTTCCATTCCATGTTGGTGCAGTTTGTTTCCACTTCCCAAAACGCTGCACTCATTAAAGGCATTGAGGCTACGTTCACACTGCTCCGTGATCGTATCTATCCGTTTTGTTGATGAAAACGCTGCCCGTTCACATTGCTCCGTTTTCAAATAAGTACCCTATGAAAACGATAGGCGTTCACATTGCCCCAACAAAACGGTGTTGTTAATCCCCTTTTCAAAACAAAGCCTTTTGTTAATAGCTGTCCACAAGGCGCCAATCGCGACTTTGAATGCCATTGTAATCAAAAGTCTATTAACAAAGGAATGTGAAGCGGTTTCAAATGTCTCCGTTTTTGGCGTTCACACTGAAAACGGATCGTTTTCAAAACGCACCGTTTTCAAATTTATGCGTTTTCATTAGCGTTTTCGAAAAGCCCCGTTTTCACAGCGGAGCAATGTGAACGCAAGGCAAAAACGGAGAAGTTTTACTCTTTCATATGAAAGCGTAGCAGTGTGAACGGGGCCTGAGTCCGTATAAATAACAATCTCATGACCAATATCAACTTCTTTTCAATCACGAGACAAGTTGTCACTCAGTCCTTATTGAAATTAAATCAAAGAAATTCCTCAGTACAATCCAAGGATTAAGAAATCTTTGGTCTCCACTGCTAATGAGTTTAGCACTATTGTGCGATAACAACAGGCTGTCAGCAGTTTGTCAGCAAAAATTCAGGACTGCGTTAACGGTCAAGTATTTATATGGACTCAAGTTCCTTTAACCAATGTTATTGCTAGTATGAGAGATTCTCTCATAAAAAGCTGCTCTTTTCACAACTGTTTGGTTTACTGCCTTCTTTCTACCTCTCAGGATTCAATGCGAAATGAAAGAACCAAGGTTGTCAATCTGACCGGAAACAATTCAACTAGAACAATGTCGAAAGAAGCGCGATCTCAATTTACGAATTCCCCGGAGACCCATTCCGCCAAAACAATATACCAATCCATGCACACTTTGTCGCTTTGTCCGAGGACACTAAGGTGTCCCCCCGTGCAGTGGTTTAAAGCGCATGTGCCCTTCAGAGCTTCACCTCCAAAACACCACTGCGCATGAGCTTTAACCCACTGCACGGGGGGCACATAAGTTTTCTCGGACAAAGCATATCTCGTCTCCGCAACACGTTTGCCAGATAGTTGAAGGACATTCTTTACACACCCCCTACTGGTTTACTTTTGTTGAAATTCGTTGCGTCCTGCCACTCGTGTTTCCTGGTTTTTTATGCAGAAGGATATCAATAATTCATTTAACGGTTGTCGCAAAATCAGATGTGAGCGAATACTTTTCGCAGCTAAGAGAGGGAATTGCAGCAAACTAAGATCGTGAAAAACATTCAAGCAAGCAAGCCACTTTCAAATGACTACAATATGAAAAACAGCTTATTTCGAAGAATATGGAAACGAAATCATCGGAGTTGCGGTGAAAGAATTTCTGAAAATGGATCTTTTACTGAAAAATTAGCCGCCGGAATGGAATTTACGAGAAGATGTTATCAAAGCAAGACTAGAAGTGGTCGTAGAAACGCTGTTTGTGAACTTGATGGGATTGAAAGATCTGGAACGTACTGTCTTTTGAAACAGTATGTTAGATTGAAGCGTAGTGCTGATTGGCCGTTTCTTTCTGGAAATGTCCATATTTTCCACGTTGGTACTTCTTCAACAAAGAGGTTACTCCAAGAGTATTAATACATGTTTATCTGAGCTAGTACTTAAAAAGTTTCTTGGAATGCAGATTTTTAGTTGTGCAAGTCTCTTACGAGTCCGTTTCAACAGCAACGAAGAAGTCACTCTTAAAGAAGTAATATGCGTACTTTTATAAGAAAGTAAGAATCTGAGCCAGTACTAAAAGTTTCTTTCAGTTTTTGAGATTTTGAGTTCTGAGAGTCTCTTATGAGTCCGGTTCAATATTTCTATTTTACAGGAAACTAAGAATTTGAACCAGTGCTTTAAGTTTCTTAAGATTATCACATTTTGAGTTGAGTCTCTTACAAGTTTCACAGATGGAATGTGCAATAGAACAAAGAAAACACCCAGACACAGAACCATTACTTTGGTTATTTATTTATAACAGGTAAGAAACTTTGAGCACACGTACCGGGTGTCCTAAAGAAGTACCCCCTTTTGAAAAATCACCAAAAAATGGCTATCAAGCTTTTTGTACAATTTTCTTTTTGATCCGCCCGGTGGGTGCAATTCAATAGCAAAAGGTAAACCACCCTCGTCCATACTATTTCATAGAATACCCTATTCTCTGATTTTGTGGTTTGCGAATGGACCCCTTATCACGGAGAGTTTTCAAAGATAACACCCTTTTAAAGAGTAAGAGAAAAGTTTGGGATTGTTGCACTGCATTACCATTCACTTTTCTACACCACTAGACCATGTAAAATTCACTGGATTCTAGGGTCTCGAGTTCATCAGCATTTAAACGTTTTTAGGTTATGTTCTGAAGAAAAATACCCCCTAATTTGAGATTCTAGGTCCTAGGATTTTGCTTCAAATATACCCCTTTCTCAGTGATATCATGGACGAGGGTGGTGTCATATCTTGCACCCACCGGGTTGATCCGTTTTGTCAATGGCCAAAAAACAGGAACCGTAGAGCCGGAGGGCTACCCCCAATAATTTCAAGCAGTTTATAGGTTTTCCACAAATTTTGTTTTCATGATTAAATATCGCCATTTGCTTTATTAAATTGATAACGCCCTTATTTGCGAGTGTCTGTATACCCCCCACGGTACCGTTTCTCATGCATTTATCAGAAATCAAGCTAAGCAGAATGTTTTAACAAATTTCTTTTTTTTTTTTTTTTTTATTCCAATAAAAGTTTACAATGATATTTTACTTAATACTCTACTAACAAAATTACTTTACTAACTACTCTACTTACAAAATTACTCTACTATACTACTAGAACGATACCGCAAGGAGCAAAAGCATTTAGTCTACCCTGCAGCCAAAACATAAAGGTAAAAACTACTGACGTTAAAACGAGACGAAAGAAAGAATAAATCAAACAATACACGTGACTACAACAACAAAAATTTGCTAAAGAGGCTATGCTGGTTGAAAAGCTTAGGATGGAGTTTGATATATTCTAATCAAGTCGACCAGTTTGGTGGATAAAATTTAAAGTTAGAAGAAGTATGCTTTTATTGAGGTCATTAGGAAGGTTCTTATCACCATACAGTAAGACTTGCATGAGGGCCTCGTTAGAATTGCTGACATACCCATATGGTCGTAACAGAGCTAACACTCCAGTGAGAAGACCTCTTCGCGGCACTGCAAAGGAAGGGCAGAGCAACAAGAAATGTTCCGTATCCTCGATGCCATCGTTCGATGGGCACAATGGGTTTATAGTGTCCCTAAAATTATGCTTGAATTTGTGAAAGTTTAGTTTGCTGAGACCAACCCTCAATTGACAAAGGTGGGATAAACCTATTGGGTCATGTATTCCAAAAAAGGACTTAGCAGGGGGTCGGATTATTGAGAGGAGTTTTTTCTTAAAAACAGCAACCGACGGTGCAAGTCTAATTTCAGGATCAAGTTTATTCCATTCAGATAAACAGTGAGGATAGAAGCTACTTTGAAATTTTTCTGTTCTGGCCTTTATTCGCCCAATGACATCTTGGTTGCGAAGACAGTATTGCAACGGTCGCTGAGGTGGAAAAGGATCCTTCATATAACTTGGGGTAAGATTATTCAGAATCTTATAGAACAAAGTAAGGCGTCTGCTCCACCTTCGGCAATTTAGTGATTCCCAACCAAGTTCTGTGTACAACTTTTCTTGCGATGTTCCTCTCCATGTTCCCGTAATAGCCCTGGCAGCAGAATACTGTACAGATTCTAATTTTTCCATAAGGCTTGGTAAAGTGATGTTACTACTAAAATCACATACTTTTGCCGGAATATGGTAAATAACATCCCCATAGTCTAGATGGGGTCTTACATAAAGCTTGTATAATTCATTTAGAGTGTGCATGGGCAAATACCTGGAGAGATATCTCAGCAAGCCAATACCCTTTCTTGTTTTAGAAATAGCTGATTTGATATGAGTAGAAAAAGACAATTTTGAATCCAAGATAATTCCTAAGTGTTTATGATCATCTACTCTCATAACTGGTATGTTGTTAAAGCGAATTTCTGGATGGTCAACTTCGATTCGTTTCTTTGAAAGAATTAATTCAACAGCTTGCTTCTGCGGATCTGGGTTAAATGACATCCTCCAGTCATGAGCCCAATGTCTTATTAGCTCCAAGTCATGGTTCATGTCGTCGGCAGCAGCAATGGTATCATGGACCACTGTAAATAACGATGTATCATCGGCGAAAAGCTTGACGTTACACTTCAAGTCATTGGTTAAATCATTTATGTACACAAGGAAAAACAAGGGCCCTAGGATAGAACCTTGTGGTACTCCAGCTGAGACATCCCCCCAAGTGGAACAATGCCCTGTAAGCTGTTTCCACCTTTGTCCGCCAAAATTTACAAAATAGGACAAGGAATTCCATGTTTTGCACCAAAGTGGTTCTACCTTTGTCCGTCGATAAAAAATACCGGTCTTGCTACAAACCAGCAGAAATATTAAGGGAGCTTGAATTGAAGGGAACAGAGCTTGAATTTAGCGGACAAAGGTGGAAACAGCTTACAGGTAAGCTTTAGGACTTTGGCTAACAGGCTAACAAATTTCTTAGAACCTAGGGACCATGGGCGTAGGAGACAGGGGGGTTAGGGGCTGCATCCCTCCTATCTTTGGAAAATTTTGCAAAAATCAGCCATAATCGGGCAGAGCATCGGCCTAAAGTCGGGCAAAATTTATTAGTAAACGGATCTTTTGTCGGGCAGCCCCCCTAAATTTTATTTCCCCCTACGATTATGCTAGGGAGCAGCGGGTAAAGGTCAATGGTTCATTCAGCACATGGACAGAAACCGTCCTGGGAGTACCACAAGGTTCGGTCTTGGGGCCCCTTTTGTTTAACATATACTTGAATGACCTTCTTATGTTCCTGGAGGAGACCGAAATCTGTAATTATGCCGACGACACAACTATTTATGCGTGTGGTCCTAAAATCGAAAATGTCATAATGCATTTAGAGAATGATTCCCTTAATATTTCTGCTGGTTTGTAGCAAGACCGGTATTTTTTATCGACGGACAAAGGTAGAACCACTTTGGTGCAAAACATGGAATTCCTTGTCCTATTTTGTAAATTTTGGCGGACAAAGATAGAACCGCCTATGTGGAATTTGAAATACTGCTTTTTTGAGCTTGAATTTAGCGGACAAAGGTGGAAACAGCTTACAGGTAAGCTTTAGGACTTTGGCTAACAGGAAGTGGGAAAGCTTTATTTTTGTGAGAAATCATGGACAAGGATGACTTGATTTTAGAATTTGACCTTTGTCCCAAAAACTGGTTGTATTGGGCAGGAAAGTCATACTGTGTAATAAGAGAACCGGTCATTTTCTCCAATTCCTTCGGACAAACAAATATTTATATTTTACAGTACTTGCCCGCCCTTCCACAGTCAACGGATATTTCACTTCATGCACAGGAAGCCCATATTACAGATTATTAGAAAAATATTTTGTTCAAGAAATTTGATTATTAGCAAAATATTTTGTTCAAGAATTATTTTCCCTTCTTTCACATCCATTGTGTTGTTCTTCTTACGTCCCCTCCCGTGTTATTATTCGTGAACTAAAAAATTTGAAAGGAGCACAAGGAAACAAGGGAGCTCCTTTCAAATTTTTTAGTTCACGAATAATAACACGGGAGGGGACGTAAGAAGAACAACACAATGGATGTGAAAGAAGGGAAAATAATTCTTGAACAAAATATTTTTCTAATAATCAAATTTCTTGAACAAAATATTTTTCTAATAATCTGTAATATGGGCTTCCTGTGCTTCATGTTGCTTCTACTTTTGGTACTTTTTTAACGACATTATGCCGGCGGTACATGGTCTACGCACTAAATAAACTAAAATATTTACATCAACAAAGTTCAAACAACAAACAAAATTCATAGATAAACAAAACTACTATTGTTGGTGGAAGACTTATGATTGGTCCCGAAAGTCCGGTTATACATTCAATGGTCATTTTGCCACTATCTATCCAGAGGGGGTACTTGACCAGACTTTGGACGGGGACGTGCCATCGAGGTTTCAAAAACATACCCGTTCCTTATACCAATTTTTCCTAAATGTATACCCGACTTTATACCAATTTTCCGAAAATGCATACCCGACTGACCCGACACTATACCAATTGTGAAAATTGCGAAAATTGATACCGTTCCTTATGCCAAAATCGTAAAAATCGATACCGTTCCTTATACCAAAATCGTGAAAATCGATACCCTTCCCGATGGCACGTCCCCGTACCCAAAATATGTATAGTACCCCCCCCCGGGGGCTATCTATCACATCAATCATGATTTGTCATGTCACCTCCCTCCTCCCTCATAGTCAACACATGCTTCTCGTTGCACTTCCTTGCCCGGACTTGCCCTGCAAAAAAGACAGGTGCCAAGAGAAGAGTTGCTTCAACTGTTCAACTGCTGATAAATTTTTGGCTGGTGCAGGATCGATGATGGCCGGAAAGAAAGCTCTTGTTGTCTTGGCAAAGGGTGCTGAAGAGATGGAGGCTGTCATTTCGATTGACGTTCTGAGGAGAGCGAAGGTAAGTCAGAAGGAGCTCGAACTTTAGGCCCATATACCTACCAAACCTTACGGCGGGAGTAATCTTACAGTACTCAAATGTGCCAAGTGCAACTTAATTTTGAGGGAGAGTTTAATTTTGACCAAAAATCAGCAACAGCACGAGCCACCCCTCCCATTTTTCTCAGAGACTGTGGTCTAAGTTCAGGCTAAACATCCAATTTCGTAAAAGTAAAACACTCCAAAAATGTCTATCTTTACAATTGACTATGATCTTACCAAGGGGGGCCAACAATTCTCATCTGACGTGAAATCCACCAACAATAACAACACATTTAAACATAAAATCAAAGAAGATTTCTTCAAAAATATACGAAGAGGGAAGATGGCCTATATGTGTGCTATTGACACAGCACACCCTCTCTTTCACTCGATTGGATACTAAAAACTTTGGGTGTGGAATCTTTCTTGACCTGCAAAAAGCTTTTGATACCGTTAATCATCAGATCCTTCTTGACAAACTAGAACATTATGGCATTCGAGGAACAGCTCTGGCATAGTTTAGATCCTATCTTAGTAACAGAAGTCAGTATGTATCAGTAAATGGTTGCAATTCCGTCATTTGAATGTTACTTGTGGTGTACCTCAGGGATCTGTCCTTGGGCCACTTTTGTTCCTAATTTACATCAATGATCTTCCCAACTCATCTTCCAAGTTATCTTTCTTCCTCGTTGCTGATGATACAAACATTTACTTTGAATCTCATAGCATAACTAATCTTCAAAAAGTTGTTAACAAAGAGCTCAGACATGTCAAAATGTGGCTAGATGCCAACAAACTTGCTTTAAATGTGGGTAAAACAAATTTTGTTATTTTTCACTCTCCACTAAATTCCTTGAATGACAGCATCAATATAAAAATTGGTAATCAATATTTAAAGTGAAACAGGTGTTATAATAGTGAAACAGGCTAAATATGTCAAGTTCCTTGGTCTCCTTCTGGATGAAAATCTAAGCTGGAAGTATCATTTAAGTGAACTGTCTAAGAAATTGTCAAGAACTTGTGGCATATTCTTCAAAGTAAGGCATCTTCTACCAGCCAGTGTTCTGGTCTCTTTATATAACTTGTTATTTTCCTCTTTTCTGCAGTATGGAATCATTGTATGGGGTCTTACCTATGACACGCATACTAAGCCAATATATCTCCTTCAAAAGAAAGTTGTTAGAGCTATTTCTTTCAAAGGTTTTACATCTCCATCTACTCCAATTTTTTCTGATTTAAAAATTCTTAAGTTATATGATTTATTTGATCTAAAGCTTCTTACTTTTGTGTATGAATCTGTCAATAAGACTTCTCCCCGTTTGTTCCACAATTTTTTTGAAACCTTGACAGCTGTTCATCATTATGATACACGGCAGGCCTCTAAAGGTGACATTTTCATGACTCGTAAAAATACGTTGCAATATGGTTTAAGATCTGTTAGATATGCAGGCGCCAAATCTTGGAACAGCGTTTCTGATGTCATCAAACAATCTCCTTCTGTTTCAATATTTCGCCGTAAATCTCTGCAAAATACCAAGTTTAAAATATCTTTGAACATTTCTACAATCTTCAATGAATTAAAGGTGTTACATCTGTAAAATAATAGGCTTTTAGTACAGGGGGTGCTTCCTCCTCGATTAGTTTACCTATTGAGGGAGCTCCTCCTTAAGAAATTCCTTACTTACAAATTCCCTTCAGTTAGTTTAGCCTTCTTTGTATACAGATTATATGACTTTGTTATTTTTTGTACTTATGTTCAGCTTTCTCTCTAATCTATTACTTTACTTTATTGATTTTTAATGTTGTTTTGTAGTTGTGTTAAAAGGAATTTGTATTGTATTTGAATTTTAAAAAATGAAAACTTAAAACTTGAACTTGAATTGGTATTTTTCCGATCCAAGCAAGGTACAAATTAGCTATGTTGTAACATCTTCAAGAATTTTGTTTCTCCTATGAAAACTTTTCTTTTTGACACCTTTGGAGAGACCATTATAGAAACAAGGTCACACTGACCCTTTGATGCTCCCAACCATTTTAACTGGGGAAATGATGTTTTTAGATTAAATGTATTTAACTCAATTATTTTTATGTCGCTCGCCTGTAATTAGTCTTCTTCTTTTGGTAAGCTTACTCTTATTTTAACGTTAATTTTGGTTAAGTTTACATACATACATATATACTGTGCATACAAACTGTAGTGGAATCCTTTGCAAAATTGCCATCAATTAGCATACAGCTCAAATACTTACTGGTTGCTGAAGCATGCAGAAATCATCCAATTTCACGGTATTCAGCCAATCAAATAGCCCCTTTCCAACCATGTGATGCCAATTTGGCCATTCAAAGTGAATTCTTGAGTACCCTCTTGAAAGTTGAAATTGTGACTAAGTTACCAATGATTACATGAAGTTTTCTTTGACAAATCAGTAGAAAGGATTCCCCTCTACTGTTTGTAGCGTGTTTGGAAATATATGTATATATCTTATTTGAAGACGAAATTAGATTTTATTTTCTGGTCGAAGAATATTGCCATCATTCAAACATAAAAGTTCCTACAAACAAGATACAAGGATAAAAATCTCTGCAATTATTGATGTTGCCCTAAGCAATAATCCAAGCACTGTCCCTTCAATTTCATCTTAAAATTGCAGGTGATTTTCAGCGATTTTTGCCAGAAATGTGATCTTGGCCTTTTCAAGTTTCTTTCTAAGTGTCTTGTTCCATATTTTCCATGCAAGCGCCAGTAATCTCCTCAAGGACATTGCATTGATAGGCTTTGTGCTTCAGATAATGCGATTTAACACACTTCATAGACTCGTGAGTAGATATTGCATGCCTGATTTTGCTCAATTCATTCAAATGGAAACAAAATGAATAAAACATTTTTTGGCTGTTTGGCTCACTAATGAATAGATCTTACACAAAAAAACAAAAGTAAATTTTTTGTTGTGCTGAAAGTTTACCACTTTGCTCCTTTTGTTTGATTGTATTGACTCATGAATAGATTTGACACATTTCCTGTACAAATTTTTACAACTGAAGGACACGTCATTGCCCCCATTACAAGCTATGAAACCCAGATCAATACAAACAACCTAGCTTTAGCTTGTGTGCATTTTTAAAGGGATTCCTTAGGGTGGTTTGGTACAAATTTTGTTGCTTTGCTATCAGACCATTAAGGGAAGGATTTACTCATGAGGCAAGGTGTACCATCTGTTCATCAGAGAAATATGAACTCCTTGCTGCAATATACAAAACAAAACAAGGTCAGAAATCACTCCTTGTTCCAGGAAAAAGATATTTGTTGACAGACTGCCTTTATAAGGGCTCAAATTTCTTTATCAAGAGTCAGAACCACAAAATATGGAATTATTTCAAGGCACTTCCTCAGGAATATGAAACCCATATACTCCACAACAAAAATGCAATGAATCAACCTTGCATTTAAACTGCTCTTGATAATTCATAACATTTTGTTAATTCAGTCTATGAGTATTTTCATTCTGGAGTGCAGCGTAAACTCTCTTGAAATGTAAACTAGATCAGAAGTGTACCAGTATATGGTGTAATTATAACATTTACTCCATAGCCCCAAACATAAGAGACATTTTGCTCATATGCGTAGGCATCCAAGCATCAAGTGCTAAATTTTATGGGATATCTTAAGTACAACTTGCTGCATTGATAGCTTTCAATGTGATGAAAATTATCTGTTGATGACATGATCCCTTACATTTGCAGATTGACACGGTTGTTGCTGGCCTTGATAATGTGGAAATTGTACAGTGTAGCAGAGGAGTGTATTTGAAACCAGATACCACCCTGGAAGAAGCAAAAAAGGTGAGCTATGGTTGTTATGCTAGGATGCAAGGAATTTAACATTTCTTCCCCTTAACTCTAGGATGGAGATGGCACCAGAGAGTGATTGGAGAGGACAAATGCCTCTGTGTTTTCTGATGTTTATACCTGATGGCCCAGGAAATGCGGAACACCAAAATTCCGCAGAACCGCGGAATTTAGATTCCATGAGATGGAGCTCTGCATTACTGATTTTTGCACAAGACCAAAATCAATAACACAGAATTGGATTTCGCAGAACTTTTTTAAATTTGAAAAATCATGGTGATGCCACAGTATCAATATTTTAATTTCCCTGATGTTTATTGCCCCAAAAATATGAAGAATGATGTTTTTAGGACCTTTGTTAGGCACCATTTCAATTACAGCCTTTGTTCTTTTTGAGATGGGCCTAAGTGAGGTCCTAATGATATCCGTTCGCAAACGGCAATTTATGGATGCTAAGATTTTCGAAGGCGATGAACATCAAGGGATATGAAAATATTGATACTGTGACATCACAACATATTTTTCAAATTTCAAAGAAGTTTCACAAAATCCAATGCAACATTATTGATTTTGTGCTTATATATTCAAAAATCAATAACGCACAACTCCATCTCACGGAACTTGTCAGACAGGCCAGTCATTTGCGTGGAGACCTATAACATGGCTTTAAATGATGAAATGAGGTATTTTTATCATCTTTAAAAAACAGCAAAAATAGGTAATTTCAAACCTTTGTCACTAATCTCCTAAAGACAAAGAGAATTTGTCCTTAAGACTAATTGTCCATATGACATTTGAGCGGTTTGCATGTTCATTCTGTAGTCAGTTAGGATATTGCGTTATTCATTAAACTTAGCAGAGCCCGATCCGTGCGATGGACAGTAAAGCATACTTCTTTGCTGTTTCTGATAACTTGGCCCAGGTAGGTGAACTGCTGTACGTTCTCAATTGCTGTACCATTGATACTAAACAGAGTTTTACTTTCAGTGAGCTCATTGTTGTCAAATACTTGTGTTTTTGTCTTCTTTAACGATATGAAACATGAAGTTTACGTTCCCTGAAGAGTTTGAGACGAATTTATGTACTTAGTGAAATAACTTGGTGAAATAAGGTTGTTGGTAAGTGATTACTTGATTTTCTTTCAGGTTTGACAGTTTTCTCTATGGTTACAGGTTTATGTACAGGGTGTCTCAAAAAAATTGTTCGACATTTGATTAAATATTGAAAAGTAACGATAACATGAACAGACTCATGGGAAGATAACCATGTTTCTAAGATATATAATGGAATAATTTTTTAGAGACCAGAATCTTGCAAATCGGTTGAAAATTCACTGAGTTACGAGCTCTCAAAGATCAAAAATATGCAATAGCTGAAACCAGAGACCCCAAGATTACTTGCAATGCAGAAAACCCTGAAGACCGAGGTAAAAGAAGCTTGTCTTATGGCTGTCATACCTCTCATTGATATCAGAGCAAACCAAACAGGACTTCCAAAGTAATCCTTGTGATTATTGTCAAAATTTGCTTAACATAGCATATGTCCAAAAACTGTGGCTCAAAGCATAATCAATGAGAGACTGAATCTGTTTCCTCAAAGCATCCATATGCTTGAAAGTTAAGTTATCGACAACCTGTTCAAATCCCATTTGGTTCGCCCGGAAACAATTGAGAAATACCATGCCATTTAGAGGCCTCTGGTTTCAGCTTTCGCACAAACTTAAACTTCAAAGGCTTGTAGCACCATGAATTTTGAACAGATTTGCAAGATTCTTGTTTCCAACATTAATTCAAAATCTCAGGAAAAGGGTCACTTGACCAAGTGTCCATTCAGTGTATCGTTATTTTTTAGTATTTAATCAAACGTCGAATAATTTTTTTGAGACACCCTGCAGTATTTTGATTGTTGTTCTTTTACAAAAGTTAATTGTATTCTCTCTACAAGTTAAAATTTCATTGTGTGTCCATGGTTTCATTATGATGAGTCTGCTACTTAATGATATTTTAAGATTTTGTACCACAAATTGTCTGTTTACATATTTTCAGTTTAATTAATTAATTAGTAAATTAAAGTTAATTAAACTAAACTAATCAAATTGCATGAACCAAGGCTCCTGCAGCTAATTCCAGTTATTTTCTATTCATGTCACCCCTCTTATTGCAAAATTTGATCATCAACTTTTCCTGTGCTGTTTCAGTGTTTTCTAGACAGAAATTTGAAGAAATTCCCTTGTAGCTCTGAAATTAGGTAGCAAAGAAACTGTTAAAATCCTAGAATTTAATACAGGGCTTTTTGCAAAAGCGTAAATCACAATTTTCAAAATAGGTCCATTGTACGATTTATTGTGGTCTGTCAAAAATGGATAGTTTTTTTGGTTCATCTGGCATTCTTCACACAGTGTTAAAGTGATAAATGCTGATTTCCAAACTGCCTTTTGAGAGTTAAAACCTTCGCCCATTTTTTTAGCATGGCGCCACCAAAATTTTTTTTAGGAGTAAGCTTGTGGAGAGAGAGAGGAGATTCTTTTGTGCTTTATACACCAGAGCTGTCAATACACCATGTTTGTTCATCATGTGCATGACTGAACACCCACTGGAACTCTGTCCAAAGGAATGCCATGCCTGCCCTTTGAAGGTGGAAGTACTCCAGTTGTTCAGGGTGCAGGGGATTGGTATTTACCCTCTTGCCCAATGATAGGTAGGAGCCTTGTACCACTAGTTGACTACACCATATATGGTATTTTTGTCCATCCTTTCTCAAGAGGTTTGTAGGGGTTTCTTAATTCACAGTGACTTGATTAATATCAAACAGAATTTTGTATGATATGGCTCCTTTTTGCTTTTATGTGGTGAACTCCTAATAGTTATACAACCAGCAGCAACGAGCACTGGTTTCTCATTGATCCAACGTAATTTTGGAAAAGTTCACACCAAATTTAAGCAGTAGCGTTTGCACATTGTCTACTGTTTTTCCTTGCAAACCAGTGCAGCGTTTATTACTTTTGCAGGACATGTACGATGCAGTTGTACTACCTGGTGGTCTTGAAGGTGCAAATAACCTTGCAGCTGTGAGTATTTACAAACTTGAGCAACTAATAACTATGGAACTTTTTACGTCTTAAAAAAGAGGTCTGAATCAGGCGTATCTGTTAAATTTGTGAAAGAAAACAAGAGCATGCCCCCGTTCTCAGTATAAACACTGCTAGCTTTAGCAAGAAGTTATACAACACTTTTCAGAGAGAGGATGATTATCGACAAATTTGCACAAAGTGAGTTCGCAGTGGTTCAGTTTACACAGAGACAAGTGTTATTGGTCTACTTGCTTTGTTTTTCGTTATTTTCGTTCATTGTTAGCAGAGTTTTCTTTCAATTGACTAACAGTGGTTGGAAATAGAAAACTTCGATTTGCAAACTCGCAAAATGAAACCCTTGCATGCTCCCACTTTTGAGCTGTAACTGCTACACCAAAAATTCAGTTAACAATTAACGAAAACAGCGAGAAACAAGGCCAGAAGGCTGATAAAACTCTCCTTTTATGAACTAAATCATTGATAACTTTCTTTGAATAAAGTTATCAGTCATTATCACAGTGTTTTGAAATCCAAAGCAACTTCTTGCCACAGCTTGCATTGTTATGCTGAGAACAGAGGCCAATCTTTTGATTTTCCTCCACAAATTTAGCAGATTTGGACGCTCGATCCAAACCCTTTATTTTAAGAAGTAAAAAGGTCTATTCACTGAAGATGTATCCAACGTTATTAGACATAGAGTGTGTTTGATTGGTGATTCTAAACCTACCAAATTCTGAAAACGATAGACTTCACAGAGACGGAAACACGGTGTCCACTCAAACACAAAATTCTTCAAGACAGCAGGTTTCACTTCAGATTCATCCTGGCAAAAACGAGATTTCAAATTGAAAAATTAGCCTTAGGCTGCTTTGGAAATTTTGCTTGTTGTTGACTTGTTCAATTAGATTTAAGAATTTAGTTGAGTCAAATTAACCACTGTACTGTTCCGAAATTATGAGAAGGCTCGAAAAGGCTCCTCCAAAGTACCTCAAACACTTCTTGAAATATCATGATTTCTGTCACTTTTCCTGCATTACAATGGACCTTTTAGCTATTCTAAAAAAGAATGTGGCTCGAACAATATGTTTATGTATCTTGTAGAAGTTTGGAATGTGTACTAAAGTGAAGCAAGCTCTAATGCCACTTGATTGAGACTGCGTTCACACGATGCCGGCACGTTTTGAAAACGGTGAAAAATTCGACGGATAGGCCTCCTGTTCACACGAAAACGGCACATTTTTTGCTGGCAGATTTTGAAAACTGTAGATTTTGAAAACGGAACTCTAATCGGCACATTTTGGAAAGTACATCGTGTAAACACTTGAAAATGACGAAAACAGAACATTTTTAGCCGCTTTTGGAACGATACTGATAGATTCTTAGGGTGTAGGCACACTTCTTTGGCATCAAAGCCTTGCAACGAGTCTTTGCCACCTAATTTCCTACCGTTTTCAAATTGTTCCGGCATCGTGTGAACGCTAGCTCAAATTTTGCAGCCGTCATATTTTTCACCGTTTTCAAAATGTGCCGGCATCGTGTGAACGCAGTCTGAATCTCTTATGTAAAAATGTATAAAGATATCGTACGATCCAGACTCGTCGCAAAAATAGCCAAAAGGTCTGTTGAACGTACCAGCTTGTGATATCCCCTTAGGAGGATGAAATATCGCGGTAAAAAATTTCATTGTGTCTACTTACATGTTACTACCTCAGTTTTGTCAAATTTGACCGTAATGGCGTAATGGCGTAATTACAGTAATGCCATATCTTATTTACAGTCACCAGTTGTAAAGGACATTTTACAATCATACGAGAAAGATGGAAAAGTTGTTGCTGCAATATGCGCAGGTACAGTATGTCTCTTTACTCAAATCATGAATAGCTCGGATTTGGTTCATTGGCTATCATTACTCGTACAAGTACTGTAGTTAGAGGCCTTTTACATGAGGCCTGACACGAAACTCATGCCAGCACGAGTTTCATATCGGGTGCTGCTTTCAGCTACTTTTGTGTTTACATGATGTTGAGGCGACACGGAATTCGTGCCGGTATGAAAAGTCGTGTCTACGTGTCCCGTGTCTATGAAACGGATCTACGCGTCCCATTTCTACGAGCAGCATGTGGCCAAAAATGCTTTTCTTTTAGAGGGGCGAAATTATGGAATGGCCTGGACGCAAATTCAAAATTAAAATAAGTTTGAAATAATTTGAATCCTGTCTCGAAAACTCCAGAACATAAAGGGACCCTTTTTATTCCTAGTGCTTGTTCCAGTACTTTTAACTGTTTTTACTTTCTTATTCTACTTTGTATATTTGTATTGTGAATTTTTGGGGTTCATCTTTTCTCTTTGTACAGGGCAGCTTGGAAAGTAATTTATTTGTATATAGTTGATAGCTTTACCCTGTGTGAATAGAAAAAATAAAAATGAAATGAAATGAAGTCATGTCAGGTGAGGCATAAAACTCATGAAAACGTCACGTAGACTCCTTTTTCTCACTTCGGGACGACATGAAAACCAAGTTGCCTTTGTCTTTCTTTTCAAATATGTAAACCAAGTCACGTGAAAACTGCGCAATGTATGTGGAAAATGTGATATCGGCTCAATATCGGCTCTTATAAGCATTTTCTCATATTTTCATACCGGCATGAGTTCGTGTTGCCCTAGATTTTATTTCGGATGTCATGTAAAGGGCCTCTTACTGCTAACTGGACATATGTTCCAAATCTTTAAACAAAATTCTACGACCTAGATTTTAGCTACTTGCTAAAATTCTACCGTTGGACTTTCAAGGAATTTTTAGTATTTTTCGAAATTACTAATTATTCAAATTTCAACTCTTGTGGATGTGACGTTATAAAATTCCAAGCTGTAAACAAGAAGAGTCGCAGACTTTTGCTGGATACCTTATCGTAGACATTCGTAAGCTATGGTTTTCCGCGGAAATAATTCTCTTTCTTCTCAAACAGTTTAGAAATTTCGATGGTGTCAAGATTTTTTTCAAAATTTTGCTTCGATTCTTAAAGAAGAATATAGATCCAGAAATTCTGAAAATATTAAAGATTTCCGGAAAGTCCAATAGTAGAATCATAGTGGAATAGCTTAAATTTCTTTGAAGCCATTCAGTTGAAAGAAACAGGTCAAATTTCTCTCTTCCCAAAATGCCACTCCCTAGGAAATCTCCCTTTTCAAGAACCCTCTTGAGGACTCAACACTTATAGGATACAACGACAGGGTGTCCAAAATAATTGTGCCTCGTTTATGTGGCTGCTGTGGAAGAGCCATAGGCTCAGTATCTCGGTTTTTAAACAGTTGCTTAGGTCAGGCTTTGAATTAGAGCTTGAGACCTTGTATGAGTCAATCTGACTAATGGTTGCTGATTTGTGACAGGGAAAATGCAAAATAGGTGGTTGCTCACACAGCTCACACTCTAAGTTGAAGCTGGACCTATGCAACTGTGTAAAAGCTGAGATAATTGAATCTAAAGCTCCTCCACAGTAGCCACACAAACGGGGCACAAGTTTATTGGGACTCCCTGTAGATATGAACAACCGAATAAGAAAGCTTGCAGGTTGATTTAAACGGTACTATTCTATCGAGATTCGTATTTGTTTATCTAGTGCCATTTCTCTTATGATGAAAATATCATGATTTTTTGTAGGGCCATTAGCATTTGTATCTCATGGCATTGGAAAAGGAAAACAACTTACTTCACATCCTTCTGTCAAGGACAAGTTTGAAGGTAAGATAGAAAATTACTTGAGTTTGTGATAAATCACCAACATGTTCAATCATTTTTTAATTTCTCATGGCTGAAATCGGTCATTCCGTTGTGATTTTGCAAGGGGGATTTCCTCGAGAAGGTCACTTCGAAAACAGTTATTGAACTTTAAATGCAATACGATTGTCCGTTGCAGAAATTGCATTTCAGTTTCAATAGGAAATAAATCATGGACCAGGTGGAAACCTCTTTCTTTTTCATCACCTTGGGACTTAAGCATGATATTCCACAGCTAGTGCCCGGGGTGTTAACTTCCATATGTTGAGCTACGGGTACGTGCCGCCCATAAGGATATGGGTTTTGAACCTCAATAATCCCTAAATATGGGTCTCAGAATGTAACTGTTCCACTAGAAATGGGTAGTTTACTGAATCGTAACAAAAACTTTTCGAGATATTTGTTTTTATCTTTGAATTTTCGTGATCTTAGTTGTGAACACTTGTCTGTTGTAACCTTATCTTCCATTACTACACCTTTACAGTGAGATGAAACTCGATTCCTGGGAATTTCAACAGGCTTTGCCCCCTTCAAATCCTTAAAAATGGGTATGAAAATCGACCGAAAATCCTTAAATGTGGGTCCTCCCCTAATATGCTGGGGGCCACGTCCCCGTCAGCCTAAGATTCGAGTTACCTCCCCCCTGCCCGGAGCCCGTGCAAGTGAAGCAGGTTTGTAAGGAAAAGAGATAGATATGCACTGTCAGTCTCGAAAGAATGCTGACTTCTTCAAGAATGCTTGCAAGCGTTTCACTGGTTCTTTCGCATTTATCAATCCATAATCGACTGACCAGATTTTCTAGTGTTTGTTGTCGAGTAGGATACTAAAGTTTAGCATTTTATTGCGGAAGAATTGGCCAAGCTTTGGACTTCAACTTTGGCTTGTGTGTCTGTGAGCATATAATGTGAGTGGCACGGGGGGGGGGGCTCTCGGCTAAATTTCGGGCAGGGGTGTGCCACCGCGGTTTCAAAATGGCACCGTTGGCTAGACGAATTTTTTTGAAAATGATAACCTTGGCTAGACCAATTTCTACATCAAAAGCGCCATGAGTTGGCATTTTCTTGGCAAAACTTGCCAAGTTTTTGCATTCTAAGGACCAAAGTTTGAAAAAAATTTGGTTTCTTTACAGGAATTACCGAAGTTTGACATTTCTTTGACCAAAATTGCCAAGAAGTATGCCCTTGCCCAGACTAAATGGGCGAAAATTGGCAAAAAGTATACCCTTGGCTAAACAAAATGGACTAAAATTGGCAAAAAGTATACCCTTGGCTAGACTAAATGGACTAAAATTGGCAAAAAGTATACCCTTGGCTAGACTAGAAGGTTTGAAAAAGCATACCCTTGCGGGCGGCACATCCCCAGGTACCTTTACTATGGAAGAACCCCCCCTCCCCCCGCCCCCCCGTGGTGAGTGGCTACAAAACTTGAATCAAGATCTTCAGATTAGCGGAGCAGAAAGTGATGTTCTTCGGAAGCAAGTATAATATTTTGAAATGAGCCTTTTCCATAGCCGTGAAAACAAACAATTTTGTTTAATATGTCTTTCGATTGCTGCCATGGATATGAGTAATACCATCCGTTTTACAGCATTTCGATAGGCCGATTGGTTCAAGAGGGGAGGATTTCTGAAAACAGGCTTTCCATGTTCATCAGAGCGGAAAGTCGAGTCTTCTTAGACACCGTGCCTATGCTGTCAGGTCGGGGTTTCTTTTTACAACTTTGTCAATTTTTTTGAATTTAAGTCGGAGTTAATCCGTCAGGGACGGGTCATTAGTTATTGCTTGGCAAGGGGTGGAAGACATTAACGAATATTTGTTAGAATTTTCGTAGCCCCTCTCTAATTTTCTTGAAAATTTCGGTGCCCCCTCCAACAGTGCGGGAAATATTTTCAAACCCCCTCCCAGGACGCGTATATAACATTGTCACTTTTCGGTTATGATTTCAAGCCCATCAGCATTTACTTAGTCACAGCAGCACATTTAGGAAAATACCATTTTCAAATGTGACGAGAAAAAGATAGCAGTTGCATCTACTAAGAATTACTTAGAAAATGTTTAAGACTTATTTGCTGATGAACTAGCTTTCTAGACGAAACGCAAAATTTATCTCAAACTGTTTTCATAACAGTTTTTCTTTTACCTTTGCATAGGCTATGATTATCAAGAGAAAGTCGTCGTTCAAGATGGAAACATGATTACAAGTAGAGGACCTGGGACTGCCTTTGATTTTGCATTGAAGGTTGTGGAGGCGCTTTGTGGAGAGGAAACTGTCACAGAGATGAAAAAGCCCATGCTTTTGAGCTGAAAACCTTCAATGCATCAGCTGCGAAATGTTGATTTATCTTGAATGCCAGCCCAGAAATGCTGCAAAATGCTGAAGATCACAGAGAATGCCATGATGAGTGATTCCTGTAGAATGCTGCAAAATAGTTCAAACGTATAGCATTGTGATATTTCAGAGAGACTTCAGCTGTAAATTCACTGCTAGCTTTGTTCAGATTTGTTTCGTGTATTCTGGTAAACCCGCTGAATCAAGAATATTGTGCTTACCATGAGGGATAACTGATAACTGGTAGATGCAAAATTCAAGAGCTGATTAAAGTGTTTGAATTATAAATCTATTTTGCTAAGATGGTAGGATACTATGTGAATCAGTTTTTTAATGAAGTAAGACTGCAATGCAATGAGCTGCTTTCTATGTTCTTTGTTTCTAATGATGGCCTACATGTGAGGTGAATCGGATGGAACTTTACTGAGGATGCTAATGATGAGTGGTTGGTGTATGTAAGCAAGTTCAACTGTTATTTAGATGTTTACCACTTGCCGACATTGAAAATTAGTAAACATGGATCTTTTATGGGCCCAGTCAAGTTTAATTAACATTTTTTAAGATTTGTCAAGGATCGATTTCAATATGCTACATAATCCTGTTTTCAGATCACCTTCGTAATAGGTAAATTAGATCGCAGTAAAAATATGTTTGCAAGAAAGCCTTTTTCTCATTCCGTGACCAATAAATGGTTGTTAGTTGTAGTGTATCTTTATCAAAATTTGTGGTCAGTTTATCAACAACTTTTTCCAGAAAATCCTCATTTCTGCAGATTTTTCCGATTAAAGAGCAACAAAAAGAGATACATATGTTGGGTGTATGCAAGTGCCAGCGTTAATTTGTACCCAAAATTCTGTTCCTTATCGTACTCAATAGCTTATTCTAAGCTGAAGTTACACCACCGCCAGTTGACGATTATCCTTCCTTGCCTTTACCTGTTCTTTGCAGGTTGCAGTAAAAACCTGCATTAAAGAACGTGTGATTTTTGGAACAGGCAGGATGGTTCTTATCTGTAGGATGCATTAGCTTCAAATCGGCTGAGTATGTCTGATACAATCTCCTCCCAGCTTTCCAACATTTGGAACTTCTTGGACTCCTTATTTAGATAAATAAAGGCCATGTGACTGTATGCACTGAATGGACCGGGATATCATATTTTTACATTTTTGAATTTGGATTGAATTTCATCGACATTTTATATTCTCCTATACTCTGTGTGTGAGAATCAGACGACGTTTTGCTTCACATTGAAGAATGGTCGAACAACGCCACTCGATCGAAGCTGTGTATAAAATCGTATAAAAATATTGCTCGATCCAGGGTTTTTTAGAATAGCTAGAAGGTCTATTCTGCAGTCATCCAGGAGGCTCTTGATATACACGTTTTCGCTTTATAAGAAACTGCTCATAAGAAACTCGGCGCTTTGATCGCCAAAATTCAAGAAACTCCAGTGCTGGGAAATTAAAACTTAGAAACTTAACGATGGTAAAGGGAATTCTTTACGTATATTTACATCATTTTTGCTTGTTTCCTTTACCGTTTTATTTGGAAGGTACTTAAGTAATATCTAAACATTGCCAAGGCTTCGATGAAAATTGTTTTTGCAATGTTCAGTCATGAAGATTGGTATGAAGCCTTTAAGAAACTCTTAAGAAACTCAGAGTACTCAAAATCTGATGATTTTAAGAAGCTCTCAGCACTGGCCTAAGTTCTTAGCTTCTTATAAAAATGCATGTACTGTTTTCATTTATCCGGGTTGTTTGGACCATAAAAATGTACGATTAAGATGGGCAAATTTAAGGGACAGAACAGACGTCGAGTTACGGCAGTCGAGTTTAATATTTCATTCGAGCAAAAGAAAAAGAGCAGTTCGGTTCTGTAGGTGTGCTTGCGAGGGGCAAATCACTCTAAAACTAGTGCATTTTTTGGGATTACGTAATTTTTTTGTAAGAAACTCAACTCTCAGTCTCGGCATATTTTTACTTTATTTTTACTTGCTTGCGGTATCAAATTACTTGTAACTTATTTATGTAATGTCTAAATTTAGGAAAAGCTTAAAAAAGTTGGTAACGAACAGGATAGTTGGTATGGAAGCTTTAGGGGCCGCACACAAATCGATTCTTTCACGCATAACGTCCATTGGACGTTTTCAAAATACCCCCACCCCCCTCCCCCGAAAACGTCCAATTGAAAATCGATGTAATTTTTCCGATCACGAGAAAATTTCAAACCGTTGTTTTGCTGCATATCAAATGGGCCTAAGTGCTAATGAAGTCGTCAGCGACGTGCTTTCCGACCATGCTCAACGAAAACGGACAAGATATGTCACTGCTATCGAAATTCTTTCACATTAACAATATATACAGCAAACGAGTAGCTGCAGAATAAAGTTTCTTGCAGAAAATTCTCGGGAGAAATGTCGATAAAACAAAATTTTTGAAAACGTCCAGTCCTTTTACCCCCTCCCCCCCCAAACGTCCATTGGACGTTTCGCGTGAAAGAATCGATTTGTGTGCGGCCCCTTATGAAACTCGTAAGAAATTTTGAGGAAGCCCAATTCATATGTCCTCGTAAGAAAATACGCATTTATGCTATTTTTCCAGGACTTTTCAAAGACTTTTTGAGCTTTTAAAGATTTTCAGTTCTTAGACTTTTGAGATTTCAAAATTCTTGGGATTTCCAAAGATTTTCGAGATTAACGGAGGACTCTTGAAGATTGTGCAAGATTTTGGAGGATTTAAACCCGATTTAATTAAACAATTTGTTAGATTAGTTCGGAAAAGTTTTGTTCTGAGAATTTGCATTTCTGGTCGTAAAAGTCCATTTTTAGGTTTTTGAAGATTTCGATATTTTTGGGTTTTCATGAAGACTCTTGCGAAAGTCCAGGATTATTTCTGCTCTCCCACAGACAGTCTCGCACACATCTGGATAGAATGAAGTGCTGAAACATATACATACTTACGACTTGAGCTGCTTTCCAAAGTCCTCGATATTGAGTTGAATCATTGTGTTTTGTTGGTGTCACTTACCATTCACGTCAATGGAAATATTAGAAACGATAACTCATGTAGTAAGAAGAAAAAAGCACAATCTGGGAAGATCCGCTTGAAAACACCGGAATCAAGTAAAGTTGTTTTTAAACATGAATAAATATGCTAAATAACCATGTCTGAGAAAAAGGACAGAAAATCAAAGAGAGAAGGTGCTCTCAGCAATGTTTGCATCCTTATTGACGATACTTCAGTGGCAGAAACGAAGCCTCTCAAGGTAAGTATAGGCTACGCGTGCATGTTTATTTTAGGCCGTCACCCTCTGCTTGCTAGAATCATTGTAACTCGGCAAAAAGTTTGCGATTACTTTTCAACAGCCTTATATTACGTCCCTTGAAGGGTTCATTTGAAATAGTGGTTAGCTGCATTTTAACCTTGTCTGACATGTGTCATGAAATATGTGCCCTAGACTAGAAGTTTTGCGACTCCCCCATATATATACCATGTCTCGAAGCTTGAACACGGAGGGAACTTGTACGCAAGCTTCGGGAAAGTTAGGATCGAATTTCGGATTGATCTTTGTTTACAGAGATTAATGATCGAATCTAATTCCTTTTTTATTCAGTGAGTGGGCACTAGCCTAGTAGCCTGACGAGGAGGGTGTTCTGGAGTGCTAAATTATAAACTTTGTGGCATGCATGCAGCAGGAGCATTTCATACAGCTAGGAGGGGAGTGGTGCTTAAAGGTGCCCCTCCTATCAGAAATGACCTTCTTGTATTGAAAGCTACAGTTCACCTGTGTGCATGCATGGTCTGGAGCAAGAGAATCCTCCAGTTATGCTCGGAAACATGCCAATGAACCAGGCTGGGAAACTTGCATTCACTGACAACCATGAAACTGCGTCCAAACTCGCTACTCGCAGATAAAATGAATGGTTCTTGCACGCGAGAACAAAAGATCTATTGTTAATTTTGCATTTCTTGCAGCTTTTAAAAGTCAACTTGCAGCTCGCACCTTCAAATTTGTTTAATTTGCTATTACATGTAGGCTGAATTGTGCATATTTTCCAACCTGGCCCATCGTGAGTCTACCTTTATTTGATGATTGAAAAAGCTTTTGTCATTGTCATTGTAAATATTTACCCCCCTCCCACCTGTTACTCTGTTCATTTCTGTTATTTATTTGAATGAAACCACAGTGAGTAATCTGAAGTGACCATATGTGGAGCAAGCTGCCTTTCCTGTAAACTGTACACTGTATTTATATGATTTATTAATTGGGCAGTCTGCAGAGTGTGGTAATTCCCAAATCTCTTTGAGAAATGAGATACATAATTGTTCTTAACTTTCCAGGTTTATCATATAATACCTTTGCAACCACTGTTTAAGATTTAGCCATGCATTCTGATTTTGAAGGGTTTTTACTACTTAGAGAGCAGTGTTGGTGCCAGGGAAGGGCATGAGGGTGTAAGTGAATCTCACTTTCAGACATTTGCTAAAATTGCAATTAAAATATGCAATAAAATGTCTTGGTATACCTTAATAAGATTTTTTTACTTTCATCCCCTCAATGTTTTTGTCTTGCCACTGAGAGATTGCAAATTTTACATTAAAATGCACCCTTTCTGGTACTTTCCACATGGAAGATCTTGCCAACTAAGTAAGCCTCCTGAAATCATCAGTGATGTATGCACACAAAGTTGATACTGTAAGTACATAAAGGATTCAAAAGGTAGGAAACCCATGAATTTAGAAATGTTATAGACAACAGTATTTTGCAATTTTGTAGACCCACTATTCAACCCAAAAATATGTGATGATGATTTTCAGCCAATAAGGCTTGCTACATGTGATGGTATTGGTATCCTGTCTGTTTGTTTTCAATGATTTTCAGACTGTTGATGGGTTGATTCTTAAGCTTTTGCTAATCTCCATTGTTATGTTATGATGTTAGGATCAAGTGATAGTGGGCAAGGAAACTGTGCACAGGGTAACCAAATGCAAATTTTTGAATTGTCAGAAACAGTTGGGCAGTCAACAAATAGACTGACGAGGTGATTCCTTGTATTCGTTCAACATTTATAATCTGATGTTTTAATTTCACTCATACAAAGGACTCACAACCAAACGGATTCTAAACAGGGACTAAAATCTTACGAAAAATCAGAAGAAACTTAGAACATCTTCCATCCTACGAACGTCGAAAGAATGTTCGAACGTCCCTTCGAAGGTCACTTCGAGTGTCGCTTCGCTTCGAGAATTCGAACTTTGAACTAATAACCAATATTGGCCAATCAAACGCTACAAATAGGCACGTGGGTTGACCATATTAAGACAGTAGCGATCTGATTGGTCGCGCCGTGAACGCGGCGGACTTGGCCTAATTAGTCCCTGTATTGAAGTGTAAGGACATAAGTCCCTCAACTGAAGCGATAACAACAACAACAACGAGCGTAAGTTAGAGGGACTTATGTAATGTAGTCTAGTCAACAAACACAATGTGCAGGAATAAACCTTGTTTCAAAAGAAATTGACGCTTCTTAGAATGAAATGATGACTGTGATTCTTTCATTCCTCCAACCTCACCTCCACTTTCATTGTTAACTTGTGGGCTAAATTCATTGCATCCCTGTTATAGGCTGTTATCAGTGAAGTGGACTGGCCCATCAGCCTGTGGTCAGTGGGTCCCTCCTCAAAAGCTGGTGGAAAGGGCTGCAAAATAGGAGGATATAGGAATCAAGGAATGTATTACACAAAGCATCAGAATTCATTAACATGTTTTTAATAAGAAACTTGTTTAGTAAGGAGCTAATACTATAAAGATGGCCAAAATTTTTAGACATCTGAGAAGTATTAAGAAACTTTTTAAAAATTGATTGCAAGAATATTATAGCAAATATTGTTGAGCCTTTATTATTGAATAATGTTAACTGCAGTAAGCTGTCCCCATGCTATTAAGTCCCCTATCTATTAACCAGGGATGTACATACTATAGAAAGCACTCAAACTTTGGGGCCATGACACTTCAAGGGCACTTTTTTCCTTAGAAAAGGGGGGCATTTTCTAAAAATAAAAAGGGCATTTCTTGTTTATTGCAAAATCTTGGGGGCACTTGCCCCCAGTGCCGAGGATCTTGGGTCTCCCCATTCATAGGAAATGTAACTCACACTTGTTTACTGTGTTTTCATCTTGTTTGTTCATTGGTATAAATTGCCATGTATCATTAATTAGATTTGCTGAAGATGAACCAAGTATGGTTGGAAACGTACAAAGCATGTTTAAGTCAATAAATTGTTTATGTCAACTACCATTTAAGTCAACTGCCGAACTACCATTTAAGTCAACTATGTTTAAAGTTTAAAGTCTCCTGGAATTGAATTTCGATGAAATGAAGCATACAATGATTGTTGTCGCTTGACTCATCCTCTGCTTCACAATCATAAATAATCTTCAAACAAATCCTTGATAGGAAGATAGATACCTTGTTTGTTGATACTGGAGCACTGAGAGCAGAAATTTTTATCTTGAAAATCTAGATTTGCGTCCACCTCCAAACCAGAGCTTTTGAGTTTTTGCCTAAGCTGTTGATGCACCTGTTGTGGAATCCTTGTTAGCAAAGGCCTATGATCAGAGGTAAAGTAAGATTGCTATTTTTCAGCACCAAGCGCCAAGATTGGTCCATTAGTTATGTGCTAATCAACTCTGGATTATCTGTGGCAGCTGGTATTCCAGTTCTTTGTAACAGCACCTATTTGGAGGGATGAAAGAGTAACTTTGTTCTCAGTTTGTTGTTTGTTAGGGCTGAAAACAGGGCCGAGTTCCCATAGTTTTCAACTGCACATCCCTGAAGCCGCCATATTGCAATTTATTTGATAATTTCCGTGAAAATTTCTTTTTAGTCTGGGGGTAAATGTCTCCATGTAATTGCATGCAACCACTAATCCCACTTCACGCAGCCCTGTTAACGGGGCCATCCCTCACTGCAGTCAGGTTCTTAGTTGGTTACTTTGACCCTTTTTACATTGTACAGGTACAAAATTGGATCTTTAGAAAAAGGGCAAGAGATCAGTCTCCTGTTTACAGTATTCCCGCCCTCAGAGCCCCAGGGGGCACTTTATAGGGTCATATGGGGTTTACTATTGGTCAAAAGGGGGGTGTGGACTCGGAGAATTCCTGTTAACCCTATTGTACCCAGGGGGGCAAAAAATGCCCCCCCAGACAAACTTTTGATTCAAAAACAGAGAGTAAAAAGGAAAGAGAGCTGAAACATCCTTGACTTTTCCTAATTTTTAATTGGCAATTAAATTTTAGGTTTTTCATTGTTATAATTTAAGTCACGTGACCAGCAGATATCCATATTTGGAGAGTGGCCACAAAAGAAATCACATAAACAATCATAACTTCTTTGTTTTAACTTTTATTAAGATGTCTTTGGTACCAAACGATTGCTCTTGAAAAGTACTTTCATTTGATATATAATTTAGCTATATTTGCTGACATCAGCAAATTATAAGTTCTATGACATAATTCAAATTGATGACGTCACATTTCTAATGAAGAAAGAAAAAATTTCTCAATTTTGATATAAATAGGTTGGCAGTGATATTTCCTTCACTTTTAAGCAGTTTATTCAGGTAAAAACCTTACTCCCTGAAATAATTAGCACTCGTTGCTTCTTCAGTACAGAAGCTTATAGCGACATGGTCCTATTGTTTGGTTGCCTGGCAACAAACCACGTGACCAATTAACACCAGATTCTATATTTAGACTTCAAATAGATGTTATTACCATTTTACAAAGTTACTATGGCATATTAATCATGGTTTTGAAGATAATTGGGGGGGATTTTTTGCCCCCCCCCCGGGCAGTGGTCTGACCCAAAGAGCCCGGGTACAATAGGGTTAAGACCCGTCCCAGAATTTTGGCCAAATTCGTAGATGCCATCCCAGAGTATTGATTTGGTTTCTGACCAGTGTTTGCACTAAAACATTAGGAAAATTGTTAAGCATCTCAAACGTGGGCATTCCCAGAATTTCTAGCAAAATTAGACCCCAGTTGCACGATGTATCTTAAAAATTACATCCCATTCTCAGAATGCTCTTTTTTTCAAAGACCACCCAAAGGTGGCGCACATCCCCATATGATTTGATAGTGAAGTACCCCCCCCCCCCTGAATAGTTCCTGCTAATCTGTAACATTTTGTTCCTGCAATTTGAAGAATAATCTTGTTCTGCAGCTTTGTAGATGATTTTGAATCGTAACAAGTTGTAATTTATCTAAACTGTACCAGTACTTTGCAAACATAGTCTTCTTTTCTCTCATGATTTTTTAGAAAATGCCCATACAGGGACAGAGTTAATATTTCCTGCTATTTTGTATGATTTGTAGGAGATTGTGACGGGAATACAGCCAATCAGTTATGAAGATGAACTTATTCAAAGAAGAACAGAAATACAAAGAGACAAGCATGGTGACATGTTGCTATTTCCAGAAGATGACGTCACGGTAAATGTTTCATTATTTTCAGTATGTTTTTTATTTATCAGTTAAAAATAACAGTTATGATTAAAACTAAAAACTACAATTACATTAAACTGTAACGTTCATGGCAAGGAGAGACAAGAGGTCACCAAATTCTCACTATAAAGAATTATTCTTTTCAATATTCTTTTCTGTCCAAGGGACACAGATTTGAAGGATCAGATTTGTTTGTCCTAGATAGTAAATAAAACAGTGACAGCCGGAACTCCTACAACCAATGATAGCAGTTTGCAAAAATAGTATCCATGCTGATGATATAGCAACTTTCTGACAACAAAATAAGTGCAATGCTTTACATGCACCACCTCTTTGTTCGACTTCTGACTTCCTAAGAAATTATTTATAAGCAAATTTTTCGGACAGACATTAATTTTTCATTGGAATTTTTTGTTGAATGGAGTGCTGGTATCAGCGAACAACCAAGAAGCTGTTGCTGTGAATGCTGGAAATGTTACTCGAAAACCATCTTGAATTCTGATGTTTTTGGGCTAGAATATTGCCAAAAGTGATATTTTTGGGTCCAGAGAAAACTGAAACTATTTTCATGATATTTTTTCATTCCAAACATCGTTTAACTGATATTTCTGGGTTTGCTAGAGGCAATCCTGACTTCTATTTGCATTGTTTTGGGATATTTTATGTTCATGTACAGCTTTTTAAGTATAAAATGAGGTGATATTTTTGGGTCGCAATGAAGCTGAAGTGATATTTTTGGGTTACCTGCAGGGACCGCGAAGCCGGGGATAGTTTTCAAGAGATAGTTTTTAGCTTTTCAACAAATTTTGTTTTGTAATTAGATATCACCATTTGCTTTATTGAATTGTTAACACCCTTATTTGCGAGTGTCTGTATACCTCCACAGTACCGTTTCTCATGCATTTATCATACATCAAGCTCAGCAGGATGTTTTAAAAGGTTTTGTCTCAAATGAAATGCGTCCAATAGCATTATACCAGTTTCATCATCGTAACGACAGCTTCAAATACCAAAAGTTTTAGCAAGTGATAAGTAAAATGCTTTCATGATATGCGGCTATTTTTAAAGCGAATTTCAGTTCCTGAAAGATTGCTGATGAGGGGAGTTCTCCAAACCTGTAAATCGCAGAATGTTAACCCGGCAACGAACAACGAGTGCAATGATAATTTTTTTTGCAAGACGTCTATCAACTCAGCTTCGCTCTCTGGAATGTCCAAACAAGTATAATTTAGCAATTCTTAATACTCATATGAAGAGCACAAAAATATAAACTCTACCGACGTTCCAACTAATTTTTATCAAAAGACCCAACAACGGTATACAAAATTTTCGAAAAATTTAAAAATTGGATTTTTAGTGCTACATAATTAAAAATTGAAACAGTGTTTGCGTTATTAGGTTCTCTATGTTTAAAATGTTTGCTTCTGAAAGTAGAGAGCCTGTGTTTCCATATCATTATTTTTTTCCGGAGATAATAATTCCACGAGATTGTGAAAGTTTTTTAACTTTAGTCCTTTCATTCTATTCTGAGCCTTTTCGCATGCTTTTTAAGGTGATTTAGTGATTGGATATGCTGATGATAACTGTCTTTTCCAAGGCGAGTTTGCCTATGGAAAGGGGCGTTGGTCGCATTTATAGCCAAAGTAGAGGGTGTGGTCATAGAAAATTTTTCTGGGGGCTTCGCCCCCAGACCCCCTTGATTTCTGCATTACTTTTTAGCCCCCCCAATCCAAAATGTGCTCCGCGGTCCTTGGTTACCTGAAGATTTCTTGGACTGACCCCCCATATGCATCTGTCCTGAGTGCCCCGTGGGCTTCAATTAGTCAAGAATATGCTTGATATACCGGGTGACCCAGAAAACAGTGACCCAATGCAATCTGTTATAGAAAATGAAGTAATTGGCCGACTGAGATGCTTCTAACGTTGTTCTGTCACTAAAAGTCTAGCCTTCGTTATGAGTGTTTTTTTGCAATTTTGGCCGATACCGTAAATTTCCCGAATTAAGGATTTTGAGGAAAAGGGCATACCTGAAATCCTTAAAAAGTCGTCAAAAATAAGGGATCGATTTACAGTAATTTCAAATCTTCAAAACAGTAAGGAGCATGTTTTAGTGCAGTCAGGGAATTGGCAACTCAGGAGAAAGTTTCAGGAGAAAGTTTCTAGTCTTTAGGTTCTTAAAAATACTCCCAGGCTGAATTACATCATTGCTTTGAAGATCTAAAGTGGCTTTAAATCGATCCTCTGTTTTTGATGACTTTTTTGACGAAATCAAGCAGGCCCTTTTCCTCGAAATCCTTTATTCGGGAAATTTACGGTACCCAAAAAATTGTGAAAAATACTCATATCCTAAGTTAGTCTTTAGCGACAGAACAACGTTTGAAGCATTTCAATCGGCCACTTACTTTTCTTTCTGAAACAGGCTACCCTGGTTCACCCGGTATTAAACTTAAATTTATTCACTATTGTTTTGCGTTTCGTTGCGGTGTTCTTCCTAACGAGCTTATTTCAACTTCTACTTCATTGCAAGGATCGTAGAATGCAACGGCGATGTATGTTTACATTGTGGCCTTCTTCTTTCTACATTAGCTTAATGATGCACCTATACTTGCTTCCGTTCAACCTACCAACTTCCTCAGCAGAATCTCGATACATCCAAATCTCTGCCTGATTTTGTAGCTCCAATTCTTGCAGCTTAAACACTAGTTTAGTGAATTCTTGAACATAATCTTTCGGCTCTAAAATACTTCCTGCACCAGCTTCCTTATACCATAACCTTCCAAGTGGTTAAATTTTTATTTCAATAATTTTCTATTTGGAAATATGACTGATCCATAGTTTTATTCTGCGGTAAATATTGACAGATATGAGGTTTCCCAACTTTTCGAAGACATGGTCTCAGCTATCAAGCAAGTTTTCTGTGATATTAGATTTCAGAAGTTAGTGGCTAGATGATCTGAAAAAGCTTTCTGTTTTCTGTCGGGCCTAAAATTACCAACAAGACAATCGGCTTTCGTTTGGGCATGTAACTGTCGAAGGAAACTGATTTAGCAACAGTTTTCATGTAGAGCGTTTCATATTACACTGTAATTGTACGTCCTTGTTATAAGAGATTTGGTAGTTTCAGAGAAGCTTATGGATGAAAACGATGTGAAGTAATAACTGTGGAAGAAGTCAAGATGACTTTGTCATTGAGAATTGGAGTTGCCTTTATCAGGGAAGATTGCTGAAAAATGCCATTTTCAAGAGAGTCCTTGAGAGATGCTCTGTCTTTTTTCCTGGCTGAATACAGCAAGTACTTGACTGATACGCCGATTGTATGCTTCGTTTTACTTCAATTCATTTTTGTAGCCATAACCTCAATATTAGACCATTGATATAAATGTTTTCCACATGATCATCAATAAAATCGATTTTTAGGCTTAGATGTGTCTTAGATCCGAATTTAACGCACCAAATGCTATCATCAAGTTCTATTCAGATCTTGAGTTTGACTTCCAAGATTTTCATTTCAAGTCATGTTTGTCTTCTCTATTTTGCATGCCTTCCTAAAACGTGCTACTATGGCTAGATTGTAATCTCCTGTTCTATTGTTGATCGTATATCTCCTGTCATACATTGGTGAGCAAAATAATATGGATAAGTTGGCAAATCCTTCATTTCACTTATGAATCGTTTCTGCTATTGTCTATTGGCGTGTAGTATTTCAGCGTTGAACTAGGATTCAACTAAGTTTGTAATGGAGTCCCAAATTCGAATATCGAGTTTGCTTGATGGCTGGTACGATAGAATTGGTCGACCTTTTAGCCGTTCAAAGAGTATGAATCAAGCGATATTTGATACATCCTTATACGAAATTTTCAACTGAGTTGCATCAGAGCTTCTATCACCGTTTTGATCATTCGAAAGTTCATCTAACTGTATCAAGAGATCATTCGATTCAGATTCATTTGCAGAAAAGCTAAGTGTCTTTTGGTGAATTGTAGAATATACCTTTCAGCTATTCTGACAAAGAATCTGAATCGAATGCTATTTTCATACATTTTGAAGAATTTCTGAATATGCAGAATAGAAGAATAGTGATAGAAGCTTCAAAGCCACACAGTCAAACATCTCATATACCGGGCGGGTGAATCAATATAAAGGCCCGGGTTTGAAAGGCTACTGCTTCCTGAGTGTATAAGCAATGGTATTTTGCAATATCTGATTCAATAGTTAACATGTTCAGTTATTTGTAGAATTTTTCCTGCCTGAAATCGGTCACTCCGTTCTAATTCTGTAAGGGATTTTCTGAAAAAATTACCTTCGAGAAACCTAAAGAACGTGTTGAAATTACGAGCAAGCTTCCCTGAGATGTTTCCCCCTTAGCGATGACTTGAGTACACTATAGCAAGTCCTATCCTCTCTTGGGATTTAAAAATTCTTCTCCCTAGTATGAATAGCTTATTTAGGGGGATACCATTCTCCCAAGAGGACAAAGTGCATGAACACACCCAAGTGTCATTATTGCTGGGAAGGAGAACAAAAAGAAATCTTGCTTGTTGTGTGGACCTGTTTTTGCAGCTTTTCGCAGGGGACTTTTCGCAAAAAATCTCTCATTTCGTCCGGAAGGAAGGAGCGATTAAATCGGGTGAATTACTGAACGTAATTTAAAGCACATATGGCATGAACCTGATTGGTTCACACTGTACAATTCTTTCTATTGTTTATTACAAAGCACAGGATCGAGGCTGAATTTTCATTGCAATGAAAATTCGTGAAACAGCAATAAAAGGTCGCAAAACAATGGAATTCCACTCCACACTTCTTTGTTGTATTAACCAATTGCTAAAGGCTGATTTCCAGTCAGTGGAATTTTCCGAGCGGACGGAAATTCTTTTGTTTGCGAGAGAAAATGTCGCTCTGAAATTGAATGGATAGTTACGGCTGAGCAACTTTTTATTGTCTAGAATTCCGCCCGCTCGGAAAATCCCGCTGACTGGAAATTGGCCTTAACGTGACATATGTCCTTTAACATATCGGGGATAATACACGGCAGTTTTCAACATCATTGCTTTGATATTCAGGGAGCAGTATTTTGTCAAACGCTGAACCTTTCTGTTGACTCATCTGGTAGAAATGTGTAAACATATCGGTCGATCTTGGCTCTTTTGTAGAATAGCTAAAAGGTTTATTAGTAATTGTAAGATCATGACATCATTAGTAGTATAGCTAGCTGAAGTATGCATGAATAATTTCTCACAAGGTTGATTTAGATCTGAGCTGAAGTAAGCTGAAGTAGCCCCATGATTTAAAAGACGCCGTGGTCATTTGGTAAAATGCATTGTTATTATTCATCTTTTTGTTTTAGGTTTACAAGATTCCACGAGAATTGAGGACAGAATACTCGACGGTGCCAGCACAAGCATACACTGAATCAAATAGCTTGTTTGTCAAAGAGGTACATAATTTTGTGTATTAGATTTTGATTGAAAGGGCAAGTATGATTTACGCTACAAGATAAATTTAAATATGTTTAGGGAATCGCAGCCAGAATATAAATTTTATTGCAAGTGTCACGACGAACAGTTTCATGGTTTCATTTAATAAAATCTCAGGATACTCAGGATGACATGACAGAAAAAACGACAAATCCAGTAGAAAACAAAAATCGACAATCCAGTAGTTATGACATATCCAGTAGACAATCCAGTAGTTAAGAAATATTAAATAAATTAAGACATGATCAAGTAAGTTAGTACGTTTCGGCACTCAAGCTCGTGCCATCCTCAGCTAATAAATCGAATTACACGTGCTGTTCATATAGCACTGATTATAAAACCGGTTTAACTGGTCAGTCCAGACAAGATAAATTTATCAATTGCTGACGCGAATTCTTATCTTTGTTCCACATTTTGAGCTTCGTAACAGCTTTAAATTCGTTAAACATTTCTGATAATTTAGGCCAAATCTGGTCGCTGTGTCACAGTTTTGTTGCATGAACACACTAAAAAGAGGCTTGCAGCGATTAAGCCTCTGAATGATTAAGAGGCGAGAAGATAAAAGGACGCCCTGGTTTTTATAAGTCTGAAGACACATATTCTCTGTGCTTTTATGACGTCACTTCGCACAAACCGCTTGTTCGAATTCGTAGCTTCTCAAGGAAGAGCTTGATATAAAATCATAACAGTAGCATTTTGTATTTATCATCAATGATATCAACCCCGCAATTGCCCTTTAAGCTATCTGGAATGTCCTGTTATGGTTAGGGGCAAGGAAGCCCACCTATTAGATGTTCTATTTGATTGAATATGGAAGAAAAACCTTAAATGAACGAGATCCGTGTAAAATATTCCTGTGCCTAAGATCTTAAGTAATTTTTCGAGCAAATCCGCTTAAAATTGACAGAGTCTCGAGCTTTCAAATACCAAGTGTTTACGAAAGCTGAAGTCAGAGACCCCTAAGTGACTTGTTTCCGGCAAAACCCTCTCAAAATCAAAGAGGAAGAAAGCAATCCAATGCCTTACCGCCCGTTAAAATCAGGGTGAATCAAGGAAGGCTTCGAAAGTGGTTTATTTGTTTTAACGATTGTCGAAGTTTACTTAAAGATGCAAGTGAAGGAAAAAGTAATGCAACACTTAATCCGCGAGAGACTTGAGTCATTTCAAGTCATTGTCAACGCAATAGACTTCTAAAAGCTTGATTTAATGTTAGAGATTATCGATAGTCCTATCCGAATTCCATTTTGGTTTTTCTGAATTGAATCAAGGAGAAAGCAACTAACAGAGACTCTTGAATGATTTGTTCAGCAATAAAGCTCCCGACATCGAAGTAAAAGAACGTTAGCCAATGTTATACCTCTCTTTAATTGCCAAAGCAACCCAAATGGGAATTCCAAAATGATTGAATTCTTGAAACCGTTGTCAAAAATGATGTTGTGAATTCAGGTTTCTAAAGATATCAAATGAAAAGTTAATCAACAAGAGATTGAACAATCCCAAATTTTACTCAATTAAATTCATCAAAACTTTGTAAAATGAACGAGAAACAAAGCAAACAATGGCCCAATGCTACAGTCACTATAAATATTTTCTACGTAGAGGCCTCTGGTTTCAGCTTTGCACAAACTTGAATTTCAAAAGCTTGCAACTCCATAAGTATTCAATGGATTTACTTGATTCTGGTGTCTAAAATACATTACATCTTAAGGATATGGTTGTCTAATCATGCAACCCGTTCATTACATCGTTCTTGTTTGAGATAAACAATCCGCCCGCCCCCCAGGTCAGATAAGGTAAAGGAATGTCCAATCCTTTCTTTCTTTATAATGCTCTAATGTTTGATACCGTTTTATGAAGCGTTGTTCCTCGAAGATTGATGTTCTGGTATAAAGTAGTTGCAATAAAATTTCATTTCAGCAACTTGGCTCTTGCGTTTCGACCGTTTTTGAGAATTTTGTACAGAAAACATCCAAGTGACCTTCTCATAGAAAAACAAGCTGCAAACAATCAATCAAAGAAAACTGTAACAGCGTGTCCTAGGCAACAAGTACAACTCATCACAAACCACTTCACCAACGTTTTTAGCAAACAAGATGAACCAGAGATACCAAGAGTCAAACCAGTCAAAATGAAAACTCCCTTCTCAGAAGAAGAGGTACAAAGAGCCATAAAATCAATGAAAAACAATAAGAGTGCGGGTATAGATGATGTAACAAGCGAACTGATAAAATATGGACCGCTGAATGAAATATCGAAAAGAATTGCATCTTTACTTAATCACATCGCAGAACACGGAGACACACCAGAGGAAATTCATAAAGGGATACTCGTTCCCTTTCAAAAACCCGGAAAACCAAAAGGACCCTGCACAAATTTAAGACCTATCATCCTGCTATCCGTAATTAGGAAAATTCTCAGCATATGCATGATCAGGAGAACAACTGAAAAACTCGAGACCATCATCCCACTATCTCAAGCTGCCTACAGAGGCGGCCGAAGCACAACAGAACACGTATTTGCATTAAAAATGTTAATCGAAAAAGCAATCAACAGTCAAAATTACAACATATTTGTGACCCTGTTTGATATGTCCAAAGCTTTCGATACCATCAGAAGACCTCAACTTATTAAAGATCTAGGCAAAATATTAGACGACGATGAGCTACATATGTTTTACATATTACTGTATAAAATGCAATACACGGTACAAGTAGGAAATGCAAGGGGGGAACCCTTCGAAACCAACATAGGAGCACCACAAGGAGACTGTGCAAGCGCTCCAGAATTTACTTTCACATTAGCAGTTGCACTCATGCTGCAAAATCCAGATGCAATCACATTACCAGAGCAGCCCAGAGCAAATCACAGCCAAGATAAAGAAAACTTCAGCATTGATCTTCAGTATGCTGACGATATTGGCAACGTAACAACTGACAAACAACATAAGGACACTATAAAGCAAGAACTCCCTTTGAAAGTCAAACAAAGAAACCTAAATATCAATACTGAAAAAACTGAAGAATTTTGTGTTGGCACAGATGGCAACGATGAATGGAAGACCATAAAATATCTTGGAAGTATTTTAGACACCGAAAAGGACATAAAACGAAGGAAAGGACTATCGATTGATGCCTTCAACAAATATGAAAGAATACTCTGCAACAGACAGACATCCATAAAACTAAAAATAAGAACGCTTAATACATTTATGTATCCAATGCTGCTTTACAATTGCGAGATCTGGACCTTAACCAAGAAACTGGAAGAAAGTCTCGATATCTTCCAAAGAAAACTGCTACGTAGGATGCTACACATCAAATTAACGGATAAAGTAAGAAATGAAGAAATATATAAAAGATCACATCAGACACCCATCACAACCGAAATAAAGAAACGGCGATTAAACTGGCTTGGGCACATGCTGAGGTTGCCAGAAAGAACACCAGCAAAACTAGCTTTCAGAGAACATTTGAAAAAAGCGAAGGGTAATCGAGGAAGACCAAAACAGACATGGATCAAACAAATAAATAAAGACCTGAAGCCAATAAGTAAAACAGTGGATGAACTAACTGAAAACGATTATGAGCGAAAGGAATGGAAGAAAACAGTGGCAAGGCTAATGTCTTGAATGAGACGGAAAAGCCAGTAAGAAGAAGAAGCTCGACCGTTTGCCTCATGGATTGATGTTCAAACTTGCACCAGATGATAACGAGTTTGAATCAGAATGTCCAGTTTTAGCTCCATTTCTTCCCACTCTTGTACTTATCAACGGCTCCAAACTGCTAAACGAATTATTCATGCAATGTGGTCAACTGGTCAGCCTTTCCATGGACATTGATAAGAAATTTTATCTTTTTTAGTGCATTAAATCGTATACCCAGGACTGGTTTGTTATTGAAAGTCAATACCAGCCATACTCGGGAAGTTACCATCAATTACCAAGGTAAGATTTTTCATCACAGTATTGATTACCATGGTAATTTTGCATGCACTACTGTAAATATGATATCCCATGTTACCAGGTGAATGAAGAAAGGGTGTCTATATGTTCGATTGCTGATCAATCAAAGCTTCCGATTCGATTGTATTGATCAAAGTTCTCTTTTCATTAGACCAACTTTGTTCCCAAGGGTATCTGTTGTTGTCAATAGGAGGCTAGACCTCAACAGATGCCTTTGGGACCGCTTGCCAAATTTTGGCAGATTTGACTGGAATAATGAGTATAATTTTGCAGACTGCAGCTCCTTTCGAATATCATTTGTGACATTTCGAAATATATATTCCACGTTTCGAGCACCACTCGTTGTGACCTAGATTTATGCCTTTTTGTCCCTTTTTTCTCTCTTCCTTTGATTTGCTGATATCACATGGTCAACAGGGACTCATAACATTACTCTTAAAAAGTGGGCCCAATTTAGGCCTGCTTAGAGTGATTCCATATTCACCAATCAAATTGCTAGGATTTAGCTTTCAACAAATCAGGAGGCGCTGTTCAGACAGTTGTTGTTGTTGTATACGAAAAAGCCGTTGAGGGGATTTAGAGTTCTCGCAGCTTCGATGGATCTATTTTGTTTCTACAGAGGAAGATTACTGCCTGAAAGGTAATATATTTTGCAATTTGTAGGTCGTGAGAACATCATTTGTTGTACCACAAGTTTCCTTTTCAATGTTCAAGCTCTTCAGACAAGATTTTGATGCGATTTTGTTGTTGAATGTATGCGAACTTCCGCATGTTTAGGCCATTTTGAAAAATTGGGTCCACTTTTTCGTGGTAATATTTTGAGTCCCTTTTGATCAAGTGATATCAGCAAATCAGAGAGCGCGAGGAAACAAGGGACGAAAAGGCTAAAGTCTAGTTGTGACCCAAGCCATTCGAATGTTCTTTATTTCGAGTGAACGCCATGTTTTAAAGACGAGAAGCTTCTTTTGTTTCGAAGAGACCCAGTCAAGTTGCAGAAAAACCTAAAGCCTAACGGGCTCCAGGTTCAATGTATTCGTTGCAGTTTACAGAAAACCTTCATTGTCACTGGGCAAGAGGTTGTCAGTATACTGAATTACCCTGGTCGATGCTACGCGTGGCAGCTATTGCAGTTCCACATCAGCCGATGCAGGTCCACATGAGCATAAAGCTAATGCATGTCCCCATCAACTTTACGCGGCCATTTTAGTAAGACGTCGTTATCAAATAAAATATGTATTCATGTACGAATCAACTTCAAACACCCTTCCAATTTTTATCAAGCAAACAAGATGCTGGGAAGGTTATAAATACAATTGTAGGCTCTACAAAGTATGTGTACCACAGGCTGAGTTCCAAGTATGATAGACATTTTCGTTTTTTTCCTGATATATTTGGTATTTGTGTTTATGTAGTGGTTGAAATTAACTGTAATTGGAGCTTCTATTATTTATGTCCCCTACTGTAAATTTGTAACTGAAAACATGATGCGAATCGTAACTATTTGTTTGCGGTTTGTTCGATTCCTGTGCTTGCAGTAACATTTTTTCTATGAATTTTCCTTCTGAAAGAAACATAAAATTGCCAAAAAGTTGTGTCACAACTCACATGCGAGTTATTTCATATTCGCATAGAGCACTAGGAAGCACTAGAAATTTGGTAAATTCGATTTTGCAAAAATTTCATGGTTGCAAAGGGACCATGCAAGGGACCATTTAGGTACACTGTCCCTTATCAGCAATAGATTAGCAGTGCTGGTCTGTTTTGACATACCCTTATTTTTTTGTTTTTTTCTAAATTTTCAATTATTTTCAGGTACTTCTAATTTTAGAGAAACCAGTAGTTCTAGACCAGCAACATATTTTCAGACCTACTGAGGATTAATTTTTTTCATTATCTAGCAAACCTGACGTTATAAAGCAGTTACACAGTCATACATTTGAGATCGACATTGAAGAATCTGAAGTAGATGGCGCTCAGGTAATTTGCTTCATTTAATTCCCCCGTTTAACATACTGCATATGATTACACAATTCTGAGGCTTTAGAACAGTACTAAGTACCGGTGATTCACTGTTTTTGATATTTGGCATTGATCACTGAAAATCATGCGATAACATTTGCAAGAGAAGAAATTACACGTGAAGCGAGAACAACCTACTGTTTTGAAATTGCCTGCTACCATTATCCTTTAACGAATATTTTTTTGTGTCTGACCAGGGCACAGCATTTTATCAGTCAAAATCCGAGCAAGGAGAATGGAACATACACCTAGCTGTTTGCTTTGTTGAAATTCACGAGTCAAAAAATATCATCAAAGTATTCATATCCGACAAAATTCTCTTCAAAGGCTGTTTGTTAGCACCTGAATATGATACTCATGTACTTTGTGTATTTCATGTAGTTGTGCAGTGCTTTCTGACATGTTTTTTTTCAAAGAGGTTCCGCCGATTTGGACCACACTCATACCAGAAAAAGGTTGTGCTTCCAGTCGTTTTTCTAGATCATCTCTCATTCATGAGAATCAGTTGTCATTTTCTTATTTTAAGATGGCTTTCAACACTAGAACCAGACTGAGCCAAACTGTTTACATACTGCAACTTTTCTTCAGCAACTGCTCATGATTAACAGAAAAATGATGAAAATCAAGCTCTGTTTTATGTAAGCCCTGCAATTTCACTTGGCTGGTATTAAAGGCGCAATAAGGTCTTCAAAACCTTCAAAACTGCCTTCAAAAGTTGGTTTTTACTAATAGAAAACAGTGCTTTCGTGCTTTTTACGTCGCTTGTATCAATAAGCAGTAATTTATTTAAAAATAGGACATTGTACAAAGACTTCAGTAGTAATACTCTTAATCTTCGTACAGTGTCGTATTTTTAAACGAATTACTTTGTTCAGACTGTTTTAGATAACCATTAAAAATCTGCTTTTATTTTCTCCAAGGCTTCTAATTTGGTTGCACAGAAAGAGAAAGGAATATTCAAAGAAGGATACCTCACTAAAGCACCCTTTCACTCCGAAGGGAATTCTGTGCATGGATCCAAGGTAAAGTTTAAGTATCAAATAAAACCAACGTTTTTGTGAACGTATTTCTTGCAGTCCCGTCACAAGTAATCGACTTTGGACTAAGCTTACTCCACGTAAGAATAGGCTTTTGTTAATTTTATTGTTTTGTTGTTAGAATTATACTGGTTAACCTTAAAAATAAGTTCATAGATGCCTCCTAGGTTGATGAAATCAAAGTTTATCGAAGAAATTTTTCTATCAAAGCAGCTTGACAATTTTCAGCTGACTTTTTCCAGACATCAGGTTCCGAATTATGTTGAGGGGTTCATTTCTAAGCCTGGGCAAAATAAAAATTATTTTTTCTAGTCAATGGTTTGTTTTTAGTTAAAAAGGGGATGTATACTTATGTCAGAAAAGGTTCATCCTGCCTATTTTTCACTTCCGCTTGCCTTGCCGTAGTTAATCACTTGAAATTATCTTACGCCAGGTGAAATTTTTTATGCAGAATCGAGATTTCGTAATGACGTGGCAGTGATGTTGATGCGCCCAGTGTATATTGAATAAAGACAACCCTAAGTCGAACTACCGAAGCGTGAATAAATCTTGCCGGCCTGTCTTTCTAGGCGTTTGTCGTGAGTCGTGAGATGTCATGTTGCAAATAACGTTTGAATATCACGCAATTTTGACTGACGCTATCACCCTAGACGTCATCGATTTTTATTTGATTGATGCAATTCATGAAGTGGAATTTTTCGCCACGGAAAAGTTGAACTGGTTTCTACTTTTCCTCCACGGAAATATTCCGCTAAATATCTCTGCGCATTCGTTTGGACGGATAAGCCCGCTTCCGCCATAAGATTCCACCTGGTATGAAGCAGGCTTTACTTTCAATTATTTATGAATTAACTGAAAATGATTCATTGACTTAAATTTGTCTTTGCGTTATAGACGTACAAAAGAAGATGGTTCACACTGAAGCAGGTCTCCAGTGATGGTTCATATCTCCTTGAATATAAACGAGTAAGAAGTTTTCATTTTCATGCCTTCTGCATTTGTCACTGCAAGGGAAAATAATCTTGGATCACGGCACTGATAATTGTGCCTTGAGAAGGCTTTTTGGCCGAGGGAAACACAGATAGGGCCACAAAGTCTCATTTTTCAATTACTTGCCATCTTCACAATCGCAATGTTCAAACAATAGGAAATAATAAATTTAGTAGCCTGCACACAGACCCAATGTCTTAAGGAGGAACTTTCCTCCTTTGGACCATTTGTCTGCACGCAGGCTAAAATTTAGTAGCTCTTTCAATTTCACTAGAATCGTTAATTCCTGAAGTATGTGACATACTTTTGAAGATTGTAGAGTAATCAACGAACGTGCATCCTCTTGGGGGTGGCAGCCATTCTTTATTTCATTACATTAGCCTGTTTTATTGACAGAGGATGATTAGTGCGAAAAAGAGTCATTTGTCGCATATGTATAGCCCGAGGTAGCTTTAATAAAGTGAAGTCAGTATTAACAATCAAGAATATTGATCTTGGAATACGAAGAAGAATTATATATCAAAGGAGTACCGTATATTAAGGAGTAGAGACTTAAAAAGCCGTAACAACAAAACTTGAGGAACGCCTTGAAGCATTTGAGATGTGATGGTACGGAAACATTCTGAAATTATCATGGACAGGGAAAATACCAATGAGGAAGTGCTCCAAAGAATGAATGAAATTATCCCTGATTAATGTCTTGAGGACAAGGAAACTAAGAAATTTGGGCATTTGATACGGATAGATAGTATAAAAAACACAGTTAGATTGATATGAAAATGTATATCTGACCTTAATCCAATTTTTCGAAATGGTATACCCTACCTTATATTTCATACCAAAATCTTGAAAATTGATACCGTTCTTTATACTAAAATTGTGAAAACCGATACGGTTTCTTATACCAATATCTGGAGATCGATACCCTTCCCGATGGCACGTCCCGGTACCCAAAATATATGTAGTGTACCCTCCGGGGATTGGATTTGTTGTCATGCTTGCCCTCCATTGTAGCCATTCTAGGGGACAGCTAAGTATTCTTAATAAATAACTATTTAATTTGACCTAATTAGATATTACAAAATAGAAACCAAATTTGCAAAACTTATAGGTCAAATGAAAACGAAGAAGCTAGGCTTTCCGAAAAACACTATCTAGTTAGACCTTTTGTTGCAGAGAAATTCAAATTTTTCGGCCGGTAGCCTTTTTTGATACACCCTGTAATAGAGTGGAAAGAGCTCATTATTTGTGTGTGCGTTGAATGCAAGGCAAAGTTACCAGTGAACCAAGTTATGTACAGTAATTCCCCGTGTATAAGAACCTACTTTTTCGAGAGCCAGGCTGAAATTGGTTCTTATTTCAAAGGTACTAAGACTAATTTCGAGGTGTAGAGGTTCTTCTTTGAAGAGTGCCTTGTGTAGTCCCCTTGAGAGTCTCACAAAGATGTTCAGCCCTATTATTTGTTTTGGAAGCGTTCTTATGGACATAATAAGTACTTGGAGAGGAGAATAAAACTTTCAAAGCCAACCGGGACCTCAATGACCTTGATAATAGGAATCAAATATCAACTTTGCAACCTCTGCAATAAGAACCTATATTTCATCAGACTGAAACAGGTTCTTAATTGCAAGGTACATAATTTAGGAAAAACAGCCTCTAGGTTCTTATTTTGGTAGGTTCGTATATGCAGGATTTACTGTATCTGAAAAGGCATTGTCATGTTCAGCAGAAAGCTCAAATCTTTAAAAGGATTATTGTAAAATGCCATTACAGCTTTCTGTGAAATAAAGTGTTTGAAAGGAACCTTTGGGTAATTTGCTGTAAATCTGCCTTGAAAGGCTTTTGATTTCTTGACTAGTCCTAAAATGGCCGCATTTATCAATTTTGGGTCTATAACGTCATCAAATTTCTAAGTCCTCAACCAGAAGAGCTACAGATATCTGCTTTCCATTATGTTGTAGGCCTTCATATGTGGTTTTCTTGAAGATTGTATCATTGTTCCTCAAGCAAGGGAAGATTTCCGCTGATTTTAATTTTTTGAAAATTTCGATGAATTTTTACAAAAACTAATCAAACTGCCACTACTTTGAAAGTAATCAAAACATCGAAAAATTGCCCGGGCAGAGTTACAGCAAATTGCCCACAGTTCCTTTCGAGTCATTCATTTCATAGAAAAATGTAATACAATCTTACACACACCTTTTTAAAGATTTGAAAGATTTGAGATCGATGCTGTCATGTTCATTTTACAAGACCATCACTTCGTTAGAGATATTGATTATTGCTATTGATTGTTTTGCTGTAGTAGTCTTATTATGTATTCCTTCACAATCCCAAAGGATGAAGCAAGTACCATGGCAAAAGGGACACTTTACTTAGATTCTTGTACACATATTACAAAGGTGAGGCTTTGCATATTAACTTGCTTTTAAATGTATTGCGGGGTGAGTGGCCGAGGGGATTATACAGTGTTCGTCAGGTGACTGAAGCTAAGCTTGGTCGAGTGAGGCCAAACTCCGGATGGGTGACCTCGGAGGCCTGACCTCACAACTCACCTCGTCGTCCTTCGGAAGGGACGTTAAACTAGGGGTCCCATGCCTCGATGGGGCATGCACAGTGGACCTACATTAGCTCTCAGTAGCTAGAAATCATGACAAGCCCACTCAAAACAAATTGAAAACAAACAAACAAACTGGTTAATTCATATGTTTCTATGGGATGCCTTTATTTATGGTCTTTCGTGATGTAACATTGAAAGATACTGCAAGATTGCAGGAACTGTTTTCTATTTTTGCCTAAACTCGACTTTAAAATTTGATAGAGAAGACGCTGCTATCATCCAAGAATCGATGCATCATCAGATGTCTGAAATAAACAAAAATGTGACGCTTCTGGAACTATCGTGCAGAATAGTGCTGCAAGTTTTCATTTTGCACACAGGCAGATATACCATCCGTGAAGAGTGTGATTGGCAAAGTTAGCTATGATTATGACTGAATTAGTAACTGATGCATGCTTTAATCGTTATCTCACCGTCATTTTCTGTCTTTATTCTCTTCAAAATGGAGTTAAAGGGGCTGGGTTGAATAAGGTAACAAACGTCTTTCAAAACGACAATTTTGCAGTCCATTTGATAGGCCATATCACTGAGATTCTCCGTTACTTTTTCAAAATGAAGGTGTTAATATGGAGAGGGACTCTCGAATTTCTTAGGGAAACAGATGAAACACTCATATGTTGTACGATTGTAGAGATTCTGGTGGATATTTGGAAGTAATTTTATTGTGGATTCATCCAATCCACCAAACTCTGTGTGTAGAATACAATGGACACGTGTGAAGAGCAATATAGATTATAGAGCTAACAGGTTTGTTTCCGTTTACTTACGATACAGGTTTGTTTACGTTATGTTTATTCAAGATTCTTCACATAGGTAACAAGAAGTCTGGAATTTTTGAGTATCCTTTTCTGCTGGAATTGTTGATACCTCGCTTTAATCTGAAGGTAGTTACGGTAAGTGCACGCTTTCATATTGGATTTATTTTGCAGGGTCTCAAAGGTCGCATGCATGGATTTGAACTTCACATACAAGATAAGGTTTATGGACTAGCCGCAGACAGCAGCGCAGAAATGAACTCATGGGTAGGAGCCCTTTGCAAAGCAACTGGTATTGATATTGGCCAAGAAAAGGCGCTCCGTTCATTCTTTGGTGGTCGAAAAGTTCAAGCAAAGCATTCCAATTTCAAAGATAGCCTGAGACAGAGCAACCATCCATTACTTTTAGAATTTGCTCATGAATCAGACATTTCAAATGCGAGAAAAAGACAAGAGAAGAGAAACAAGCTCTTTGCTATTTACTCTGATTTGGGAAATAAATATGATGTGAATGATACTCCAGAAGAAGACGTTGCGCCTTTCAAAGATAGATTATGCACTCGTATTATGGTTTCTTGTCAAAAATTGCAATTCAAACTTGCAATTCAGAATGAAGATGGTGTAAATATTGAATGCGAGCCGTTCTTTACAACGTTGTGCTTGTTTGATATAAGAGAAGGAAGGAAGTTGACGGAAGATTTCGTTTGTGATCTTAATCATCCATTTCTCAAGGAAATGCTGACGCCGATTGGAGGGTCACAGAAGGAAGTTGCCCCTGAAGATGAGAGGATCATGTGCCCAAAACAGGTAGGCCTGACGCGAGAATTCGTTGATTCATAAGGTGCTTAGATTTCCGAAAATTTACTTTGACTGAATTTTTCAATGAAGCTTTTGATCATAGAGTGGTTAATTACTTAATTTGTCGTTCTTCTATATGTAGCCTAACTAAATCATACAGTGCCAGCATGTCTTGACTTGATACCACACTACTGATATAATTGTTCCTACGTCAGGGATAACCTTTAGTTGAATAGAAGACTTGTAAGGTGCAAACATATTTACTCTGTGTGATGTGTCCAATGTATATGCAAACTGCCCCGTGCGGGGGGCAAAGTTTTGATAAACATTTTACTCTCTGTAAAGTCTAAAGGCTTATTTTTACACAGCGGCGTTTTGTGAGTGAACAGAAATTTTATTGTGTAAGTTGAAAAGAGAGTTGCTGCTTAACGACCTTTCATTGCGTAAAATCCTGCTCACTCACTCGCTCGCTCGCAAAATGCCACTGTGTGGAAATAAGGCTTAAAAGAAGAGTGTGGAACGAGCGAAATTCTCTGCATATCGCACGTTGTATCCGACTCAAATGAAGATTCCTTTTTTTGAAATATTTCGAGTTGGATTTGAACGCACTACCCTAAGATCTGTACGCCAGTGCTGTCTCAAGGTCAGCTAGTGTCGTTTTAACTCACACTTTTCACATTAGTATACCGGGTGAGCCAGAAAAAAGTTTCCACTTTTGAAAATTCATAACACCAAGACTACTTCACGGATTTGAATCATTCAAATTCCAGTTTAAAGCCGAAAGATCAAAGTATTTTTGTGATTTTTCTCGCTGTCCTGCCAGCACTACAAATATAGGTAAATTCAACTTTACAAAAATTTCATGGTTGATTGATTACTGAAAAATGGCCCAAAACATCGATCAATGCATAAATGACCTCTCGCACAGAATAATGAAGGAAATGCAACTTCTCATGGGTGAGAGATATCCTCTAGGCATTAATTTTCTCGGCAGTGAAAATCTTTCGTATTTGTTTGACAATCGATGTCTTATAACTCTTGAGGGAGGTGAAACGCTCATGGCCTATTGTTCGATTTGAATAGAATCCTTACAATTTGATCAATGTTTTAGGCCCTTTTTCCGTGATTTTGCAACCATGAAATTTCTATAAAGTTGAATTTGCCAATTTTTCTAGTGCTGGTAGGACAGCGAGAAAAATCACAAAAATACTTTGATCTTTTGGCTTTTAACTAGAATTTCAATGATTCAGATCTGTGAAGTAGTCTTGGTGTTATGAATTTTCAAAAGTGGGAACTTTTCTCTGGCTCACCCGGTAAGCTTTCCAAAATTTTTGCCAATTCATATATCATGTGCTCTTTGATTTACAACGTTTTATTGATGGTACAAGCAAGATGCGCTTTTTCTTTTGGAACCTGTATGATACGGCTCTCGATAATCGTACAATGCATTAGGCTTTCGATATGCAAAGTAATTGAATGTATACACGGTCATTATGTTTTTTCAGGCGGTCTTCGCAGTGACTTCACCCCACTCTGACGTTTATCTTATCGTGAGAATAACAAAAATTCTTCAAGGCAGCATCAGCCAATGTGCTGAACCGTACATCAAAGCAACAGACAGTAACAAAGCTGCTCTCAAGATTCAAAGAAACGCTGCTGCAAGTTGGAAAAGACTTGAAAAATATATGATGCCGTTTGCCTGGGCAATGAGGTAAGTGGCCTCGCACTTTACGACCAAGTAAATTGGTATATTGCAAAAGTCATCAATAAAAGGAAGATAAATGTTCTGCCTTTGCTTCTTTGATGGGCCAGAGAAAACACAACATGATTTATTATTGTTTGAAAAACATGCCCGACATTGCTTTTGGACTGGCTACACTAGTCCCTCCATTTCGCTGTTGTTGTTGCTAATTAGTAACATATTGGTTCAAAGGAGCAAAAAAAACAGCCTATGCAGTCAGTCTAACAGATTATCCCAAAATTTCGTTTCTGAATTAGTCCTGAACCAAACTGATGTCAGAAATGCTGAATAAGATTGCAAGAGCCAAAAACTACACATATTTTGTGCTCATGAACTAAATAACTTTCGAGCACACTGTTAATGTGGCAAGAAATGGTTTCCAGATCAACTTATAATGTTATCTGCTGTCTTTGACACGATTGCAAGTGCCACAGAGGAGGCAATAGCAACGTTCGTTTTTATGCCATAAGAATGATGTGAAAAGGACAGGCCACTATATCGGCGGCGCTTGTTGCACACCAGAAGAAAAGGATGCTTGTGACGATATAAATGAAAAATGAATTAAAGATCAGGAACACCGCAAAACAACAATAACTACAGCTAATATGGTACGATTAGTAATGATTATCTAGATAGCCAATTTCTCATTCCGCCATGTAGGGCTTCTTCACGGCTGTCATGGAGAGGAGTTGCATATAACGGTTGTTACCGTGGGATAAATTTAACGTTCAGTGCAACTGTGCGAATGGAAATTGTTAAGATAGTGATACTGCATTACAATCACCGCGGAAGAATATAAATCACCTCGTCTCGTGCTTGTGTTTTTCGTTCTTTTTACCTTCTGGGGCAGCGAATAGGCTTCTTTCAGATCTAACGCACTGCAAGCGTTTAAGAACGTCGTTTCAACTTGCAGTTTCAGCGCCCGCCAAAGTCTCACTTTGCAGAGTCTCGTTCTGGTTTGCATCTTCATAGCTATAATGCTTCAATATTTCGTATGCAGGCAAGCTACGAAGGAGCAAAGCATAACAAGACTTTTGTGACTTGAGACTTTGCGGGTTGAAATTGAAAGTTGAAACGACGGGCCTAAGCGCTTGCAATGTGTTAGACCTGAAAGAAGCTTATTTGCTGCCCGGAAGGTAAAGAGAAAGACAAACACAAGAAGGAGACAAGGTGATTTATATTCTTTTATGTCATACCAATTAGTTCAGTCGTAGGTGGCCTAGGTTTCTCCTAGAACACGTGCAACCACCCGGTAGACTTACTTTAGACCGATACGACGCACGAGAATGAAGAAATATGGGTCAGAAATGTGTATCAGCTCTTCTGATGGTACAAGGGGTTTCCAGAAATGTTTCAGATTCTTTAATGTGCTCCAAGTAAAGGAAATGATACTTGGTCTCTTTTAGGCCCCTGTTCAAAAACAGAGAAGGAGAAATTGATACGACCACTGAGTTTTCCTCAGTTTACAAGCAGGTAAGATTTACCCTCTCTTCATGACGTTTTGGATATATGCAGAGAAATTATTTTCTGATGCTACTGGACTGCTTTCTCAAAACACAAATTATTTAAGATAATATAGAACTTCAAATTTTTATGTTAGATTTATCATAGATCCTCACGTTTTTGACGATATTTCATTTCGCTGTTATTTGAGAATGTTGCTGATGCTGAATTTGAGGATTTTCAAACCTTGTTTGAAATAATAAAATGTAGTGATAGCATCGCCTCTTCCTCTTTGAAGTGCATGAATTTCATATTGATGCGTGTTGCCTCTACTTTCAAAATTCATTTACAAATGTAGGAGAAGCTAGGTGCATTCCCTAAATAATCTTATTTAAAGGACAAGTCCGGGGTTGGTATAATTGTTGATTATTCAAGAGATTAAACTGTTATGAATGGTGTGTAGTACTTTTATCATTTTTTTCTCTTTTAATGTGCGAAATTATATATTTCAATCTGCTAAGAAGTGCGAAATGACTTCATCTTCTATGACGTCATTTCATGTTGACCTGAATGAGGCTGCCAAATATGTTGCTATTATACCACTCACATTTGCTAGCCTCCTTATCGCGCCTTCGCAAATTCGTACAAAATACAAAATGGCGACGATATTTGGCCTAACTTACAAAGATTTATTAACCAATTTATGGAAGTTAGAGGCATCAAATCTTGGAAAGAACTGACGACTGGTGCTCAGCAGTTGTTAAGGTTGCTTTTTAACAAGGACTTGTCCTTTAAGGAGTAGTCAATTGATTGCGTAGAAAAGTTCACAAGAATTCTTTAACAAACTGAGCAGCCCAAACTTCCGGAAGGAGCTTGTTACATGACCTAAAATGAATAGCGGGTGCCGTATGATGACCGACGAGAGTTAACCTCTCCCCTATAATAACCATTTATCATCATTTTTACTGCATTTTTCATTTCATCCCAGGAAACTACCAAACTTGGTGATGACGAGTTTATCAAGCTGATTCAAGACGTGAAATCGTATGTATTCAACAATCTAATTCCAGTTTGTTGTAAATTCCAGAATTTTCCGATTCGTGTCATTTCTCAAATGTTCATCTAAGATGCTTTCCTAGTGAATACCACTAAGTATGCTGTCATTAAAATACAGCGAGATATCATATTTGCTTTCACTATTTTGATCATGGTTATTCTTCTGGTGGTGCTGCAGAGTCCTCAACGACAGTTTTTAACTATAGAGGTGTAAATCGGTCCGATTCGAGAACGTAGTGTTTTCTCTGTTTCGTCGCTTTATTGTATTGAATCAAATCTTTACGTCCAATCAACTGTTGTTGTTTGAATCATCACAGTTTGTTTCTCGTAGTTGCAGGTTTGATCAAAGAGTTTATGCTGGCTTTGTATGATTGTGAGATGAAAGCTTTCATTAGGTCCCTTGTAACTCCAGGAGAGAAACAGCTGAAAGCCGATATTTCCATCTAAACCTCTAAATTCAAGTTTGTATATTAGCTACCGCACAGTGACCAAGGTGATCAATTTATTCGTAAAGATCCAGTGCCCGTTTACAATGTAATAGGCATTCAGACTTCCCATTTTTCATTGCTTATGCCGTATATTTTGTAGACAATCTAAGATTGAGAAAGAGAATACTAACGAAAAAGCTTCGATTGATACGCACCGCAGAGTTTTGTTAGATAAGAAGTTTACAAGTATTCAAAAGAAGTGTATTTGGAAAGTCGACGAAACATTTTGTGTTTGCAACAGAGAGTTTTGAATGCATTCTGGATCTGCCAGGTGTTCCGTTTTGAGGGACAAATTTGACTTCAAAGCCTGCCAATTTCACCGTAAATTACCAATTACCAATCAAATACACCCCTTGCAGAGAATTATAGAGAAGCTGAGTGAACGACCTTTACAGCCGTCCTTGAAAATGCTCATGGTCACGAGCATTGTTCTTAGGGATACGATATGATCATACAGAGACTAGCCTTAGTGGTAATCATATCAAATCATATCTACTTTTCTCAGAATTTGCACTTTGTTATTTTTCCCGTACTTTTGCTCGCAGGCGCATGATATTTCTTGTTGGGCCACGAGATATAGCCGTTAATAGTCTGCCACCTTTGATCATGTAAAATTCAATTACACAGGGATAAATCAAAGCAGCAAGTGATACCTGGTCAAATCAAATGCACTGTCAATAAACTGAATGTTAATCAGCCAAGTAAGGATAACCTTTTACTCTTTCACCTATCTTATGAATAACGAAAAAAGATCCCCGTTTGAGAGCTTATTTCTTCCTGGATGCCAAGATGATGATACTAGAAAGTATATCATTAAATTGTGAGCATCTTTAAAATATTTTGTAACATTTACCTGACTGAATTCGGCCACTCTGTTCTGAGATTGTGAGGGGTTTTCTAACCTTTAAAACACTCTCAAAATCACAACCAAATCTCTTGCCATACAGCAATAATTTTTACAAGTTTTGGCACGTGTTATTCCTTTCGGACGATGAATGTGTCATCCCTGGGACCATAACAAAATAACTTCTCTTTATTACATTCTCCCAAGAGGATAGAAATGTATTGCTTGTTTGGGAGACGAAATACTGACCCTTTTGCTTCGGCACATTGTGTTTCGTTTCAACATTGTTGATAGCGAATCAACTGTGGGGCACACACTGTCCTGCGCATAGGTTCTATTGTTTTTTGCCACTGTTCTCAACGGTCAAGCCAATTTGTATATTACATCATTGAAGTAAATCTTTAGTGCGCATGCGATTTGGAGCCTTTTTGGGGGATTCCTGAAGGGTCACAACTTAGCCTCTTCGTATCCCCAACAATTGCAACGTGTTATGGTTGCTGTAAGAAAGAAATGATAGGAGAATTGATCTTAGATCGTAACTTTAGGCCTATTTTGATGGTTGCTTGAAGGTGCTCCCTAGAAGTCTCGCATGATTTCAGAATGAAGTGCCGGATTTCAAGTCAGGTGAATTTCAAAATAGTTTTGAATAGTCCACCTTTCCGAAACGTCTTGCCAATAGACCTTTTTCACTTCTTAAAAAGAGTTTTGGATTGAGCGTCCAAATCTTGAAAGAAAACAAATGTATGACCCCCGTTCTCGGTATAATGACGCTGGCAAAAAGTTGCTTCAGATTTCAGAACACTTTTCACTTTTCGGAGAGTTTATCAACGATGGGGTTAGTAATTATTCAGTTTATACACAGGGATGTTTTATTTGCCTTCTGGCCTTGTTTCTCGTTGTTTTCTTTCATTGTTAGCTGATTTTGTAGTGTAACAGTTACAGTTGAAAAGTGCGAGCATGCAAGGGTTTCATTTTGCATGCTGCAAATCGAATTTTGCTGTTTTTAACCGTTGTCATTCAATTGAAAGAAAAGTCTACCAACTATGAATGAAAAGAACGAGAAACAAAGCAAAAAGAACAATAACACTTGCCTCTGTGTAAACTGAATCATTACTAACTCACTTTGCGCTGACTTGTCGATAATAAAGTCTCTGAAAAGTGTTCTGAAATCCAAAGCAACTTCTTGTCACAGCTCGCAGCCTTTATACCAAGAACGGAGGTCATACTTTTGTTTTCCTTCATAGATTTACCACATTTGAACGCTCGATCCAAACCTCTTCTTTAAGAAGTAAAAAGGTCGATATTGTCATCTCGACATCTAAAGAGCAGTTGCTTTTCAAATGGGAGCTTTTTGTTTGACCTTTCCGGTAGATGCTGTGCACAGGTACAGAACTTTACAAAGCTGTTCGATAGCTGTCGTAGCCAATACCTCTGTGATACTCCATTGCTTATCAATTGTATTACATACTTGAGATATCAGAATCAACCAAAGTTTGGTTGATATCCTAAAGTCTATGCATTTACTAGTATAGGAATAAACATTGATCAAATTTTACTTATATTTACGATGCTCAGAAAATAAGTAGAAAAGGTAACAAACGGTTCTTCATCCTTTTTGGCAATCAAACAACCCTTGATTTATGACAATATCTCCAGCTTTTTCCGCATATCACGTAAAGCTATTTTTAGTCTACACTGTATTTTTGTAACTGTATAATACTGTGCTTATCTTTTCCAAGCCGCAAATTTAATCAGTTGGTACGAATATGACATGACTTTTATGTTTTTTTTGTGGTTTCCGGAAAGACGAAAGCCTTTCACTTCTCTAATATCCTTGTTACAGGCGTTAATCTCAGTTCAAACTGTTTATTTTTACCGGGTGAGCCAGAAAAAAGTTCCCTTTTTTGAAAATTCATGACACCAAGACTACTTCACATATTCTAATCATTCAAATTCTAGTTAAAAGTCGAAAGATCGAAATAGTTTTGTGATTTTTCTTGCTGTCCTACCAGCACTAGAAGTATTGGTAAATTCAACTTTATTAAAATTTCATGGTTGCAAAATGACGGAAAAAGGGCCTAAAACACCGATCAAATCGTAAGGACTCTATTCACACAGAACAAAAGGCAATGGGCCAAGTGCTATAAAACATCGATTTTCAAACAAATACAGAAGATTTTCAATCCCATGGCAATTAATGTGCGGAGGATATCTCTCAACCATGAGAAATTGCATTTCCTTGATTATTCTGTGCGAGGAGTCATTTATGCTTTGATCAACGTTTTAGGCCATTTTTTCAGTCATTTTCCAACCATGAAATTTTTGTAAAGTTGAATTTACCGATATTCCTAGTGCTCGTAAGGCAGCGAGAAAAATCACAAAAGTACTTCAATCTTTCGACTTTTAACTAGAATTTGAATCGTTTAGATCTGTGAAGTGCAGTTGATGCTACGAATTTTCAAGAGTGGGAACTTTTTTCTGGCTCACCCGGTAGTCATTTTGGTCAAGGTTTGTCTTGATTTTCAGGCCTTGTATTTTATATTTTGTAGACTGTTTCACACCAGCACTTGTTCCTGTAAAACCATTCTCTCGACAAAATGAGATACCAAGCAGTTTGGAGATCCAGGAATTCTCTGCAGAGAAACCAGACCTTGCCTCTCCGTTCACGTCGTATTTAAATCATCTGTATGTTTCGCCAATAAGCATCAACTACAGCAACCAGAAGGCTTTCTCCAAGGTAACGTTCCTTATGGCTTTCAATTTTAGCACCAAGTTTATCTCTCGATCCAGTTATTCTGTCCGGAATTTTCTGTATTTGGGTTGCACAACCGCTGCTTCAGCATCGAATTCTGCTACTTGTTTTAACCATGACTGTGTTCCTTTGGTGTTTCAAGTTGGGAGCCTGGCGCACTGTGATCCAGATTTCACGTTTTGTGTAAGTAATGTGAAAAAATGAACTTTTTAGAATTCCACCGAATGTATTTTTTCCTTGTTTCCCATACCCTAAAGCATTTAAAAACGCAAACGATTTTCAAATCAAGCAACAGTAGCCCGAGAAAACATTTTTCGAAGTTAGGGCTAAATTGGGTAGTGTAAGCTTCTTGCTAGACCAGAAGAAGTCACAAAGTAGCATGAATTTTCAAATTTCCGTTTCATCGCTTGTATGTGCCCGATTTGAATGATCTTTCTTTTGTTTGGTAGATTGAACCTTGTAGAATATGAATTAAATCAGTTGATCAACAATTTTTGCTTTAGAATGTGGAAATTTTGTGAATTCATAATGGTAACCAACTATTGAAAACCAGGTCGCCTGAATTATCAAACCCGATTTCAACACTGAATACAAAAAATCTATATCTCAGAAAACTCTGATTATCAGTTTTAAAATGGACTTCAGCCTATTGCTGACTCTCTTGCCAAAGCGCTTAGCAGAGGCTTCACGTAGAAAATTTTCGCGATTTTTTTACGAAGTCAAGTGAAGACGGGGTTTTTTGACAAATTTTGTTGACAACTGTCATAGCAATGCTGGCAAGGATGGATGCTTGACAAAACAACATATTCCATCATTTCAAAAACAAGAAGTAAGAAAGAAACACAGGTCATTCATTGGATTTAATTTTCGCGTTTTCTGCGTAACCAATGCCACCCACCTGTTTCTCATTCATCCATCAGAATAATGTGGTGAGTGTCTATTTGACTTAATGAATGAAAGTTTTAAATCTAAAAATTTGAGTATAATAGTAATGTGCAAAGTTTAATGTGTCAAATTTGATGCCACTTTAAAATGCCCGTCAATATGTAAAACTGGTCAGCTTTCCATGAGGAAGTTGTCCGTTTTCGGAAATCTCACCTAACATCTCATTTAAGACAGAATTTGATACTCAAGCAACAAAACCTGCTCACGTAGACATTTTCTCTGGAATGTCATGACCACTGTAACACAGTGGCTCGAACAAGAACAAAGTCCTGTTGTGAACCAAACTTTAATGAAATTACTTCTTACTGAAAAAATTTTCTTTTTGATCCTAGCAATAATCATTCCCTGAAATGCTTAGTGTTTGCACTATAGAAATAGATTTGTGTACTCAACATATTGATAATTCAAATGAAAATGAATGAATGAATTAATGAATGAACGAAAAACAAGTGAATGACGTTTGAAAACGCAAAAAACGCAAAAATTATATTCATGGAATGACCGTTATTTCCTTCTTGCTTCTTGTTCTTGAAATGATGGAAAATGTTGTCTCACGAACCATCCATCCTTGGCAGCATTGCTATGACAGTTGTCAACAAAATTTGTCAAAAAAACCCCGTCTTCACTTGACTTTGTAAAAAAATCGCGAAAATTTTCTACGTGGAGCCTCTGCTAAGCGCTTTGGCAAGAGTGTCAGCAATAGGCTGAAGTCCATTTTGAAACTGATTTTCAGAATTTTCTGAGATATAGATTTTTGTATTCAGTGTTGAAATCGGGTTCGATAATTCAGGCTACCTGGTTTTCAATAGTTGGTTACCATTAAGAATTCACAAAATGTCCATATTCTAAAGCAAAAATCGTTGATCAACTGATTTAATTCATGTTCTACGAGGTCCAATCTACCAAACAAAAAAAAGATCACTCAAATCGGGCACATACAAGCGATGAAACGGAAATTTGAAAATTCATGCTGCTTTGTGACTTCTGCTGGTCTAGCAAGAAGCTTACACTACCCAATTTAGCCCTAACTTCAAAAAATGTTTTCTCGGGCTCCTGTTTCTTGATTTGAAAATTTTTTGCGTTTTTACATGCTTCAGAGTATGGACAACAAGAACAAAATACATTCGGTGGAATTTTGAAAAGTTCATTTTTTCACATTTATTACATGGCCTGGATCACAGTGTGGCGGCCCCTCCCAACTAACAAACTCATCGACGCTAAAGTCTTTAAGGCTTTTTTGCCCATTCTCTAGCTTTTCTTTCATTCTTCTTTGAGAGAACCAAATTTTTACAATCCACATTTCAGTTTTCCAACTAACAAATGAAACCTTTTTAAAATGATCAGGGTGAAGACTACAGGGTTTTGCAGACATCCATTATTAACAATTTTCTCAATGACTAACGATTTATGTTATCTTCCCCCTTCTCGTCTTTTAAAATAGAGTCGATCAACGTCTGCTCGAGGGCTAATGTCCTGTAAATCGTCAATAGCTTCTGCATTATTGTATCCATCTTTCTTCATTCATCTGCCGTCTGTTTAACTATTCCAGCGGCATACCTTATCACTGGAACGGCTCTACTGCTTAATCTATTAATGATACTGTTCGGAGCATGATAGGCATGGCTACCTTAAATGATCTTTAACAAATAACAATACAGATACTAAATGCCGTATCAAAGTTCTGCTGGTCTCTCCTTAGGGATAGCCAGCTTCATCGCAGAAATAAAGGTGACACTGCTGCTTAAAGGGAAATTTACAGTTGACTGATTTTTGTATAGTCTTTAATAACATGATGCATTTACTGTGCATAAAAGATTAAAGATTAAGAAGATTCAGTATTAATAGAGAAGGATGAGGCAGGAGATAAATTTACCTAGGTTTGTAATGCTGGGGCTACAAGAAACGCTCAGATGTATGAATGAATTTTAACATGGATTCCAAAGTTTTTTATTTGGTAGTGGGAAATTTTTTATCACCATACAACATTATTTGCAAAGGGTTTGATATGGCAGGTTTAAGATAGTTCGTTGGAATACTTCGTTAATCGTTCGTAGGAGATCACCCCTTTGATCATCATATGCATGGCATTGCAGCAAGAAGTGTTCGGCCAAATTAGGCCAACTGTGTATCGAAAGTTATGACTGAATTTGTGGGAATTCCTACGCTGGCTCCTTTCCTTTGCAACCTGGCTCAGTGCTTTGTCAGGAATGTAATATCCTGGATTTCTGTTTTCCTTCAGGCACGAAATCTTGCTGTGAAAATGGAGTTCAAAGAATCAGACGAATTAATTGCTAAACCACTGAAGAGTATTTACAGCAAGGATGGATCATGCACAATGACTACAACGCTGATAACACCTGTACTGTATCATAACACAACGCCTACATTTTATGAAGAAGTAAGAAACCATTTGATATTTGAGCTGTTCTCATTCTTATTTCCCAATGTTAAAAATATTAGCGGATACTTTGCTACCCTTGGTGATTATTTTTCATCCCTGCTGCTACCATGCTTCCTCAACAAAAACGTAACATATTTGAAACACAATAGTGTCAGCTGCTTTGACCGACACCGCAATTCAAAATGATTAGTGTCTGCAGACAAAAAACATTCTGCCGACCAGTAATTCAAACTAAGCAAGGCTGCAAAAGTTGCTCTGAAACCAGTAGGGAGAATTGGGGCCTTGTGCATGCGAAAAGTGGTTTTTTGAGACAATTCATGAATCTGTAACGACTGAAGAAGGATAAATCTGAAGACATACCATACCAGGTGGATTATGGTTCCTTCTTCCAGAAGCCAGACAGAAGGCATTGGAATTCCTGCATATTTAGTGCTCGAATAAAGCAACCATGCTCAGCTCTTGAGTCACTTAAACAAAATCTGCGCGGAACGTCTTTAGATTATCCTTCTTTTGTTATAGATCCATATAACTTCTCTTAATAACTGCCCTTCGCATGCACAAGACGACAGTTTGCCCCATTGGTTTCAGGGCACCTTTTAAGCCATGTATATTTCGAATTATTGGTTAAATGAGTTTCCTTTGCCTGCAGTCGCTAATCCCTTTGAATTACGGTGTCAGTCAAAAGCAACTGACTTTTACAAGTTTGATCACTCAGAAACCAGCTCCATGAATGCTGTGAAGGCACATGCGAATGGGTCGCGTTATTAAATTTCGACGTATTTTCCCGCTCGTTTGAACTTACATTCATAATGGGTCTGGCCACGTAGCCAAAGCTACGAGTGCAGTGGAGAAAACTGTCGAGGACAGCCAGGATTCATCTACCTTAAAGACACTTGGTATATCATTCAGTTAGATATAACAAGACTTGAATAAAGTTTCTGTGACAGCTGATTGTTTTTCTTGTCTCTGTTACGTCTTCTTATTGACTGCCATCTTGATAACCGCTTTGCTTCTGCTTCCTGTTATTTCATTTGATTTGATTTTTAAGTTCTTTAAGCACTGTGGCCACGTCAGTCAAAGGACTGATTTACGGTGAACTGTGCAAATACATATAATAACTAAATGTAAAAGAAACATATACGGGTGACCCAAAAAGACTTCACGAGCTAGATCATAAATAGCTCCCTGAAATCAAAAGCTATTGCCAAATGTTTTCTATCACAGTTTAGTTGAAAGGCTCAGCTATCTTTTGAGATGCTACATGGTCATTTTAAACAATGATTACCATCCAAAAAACCAGATTCAAAGGAAATTTCGAATCCAGGATTCCTCATTTGGAGTGAAATAATCGACATCATATTCCAGTCAACATTTTGTGAAAACTCGACATAGCGAAGGATTAGAAGTTGTCTGGGGAAATTTTTTGTTTGCAAAACGATTAACCTCCGTTCCTCATTCAAATTTCATGCTCCAAAGCAAATTTAGAATTAAGCTTTTTCACACTTTCCAAAAAATAAACTGGAAAGCGAGAGAATAATGCGAGAAATCATTGAATTTCCGCATTTTTGAAACTGTTTCTTCGGACAGTACGCATATCTAAAACTGACCAAGCAACGTCTCAGAAGATAGCGGAGCCTTTCAGCTACATGCTGATACCTTGTTTGTCTTCATAACATTTACTTTCAAGAAAATATTTGCGATCTAGCTTGTGAAGTTTTTTTTTGGGTCACCCGGTATAAGATTAAATAATCTTATTACAAAACTAACTGACAAAATATTAAAGTAAAGCTAATTGTATCATGAAAGAGAGAATCAGCATTTACTGCTGACATCGCTATATGTTTTCTGAATATTTCATCATAAATTTTGGATAATTCGACTTCAAATAAAAGACAGTGCCACGATTTAGTACCCTCTGCAAACGGTTAATACATATCATCGTAAAATTTAATGGTGCCCCATCAAAATTTATCTCTTTTTATACAACGTTTAGCCTTTGTCAACCGTCAAGAGAACACTTTGCAGGTTGTCAGTTTCAAGACAAATGGGTATTCAAAGGCGTCGGAGACGGTCATTTAACACTTCTTCTTAAATAGATTCGTCGTGCTAAAATGCCTTTTAAAGTCATTTTTCCCAAAATCGGTTGAGAATTGTATAAAGCTGGTTGAAAGAGGGAATGCTGTTTTGCGTTGCATCAAATAAAGTTTCATTTCGTAAAATTTTTGCGTACCCTTTTATCGCTATTCATACACTTAAAAGACACAAAGGATGGAGTCGCTGACTAACCAAGCCCTTTTACTGGAATAATTTAAAGGTATTGAGTCCGCATAAATAGCTCGCTCATGGCCAATGTCAGCTTCGTTTTCATCATCAAGTTGTCATTCCATCGCTTTGAAATAGAACCAAAGAAATTTCTGAGAATAACGCCAAGTATGAAGATGTCATTGTTCTAGACTGCTATTGACGTTAAAGGCAATCTGTCCTTTGCTTATCTGGCCTTCGTCACTGCTTATGTACCTTATTTACGTGGCCATGAAATTCATGCACCACTAAGTGTCTATGACCCTAATTTGTTTGGATAAAGCGAATTGGCACAAACTTCTGGAATATACAATAGAGATCGTTATCGATTTATTTTTGTTCATTGAAGGGGACAGATTCAGGATTCAGGATAGCTTTAATGCTCATGCATTTGATGGACTCAATGTCTCTCAATGCATTTCAATCCTATATAAGGCCCTTAATTTATTTTATCGCACTTCCCGCACTTAACAGACGCAACGGACTGAGGTGCTACTATTCATTGCTTGATTAGTTTAATTCTGAAATCAGACCGTCATTATTTTTATCAAATCATCAAGATGTCCATTGATTTCATCAACAGGCGAAGATTCTTCTACCAACTCATATACACAACAAGCATCATATTCTCTTCACATTTTACCATGTAAGCGTTGAACAGCCAAAACATGATTCTCATGTTAAGAAGAAACATGACGTCGAAACACCAGGTAACATAGACCGTAAACTAGAAGAATCATAATCAAAAGCTAACTATGATGATCATTCCTATTTCGTAGTATCTATCTTCTTAGTTGTAAATGTCTTGCTACGGCCCCCTGAAAAGCAGTTTTCGTGGACTGACGGGGCCACCGTGCCTAAATAAGTAAAAATTAAATTTGAATAAATGAAATGTGGCTGGCTTCCAAAATGTCTGATGATCTCTCTCTAAAACGATGGAGGATCGATCCAGCTCATTTTAGCGCCATTTCCCCCCTGAGAAGTTGAAGTAAAATTTTAGATTACCTAATGTAGAGTTGCATCTCTGTTCCCTGGGCCGTCGAGAGACGAGTGGGGCCCCAGGGGCGATCTTGAAGGGGCCCTTATGCGCTGCCGGAAAGTTTTTTGCACCAGGCCCTTCCCCTTTCGGACCACACCATCCTATGCACTGTTCAAAGGCTTTTTTAGATGGAAATGCCCTGCTATACATTATCAAGAACATGGCTTTTAGACGGGAAATTTTTCGTTGCGTGTATCAATAATAAGAATAGAATGATAGTTGACATGCGGAGAGCCTAGGAACGTTCCTCAAGGAAGATTAAAACCAAACAAATGTCAATTCTTTACTTTTCAAGCCGGCTGGTAACAATGCTGGCTAGCCCCGCCCCTTCTTGAGGGTCCTTCCTTTTCGTTTGTAGAGTCACAGGAACACTTTACAGAAAAGTTATTGCTATTTATTTCTTTATTTCAAATTTGATATTTAACAAATTAATACAAAATCAAACACATTTACCTGCCCTGTAGAGTTAAAGACATGACATTAAGATTGTGAGATCTTCTTTCAGTCAGTCACCCTTTCCAATCATGCATGAATCTCTCATCTTTAGGAACTGGGTTCCTTCTAAACAATCAAATGTTGCAATGAAGTAGCCCTGTTGACAGTAAGGGCTGGCTGCCCCAAGTTTGTTCCACGTTGAAAATATTATCTGGCTTGACAAAGGCTAGAATATGATGTACTTGCCGGTATTTACTCTTTCAGAGACCTCTACATCAGTTCATTGTGATGCTGTCGGTGACTACCAAGCTACGGTCGCAGGCAGTATCAAGGCCTTGATTTGCTCAGGAGACTCACAACCAAACCCTGATCCTCGTATTATGACAGTTAGCATTCCATCATTTGCAATGTCACACGCCAAAACTGCAGGCCATCTTCAACCATCTTCAACTCCACGAACGAGTTGTGCTCGTGACTACTTTTAATTTCTTCCAAACCTAGACCAGACATCTAATGTCAGACAGAATCTAGTCCATTATCCATTAGTTTTTAAATCGTAGTGTAGTTGTAATGTTAGTTTAATGTTGCATGTCTTCTCATTGGCCATGGGGTAGTCATTATCTTTTCGCTTCCCATAGTATCGTCCCTGTAGTGTAGTATAGTAATTAGAATTTTTATGGTAGAAAGTAATATTCTTGTTGTAATAATTTATATAAAAAAAGAAGCCCAAGCAGTTGCTGTATCGTGTATTTATCGAGTATTGAATGTGTAAAGTCTATTTTGGAGTATTTGACGTATGTTTCTTCGTTGTAGCTGGATATGCATGGATGTCTATATTGGAAAATGGAATGTAAGTACAGTAGTAGGATGCCTTTCCATTTCTCTCTTTTTGAAAATTTACATGAGAGAGGTTTAGGCGACGGGAATGTTGTGAAGAGCTTTCACATACTGACGTCTTCCAAACTTGTGTCTTACGCAGAGTGTGATTTTGATTTGGGAGACGCATTATAAGAGAAGCCACTGCTGTCATAATCAAGGTAATCTAAAAGCTACGCAATAGTTAGCGGCTCAAAAGATTATAACGAATAGTTACGAAGCTATAGGCTGTCCAGTTATTGTACTTTTTCCTGACCGTTTCGACTGGTATTGAGTTAAATGAATTTGGCAGTCCTTTTTTGTACCTTGAAAACCCACTTATATGAAGGATTTGTCCTCGAATAAGAAGATAGAGATATGTCACAACCTCTTCAGGTTCTTATTGCGAAAAACAAATAAATTGATCTAGTTTTCAGTTGTGATAGTGGAAAGTATTAATAAGTATTGCTCCTCCGTCGTTATCTAATAGCCATCAACAAGTTTTATAAGACCTCCATCCTCTTTCAAAGTGTTTTGATTTTGAACATAGATATATCAAAGACAGAAAGCAAAGAAGCATCATTGGAAAAACTTTCTTGAACAAATTCAAGAATCAGATATAGAAACCTACAGTCTGATGTCATGAATGTTATCCATTGTATAAGAACCAATGCAATTTTATTTAAAAAATGTAGGCTCTTATATGGCCAGGTGGAAAAAATGACGGACCACGGCTCCAACAAGCCCAGAAATTTTTTCAGGTTTTCAGAAATAATTAAAAGGAGAGAGGAAATGAGATCAATACAGAACGGTGAAAAAATGAAAAGTAAATTTTTTGTCAAATCCTAAAGGTTCTCTCAATTGATAGGCATCATCAAATATATTTAGGCTGTTACCAGACATAGGAATTTCATGAATACAGTTGTTGTTTACAATTCTGGATGTGGTCAGCCAATAAATCAAACAAAATTTCCCCAACAAGTATCTTTTTACGATTATGATTAAAAACTGATAATCAGACTTCAAATTGTGTTTTTTATATATCATCAATTGAAAATTTACAATACAAGATAATTACTGCACTACTTACAAAATACTCTACGATACTACAAATACAATGCCACGTGGAGCAAGATATCGTGTCTACCCCGTGGCTTTTGGGTGGAAAAGAAGAAGAAAAGAAAATAGAGAAATAAATAAATAAATAGATAAATAAATACGTAAAATAAAAAATAAATTTGATAAGGCAAAACTACATAGATCTATACTCAAAAAGAAAATTCAGTAGAAATAGGACTTGAAAGGGGACTTGGCGACTTCGAATTGTGTCCAATTCATCACATACCATGACCTGTCAAAAGTGAATACTTTCTTGAAGTGATTCTGGCAGAAATATTTTTTTCAAGACTTGCTTTGTCTCAGAAATTAAAATATTTTTCCCATCCCTGTATATGGCGGTTTTTACTGTTGACGTACGAAATACTGTCCATTCTTGATGCCAACTGACGCTATATATAAATTGAATGAAATTAACCTACCGTTCTAGCCAAAACTTCCGCATACGAAATTATACCATGCGCATACTAACTGGTTTTGTGTTGTACAGGAAAATATAAAGCCCGAGGTCTTAAAATAACAGACCGAGCTTGCGAGGTCTGTGCATTGAGACCGAGGGCTTTATATTTTCCTGTACAACGACAAAACCAGTTAGTATGAGTTTTATTACCTGACATCTTCTAATCTTGACTCGAATTTCATCAAACACACTTTGTTACAGTCATGTCGTTTGAGTTCACTGCAAATCTCATAGGCCTAGGCCTAAAGCAGTTGCCGTGGCGACAAAAACACGTCCTTGTATCGTATTATACAAGGCTACGGGAAACCCGCGGGAAATGTGCAATTAACCAATAGGAATGGCGGGATTCTGTATTGCCTCGTTTTTGAAACTTCAGTCAGGTAATAACGATTCCTATTACTTTTATATTACATTTTTTTTGTCTGTTTCATCTTCTTTCTTATCTCTGTCTTTCAGTGTACGTGCTGACAAAAGTGAACTTGCAGTTGCATCATTCCTTCCAGAAAACTATTTATCATTTGAAAAACAAGGGGTAGAGATAGTTTCTTTTATCGTTTTAGTATCCCTTTATAATTGCAAAGTAGCCTTCTTCTGTCGGTGATACGTTATCGAATTTGTTATGTTATGAAATGACGTTGATGATGAAACGAGCCTTTGGACAGCATACAAATTTCAAAGATATTTGCTGTTATCGACATGTTTAAAGGACAAGAAAAGCTAAAGCAACCCAACTAAAACCTAGTAGTACTACATTTGCCATTTAAAGGTTTCGTTTTGACGTACTCTCGAGTACCGAATGACCATCCCTCCCACTTATTAATTTCTGAAAATGTTCCAACCCCCCAAATTTTATTCCAACCCGCCTTTTTATTACTTCTTGAAAAATTGAAATGATACTAAACATAAGTTTTGAATGAATATGAAAGATTTACGCCTTTGATTAAGAAGCCAACTATTTTGATTTCTTTAACCTCTCTTCAAATTGCTCCAGCCCCCGATTAACCCCCCGATTATTCTCGCCAATTGTTACAAATTTACAACTAAAATCTTCTTTGATAGTTTTCTGTAATGGCTAAAAGTGCAGCTTTTCTAAGGTCGATTTGAAGTTCTTTACAAGCTATGTACCCATAAAATGGAAGAAGTTCCCACTATATTTTGTTATGATGAACTCAACTTTATTAGTAGCCTCAAGCATTGGCTGTTGTTTGCTTGTGCTTCGTGCGTTTGTGTCCTAACAAAACCAGTGAAGTTTTTCGCAAACATCATTTCCTATATAGGTACACACTAGATTACATACCCTGATATTTTTGGCAATGGTGACTGATTGAAATGACCTTTTTCTTTTTTAATACAATGATAAAGTCTTACTATCCTACAAAACCTTTACTAGCCCATCCACCTAGGGGTAACGTTCTTTATCCTTGTAGTCCTCTGGCGCAGATGTAAAGTGGGTTGATGGAAAAGGTGTTCCGCTATTCAAGGTCAACACAAAACTTGTATCTACAGTCTATACCCAGGTAAGCTTTGACTAGCTAGAACCACTGGAAATCTAAACTGTTGTCTTGTCTTTAATTAGTTTTTAGCCGAGTATGAATGCGCTTCTTTTAAATTCGCCAAGGAAAACCAATCGAGTGAGGCAGAAGGGGATGAAAAGGATTCTTCTAAAATACTACTAAGGCAGTGCATTATAAGTCAACCTGTGGAAGTTTTTGTAATGATTTCCACGGCGAGAAACTAAGGAAGTCTTACAAGGTTTCAAAATTATTTGTATGAGAGGGATCTTTTTGTATTTTAATAAGCACTCAGATAAAATTAAAGTTGCAACAGTCCTTGTAAAAAGCCCTCGGGGGTGGGGGGGGGGGTACCTTAGTACTCTTCGTGGTACGGGGACGTGCAGTTTTTAGGGGTACTTTTTTCAAATAATTACGGAATTGGGGGTATCATTTTCATAATTTTTTGACATTTCACGGAATTATGGGTGTCCTTTTCAGGGAATTTTTCATTATTTCCGGAATTATGGCCCAGATATTTATTCGATTTGTGGAATTATGGCTCTAAAATCCACCAGAATTTACGGAATTATGGGTACAAATTTTTCGGGCAAAATGGCACGTCCCCATCACATAATAGGTTGAGTTACCCCCCCCCCCCCCGAGAAAAAGCCTGTTAAAATTAGATATCTGAAGGCACATGAAAACCTTATAATTGTTGCGAGTACCCCCTTCCCTTTTCAAAGAACTGTGAAGGGTTTTGCAAAATTCATGTCTTGAAAAATGTGTGTTTATGGATATTTTACAAGCTATTCTCTGTAATTTTGATAGGATCAACATATAAACAACTTCTTTGCTCATTGGCAACTATCCCACGAAAGATCAGGATCAGAAATGGAAACTTCGAGATTATTAAAGGTGTTTATACTTTACTGTTTACTTTTGATTTTGGTGACTTTCTAACAGTTATGTCCATACAAATTGCCATCTGAAGGATTTAATTCATTTACGCTATTGGATTTGATTTAGTCGCTTTGAATATCGGTCTCGTCACTGCGAATGATCAAACTCTTCACAACAATGAAGGACATTCTGCCAAATATTGGGGGAGGGGGGGCGAAGCTATTGTTTCAGTAAAAATCATTGTTTATTTCTGTTGTTTTGGAACAACAGATCTTTGTCTAGCCAACATTGGGGGGGGCGATCGCACTCCCTCGCCCCCCCTCGCCCCCCAGTGTCCGCCACTGCTTCACAAGATTTCCCAGGTTTACTTAAGAAAGCTATTGTTCTTAAACTCATGCATGCTTTACAAAATCTTCAATGTTGTTGTTATTCACTCGTTTGAAACATTTACTTCCCGTTCTTGTTGCGTCGTGGACCAATAATTCAACTCAACATTTTAAAAGTGGGTCTTGTCGTTGTGAATTATCAGACTCTTCACAGCTTTTTCAGGTTTACCTTTTATGATCAAAAGAAAGCTATTGTTCTCGAACTGTGCATACTTTACAGAATTTCAATGCTGTAGTTATTCGTTCGTTTGAAACATTTCCTGCTCGTGCTTTTTGAGTCGGAGACGAATTGTGCAAATTCATAAAACAGAATCTATCTAGAAATCTATTAACTTCCGCATATTCTCAGGCACACAATTCAGTCTCATGGAAAGGAAGATGACAAACCTGCCTTTTGCGTAAAATTTTCACATCAAATACATTTCGATGACTTAAGTCATTTCCGAGAAAAAGTGAGATTTGAAAAATCTCGACTTTATTAGTAACCTGTAATGTCGATTCGAAACTCTTTTATGCAAACTATTGTTGTCACTAAAAAGTAGAAAATGGGTATAAATCACAAAATGAATGTTTTTGCCAGGAAATGTGTTTGTTAAACTATTAATTGGAAATGATGTTGCTCTCATACTGTTATTTCATCACCTCTTCCACTGAAAAAACAATGGCCGACTCTACCATGGATTTGGCCAGCAGCCTGATGGCAAAATTTTGGAATGCGAGCAGAATTGCAGGCCCAACCAAAAAACATTCGATTCACATAGCCTCAGGTCTATTGGACCGCAAATTAGGAATCCTTTGCCAGCTGAAATTAAATCACTATACAATCTGGTTCAGTTAATAAGGCCATTTAAAAACTGGAATATGACCACCTACAGATGCAATGTATGCTTGCGAAACTGACTATGTGTTTAGATATTGTCCAATCTATCAACTGATGTTTTGGCGCAGCTTTTACTATATGGTGATCAAGACCTTTCCTATGACTTAAGCAGAAAAATGCTCGAATTAACTTTACGTTATATCCATGAAACTGGTCGGTTTGATTAAGGTCTTTTTGGGACTTCAGTACTTAGCAACCACCAACCCCCCTTTTTAAGTTCTTTTCCCTCGTAGATTCTTTTGCACATCAGATGTCAAGCATTTTCAAGCATTTCATCTACTATCAACGAACGAGTTGCGCTTGTAACATAGTCATCGCAACCCTTACCTGACATTTGATGTGGAACAGGATCTAATGCTTTATCCATCAATTTTAAATCGTTTGTAGTGTAGTTGTATGTTAGTTTAACATTGCGTGTCTTTTTTACATTGGCCATGGGGTAGTCATTGTCTTTCGCTCCCCATGGTATCGTACCTGTAGTGTTGTATAGTAATTAGAATAGGTATAGTTAAATGTAAGATATATTGTAAATATTTATATTTGAATGTAAAAAGAAAAAAATCTTGCTCAGAAAATTTCGTTGAAAACATTCTAATGATTTCGACTTAAAATAAGATGATACACGCGCGTAGCAAATTTGATTTTCGAAAACTTTTTAAATTTCTTTGTTATTCACCCAATATTTAATTTTCATTTGATACTCATGGATTTGCACCATTCTACCGGGTGAGCCAGAAAAAAGTTCCCACTTTTGAAAATTCATAACAGCAAGAGTATTTCACAGATTTGAATGATTCCAATTCTAGTTGAAAGCCAAAAGGTTGAAGTATTTTTGTGATTTTTCTTGTTGTCTCACGAGCACTACAAATATAGGTAAATTCAACTTTCCAAAAATTTCATGGTTGATTGATTACTGGAAAATGGCCCAAAACATCGATCAATGCATAAATGACTTCTCGCACAAAATAATTAAGGAAATGCAATTTCTCATGGGTGAGAGATATCCTCTAGGCATTAACTTCCTTGGGATTGAAAATCTTTCGCATTTGTTTGAAAATCGATTTCTTATAGCTCTTGAGGGAGGTGAAACGCCCATGGCCAATTGTTCGATTTGAATAGAATCCTTACGATTTGATCAATGTTTTAAGCCCTTTTTTCGTCATTTTGCAACCATAAGATCTTTATAAAGTTAGATTTACCAATACTTCTAGTGCTGGTAGGACAGTGAGAAAAATCACAAAAATACTTCAATCTAACTAGAATTTGAATGATTCAAATCTGTGGAGTAAGCTTGATGCTATGAATTTTTAAAAGTGGGAACGTTTTTCTGGCTCACCCGGTATGTCATATAATTTTCCCTTGCAGTTGATGCATGCAATAGATGTAATAACAGTGTTGCGTTTTTTGCCTGTCATCATGAATCAACTGTTTGAGGTGTTGCTTACTGTGACAAATGATAATGTTTCTGTCAACGTCATTCGGTAAGTTGGCAATTCTTTCCAGTTGAACATTGTTTATAAGTCGTAAATTAATGGGAATCAACATAGTTAAGATTGGCCTAGGCGGCCATGTTAAAATTATAGTCTATTTCATTCGGTAATTTTGACATGTCCCGTTTTATCTTTGTTAATTCTTTAAACACAAAATCCCTTCCGCTTGCAAACTCAATACAAAATGTGTATCCTGATTACAGTTGTACGTTGTACACAGTTAGGTTAAGATTATGTGCAGTTGCCGATCCACATAGAAGCTGCTGTTCCAAGGAGTCGTGTTTTCGTTTGATTTCAACTCTTAAAATAACCTTTTGATTGCTTTTTTATCTACTAAGTGAGGGAGTTCTTTGATATTAATGAGAAGTTCGTTTCAAGCTTTTTCAAGATTATTTCTAGGATTTGTAGGGCCCTCAAATTCCTTTTTCTGTACAGGGTGTCCCAAAAACTGTGCCCCCTTTTTGGGTCTACTGTGGAGGAGCTGTAGATTCAAAAATATCGGTTTTTGCACAGTTGCTTAGGGCAGGCTTAAACTTAGAGTTTGAGACCTTGTATGAGTCAATCTGACAAGTGGTTGCTGATTTATGGCAGAGAATATGCAAAAGAAGTGGTTGCTTCAAAAATTGCAGTGCTATTGTTTTCTAGCAATGCCAAAATAAAGTAAGTTTTCAAAGAAAGGGATTCTAGTATCGTATTAAAATTTTCACTACATGTTGTAAAAGGTAGAAGGTGTTCTCTTATGAGCAGACTACCGGGTGAGCCAGAAAAAAGTTCCCACTTTTGAAAATTCATAACACCAAGACTGCTACACGGATTTGAATCATTCAAATTCTAGTTAAAAGCCGAAAGATCAAAGTATTTTTGTGATTTTTCTCGCTGTCCTGCCAGCACTAGAAATATTGGCAAATTCAGCTTTATAGAAATATCATGGTTGCAAAATCACGGAAAAAGAGCCTAAAACATTGATCAAATCGCAAGGATTCTATTCAAATCGAACAATAGGCCATGAGCGTTTAATCTCCCTCAAGAGTTATAAGACATCGATTTTCAAACACATACGAAAGATTTTCAGTGCCAAGGAAATTAATGCCTAGAGGATATCTCTCACCCATGAGAAGTTGCATTTCCTTCATTATTCTGTGCGCGAGGTCATTTATGCATTGATCGATGTTTTGGGCCATTTTTCAATAATCAATGAACCAAGAAATTTTTGTGAAGTTGAATTTACCTATATTTGTAGTGCTGACAGGACAGCAAGAAAATGACAAAATTACTTTGATCTTTCGGCTTTTAACTAGAATTTGAATGATTCAAATCCGTAAAGTAGCCTTGGTGTTATGAATTTTCAAAAGTGGGAACTTTTTTCTGGCTCACCCGGTACACTGCTTACCCTTTAAAAGATTTAGTAAAAATGTTGACACGACGCTAGAGCCCTTTCTTTGAAAACTTACTCTATTTTGACATTGCTGTAGAACAATACGAGTCCTGTTTTTGAAGCAACCACTAATTTTGCCTTTTCACCTGCCTGTTTTGACCATATGAATGAATCTATGTTATTGACATCTTAACATTGCAATCTTTTCTAGAACGCTGATCAGAATGATAACACAGATACACGAAGTCGGCAAAGAAAAGTTACTCAAATCATACGTCAAGGTAGCGTACATGTGCACATCCTAAGCTATGTTTTCTGATATTTATGCATCATTCTGTTTAGAAGCTTTGGGCAATAAGTCACCTGTATCTTGGCATAAAGGATCGGATTCAGTACATCAACACCACTACGACGGAGCTGTTGCCTGACATGCAAAAGTTCATTTGCATTTTAGCTCGAGGCAAGGAGTGAAGAAACCCACCAAATGAGATAATTTTGCAAGATCTATGAATCAAGTTCCCTGAGTTCCCTGAGTATATTTGTGTTTTTTCCTTTACTTTGGACTGCTTGTTTCAATTCATGTGACACTATCAACGAAACCCTGTACTGACATTGTATTGTCTCCGTTCTATATTTTCGTGCTGATCAAACGGGCAATTAAGTAGACACGAAGGTTGCACATTCATCAGTCAAATTAACAGCGCAGGAAATTAGATATTTCTGACTAGGCTTAATGTACATTATAATTCTTTAAACTTTCCCTGAATTTTTTACTTACCGAGTTGGCCAAAGGCAAGATTGATAGTGCAATATGGGTGTATTCTCGCCTTGCCTTTAACTCTAGTTTTCATTTCATAACAGTATCAACCGAAACAGGGCAGACAGATGTCGTTGCCTTGTTCCACATGGACTTGCCCAAGTCGTCCTGGAGGAAAGAAAGAGACGACTTGTCGCGAACAGTGAACAGCTGGATAACACAGCTGGATGGCCGGACGGTTTTTGGTACGGCAGACGGCACCTTTGATCATAATGTTTGACCAATGGCAGACAGGATACTGCCGTTCCGTCAAGGAAAATGACGGGGGCAAACCAACATTGAAACATAAATGGCTGTATGTCAAAACGAACAGATGTTTATATATTGGCGCCACCATTTCCCTAACAGCGCTCATGTGTAGACAGATACAATTGACCCCCTGATTTTCAAATTCCTTGCGGTTAGATCCTATTACAAACATCGGGTTAAGTCAGGTCACATACATCTTATGAATAATTAATGAGGAGCTGTTCGCGACAAGTTGTCTCTTTCTTTCTTATATGACGACTTGGGCAAGTCCATGTTCCATATTGAAACATTCACAAGGCTGACGTTCGGTCAGTCATTTAAGAGGTTACATTGATTCCAAAACATGTGGTGGCGATGATTTATTTGAGATTTAGATTCTCTTTTATTCTTTAGTACTCATTCAGGGTGGACGAAAATCGACCGAAATCAGTGCATGAGGAATTGGCGAAACATCTTCGATTTTACCTGAAACAAGGAAGTGATCCAGCTATCATTGATTGCATATTGCAGGTATCATGCTCTCACGAATGCACTTTTTTGCTTCGAAATTCATTTTGTATTTTGTGGATGCTTAAAGATCACAGCATAGGTTTCAAATATTTAAAAAGCTGAGTGTAAAATTCTAGGACCTATTTCTTCGAACTGAACATCTTCAAAGAAACTTAAACTATTTTACAGTAAATCTGCCGTTGGACTTTTCTGAAATCTTCAATATTTTCAGAATTACAGTGTCAGTGTTTTTCTTCTTTTTTTAAAATTCGAGAAAGTCTTCGAAAAAGCTCAAAACGATTGTAATTTTAAACCTCTTGACAAAAGATCAAATAATTTTCAAGAAAACCATAGTTTATGGATGCCTACAATATGTTATCAAGCAAAACTCTTTCACTCTTCTGGTTTGTGAAATTTGATGACGTAACATCATAAAATAAGCTGAAATATGAAATAGGCTGTAATTTCGACAAATATTCAAGATTTCTGAAAAGTCCAACGGTAGAATCATAAAAGAGTGGCTAAAGTTTCCTTGAAGTCATTAAGTTTAAAGAAATAAGTCACTGAGTTTTACACCCGCCTTTTTACACTGATTTAAAGATTTGGAACCTGTGCTGTCTATCCCTTTGAGGAGAAAAAAATTGACGGGGATCTGTATTGAATATTCCACAAATTTACACAAATATTTCGTTATTCAACAAGAGCAAGGTCATTCGTGCAAGAAAATTATGCATGAATGGCTTTGCTTACTTTGAATTAAGCAAATTATCAAGGGGACAGACTACTTTTAAAAAAGGCTATTGTACAAGATTTTAGTAAACAAAGAATGCTTGTCATTGAATCTCTTAAGTCTGCTATGGGCTTTCGTAAACACATCTCAAATGTGTGGCTTGGAATCCAGCTGTATCTCAAAAGTTGCTAAAGGCATGAAAACCTGATTGCAGTCGCCAGTTCAACAGAGTTCAAACCATTTATCTCCAAAAAATTTACCATTTATCTGCTGTTTGCCTGCATTAGGGAGGGCAACTCAATGTCTTTGCATCATCTTGAGCACGGGCTGCGGGAAGCTCTGAATTAGAAATAAGATTAGTGTATGATGCTTGGAGTCTTTACAGTTTATTTCGTTTCTGACGTAGCAAGATATCAAGTAACAATGTTATTCCCCGGATTGTGACCTAGGCAGAGCCATTTTACCATTGAAGTGTGGTTACGTCAATCTGAGTCAATATGCCCTGGATGGAGATTAAAATGGCGCTTTCGCAGAAGAGGCAGGGCCCTCCTGGTCACTTCGATCTGAGTCAGTCTGCCCCGAGTGGAGATTGAAATGGCGCTTTCGCAGAAGAGGCAAGGTCCTCCAGGTCGCGTCAGTCTGAGTCAATATGCCATTGGAAATTAAATTTGGCTTTCACAGAAGAGGTAGAGGGAGAAGGAAAACATAGCTCATGACTATTTCGATGTGTGAAGCATAAATCTACTTTTTTAATTCAGAGTTGCCTACTGACAGAGGCGCAAAAAGCCTTTTCCTTTCTGGGAACGTGGCAAATGGGGAAAATTTTCTGTGAAGTCACATTATGTTATGCAAGATGTCTTTGCTGGCTATGATTTGCTGAAAAGGTCCAGTGGATATTCCAATCAAACTGGAAAATCAAAATTATCTTTCACAAACTCTCCTCACTTACTTGAGTGAAGAATTCTTGAAAATTCTTAAGAATCCTTAGACATAATGATTTTTGAAAAAATTTTAAGGTTTTTGTATTATTTGGTACAAAGTTACCTCTGATTTTACCTTTTTCCCAAAAAGTATCATAATTGTAAGTGCTATCCAAAGTAGGGGCCAGATGACCAGATGATCTTGTGTATTTTCCTGCTTTGGATGGCGCAATAGAAGTAACGAATTTTGTGTTTACTTTGTTTGATTTTGATAGAAAGGCATACTGCTGTTTGCAATCCCTACTATTTCAAATAAAAAAGTTGATTTTGCGTGTAGTACGTCGTTAGTATATTGTAATCAATTAATTCTTTTTAAAAAAATACGACTTTGTACGTGAGAAATGACATCACACAACGTTTCGAGCGTTGCTCTTCATCAGGTAGCAATCGTTGAACGATAGATGATAACAGTAAATTCGAATGATACAAGAAGGTTTAAGAGAACACCAACAGAATCTGACGTCAAGTGAGAAATTGAATGTCCCGTGATACGTATGGGGGAAGAGGACATAAAGGATCAAAAAATAAAAAAATAAAAAGAAAAGGCAAATAATACGTAAATTAATGAACAGAGAAAAAATAGATAAATAGATAGATAAGATAACAGAGGAAGAAGACCTAGTTTCGTTATTATGAAAGGTACGAAAACTGCTTATTGAGTCCTGCCGGGGCAAGTGTTCCAAGCTTAAATATAATATTTTACCCGGGATTATGATCAGCAGAATAGAAGAGTCAAATTAATGTTCTCTTTTTCGCTGACATTATAAAACAGTCATCTTCCCCTTGTGTGAGAAACCTTTATTGAAACTTTTTCTGGCAAAGCGGAAAATTTTCTGGGAACCTAGTACCCAGGTTTCGCTACTTTTTGCAGCTCTGCCTATTGCCTTTGATTTGAGCATCAAACAGACCAATGTTCAATGTTTAATGAAACCTTTGGCCTGTTACTCAAATCCGTTTCTGTATTGGATTTGATACCAGCATTTTATCCAACAGCGTGCATGGTTCTTTTTCGATGTGATTGTTAAAAGCATGGCGCAAGCACACCTCTCCAGCGAACAACGTGAAGTCCACAAGAATCGAGTAAGTTAGCCTAGATTTTCTTGCCTATTCCACTTTTATTTTGGAATTGTTTTCACAGAAATCTTGAGCTTTAACGGTCCATGTTAGCCCGCGCTATGGAACCTTTGCATCTAAGTGGTGGATAATACCACACTGGGTGGTTTATGATCTTATCCTGGATGGGCTATTATCCTAAATGGATGGGTTATCACCCTAAATGCGGTGGGTAACCTTATACCGGGCGGCTTATTATTCTGAACGTGGTTGATACTGGGATCTTTCTGACAACGCATCTTTTTTATCCGTCTATAAAAAGATCCGCGTCCACTCGAGGAGCGTTTTCAAAATTATCCCCGTGAACATGAAAAATGCTGTGACATTCGAAACTCGATATTCGATAATGAAATTCAATATTCGACAACGATATTCGACATTCGAACTTCGATAAAAGAAAACAATGCGTGATCCCCAAAGAAGCGAGCGCATGCTCTGATATATAGCAAATCGATACTAAGATGTCAGCTTTTTCCAAAAGCTCCGTTTTCACCCATCTACACGAGAACATGAAAACGGTGCTTTTAAAAATGTCCACTCTGGATGGCATTTTTGAAAAGCTTCGTTTTTTGTCACCGAAAACGCCGTCCACATGTGGACACTAGCTCAAAATTAATAAAAAAAGAAAAGATTTCAAAAAGATCCGGTTACGTGTGGAGGGGGCCTTTTTCGAAAACGCTGACGTCACAGTATCGATTTGTGACGCATCAGAGCATGCGCAGGGATCTTTGGGGATCACGCAAGGGCATTTTGATTGTCTGTTTTTGTTTTTTCGAAGTTCAAGCAGCGAAATTCGAATGTAGCAGCGTCTTCGTGTAGACGGGGATATTTTCGAAAGCGCTCGTCATGTGAACGCGGATATTTTTTGATACGGATAAAAAAGATGCATTTTCAAAAATATCCGGATACGTGTGGACGAGGCCTGAGTGGGCTGTGATGTTATACTGGGCTGATTATTATCCTAGGATGAAAGCCCATATGACTGTTCTTCTTCTGTCAGGGGACTTTAAACGATCATTTACTGTCTCTATGAGAATTATGTCATTTCTACGAGAATACTAAAGCCCACAGTTGATTTTTTATGGAAAAGCAACTAAGGAAAACACAGCAACAAGATCGTCTTGTATTGTTTTCAATATGTAATTGTTACAAAAATCCAAAATTCACTAAGTATGTGAATGTTAATGAAAATTAATACCATAAAGAGTTTTTTTTGATGATACCCCAAATATTATGTCTATTGTGATCTTACCAAAAATGACGTCCTAAAAGTTATTTTCTGCCTGCAAACAGGCACCCCAAAAATGATGCATCGCTTCCCGGTATATGTGGTTCATTCTCTCTTGGGTCTCAGTTACACGCTATGGAACCAATGCGCCTAAATGGGTGGATAATGCTGTACCTGATGGGTTATCACCCCAATTTGGTGGGGTTATGCTAGCAACTTTTATTCTCATTTCATTTTCAATTGATAATATTTATACAGGTTAAAACGGCTCATAAATATATGTTTTTCAACCTGATCTGTTTAAAAGATTAAAATAAGCACTAAAGGCAAAGAAATTACTAACCTAACCTAATTTACAATATCATACAAAACTAAGGCTATAACAGAGAACGTAAAAATGAAATAAAAGTTGTCCCCGACCATAGCTGTTCTTTGAAGGTTTTCAGGGAGGGGACCAATGTAGTAGCACTTTCTAGGCTGCTCCACAGTTTTGCACCGCGATAAGAAAAAGCCTTTTGGTCACTGATTGTTTTAAGGAGCAGTATCTTAAGATCAGTTTTTGATGAACGCAGAAACCGCTCTCTTTCATCCGAACATTTTGCGAATAATTTTCTCAAGCAGTTTGGTGCAAGCGAATTTAAAGACTTGTAAGTTAGCGTGGCTGTCTCCTTTCTTACAAGATTACTGATAGTTGACCAGCCAAGGTTCTGAATTATCGGAGCAGCAGAGAAATTGTATAGGCTGCTAGTTACAATTCTAGCAGCTCTATTTTGGATTTTTTGCTAGAAGTCAATTTTTGATTCACTACAGCAGCCCCAAATGGAACAGCACTAACTCAAATTCTAGGATTGTAATGATTTTGATGCCAAATTTAACGGCCTTCGATGGAAGGGTGAAATGTTCATCCCTTTTGCAATGCATTGTTGTGGCATTTTCTCTTACCTGCCGTCTCTGCTGTTTTTGTCATAATCAATTTTTTGTCTTGCCCCTCAACTCCCGGATCTGCACTGTTTTCAGCATGGTTGCTTGTTTGGGAGCAGTGAATTTTCTCTTTGATGTTTACTGTTATAGCAGATCCTGGGACTTCAAATTGCAAGAAAGACCCTTTAGAAATCTCTTTCATTTTCAGAAATTATTCGACGATAGAGATGCAAGATACTCAACTGAATATCATAGCAGTCTGGAGAATTTGTTGCAAGTGTTTGTAGTGCAGCTAGTCAAAAAAAGACAGGACAAATTCCAAGTATCCAAGGTTAGCTTTTATCGTTTGATTAAAGGAAGTCCGTCGCCAAACTGTAAACAAACGATGATTTTTGTTGTTTTTTGGAAAGGTAATATCGTATCACTTAGGCTATTCATGTTTATTTTCAAAGTGAAGGCGCTATCTTTTACTTCACAAAGGAACTCTCAAAGGAACAAACCAAACGTTCATATCTTCTACGATTACTCGGATATGAGTGGATTTTTAACAACCACTTTTGATGGCTTGGTTGAAGCCATCGACTGGTTGCAGAATAGCGCTGCAGACAATTGACGAACAATAGGCACGTGTGTAAATTGATGGTGTGTACAGATTTGTTACAATTTGGCGACGTAGCCTGACGTAGCCCCTTTAACCATGCTTTAACCTACGATTTTGTCAACCAGTAACCATGATTATTGTTTGCCGTCTCTTCAATGAGTGACTGGCGAAGATAGGGACTACGAAAGCAAGTGAAATTTGAATATTTCAACTATTTTTGCAAGAGCGACTCTTTGCTAAATCATTCTTAAGTTCCACTTTCCTTCAAACAAATTGTTCCAAACGAAAACATATTGATCCTTGAAGTTACACATGAATCCTGTTGGAAACTTCTTTAGCTCCCTTGACCTCGGGGGGGGGGGGGGAATAACTTAACTAGGATATGGTATCGGGGACGTGCCATTTTTAGGGGTACCTTTTTATCAACAAATACGGAACTATGGGTATACATTTTCACCATAGTGGGTAGACACACGGAATTATGGGTGTACATTTTGAGAAATTTTAAGAGTGAAAGGATCATATGTATGAATTTCACACAATATCGATAATCTGGCGATCTTTTTTGCCTTTCCTCTGCCATAAATCAGTAGCCATTTGCCAGATGAACTCAAACAAGGCCTCAACTCAAACTCTATGTTGGAGCCTGACCTATGGAACAGTGCAAAATAAGACAATTGAAGCTATAGCTTCTCCACAGCAGCCACACAAATGGGGCACACCCTGTGCATTCAGGAGCTCAGCGTTTTTGAGACAATCATTGACACGGAATTATGGGTCCCTTTTTTCAAATAGTGACACGGAATTATGGCCCCATTTTTTTCTGATAATGGCACGTCCCTATCATTTTATCTCCAAAGATACCACCCCCCCCCCCCGAGCCCTTGACCTTAAGACTGCGCTCACATTAATGTCTTGTTTTTGAGTGCAGTTTTCCCGTTCGGATTGATATGCCCTTAGATCCCATATGGCAGATCGTTTGTCTGCTTCTGAAATGAAAAGCTCAAAATCCATCTCGCTTGCACGCGTGAGTAAGTAATGTGCTTGCAAACCAACAAGCTTTTTCGCTTGAGCAAGCTTCTTTTCGCGTGCAAGTATTTTGCAGTCCGAACACTCTAAAGGATTGGTATGGCGGAAATCTGCACGAGCGTTTAAGCGCTTACAAAAGATTGTGCAAAGTTCTAGCAGTACCTATATCAGTTGAGGCAAAATGCGAAACTACACCCCTCCTGTATAAGTCTAATGTGAACGCAGCCTAATTCTAAGTTCTACATTCAGCATATTCACAAATTTTCTTTTAACAAGAAATTTCTCGTGACGCAACGCTCAAATCAGATCGCAAAAAGAATCATCAAGAAACCATAGCACTGGAGTCAGCAGCTATTTATTTTAGTCAAGGTGTTTTCACTTGGTTCTTGTATCATTTACTTGGAAGGTACCAGAGTAAAACATCACGAACGAGGAGGGCATGGGAAGGAAATATGAAAACTGTTAATGAAATCGTAAGAAACCTGTTAGGAACTTTTTTTGGGTACTCAAAACTGGATAATTTTACTAAGTTCTGTGTTAGTGATTGAAAACTTGGAGGACGCAGCTCAGGTCTTAAAAAGAATAATGTGAATGATCATCACAGCTTTCCTTGATTTAGGTACTTCGTTTGCTGTAATTTTTGTACGGCGTTTTGGAAATGGTCAGACACTATTTCATATAGTGTGTATATTTCTGGAGTGGCAAAACGCAAAATGCATTGGCGGGGAATCGAACCCCGGTCTCCCGCGTGGCAGGCGAGAATTCTACCACTGAACCACCAATGCTTGCGTATAAACTTGCCAGACCTGTGAATATAATATCAAGCCACATGCAGTACGTGTTTCCGCTATGGAGGAGCTAGGGAATGAAGCTTTCTTAACAGGTACATTATCAACCAACTCTTTATTCAAAATTATTCAGCCGTGTTTTCAGTCTGTCTGAAAGTTATAGCAAAGAAACTTTTCAAGAAATTTCCAATTTATCAATGATTCTTCTGATCCAACTTTTTGTCAAATGCCAGGACATGGTCATTGGTTGACAAGTTTCCAACACCATTAAGGGGGCTTTGTAGTTTCACAAAGTTTGGCCAGTTTTAGCTAATTAGCCCTCGGTCTTGGGGGTTTACGCTTAAATCGTGCAGGTTTTCGGGTTTTGAAATGTGTTATGACGGGTTGTGGGTTTGGCCATTTTCTGTGCTAGGGTTTCGGGTATTTCATTTTCAAAATTCCTATTTTTTCGGGTTCTCGCAGTCATACAGTTCCTGTAGCTTTTGAATGCTTAAAACGAAGCGCAGAGAGTCGGTGAAAACGAAAATGCTGGGAACAATCGAAAATTACCATGGGCAATAATGCATCGTGTTTGTAGGTTGGTAATTAAAGTTTTTACCTCAATATTACCATAGTTTTCTTCCTTGCTTTCCTTCTGGCCCAAGCTAGCCAGTGCTAGAAATTAAATTCAAATGGCTGAATTGTTGGCTCCTACAGAGCGATCATCCTCATTTCAAACTGCAGGAGGAAGTTTGAAAGGAGGATGAACGCTGTATAGGAAGTAACTGCAGGTGCTAGCACTGGTTAGGCTTCAGCCGAAGAGAGAGCAGCAAAGTGAAACAGTGATATCGAGGTAATAAACTTTAATTGTTTAGCTACAAGCACGGTGCATTGTTGCCGATGAAATTACTGACGAAAATAGATGTTTTGAAAAGTGCAGTTTCGGGTTTCGGCTTGTTTTACTTCGAGGTATTCATGTTTTTGCTAATTTTGGCCCGGGTTTGCGGGTTCTAGTACCCCAAACTCCCTCCACCATGGTGGACAAGGATTGAAGGTTGCCTTCTTATCGTAGAGTCATGACGTCATGCCGAGTGCCCATTTTTTGAGCAGTGATTTTGTGAAGCGCGGATGACGTCTTTTGTCTTTGTTTGGAGGTGGCTGAGTTTATATCATTTTCTTTTGCAGGATGCAAATCACAGTTTGGCATCTTTTATCAAAGTAAGTTGAGAAAGATGTACAAGGTGACCTAGAAGAAAATATTTCACGCGATATCTCGAGTACCGAATAAATGACGGGGGTGAGAATAACCGGGGAGGTTGGAAATGGTTCGATATAATGATAATCGGGGCTTTGGAACAATCGGAGGGGGTTGGAAAGTTAGAAAATCTTTCAAACATTGATAAACAGGGAAGGGGACGATTAGTCGGTACTCGAGAGTAGCTAGATTGCTTCTTGCTTTCTAGAGCAGCTGGAACTTAGACAGAATATTTGCATCAACATTTAGTGGGAGAATCTTAACGCTGCTTGCCTAGCCTAACCCCTTCGCTCTTTGTGTTTTGGTTGAAATGCCATCTAACTAACTTATACTATTTTGTAAACTTGATTACGCTATTTTGAGATGATAAAAATCTGAAATCTGAAATCATCTTACGATTTTCGATGTGCGGACCCTCTTTAATTGCTGTGCGAAATTCACAAAGTGAAGTGGCAAAACATTTTGATAGAAAGAAAAAATTGTCGATGGGGAATCGAACCCCGGTCTCCTGCATGGTAGGCGAGAATAGACGATTAAGCTAAAGATGGCGGCGAGGAACTTTTTACCAAGATGCATTGCGTTCAAATTACCAATGTTTTAATGATGCTTTGGGAATTCGATTGAAGAACATGATGCATCATGGGGAAAGTTCCTCGCCGCCTTCGTAATCGTCCATTTTACCACTGAACCTCCACTGCTTGTCGATTTGGGAGCTTGCTGGAGTTAGAACAGTGAATATTTTATTAACTTCCGAAGCATTGCCTGCTGCAGCTATGTGGCTACCGAATGAACGTTAGAACAGGCACGTTTAGGGAAATCGACATGGTCTATGCCAAGTCAATTCCATCAGTCCGTCGGGACGTTCCCTTTTATGGCGGAACCAGGAACTGCCATAAATGGAACGATCAGACAGAAGGAAGAAATGGACTTTAACACCCTAAGTTAAAGCGGGGTGAGTGGCCGAGTGGCTTATACAGTCTTCGTCAGGTGACTGAAGTTAAGCTTGGTCGAGTGAGGTCAGATTTCGGATGGGTGACCTCTGAGGACTGACCTCGCAACTCACCTCGTCGTCCTTCGGAAGGGACGTTAAACTAGGGGTCCCATGCCTGGATGCGGCATGCACAGTGGGCCTGAATTAGCTTTCAGTAGCTAGAAATCCTGACAAGCTCACTCAAAACAAATTGAAAACAAACGAACAAAGCTGGTGCAGACCAAGTGGTAGAAATAACCTACTGAATTGATTAGGGGCCGCACACAAATCGATTCTTTCACGCATAACGTCCATTGGACGTTTTCATAATAGCCCCACCCCCCTCCCCCCAAAACGTCCAATTGAACATCGATGTAATTTTTCCGATCACAAGAAAATTTCAAACCGTTGTTTCGCTGCATATCAAATGGGCCTAAGTGCTTATGAAGTCATCAGCGACGTGCTTTCCATGGCCATGCTCAATGAAAACGGACAAGATATGTCACTACTGTCGAAATTCTTTCGCTCGCACTAACGATACATTCAGCAAACAAAAGCTGCAGAATGAAGTTTCTTGCAGAAAATTCTCGGGACAAATGTCGATAAAGCATACATTTTGAAAACGTCCAGTCCTTTTACCCCCTCCCCCCCAAACGTCCATTGGACGTTTTGCGTGAAAGAATCGATTTGTGTGTGGCCCCTTATCTTTACAAAGGAAACTATTATGTAGCTAAAGAAACCATGTGTGTGAAGACGTTTTCTTTAGCCTGTTTCTTACAGCCACTCAGTACGCCTGTGTCGATTCCTTTTAAACCACGACTAGGCCTACGCTCTGGCAAAACTGTTTCTAAAATCTGTTGATTTCGTCTTTTAAGTTAAATTTGAGGCATCATGATCTTTGTCCAGTCCATGGTTTAGGAAATGTAAACTAAGCTTGACTGCAAATTTGCTTTTGAAAGTATAAATTTGAATTGGCGCAGAAATCAGTCCCAACAGTTGACCTCCCCAGATCACTTCGTATCTTTCTCTACGTTAAAGCTTAAAAGTGCGTTGACTTGAGAAATGTAATGGTTATGTCGCTATGAAACAGAAATTTTAGGATGTCAAATTTTCAGTGAATCTGCGGGGTGCGTGGCCGAGTGGCTTAAACAGTCTTCGTCAGGTGACTGAAGTTAAGCTCGGTCGAGTGAGGTCAAACTTCGGATGGGTGACCTCGGAGGCCTGACCTTACAACTCACCTCGTCGTCCTTCGGAAGGGACATTAAACTAGGGGTCCCATGCCTGGATGCGGCATGCACAGTAGTGGGCCTAAATTAGCTTTCAGTAGCTGGAAATCCTGACAAGTCCACTCAAAACAAATTGAAAAACAAAACAAAAACAAAAAATTCTTGAAAGTAGTTACATGCTGAAAAGACCGCACAGCATCACAAAGGATGAACTGTTCAATCAAATAAGTAATGATGGAAGATATATATCATTAGCTTTTAATTTCACGCAGCAGGGTCCGATGCAGCTGATGAATTTTTGGGCTACCTCTTAATTATACCGCATGTGTCAAAAAGTTAACTTTGATTGATAGGTGAAAATATATCTTTAGGTGACAGATGAAAGACCAACGTATTTTCTGCTAATTTTGTCACATATTACTAAATACTGTTGTTCATTAAGCACATTTGATTTCCATCTAAAATTGTTAAATATGAATCTTTATGGATATTTCCAACAATGATTATATTTCGTTGTTCTATAGAAATGCTTCACCCACATGGACAGGGGATTCGTCTTCCAAATGGTTAACTACGTGAAAGATCAATTCAAGTCCCCAGACCCTCAGGTATGTCAACTTACTATGTAGATTTATGTCTGTACTTTTGTAACTTATTTCATCTAGGCACCGGAGCAGCCCTTTGAAAATTAGATCGGTTTCGTTTTGTATATCAGTTAAGTTAATTCTTGCGACCAGAGAATCGCCATAGGCCCCTCAGAGCCGCGATGCACAGTTAAAATTTCATATGATCTGCTTTTTTCCCAACGCAAGTCTTCTACCTCTAATCGTTTATTTAATAACAGTGATAAATACTAAATCCCTTACTCCCCTTGTAAGTGAGTCTATAAGGCTGCGTTCACACGATGCCGGCAGATTTTGAAAACGGTGAAAAATGTGACGGATAGGCCTCCTGTTCACACGAAAACGGCACATTTTTTGCCGGCAGATTTCGAAAACGGTAGATTTTGAAAACGGAACCCTAACCGGTATAAATTTGAAACAGCATCGTAAACAGATCATTTTTCAACGCTTTTGGATCGAGATTGGTCGATTCTTACGGTGTAGGTACTTTTCTTCAGCATCAAAGTCCAGGAACGAGTTTTTACTGTCAATTTTCCTACCGTTTTCAAATTGTGCCGGCATCGTGTGAACGCTAGCTCAAATTTTGCTGCCGTCACATTTTTACCGTTTTCAAAATCTGCCGGCATCGTGTGAACGCAGTCTAAGTCTTCACGGATTTGGCCTAAAGGTTGATCATCGTTATTTTGTTGCATTTTTGCATGTGTTATTTTGGCTAACGTAGCCTAAATGTCAAGGCGTTCTAAAATCATATCACCAGTGCCACTCATACTCAAGGTCAGCATGACATTTGGCTTCAAATGAAATGAAATCAAATTCACATCTGTTTCTTCTATCTTTTCTGCTGAAAAGTTGCACATATTCGAACTGCTAACAACTTCAGTTTGTTTACCGCTATATGCCGTTTCGTCAACTTCGTGATCACTGCCTCTTTTCCATTAGATCAAAAACCGGTTTAACCAGAAAGACGAACAATAGAAAAGGAAAAGTGTAGTATTGATATCCTCTCCCCGTCTATCATTCATGCAGGGCCACGGAGAGGACTTATGGATCCTGGGTCAAAACGAAGCATTGATCCCTTGCAAAGTGAGTTATGAAAGGTACGCTGTAGGAGCACACATTTAGGGGAGTCCTGGGGCATGCTCCGCTGGAAAATCTTTAAAATCAAGATTGTTAGAATTGCTCCGGTAGCTATTTGCACCTCTAAATACAATTATCATGTCATCGAATTAGCCAGTCATTATGCGCAAGAATCACTATATAATGACAAGTTGCCTCTTCTTGATTTTTGATACATTGTAGCAATTTGAGAAGTTAGTGGGGCCCTTTTTGATCATGAACCTGGCAGAGATCAGAATTTGAGCCATATTTGAAAATCTGAGTTATCATGCATGGGCCCCGATGGCCATGGGCCCCGATGGTCATGGGCCCCGATGGCCATGGGCCCCGATGGCCATGGGCCCCGATGGCCATGGGCCCCGATGGCCATGGGCCCCAGATTTTTGATCCCCCCTGCCCTCCCTCTCTTCGGCCCTGCGCACGGTGTCTATTGAGCCTTACTTCGGTTTGAGGCAACTAGTTTGATCTGTAGAATCTCTACCTGTGCAGCTCTTTCAAGCAGATACCGTTGCTTGCTCATCTACATCCAATATTCTATGTACTAAACATAAGTCCGTCTAAGATTTTCAGGATATTCCCAAAGATCTAAATTTGTCATTTGTTTGTTGCTGTCTTTCCTATAGATGTTCGAATTGAAGTTCGAATTTTTGCGAGCAATCTCAGAACATGAGCATTTCGTTGCGCTGAACATGCCGTTGGATATCCGAGGTAAGTTGAACAGCAAGTTTATATATTTTGAAACGATTGCGAGGTCTTCTATCCGCATTGTCATTCTTTTTAAGATATCACCAGAAATCATTCATTTGTAATAAAATGGTTGGCTGATACAATTTATTCAAACATTATCTTATGCTTACGTCTTATTTTCATATAGAGCTACAATTTCTGCTGGGGCGGAAAATGCTCGCGAGCGTATTGTTTGAGTTGAAAAGAAAGTTACGGCTGAGCGACTTTTTATTGTGTAAAATTCCACTCGCTCGCAAAATGCCGTTTTATGGAAATAAGGTTTTAAGGAGTAAACTTTCAGCATTTTTCTGTGTGCAAGTTGCTAAAAATTAAATTTTGTAAAATCAGGCATCGATTTCAATCAGCTGCAAAATTCTTGACAGCAAAACTTTTTTGCCTTATTATCTAAACAGCATTTACTTCCGGCGCACCATGTCTATTTGTATATAATTTTGCTTGTGTTTAAATTTTCATTTCTGAGAAGGGAGAAGGGCCAAGATTGCTACCTCGTTATTTTCCGTCATTACACACAAACATGTTTCTTTTCTACCTTAGCTCTCGGCGGTGTACATGAAAGTGGTCTCAACGATACTTTCTGCAAGAAACATTTTCTTGTTGGCTTGATTTTGAAAGAGGTACATAACCTTTACATTTTATACTTCATTGCACTAGACATTCCTTTTAGCGACAAACGACAAATTCCTTGTCGCGCTTTCTTTTTGTCGGCTTGCTTCAACCTGTTCATACGATGATACAATACTTTCAAGTTAACTTGAGAAGCGTAACACATTGTAACGTAAACCTTGATCACATGACCCAAAAGGAGTCTTAACGGTCTTCTACCAACCTGTTTGAAGCGAGTTACAGCAGAAAGTTGTCCTGGCCATCCGGAGGAGGGCATCTCGAGTCTCGAGATGATGGTTACATGTCGCCCGATTTTAGGGGAAGACCCATGGCTAGGGATGTTTTCGATCAATTTTGACACCAAGTTTAAAGGATTTTGGTTTAAAAACCTGTTGAGCTTCCCGGAATCAAGTTTCATTTCACGTTAAACGTACAATTATAAGGATAAAGCTACCACCAACTAAGTTTCAGAACTAAAACAAAAAAGTTCCAGCTTCGAAAATAGAAAACTCGACAGCGCTTTTATTCCAGTTAAAAAACTCTACCCGTTTGCAGTGGAGCACTTACATTTTGAGACTCATGATTAGGAATTTTTGAGGTTCAAACCCATCCTTATGGGTGGCACGTAACGTTTGCTCTGCATATGCCCTGCATAACGGCCCTTTTAGAACACTCTGTATCTTCTTCTTTGGATACTATTCGGATTAAGGAATGCAGACTTCTTCACAAGATTTTGTGGCTCGTGCTTTGGAATGAATAGAAGCATCTAGGCCTGTATCGAAATTGCGTTTTGAATGCCAACCATAACTGCTTAGATGCAACCTGTACCATTGAAAAGGAAGTATAGCGCCATAAGGCAAAGCGGGATCGAATCATTCTCTCTAGTTTTCTTGAAGCACAGCAATTTGAGAGAATGTGGAAAGACAGCCGTTGTAGTACCAAAGGCTGAAACTGGTCGGGATCATGTTCATATTTTACTTTCTTTCAGCTTGCATCAGCGTTGAATGAAGGGAAAGTTGTCCGAGGGTTCGCAATCAAACTCATGCGAAATCTGTTGGTAAAGCACGAGCTAGATGACAGATACCAAGCAGAGGTAAATTTTATCATTTCTTAACCCTTGCTTTCTACGCATACGTTGCTTAGTCCTAAAATTCAATTGACATTAACAGATTTCGTAAGAATCTCAGTATTAAGCGAGCCAAAATGTTTCTCCACTACTGTATTTGAAAACGGGACAGAATAATTTGAATTTGATTTTTGAATTTGAATCATGCAAGATCTACGTCAAATCGTGGCATCTAATCGTGAATCTAAACTTTTCTTTTCAAAGATGCTGCCGTTTCGGCTCAGTTGATTCATTTTTTATGTGTTCGATGAAAGAAGACCGTTTTTCTATTTGAATCCAGTGATTTTGTTAGCAGAATTCCTGGAATTTCTCGCACGACATCTACTTTCAGACAGACTTTATGTTGATTGCAAATGGCCACAGGTTTGCTACGTATTCCATACTCCCTGTGGTATAATTGTGTAGAAGTTTTCTCGTTGTCTTTATTTTATGAGCATATGAATCCACAAGTCCCACCAGATCAAGCCTTTTAAGAATTACTATTGTACGGAAATTCAAATCTGAATGTATTCGAGAACAGAATGAGGCAACAATATCCTTCATTGAACGATCCAAGAGATTTTGCTAGCAACTCTTTTGAAGTAATTTCATAGCAGCGACTTCCCTCTATTTCTCTTTTCTTTCCTTGGTTTCGGTTTGATTTTGGTGTTCATGGTCTTTTAGTTTGTTTCGTTTTTCGTTGTTTTGATTATCCGTTAGTTTTTTCCTTTTGGAAATTGTGTGCCGTTATTTGTAAGTTCCATATGCAGTGGGAACTAGGTGACCGCGTGTCTTTTCCCGCTGTGGATGGGACAAATTATGTATAGTATGTTTAGTTTAGGCTTTACTTGATAAAAAGAAGATCAAGCCTTATCCATCATAGATACTGTGTTTGCCCTAAAAAAATGGAACAGATACTGTGTTAGGCCTCAAAGAAATTTAACTATCTCTCATTCTAACTCATTAATTTCTAGAATCTCAGTACTCTGGAACAATCTTCCCAGCACTGTCTTCCTAACTAGTTACACCCAGCAGCCTTCAAGCTTTCCATCAGTCATCTTCATAATGTCTCCCTAGCTATGTCCTCTAGTTATGTGCCTGGGTACTTGTATTTGTATTACAGGAATTAGTACCCTTCCTTGGCACCATGCTCCAGAAAAAAACACATTGCGAAAGGAATTTTTTGGTCAAAATCTGTCCTTCGTTGTCCAGTTACGAACTATTTTGGTCACTTATGCCTCATATCAGCTCTTTGGCTAAATTGATTGAAATCTCACGCACTCATCAAACTTGGAGAAAAACGCCAGAAAGAATCCAAAAATGTGTGGAATTCACAATCAAGCTCTTTATGAAAGTTGCAAGATTTTATTAGCATCATGACATATTTTGTTGGATTTGATAATGATGTAAATGATATAATGATATTCATTAGCTGCTATAAAGAAATTTACATTTTATACATAGAACTGGTCGCCTTGAATAAAGTATCTCGCCCCAATCCCCCACAGAAAGCCAACAATTATTTAGTAGCGTATCATATAAGTCTTTTTAGTTTTTTGTGAAGCCAGGGTGTAGTCATTGTATTTTGCACCCAGTGGCATCGTCCTCGCAGTGTCGTTATTTATTCTGTAAGTAGTATAACTAGTAAATTTGTATTTTAAATTTTTATTGGAATGTAAAAAGACATTTAAAACGTAGTCACCAACTTTGTGTAATTACCGTTTCTGAAATTCATGTCACCCACTCAACGAAGACAATTTTGTGAAATCTACTCAACATTGATGAAGGAGCATGTTCACAAAGATCAAAATGCTCTTCAGATTCAGCTGCAAATATGAAATTTGTTAACTGCCTAGAACTCCAAGGACTATATCAATTACTTCACTGTCTGAAATTAATTGCCATTAGGAAAAGCAGATCACACTTATGAGGTTTCGTGAATAATAACTGAAAATAGTATATTGCGAACAGGATTGAAAGAAAATATTATCCAGATAAAAATTTTGTGGACGTTTCATATAAATGAACTTTCTTAAATAGCGAATTATTTTACATGATGCAGTATTTCATGAAACAGTCTACATATTCTTCAATACCGGGTGAGCCAGAAAAAAGTTCCCACTTTTGAAAATTCATAACACCAAGACTAATTCGAGGATTTGAGTCATTCAAGTTGTCGTTAAAAGCCGAAAATTCAAAGTATTTTTGTGATTTTTCTCGCTGTCCTACCAGCTCTACAAATATAGCTTAATTCAACTTTAGAAAAATTTCATGGTTCCAAAATGACTGAAAAATGGCCTAAAACATCGATCAATGCATAAATGACTTCTCGCACAGAATAATGAAGAAAATGCAACTTCTCGTGGGTGAGAGATATCCTCTAGGCATTAATTGCCTTGGGATCGAAAATCTGTCGTATTTGTTTGAAATTCAATGTCTTATAACTCTTGAGGGAGGTGAAACGCCCATGGCCTATTGTTCAATTTGAATAGAGTCCTTACGATTTGATCAATGTTTTTGGCCCTTTTTTCGTCATTTTGCAGCCATGAAATTTTTATAAAGTTGAATTTACCAATACGCCCTTTCAACAAAACGGTGTATGCTGGGTAATCAGGATCGATATCTCGCACGTGTTGTATTGTTTCTATTGTGTTCACCTATTCTCTCGCCCTTGCAAGTTATTTCTCGAAAGGTTTTCGACGAGTTTACTCAACTAAACAAAGTAAGAAACTTCTGCCGTATATTTTCCACACATTTAGGTACTTGTTCTTGACCTTTTGGTGATATTTCACAATCAAATATGATGAAGGGCTTCGTTGATTGCAGGCATAGCGGACCTTAGGCCTATATTCCCTGTATTTGTCAGTGGCAAACAGCATATCTTCGCTACAGCACTTCTTTCATACATTACTTTTTACATTGACAAGATCCTTTAACGCTTTTTCTGTAGCCCATTAGCTAAGACATTGATTCAAGTAAGAAAAAGCAAAAATACTTCTCCCTTTTAATTCAGGCGTAAATAAAAAAAGGTTTGTAAAGTCAAATGGCAGTTGTTTCTTTACACGAGAAAGTGAACAGTTTGTTTACATTCACGTCAGCCCGCACAAATTTATCACAACGCAAAGGTTGAAAGGAAGAGGCATTTTCTTTTCCTTTTGCTTCAATTAATGTCTTAGTTAGGTACAGTAAGAGCTTTTCAAGAGTCTTGTCAAGTTATAAGGTAAAGTATGAAAGTAATAATGCCGCGACGATATGCTATTTACCGCTTGAAAGTGCAGGGACCTAGGCCTTTGGCCATCTGCGCCTGTTATTAACGATGCCCTGTAGCATATTTCAGAGTGAAACACCAAAAAGTCAAGAAAAAGTAGCTAAAAGTATGGAATGTATACGAGAGAAGTTTCTTACCTCGTTTAATTGAGTAAAATCGTCATAAACCGCTCGAAAAACAACTTCCAAGGGCGAGAGAATAGGCGAACACAATAGAAACAATACAACGCGTGCGAGAGATCGATCCTGATTACCCAGCATGCACCGTTTTGTTGAAAGGGCGTATACTTCTAGTGCTGGTAGGACAGCGAGAAAAATCACAAATACTTCGATCTTTCAACTTTTATCTAGAATGTGAATGCTTCAAATCCGTGAAGTAGTCTTGGCGTTATGAATTTTCAAAAGTGGGAACTGTTTTCTGGCTCACCCGGTACAAAGTTCAAAATTAAAACAAATTTAATGTTTGTTTTTGATGAGTGCTTACATATCTCAAGTTTAGCAATGAACTCAGACTTTTAAACGCAGCTATAAATGAATACAAACATGCAAGAGTTACCATAATAGTATCCTTTTCAACTTGTTTTTTTTGTTTCTTGCTTATTGTCGTGACCAGCAATCCATCCGAATTGCAGGAAAAACAAGCAAGAATTGCAGCTTTATACATCCCATTTTTAACAACAATTCTGGAGCATGCTCTCCGATTCCACAAGAGCTTCGATCGCCCTTTCATCGACGATAGCCTGCTCTCCACTCGCCAACATGTTGCAAGTCCAAATGGAGGCCGAGCCTCTCCTGCGCCTTCAAGAAACTCAGCAGTGTCAGGAACGAATTTGCATAGTATGTCAAATGACGCGGGTAATAAGCATATCGCATTCGTGCCATTTGATGATGATGAGAAAAGGGAGTTGTTGTTGTGCATGGTGTTCATTCTCAAGAAGCTCAGTCCAGGTAAATGTTCATTTCATTGCACCCACCGGGTAGAGTCGAAAAGTATGTTGGTTTAGGAGGTGCAATGAGAAAATATATGGTATTCAGACATTTTTTGTTCTCAGCCGAAACTTTTGGTGGCTCTTGGCATTCGATTCCCCCCCCCCTCCCATCCACCCCGGAAAACTTGATTCTGCCACTGATACCGACTGTCCTACCATCACTTCTTGAAGATATATATCAAGGGTTTGAATGCTATCTTCCCGTTATTGGTTTTTCTTATGCAAGCCAATATGTTAGTTACACAAGCATCATCAGTTTATAGGAATCTAGGAAATGATTTGAGAGCTACAGGTTTCAAATGTCTAAGGGCCTGTTTATATGAGGAAAAACACCTCACTTGCCAGGCCCGGTGCTGAGAGGTGAGATTCCACCTTCCAATAAAATTCTTTGTTATTTCATTTCGCGTTTACATGAGGAACGCAACACCACCGGTATAGTGAAGTCCCACCTCACTAGAGGTGGAATCTCACCTCGGTGAGGTGAAATTTTTCCATATAAACGAAACACCACCGGTATGGTGAGGTGAATTGAATTTATTCGTTGATTCTCATTGGTTAGTTCATCCTGATTTCACGGAAGAGAGACTTTACTCCACCTCACCTCTCAGCCCCGGGGCTGACAGGTGAGGTGAAAAATCTCATATAAACAGTGGCTGAAATTTACCTCGCCTCTCAGCCCCGGGTCTGGCAGGTGAGGTGTTTTTCCTCATATAAACAGGGCCTAAAACTGTTTTACTGACCCGGTATCCTAGAAATTTGTATCAAGGTCTTATTCTGTAAATATCATATTTTATTTTCTGTTGACACTTGTATTGATACTGACTGTCTTTTTCCCTGACGCTATCCTATAATAGTTCGCTTTTACGTCGTCCTAATTGATTTTCTTTTCGATTAAAGTCATAGTCAAAGAAAGTCATCACTAAGAGCACTTCCTTCATCCCACAGTATACATCCTCTAAAGGAGAGGGAATTTATTCCGTATCGCTGAGAACATACCAAAGAGAGGTTGCATAATTCCTTAGTATGAAGGTTGCAGGGAACATCATTTTAACAGAAAATGCCCACATGTACTCTGGATTGAGATACTTTATTCATAGATTTTTTTGTTTTCAATTTGTTTTGAGTGGGCTTGTCAGGATTTCTTGTTACTGAAAGCTAATTTAGGCCGACTGTGCAAGTTGCATCGAGGCATGGGACTCCTAATTTAATGTCCCTTCCGATGGACGACGAGGTGAGTTGTGAGATCAGGCCTCCGATGTCACCCATCCAAAGTGTGACCTCACTCGAATGAGCTTAACTTCAATCACCTGACAAAGACCATATAAGCCAGTCAGCCATTCACCCAGCCTTCAGTCGAAGTTATACGTTATACTTTATATACTCCATGTCGCCCTGATTGATACCCTTTTACTGCATTTCGATACGATGTTTTATACCGTTTTACTGTATTGTCGCCCTAATCAACTTTCTTGTAGGTATGGTTGTGGATTGGTGGCGAGACTTGTTAACAACTGCTTTGAAAAGACCACATTGGACACCAACTGCTTTGTATTATGTGCATGACAAAAGCTTTGCGAAGTTCTTGGCAGTTATCGACTTCTTCGATATTTTGGAGTAAGTTTTTCATTTGAAAATGGCGTTTAAGAACGCAATAGTTTCCTGAAAATTTCATCTTACACCTATCCGTATTAGTCATGAGATAAGATCTTAAAGAGAAGGGTCAAGGATTTTTCTATGCTGGAAGACCTTTTAGCTACTCCTTGAGCTTTCTCCATCGCACTTGGCCTATTCATGATAGAACGGGGAGTGGAGGATCTACAGGGTGTCCCAAAATTATTGTGTCCTGTTTGTGTGACTGCTGTGGAGGAGCTGTAGATTCAATCATCTCGGTATTTGCACAGTTTTATAGGTCAGGCTTCCACTTAGAGTTTGAGGCCTTGTGTGAGTCAACCTGACACGTGGTTGCTGATTTATGGCAGAGAAAAGGCAAAGTAAGTGGTTGCTTCAAAACAGCGCTTCTGTTGTTCTCCAGCAATGTCAAAGTCAAGTAAGTTGCCAAAGAAATGATTCTGCCGCCTTGTTTTTTGTAAATTTTTTGCAAAATTTTTCAAAGGGTTAGCAGAGTTGTCCATTCATAAGAGAGCACTTTCTACCTATAACAAAATGTGGTTAGAATTTTAATACGATGCGACAGTCCCTTCTTTGAAAACTTTCTTCATCTTGACATTGCTGGAGAACAATAGAATTGCTGTTTTAAGCAACCACTAATTTTGCCCTTTCTCTGCCATAAATCAGCAATCACTTGTTAGATTGACTCATACAAGATTTCAAACTCTAAGGGCCGGTTCATATGGAGGCGAGCCAGCCCGCTTACCGGGCTGGAGCTCTTTGCCGAGATCTCACCTCATCTCTAATTCCAATACACAACTTGATTTCTGTTCATATGAGTAGGCGGGCTGGCCCGCTTAGCGAGATCTCACTGCTATGGTGGCGAGATCTCGGTAGGCGGGATGAAAATTTTCCCATATGAACACTCCATCCCGGCTACCGAGACGAAAATGTCGCCATTGCTCATGCGCTGCGGCTCTAAACAATGGGCACGTGTCTCATTTTTGACACGTGTCAAATTTCTGTCTCGGGAAGCGGGCTGGAATTTCTCCATATGAACATAAGCTGAAAACTGTCTCGCCTACCGGGCCAGCCCGCTAAGCGGGCTGGCTCGCCTCCATATGAACAGGCCCTAAGTCAAAGCCTGACCTAAGCAACTGTGTGAAAACCGAGATCATTGAATCTATCATTGCGTTCCTTTGGCCATCGAAACAATCAAGATTTCGTTCAAGGTCAGCCAGCTGGATCTAATTGCTTTGAAATGAAACAATGTTAAAATCTTAAAACAATACAATCATGATTGTTTTGATCGCCAAAGAAACGCAAGGTATGGCTCTTCCACAGCAGCCACACAAACGAGGAACAATTATTTTGGGCACTCTGTAGAGCACGGACTATTGTCAAACTTTGGCTGGCCTTCTGATAAGCAATGTAAAAGCCTCAAATGTAAAATTGAAAGTGCCCTCTCGTCCCTGCGGAAACTGAAGAGCGCAGTACCGCAATAAAGTTGGATCAGGTGTACAAGGCACTGCTTGAGAGTCATCTGAGATAACTCTGGTATGGTGAACTCTGGGGCAGCTTGTCAAACACAAATCTTGATCACCTTCAGCGTTTACAAACTAGAGCACGAACACTAATAGAAAGCTCCAGATAAAAGGATGGGTGGAGTTGCAATTGGCTTATAGTTTCAAACCTAATGAAATTTGGCGGAGCTGTGATGATCTATAAAATAATGAATGGTCTTTGCCCGGACAGCTTAAAAAGGGAGACTTACTACCAGATCTCAAATATCTAACTATCCAACAAGAAATCAGTTAGATCTTGACACTCCCAAGGCTCAACCTAGAATCCTTCAAAGGCAGTTTTTTCTATTCTGGTGCAAAGACGTGGAATGAAATCCTATTAGAAATCAGAATGAGTTCCACGATTACCATGTTCAAAAGGAAACTGAAGCATTCCTGCAAGATTAGCATCCATCCTTGCCGAAGCACGATCCCTTGGAAGACCAGCAAGTTTCAAACTTCTACACTGTTTGGTTGCCGTTTTTTTCTCTTGGTACTTTGTAACGATTCAAAAGAAAGGAAATAATGATTTACCTTTTTTTGTGTGCGATAATCTTTGAAAGATCAGTGTAACAGCAGGAGAATGAAAAACCATTAACTGTGAAGAGACAATATCAAATATGAAAGAAATGATGTGGACAAAGTTTTGTCTTGTAGTACTGGGTGACCCAAAAAAAGTGACCTGATGCAATCTGTTGTAGAAAAATAAGTAAGAGGACGATTGAAATGCTCCAAACGTTGTTCTGTCGATAAGGAACGTTTATTCCCGATTGTTAAGTACCTTGGGACTTTAAACTTCCTCTGGAAACTTCTGACTGAGTTACCTATTCCCAACCAGAAATAAAACACGCAGCTTATTGTTTTTGAGATCTGAACTGGCTGTCAATCGATCCCCAGTTTTTGACGACTTTTTGAGGATTTCAGGCGTGCCCTTTTCCTCAAAATCCTAAATTCGCTAAATCGATAATGCCGAAAAATTGTACAAAATACAGGGAGTCTCAAAAAAATTGTTCGACGTTTGATTAAGTATTGAAAAATAACGGTAACATGAGCCAGCTCATGGGAAGATAACCCTGTCCCTAAGATTATGAAATAGTTTTGGAGACCAGAACCTTGCAAATCTGTTGAAAATTACCTGAGTTGCGAGCTTTCAAAGATAAAAAATATGCAATAGCTGATACCAGAGACCTCCAGATTCCATGTAATGCAAAAAGCTCGAAAACCTAGGGTCGAAGAAGCTTATCCAGTGTCATACCTCTCGTTGATATCAGAGCAAACCAAATTGGACTTCCAGAGTACTTTAATCCTTGCGATCATTGTCAAAATTTGCTAAACGGTGCATATATCCAGGAACAGTGGTTCAAAATATAATCGACGAGAGACTGAATCTGTTTCCTCAAAGCATCCATATGCTTGACAGTTTTGTCATCGAAAACCTGTTCAAATCCCATTTGGTTCGCCTTGAAACAATTGAGAAATAACAGAAACGATGGCCTATGAGATTTATACCAAAAATGCCATTTCGAGGCCCCTGGTTTCAGCTTACGCACAAACTTGAACTTACTTATTTTTCTATAACCTATTGCGTCGGGTCACTTTTTTTGGGGCACCCGGTAGATATGTTCAGTTAGCCCGAAATGAAGTGCCCGCTGTTATCAACATGATCATTGCCAACACTACTGCTTTGATAATATTGCAAGGTATTCAGTAGTGGCCTTTTAAAGAGGGTTTGTTTTCTCTACTCACCCGCTGCACAAGGCGCAGTTTTATTGCTGGATTTGTGAACCGTTTCCGCAATACATGCAAGCTACCGATGCTCTTCTCCATTCGTTGTTAGTCTTAAACGCATCAAGGGGTAACTTCTCTTGCTTCAGAACTTGATTCCTGATCTTACTGTGCTCATCAATAAGCACTTCAATCAACTCAACTGTGACCTCGAGTAAGAATCGCAGCCTCCCCTCCCCCTCACTGTTTTAATCATTCATTGTGGCAGTATCTCATAGTCTCATTTACTGTTTCACATTTTATTCTAGATGCTGCCTAAACTACTTTGGATATCAAGGAAAGAAGACTATCTCGGATAAAGGGTAGGTCGATTCACGAACATACGACTGTAAAGCATATGTGCAATGATCCGCTGTTTCTTTGTTATATGCTGGTACAGCTCAATTATCTGCTTAAAGTTCTTGTTTTCAGTGCTGCTATGGCTTTGTTTACCGGGAAACTGTTGTCCCAAAAATAAGAGTAAGCGGATAGGTATTACATCTTACTTTAATCTTTAAAAGACACCATATTTCTGGTAGAAGGTAGAATTTGGCAATTTTTCAGCAAGAGCCAAACCTTATAGTCAAGGCAAGAGTAGTGTGACCGATTGAAATAGATTTTGCGAATATTAATCGTATAATAATCAAATATTATTTATAAAGTTTAAATTATGTCTACTTGCCATTATTTTCTTTTCCACTCCATTGCGCTTTTTTTTATATGTTGTTGGCCGGAGCTTTCGCCTCACTCCTGAGGCCTCTTCAGCGACTGATTGAATTCGATTCTTCGATCCCATTTCAGTTTCATATCGTATTCGATCTTCAGTTAATCAATTTGGCGAACGACGAATTAGAACGTCTAACTATTATCAAAAAATGCGTTGTTGTAGTTGTATCTCGGTCTGGGGACGTTGGTATTTCCCCATTCCTCTTTAGAGTTTAAAGCTGGTGTAGTTTCATTGATAAAAACTGCTTCTGTGACTTGACGTAACATTGCGTCACCAGGAAATGTCGCTAGTTTCTCTATTTTCAGTTCCTGCCGTACACCACCATGCTTCTCTTTCATATGCTTGAATAGCATCGAGTTTTTGTCTTCCTTCTCATATCCGTGCATGTGTTCGTTGATTCTTTCTCCTAAGCTTCGAGATGACTCTCCTACATACGATTCTCCGCAGTGCTCCTCGTGTGATCCAACGCAAGTTATTCTGTACACTATGTCTCTTGATTTGCAGTTCGCTTTCGGGTTCAGTTGGCATGTTTTACAATCATCTTGTTTGCAGCTGTTCTCGTTTAGTGGGTTAGATCTTACAAGGGCTTGTTTTATGGACTGTCCAGCTCTTTCTACAACACGAATTTTCAATTCCGCTTCTCTTAGTGCTTTTTGGCATTGTTTTGCTAATTCGCTATTTGGTGTTGAGTCTACGAAAAGAACTGTTTCGTATCCGCCTTTTGCATACCATGTTTTCTTCTTTTCTGCTTTCTCTCTGTCCCTTCTGCCACGCTCCCAAGACTTGCTTCTATACATTGGACATTCTCCCTTCCTATCTTTTTCAATGATATTGTCAAACTTTCTTTTGGCCTTTTTGTAAACTTGCACACGTTGTTGCTGATTGTATCCCGACTATTGCATTCTTTGCACGAAATGTTGGATATGCTGCCTCCTTTCGTCATTCTGGCATTGGGACGATACGTTCCTCATTATCCTAACTAGATCGGCCACTAGAATACTTATTCTGGTTTGAGGTGACAGTGCTGAGCTATTCTTGATTAGGTGTTTGCTTGACATTGGCTTCATGTAGTGAGAGAACAGGATTTGGTGCTTTTCTTTTTTGTTGTTAACTTGAATATTTTCAATCCATTGCTCAAGATCCAAAACTGGCATTCTGTTGTTTGAGTGGTTTGATGGATAGTCAATGGTAACTTTTATGCTTGTGTGTATCTCATTGGCTATTTCTTTGATATGTTGCATTGTCACTTTATCATTTTGTTCATCTGTTTTGTTTGGTATGGCCTTGGCTACCAAATTGATATCGTCGACATAGCGTGAATACATTTGGAGGGAAATGCCTTTGCTTTGGAGCCTTTGTTTTAATTCTCGATCCCACCAAACCATAAATAGCAAAGCCACATCGCCTGCAATACCTACTCCAATGGCTCCACCTCTCAATTGCTGGTAGAGCTTTCCATCAAATGTGTAGATGTGATTCTGAAGGGTTGCTAGTAAGCTGATACGTAACGCATACGTGACTAGTTCCTTTATTGCTTGTGAGCTTTCTGGTTTACAGTTACTCTTTGTCCATCCTGACCATCGTTTTCTGGTTTCTTATTTATGCCAGATGCAGTGAGGGTTGGTGTTCGTCCCTTGCTCTTTCTTGTTGGGCAAAACTTTAAGACATCGTTAGACTCTAACGACCCTTTACTGGCCGTCAACATCAGGAACAGGCCTAACTCATCGAGATCTACGTTTTGAAATTCCACATCGCTTTCATTGATAAGTTCTATGCATTTATTCACCGCGAATTCTACGTCTATTGATGGATATAACGCAGTTACGTCCATGCTGCCAATAATGCTAGTGCTCAGATCGTTGGTTTTGTTGCATCGCTCTACTCGGCTGAGGAGATCTTCGGTGCTTTCACAAACCTCCTGCGCTGATTTAATCACGGGTCTCAGTATCATTGACAAAAAATAATAAAATCAAATCAAATATTGATTTTCAAGAATCAAATAATAATAATGTTTTCATTCAACTGACCGCCGTTACACTGTGTTAGTTGGACAATAGTTCAGCGGATGTGTGTGCTTGAGGAGGACAAAACAAGGCATTCCATGTATTTAGCACAGTACGAGGGCCTTACACCACATGTCATATCATCATTCGAATTATTATTCGAATAATAATCCCTTAATGATTTGGAAAAATCAAATATTTCGGATTTTGCTGGTCACACTACTCTTGCTTTGATTATAAACGATAGAGTGTTTCCTTTTTAAAATTTTCATGATCAAAGAGTAAGCTTTGTATGGTGTTAGAGATAAATGTGATAATCAATTTTACACTGGGTGAAAAGAGACATCATTCGACATGTTATTGATTGTTTAGAAATACTGGGCTCCATCGGGCTCCATGATAAGATCACCGTATACCTTAGGTTATGTTTATATGTGGCACAAAGACATCCTCTCTTAAATCAAATTGCATTTATATGAGAAGCGAGCTAGCCCGGTCAGCCGAGATCTGTAGACTGGGTAGATCATTTGAATCGATGAGGCTAGATCGTGTAAACAGCTTGGGGGGGGGGGGCTGACCCGGTTGACCTAGGTGAAGGTAATTGATTTGCGTAGGCGTGTGTTCATTATTTACATGTCAAATTCATTGTCAAGTGGATTTCTTTCAAAATCCCATCGCACTGTGATTGGTAGAATTTAACTGATCACATGCAAGCTAAGAGTCAAATTTCATAGCGAGGCTGCCTGAAGTGGTTCAGCTCTGGAAAATTGGCATGCCCCCCGCAAAGCTGCTGTACTCACATGGACACATTACCTTTAACTCGATCTTGGAACCTTTTACACATCAAGTCATAGGAGTCTCTTTGTTTCAACAGTTGCACAAACTTGACCTTGACAAGCTGATAGTTCGGTGCATTTTGACCAGACTTTCAAGATTCGGGTCGGAAATTAATGCGAGTCTTTGCGGGACAGGGTTATGTTACCAAGGAGCCCTTTCATTTTATCGTTAATCTTTATGTTTGATCTCACATTTGAACCATTCTTTGGGACGCCATATGCGATGTTTTTAGGCTTTAGCAGTAGGTCTAACAACTCTTGGAGAGCGAGTATCCAGATTCCAACATTAACTCTGAGGCGGTTCACTTGTTCTTTTTTCTTCCATAGCACCTCTCCGGAAAGCACAAAGCAATTCTTTGAAAACAAGTACAAGACGGTGCAAGGATTACATCAAGTATTTACTCCAGGACACACTAAATCAGCGAGTGACAGCAAAATCGATGTTAATGGACTCAAAGGTAGAAGTTTTTTTAGGATATTGTGAAACCCGGCGAATCTAGAGTCTGTCAAAAGCTCGATACATAATTATAGAAAGGGGAACGTTGTCATATTCGGGAATAGAAGTTATCAGTGTAATAAGACATGTGATTGTGGGATCTTCTTGTAAATGCCCCTATTTAAAACTTTCACGTTATCGTCTAAAGTTTTGAAATAAATGTTACAACGTACTATACTTTCTAGTTATTGTACAACTTTTTACGACATAACAGGGACGAGACCGTAGGCAGCAACAGACAGTGACTACCCCATGGTCATAACATAAAGAAGCAAACAACTGAATTAAGACTAAATATTCAATTACAAGAATCTACACATAAGCAGTTAATATTGGTAATCATTGCCTGACTGAAATTTCAAAAATTAGACAATGCAGAATCCCGCCACGCCTATGAGTTAATCGCATGTTTCCTGCGGGTTTCCCGTAGCTTTGTATAATACGATACAAAGACGCGGTTTTGTCGTCACAGCAACTTGTTTAGGCCTGTGAGACTTACAATAAACTCGAACGACATGGCAGTAACCGGTTTGTCGTTGTGCAAGAAAATATAAAGCCCTCGGTCTTAATGCACAGACCTTGCAAGCTTGGTCTGTACTTTTAAGACCTCGGGCTCTATATTTTCCTGTGCAACACAAAACCGGTTAATATGCATTTAATACTGAGGCCTGTTTCACGTTGGATACCAGACCAGCATAGGTGCATGAAACTGAACAACGCTAATCCAAGCCAGGAGAACAAAAACGCCAACAGTTGCTGCCGCCACTTCTCCCCGCTCAGGATCCCCATTGCACAACGACTTGAATCCATACTATATTTGTAGGGATGCCTTGATCACAATATGTAGATTTGAATATATATATATATATATTTAGTGTGGATGAATTGCCATTCACATTATACTCTCGAGTACCGAATAATCGTCCCCTCCCGCTTGTTAATTTTTGAAAAATTTTCCAACCCCCCGCTCTTATCCAACCCCCCCCCCTTGTATTGATTTTTGGAAAAATGAAATAATAGTAAACATAATTTCTGAATAAACGCAAGAAAAAGTCTCAGAAAGTGCATTTAACAGCACCAGTGTTTTTCTTTTTGTATATCAATGTAAAAATTTACAATACATGCTACACTATACTCTAACTGCTATGCAACACTACGAGGACGATACCATGAGGAGCAAAAGACAATGTCTACCCCATGGCCAACACATAAAGATATACAATTAATAGACAATTAGATAAATACGTACAAAAAGGTGCACATACGATACGTTAGTATAAATGGTGGAAACTGTTTCACATTGGCTGCCAGGTCAGCGGAGGCGAAATTTCTGCCGTTTCAAAAAGCACCAGTGTTCAAAAGTAAATGAATCAACATCATTGTTCACATAAATATATAAAAGATAAATGTTAAATAAGAAAATGACCATTTCTATTTCTCCAAGCACCCCCCTCCCTCCGATTATTCCAACCCCCCAATTATTGTTATATCGAACCATTTCCAACCATCCCCGATTATTCTCTACCCCCCCCCCCCTCCCCAGTTTATGCGGTACTCGAGAATATATGCCTTGCATCAAACATCAAACAGAGGTATTGACAAACATGAAAGAAAAGCACATCAAGATTAAGTGACTGTGTAGCGTAAAAAGATTTTTGAATTTATCTTAGCCAAGCCTCCCAGTTTTGTGGATTGAATTCATAGTCAGTCTATTCTCTGACGTCATCAGAGAAGTCTTTATCACCATACAGTTAAAATTCTTTTTCAATTTCTAAGTTCCCAAATCACCACGGAAAATTTCTCTCTTTGTCAATTCATGTTGAGTCTTTAGAAAGTTGGATCAACGTTTTTGACCATTTGCAGTGTCTTTGGAATCGAAAATTTTAAGAAACGCGCTTATAGCTCCATAGATATAAGACAAAAAATATACAAAAAAATTCTAGCATCTATTTGAGGATTTTAGCAGAAAGTTAACTCATACATCTTCAAAATCGGTTCAATATTCGATTCATCATTGTCTGTCAAAAATGCTTAGTTTATTTTGGCGCACCTTATGTATTATTATGTATTACCTACGAGTTGCCACCATCGATACACCGGTTCCCATTTGATCACCGAAGTTAAGCATGGTTGGGCCAGGTTATTATCAGGATGGGTGACCACCTGGAAACACCCGGTATCGTAGGTACAGCACCTCACCAAGGTGTAAAATTGGTACCTCGGTGATGAAGGCAATAAAAACATCAGAAGCGCCAACTGTAAGGCTGCACGCTGTGTAAAATACGCCAAAAGGAAGAAAAAAATGCCTGAGCTGACGGGGTAATGGAATTGTAAAGCGCCCTTGAATATTGAATTATAGTAAAGGCGCTATATAAAAGTAATAACTTTAGTTTAAATAACTTTATTCTTTTCTTTTAAATTGGCTTGCTTGTGAAGCAATTGTCCATGACCTGGACAGTTTTCATTTCTTTTTTACCATTTTCAGCCTTGGCTCGGGAATGTTCAGAAAATGACCACGAAAGGCGAATTTTGCTGGATGCAAATTTCTCCAATGAAGTCTCAATGGTTATTTTGGATATGGTCGAGCTTTTCTGCACACATTTCAAGGTAAAGAAATTGGTTATTATGACTTCACTTGTTAATTGCCTGACCATACTTCATGTCTCAAATCAAACGATGTAAATTCTTGGCCAAAATTCTATCAAAATTTCATGTGCAGTCAGGATCAAAGAACAAAGTATCTTTTAGATACAGCTTATCTTTGTTACAAAGTTATCAAAAACGGGTCTGTTCGGAGCTCTTTATATATCAATGTTGAAACTAAATAAACGACGGGAAAATACAATTTTCTTTTTGCGCGCAACGATCCAGCTAAGTTTCTGTGATGTCCACGCATATGTTTATTGTATTGCTTTATTACTTTTGATTATCTATTACCGCTGGTTAGTTTAAATTGAAAGATTCGCTGGCCACATTTCCTTTGTCACTACAGTTTGATTGTGTATGTGTTTGTCTTCGTGAACAATGATCAATGGTCATGATGTTCTATTGTCTGCAAAGATACCGTGATGGCGGACTGGCCTGAGCCAGAGAAGGGGCTACTCAATTGAACTTCCCATGCGTTTCATGAGACACAAGCAGTAAGTTTATGCAATATCGATGTAATTCAGTGTTTAAATTCAATCAAATTCTCAATAGGATTAACTCAACACAATAATCTGTTGACCATGCCTTCATTACCCTCCTTCTGGTCAAAAACATGGAATAGGAAATAATGGAACAATTAAATCCAATTCAGGGAACAGCAAAAAAGTCATTTACAAATTTAGTGTGGCTTTATTTGAGTTCACAAATATTACAGTCCGCGCAGTTACTAACTTATAGTTAATTCTAGTCTTATGTATATAAAGATATTATAATGAATCTTACATTCTACCAAGATTCTACCATACCTTCCTAATTACTAAAGGGTGTCCCAAAAACTTGTGCCCCTTCATGTGGCTACTGTGGAGCACCTAGGGATTCAATTATCTCGGGTTTTTACGCAGTCTCATAGATCAGGCTTCAACTTAGAGTTCGAGACCTTGTTTGAGTCAGTCTGACTAGTAGTTGCTGATTAATGGAGGAGAGACAAAATAAGTAGTTGCTTCAAAAACAGCACTTCTATTGTTCTCCAGCAATGTCCAAATAAAGTGAGTTTTCAGAGGGACGGTTCTGAGGTCGTACTAAAATTTTCACTACATGTTTTAAGAAATAGGTAGTGCTCTCACATGAATAGACTGCTCTGCTAGCACTAAAAAAAATTTAGCAACAATCTTGATTGTACGCTAGAACCATTTCTTTGAACACTTACTTTTTTATATTGCTGGTAGAACAATAGACGGGCTGTCTTGAAGCAACAACTTGTTTAGCCATTTCTCTGCCATAAATCAGAAACCACTTGTCAGATTGACTTATACAAGGTCTCAAAGTCTAACTTGAAGCATGACTATGCAACTATATAAAAAAATTTAATTCAATTCAATTTTATTTGCAGAATACAACAGCCTAATACAATGTAAGATAAAATATATGTATTCTACACGACCCAAGGGAAGCAGGGCTTATCTGGCTTGGGTCGTAAATAAAAAAGATCTAACAGGCTATACGAAAATGAAAACTTAGATTACATCATAGTACAAAGCAAGGGATTCAACGATAAGATATGTTTTTGTTAGTAAGGGGTGTTACTGGTCTTAACCTTTAGTTTTTTATGATTAATTTTGATAAGTGGATATGATGTTGTCTTTAAGTTTTTTACTGAAGTTTTTCTGTTTTGAGATTGACTTTAAGGCATGAGGAAGGTTTTTTTTATACCTTTTCAACTAAGCGGCCTCTTTTTGAACTTATTCGAAATTTCTTCAGCTTGCTTCAAATGAAAGTTCTGACCCCGGAATCGCATTCAAGGCACAAATTTTAGTCTAACTGCAAATTATCGTAATCTTAGTGTTAGCTATTTCCATTTTATGAGCATAACAATTTTGAAAATTTTTAATGGTTTTTACTGTGAATAATGACTAACGGTGTAAAGTTACACCTCGAACGATTGTCGCGGTCAAATCCGTTATAAATTCTCAAATTTATTATTGCCATCAAATCGAAATCACAAACTCTAGGAATGTAGAAAATTGCCATTAGACTTCTGGCGCAGAACCCAAATCCGTGCTCAGAAGCTTCGTTTGAAGAAATGTTCAAAAATTACAAAACGAGGCCGTTTTTATAAAAAAGTGTGTTGAATCCACAACTCCTCCACAGCAGCCACACAAACAGGCCACATTTTTAGGGCATCCTGTATACTTCACTAGTGGCATGATACTATCGGGAGCGAAAGACAATGACTACATGGCCAACAGTTTTTCTAAACCCAAAGGGTGTATCACTGTTTTGAGAAACATTTTCATGAGATTTGAAACGATGCACTTTTTATAAGATGCACTGGTAAGACCTGTGCTAAAATGGTTGAGATCTGAGTTATCAATAAGTGATGCCTAAGTCCCTAAGTTCACGAAGTGCTTACTTAAACATGATCTAAGCATAAATGATAGGTCGCTGATCTTGTGGTCTCTAAAGCTGCCTGGTCATGCTACGAAAACGATGGGATTTGTGAACTGAAAGAATCTTAATGATTATTTCTATTCGCGGATATTTTCGCCTAACATCCATTGTGAGAAATGATTTAAATTACTTGTTTGAATTAGAAGCAAATTTAATCATTGAGAAAAGTTGCAAAGTGGCCCTTTTTATGACGAAGAATTATAGTTTTGTTAGCTTTTTGATCATGCATTCTCTACTGGGATACCCAACTGATATTGGTGCCGTATATAAAAACGGATGTAATCAAGGAAATAGCTGATGGAACAATTAGATGAAAAGACCCAGCCAGTTCGCCTGCATTTTTGCTCTTTGCTTCGTTTTATTTCGTTTGCTCTTTGCTTCGTTTGTGTTGTCATTGCAGGGAGTTTCTGATTAATCTTTCGAAAAGAGATAGTGGTGCCGAGCTCCAGACAATTTCAGCAAGTTTTCATTCTTTCTGTCTGTTATTTGGTAGACTGCTCATCGTTATCGCTCTCTTTCTGGGTCCTTGAAAACGGCATCTTGCTGAGGCTTCAGAAAACATCTGCTACTGAAGCTAAAAGCTGTCTGAGAGATGATTCACAGAGAGCTGAGAATGCAACTTTAAAACCTGCTTAGATTGAATGACGAATTGAAGCTAACTTTTGGGATCGAATAAGAAATCTCCACCATCTAAAAAATCTGAGTTTGCTGTGCCTGCCTTTCTTATTCTACCTTTGGTAAACTTTGTGTTCTTTAGACGTCTGTCAGTTTTTTCTGCTCGCGAATGTTTCTCCAATTTCAGATCCGCAATACAGTTATACTATATTTTGCAAATTGATGCTCAAAACTTATGAGCTATAATATTGTAACTATTATATCTTGGATAGATTTTGAAAACTTTGCATCTACTTTTAGTTTCATCTTGAACAAGATGCTGGTGACAACATACTTATGAAAAAGGTACTTCATTGTTTCTTTTAGAGTGGGCACAAGTATGTACACTTACCTCACTTAAGCATTGCACCACCTTATCCAAAATGGCGGCCAAAAGTGTTATGTAACTCAAGCAACAAAATTTGCATAACGAAGGCATTAGCATTTAAGGGTTTCCCTGCCGGGTGTTTTGGTGGCAAAATAATTGTCTGTATGTCTACTTTTTATTTCACGGTAAGATGAAAAGTTATTTTGCTAGTTTCTTTCATATCTTAACGAAAACCTGAAGACAACATTGAGCAAGGTTTTGGGTGCATAACTGGAGGAGTAGGCCATAACAAAACGAAGAATGAATAGATTTCTCGGAGCAAAGATAACAAAACTTCGTAATTTTCAAATCTGGATTCTGCAAACTTTGTCGCTGTGACAAAAATTTATCACATTTTATGTACTTGGCTGAATAAGTATTTCAATTAAACCTGGAGTATAAATGGTTGCAGTGCGTTCTGTTTAGCTTTTGAAGTAGGTAGATGGGATGGCCATGTTGCTCGAATACAGGGATGTCGAAATGCGTCTACTGTTTCAGAACAATTTTTTTTTTGTAACTCGATTTGCTAATAAGTGAAATGTGTTCTAATCAGGGGCTGTCCTGAACTTTGTGTTGTCTGTTGCCTTTCAGATTTTCAATGTCCTGATGGGATTCCTCAGAGTCCATCAGTCTGAATACATCTTGCTGCACGTGTTTGCCTCTTTGCGAAGTTTTATCCACAAGGTAATGTACTCCATATTTTACGCACAAAGTAAGGTATTCCATATTTTACCCAAAATGTAAAGTTTTCTATGATTTCGGTTTGACGACAAGTGTGACGCTTGTCAAAGGGAGAGGCCCCCTTAACTCACGCCAAGTACCTTCAACTGCTTGGTGGAGTCAACTTCCCATTGTTTTATTTGAAGATGACAATCAAATATTAGTTGCAAAAGAAATGTTGGACACGTTCCTAAATGTTTCTGAAACAATGGATCACCGTTATCTTTAATATTTGGGAGTGAATACACCACCTCACCCCCGTAGTGGCCGCATCTGTACAAAAACTTTATTGCCAGATATTTTTCACAGTTAAATATCTGATAATACGATAATACGCGAATGCTATTCTTATTTGCGCTCCGATTCTAAGCCTACAGAATGTCAAAAAACCATGTCCACTGTTTGAGTGGCTGCTGCGGAGCAGTCATAACTCTAATTCTCTAATTGTTTTAACTTTTGATAGAAGAGACTAAAACGTAAAGTTTCACACCGAGTTTGAGTAAATCTGATAAGTATTTCCTGATTTATGGAGCAAGAATGTCAAAATCACTGGCTGCCTCAAAACCAGTGTACCCTTTATTCTCCATTGAATTAAAATCAAAGAAATTGATTGAAAAATGTACCTAGCCCGGTTTTCTGATGTTCACAATATAAACAGATAGTCATAAATTAGCCTGCGTGCAGACTCCACTGATTTCTTCTAACTGAAAAGGGATAGGTAGAGTCTGCACGCAGGCTATCATAAATCGGATTGTGTGATAACCACGAATATTTGACGTATCTAGGGTTTCGAAAATGTAGAACGCTCAAAATCAAAGTGCTCAAATATTTTGAGCATTCTATATTTTCGAAATTCTTGATAATATTTATATAGTTAGCAGAAAGGAGCTTATGATTTATCGTTTACATATCTAGGGCTTAGAGTTGCTAAAAATGGTGATGTGCAACACTAGTGCTGCAGGCCATGACATGCGCCCACCAGTTATTTTGCTTCTCAGAAATGATTAAGTTCCTTTAGACCAACAATATTGCGGGGCAGGCTGCCGGTGTAAATATTCTTGAGTTAGGTAGTCGTTAGTTACTCCCAAATTTTGTTCCAGACACAACTGTAAAGTTTGAGTCCATCTGATGTCAAAATTTAAGTTATAGCTAAGGCTGAGTACGGAGATGAAATCATGTGATTTCGAAATAACCCGTGATTTTGACTTCCTTTCTCAATAAGTCAGTAGCCACTTGTTAGATTTGCTCAAACTTTGTATCAAACTCTAATTTGAAGTCTCGTTTTATTCACATATCTGAAAAACGGGAAAATTGGATTTATGCCTCCTTCACGGTAAGCATCCGAACGGCGCACATATTTTTCAGATTTAGTTAGACATTTTTGTAACCTTCGGGCGGACATTCATTTGGTTGCATCTTCTCGACCTCAGGTTTTCAATGTTATAGCAATCATTGCAAATTATATTGATATATATCAAGAAGACTTTTCCTTGTAGTTTCCAAGTGCATTATTCAAAGGAAGCGCTAATCTTTGTGGTGTTCTGTGCTACGAGGTATTTATCTGCCTATTATCCACTACTGTTTTGATTGTTTGTCTGGTATAATTCATAAGAAAAAGTTAGCCATTTTCACTGCTTCTTCTGCTATCAATTCCTTTATTTTCCTTTAAAACACACTTTTCTACCAATGTTTTTTCTCTCTGTCATCAATTTTCCTTTAAAATACACTTTTCTACCAATCTTTTTTCTCTCTGTCATCAATTTTCTTTCCCTTCAGCCTTGTTTGTCTTCTTTCCCTCCTTATCGATGACATTTTACGCGTTCTGATCGGTTTTCACAAGCTAGCTTAGGAAATTTCTGACTAGCTTATCTGACAGCTATTATTCGTTATTATCCAATTTATCATTGTGTGGAGGTAACTGTTCATCACAGCTGAGAGGCTAGAAGCGTCCAGTAGCATTTTCTACTTCGTTGTTTAGAGGGAATCGACATAGTTAAAAGCTGACCCGGGCCAGGTCAAAAAATATAATCTATTGTACTAGACAACTTAGACGCATCCGGTTTCATTGTGTAGCTAAAGAAACAAAGGATTCGTGTGCGTTTCTCTGGCCTATTTATAGCGGCTACGAGATATAGCGATGTCTATTCCCTTTAACTACGATGCAGTGCTGCCACCTGACATTAAGTATGATTAGAGCGCTGTTGAAGTTACCGATTTTCCCCGTAACTGTTTTTTCATTGTAACAGCATGTGAATTACCTTTCTTTCATTGCAGATCCTAAAAATGTGTAACTCCAAAATTGAGAGAGTGCGTACACAGGTGAGTGCTAATAAAGATAGCCATAACTGTTAAGTTATTCCGTCGACAGGACGGGAAAGCTAGGATTTTATTAGTAATAAAAAGAATGAACAATTCTTTAAATACAGACGAAGAAAATTTTTCAGGCTGCAAAGGAGAAGTCGTCACCGTCCTTTACAATCTGTGAAACGTTCCTGGCAGATATATGAATATCATTTATTGCTTTATTTATTGCCAAGAAATTCTGGTTTCCTTTTTCTCTTCGATGACGTACACAAGAATCCCTTGAGTTTATTGAAGGGCATGCTAAACGTAGGGAATAACGTTAGTTCATAATGTAGCTATTCCCTGCCGTGGAAAATGATCGTACAATCCACGGGTTAATACACTTAGGGTACAAAAGTATGGAAACGATGGCCTAAAACATGGCGGCAAAGATGTCCTATGGCCTATGAGCCTCGTAACAAAAGGGAGATTTTCTCTCCAACCCAGACCTCAATTTAAACACTTATGGCGGGAAAATATTCGCCATCTCGTCTTCTGTTTATCAAACAGACAAGGACAAGTTTTAGAAAAACTTTTTATGAATTTTGAGACGAAAACTTCGAAGTAGTGTTGTTGTCTTGAGCTGCAATAAATGGAGGAGATATGAAACTGAAAAGTTGTCAAAACATGAGTTTGCTTCAATGAAGAGTTGGTTGGGATGGCTTCATTGTATGCTGAATATACTGGACATTTTGATTTTGAATCAAACTTTTTGGAATAATCGAGAAATTTTCAGAATTTTGGCTGTAAACTCAAGGAAAGCTGCTAACAGGTAAGCTTGTAACTTCGATTTCTCTTGCGACCGTTGCAGTTATTGCCTTGTAATGGCTTCACATCAAACCTCCGATGACTCAGTCAACACGAATAAACCAGAAATAAACAAAATAACATTTCGTTTTCAGATTTCAGCTTTTCAAGGTACTTTCATAAAGATTTGTCTTGCTCGAAAAGAAAAGCGTCGCCTGAAAAAATAACGTAACTTACCTGCTCATAACTTGCCTTGAGTTTACAGCCAAAATTCTGAAAATTTCTCGATTATTCCAAAAAGTTTGATTCAAAATCAAAATGTCCAGTATATTCAGCATACAATGAAGCCATCCCAACCAACTCTTCATTGAAGCAAACTCATGTTTTGACAACTTTTCAGTTTCATATCTCCTCCATTTCTTGCAGCTCAAGACAACAACACTACTTCGAAGTTTTCGTCTCAAAATTCATAAAAAGTTTTTCTAAAACTTGTCCTTGTCTGTTTGATAAACAGAAGACGAGATGGCGAATATTTTCCCGCCATAAGTTTTTAAATTGAGGTCTGGGTTGGAGAGAAAATCTCCCTTTTGTTACGAGGCTCATAGGCCATAGGACATCTTTGCCGCCATGTTTTAGGCCATCGTTTCCATACTTTTGTACCCTAAGTGTAGTTTTAGAAAGAGGATGCTCCTACACTGGACCTTCTGTAGGCGCACCTATGTTTGGAAGAAAGAGGCAGCAAGCAATCGTTGCAGTAAAAGCGTTTTCTTCCTGGAAAACAGGGTCATTAGACTACACTTTGGCTAATATGTGGAAACAATTTTGAAGTTGTGAATATGTGTGTGGCTTGTGGGAGATATCCACACCTTGCATATGCAAACGAGCGAAATAACCTCAAAACATTGCATTGAAACCAGAGTTGGCCATGAATATATATAATAGTTAGCCAAGAAGCAATGACGTGGGTGAGTGTCTCCTTTGTCCTGTTTACAGACAACCTTTGTTACTATTGCACATTCCCTTTTTGTCAGGTCGCTCTCAATGACGGTTTAACGTTCTGCTGAAGTGCATTTTGGCTTTGTGTACGACTTTCCAAATACACCTTTTAGCCATTCTGAAAAGAATCCCAATCGAACGATATTTTGCTACATTTTCCAGAATTTTTGAATTTGTACAATAGTGATAAAAGCTCAAACGTCACTCAATAGAATCTCGGGTATAAAAATGTATAAAGATAACGCTCGATCCAGGCTCTTTTGTAGAATAGCTACTGTACAAGGACTATTATCAGTAATTATGTTCCTCCTTTTTTACAGGCCTGCTGTTTCATGTACCTTCTCATGCGTTACAATTACGAGTACAGTGGAACTGGCTGTGTCAGAGTCCATTTACAGGTTTGCTGTTGCTTTGATCTGTTCTTCTTAGATAATTAGATTCGTTTTCCACGTTTACGAATGCCGATCATAGCACACTTGACATCCTCTGTCTCGATTGCTTTCTGCTCGAGCTTTTGGCTTTCCGAGGTCCCACGGCAAGTTTGTTTGGAGGATGCTTGGAAGCTCAGCGCATTCAATGAAATTTTCCAAGCTTGAGTATAAATTCAGTTGCATCCTTTATGAAACTGAAATAGTTTTCTATATTTTGATGCAAGAATTACACAATGGTCCTAGCCGTTGCCAATATTTTGAAGCTGCGATTTAGATCTTCGTTGTAAAATGACATCTTATCCTTTACTGGTAGCTAGATCACAGTTTTTCATTGATTTAAATGCCAGAAGTTCATTACAAATTTAGTAGTGATTTTGACAAGCGAAGCACTGATTTGATGTTTTAATCATAGGTGATTGTCGCAGTATCAAAACTCATCGCATCTGGCATGAATCGCTCTGCAATGTACAGTTCATTAACGAGTGTTAAAAACTATGCTGTCGATGACAAAGGAATGAAGGTAATTAAATTCTTTGTGGCTCTTTTTGATCAACCGCGCTCAAATTTATAATAGGGACCTTTAGCAACTAGAACGGTGACTGCAACGGCAGCATAAATGTACCCTTTGTTTCCGAAGTTCGGCTTGAAAAGACTCCTTGTTTTCCGTTTGAATTTGCTTCCCTTGAGAGTCTATGAAGTTGTCCTTTTCAACTGCCCAACTTGGAAATCCCATTTTAACGTGCTATTCTTCAGATCTGGATCTTCGCAATTAAACTCATTCATTTTGAATGTTAATTATCAAGGAAAAAGAAGTTTCCAAGGTATTTAGATGAAGAAGGAGATTTTGTCTTGGCTTGTTTAAGAACATGTGATGGTAACTTGTCGGAAACTATACTCGGTTGTATCAAAGAAGACTACGTTCTGGTTGGCGTTGCCGTCCTGGTTGCTGAAGGTCCCTAATGATCATTGGGGGTAACAACTGTATTGCATTCTTTGAAGCTGTATTTCGATCATAAATAAGCATCAAGGCTTACTTCCATGGAGCTGCATTTCCCTTGTGAAAGCAAAATGCTCGGGAGCAGCGCATCAAGACAGGAACACTGCTGACCCAGAGATTTCTTATGCTCATGAGCTGCTTGTGAGACAGAGGAAATAATTTAATTTGTTGAACTTTAGCAGCGTGTCTCCTAGCCCTCGATTTGTAATTGCCAATCACAATTCAGTATTCTATGAATTGCTGAAATGACGTGTTCAATGGATTTATGCTTTTGTTGTTTATGGCAGCTATATTTGTCTTCAAAAAGACGCACCAAAGTGGAAAGCTTTGCTCAACGGAGATCACTTTATTCTCAAGTGCAAATTGCTCTCTGTGGAATGAACAGATCATGTTGCTTGTCAAATTACATTTTGAATAGGCAAGGTTTTAGAGAGGAATTACAAATACACCCAAGTAAAATGGGATCTTTCATTCTGGAATTTAGTGAATTTGTAGAGAAGTTTTAATTGAAATAGTTGCAGAACCATTTCAAGACCTGATCATTATCCTGCAGCTTTTGGTCAAACAGCAGTTTTATCGTCATCAAAGGGTAAGGGCTAAAAAGCACTTGTTTGTTCGTGCTTATGACAGATCGGGCGACATATTATTTTTCAACTTAAATCATAACCCTTTTCGTGCTTTGAAGTTGAACTAGCTTAAACTAAGTCTGGTTATCAAGTGTTGCATTCTAATTGGTCAATCCAACAAATCAATTTCATTTGATTGGTTGAAATTTAGCCGGGTTTAGATAAACTTTGGATAACCGTGTCAGTATTATGCATTATTACCCTATGGTCAGGTCAGGGCAGCAACTCTGTTGTGCAAGCAGATTGGCTGAAAACGATCGAATGTGACGTAATGATAAGGCATTTATCTGGTAATGCCCGCTCAGAACGTCGCAATAGAGGATTGCGCTAAAGATGGCGGCGAGGAATTTTTTACCGAGATGCACTGCGTTCTTTAATCGAATTCCTATTGAATCGTTAAAGATTTGTAATTCGAATGCAATGGATCTCGGTAAAAAATTCCTCGCCGCCATCTTTAGCGCAATCCTCTATTCAGCTTATAATTCGAAACACAGATCGGTGCTTCGAATACGTCGAGCAACAAATTCGGAAAGCAACAAGCGGCTTCGTCTGCATCGGCTTCATACTAGGCCAACGATAATTTTGGCGTTGAAATTTTGTTAAAAACGAAAGGCCTGCACCCTGCCTTGACCTTGGAGTAATAAACTGTATAATAAGTGTTTCCTTCGGGCAATACCAAACATATTAACCCTCAGCCTCGTACGAAACCTTGCAAGCACGGTTTTGTACTGGCGGCTTCGGGTTGATATTTCTGGTCTCAGAAAGCAACTTTCTGAACTCCCTTTTGCTGTCTAGAGCACGATCAGGAACTTATTCTCAATTGGCTTATACTGGTCACAGCAAACAGGACGATAAGGTTTGAAATAGAAGAAAAGCTGGTCAATTTGCTTGGGCACTGCCTTAAAAAATGTAATGGTTTTGCAGAATCAAATTTATGCCGTCGACTTTCTGTTTTCAGAGCACTGAATTTCCAGCTGAAGTACGTGATTTGATAAAGAAGGTTCATACAGTACTACAAGCAACAGAAAAAATGAAGGTTAGTAACAGTTAATATTTGGTTAATTATTTTGTATCGAATTAGTGGCCTTAGTTCGATGGATTATGTTGGTTTGCTGGGTTTGCTTGCATAGAACCTTCAAATAGCCTAAAATGCTACCTAAGAACAGTGTCATCATCAATCGAATAATCCTTAAAGCAACAATTTCTTTCATCAAAAACAGGAAAAAGTTTTCAGATTGAACTTAAGCACAAAACAACAGCAACACTTTCATTTATTTTTAGTAATTGTAACGGGCGTCTTGTAAAGAAGTACTCCCATGTGCACAATGGATAGCAGAAATGTATACTATAGTTTCCATGATAGTGTTTGGGTGCTTCATTGACCATCTGCAGTAAGGTGGGGGAGGTCTTCTTTCTGAGACGCCCGTTCGAGTTGCTTTTGTTAATAAATTTTCTGTATATATTCATATTTTGAAATTATTGTAAGTGGCTATCGTAGTTGGAACTCGCTGACATCATGTCCTTTCCAGCTATGGCAGCAATAGAAAGTCTACATGAGCTTTGTAGTTTTTGAATTTTATGTTGTTAAAAAAATGCTACCCATCTTCAGTTTTTTTCTATGGTCCATGTGGTGTGCTTCTTTGTGAAAGAAGGTTATTGGTGAATTGTATTTTTTAGGTTGTGCATTTAAATAGTCATTTGTACAAGATTACAGTTTAGCTATGCCTTTGTATGATTTTAGCAGCAGTTTCTATTTGTCAACCTATGACTGTTAGATATTACGGGGATGTTATGTCTCGATGAGAACTGAATCCCCCCCCCCCTTGTCGATGGAAATGTTTTCCTAGAATTGAAAGGAAGTCCGCACACTTTGCAGACGTAAAAATTTAAATGTCAATTTCTTCTGTGCTCGTGTGAAACTGGTTAGCCATTGATCTACGTATGTTGAATTTTCAGCTAGTTTTAAATTAGTATTTAATGAATTTTTCTCTCTTCTGTAATCCAGGAGCATGAAGATGACCACGAGGTGTTGGTAGACCTTGAATATAGTCTTGCTAAGTCATATTCTAGTACACCTGAACTGAGACAGACGTGGCTACAAAGTATGGCTGAAATACATGAAAAGAATGGCGACTATTCTGAGGTAGGAGAGCTTTCTGTAAAGGAATATTTTGTAATTAGCTGCGTGACTCAAATATAGTGAACACTGCTTTTTGAAAACAAAGTAATTGAGCGCATCGTACGTCGATTGTATCAATAAAAGTGTAAACGTATTTAAGATTTGACTTTGTAGCGAAGACCATAAGTTAGTTACAACATTTCGAGCTTAACTTTTCATCAGGTTGCACAAGGTTGCACATTGCTTTCAGTTTGGGAATCTCGTGAAAATAATCTTTACTTAAATGTGTCAGAAGTGGATCCGACACCTATTTGCTGCTGAACATTGGCAAGCAGCCATTAAGACGCGTCTCAGAAGAAAATCATGGGCAACAGTGTTTGTATCACCAGCAGAGAACAAAAAGACAGTCGGTAGACTCATTGATGCTTGTGATTGGCTAGAACAACAACAACCAATGTTCAGCAACAAAGATACAGGGTGTCTCAAAAAAAATTGTTCGACGTTTGATTAAATATTGAAAAATAAAGACAACATGAACAGGCTTGTGGAAAGATGACCCTATTCCTAAGATTATGAAATAATTTTAGAGACCAGAATCAAGCAAATCGGTTGAAAATTCACTGAGTTACTAGCTTTCCAAGATCAAAAATATGCGATAGCTGAAACCAGAGACCCCACAGATTACTTGTATTGCAAAAAGCTCGAAGACGGAGGTAAGAGAAACTTATCCAATGTTATACCTCTCGTTGATATCAGAGCAAACCACATACGACTTCTAAAGTAAATTATTTCTTGCGATCATTCTCAAAATTCCTTAACATTGCATAGGTCCAAAAACAGTGATTCAAAACAAAATCGGCGAGAGACTGAATCTTTTTCCTCAAAGCATCCATATGCTTAACAGTTAGGTTATCGAATACCTATTTGAATCCCACTTGGTTCACCCTGAAACAATTGAGAAATAACAGAAACGACGGCCTATGGGACTTTTACCAAAAATGCCATTTAGAGGTCTCTGGTTTCAGCTTTCGCACAAACTTAAACTTCAAAGGCTTGTAACACCATGAATTTTTAGCAGATTTGCAAGATTCTTGTTTCCAACATTAATTCAAAATCTCAGGAAAAGGGTCACTTGACCAAGTGTCCATTCAATGTATCGTTATTTTCTAGTATTTAATCAAACGTCGAACAATTTTCTTGAGACACCCTGTAGATACCACAGAATGACAACAACAGCAGATATCACGTAGACATGCTTCGCTGACTCACTGACTCTTCCGACCTTGGTCCTGTCAAATAGTATTTTAGATGCGCGCCTCATAGCTCATTCCATTCATTTTACCAGAAAAATTGTTGCGTGAATCTTATTTCACGACTGTATTGTGCATCGTTGCCGATTGTCTTGCCCGATTGTCACCTACGATTTTTCGTCCTAGGCTGCAATGTGTTACATCCATGCCGCTGCTTTGGTTGCCGAATATCTTAAAAGAAAAGGTAAGAAATCAAGTTTTGAAAGTTTCTATCCAGAAAAATTGATATTTTTTATGACTGCAGGATGACAGTGTCATTTTTGAAGCTCTAAATAAATACCTTTGTGATGTCATTACTCAACTGATGAGTTTGGCGTCTGGTATTGGTATTGTGCTTGTCCAGTTACTCGAGTCCTTTGATTTATTGCTTTCATTTATTACATACTGACTCCGTGGTAATAATAATAATAATGATAATAATAATAATAATAATAATAATAATAATAATAATAATAATAATAATAATAATAACAATAATAATAGTAATCTCTTTATTTACAGTTGGTAGGGAAATAGTTAATATACATAAATAATAATGTACAAACTAATTAATACCAACTATTTACATACAAGAAAAGAAAAATTGAAACATAGATCTACTTATTTACATATATTACAGCCACATTTGTCTCCATTCCAGGCTTTTATGCCTTTCTTAAATCTGAATACGTTTTCAGCACTCTTTATTGTATCAGGCATGGCATTCCAGAGGATGCTTCCTCGGAAGGCTAGAGAATTTATGCCAGAAGATATCGTTTTGGTAGGCGGAATTTGTAGCGTGTTTTTGATTCGTAGATCATACGTCAGTTCGCTCTGCACGAAAAATTCTCCCATAAATGATGGACTTTCATAATTTAATGATTTATGTATCTCTGTCATTAATTTCTGTACATTTTTCGTGTGGATTGCTATTTCATTGTTCTTGGTGAGGAGGCATTCAAAAGTGGATTCATAATCACCAATATTATTAATACGATAGTACGTATATTAATACGATGCATGAGAGCTCTTCTTTGGGTGGATCGAACGTTGGGAATAGACCATTTCGACAATTAAAATATCGGAGACTGGGGAAAGCGGTTTATTGCAATAGATTGTTAGAAGGGAATTCGAGGTAATTTGACATAATTCCAGAGAGAGCAATTCTGATGACTTCATTTTTTTCAGAAGTACAGCATTTTTATATGTCTGCTAGTTTTGAAGTTGCCATGGCATCAGATTGCTAAATTGCAAACCATAAAAAGCTACTATACTGTCTTTTGCTTGTTACCATATTGCAAACCTTCAAACTTGAAATTTTCTGGAATACTGTGTTAATTTTCTTCATTCAGATAGATTTTTGGTACTTTTAATGTTTCAATGATCATCCAAACTCCATGTTTTTTTAATTTAACGCAGTTTCAAATTACAAGGTTTTTTTCGCTGACCGAACACACCGAACTCTTTGTGACTTGTGTCCTTCCTTTGGCATGTTGACAGTCTGCTGGGACTTGTGACAATCTGTTTCCTGTATTGTCTTCTCTAGGACTTTATACCGATGGCTGTGCCGCATTCAAAGCGATTTCTCCAAATCTTGTTCCCGATGAATGTGCGATGAAGAATGATGACGAAGGAAACTCAGATGAAATCAGATATAGCAAGGTACCCGAGTATTTTATGATACGATAAGATTTATCTGTCACGGTTTCTGACTTGGTATTCCTCTTTTGAGATTTCCATTAAGTGTCACTTACCAAATATTGAATATTCAAGTGAAACCTCGACGGTAGTTTTAGAATTTTTGTTTCGTAGCACAATGACAGGAACACTGTCATTTTGACAGAAAAAATCTTTCCCCAAGTTGTGGTTCTGTACCAATGCATTGAACATTCTTTCTGTAGATTCAATGTTCATTACATCTTTTTCCTGTGCTTACGATGACAATGCTTTAAATTCTTGACCAATTTCTGCAAGCGATCTGTCAGATAGCTTATGTTTGAAGAACTTTAAAGGAACTGAATCAGCATAAGACAAGAAGTTCATGTGATCACTTTGATTTCAACCTTTGATCTTCATATCTTTACTAGTTTACTGTGTATGAATGTTATTGCTTTTTGAATACCTTTTCATTTGGATAAGCACTTTTAGAGCTGTGCTTGTGTCCTGAGGAGCTATTTCTATCATCGTTGGGTACAGGAGATTGCTTGTGTAAACACAATGGAGAAGTAAGTAACCCCATATGATTTGACCAACACCTTTTTGGATTTTATAGTATCAGTTGTTTCTGAATCAGCTTAAACCCAAGACACAACACAACAACACACTATTCATATGATCATTACAGAACTGACCAATTAAGACCCTTGTTTTCATATGCTTTGTCGGCAGATTTTTGACCGACAGTGTATACCTTGCCTACTTATGCTGATTTAGTTCCTTTACCTATTTAACCTTTCTGGAATAAGATCCCACATGAGATTTGCTACAACGCAAATTGAATCATGCATAAAGATTGATCGTTTTATTTGTGGAGATTTTCGCGTAACATCTGATTTTAGACAGACTCATTTATTATTCCTCTGTTTCTTCAAGGAACATCTCATCAACCTATTGGAGAATGGAATTGAACGACTGAAGAGAGCAGAACGGTACGAAGTCATGGGTACTGTTTATAAATTAGCTGTTCCTTTGTATGAGGAAGACAGAGACTTTTCGGTAAGTTTACACAACAGATGCACAAATATCAACCCACTACATCGGTGCAAAGGACACTCGTGTATAAATCATAACCGACAGGGTGCAAACACACGTGGAAGTCTGGAAGCTTGTTCCAAGAAAATCTTTGGAAAACGTTTGTAATGGCAGTTATGTTTGATAAGTTCTAGCATTTTGAAAGCAGACGTTTTCTACGTTTCATTATTCTAAAGTGGCTTCATGCAGAAGATTGTATGAAAAATTGCAAACGGATGTGCTCTTGATAAAAACAGTTCGCTTTGTCATGCTGCTATGTTTATTGATTTTTATCCGTTACTTACTGTATCTTTGTTATTACAATAAGAATTAAAGTACATAGAACTATACAATGCAGATTCAGTTTTGTCACCTGTTAGGACCTTATTTGTACCGGATGAGCCAGAAAAAGTTCCCACTTTTGAAAATTCATAGCTTCAAGAATGCTCCACTGATCTGAATGATTCAGATTTGGGTTCCAAGGCAAAAGATCGAAATATTTTTTGTGATTTTCTGGGTGTCTTACAAGCACTAGAAATATAGGTAAATTTAACTTTTAAAAAATTTCATGATTGCAAAGTGACTGAAAAAGAGCCTAAAACATTGATCAAATGACAAAGGACTCCTTGCACAGAAAAATTAAAAAAATGCAATTTCTCGTGGGTGAGAGCTATCCTCTGTATATTAAGTACCATTGGATTGAAAATCCTTTGTAATTGTTTCAAAATCTACGTCTTATAACTCTTGAGAGAGGTGTAAGGTCCATTGCCTATTGTTCTGTGTGATTAGACTCCTTAAGATTTGATCGATGTTTTAGGCCCTTTTTCAGCGAGTATCCAACCATGAAATTTTTATAAAGTTGAATACTTCTAGTGCTGGTAAGACAGCAAGAAAGATCACAAAAATACTTCGATCTTTCAGCTTTTAACTAAAATTTGAATCATTCTGATCTGTGATGTAATCTTAGTGCTACGAATTTTTGAAAGTGGAAATTTTTTTCTGGCTAACCCGGCATAGTTGGCTCTCATACTACAACACTAATTTAATACAAATTTTCACGCTAAAAGTAAGCTAACAAAAAAACAATTACAATCTATTCAGGGGAAATAGACACATTTCATATTCTAGGTAATCCGATAATACTGAATATTTCTTTGCTCAAATTTCAGCGACTTGCTTTAGCTTATGCCTCATTGCAATCTGCTTATGAGAAAGTAGTTGAAGTTATGGCTTCTGGGAAACGACTCCTTGGTCGATTTTATCGAATTGCCTTCTTCGGAAGGGTAAGATTTACATATATTTTCTGATGTCCCCAGTCTAGCAAGATTTTGGAGTTTATTTAGGCCCGTTTTAAGAGTCGCGCCGCGCCGTGTCGAACTGAGTGAATTTCGATCAATTTTGCCTGGTTCGGCACGACGCGACTCTTGTAAAACCAACCTGACACTTGGTTCGACTGAGTCGAACCATACGCCAAAGGCCTCTCGACTGGGTCGACCCGGTGCGACTTATAAAACCAATTTCAGTCGCGCCGTGCCGCACCATACTCACACCTGCATGAAAAAACTAGGTATAATTATTTTAATAATGTAAATAGCTTATGGAGTGACGAATAAGTAAACGTTTATCCTCACACTGACTTTCTCATTTAATGAACGAATGTATTAAATGAAATTAAAAAGAAAATTTTCTTATGTCAGTATTGTGCGCATTCGTCATTATGGTTGGGCACGGCACAGCACGACAAACGTTTTGTTCTTATAAAACAGAAGAGGCACTCCAAGTCGTACATCAGTCGAACTCAAATTTCTATGGTTCGGCGCGGCGCGGCGCGGCACGACTTATAAAAACGGGCCTTAGGTTGTAACCTTTGGCTGACTGAAGCACCTTCTCAAGAAGTAGGGCAGCTCTTGACAGCTAATTAGGAAGTATCACCATTGTAAACTTCAGAATACTTTCCCGGTTTTTCTTTTAGTTTGCTACCTTGTGTACTCTTTTTGCCTTGTTGCTTATGATCTCTGCAGTCTCAACCATTTTCAGAATGCACAGTCCTTTGTGGAACAGGTTCCCAACAGGCCTTTTGTTCTGCAAAGTCTACCTTTTTCAGAAAACTTCATAGACATCAAGTGCCCAAATACGCCCTTTGCGAAATGAAGTTGCATTTCTAAGATAGCCTCTCCACTGTAAAATCAGCTATGGTTTTTCTCATCTTTAATCAATGTGATAGATTTGTACTCGTTACTTATTGTGTTAGTATGATAGATTTGTACTTGTTGCAAGTGAAAGGCGGTTGTTAAAAGAAGATATGTGCTTATAACGAAAGAAGAAGGGATCTAAAGTTATGTGTCGCGGATTTTGTTTATTTGATTCAGAAGCTGAGCAAAAGGAATTATACTTCTCGGTTGTTTAGGGCTTAAATGAAACACACACAGTTCCTGAATCGAATTAACAAAATCCGCGTGACAAAACTTTAGATTTACCCTCCTTATTTCATTAAAAGTATGTAACTTCTTTTAAAAACTACCTCCGCCACCACGCATAAGGGAGAGCTTGCCCTACTGGTTTAGGGCAACTTTTGCGGCCATGTTTCTTTTGATTTACTGGTTGAGAGAATATCCTTTGTCTGCGGTCGCTAATTGTTTTGAATTGAGGCGTCATTTAAACAACTTTTGCTTTGTGTTGCAAGGTATGGCCTTGTTACTTATTTTATGATTTTAAAGTGTTGAAGTGTGTGCAAAACTTCATGATCAAATTAAACTGAAACCAAAATTATAATGCAAAATAGCTTTGCAAATCCCTATTAACTTTTCTGTTTGCTTTTTTTGAAGGCATTCAAAGATGATGATGGAAAGGAATTCGTTTACAAAGAGCCAAAACTGACGTCACTTCCGGAAATAAGCGAACGGTTGCAGAACAAATATCAGAATAAATATGGAAATGTTAAAATTCTCCAGGATTCATCCAACGTAAATATTGTTAAATCTTTGTTAAGAAAACCTCGAGTAATTAGTGAAGACAAATAAAGGAAAAAGTAAAGGAAACTTCGAGCAATAAGGGAACACAAGGACTGGCAAAGAAATATGATAAGGGGAGTTACGTCCTAGCAAACATAGAGGACCCACTGTAACATAATGCGTTTATTATTTCATTTTCATGTACATGAACTTTAGCCGATCAGATTTGCCACGGAAATCCGTAAGATGAGTCAAAAGATTCCTTATCTTTGTGTACACGCATTCTACATGTATCAATGCATTGAACAACTTGAAAATCAACTACTACTTGTAATAATACCAACAAGTATGGACCACAATTTCCATGTCTCATTTGATTTCAGTTTGCCTGAATGTGAATTATCAAAGGAGCTTATAAACTTTTGTTTTCTTAAACTGGAATTACACGAGAATGCCAAGCAAGATAAATGTTTCTTTGGCCTATTGAAGGTGTTGTAGCGAAGTGGTGTAATCCTTTGACCTTGCAGCCAGAAAAATCTGGCGGACAGGGCTCGACTCGCCCTTTCAGGTCAATGACGTGACAAGGGTTCGCGGACTCTATCAGATCTTCGCTACTTGTGCAATCCCAGCGCTTGGCACGAAAAACCGCAACTTCACCTTCACTTTCACCTTCACCTGACTGTTAATGTTTCACAGTGTGGATTAGAAGCAACTGATTGCTACTAATAACTTATTTTGTAATTTTGTAACGTTAGGTCAAGGCTGAAGAGCTGAACCCTGCTGTCAATTATATTCAGGTATGTGTGACATTGACTTCGTGGCAGATCCTAGTATAGGCACAAGTGCATTTACTACAGTGATTTTGTGAACAGGTGAACTTCTGGCAGTTAGCATGTACATTGTTATCTAGAAGTTCTCAACAACTTATCAACATTTGAGCGTGTAGAACAATATTTGCAGCAGCACTAGCAGAAGGCCGAAACAAGGTATTGTGAGAGTACCGCTTCACCCTCAACCACGCGATAATTTGCGAAAATTTTGCGAAATATGGCGAAAATTTGATATGCCCAGGATCTTAAGACTTTCTTTTGATGATGTTGTGACAGGGTAGACAGAGTCCAGAAAAAGTCACGGTTCCACGGCTGTGAACCGGAGAAAGGTTTTGCTTTTTACTGTCATTTTTGAGGAAGGTTTACTAATTTTATTAAGAATCCAGTTTGAGGAAAACTTCAGTTCATATGACACATCTGACTGAGGAAGGGTCAGTCATTTTTGTTAAGGTTAGATATGTGATTTAAACTATGTATATTTTCCTCAAAAATACAGTATTCGTTATACAGTTTCAAGGCATATTTGACTTTCATAGTAATAGGACACCATTTGGAATCACATAACTATCTGGTGGGCCTGTACTTGGGGGGCTTGCAATGTGAAGTTTATTGTGTGAATCCTGCATTTTTCCACTTTATGGTTATGTATGTATGTATAATTTTGCCATAAAATCAAAAATTACAATATAAATTATTAAAAGGAAAGTGATCTGATTTACAGGAATATGATATGATATTTACAGGCAAACAGTTAAAAATGACGTTTAAAAACACCCCAGGTTAAATATGGCAGGGATAGCATTGGTCAAAAAGACCTTGTTTCCATAATGGTCCCTCAATGGTCCCTGCTTCGTAATTTTTCTCGTGGTTATCACCATATAAACTTTATATTGCAAGACACCAGCATAAGTCCACAAGATAGTTGTGCGTATCCATTTTTCTATAGCTTTGGAAATCAAATATGTTATGAAATTGTATAATTCTAAGTGCCAAAGCCTAGCACTTACTAGGCCTAAGAAGTCCATTTATCTGCCAAGGTTAGGTACTGTTCTAAAACAATCAATTCTGTCAGGTACAATACAATAATCTATTTCTGTGGGAGTCTGGATCTCTTATCTTGACTTTCATTTCAATTTCATGCACCTTCGTTGATTGATTTCATGGGTGACAGTCAGCATCACAAATAGTAATAATTTAAAGGGTCTGTTTCATCCAGCATGCCTTGCACGTGTCGTCTCTTGGTTTGCCTTTGTTGTCGCCATTTTCATGGGCCAAAATGGCGGCAAACAAAGGCTAGCCAAGAGATGACACGTGCAAGGAATGCTGGTTGAAACAGACCCTTTAAACTTCATCACCCATCTATTATCCATAAATTAGCAGAAACTAGCCAACCTTCTATATGCAGGTTAGAACTTCATCTGTTAGCTGTTTTTCTTTCAGCATATGCTTTCAGCAAGCAAACCAAAAGATTTCAAATGATTTCATGAAAACAGGCCATGAATGATGAACTCTAGACCTAGAGGATCCGCCAGGCTGCCACCAAATTTCTTCTTTAAAATTAGAATTTAGTAAACTCGTCCTCTGGTGACTCCATTGTTAATTTCATAGAGATAATCCTATCATCTTGGTGTACTTCTGGTTTATGATAATGCAAACATGATGAATTAACACATCACATAATTTGTTCTCTCAAAACGCCCCTTGCCATTCGCCATTTTGCCTCCATGGCATTGTTTTGTTTCTTGTCCAGCCAGGCCTCTTTTCCGTTCATGTAAACGAGACAATTTTTGGCGGGAAATATCGGGGGCGGGGCTGAGGAACGATGGGCGGGCGTCTGGCAACACATGAATCATATTGTTTGTTTCTATTTTGAACAAAGAAAAGATAAGTATTGTAGAGAAGAATGTAGAAAAGATAACCGCAAAAGAAATTCAAATACAAAGCATCATGGACAACCATTCTAGTCCAAATATATGGAGGGTCAAAAGCCACCAAACTTTAAGCCTGAACCCTCTCAACAGCAAGAAACAACTTTTTTCTGCTTCTTGTACAAGCCAAGTTGACAGATGTGAAAAACTGATGTGAATGTAGAAAACAGAAGAACCTGTTGACTCTATTCCATCATCAAGGGAAATCATAGGCAGTTTCCAACAGATCAAGGCTGGCAGTAGGGCAAAGAAAAGGAAAACAGGAGAAATAGAAACTATTAATGCTGAATCTGATTCAGCTCACACTCTAAACGAATTCAATGCACATATAAGAAATTAAGAAATTCGATACTCTTTCCGAATTCAATGCAGTTCAACAATCAAAGGATGAGGTCAAACCTGACTTTCAATTTGATAACAAATCAAAATGCTATTTTTTTATCCAGGATTCAAGGCCAGCCAGAGGCATGCATACCGGACTTCGCTCAGGAATATTCTATATTTTATAGCAAGACTTGCAGAGACACGGTTTTAAAAGATGTTGAGAGTCACTTTCGTAGCATTGATGTAACATTGATATGAATAACTTCATGATGTTCATAATATTTTAGGACAAACTCACTTTATTTGAACAATTTCAGTTAAATTAGCATATGTGACTTTTTAAAACGGTTTCCATCCTATATGATAGAATACACATAGAATGTTCACATTACCACAAGATATGAAAGTGGTTTCTAGATTTGTGGTTAAAAACAATGCAAAGAGTTCGAAAATCTCATTATTTTGATTTTCTAAAATGAGGAAGGTTCAGCCTATACAATTTGACAGCCGGAGGAAGGTTTGACCTTTTTCTGGACTCTGAGGGTAGAATTGATTCTTGGTACGTTACTTTTTGCAGCAAAGAACTTTTCGGTTTTCTTCGTAGGACAACTGGCTATCATACTGTTAGATTGCAATGGCTTATATTCAGATCAGGTTTTATGGTAGCCGTCAGTTTTTCTCAGCTATTGCGTTATCCCGCAAACTGGGAATGTTTTCATTAGCAGAACTGTATCATTCTCAATGAAGATTGTAAAACATATTTTCCCAAGATTGCTGACCTTCCATTTGCATATTAACATCAATTGCTTTATACGATTAATACTGTTACACTTTTGTGCCGCTACAGTTGAAACCTGCATAAAAGAACCTTTTTTCATAAGAACATTGAGGCTGAAATTTGACATTTTAAAACCCCTAAATAAGAACTCCCACAGGCTGAAACTGGGAGAGGTACTTCTATAGTTGGTTTTATACCCTCAGAATTCCTCAAGATTTTCAAGAATTCTGGACATTCTAATCAGAATTCTTCAGTGGTACAGGAGTTTATCAGATTTTAAACGATAATTCTAATCTAAGAATGTTCTCAAGAATTCTCAAGGAATCCTCAAAAAAGTCTTCAGCATTCTTGTGCTGATAAAGTACTGATGTATGCAAGGCGTATGCTGTATATAAGAATTTTTTAAGAGCCTTACTGGCTGGAATTTAGAAAAACAGCCCATTAATTCAGAACCTATTCAGGCTGCCCAAGAAAAACCTAGGTTCTTGTATATGGATCTCTAATGTATCTTTGGAAGGATTCCATTTAAAGAGCCATTGTCACCTAGGGTCATTTGCGAGCATGGTGCAATTTCCGATTTCTGCAATGTGATTTTTGAACAGTCCTCCCTGGTCTGAACTTACAGTGTTCCCGCAAAAGACACTGGTTGACAGCAGCTCTTTAGGACTCCAGTTCAAATAAGGCTTCTTTTTTCGCAGTTAACATTTGTAAGACCATACTTTGATGAAGAAGAACTCCAAGCACGACCAACTGATTTTGAAAGAGAAAACAACATCCGTCGTTTTGTGTTTGAAACACCGTTTACTTTGTCAGGAAAAGCACATGGTGTGTTATCAGAACAGCATAAGAGGAAAACAATATTAACGAGTAAGTATCTACCGGGCGAGTCAGAAAAAACTGGTGGTGTTTGCCAATTTTCATTGATTGGATTTTCTTCGCAAATTTATTCATTAAAGATTTATTGCTTGAGAAAAATGTTAATTTATGAAAATTAATTTATTTAGGTCAAAATCGGAAATTCGTCCTACCTTGTGAGTCAGAGAAAACATTGGGCGATTGGCTGACTGTGACATCGCATTTAGCCACCCGATTGTCGGACACGAAATTTTTTCGGGCAATCAAAAGTCTATTTTAGATCATAAGCCTTTCCCCATTGAAATCAGTGATTTGATGCATTTTTAAAAAAGATTTCCTTTGTAATGCCTTGTATGGGAGCCTTGCAAATTTATGAAGTCATCACCAAGCCCCTTTAGCATGTTTGCCTTGCCAAATTTACAGGTACACGTTGTATTATCAGGGGAGAATGAAAATAGTTTACTTATGGATAAGGTGAGTGGCCGAAAGGCTTATACAGTCTTCGTCAGGTGACTGAAGTTAAGCTCGGTCGAGTGAGGTCAAACTCCGGATGGGTGACCTCGGAGGCCTGATCTCACAACTCACCTCACCGTCCTTTGGAAGGGACTTTAATCTAGGGGTCCCATGTCTGGATGCGGCATGCACAGTGGGCCTAAATTAGCTTTCAGTAGCTAGAAGTCCTGGCAAGCCCACTCAAAACAAATTGAAAACAAAAAAGCATCAGGTATATTTTCGTTTTAATAACTACTGGGCTAGTCAGAATAGTGTATCCTCTGTTTGAAAATTGTTGCAGGAGAAGCGAAGCAAACATTTTGTACAATTTTAAATGTATGGTCTTACTGAGGCTTCAGCTTTTTTGTCGAGAATTCTCATAATTTATTGGGCATTATTTCCTTCGGAATTTTATGCATTTATATGTATGTATTCAATATGAAACTTTACAAAGGGAACCACTTAAGACGCACATACGAGCTGCTTTACTACACTACAAGGGCGATGCCACGGAGTGCAGGAGACCATGACAACTACACAGTCATTAGCATAAAGAACGTGTTACTAAACTAAAATTATATAGACAGCTACGCAAAGTACTTATGTACAATTTTTTCTGATAATTACTAAGGTTTGTTTCACTTGCATGTTTGGCTAACTTTGAGCAAGCAGGTCCTTAAGAAATCAGGATTGTACCAATATATCTGTTTCTCAATTTGTCCAAAAACGGCCATAAATGGACTTTTTACTAACATGTAAACTTTGCTTTTGGATGCCAAACATTGACGAAAGAGCGTACTAAAATTTCAGCAGTTTTTTCAATCATTAGAAGGACATGTACCGGGTGAGCCAGAAAAAAGTTCCCACTTTTGAAAATTCATAGCACCAAGATTACTCCACAGATTTGAATCATTCAAATTCTAGTTAAAAGCTGAAAGATTGAAGTATTTTTGTAATTTTTCTCGCTCTACTAGCAGCACTAGAAGTATTGGTAAATTCAACTTTGTAAAAATTTTATGGTTGCAAAATGACGGAAAAGGGGCCTAAAACGTTGATCAAATTGTAAGGACTCTATTCACAACGAACATTAGGTAATGGGCGTTTCACCTCCCTCAAGTGTTATAAGACATCGACTTTCAAACAAATACTGTAGATTTTCAGTCTCAGAGCAATACATGGGCAGTGGATACCTCTCACCCATGAGAAGTTGCATTTCCTTCATTATTTTGTACAAGGAGTCATTTATGCTTTGATCGCTGTTTTAGGCCATTTTTCAGTCATTTTGTAACCATGAAATTTTGTAAAGTTGAATTTACCTATATTTGTATTGCTCGTGAGACAACGAGAAAAATCACAAAAGTACTTCAACCTTTTGGCTTTTAACTACAATTAGAATCATTCAAAGCTGTGAAATACTCTTGCTGTTATGAATTTTCAAAAGTGGGAACTTTTTTCTGGCTCGCCCGGTATATGAAAAGAACAGCGACCAAGATCATTATAAAAAGGAGGCAGCTCCATGAAATTACTGATGACAATTTGACTATCCAGTTGGGGTATTACGACAATCCAGTGTATTAAGACATTGCAGTATGAAAGCACAACTGTTATGCCGACGAACGTTTCGATTAAAATCTTCTTCAATGTGAACTATTCCATTATGTTAACATTGACATTTCAGAACATTCCAGCATGTTAAGACGTGTACGGTTGGTCTAGGCCAAAATTACCATAAGAGTATAACAGACATAGGCCATATTATTATTATAAGTACGGTTCGATAGGATCTCCTATCATCCTCGGCTTAGAAATTACATGTGGAAATTTAGTTTTTAAACCCTTGATTATTCTGGCAACATGCATACCTGATAATCATTATCAAATCTACAAATGAGGAAAGTTCCGGTGAAAAACAGTGAGCTAGAAAGTTCCAAAAGAGTCAAAATAGAAAGAGTGCAATAGAAGAATTCTGAAGGTTTCATGACAGGCGATCTCTCATTGCTAATAAACTTTCGTGGATCAATAGATCAAACTCGTTTGAGGCTTTGTCCAGAACTGAAAGTTTTCTAAGGATGCCGGGTGCCCAGTAGTGCCAAAATGGTCCCTGACAGCCGATGGAACCCCTTTTATGCGTCCCCCTTTCTTTGTTTTTAATTTTGACCTAGTCCAACCGCTTATGCTTTAACGTGCTGGAAAATCCGTCGGATTGTCATCAAGTTTGTAATCAAAACTGCGCTTCCCAGAGTGGATTGATCTGAGCCAATCGCACGTAGTTTTAACCGCAATCCATTGAGTCTATTTTCAAGAATGTTTATTGACATTGTAAATTATGCAATGTTCGAATGAAAGAGGGCCGTTTCTGCGTTCATCAGAAACTGATCTTAAGATACCGCTCCTGCAGGTGCAACACTGTGGAACAGCGTAGAAAGAGCTACTAAATTGACTCCTCCCTGAAAACCCTTCAAAGAACAGCTATAGTCGGGGACAACTTTTATTTCATTTTTACGTTCTCTTTTCTAGCCTTACTTTTGTATGATTGTAAATTAGGTTAGGTTAGTAATTTCTTTTGTCTTGGTGCTTATTTTAATCTTTCAAACAGGTCAGGTTGAAAAACATACCGGGTGAGCCAGAAAAAAGTTCCCACTTTTGAAAATTCATAACACCAAGGCTACTCCATGGATTTGAATCATTCAAATTCTAGTTAGAAGCCGAAAGATCAAAGTATTTTTGTGATTTTTCTCGCTGTCCTACCAGCACTACAAATATAGGTAAATTCAACTTTACAAAAATTTCATGGTTGATTGATTACTGAAAAATGGCCCAAAACATCGATCAATTCATAAATGACCTCTCGCACAGAATAATGAAGGAAATGCAACTTCTCATGGGTGAGAGATATCCTCTAGGCATTAATTTCCTTGGCATTGAAAATCTTTCATATTTGTTTGAAAATCGATGTCTTATAACTCTTGAAGGAGGTGAAACGCCCATGGCCTATTGTTCGATTTGAATAGAATCCTTACGATTTGATCAATGTTTTAGGCCCTTTTTCCGTGATTTTGCAACCATAAAATTTTTATAAAGTTGAATTTACCAATATTTGTAGTGCTGGTAGGACAGCGAAAAAAATCACAAAAATACTTTGATCTTTCGACTTTTAATTACAATTCGTATGATTCAAATCCGTTTAGTAGTCTTGGTGTTATGAATTTTCAAAAGTGGGAACTTTTTTCTGGCTCACCCGGTATATATTTATGAACCTTTTTAACCTGTATAAATGTCATAATGAAAATGAATGAAAATGTAAGTAAACTCTAAAACTTAAGCATACTTCAACCAAAGAAAAGAGTTGTAACTTTCCAAACCGATTCATCAAACCTTCGATACTTTTTTTGAAGGCCAAGTTTAAAGATCTTGTTTATAATTCACCGAAAGCAACAAGGCTTCTTTTTAGCTCTCGCGTTGCTCAATTTGTAGTATCTGTTCCCTGAAATTCAAAATTAGATTACTTTAAATTTGTTTTCTTTTCAGCATCGCACTGTTTTCCATATGTGAAGAAAAGAATACTCGTAGTACAGCAGGAAATGTATGAATTGTCTCCGTTAGAGGTATGTGCTTTATATTTGTAGAGCCGGATAAAAAATGGCCCAGAGGCTGCAAAATGGATTGCCTCCCGAGAAGAAAATCGTTGGTCTTACACAACTTTTCAGGCCATGCCCTCCAGTCTACTGGACATAGCAAGAAATATCCACGTAAAAAAGTTTATTTCATTTCTATCACGCTGTGATCGCCCGCAGAGAGGGTAACTCGATTCTGGCGGTAATGAGAACTTGCCAGAATAATTTAGGGGAAATGAAAGTTAGAATTTAGGAGAAGACCCATGTTTAAGGATTTTCCGTCGATTGTCATACCCATTTTTAAGGATTTTTGGGAGAAAAAGCCTGTTGGAATCCCTAGAGTTTCATTTCACTTTAAATATGCAATATGAAGGTAAAGTTGGTAAAGTTTCGGAAATAAAACGATAAAAATCCAACATTGCACATTCAAAACTCGACAACTTTTTCGTTGCAAGTAAAACAGCTGCACATTTCTTGTGGAAAAAATTTATATTCTGAGGCCCATATGTAAGGATTTTTGAGATTCTAAACCAATCCTTATGGGCGGCACGTACCCGTTGCTTTGTATATGGAAGTTACCACTTCGGATGTGATCGTTACCATTTTCCATTTGGTCAGTTGAGGGGAAGAGCAATGCCAAATTGATGGTCAGGGTTTTATCTACTGAATGACTCTACTCGATTTTGAAAGTGAATGCCAGTTAGTTTTGACCAGATTAGATCAGCTATTTAGATGCTTGACTAGGAAATATTCAGCTGTTAATCGGCAAAAAGCAGAAAATTATTCCTATCAGCGTTAGCCTTTAAGCGACAGAATGTCATTGAGATCGCTCTGAACGAACCTCTCGTTATTTTCTGTAGCTTTTAAAATATTTTGTTAGCGGGCTGTATGAAAAACTATTTTGCAGCGTTCCTCTTGAAACAAACAAGAACTTCAAATTTACGTACACCAACGTCAGTGTCTGCAGTGAATGATGTGTCTGTCGCATGGCCAATGATCGTCGACAAATCGAACTTTTCCACAGTCACCAAAAGCATATTCTGCGGAATAGAGTCGAAACTGTGCCAAAACTCGTAACTTTGAGCTCCCCAAGCTCCCTGCAACAGATCCCCAAATTCGGCAACACTTAATATTTTGTTCCTTGGATCTTAGACTCTTGACTTATCATTTCAAAAAGCTTATCCTTCCAAATACTTCCTTATCTCAGAATGCTTGATGACATCATTTTTACGCAGTTTCTGCTTTATCGTTCTGCGGCAGTATTTGCGATCTTTATTGGGAGCGGCAAGATCAATTTTCCAATCTGATTAAACTGTACCGTATTTGATGAGGCCCCGTTTACACTATATCGTTTTCAAATGAAAACGGTGCGAATTCATGCCGTTCTATTAAAGAGTTTTCATAACCGGCACAAAATAAAAACGATTTCGAAAACGGCACAATTTGAAAAAAGCATGAAACATTTCAGTGTAAACGCTTGAAAGAGGAAGGAACGATATCGCTCCAGATTCAAAGAGAGACGAAGGAATAATCTGCCTCCCTTTCAATCCGTAACGAAATCGCTCCAATTTCAAGCATTTACACCGAAACTTTTCATGCCGTTTTCGAATCGTGCCATTTTCAAAATCGTTTCATTTGATATTGGTTATGAAAGTTTGTTAGTGTAAACGTAAGGCCAAAACGGCATGAATTCGTTCAATGTTCGTTAGAAAATGGTATTGTATAGGGTGTGTTTGATTGGTACCAATTCTGAAAACAGTATTTGTAGACTTGGAATTTGTATATGATTGACTCCCAGATTCCAAAAAAACGGCAGGTTTGGCAGGTTTGGCAGGCTTGGAAGGCCTCCTACACCTTCTGCTCCTCTTCTGCTCCAAAAGCAGAAGGTTTTGCAGACTTTTGAGAGATTTTCTTTTTCATGTGGGAAACTTTGAAAACGAGGTGAATTTGCTCGCATTGCTACGGTAATTGGAGACTTTACTTTTCGTTGCCAAGTATCAGACTCGTCTTCATGTTTTTCAACCAGAAACCTCGTTCTCCTCAAGATGACTCTGAAACTTGATGAAACTTGCTGTTTTGAAGAATTTTGTGTTTGATATGGAATTTCGTTTCCGTCTCTGCGAAGTCTACCGTTTTCAGAATTTGTTAGGCTTGGAATTACCAAATAAACGTCCATAATCGGGGCCTAAATGATCGTATTCTGTCTTCTCGTCCAAGGTTGCAATTGAAGAAATGCAAAACAGATTAAAGGATCTAGATCATGTGATCAATCTAAACCCCCCTGATATGAAAAAACTCCAACTTAAGCTGCAAGGAAGTGTTAGCGTTCAGGTAAGAATGCTTTTTTATATTGATATAAACTGTTACAACATAGGCTGCCTTCTACTATTAATGCCTTCTACTATACCGGGTGACCCAAAAAAAACTTCACGAGCTAGATCATAACTAGCTCCCTGAAATCAAAAGCCACTGCCAAATGCTTTCTTTCACAGTTTAGTTGAAAGGCTTAGCTATCTTTTGAGATGCTGCAAGGTCATTTTAAGCAATGATTACCATGCGAAAAACCAGATTTAATGAAAATTTCAAATCCAGGACTCCTCATTTTGAGTGAAATAATTGCCATCATTTTCCAGTCAACATTTTGCGAAAACTCGACATAGCGAAGTATTAGAAGTCGTCTGGGAAAATTTTTTGTTTGCAAGATGATTGACCTCTGTTCCTCATTCAAATTTCATGCTCCAGGGCAAATTTGCAACTCAGCTTTTATCACACTTTCCAAAAAATGGACAGGAAAACGAGGCAATTGTCCGAGAAATGAATGAATTTCCTTAATTTTGAAACAGTTTTTTCGAACAGCAGGCATATTTTAAAGTGACCAAGCAACATCATAAAAGATAGCAGAGCCTTTCAGCTACATGCTTATGCCTTGTTTGGCTTCATAACATTTCTGGCATGAAAATATGTTCGATCTACCTCGTGAAGTTTTTTTTGGGTCAACCGGTACTTTCAAACAACTTTGCAACACTACAGGAACGATGGCATGGGAGCAAAAGTCAGTGACAAATACAGTTCATTGATTATGCTGCATACAAATTACTATAAAGTATTACTACAATATCTAACACAAAGACAAAAAATTATAGTTGAAAACGATTGTTACGGAAACAACCCTACGATTGGATGGCTTATAGAAGAATGGGGTATAAGACTTCAATCGAATCAGCCAGTTTTATGGATAAAATTTAATGTAAGCTTAAGGATGTGCCCATTCACTGAGTCAGGAAAATCTTTATCACCATACAATCACAGCTGTAACAAAAATTCGTTTGCTCTGAAGAATTCTTGAGAAAATCTTTGGCTGGAATCCTTTTTTAAAAATCTGATTGTCTTTTGTACCACTGAATGATTCTGAAAATTCTGTCAAGAATTCTTAAATTCTTGAAAATTCTGAGGAATTCGGAGAAAATGAAACCTATTATATAAGAACCTCCTCCCAGTTTCAGCGTCTGAGAGATTCTTACTTAGGGGGTTTAAAAGATTAAATTTCAGCCTGAAGGTTCTTGTAAAAGCAGGCTTTTATGCGTGCTTATATGTTCCTTTATGCGGGCTTCTACTGCACAAGGCATCACAGAATGATTGCAAATCGAGCCAGCATTGTAAGAGGGAGGAAGGCAACCTCGTTCCCAGGGCGTTCTTACGAAGCCGAATCACGAAGCCTGATCACGATGCCTGATCACGAAGCCAAATGAACACCCTGGTGTACTTCGATCAACTGCGCCCAGAATCTGGGTGCATTAGCAGCCATTATGGACGTCACGGTTTGCTAGGCAACGCTAATCGATGGAAAATGGCCGTTGCTCTAGCGCTAATTCTGCTGAAGATAAATCGAAAAACCAAAAACAAACACTTTGAGGACCTTATTTCAACCTTTTTGAAGGTACTTAAACAATAATCTGGGGTTGACAAGTGTGTTTAATTCAAGAAGAAGCTCGGTTTGTATGGAGCGAGAATTGGCCTAATTTGCAAATTTGAGAAACTTTCACCGCAGCTTCGAAAATGAAATGGCTCGTTTTTCTCCGCATTTGGGAGATAAGTAGCAAATTATGGTTGAAATGGGTAAAGAATGTCATTTCCCGTCGAACTTTGACATGCACGGCGTTTACCCCGCGCAGAACGGAGTTACCGCGCAAAACGGAGTTACAGCCAATCAAATCGTCGAACAGCCTCATGTATCCCAGAGCAGAGGAAGAGCAACGAACTCACCCTAGGAACGAGATTGGGAGGGAGGAGGTCTTCACAAAATGCATATTTGTTGATATGTTTTTGCAGAGACTGTAGCTTTTCCATGACTGTGATGTTGACCTGTCAAATTACTTTTATCTTTTGCAGTCATAGAAACAGCAACAGTTTTACAACAAAGAAAAAAAAAGCCGATTTAAATAATGTCTAGTAAGGACATGAAAACTTTGTTTAAAAATATGAAATTTTTAATTATGATCCAAGGTAATTATACTTAGGTGATCCAAGTTTGTTGCGTAAGCAACATTTACTTAGTTTGTCGATATGGAAACAAATAAGGGTCGCTACACGTTTTCTTATCCCAGTAACTAGTTAATGATAAAGTGGTACTCAGATCGCCAGAAATTTAAGAGACCTTAGTACTCTGTTTCAGAAGCATTAAGAGACTCTTAAAGCTTAACTCAAGAATATCATGGAAAAATTGTCGTTGAGTGTTTATTTTTTAGCAATGTTCACCATATTCCATAGCCCATGAAACAATTTTTCCTACTAAAAATAGTGCTACATGTCAAGAAAGGAATCTATGGAAGTTGTGGAAAGTACATCATAATTCAAACAAATAAACATAAGAAGTAAGTTAAGAATCTTTCGGCTGTAAAGCAGAAGTTCTCTTATGAGAGGCTAAAAAACTTTTAGTACCATGGGTTGACCCATGTTTCTTATAAAAGAAACAATGTTTTTTCTCATGGTGATCAGCCAGCTTCAGTGCAGCTGCTGCAGATGTTGTGTTGTAATTATTTTCCCAACTTAGTGTTCCTAATCTGATCAAATGACTGTGATGAGTGAGTGGGTCGCCAATGCTATCTTGATTAAAGTTACCGACAACGACATTGACACCAGGCCGCAGATTTTGATTTTACAGCGTTGCAATTTGATCGATTGTAGGAAAGAGGAGAACTTTCATAGCACAGCAGAACCGTAAATCTGACCGATGGTCAAGCTTTTGTAGGGATTGTAGTTAGATATTAAAACAGATCAGAGGCGATTTCTTTCAACCCTGTATCCCTTGCATCTTCAAAATGTCGTAAAACCACCTACGTAATTAAGAACGCTAAAATTAAGCCGCGCATGAATTAAGCCTGAATGCTCTTTTAAATTGTGGAAAATAGTACAAATTAAACTGCACTTTTGTGAAAGATATTTGAAGAACATGAAAGAGTAAATCCGTTTTCCAATGAAATATTATTTACACTCCTGAAAATATCAAGAAATTTTAGTTATATAAGTAGAGCCCTCTTCAATTATTCGTAGGGATCATCTGACGAAGGTTTCCCAACAATTTTGAAGTTAAAGGAACTGAACTGAACTGAACTGAACAGGATCACATTCCCGTTATGGCCAAATGCAACTTCCAAGGCGCTTATATCGTATTTCATTATCGCAGATACAATGTGGAACTGCTTTTACCTTATGGTGATATAGTGCAATGCCGCCTCACAGAATTATATCGAACTAAAACTATATATTTCTACATTTTGTAGAAATTTCTCGGATCTTTGAATATGCACAACAGTGATAAAAGTTCTAAGGACAATCAATCAATCAATCAATCAATCAATCAATCAATCAATCAATCATTTCGTATAAAGATGTATATAAGCATATAGTGTGATCCATACTTTTCTGAAGGATAGCCAAAATGTCTATTGCAGCTTTTTCAGGAGAAAAGTATCTCAGTAATAAGTGCAAGGTCCAATGCCCATCCTCCTGTATGGCCTTTCACATTTTGGATGGATGTTGCCAACTAGCGAACTTTTGGACGTATATTCAGTTGTCCTCTTAGACAGTATATGTAGTTGTGCTAATAACGTTTCCAAAGTGGTATGCATGTTGAAATAGTGGATCTTGTATTGAAAATGAAGAATTTGCTGCTCCACGTTGCTTCTGTACAACTTTGCTCCTAAAGAAGTTAATGAATGTGAGAAGTCTTGCTGCGACACTAGTTGAAAATCGTTTACCAAAAAGTCGTTTTTGCCCAAGAGCCAAGTCCCTGTAAACGTTGGGCAAGACCTTGTCACTTGCCTTCTGATGGACAAGGCAGACAAATTATGAATTCGTGCAAACAGTGTGTAAACCCTGACAAACGATTGCGTTAAACATGGCATCGAGGAATTTGCCAACATCCTGTGACGATTGAAATCAACCAATCAAATCAATCAAAATTCAATTCGACGCAAACCATCTTGGTGAAAATTCCTGTCTTCTCTCTTTAGCGCAGTCATCTATACTCATGTTTTTAGCATAATGTAATTTGGTCCTTTTTTCAGGTAAACGCTGGTCCACTGGCTTATGCAACGACCTTTTTATCAAGTTCTGTTGTTAAGGAGTATCCAGCAAAACATATCGAAACGTTAAAAACTGTTTATAGGTATGTGAGTTTGATATAAGGTATGCCTGACTGTAATTGAGAGCTCTTTCTTTTCATTTGGGATACCATATCTTCTAACTTAAAGGACAAGCTTGGGGTTGATAAAATTATTGTTAAAAGCAACCTTGCCAACTGCTGAACACCAGTCGTCAGTTCTTTCCAAGTTTTCATGTCTTGAACTTTCATAAATTGGACGATTAATCTTCGTAAGTTAGGCCAAATATCGTCCCCATTTTGTATTGTGTACGAATGCATGATAAGGAGGCTAGCAATGTGGGTGGTATAATATCAACACATTTGGCAGCCTATTTCGCACTTCTTAGCAGATTGAAATATGTAGTTTCGCAAATTAAAAGAGAAAACGATTGAAAAACAGTACACACACCATTCACAACAGTGTAATCTCTTGAATAATCAACAATTATACCAACCCCGGACTTGTCTTTTTAAGACCGGTAAACCTTTAAATTCGCATTTTTTTTAAGAATAGAAAACTGGCAAGAGAACTAGCCCTAGATGCCAGTTTCTCAGAGAACAAATATGCAGCTTTCATCGTTCCACGTCCAAAAACTAGACGAAATTCGTTCAGGTTGAGACACACTACTGATAAAAGGTTATGCCCGATATGTTTGGTTTATTGAAATCCTGGCATAAGGCATATTAATTCAATTGATATAGAAATTTATGTTTATATGCTGTAACTATTGCCGTGCGTCATTCTGAAGATCTTATTACACAGGTTTAGACAAGTTTGATGTTGTTTGAGAAACTAGAATGCGGCTGCAAAGCAACCGATCAATTGGGACGAGCCCTAACACTTAATGTCAACATTTCCAAACTGATTTAACAAGGACAGATTTTGTAGTACAATAGCATCAGTCGCTTTTGTTCACACCTCAGTTCAAAGCGATTAGCAAATGCAGACAAAAGAAATTCTCTCAAGCAGAAATTCAAAACAGATGAAGCCGCAAAGTTGCCCTGAAACCAGTACGGCAAACTATCGTTTGGTGTGGGCGAGGGGAGGTTTTTAAGACAAGTTATGTGCTTATAACGAAAGAAGATGGGTAAATTTAAAGTTCTGTCTCGCGGATTTGTTTATTTGATTCAGGAGCTGCGGAGTGACTGCGTACATCTGAGCAATAAATATGCAAAAATTGTAATTCCCTCTGCTCGGTTTCTGAATCAAATAAACAAAATCCGCGAGATAGAACCTTAGATTTACCCTTCTTCTTTCTTTATAAGCACATACCTTCTCTTAAAAATCTCCCATCACCCACACCAAACGAGAGTTGCCGTAATGGTTTCAGGGCAACTTTGCCACTTCGTTTGTTTTGAATTTCTGCTTGAGAGAATTTCTTTTTTGTCCGCAGACGCTAATCTCTTTGAATTGATGTGTGAACCAAAGCAACTGATGCTAGTGTATTACAAAATCTGCCCTTGTTAACTGATTTACTTTCCCCTTTGTAGGGATTTCGTTACATTTTGTGGCAGAGCATTAGAATTGAACTCTGCACTGATAAAGCCCGATCAGATTATGTATCATGATGATTTGAAGAATAAATACGAAGATCTTCAAGAAAAGTTAACTCCTTTTATTGGCTTGGTAAGTCATCTTCTTGTGTTATTCTGAATGAGTTGACGCCCGCTGCTATTTTGATCACCACTCTTCACATCCACAGAAATGCAAAGATTCCATCACATACTCCCAATGCCGCCGTTTACGCCACCTTTGCTCCAAAGAACACGATTTTTAGGCTAAAAAGAAGAAATGTCAACATTTTTGCACAAATATTCACCTAACATCACCACATCTGCCATGACCAAAGTACCAAGTTTAACACAAGAAACATCGTTAGTCCCAGTTAACAACCAGACAACCGGAGAATGAGGTACCCTTACATCTCATCCCCTCAACAAACAAGGCCCTGTTTATATGAGTAAAAACACCTCACCTGCCAGAACTGGGGCTGAGAGACGAGGTAAATTTCAGTCACATTCGATTAGATATGTTAGAAAAAATTCGAATCGATATGTTAGAAAACTGAGAAATGCTGATACTGATCTTTCGCTGCCATTACGAAAAACAAACAATGGGCAAAAGGCTATTTCTTTTCGTGGACCTAGGCTTTGGAATCAACTTGAACTCGATGCCAAACAGGCACCTTCCCTTGCCACCTTTACGAGAATAATCAAAGACAAACTATGATGACCATCCTATTTCGTAGTATCTATCTTCCTATTGGTAAATATTTTTGCCACGGCCCCCTGCAAAGCAGTTCTCGTGGACTGACGAGGCTACCGTGCCTAAATAAGTAAAAATAAATAAAAAACTAAATAAATAAATTTCAGTCACTGCTTGTATGAGATTTTTCACCTCACCTGTCAGCCACGGGGCTGAGAGGCGAGGTGGAGTAAAGTCTCTCTTCCGTGAAATCAGAATGAACTGACCAATGAGAATCAACGAATAATTTCAATTTACGTCACCATACCGGTGGTGTTCGTTTATTTCGAAAAATTTCACCTCACCCAGGTGAGATTCCACTTCAAGTGAGATTGGACTTCACTATACCGGTGGTGTTGCGTTCGTCATGTAAACGCGAAATTAAAAGACAAAGGATTCTATTGGAATGTGGAATGTGGAGCCCCGGATCTGGCAAGTGAGGTGTTTTTCATCATATAAACAGGCCCTAAGTGGAAGGAATAATTGATAACAACTTCCACATGCTTACCGATGACGATGATAAGCATATTACGATCTCCTCCCCTTATGGCATACAGACGTGACGAAAAATATAAAAGACCTCACCGTACGCACAAATTTGCCTTCAACTACCAGAGTTCCTGGAACTTCCCCTTGCAAGCATCCTAAATGTCGGATTGATCCTTCAACAACCGTTTCCAACAACAAAAAGTTTTTCCATATCAAGGCGCATTTTTCCTGCTCATCTGCCCGCCTAATCTACTGCATTAGCTGCAAAGCATGTGAAATGCTTACATTGGTGAAACTTCAAGGCAACTCAATGCACGTTTGCTGAGCATCTCCGCAATGTGGAAAAGAGGGTACACCTCCAAGATGCTCACTAGAATGACCCTGACTCTACTGTCTCTGTACATTTCAATTTAACAGAGCTCACCATCAATGGAAATCACTGCACTGCTCCTTGCACCCATGGACACTATTATCAAGCGAAGAACTTTCGAAAAACCCATCATATTTAAACAAGGAACACCCTTCCCCACAGGAATTAATAAGCAGTTTTCGTATCTTTCATATAAACGTAAAGTAGGTCTTCTTCTTCCATTATTTTATTAATTAATTAATTTATTCATTCATTCATTCATTTATTCATTTATGTATTCATATGTATATTCATCCATGTGATTAATTTGTTATTTATTTGTATTAATTGGGTTTTATCTCATGTGTGTTACAGTAGAAACCCGCATAAAAGAACCTACTTTTATAAGAACATTGAAGCTGAAAGTTTGATATTACAAACCTCCTAAATAAGAACCTCTCAGAGGCTGAAACTGGGGGGGGCTCTTATATAACAGGTTTAATGTCTTCAGAATTCTTCATAAATTTCAAGTATTCTTGATTTTCTGATCAGAATTCTTCAGTGATACAGAAGTCTATCAGATTGTTAACAATATTTCTACCCTAAAAGTGCTCTCAAGAATTCTCAAGGAATTCTCAAAGAAGTCTTCAGATTTCTTGTCCCGAAAACAGCACTAATATATGCAATGCGTGTACTGTATATAAGAACCATTTTAAGAACCTTGCGGGCTCAAATTTAGAATAGCAGCCATTTGATTTAGAGCCTATTCAGGCTGTCCAAGAAAGACCTAGGTTCTTTTATTTGGGTTTGTGCTGTATTTGATTCGTTAATATCATATCTTCTTCTATCATATGCCTATCACGGCGCAGTTCATTTCTCACTGGACGCCAGATTTTGTTGGTGTTCTCTGAATCTTCCTGATATTCTCCTTATATTATTCGAATTTGCTATTCTTATCTATCGTTCTGTGATTGCTCCTTTACCTTAATTTCACACCTGATGAAAAGTGAAGCTTGAAATTTTGTGTGATATCATTTTCAAGGACAAATTCGTATTTTCTAAATAATTTATTGTTCACGATACTAAAAACATAGTATACGCCAAACCAATTTTGTTATTTATTATAAGAAAGAATCTGGATCGAGCGATATTTTTATGCATTTTTAGAAGAGTTGCTCGATTGATTAGCGGTAGTGTTTTCATTACCGTTGTTCACATTCGAAAATTGATAAACATGTATCAAAATATCGTTCGATTTAGATTCTTTTTAGAATATCTGTATTCACACGATCCCAGCACATTTTGAAAACGGTGAAAAATGTGACGGATAGGCCTCCCGTCCACACGAAAACGGCACAGTTTTTACCGGCAGATTTTGAAAACGGTGGATTTTGAAAACCGGACTCTAACCGGCACATTTTGAAAATGGCATCTTGTGAACACTAGAAAGTGATGAAAAAGGAACATTCTTCAACGCTTTCAAAATGAAACTAAACAGTTCTTAAAGTGTAGGTTTGGTATCAAATTCTTGGAGAGATTGCACCGAGTTAGGTGCTGCTGAATTTTTTATCATTTTCAATTGTGCCAGGATCGTTTGAACGCTGACTCCATTTTCGCTACTGCCACATTTTTCACTGTTTTAAAAATGTGCCTACATCGTGTGAACGCTGACTGTTGTTACAGTCTATTGATACGATTTTATTTTTGCTCTTTATTTTTGCTACAGACTGGATCATTAGAGTCACTATCTTCTGGATTCCGACAGAGCTATGCAGATTCAGATGTCTAGTCAAAATTCTTTCCCACAGTTATACTGATGCGACACTGGTCGTCTCCGACTCCCTGCAGTCGTCTGGAAAATATCATTTGTTGTTGTACTGGGTGTCCTAGAAAACTGTAGACACGTTAGGTTAGGTCCAACGATGAAAATTTAGCTTTAATCGATGGCTAATAAATCCACCTTTTCAAGGTAAGAGACGCGAAAGCGGAAGTCTTTTGTTATTTTATATTATATATTTTAATTTTTAGTCCAAAATCCTGTTCTGCGTACAGAGTTACGTGTAGAAGCAAATTTTCACTTTCATATCGGTCTTCATTTCGAAATTGTGGCGATTTGAATAATTTAAACTGATAAGGCCTTTGACCGTGAAATCAAAGTTGGGACTTTTTTGTCCAAACATCTGATTTCACGGTCAAAGCTCGTATGGATTCAAATTCCATAAATCGCCATAATTTCCAAGCGAAGACAGATTTGAAAGCCAAAAATGTGCTTCTATGCTAAACTTTGTACGCAGAACAAGATTTTAGACTCAAAAATGCAAAATCTCTAACAACAAAGACTTACGCTTTCGCGCCTCTTACCATGGGCAATAATGCACTGTGTTTGTAGCTAAGAAATTAAAGTTTATTACCTCAATATTACTGTTTTACTTTGTTGCTTTCTCTTCGGCTAAAGCTTAATCAGTGCTAGGAATCAAATTCAAATGGCTCCTGTGCGCCTGAACAGCTAGTTCCTACACAGCATCCATCCTCGTTTCAGACTTCCTCTTATAACAAATAATGTCATGTTACATAGAGGCAGCTTGAAATGAGGATGAACGCTGTGTAGGAGCGAGCAGTTAAGACGCGCAGGAGCCATTTGAATTTTACTTCTAGCACTGGTTAGGCTTGGGCCAAAGGGAAAACAACGTAGAAAACAATGGTAATATCGAGGTCACAATAAATTTGTAAACAGGTAACATTATTGCCCATGCTCTTACTTTGAAAAGCTGGATGTCAAAATGTTCTTCGATAGTTATCTTGAAAATAGACGCCTCGCTTGTTGATACTGGTGCTTTTTGTGTTGAAATATTAATGCTGAAAGCCGAAATTTACCGTCATCTCCAAACTATAGAGTTTGCGTGTTGGCCTAACCAAATTCTTAAAACGCAGCAAATGAATGGACAATATCCTTGATAAAATTATGGAAACATCTAACAGGATCATATTAAATTCTGTTTGCAAAAGTACTCATTGTGCACTTTCTTAATATTTCTTTAATTTCATTTTAAATTTTGATATTGCGGGAGTTTGCTTAGGCCAAAAGTCCAACATGTTTGGAGATGGAGACGAATTTGAGCTTTCAAGATCACTACCGTAAAAGCTCTATCAAGCAACCGGGGGCTTATTTAACTTCGAACGCGCCAGAAGGGAGCTTAAAAGAGATGGGATTAGACAGGGGAGGCTTATTCACAAGATCAACGGACTCAACGTACAATTTTACGATGCAAATACTTAAATTCGACACTCTTTTATCCCAAACCATATCAAATTAACATGCAAACTTGTTCAGCGACAAATAAAAGGAAAAGCTTTGGTAACTTCAGGAATTTGATATAACTGGCAGGGCTTAACAGAGAGAGGGATTTATTTAGAATTTTTGCTCAGAGGGGAGGGCCTATTTGAGAGGGGGCCCCAGGGGGACTCCCTATTAGTACGTGACAGGGGGTCACGCGCTTTTTGAGTTTGTAAAACGTTGTCTAGTATACCTTTGGATACGCTATTTGGTGCATAATCGGTATATTTTTGGGGTTGCTGATGAGAAAATTTGACAAGGTGAGTGCTAGGCTGAGTTTTTCACCAAAATATTGCAGGGCAGTTGTCAAAAATGCTATAAAAACCTTCATTTTCATGCACGATGAAGCTAGGAGTATATTTTTGGGGTCTAAAGATGTCCCAAATTTAGTATATTTTTGGGTTGCGTATACTTTTGGGGTCCGAAATGCCCTAAATTTAGTATATTTTTTGGCTTTTCAAAAGTATCCTGTGTCTGACCCCCCCCCCCTCCCGCCACATACCAATAGAAGTCTCCCCGTGGGGAGGGGACCTAATAGTAAGGGGCCTAACTAGAGCTTTTATAATATTTTATCTCTCAAAGCACCAATATCAGCAAATGAGGTATCTATGTTCATGTAAACAATCGATGAATATTTTGAAATTGATTAGCCATTAAATAAAGCTAAATCATAATCGCTGGACCAAACCAAATCTGTATGGAGACTTTGAGAAGGGTAAGAGGTCCGGGGTTCGAAGAAATTCTGTATTACTATCAATTATCGCAAATAATTTACAGAACAGCGTCTTTTTATGATAATTTATCAGCCAAAAGTTTTCATGACCCTATTTTCTCTTAACATGTTAATTTAGACTGCGTTCACACGATGCCGGCACATTTTGAAAACGGTGAAAAATTCGACGGATAGGCCTCCCGTTCACACGAAAACGGCACATTTTTTGCCGGCAGATTTTGAAAACGGTAGATTTTGAAAACGGAACCGTAACCGGCATAAATTTGAGACAGCATCGTGTAAACACTCAACAAAGATGAAAACAGAACATTTTTCGACACTTTTGGATCGAGACAGGTCTATTCTTAGGGTGTAGGTACTATTCTTTGGCATCAAATCCTGCAACGAGTTTTTATCGTCAAATTTCCTACCGTTTTCAAAATGTGCCGGCATCGTGTGAACGCAGTCTTAATCACTTCGTAATATTTTGTAGCTTGCCTATGACAGTGCGTTGTACCGGATGAGCTAAAAAAAGTTCTCACTTTTAAAAATTCATAGCATCATGAGTACTGCACAGATTTGGTAAATGGCTCGTTCAGCAATTGGCGTGAAACAAATCTCGGTGTTCCACAAGGTTCCGTTCTGGGACCACTCTTATTCAACATATATATAAATGACATGCTCTATCTGATGGAGGATGCCGAAATTTGCAATTACGCTGACGATACCACTATTTACGTTGTGAATGATAAAATAGATGATGTTGTGCGAAGATTAGAAGATGGCATTGCAGCCGTCTTAAACTGGTTTCCTAATAACTATATGAAACTTAACGAAGAAAAATGCCATGTAATGACTTTCGCTGGAATACATGACGATATACGTGTGAAAATTGGTACTTCTGTGATCAAAGAGACCAAGGAGCAAATGCTCTTAGGAATCAACATAGATAATAAACTAACATTTAAGTCCCACGTTGAAACGCTCTGTAAGAAGGCTGCCCAAAAATTACATGCTCTGGCTAGAATTGCGAATTACATGGAAACTGAACAGCTTGCATCATTGATGAATGCGTTCATCATGTCACATTTTAGTTATTGCCCATTGGTATGGATGTTTCATGATAGAAACATAAATAAAAAAAGTCAATAAGATACAAGAGAGGGCCTTACGTATTGTATATAAAGATAATCACTCAGATTTTGAAACCCCTCTCGTGAATCAAAATTCGGCATCTGTCCATCAGAGAAATCTGCGGTTACTTCTAACTGAAATATATAAAACAAAATCAGGAAACGCCCCTAGCTTTATGAAGGAGATTTTCATGGAAAAGGTGCCTTCATATGCACTGAGGGATGGCGGAGACATATGTTTACCAAAAGTTAAAACAATGAGGTTTGGAACAGAAACTGTGCGGTTCCTCGGGCAGAAGCTCTGGAGGATACTACCTACCGAAATAAAGGAATCAGAATCTCTTTCAGTGTTTAAAAGAAAAATTAAAACGTACACGGTTATTTGTGACTGGAGACTATGCAAGCGATATGTGGAAAATTTAGGTTACATTTAATTTAGAAGAAAATTTAGGGTAAATTTAATTTCTTTATTTTTATTATTATTTTTTACATGATTGTAGTTGGCCTAAATTAGCACCATGTGCTATTAATTGTATTGTTTATATAGCCAACGTTAAATAAATTGAATAAAAAAAAAAAAATTTGAATGATTCAAATTTCAGTTAAAAGCCGACAGATCGAAGTGTTTTTGTACCGTACTAAAAGTATCGGTAAATTTAACTGAGTAAAGATTTAATGGTTGAAAAAAGGACTGAAAATGGCCTAAAACATCGATCAAATTGTAAGGACTCTCTTTACACAGAACAATACGCAATGGGCATTTCACTACTCTCAAGAGTTATACGGCATCAATTATCAAACAAATACTAAAAGATTTTCAGTCCCATGGCAATAAATAAACAGAGGATATCTCTCACCCATGAAGAATTGCTTTTTCTTTATTGATCCGTGCGAGGAGTCCATTATGATTTGATCAATGTTTTAGGCCATTTTGCAGTCATTTTGCAACCATGAAATTTTTGTAAAATTGAATTTACCTAAATTTCTAGTGCTCCTGAGACAGCGAGAAAAATCACGAAAATACTTCGATCTTTTGGCTTTTAACTAAAATTTGAATCATTCAATTCTATGACGTACTCTTGATGCTATGAATTTTCAAAAATGGGAACTTTTTTCTGGCTCACCCGGTACAGCCTTGTACAGCAGGCTCTCGGCGTCCCTGAATCTGTAAACTTTTTCTGGGGTACCAGGTATCTTCACGCAGTGCTTGTCTGCTTTGCCTGGCCACGGCATCAGAGCCTTTTTATCTGAAGCACGCAGAGTCGTTCTATGCAAGGCAACAGAAAACACAGTTTAAGAAATTCTTCATTTTAGCAGGGATGGAGAAAATAGCGGACCATGGCACCAATGGTCCCAGAAATTTTTTCAGGTCTCCAGAAAGAATGAAGAGGAGAAAGGAAAAGTGATAAATACAGAAAAGGGAAAAACTGGAAAGTCAATTTTTTGTGAAGATCGTAAAGGCTGCCCTAATTGATTGCCGTTATTAAATAGATTTAGGCTGCTACCAGACCTAGGAATTTCATCAAGATGTTGTTCATCACTTTTGAAGTGGTCAGCTGGAAAATGGAAAAAATTGCCCAATAAGTATCATTTACCATTGTGATTGAGACTGATGATCAGTCCTCAATGCTGTCGTATTCCTTGCATATCGTGACCTGTCAAAAGTAGGTGCTTTTTGAATACATTCTCGCAGAATTTCTGTTGAGACTTGTTTCGGTTTCAGAAATTAAAATATTTTTTCCACCCCTGCATTTCATAGTAAGGCAACAAACACCCGGCAACTTTGCAACTTTGTTTCCAAAACGTAAGCTGTGACTATGATGTAAGCTAAAATCTCATCCAAAGAGGATAGTGAGACCCGTGCGACATTATCAAATTGATTTGAAGTCTCTTTCAGTTTGATATTTTAACCAGTGGACATTTTTCTACCCAGTATCAGTATTAATTTATCAAAGCATTCGATGTCGTAACAATACTGATGTCGAAAGCCGTGGGGGAGTATTGAACTACACAAAAACCAAACCCTATAGTGGAACCTCCATATAGCGGACATCTGGGTGACCAAATTTATTGTCCGTTTTAGAGAGGTGTCCGCGGTATGAAGATATCAGGGACCTTTAGCGGCTAGGACGGCGACTGCAACAGCAACACAATGTGCTAATTGTTTTCCGAACTTCGGCTTGAAAAGACTCCTTGTTTTCCGTGCGAATTTGCTTCCCTTTACAGTCTATGAAGTTGTCCTTTTCAATTGTACAAATTGGAAATCTTATTTCTAACGTGCTGTTCTTCCGATCTGGACCTTCCAAATGAAACTCATTCATTTTAAATTTTAATTATCAAGGAAAAAGAAGGTTCCAAAGTATTTAGATAAAGAAGGAGATTTTGTCTTGGCTTGTTTAAGAACATGTGAAGGTAACTGGTGGGAAACGATACTCGGTTGTATCATAGAAGATGACGTTCTGGCTGGCGTTGCCGTCCTAGTTGCTTAACGTATTTGGACCGAAAATATTTGTCCCATGTTTGGAGGTGTCCGTTATAGAGAAATGTCCGTTAATAGAGGTTCTGCTGTAAAAGGAGATCAGTTTTCTGGCAAGTATTGAAGCGATATCAGGCACTCGTTCCTGTGTTATTTTTTTGTAATTTTTCATTTAATCAAGACTTTGTTGGATGAAGTCTGAGGCATATATGTTTTCAGTGAACATTTAGAACAGATTTTCATGTAAATTTACATATTTTGAACTTTATTTTTCGTTGAATGATTTTATCTGTAGAACAACTTAGACCATCGGGGAAATGACACTTGGTAAGGGTTTCCTCGACAAAATGATCTTTTCACCCCATTTGTCGTAACTATTTGGAAGCAAACTCCGAAATCGCAAAGATCGATCATCAAATCCATTTTTAATCCAGGAGAAGCTTAATTGGGGGGGGGGCTTATTTGCGGGGCTTTGATGCTAATAACCTTGATGATAAATCTGTGACACTATGCAGGGCTCACACGTTCACATGTAATCACGAGGCATTCAAGAATGTTATGGCGTAAAGTAGAGCTTTTTAAGTTAAGATTTTACCATCTCTTCACCTTAGCAGTAAAGTAACGATCATTTCCAAACTAGTTTAATCCTTGCAGATGAGGAACTGTTTTCAGACTATCCACAAAGTCCAATTTTCTCTGTTTTAAACTGTCCTATGGTTGTTTTCGGGCAGCTGGTATGTAATAAAGTAATAATTCTCAGATGAGAATTCGAAGGTTAAAATCGAGATACAAGAAAATTCAACCTGATTTTTACACTGTACCAATACAGTTTTGACCTGTCACACAAAGTTGTTACGGATCAAGAGCGCTTTCACTGCTCCAGGACAAATCATTTCATTGCTAGGAGTTAAGTCTTAGCAGCAGTAGTGCAAATGGGCGCATTGTATACGTTGCTCAGCCAGACGGCCGAGGGTCTTCGATTGTGTTGCGTATTGTTTAGTGCCATCTTGGTCGCAGGTTATACCACGGTTTCGCTTTGGTGCCCTATGCCGAATGTTGAATTGAATTTACCCATCCGCGTGTGCGTGCCTTTAAAGAGACTTTTAGCAAATGCTAGTTCATAGAAAAGGACGTTAAAATCTGCGGAGGTCACGTATGAACCAAGTCTAGGAAAAGGGAAAATTTACATTTATTTGGTAATACTTTCAGTAATATAGTACTGTAATACATAAATTTTGCTACTTTAGCCTTTTTAAGACTCGAGGACTGAAGGAACTCGTGAGTATGAAACTGGTGAAACTCATGGATATTGCGAAGAGATATCTGTACTAAGTCCATCGTTAAGTTTAGCTCGGAAGACATTCGTTGTAGTTATGTATTTTTTTAACAATAGCTTACGAAATATTGGAGATAATTTTCTTTAGTTTCTTAATGGTATATATGATAGATATCGAACAAACACGCAACATGTTTTACTTGTATCAGACACCTAAATAACATGTAGATCTTATGATGATAAATTGATTTGAAGAGAAGCATTTTGTCATTTATTTTACTTTCAAAAGAGCCTAGCAAGGACGGATATGACGACCGAATGGCAGCAGTTACTTCTGATTGACAGCGCGATTCAAAGCGATAACCGGCTGCAGACATCTCTTGACGAGTATTAACGCTCAAAGCCGCAAAAGGTGTCCTGAAGGCAGTAGGGCAAACTATCGCCTTGTGCACGCTAATAGACCATTTTGACAATTAAAATCAGAGACTGGGGAGAACGGTTTGTTGTGATAAATGCGGATACAGTTCCGTAAATGGTTGCCTCGGGGTCGGCCAGTTGAAGTGAATAATTGGAACATTGACCTGGGCACGCTACGGCGAGGATGCTACTGCATAAAAACACAGCATTTGAGCGGTTTGATGACTTGTTCAAACTGGTGTCCATGCTAGATGCAGATCTATGTGTAAATTACCTAATGCTCACAACTGGTTTCCTTTCAGGCTCTATTCGGAGCGGCAAACAGCCATTTACTTGAACTGCATCCGCCATTTACCAGAACAAACTGCTCTCGCCATTCCGATTTTAATTGTCGAAATGGTCTTTGGTAGTCTATGAAGTCATGAGCAAATATCGAAAAAAGTCGGAAAATTCTGAAGATCTGTCTCACAGATATCTAAATGAAAATTCATTTAAGCGTTGTTGTAGGTGTAATCTCTGAGATTACTTGCGATTGATTGGACACACTTTTCGGACACAGTTTTTTCCGAATTTTGATCGCAAGTTTAGTAAGATTCTTGTCTGAAGATTAGCGCAAGGTCAGCTTAAGATTGTCTTCATTTTAACCTTTGGAAATTACAAAATTGGGCGATTTCGAAAAAACAGCGACGAAGCCTTGAATCATAGTCGTCAGTTGACTTCCCCAGGTTGTCAGCTGTTAGTTCCAAAGGAAGCGGGTTTAATTTCTCTGAAGGACTGTGATTTCTTTACATTCCTCAACATCCACATTGACTGCACTGTGATCCAGAGCGTCGAATTTAACCAAAATTTGAAATTTTAGATTCCTGCTTGATTTTGGGCTTGAGACATGCACCATAACCTAGGGGTTCATGTGCTGCAGACATTTTCAAAATCAGTCAACCGAAAGCGAAGATATTGATTTTTGAAGCTGGGCCTCATATCTTTGTTTACATGACCGGCAGAGGCATGGAACTATTTTGACAGCAAATTACAATTCCTTGTATCTAGGCTCAGACTTCACCAATCTTTTTCATTTTAGTCTCATTTTGATCCTCTGAATGTGTGCTTTGAGGCAATGTAAAGCATGCTGAAATATTTTGCCGTTTTATGGCCACTTTTTACCATTTCACATTGGTACTTTTCAAAAAGAATTTTCTCTTCATTCACTCTGTCAACTTGTCTGACAAATCGCTAAATCTAGTTCTTGGCTGCGCGACAAAAATGCCAAAAAGCTCGTTCTATGCCGAAAATACTTTGTATTATCCTTAATTTTACCCTTTCACTGCTTTCGACAAGCTGTGCTAGAACAATAGTTGGTTTACTCGGGTTTACTGATAAACTAGTTCCAAATTGCATTCATTTATTCATTGGACCTCTAACCTTTGGGAACATTGTATCCTAGAAGTAAATAAACCAGAAAGCAAAATTGTTTTAAGATCCCTTCCTTGCCTTTAATCGTGATAAGATATCATCTATGTACTCTCGTTAAACAAACAAAACAGATAACGATAGTTCAACTCCCTCCAAAATACGTAAGTTCTACTTGCAAGTCTTTAATATACATAACAAAATACAAAGGTTAATGAGTGACAATCCGCAATAAATCTACTCTCTATTGTACAATTTCATATTCGTGGTACTCTCAAGTACCGAATAAACGGGGGGTGAGAATAATCGGGGGGGGGGGGTTGGAAATGGTTCGATATAACAATAATCGGGGGGTTGGAATAATCGGAGGGGGGTGCTTGGAAAAATAGAAAATAGTCGTTTTCTTAGGTCAACAAGTATCTTTTTTTTATTTATGTGAACAGTGATGTTACTGATACATTTACTTTTGAGCTAAATGCACTTCTTGAGGGCCCTTGAGACTTTTCTTGCGTTTATTCAGAAATTATGTTTACCATCATTTCATTTTCCCAAAAATTAATAAAAGGGGGGGCTGGAATAAGAGCAGGGGGTTGGAAAATCTTTCAAAAATTAATAAGCGCGGGGGGACGATTATTCGGTACTCGAGAGTATAAGCCTATAGAAATCTGCTCAAATTGACGGTAAGCTTTGAACGTCGACAAGTCGCAGAAAGGCCGAAGGTCGAAGTAACGCAATAAGCACTAGTAAGGTAGAAGAAGCACACAGTCCGGTCACGTGCGATACAATTGCAGTTCGTAATTCAACATTGCGGTAAGTACTAAAATAAGCAAGCCCCTGAGGAGGGCTTATTTTGCAAAATATATTTTGAGGTGGGGGCTTGAGGGGTGGGACTTATTTAGCAGTAGCCAAAAATATTACCAGGATTAAGTTCCTTTCTTACATGAGGCTGGTTTATATTGGGTATATTTGTAAATTGTAAAAACAGCCATATTTTGAGCAATGAATTGAGATATGACTTGATAATTGAGAAAAATAGTGATGCAAAGTTCTTCATTGAAATTCATTAACCCCCATAGGGGTCTATTCAAGGGTGGAGGCTTATTTTGCAAAAAAATAGTTTTTCAGTGGAGGCTTATTCAAGGAGGGACTCTCGTTCAAAGGTGGGGGCTTATTCAAGGACTTATGGTGCTCAAGACTGCAAAGCAAAAATTTTCAGGACACAAAGGAAAAACTGCAGTCATGCAATTTCTTTCATTTTTGTTGCAGTTTCAGGCACAGCCACTCCACTACAGCATTTTGCATGGCGTTGCTATGAGAAAGCTTTGACAAAACTTGGGCTGCACTCTTGACAAGTATTCATTGTATTTAAAAAATGCTCCATGATCCAAAATATTGTTTAATTATTATAAGTGGTGACCCAAAAAACTATTTGTGTTTAAAAACTTGACAATTCTTCCTGTATGCAACCTACAGGAATTGCATCAGGATAGTATTTGCATCATGTTTAAAATAGATTATGACCGTTAAGTATTTTCAAGCTTATTTGGTGCTTATATCACACCTCAAGAATGGGGCGTGAGGTCAGAGCAGACACTGTGTACCATGACATCATGGTGAATTTTGACGAAAGGAAGTTTTTTGCTACAAGCTCTTTAAAATGATATATCAAGTTTTTGAGGCCACTGAAGAAATATAAAGTGAAGTCTAATTTCTGGATCTGTGGCAGGGAGCTACATGTACTCATCAAAATTACAAATTTTGTGCATGCATACACAGTTCTGCCCCATCATTGGAGGGGGGGATCATGGTGAGTGAGTATCATGGAAAAGAGACAGCATACAATCCAGTAATTATATATCTAATATATACCATCACACCTACTAGAGTCACTTGTCAAGCAATTGATATTTGTTTGGGACATCTTACATTATATCATCCTAAAAGTGACTTATAACATTCTTAGAATAATGGAAACAGTTATGCCTTGTTCTTGAAGACAACACCACTGCAAAGTTGGATGATTCTCACAAAGATCATGTGTGTAATTGTGAACTAAAAAATCACATGCAGGTGTGAACACCCTCACCCTCCTCAACCACTTTTCAAGTGAGCTTGAGGTCATTACTACCCTATGCATCGACTCATCATAAAAAGGAGAAAGGGTCTATGAAACAATGAGAAAAAGCTTGCCAAGCTGGTTCTTGAACTCTAGCTTGATTTTATGCCACCTTTGTTGAGACGTGGATCATGCATTATTTGAATAGTGGATTAAGATAATCAAAGATAATTCCTAAAGTGGCCGTAGCAAGCTTTCTCTATTTGTTTCACATACCCTTTCTTCTTTTGAATTACAGGTCTTTCATAGGCTAGGTCATTGCAGGCTTGGTACTGAAAACTTCACAGATTTGAGCCCAGTTTTAAAGAGTCTTTGCGCTGCAGTCTCTAATTTTTCCATGTCTGTCAACATGAAAGGAAGTGACCATAGTGAATTTGCCCTGCTTACTTCAGGAAGAAATTTGATGCAGGCAAACATTTTCTCATATCAACTCACAAGTTGATTTTGGTACGCCAAACGTCAACCTGACATTTAGGATTCAGCTCCCTGCCCTCCTTTTCTAAATATCAAGTCAACTTTAATCAAATTTTTTGATAAATGCATTTTTACAGTTTTGAATTCTATCTGTTTTGCTTGAAAATATATGCATAGCCTAAGCCTGGCCCATTTGAATGCTAGGTTGAGGTTCACATTGTGATTCGTGACTTTGTTTTTTCTGTTTCGAGCAGCTGTTGTTGTTGCTCTCTCAGTCAAGTCTACAAGAATAGTTTGCGATTATATAACTGATATAAATTATATGTTACTTTGTCTTTTTCTCATCAAGAAATTCTAGTTCACTTGGGTCAGACAACCTCTGTTTGTCCCGACCTTCAATCAAGAAATGAGAATTCTTTAAGCTGTGGACAATCCTGGTATTCACTATGATTAGAATGTTAAGTTGATAACTTGGTACAGGTCTGCTCTGTTTTTATATAAATTTGAAACTGTGCTGCACAGTTGTATTGTCTTGTTGAATAACAGAAGATATACCTGGGCCAAGTGACATAGAAGAGACTTTCGTACAGGCCAATGGCCTAAGTCGATAACACTTATATTATTATTATTATATATTATATTAAAACAGGTAATGACTGAAGTAGCTTTTAGCAAAAAGGCCTGATCATTTTCATGGAATTTCTTATCCGTTCTAAATGTCATGGGTTGCAACCCCTCCCCCCACCGTCAGATTGACGTTTGGTGTACCAAAATTGATTTGTGTCGTCCCTAACACACCCCTATATTTTGGTGCAATTTTTGGTGCTGAGAAACATGCCCTGATTCACCATGGGTTTGTAAAATGGAGATCAACAAGTAAATTAAGAGAACAACCATTAAGGGGCATTGCGCGGGAAAAAACCGAAAATCGGCGAACTGCATCGTTTGCGTTTAAAACGAACATTCATATCATTATCAACATTCCCCGATATTTCTCCAACCTAACTAAAGCTCAAACTGGCCACAAACGTCAGACCAAGAACTCAGCCATAAGCTCGCATTTGAATCTGAGACAGAAAACGAGAATTTTCGGTAAAGCCGATCATTTCTCTTGGTCATAGTCGATCGTGGACACATGAATGAACCAATACAACAGGATGTTCAAACTCAGTTCTAAGAGCGACACGCAACGAACCCATCAAAACTCACCGATGACCAACCGACGGACAATAACGAAAATTTGCAACCTTTTTCGCCAACAACGAAGCTTAAAAATAGTAGGGCATTAAAATTGAAATCCGTCCAAATGTTTTTCTCTATATCTTGCGTTTGAGAAGTGCGATCGAGGAAAGGAAAACGATTTCTGAGGGCTGACATAATCTGCTTTTCGATCGGGATAATGATACGAACCTTTGCAGGCATTTGATTTTCGCGGAATGCCCCTTTAAAAGAACAACCAGTAAATTGCACAGCATCAGCTACTTTGATTTAATATTGGGCCACCAAATTTCCCTTATTTAGGTTTTGAAACTGCCACAAATTTGCATTCTAATATCATACAGATGATCTAAAGTTGCAAGCAAATTTAACAGCTCAGTTGTATAAGCTAATCTAAAATGCCTGTAATGGGCTATTCCATCTTTTCTCCATACATGATAGTGGAAGGCATTTTGACAGATTTTTCCCTGGGTTGGAAATTCCAGGGGGTCAACATCCCAAACCCCCTGGAAATGATCATCTCACCATTAACCCCCCTGGAAACTTAGAATCCCCTTTTCACCCTCCTGGAAATGGAAAACCTGCCATTCACCTCTCTGGAATTGTGAACTTAGTAATCTTACCCCCCTGGAAACACTGACCTTGCTATTCCCCCCCTCTGGGTACAGGCCATTTTGCGATTTGGACAAAGGAATTGAGGACGGCGCAGCCAATCCTGCCACTCTTCACAAAAGGTAGGAAAGCAAGGAAATCCTCTAACGGCTTGCACCTCTTTCACATCTCTCGGCAAACAGCACTCTCCCTTTTCAAATTACAAAATGGTTTGACATTTCGCCCAGTAAACAAAGATATTGTTTTGTTTCCTTAAAAAGACAGGCCTCAAACAGATAAAGACTGTTTTTAAAGGGTCTGTATCCAGCATTCCTTGCAAGTGTCGTCTCTTGGTTTGCAAACGAAGGCGAACAACACGTGCAAGGAATGCTGGATGAAACCATAAGCGTAGGAGGCGGGGGGGCCAGGGGGTGGTAGCCCCCCAACTTTGGAGAAATTTTCGAAAATCAGCCCCACTCGGACAAATTTTTGCCCTTAGTCAGGCAAAAATGTTAGCAAAAGAATAGACTTTGTGTCGGGCAGCCCCCTAGATTTTTTCGTCAAGTATGCTTATGGATGAAACAGACCCTTTAAGCATTCTCCAGTACCATTGAGAAGATCTTTCATTTTTTCAAGGACATTTTCTTCAGAATGTTTACATTTTACCATACATCTCCAGAATTCTATCACTTTGTGGAGAATTCTTACAGTTGTTAAGAATTCCTATCAGGCTGAAGTGTGTGTACATTACTACCCTGGATCAGAGTATTTTTAGAATTTTGATTTCAGATTTTTCACAGGTACTAAAGAAAATACTCTGATTCAGGTTTAGTACCTTACAGTTTCCAAGTCTTTTAGTTTCAGGACAGAGACAACCAAACATAGTATCAACTTTGTAAGAATAGTTGTAAACTGGGTGAATAAAAAAGACGTTTGGCAGGCTGTGGAATATAGAGTATGATGCTGATATTCAAAACGTATATTGTTGTCAGTCAAAGACTTAACTTTGATGTGAAAACTTTGCTTGGTAAAATCACTCATCTTTTAGACTAACAAATTATTAAAAGGCCTGCAAGGGGTTTGTATGGGAACAAACATTCCCATATTTCATTGTGCTCCATGATTTAATTGCCATTGAAACTTGAATGCAATACTATTATCAGTTTCAGAAATATAATTTTATGTCAATGGTAGGTAAATCATGGACAAGCATGGTGGAATTCTCGTTCCTGCCACATACTCTCTTAAAAACACTTTCCTAGGCAATAGGTCTGTAAGATATTTGTTTTTTATTAATCTTCACATTCACGTTAGCCATTGATTGATGATTAGGTTTTAGTTTTGAATCATTCAAAACTAAATTTTTTGGATTTGGATCAGCCAAGTACTTGTCATATAATCAATTTCTTAAGAATGTTCCATGAAATAATAACAAATGAAATCAATTTGCTGGATGGAAAGTTGTCTTTACGGAAGTCACTAACTGATCCTCTTCATTTTGGTCCAGTTCTGGATATTCATTCGTTCTGTCTTCTTCGCGAAGCCTCCTCTCTGCCTGCTCCAGCTCTGCGGCTGATACGTTCTTCTTGGCTTGATCCAAGCTTTTACGGAGAGCATCTTGGGCTTTCTTGAGATCTACCCAATTTGATTTTTGCATTGTTTCCAGCCTTGTCTTCTCTTTTCTCAAATTTTGCCTTTCAGACGTATTGAAGCACTGGTTCATCTGATCCCTAATATCAACAAGAGAATCATTGCAGTCATTGACTACTTTTGCTGCAATACCAACTCGATCCTCATTCTTGGCAATGTTTGTTTTAGACAAGATGTCTTCATCCATGTCTTCGTAAATATCTTTCAGGTGCTTCACCTTATCCTCTAGTGCACAAACCTCCTGCTTCATGATTGCAGTCTTTTTCAATGTCCAGTCAGCGTCTATGGCCCCATGAATTTGCTCCTTTTTCCAGTTTCTAGTGAGTGGGCTTTTGCACAACTCTTCAGCTTTTTCATTCCAGAATCGAAGACGATGAACGTTGAAGCCTTTTGCTTTCGAAATATCACTGTCGCTATACAACTTAATGTTTTTGCTTCTTGCATGTGGATATCGATCGTCTCTTGCTGACTTGGTTCCAAAATAAGTTTGCAACATGCTGGGTTTGCATTGCGATTGGATGTCCTTTTCTTTTGGCGATGAAGAACTTGATGGTTCATCTTCAACAAACCTTCCCGAGCTGCTTAAAACACTAAATGCAGGATTCTCCAAACTAGAATCTGGTTCGTCATGAATTTCGATTGTTTCGAATGGCTTTTCCGACTGACTTCCTGTGAGTGATGCAGTTGCAGTTGCATCGGATGATGTTTGTGATTCATCTTTAGACAGTGACACTGTTACATTTGCACCATTGCTGTCATCACTCTGAAGATCTTGGTCAATGGTAGATGTCGTATCTTCTTCAATGCAATCAACTTCTGGGTCGAAAAATTCAAAAGGATCCGGTTTCTCACGTTTTTCTTCACTCTCAAAGTTTGGTGTTGGGATTCTGAACTGTGTTCTCTTTCTTGCTTTCCCAGCTGTTTCCCTTACTTTCTCTTGTTGATCATTCTCAGGGTTTGGCAGTGTTCTTATAACCGGCGTACTGCTATGTATCTCAGGCTTCTCTATCTCTTGGCTCTCTATCATTTTGTCACGTTGTCCAGAACCACTGATAATGAAAATGCACATGGCATCAAGTCCCATAATCATCGGGTCGTGTTTTGACTTTTTGAGGAAGTACTTGGTTGGGTAGGAAAGTTCTTGCTTTGAGGAGATAGGTACTCCACCGGCTGTAAAACGATATGATGATGGCAGGACATCACTTATTTCTGCCAGAGCAGCTTCCCGTAACTTACTAAGGGATTCTTCTATCAAGACTTTGCTGCAAATGAGGAATCCATGAGGCTTCTCGGTTTCAATTTCCGTAAATATAATCTGAATGGAAGATCTCTGCAATAAAAAGGTGTTGATAACTGTTACAATTTGCAAGAATCAGAGAATAGCGTGAAAGCAAAAAGTATCACTCTGTACAAATCTCTTAAATCTTAGGCAAAATCCTTTATTTTCAAGATTGATACAACCCTTGATACTGAAAGCATTCTGATGAAGATGAAGAAGAATACCCCCAACCCTGCTAATTTAGCACAAGGCTACATACCACCTTTCGTAAGATATATGCCCTAAAATTGTCACAAATTCAAACTTCTAAGAAAGTATGTGAAATTAGCTAATTGATGCCTTCTTGTGCTCTTGCCAAAAGCAACACCCTAAAATTTATTTTCTGCCTCAAAAGCCCCCCCCCCCATGAAAAGGCCCATCATGCACCAGTGTATATGGTATATACAATCTAATTATTTGCTGAAACACGGAGATTCCTTAACAAATTACAGAAAGTGTAAAGTAGTGTGATTACATACCATATCCATTTTTGAAGATATCGACGTCGAAGATGTGAAAATTGATACTAATGTTGTAACGATGTTGCAGGTTTTAAATTGATTGAAGTGAGGAGAGCGGATCTATATATATCATTTGACTGAAGAATGAAAACCATTTGTAAATAAATGAGAATTCTTTTTTCTTTCTGTATCGGGTAATTCAATTTAGATAAGTAAGAGATCAATAGCGAATAAAAAGAAGGTCGTTACAGTGTAGGTAAATCCTATGGTGTCAGGTCTTAGGCAATCAAAGTTTTCACGCAGCAGGGTGTGAAAAAAGCTCGATTGAGTCAATTGTTTCATTTCGATGATTTTTCGTTCAATATCCTCATCCCTCATCAATGGATTGATTGTTCAGGAGACATGATACAAAATGTGTAATTAGCACATTAGCCCACATTCTTTTCGTGTCACTTCGAATGCTAATGAAGCAATTAGAAAAACTATAAAACAAATAAAAATATTTAGACGAAAATAAATATTGTCAGATTAAGAGATTAAGATGATGATAATAATGATCTTTCGCTGATACCATAGCAATGACGCTTCTTAATTTAATCCATGTGTCTCTCTGTTTGTTATGCACTGCATTGACGAGGCATTTATTACGACACACATGACGCCATCATAGACGGTATTGTGTGAATACAACGAAAGGAAAACAAATGCGAGGCTAATCACGGGATATGAAGGTATTTTTATGACCACCTGAAGGCTTTTTGTTAGCCACGAAATCGCGAGACGAAAGAAACCCGGGGGGGGGGGTACTTCACTTTGGGTAAGACGGGGATGTGCGCCAGTTTTGGGTAGTTTTTGGCCTGAAAATTCTGGGATTGGGGTATCCTTTTACTGGAAAATTTCTGTGATTGGGGTATACTTTCACTCGGAATTTTCTGGGATTGGGGGTTACTCAAAATTCTGTAATGGGTGTTGAATGAAAGTACAACTGGATAAATTTTCGAGCAACACGTGGTAAGTTTCAGGTGAACTGATTTCAAGTATTTTTGTGTTGAAAAACGTCCTCAGGTCAGAAACTCGTTCCAATGGCCACTTGGAACCAAAATAACCGTTCCCAGCCCTCTATCCCTTATCCTTTTGACGTCGAATTGCTTTTGTTACTTCTTCGATTGGGTATCAATATCTGACAAATTTTCTGGGATTGGGTATCAATATCGGACCAAATTTCTGGGATTGGGTCGTAACAGAAATCCTTTCGGCGCACACCCCCGTATGAATTTATAGTGAAGTACCCCCCCCCCCCCCCGGGGAAAGAAATGACGAAAACTACGAAACGACGCACGTTTCCCCAAAATATATATTTGAAATATGGAGTAGATGTTGTTACGAATAAATTGACGCCCATGTAAGAAAAACTGACGCGGTGACAGCAACTGCTGTCCTTATTTTCCATAGATTTTTTGAAACCTTCGGGACATTCCCAATGCCAACTTGGCCTTTCTATTTTTGGTCCTTTCCAGGCCAGGAAGTTTCATGGAGCTATTTCGTTTCGTGACTTCGTGACTTGGTGGTTAACAAGCAGCTGTCATTATTTGTGTCTTTTTCCATGGCAGCAACAAAAATGTCTTATTCCCTTTGTTATGTGCCCTGTCTAACGGGGTCTAAATATACCTCTAAATTTTGTATAAATAAGGAGGAAATTTGCCAGAATAGCCAGACAGCAGGCAATAGCCAGCCACCCGAGTGCATTCAGCAAAGCAAGAAAGAGTAAAGACCAAGAACTCTGGTAAGATTTTGTATTTTTTCATTTTTTTAAAGTAATACACACGTTTTTTACGAGAAACTGGTTTAGGACAAACTAGTACTAAAATTTTAAGACATCTCCTTTCTATGCTCGAGAAATAAGAAACTTCTTTTAGTTAAATCAAGATAAAACAAGGTTAAATAGAAAGATACCATGGCAAATGTATTGTTGAACCCAAGGGGCAAATCAATTCTCAAAATAGCGTACGTGACTTTCGTGATTTTAAAATCACGTAATTTTTTTCTCTAATGTTTTGTGATTTTAGTGATTTTCCTGGGATTATCGTATGATTTTTCAAAAAGTTTTCAGTGATTGGTAATTTTTGTGCTTTTTGCTTGTGATTTTTTGTGATTTTGTGTTATTTGTAAGTGATTTTTTTGTGATTTCAAGGAAGGTGTACGAAAAAAAGCAAAGATTTGCCCCTCGGTTGAACCTGCCTTCCCGAATGATAACAATACACTGTTTAAGCCTTATGATGTTTCAGATTTCAAGAAGTGTATCTGCAGTAGTGTCAGAAGCGAAGTTGATAGGAAATAAGGAAAATATTGAGAAGCTTTTAATACTGAAAATGCTAAATTTTTATGTGGAGATGAGAAATTTTCAGTACTATGGTCTGATCCACGTTTCTTAGAAAAAAGGCTTACTCTATTGGAGTTAAAAAAAAACCGTTCACTGCCATGACTGACAATCTCTGACCTGTGAACAATCTATAATCCAGTGCAATCGATCAAAAAAATACCAATTCCATTATCTTTGTTTCCATATCAGCCAGGGGATATGCCTTTGCACTGTTTAAGCCTGGTTTCCATATGATCACAAGGATCGCAAGCGACGCAAGGATCGCTCAAGATTGTGACTTGCGATCGTTGCGATTCTTGCGATTCTTGCGTCAAAGAGGTTTCCATTTGATCGCAAGGATGGCAACAATTTGAAGCACGACGCACCAAATCATACGAGAATCTGTGAAAGTGAGGCCAGTGTGGCCAAAGCGAGGCTTTATTGAACATTCCGGATGAAAAACTGACGCAACAATCGCCAAGGTTTGAAACAAACGGTTTCCATTAAAAAAATCTCTTGACGCAAGGATCGCAAGAATCGCAGAGATAGAAGTTTTTCTAACTCAAATCGCAAGGATCTCAAGGATCGCAAGGATCGCAGCAAATTTTAAAAGCAGTTTCCATTAAGACGCAAGGATCGCAAGGATCGCAAGACACTATTTTCAGCGATCCTTGCGTCGCTTGCGATCCTTGCGATCATATGGAAACCAGGCTTTAAAGATACAAGGATTACCGACAACCCTTTCGATTAAAAAAGAAACAAAGGCTGTTGATTGAGCATTTTATCTATATCTGTTCACATAGTGATAAATCAGATACCTTTAGAAAGTGATAGATAACAAAATATGTGATTTTCTCATTTTGATATGAATCTTGCACTTTGCTAAGTTTCCTGTGAGTTCTTTACATTTGCGAGGGCCAAACCATCCATAAAAGCGTTCGAGATTTTTCGAATCATTTGGGTTTTAGAGATTTTTACGAATATTTCTTGAAAAAACTGTTGCCCAAGTGATACACCCCTTGGCCCTGACAAATGAGTTTATGCGACGTTTTTTTTTTGAGGGGCTTCCATTTACCTGCATGCAGATAAAGAAAGAAGTCAAAACAAAACTTGATATGGCTAACAAAGCGTTTTGATACCTTTCAAACGTTTACATTTAGACACGTCCCAAAATAATAATGTCTTGTTTCAGCCTGGTTCCCTGCGTCAACTCGGCCGCGTTCGTTTGAGGGTACTGGGCGCCAGGGAAACGATTTGTTGACGCCTGGACAAAAACCAGCGAAACTTCTCAAACTTCTTAATCCTTATTTGGAAAACCAGTTAAGGATTTCTGAAAACCGGCTTTCCGTGCTCATCAGAGCGTGTTGCAGAGTTTATAAATAGCCTATTGTATTTGATAATCCAGCTTGTGATCATGTTGTGACGAAAGAAAACAGAGACAACGAAAACAATCGAGTGATTAAATGTTTAGCACTTTCCACCTTTTCGAAAATGTATTGAAAATCTTGATACGACCAGAACCTTTTCTTGGAAAACCTATTTCTTAGATTATATTTTCCCAGTATTGGAGTCTCTAAACTTTTTGCCTTTTTGGCGATCTTATGGTTGTTAAAAAAGCGTACGTAATTTTTCGGAACAAAAGAATTTTTAAAGCATGTTTGAGAGATTTTCCTTGAAAGCAAAAGGATTTATCGCCAACAGTTTACGAGACTTTTGGGAAGTGATTTAACCTTCAATAAGCAGTTTCTAATAAAAGAATACGTTTAGTACAGGTACAGGTACATAAGCTGCTAATTTTTGGTAATCTGAGGGCTGAGTGAGTTTCTTACGTGCGGTTTCAGGTAACCAAGCAAAAGCTATTGAAGCTAATAAAACAGACTCAATGGCAAAAACTGACAGAAATGGTATTATGACTTGCACCTTTGTAATATTAAAAAGGTGCAAGTCATTTACCTAGCCAAGGCCGGTTTGCACAATCGCTTTTCCTTAGTGATGCCGGTCACAGGATAATTATGGACGTTTGTGTTTGTCAACTATCCCATAATGCAATGTCAGGGAGAACTTGTGACCACATGCTGACTTGTTTTCAATAACGAGATGGCTATCTCTAAAAAGGGGAATGGAACGGGGAATGGAACGGGGAATGGAATGGGGAATGGAATGGGTTCGGGGAATGGAAAAGTTATACAGTATATAAAATAGTAAAGTATATCATTGCAGAGTACTTCTATAGATATATCTTTTCACCAAGTTGCAAGTCAATAACACTTATACTTTTGCTACAAATCAAAAAATAAACTTTGCTTTTTAAAACAAAGGGGAATGGAATGGTTTTCGGGGAATGGAATGGTTTTTCGGGGAATATAAAAACTACTGGGTAGAAAGTTGATTTCAAGGTATCATTCGATGCCCCTTCTTCTCAGCAATCCAAATTTGCCAATTTCGCATCGATACATTGAACTGTTACACCATAAACTTACTGTAAAATTCAGCTAATAATTTCTTAAGATTTGAATTGACAATATCAGGCAGATTAGCGAAGGAATTCTTCTAAACAAAGACAAGATAGCAGCTGTCTCGTTGATTCAAAAGAAATGAAATGACAAATTAGAATGACGTAGATACATGTTCCTGGGAATTTTTTTGGCCTTTGTTTTCGCAATCAGGGGTGATTCAACCAGGATATTCAGATCAAATTGAATGCAAATTGGCATTGCAGCCGTAGTCATCGCTACTATATGTATAATAGAATGTACCCCCCTCCTCCCAGAATTTGCAGGGCATTGTGTGTTCTCCATGAAAAAACGTTTCGTCAATGCTTGTTGACAAGTAAAAAACCCCTGGTATAACTGATGCTTGTACTTGAATGTTTTAGAACCTTGAGGAATAAATGGAGAATTCGATGTTTTTTCTGTTAAATTGTTGTATTTTTTTAATAAAATAGCTATCACCACGAAACCTATCAATTCAACATTCTTGCTCGTTTACAAATATTTCTTTTATAGAAAACTAAGGCCCCGGGCTAGCAAGCAGTTTCTTAAATTTTCGGTTCATTTTAAAAACCAAAGTTTCTTACGTGTTTCTTATTTTGTCAAGAGGGCTTTCAAATAACTTGGTAAGAGCTCAACGCAAGTCGCACTGAAACTAACGTCCAAATATAACGTCCTATTAATGTACAATTTCAAAACAGTTTCAAGTGACTTGGGAAAATTACAACTAAAGGCCAGTGTGTGAAAATGCACTGCACGCATTGACGAAACGTTTTTTCATGGAGAACACACAATGCCCTGCAAATTCTGGGAGGGGGGGTATATTTTATTATACACATAGTAGCGATGACTACGGCTGCAATGCCAATTTGCATTCAATTTGATCTGAATATCCTGGCTGAATCACCCCTGATTGCGAAAACAAAGGCCAAAAAAATTCCCAGGAACATGTATCTACGTCATTCTAATTTGTCATTTCATTTCTTTTGAATCAACGAGACAGCTGCTATCTTGTCTTTGTTTAAAAGAATTCCTTCGCTTATCTGCCTGATATTGTCAATTCAAATCTTAAGAAATTATTAGCTGAATTTTACAGTAAGTTTATGGTGTAACAGTTCAGTGTATCGATGCGAAATTGGCAAATTTGGATTGCTGAGAAGAAGGGGCATCGAATGATACCTTGAAATCAACTTTCTACCCAGTAGTTTTTATATTCCCCGAAAAACCATTCCATTCCCCGAAAACCATTCCATTCCCCGAAAACCATTCCATTCCCCTTTGTTTTAAAAAGCAAAGTTTATTTTTTGATTTGTAGCAAAAGTATAAGTGTTATTGACTTGCAACTTGGTGAAAAGATATATCTATAGAAGTACTCTGCAATGATATACTTTACTATTTTATATACTGTATAACTTTTCCATTCCCCGAACCCATTCCATTCCCCATTCCATTCCCCGTTCCATTCCCCTTTTTAGAGATAGCCATAACGAGATGCTTTTCTTTCTGATAAAACAAATCACTACAGCCAAGTTTTCAAATGAATAACTGAATGCCTGTTAACTTAGACAAAGCCGTAGAGTCCAAGTTTGATATTTGACTTTCTCCAATTTCAATGGAGTTATTCCAACCTTTCCTTGCACGTGTCACCTTGTACAATGTCGTTAATTCCTCTTGAAATTCTTCAACAATAGGTCGTTTGTAAATGACTTTTTAAACGAATTGAGACGAATGTGTGATGTCAAAAGGCAGACATCACAATGAAAACAGCCAAGCCAATTTTTCATGGATTTGAATAGGAATGATATTTCTAGCAAAAGCTTCAACCCCTGTTATATCATTGAATCATCTGACTCATACAGTGACTCTGGTCTCAGCAAGAAGCAACCTATAGAAATGAAATCTATTGAAATACACGTATTCTTAACAAAGAATACTCCGAGCAGCAGCACTCAAATCGCCAAAAATTTAAGAAACTCCAGTACAGGGAAACATTAACAAACTACTTATTTGCAATGTTTCTACCAATTTCCTGTATCGTATCACTCGGGAGCTCTTGGGTAACGTCTAAACTCTAGATGGCATAAAAACCTATTTCCAAAATGTTTACAATGGCAATAGAAGTAAATATGAAACCCAGGCATGAGGTGGACTTGCTATAATTTTAATTCTTTCTTTACAGACAATCGGTAGTTAGAAGTAGCAATGCTGATGTGAAATGAATCCTATAAACGATTTGCATTCCCTAAAATCTGTCCTGCAGACACAGAATGATTTTGATGAATTGGTTCACATCATAGACCCCAGTTACCCAGAAGATGAGTTTCATCACAGGGAACTGAAGACAGATTTCAAAGGATTTGCTATTGACGAGGTTACAACTAAGATACTCTCTCCTTCTTGCCGAGAAAGTCTCATCCCACTTTTTTCCAAACCAGACGGCAACTGCTTATTCAACAGTGTTAGCATACTTTTTTGCGGAACTGAAGCTCTTTCATCTCACCTGCGAATGCAAACATTTCTGGAGCTTTACAACAACAATGAATACTACGCAAGGCATCCTTTCATAGAAAATTATCATATAGAGAACTGTAGTGACATGACTTATGAGACGCTCTTTGGGACATTGTGCTATCATGACCAAACATATAGCATCTTACAAAGTGAAGGATTTGGTGCTGCCCTTCGAAAAGAAATACGCGAAACCGTTATACTTGGGCATGATGCTTGCTTACTGCACATACTGGCATTATCAAGTGTCATAGGAAGACCAATCACATCTGTTTACCCAGACAACAGTTACAAGTTTTCTGACGCATACAACTGTTCCATTAGCTCTAGAATCTTACGTTCAAATGTAGCATCAATTACACTTTGCTGGACTAATACACTTGGATGGTTTGATCGAACATCGCGTTTTTTGCCAAACCACTTTGTCCCTCTTGTGCCAGCCTCTCTATGTCGTCCAGCACTACAGAAGCCATTTCATCAGACTCAAATGAGTAGCAAACAATCCAAACCGAATCAAACTAATTCTATCCAAATAGTCAGGGCGCTGAGGGGCAAAAACCGTACATCAACCTACAAATTGGGCGGCAAATAAATTTTTCGACAAAAATGTTGTTTATTACCTGGGTAACATAAATCCACCTGTTGGACACTTCGCATTTTCTTGTGGAGCCATCCCAACACGATTTTTATCCAAATTGTTCACGTTGGTCATCCAGAAGACCGGCGCCATTTTATCGATTGTATGACAAAGGACACCGCTTTGATTACGAGGTCAAAGAATAATGGCTGCCAGATTACCTTGACAACAAGGACGCATTGTTTTGTTTACTTTGAAGATTGCGCAAAATGCCGTCTTTTTAAATCAAATCTTCAATGGACGTGGAACTGAAACTGACTGTATCACCAAAAAAAACAAGAAGCAGCAAGACTACCATAAGTAGAGAAACAGGGGAGAATGCCGAGAGTGCATCCAGGAGGTGCATTGTCCACCACACAAAATTTGACAAAGAAACACGATTAAGTGAATTCACTGAAGTTTCATGGAAAAAAGTCAAGGAAGCAAAGTAAGTATTTCTCGTGTTTCAAGCTGACTCGTTAAATTCCTTCAAACTATTCTAAGAAATATCCTGCATTTAAAATTGTAAGACTAGAAGTTTTGATTCAGAGACATACCTCACCACTTATTGCTATTCCAATCTTCCATTTTGTGTGCTTGTGTTTTCAATTTTCTTTTTTTGTTTGTTTTCTATTAACTCTTACAGTGCATGCTTAGTAAAGATAGTATTTTCATATTCAGCCGCATACAGAAGTCGGAAGATGTAACAAATATACTCAATGAGTGTGGTCCAAATGGAATACCTACCAGAAGTTATGGCTATCACCGTAAATGTTACTCCAATTTTACGCACAAGAAAACGTTGGCATCAATCAAAAGCAAGTCAAGCAATGAGAAAGCGACTGGAATCAAGCGTGTTACTGGTAGAAAGAGAGACAGACATGGTAAGTTTACTTATAAATCCTTGAAAGTGGCCAGGTAAATGAAGTTTTGGTATGACTGTTTTATCGTACAACGGGAGATCTCTAGTTTACGTGAGGCTTTTTCGTGTGACATTGTAACAAAATACTTGGCCATTCCCGTAATGATCAGAAATTATATTGAAAATATTTTCTACATGTGCTTATATTCAAGTAGTTTTTTCCTTTGCAGGAAAGGTTATCGCAGATTATGAATGCTGCATATGTCGCTCCAAAAAAACGGCAAAAAGTGGCAGTGGATACGAGCGGTTGGAGAAGTGTGTGACAGAGGTTGGAGCAACTGCACTGCAAGAGGCTGCTATTTTTCGAAACGACAAGCCACAACTGTTGGCCGATGTAGCAGGAGTTGATTGGAAGGTGATAAATGCAAAGGAGCTCCATTATCACAGGACATGCTACCGAGTTTATACGAAGATAAGGCCAGTGGAAAAGGAAAAGGACCAGGAAATCGAGACTGTTTTTTCAGATTTGATCAAATACATTGAACAGCGTGTTTTTAAAGACAATACAACTGTTGGTATTCCGCATCTGTATGATGTCTATTTAGAGTTAATGCAAGCATCAGATCAGTCAAGTACGGCGAAGCCCTGTGATGCCAGAACATTGCGCTCAAAGATATTTAGCCACTTTGGAGAAAGAATTGGCACATGGTGTCCAAAGTCTGGTGGGTACTTTATCTACAACAAAAACGTGGCAACTGGTGAGATAATTGAAGTCAGCAAGAGAATTAAGGCCAAAGCACAGAACCTCCAAGAGTCACTAACACAGAAAGTAAAAGATGTTGCACAAGCTATTCGAAAAGAAATCCAAGAAGCAGAAGATACCTTCCCTATATGGCCACCAAATGAAGATCAGCTGCTCAATGCAGAAACAGCTCTTCCACAGTTGCTGAAGACATTCTTAAATGTTCTTCTCACAAAAAGAGAAAAGCCATCACAACGTAAACAAAAGAAGATACAATCTTTGGGTCAGGACATCGTATACTGCGTCAAAAATGGCAAGGATCGGACAGTCAAACATGTCTTGTTATCCCTGTGTACAAAACGGAAAACTGGTTCAAAGCAGTTGATAAAATGGCTCAATAACTTTGGTCATTGCATTTCGTATGATGAAACTTGCTTTTTGGAAACAAGCCTAGCTGTTGACCAGACAAAGAATAAGATGCTGAAGAGTTTTGTCCCAAAGATTTTACAACCTTCAACGTTTGTTACATTTGTATGGGACAATAATGATGTAAATCCCGAATCCCTTACTGGCGTGAGTATGCACTGTACAAACGGCATAGTAGTGCAGCTTGTCAACGAAGATGCAAATCTATCGTATACATGTGATTCATCTGATACACCCCCGCATCGAAACAGAGCAAGAGCTTTTGAAGGAATGCAAACCATCATTGATCCAGTCTTTGCAAAAGAACGTCAGAACCCTGAAAAAGTTGATGCTGTTTTGAAGCCATTTGGTCGCCTGGAAGAGCAATCACGACGAACTGATATTTTATGGGTTCTTTTACGGTACCTCGCAGCTGTTCGTGGACTTCCATATTCTGTACCGAACTGGACAGGATTCAATGCCCTTATTTCAGAGAGAAAGGATTTGTGGCATCGTGTTGTTTATCTGCCTGCAATAGATCAGTCCCCGACGAAACTTGAAACTGTGCAAGAAGTCCTGGTGCAATCTAAACTAAAGGCAGAGGCACTTGGGTTAAGTGAGACGGATGTAGTGATGGACCAGGCAATCTATGCAAAAGCGCTGGAGATCCTTCTGATGCCAAGAAATCATGAGTTGAAAAAGTTCATCGTTCTAAGGATGGGTGCATTCCATACATCGTGCATATTCCTTTCAGTCATTGGTAAAAGATTCGCAGATGCAGGCCTAAGAGATCTGATCGTGGAAGCAAATTTGGTTGGTAGGTATTGTTTGTACTTCTTATTGTTATAAAACATTGATGCAAGATTGGGAAGAATCAAACTTCTTGACGTCGCTTTGACTTGATTGATGGAGATAAGACAAAGCAACGTACTGCATACAGCCTGTAATTTTTGCTCAAGGGAGGTGAACTGAAGTGAATAGGGAAACAAGAAACAGAAATTCAATCCATCTTACTGCATGCAGACTATGAACGGTAACAACTTTTGTTTATTTGGTTGAACCTATGAAGTCTTGAAAATTGATAGCTCGCAACTTACCAACTCAAACTGTTTGGTGAAGTAGCTACTACAATGAATCCTTTTTTCATGAAAAATGAGCTTCTTTTCGGGATTATAATATTTTCCCTTAATTAGAGTTCAGAAACTTTTACATTCCTTTATAGGCCCAGGATCTGTTGAAAAATTGCTGAATGGAAAGCACTACAACAACTGCATGCGTATCTACAAGTACATATTTGACGCATTGACCAGACTGAAATTCCAAACGTTTGAGGATTGGTTGTCAGAGAGAAATGAGGATGGAATCCTTGATTCGTGTGTTGCATCTAAAGAAATACAGGATCTCCTTGATGAAGTATCTCAAGAGCATTTCAATGATGTTGTGAGCAAGAATCAAAAGTTACTCAATCTCATTGAAGAGTACGAGCAGCACTTGGAAAGCCATACCACATCCCCCACTGCTAAGTTTTGGCAATCTTTCCTTCAAATGATGAGTACGCTATTTGCATTTGTCCGCTCAGTGAGAAATGGTGACTGGCCCTTGCATGTACTATCCACCCAGCGAATGCTTCCTTGGCTATTTGCATACGACCGTCCCAACTATGCTAGGTATCTCACGTACTACTGGGCAGAAATGCAGTGTCTCCAAGAAAAGCATCCTATCATATACCAGGAATTTCTGTAAGTTTTAGATTATTCAATAATTTTCAACTACTGATAGCTTTGGTATGGAAACCTAAATCCAGTTTGTCTGAAAACAAAGTTGTGGTCACATCTGGTGGAGAAGTGTCATGACGAAATCTCTCCCCTTTTTGCACAAGATAGTTTTCATCTCGCTTGTAGAACTATGTTGATGAATAAATTGTGTGTAATCGCAAAATGCAAATTTTGCATCCATAGTGATCCTTTTAAGCAGCGAAAAATAATTCCGGTTATTTTGATATTTTCGATGGTAAGTTTATTTCAAAATTTTCTTTGTAGATCCTGACACGTAGATCCTTGATTAAATGTAAATAACAGTGGCTTTTTTATGATAGGAATGGAAATTTTTCAGTACGTCGACAGCCTGGGATGTTCAATGCAGTGGCATCGGATCAATGTATCGAACAAACAATCAATCGTGAACAGAAAGGTCATGGAGGAATCTCTGGCTACAGCACGACAACAGGAACAGTGCAAAGATGGGTGCTGACAAGTCACAGTGCAGCGAAAGCCTTGAGCAAAATGGAGCAGATGCTTGAAATTGGCAAAGAATCTTCAGTAACGAAAGATGTTGGATCTGCGAGAATGGTGTTTGATGAAGCTGCTGTTCGCCGGACACACGACGTACTGGCTTCATGGGGAAATCCATTTCAGACAAGCGAAAACTTGATCAGCCTCAGCTCAGGATTAATGGCACCCTCTGATGTTGAAAGTGATCTTCTAGCAGCCCACAGTCACGGAGAAACAGCACTGAACAAGTTTTTGAAGGATAGAATCAAGACAGATGAAGTCCCTTTCTTTAGCCCTATCAAGCGATTGAAGCTGAAGACCTTTGCTTCTTTGAAAACCAAAAGTGTATGCAAACTAAAGGAGAAGACGTATACCATCACTGCAGAGAGGGCGATGTTTGCTAAACTTCTGGTGGTTGGAGAAAAAAGGTGTACTGTCAGCATGCAAGAGCTACTCTCGTACTCACTTGGGCCTATACCCTGGTCCCTTGCAAAGCCTGATGGGACCTTGGGAAAAACGACCAAGTCAGATCTTTTGAATGTTGTGGAAGATGGTGTGGACACGCTCGAGACATTACCAGTTGGAACAGTTCTCGTATTTGATGGAATGGTGATTCTGCAACAGCTTCAGCCAAAGAGTCTCTCTACATTCGGAGACATCTCGGAGCATATCCTTGCTAGGGTACTGAGAGGGAATGCTAACACAGTTTACTTTGTAACTGATCAATACCTTGAAAACTCAGTGAAGGAAATGGAACGAAACAAGCGTGCAGGTCAAGGTGTCATAAGATTCCAACTTAGCAGAAGAGAGCAGAAAACGCCAAGGCAGTGGAAGAAGTATTTATCCCATTCCCAAAACAAAATCGACTTGATCCAGTTTTTATTGAGGGATTGGAGCCACCCAGAGCGTTTTAAAGATCAGATTGGCAATCGCAGAATCTATGCCACTGTTGAAGAGAAATGCTACCTGATAAAGGATGTGAATGGTATCATCGAATTGGTTGAAGTGGATGCCCTGTTTTCAAATCAAGAGGAGGCTGATACTAAAGTCATCTTGTGTTGCAAGCACGCAGAGGATTCTGGTCATCAAAATGTCTGTATTGTTACAGTTGACAGTGACGTTGCAATCTACAGTATATACTACGCAGAGAGGATGAACTTAAATGTTTATGTCCAAGTTGGTACAAAAGCATCCAAACGCATTTTAGATATTGGCGCAATTCAAGAAAACATAGGTTCTTCCGTTTCGGATGCCTTGCCAGCACTACATGCCTTCACAGGCAATGACTACACAAGTGCATTTTTTGGAATAGGAAAGGCGAAGGCTTTCAAGGTACTGAAAAGTTGTGAACTCTTTCAATACACATTCGGAATGGTTGGTGAAGAATTTGCATTTGATGAAGAATTGCTTCCAGCAATTGAAGAGTTTGTTTGCAACCTATATGGGTTGAAGCATGTATCAAGTGTGAACGAAGCAAGGTACACCAAGTTCTGCACATCATCAAAGAAAGTACCAGAGCCACAGCAGCTACCTCCGACCAAAGATGAATTGCTCCAACATTGCAAAAGAGTTTCGTATGTAACTGCAGTTGTCAAGAGAGCATTAGAGGCAAACACTGACATGCCTTCACCTGACGGGCATGGATGGAGAATTGATAGAGATGCTAGAATGGAAATACAATGGATGACACAAAAACCTGCCCCTGATTCCATAGTAGAGCTTGTGTCATGCAACTGCAAAAAATCTAAATGCAGCAATCAATCATGTGTTTGTGTGGCTTATGGTTTGAAATGTACAGACGTTTGCAATTGTTCCGGTTGCAACAATGAAGCTATCGAAGAAGAGTACAGTGATGATGAAAATGACTCTGACAGCGAATTTTCTGATTAGCTGTATCGATTGCCATGTTGTACGAAACATATCATTGTCTTGAATCTGTATATATTTACTTTCTTGAAGCAGACGATTGATTGATTGATTGATTGATTGATTGATTGATTGATTGCTCGGTAAAACATGAAATATAGTTGCAAGGAGTCCCTACCCCCATTCCTATTGATTGCAGCTATGCGAAGGAGCTTTATTGTCATATCTATCAATCATCGGCACATTTTATGTGTTGTCGGGCGGGTTTGTACACTAAAATCTTGCTTATAATGCAAAGGTGGAACAAAACATGAAGTTATGTGCAATTTTGCTGGTAGTTAGATTGAATAGGTCAATCAAATAGTAATTTTGTAAACATGCATAATCGCCATGAGGACCATGACATATTTTACCAAAATGGCGTGGTTGGCCTAAAAGCTGTATGAAGAAAACGTTGTTGGAATTCCTTCACAAGAAAAACAAGCATGTCCAACAGATGAAATCTTACTCAGGGGGGTCTAAGGTATGATTTAGTCACAAAATTTATTTGCCGCTAATTTTGCACGTCAAATTTGCGGTAGCGCCCTGACTAAAAGCTTTTTCAACAAGCGCAAAACTGACAAAACCCCCATTGTTATCGTGGATGAACAGCAGTCAATAAAAGAAAGCGTACTGACTTCTCACAGAGCTGAAGTATCCCCTGTAATACCGTTAGCCATGCCATTAGACTGGTACAAACAACTTGGAAGAACGGTCATTGGCAATGCAGCTCGCGACGAACAACGTCAACAGCGGAGACACTCTGGAAATGACGAGATTCTGAGAGGAACAGTTAAGGGGTCGTTACGCGAGGCTGTGGATAGAATCGACTTGCAATTGAAAAGTGCGACAAGTCTTCACCGTAGGAAACTTGAAGCTTCCAGAAGGGTTGCTTTGTTCCTGATCGATCAAAAACCACTTGCAGAAACAAAGGAAATTGGGAAAATTTATCAGGGAGACGAAGTAAGACATTTTTATATTTATAAATTGTTTCTGTTCTAGACTTGCTGCAAGTCTGTTCCATAGTCTATCAGCGCTAAAAGAATAAAATGACTGCTACGGGGGCGTGCACAACTGAGAAGACGCTGCTTCTTCGCAGCATCCTCTTTGTTGTGCAAGCCCTTGCAAAACTAATCGTAATCTTCTGCCACTGATAGACCAAGGATGGACTTGAACAAAATAAGTTCTGCACGTTGGATCTTTGTTCGAATGTCAACGCTCTCTTTCATATTTTGGAGACAGATAAGAACCTGTAGTATACTTGTCACACTTACCTAAATCCATTGTCTACTAAGTAGACTAATTTGGACCAACATCACATAGAGATCTAGCCGAAGTATTCATCCATTTCACATTTTAAACTTTTTATGCATCCCGGTTTTTATTCCGCTCTTTCACTGTATTTTGTGATTACCAATAATGGCACATTTTTATTTTTTCCCAATTTTTTACGATGTTTTAATCCGTCGACAAGCTCTTCAATCACCGTTTTTGGGAGCAAAAGATAGAAGTTCTTTTTACTTCTCTAAAAGTTCTTTTCTATCTCCCGGTTATTCCATGTCATGGGATATGTTCTGGTGGTAAAATATTAATGAACTTTCAATCCTTATAGGTGCATGTAAAAGAAAAGGCAATCAGAATCTTTGAAAAAGTGAGCCAGTTCTTGCCAGTTTGCCAAATCTACATTGATGGTACGGCCTATGTCATTGAAGACAGATTATCGGACATTTTCGCTGTTGTGGAAAAGCTTGTATCGAGCAAAGTAAGCAGAAGTTCGACAAATGACCTGATCGAATCAAAGATTGGAAAGTCCTACAAAGATGCACTGGAGTTCATGGACACAAAGAGAGATCAAGACATACTGCGAGGGCTGCTCACCAATTTGACAAGCATCAGGTTTGCCTCATGCCTTGAGGAACGCAAGAGTAGGGAGGGCTGCAGACGTGCAGCAATGAAATTGGAAGGAGATTTACTAACGTTTGATCAACTTAAGGTGACTTCCCAAACTGTCAGGAGCGATTTAACGAACCAGCAGCAAGCAAGGTAAGATTATCAATTCCTTGTAGTACAATTGTTTGGGCAATAGACCTTCTATTTATTCTATGAAAGAGCCTGGATTTTTCTTTAAACAACTTTTTTATACTTACTTTGATATGGGAAGTTTGATCCAGTGGCGTTAGAGCTACAGTTGCAAGAAAGTACATGGGTGTCTCGAAACAATTTTGCCCAGTTTGTGCGGCTGCTGTAGGCGAGCTATGACCAACATTCTCACATCTATCATAAAATTGCATAGAGCAAGCTTCAACTTAGACCTTGAGACCTTTCTTGAGTACATCTGAAAGTCCTCTCTCTGTATGCCTCCGTCTTTCTCTTACAAATAAATATCACTGTTAACTTTTTCACGAATTTAGCAACAATGTACATTCAACGCTAGAACCCTTTCGTTAAAAGTTTACAATATTTGAAATTGCTGGAGAATGATAGCGGTGCCAGCAACTACAAATTTTGACTTTGTTTGCAGTTAATTTGTAAACACTCATCGCATCGACTCAAAATGATACTACAAGGTATGTAATTGTATAAAAACCGATACAATTAAGGCTGCAGCTCCTCCACAGCAGCCACACAAGCGGGGCACAAGTTTTGAACTCTGACAAGCTTTAAACTCTGATGTGTTGAGCTGATTACCGTAAAAACCTCGCCTACAAGGACTAGCATTTTGAAACCAAGCTGTCTTGGCTGTTATCATGACATCAGGAAATCAGGAAAAACAGTCATGAAATCAGGCTGTAGGCTTGAATCCTACATCAGGTTCTTAAATATCGTCAAGGCAATGACTTCCAAAGTTGATTTGGTTTTTTAAATATCTTCGTTTAAAATCAAAATACTGTGGCAGAGGGTAGAAAACAAGCATTGTGGCGGAATCTGACTTACTAGTAATTATAGAATATATCATAAACCACTCCTATGATAATAGAAAGTAACTTGTTTCGTTACAGATTGCACAAGGTGATAATCCAAAAACGAAAATTCAAAGAAATGAATAAAATTGCGGAAGGACGTGGCAGGAAGCTCAAATCAAACGAATATCCAGATTTGACAAAAGTCATGGAATGCTTGTTTGCTGAAGAAGGGCTGGAGGCACATCCAAGGCTCACTGACGAAGTTCTGTACAGATCAAAAGGAAACACACTTACAATGAGGAGGGCCAAAGAAGTGATCCTGAACCTTGCACCTTCCAGTTTCTCAATCTCTCTCTCTTCACTGTACAACTATACGCAGAACTACAAAGTGGGAACTTTGCAAGCCAAGCGACACCACCATGGGAGACAAGTTAATGCGTGCATTTCACTGAATAAGCCTTCTCGGTCAAAAACAGTTGTTAGCCCTGTTATAAATCTTCACTGGTCATCTGCCAACGTCAACTATTGCCTTGAAAAAGCTGCTACAGCTCCAAACAGCTACGTCATCGACTCAAAAGACCCAAAGAACATTGTATGTGCGGATGTAGCACCTGTACAGCAGCCAGGAAAGACTTGGAAGAAGTCTAAAGGTGTCCTTCTTGATCATGAATGGAACCAGTCCCGGACGAATGCTGTCACCCCAAGTACGCATCTTTTTGTTAATGCAAGGAAGGAATCGGAGCTAGTAGGTGCAGACAACATTGTGCAGGTAACAAGATCTGGAAGTGCTGTAACCCTGATCAATTTGTCTTATTTCGAGCCTTCTACAGCTTTCAGAGCAATGCATGAGATACTCCATTTGATGTCAATGCCCTCAATGGAAAGCAAGTTCAGAAGTTCTGAAACAAACAAGCTCGCAAAAAATTTCTTGTTCATCGTAGACAATGGTGCGGGTGAGCAGCCCGCGAGTCCTTTGGTGCAAATGCTTCTAATTCGCATGAGATATTTACTTGGCCTCGACAGCATCACGCAAGTGTCTTATGCCGAATATAACAGCAAGAGAAATTTCGTAGAAAGAGTTCATGCAGAGGAAAACCGAGTTTTGTCAAGACATGGACCATTTTCGAGCAAGATGGCACACTCCGTTTATCGTACTGGCTCCGAGGAACATAGAGCAAATATGGAGCAGATGGCTACGGAAACCATTTCTTGCCTCAGAGAAGCCCGTTTTGGTGGGGAGCCGTTGAAATCATTTCGAGGTAAGTAAATGTTAGAGACACTTTTAAGATTTAATTGCATTGCTCCTGTATGCATGCCTGATTTAACATTCTGAACCTTTCAGGAAAATGTGTTGGACAACGTTACAACATTTAGGACAGACGTTATACTGGCAATAGAGGACGACTAAAAAGAGCATTCTTAATTTCATTACTTCTTTTAAATCATGTTTGCTCTTGAAATTGTTAAACTTTCTTGGCTATTATCTTTCTGGCGGCCTTGTTGGTTGGAGTTTGCTGATTTGTATCAGGATGTCAGGATGGGTTAATAAAATGCTTTTTAAAGGTACATGTTAAGTAAAGAGAGAATTGTAGAACTTTGAAAGCTTACTCATTTCCGATTAAAACAAAAGATGACAATGACCAAGATATCTTGCAACAACGCAAAGGATGACCAAAAACCACGAATGACCTATTTTGCTACTTCACTTTACTGCTGCACTCTACCAAGACCTGCTTCTCACAATTTTGGTTGTAATTCACAATTTGTTTGAGTCGAGAGATATTTACACATTCTCACCTCATTCATTATTTAAGTTTTTATAATATCTTTATTTACGTTCCAGGTATCAGAGACTGTGATGCCATCTACAAAGACGAAGCAGAACTGAAATCCTTTCTGTCGCTCAGCGAAGCATCGAAAGAAGAACACGAAGCTTCGTACGTCACCAGCGATTCAAGCCTGATGCATGACATTGCAATGATTTGGAACATCAAGCAGCCAGAACCAAGGCGATACATTGACGACTACCAAGAGCTAAATGACAGCTCAGTTACACGGCGAGATAAGTATACCTTTACGACCTACTCTTCACCTCAGGAAATGGAGGGTGCCGTACAACCAGTGCCAGACTATTGGAGATGGCTGCAAAGTAATGGTGAGCTACACTATCTTCCATATGATCTTTGTTTGAAGTACAAGGAAGAGCTTTCAGCAAGCAAGTTTGGGCTTTATCTTCCCTCATTGATTCTTAAGCCAATCCTAAGCATCTTCCCAGATCCCCAAGCAGATCTCATTCATGCATCAGCATTTCTCACCTGGACAACGGTGAAGGAAGTGGAAGAATATTGGCAACACATTTCAGCAAAGAACAAAGCGGTTCTAGAGAACGATATTTTGAGAGAAAAATTGCGAGAATTGAAGTTTTTTGAAAAAAGCAAATCAGACCTTCAAAAACTGTGTCTTGAGAAGAAGCTGTCTTCTGATGGATCAAAGATTGATCTTGGAGTAAGAATTGCAGCCTCTGAGGGTGTTGACTTGGATCAAATCACAGCCCAATTGTATGATGGTAATCTCCAGTCTTTGCCAGTGTCAGTTGCAGCCATTAACAAGCTTAATGTTTCTGTGTTAAGGGCCATCTTGCATTATCATAATATTAGCCATGACGGCACGAAAGAAGAACTAGCTCTTAGGGTTTATCTCCTGAGAGCAAACAGGAAAAATTTGATTCATTACCATTTGAAAAGGGGGTTACTTGAACTTATCCACAAAGCAGAGGATTTCATACACCTTCAAATCAGCGATGGTCTTCTCTCTCCTACACGTCACATCAAACGAAGGAAGTTTGAAACGCGACAGGAAGCATCAGTTAGTGAAAAGAACCCACGGCAAATGGCAAGTTATTCTCGTTTATATGAGAATGCCATCTTACCTGTACCACCAGGAGTAACTGCATACAACATAACATCACTGATGAAGTCTTTAAGCACACATCTAAAGGTTCAGGGTAGCCAAGAGCAGATTGACCCAAGCATCATCCTACGGACCCTGCCAAGCAACAGTCAACTACGAGCAGGAGTCGACAACATATTCTGCATCGGTGCAAGGGTGAGGGTAAACTGGAGCAAAGATGAGATCGGAGACAGTGGATGGAGACCAGGCTGGTATGTGGCAACTGTGGAAGCAGCTGACATGGACAATGATTGGATCAAAGTGACATACCTAAGTGAACCAGGATGCATTTACAAGATAGATGTTAGTTCATTCCTATCCTTGGGGAAACTTGAGATTCAAGATTGACAATTTAATTAAAGAATGACGCCACAATATGACTACATCTTTTCACAGGCATGTTTGATCAGCTTCTGAATGACACAGCTGAATTCAACTTGTTTAGAGCTTTTAAATGGTTTATGAATCTTTGCATTTTAATTCATCCAGAAAATGTCTGTGACGTCATTACCCAAGGGTACTCCCATACTTGACCAGACGGGATGTCCCGCTCACTAGGGTGTACTTTTATGGTTAAAATTATACAACAGGGTGTCCTAATCTGATAAAAATTATGCGACAGGGTACAACCATTGATAAGAAGAACTATGCAATAGGGTATTGTGCGGAAGGATAGTTTTATATTTTTTATCGTGTGGAATGATATTTTTTTAGTGTTCTCTTGAAACAGTGGATAATTTATACTATTGAAAAAAATTCCATGCGACAGGGTATACTTTTGGGGTATTTTTTATGCAACAGGGTGCAGGGTGTGGAGAGATTGCCACACACCCCTGTCACTTCCCTAGTTAAGTACCCCCCTGGGCGTTATTAGTCCGATGAGTGCTGCATAATGGAAATTTTTATTTCATTCATGTATGTTCAAAATTTGTAGTGGAATTTTACTAAAGTCGATCATGCTGATTCCAAATGAACGGTCAATAGCTAGTCTTTATGAGGAGCAGGAGACATTTGTCAATTTCCCAAAGACAGTATGTCAAAACGGCGTTTCGTAGTGCAATAACTGAATAGCAGCTGCACATTCGGAATCAGCATAATCAACTTAGTGTAGATGTCTATCATGATGTCATAGGACTAATAAAGTCATGAAATTCTTCAAGATCAATCAAAATGCAAAATATTTACATATTATAGCTCTAATTAAGTCAAATTCAACTGTGCCACTAAGAAGCGGATTAAACATTCCTATGGAAAGAAATATTTGCATTAATCCCCACAAATTTCGTTATTGACATCGTCAAACAAATAAAATCTTGTCTCAGTAGTTTAAATTGCCTAACAGCTTCAAAATGGTGACTGTGACTAAATTGGGCCAAGTCTGTCGTGTTTATAACCAGTCACATCTCTACTTATCGTCACATGCCTATCCTCAGCATTTGATTGGCTGATTAGTTTGCAGCTAGGCAACTGAAGCAATGCAATGCTCAAAGTGACGTTTGAAGGATAGCCGGCGTTCAATGTTTCTCCAGATTTTTCGTAAGATTTTAGTCCCTTTAGGATTGGTTTGGCTCAAGCCACTGTATGAGTGAGCATAATAACATTTGATTAAAAACTTTGAATGAATGCAAGGAATCACATAATCAGCCTGATCAAGTGTACCAAGAGATTGCTCTGAAACTCAAAGGAAATTCAGCTTTGGACTCTTCTTCTCATAAACTGCAAATACTTCAAATTTTGGAAATTGTTGCTTGAAGTTTGCAGAAAGTAAACTCTCCCCCCCCCCCTGCAAGTCTGCAAGGTGATCAAGCCAGACAGATTTAGAACCATTTAGAACATGAAATTGAGTTCCCATGATTCGCTGGCTTTGGCAGTGATTGGCTTTGTCATAGTAATTGTTGAATTCTGTGAGCTGTTCTGCGCAGATCAAAATTATTGAAATTCAATTAATTTGTATAAAATCAGCTTTAGATGCTTGCAGGTTACTGTCCTTTATTTTTTTCTTCAACCCTTCAACCCCCCTGGAAAATCTTTGCAATACAGAGATATAAACCCTTTCTACCCCTTGGAAATTTCAATGTCGTTGCATCCTTGCCCCCCTGGAAAGACCCAGCAGATTTGAATGTAAATCCCCACAAATTTCGTTATTGACATCGTCAAACAAATAAAATCTTGTCTCAGTAGTTTAAATTGCCTAACAGCTTCAAAATGGTGACTGTGACTAAATTGGGCCAAGTCTGTCGTGTTTATAACCAGTCACATCTCTACTTATCGTCACATGCCTATCCTCAGCATTTGATTGGCTGATTAGTTTGCAGCTAGGCAACTGAAGCAATGCAATGCTCAAAGTGACGTTTGAAGGATAGCCGGCGTTCAATGTTTCTCCAGATTTTTCGTAAGATTTTAGTCCCTTTAGGATTGGTTTGGCTCAAGCCACTGTATGAGTGAGCATAATAACATTTGATTAAAAACTTTGAATGAATGCAAGGAATCACATAATCAGCCTGATCAAGTGTACCAAGAGATTGCTCTGAAACTCAAAGGAAATTCAGCTTTGGACTCTTCTTCTCATAAACTGCAAATACTTCAAATTTTGGAAATTGTTGCTTGAAGTTTGCAGAAAGTAAACTCTCCCCCCCCCCCTGCAAGTCTGCAAGGTGATCAAGCCAGACAGATTTAGAACCATTTAGAACATGAAATTGAGTTCCCATGATTCGCTGGCTTTGGCAGTGATTGGCTTTGTCATAGTAATTGTTGAATTCTGTGAGCTGTTCTGCGCAGATCAAAATTATTGAAATTCAATTAATTTGTATAAAATCAGCTTTAGATGCTTGCAGGTTACTGTCCTTTATTTTTTTCTTCAACCCTTCAACCCCCCTGGAAAATCTTTGCAATACAGAGATATAAACCCTTTCTACCCCTTGGAAATTTCAATGTCGTTGCATCCTTGCCCCCCTGGAAAGACCCAGCAGATTTGAATGTAAACCCCCTAGGAATACGCCTTCCACACCCCTGTACGGACAAAAGATGGAATAGCCCAATACTATCTGCAACATGAAAGTCAACCTGAAAGAAATTTTGGAGATAAAAGTTCATCTTATGCAACATAAATTCTACAAATATACAAAAAATTCTATGAAAAATAAAGGGCAATGAGAAATTCAATTTAATTAATTCATATCTCCTGTACTGTATAAATTCTATTTGAGAGTAACGCACTCTGGTGAAACTGGAAATTTTGTGAAAAGGTTTGTCATATTAAATCATATATCATACCAGATGGGCAGCCCTCCTATCTTTTTGATTCCTTCTTCCTTGAGTTGGTTCTTCGAGGTTTGACTTTCTTCGTTTGACTGCAACTAGCTGCTTTTCTCCCATCAGTATTGGCGATCTTTGGCTGTGTTTCGTCATGTTCCGCAATGGGTGCCTGTCTTCCTCTTCGTCGTTTTGTTGCTGGTTGATTAGGCCCTGGCCTACTCGTCGAAGAAAACGGTCGCTCTGGCTTGTCAGAATCTTTTGTCCATTCCCATTTCCCTTTCAAAGGTTTATCAGCTTCAAAATCATAGTTATACTTCTGGCTCATCTGCTTGTTTAAACGCTTTTGCTCGGTCTCAAGATCTTTCTGCACTTGATCATGGTCGACGTTCCACAACGACCTACAAACATTTCTAGTCACACTTCGAGATCTAAGTTCTAAAATGTCTTGATTTTCAAATCCTTTTGTGGTGACCATAGTTGAAATAACTTCTGCAGCTTCTCTGCACCTTGTTCTTTAATCTGATGGGTAGATGTGTTATGATCGGTACTCACGATCGTGTATCATGGACATTTTTACTCAAACATCCCGCCATTCTCATCAGCTGTTCGTCAATGGAGGTTGTTGTAACGGAAACCGTTGCTGTTTATTTGAACCACGCTTCGGGCGGTGCCATTAATTGTCATTCCTCTCCAGTAGGTTTTACTGGTTTTGCTAATTTGAATGCACTTTGGCTTTTGAATTTAGGACTCTTTGACAATAGAACGTAATTCACGCAGAATCACACCCAAAACAACGTCAAAAACTGTTTTTGAAACATTTGCCATTGCTGTCCGGTGGCAAAACATTTCGGAGGACAAATTACAAAAGTTTTTTACCTTTTTAATTCAGGTAGGGTAGAAAATCTCACTTACCGTTTCTTATAAGCTATTCCTTATAAAAATTGGAGTACAGTAGTAGCAAATTCCAGGAAAAATGTTCTGCATCTTGGGACTAAGGGTTCATAAATGTATTTATTATTTTTGCAGCTTCACTGCTGTTAGATCCTAACAACAATCTCGTTGTCTCTCTTTATACCCTACAGCGAAATGTCATTTATCACTTTAAAGGTCTTTTTTATAAGAAAATAGTATCCGGCATAGTATTAAGATTTTCTTAATTTAACATGAAATTTGGTCCATTTTAGTACTAAAAGTTTCTTGATTGGTTTCTTATCTTTTGAATGCATGAATTGTCAATGTGGTCTCTAACACTGTTGCAGATATGTTCCTTGACATTTAAAGCATCATATAGGAATAAACAGTGTTCTTTCATGATGAAAAAACACATGGTTAGTTACTATTGCAAAATAATAAATGTTCAACGATATATTTGCTATAATATCCATGCCTTTAACTTTGAAAAGTTTCTTAATATTTCTCAGACATAATAGCAGAGTTTCTTAAAATTTCACCCATCTTAGTATAAGTTTCTTATAAACCAGGTTCTTTTTAAAAAACCTGTATTAGGGAAAGAATAACTTCTGTTTCTGAGGGTCGTTTAGGGGGGGTGCATGTTCCCTTGTTCCCTGTTAATTTCCCACTTGTTCCCCTGTTCCCTTGAGAGAATTTCTGGTGAAAAGGAGAAACAAGGAAAATAATCTTTTGTAAATCTGTACACATAGAGACTTCTTAACCAGGCCCGTCGGTACCAAATTCATATTGGTGACTGAAATTGGTGGAAATTAGATCTGAGCGGAGAAAGTAGAAATCGAGCTTTGGGGGCTCGCCCCTGAGAAATTGTTTGTAATCACGCCCTTTAGATCGTTGGACAACCCCCATGCTGTAAGACAGAAGGCTTTCTGGGAAAATTTGAAGATACGGTATGACTTGAAAATACACAACGTTTCTTGATTGGACAACCACCTATTTCTTTGCCAAGAAATTTGCTTTCAACTTTTTCGAAAATTTTTTTAACTTCGAATCCAACTATTCTTGCAGTTAAAGTTTCTTGCTAATAGTCTCACTTACCTTTCATAAAACTGCATTTCACGATTTATCATAATCGAGAATTTCAAATTATTGGGATTCCTCTGATTCTAAATTCCAAACATTGGTGGCGTCAGTGGTGGACTAAAGGGCTTCAGCCCCCACTGAACGGACCTACCCCGTCTATCCTCCTTGGAGGAAATCTTGGATCATAGACCTAATCGGCTAAGGTTTGCTTTACCCATTTCAAGTCATGTGACCATATCCTTGGGAAGTTTTAGTATTATTCTACTTTTGCATTCATGGCACAACTTTGCATGGTACGAAATATGTCAGAGAAATCAAAAGAATTTTAACAAAGAGATTCATCACATGACTTGAAATGGGTATAAACAAACCTTAGCCGATTCTGTCTATTGTCGGAGGAGGACATTTGGCAAAGTGACGTACAAGCACTACGATTTTATTCCCAGTGCAGTAGTTCCCGCCCTTCTGTCGGAAGATTCCGGGCGCCACCCCTTATTCCAACGGATTAGATCAGAACACACACTAATCTCCACTTTAGTTGGCTTCTGTAGATTTTTACTCAGTACTCAGTATGCAGGGTGTCCCCAAAAATTGTGCCCCGTTTGTAAGGGTGCTGTGGAGGAACTATGGAGTCAACTGTCTCAGTTTTTACACAGTTGCATACGTCAGGCTTCAACTTAATGGCAGAGAAAAGGCAAAGTAATGGTTGCTTCAAAAATAGCAATTCTATTGTTCTCCAGTGCTGAAATATAGTAAGTTTTCAAAGCAAGGGTTCTGCCATCATATCGAAATTTTCACTACATTTTTTAAGGATTGACAGTACTCTCTTATGAATAGACAATACTGCTAACCCGTTGAAATAATAAGCAAAAATTTAATAAGACGCCAGAACCATCTCTTTGGAAACTTACTTGATTTGGACATTGCTGCAGAACAGCAGAAGTGCTGTTTGTGAAGCAACCACTAATTTTGCCTTTTCTCTGCCATAAATGTCAGATTGACTCAAACAAGGTCTCAAACTCTAAGTTGAAGCCTGACCTATGCAACTGCGTAAAAATTGAGAGAACTGAACTTATAGCTCCTCCACAGCAGACAGACAAATCAGGCACAATTTTTAGGATACTGTCTACACTGCTTGCAAAAGTTGCCTCGCCATCCTACCTTGCAACTGCACTTTTACTGTAATGAAGTGAGATTGATTTGATTAGTTTGTCACTCTCCATTTCTTTAGGTCAGTTGTTCATGTAGACTCTGAATATAGGTGTTGTTTTGAAGATCTATGTGCTATTTACTTATGACTTCGATGATATTTATTTGAAAATCCAAAATATTATCAGTTATTTCTGCAGCCATTTCGAACCGTACAGAAACAGCACCAAGCTTTTATTTTCACCACCATTTGAAGCAGAATTGCTTTTTCTGCAACATATTCAAACTATGCTCCAACCCTCTGAGAGAAAAATTTTTTAAAGGCAGCAAAATAAGGCAGCAGATGAGGCAACAATCAATGCCTTTGTTGTGAGGGGAACATTCAAATTACCGGGAAAATGTCCCAGAAAAAACACAAAAACAGATTTGATCAGGGATAGCGACAAGAATTATGATCGAATCAACCCAAAATAATTTTTAAAATAATCCTTGCTAGTCAACTTGAAGATAAATACCTTGTTTGTTGATATTGATACTTGGAGGGTGGGAATATTAATATTGAAAGTCCAGTGTTGGCTCAACTTCCAAACCAGAGCTTTCGGATTTTGGCCTAACTGCAATCGCGCTGTTTAGGGGAAGTAGTTATGAGGAAGAATCCATACTTGAGCAAATATTTCAATAGAGAGTCCAAAGATGAAAATGGACAAAGATGTTATTGCATAAAAACACAAAGAATTATGTCTCTTCAATCACAGTGCAGCTGCAAGAAAGCCACGCACGTGTGAGCATTTTCAAGAGATCTTATTCATGGATACTTTTCCCTTGGGTATATTTCATTCTGTTTCATAATAATGCTGAGACAGAATGTACACGATGGATTTCATTCAAACAATGAAGGTTGCAAAACTAATTCATTTTTCATGCTCACTCAAGGAAACTAGTTCACTTGTTTAACAGATGCAATCCTAGCTTTTTGAGACTTGTAGAATAAAGAAAGATTTCTCGTGAGGGCAAATCAATATATTTGATTGTGAAGTGAACGTTTGATTTCTGTTTAAATATTTTCCTCAGCACAAGGCTTTATGCTCGTAAATCGCGGTCATTCAGGAGATTCCCCAAACAGCACATTTGCAGTTTAGTCCTAAACCCACAAGCTCTGGTTTGGAAGTGGAGCCAAAATTTAACTTTCAATGTTAATGTTCCTACTGTCAATGCACCAGCATCAGCCAATAAGGAATTCATCTTCGAGTTAACTATCGGGGATTATTTTTAAAAACATTTTGAATTGATTGGATCTAAATTCTTCCCGCTAGCCCCGATCAAGTGTGGTGCTTTTTTTCTGGGACACCTGTTAATTTATCATAATTTATCAATAACTTACTAAATACTGTGTGGAACACAAGTCCGCTCTTAGCGTCTTCTCATCGAGATCTTTCTCATAATTCTAGTAGATTTTGCGCAAAATTTTTTTGAATGTTGACTCACCTTACGCTTTCAAGCACAAAGCTTACATCAGTCTTACATCGAGGTTTATAAAATCCCCTTTGAAACTTTTTCCCCACCAAGCTCACTCTGCCGCAATCTGGAGACGGTTTTTAAGAGAACTACTCAACTTGACAGTTGATATTTTCAAGTTTTCTACAAACGTCATCGTTAGGTTTTTGCAAGCGAAACATTGCTGTTCTGAATCTAAATGAAAAACTGAACTAAAACAATGCAAGGTGGCAAAGGGCCAAGTCAGTCCTACTAGGTTATAGGAAAATGTATTTGTAAATGCAGGGTGGCCGGATAATTTGGCCAGCAGCGTAATTCAACCAATAAATCGTAAAAGAATTATAAAAGCATGAATTTTGCTTGATCCCTGCAAAGGATCCCAAGTTTCCTTGTTCCTTTTTAATTTTTGGCATGTTCCCTTGTTCCCTGGATACAATTCCCATGTTCCCTTGTTCCCTGGAACTCCTAAACGACCCTCCAAAATGGGACCGTTGGCTAGACCAATTTTTGTGAAAATGATACCCTTGGCTAGACTAATTTCTCCATTGAAAGTGCTCTGAAAAGGCGTTTTCTAGACGAAAGTTGCCAAATTTTGGCATTCTCAGGACAGAAATTAAAGAAATTACCGAACTTTTATAGCTCTTTGACCAAAATTGCCAAAAAGTATACCCTTGGCTAGACTAGAGGTCCTTAAAAGTATACCCTTGTGGGCGGCACATCCCCAGGTACCTTTACTATGGAAGAACCCCCCGTGGTTTATGGCTGTCAAAGTATAAAATTGGCAACTTCGTCCCCAAGGCCTTTTTGTCATATTGGGACTAGGTTGTAAAACTAGGTGATATTTTTGGGTTGCGGTAAGCTGAACAAATATTTTTGAGTTTCCAAAAAAATTTTCGGACCGACCCTACCCCACCCCCCCCCCACCCCGTACGTGGATGTGCTGAATGTCCCCTGGGAAATTGACGCTCAATGGTTCAACATGATGTACGGTATAGTAAATAAAGACAAATTACTTTGTTCCAATTTTCCATCCAACGCTATACTTTATACACCCCACCTTCTCAGACCAGATCAGCTGGGAGGTGATGGTTACTGTACAACTTTTCATTAACGACAATTTCAGTGGTCATTGACAATTTCTGAATAGAGCAAATCAGTTCCAGTCTGTGGTTCCAGTCCGGTTGGTTAAATCGGCTTCAGCATAATGACACTTAGCCAGACCATTGAGCTGTCTTGTGACGTAATTCAAAAAGACCAACCATGCGCCGTCGCAGCAACTTCGTTCAAGCTTGACTAATCGGTCTGGAACCTGCTGGGAAAACAAGACACGAGGGTCAGACGTAGAATTTTGCAGGGGTTCAGTACAAGAGATTCTTTTTATGACTCTTATCCTTACGATTCTGCTGCAGTACGCTTACGTTATTATAAGAAGAAAGCTTGACTTTGAATTTGAAACAGTCATAGTTTGGATTGTACTCCCTGTTCCCCTTGTTGTACTGGGGATTGTATAGGGAGGGTTCCTTGTTCCCCTGTTCCTTCGTAAAATTATCTTTTGTTCCCATGCTCCCTAACACAAATTTTGAAATGTTCTCTGGAAATATAATGTCATACAAAAATCATTAGGAGCATGGTTAGGAGTATCGTAGTTGTGTATGTCACGGGACTTCGCCAGGAGAAGCAATCAAAACATCGGTGTCCTAACACCACTGGTCAATTTTCCTGAAATACACCTGACTTTAATCATGCTTTAATGAATGGCTGATACATTTAGAATAACTACGACGGAGATGACCTGCCTAGACAGAGACATAGACACCCAGGGGGGGGGCACTCTATAAAATTTAAGATAGGGATGCTCATTTGGGCAGATTTTCAATCTACCCAAAAAAATGACAGGCCCAAAATTTTCAAACCCAAAAAAATGACGGAATTATTCTTGAGCCCCCATAGCTATCCTTTTTGTACAACAAGTTAAATTGAGAAAATTGCACCTTATAATTCTGCACAAGATAGTAAAACTGATATTGAATTTGGAGACCATCACAGCAACTCTTATGATTTGTCTAAATCTTCATATGTCAGTTAATAACCCACTATTCTTTCTAAGAGCTATATCAATGAATTGACACATAGAGTAGGTAAACTTCTGATTCAGCATAATTGGGAAGAAAGAATTATTCAACAACCTATAGCACTTCCATTAATTGATTGAGATCATAATTTTCTAAATACAAAGTTCAGTAACCCAAAAAAATGACGCAAATTTTCAATTAACCCAAAAAATGACGGCAATTCTTTCAACCCCACAAAAATGACGCCAACTTAGCGAAACCCAAAAAAATGACATTTTCGTAAATTTCAAACCCAAAAAAATGACACGAGCTCCCTATCAATATTTTCACAAGTGCCCCCCCTGGGCATGGACAGAGATGACCATTTGAACGACCAGATTTGCCGACAAAATGCACCTGTTTCAATGAGTGGCATTGTCAAAATAATTACGAAGGGGCTGAGGTTGCGAGTTTCAATTCAAGATGTTGACTTCAAGGAGAGCAGTAGCTACCTTGCGATGATTTGTCTAGAGACAAATGCACACTCAAAAAAGAATTGATTTGCCACAAATACGTGGCTGATATTACCAAATTGATTATGACAGAGTTGTAGTTGCGAGGTTCAGTTCAAGATGAACGACACTACACCATCAACATGTTTCCGATTAGAGACTGTGGAGTACGGAATGACTGGAGCAACAACCGTTTCCGCCGCGATTGTTATGTATTTGTCAATACCGATGGCTCTGTTTGCATCATTTGGAAACGGTTTGGCTCTGTATGGATTTGCAACAACGACTGCTTCACAAACTGCATCCAACCTTCTTTTAGCATATCTTGCAGTCACCGACCTTCTCACAGGAACAGTTACCTTGCCCCTTAGCATTGTTGTTGTCACGTTAGAGTTAGTGCACATGAGAAAGCCTTGCATGTTGCTGATTGTCTACAAAATAACTGCGCATGTATTATCCGGAGTATCAGTTTTTACACTCAGCCTATTAAGCTTTGATCGCTGCCTCGCAATATGCTACAGCGCAAAATACAGATCATGGAACGTGGAAAAGATTTATAAAGTCTTTTACGTACTCTTCTGGCTGATTACTCTCGTAAACAGTTTGTTATGGACCTTTGGAGGTATCAGTTTGGTTGGTATTAGAAGTGCAGTTTCAGCCGCTTTGTACATATGCATTATATGCATCGTTGTGACTACCTGCAAAATTTATGCTGTCAAAAGCGATGCTTCAAGAGCGTAGAAAGAAGGAAAGGCGTGCTGCAAAGACACTGGCCATTATCCTAGGTTCATCATTTTTGTGCTACTTGCCACGGATGATTTTGTTGTCTATTCAACGAAGGAAATACTCTGCAGCAGTGTACCATGCTGAAAAATTTACGGCGTTGGTTGCTTACCTGAACAGTTCACTCAACCCCATAATTTACTATCGACGGAACAAAGATATTCGCTCAATTTATTTGAAACTTTGCAACAGAATACTAAGTATCTTACCGTTGGTTCAACGTAGTAAACTAGAAAAAGCACCATCCGTTCACGTGCAACAAAGCCGGTTGGCCCGAAGAAGAAAGCCAGTTGGCCCGGATGAAGTTTCCCATGGGAGTACCCACGGACCATCAACTCAAATTTTCGGCTCGCTTCGCTTGCCTTCGGTCTCGATTGTTCGTCCGTTCCTGCTTGGCCCTTTTCCTCTACCATCGCCTTGGCGTCCCTGATTGAACATATTGGATTACTGGCTCCGAATGCAAGCTGTTTTACATTGGTGGAGTTATTGTATTTTTGCCAAATTGGAATAAGGACTGAGCTTAATGTGATGCAACTTGCTCTTGGCATGAGGCATGTTGTAACAGACATTTGGGCAAGCTGTAACAACACAAAGAGTAAACTGATCGCCCTTCACGACGCCATTAAGTCCATGAGAGGGAAAAGATGTATGCCTGATGTTAAAGTTGATGTGAAATGCGTTCCTCAAAGGGGCATGGTGCAGGGTCACGTAATGTAAACAAACTTCTGTCGAAATGACTATTTTGCAGTATTATTGATTGGCCATATCACAGTGATTTTCCACTACTTTTCTCAAAATCAAAGTGTAATTTTGAAGATGGACTCGTGCACTTCGTAGAGAGACAAACGAAACACTTATGAGTCGTATAATTGCAGAGATATTGGTAGAGTTTTAGAAGTAACTTTAGTGTTGATGCACCCCATCCATCTAAATCTGTGCAGAACACAATGGCCACGTGTAGGCAACAACATAGATTCTAGAGATAACAGGGTAACAGTTTTGTTTACGGTTACGTGACCCTGCCCCTTTAAGTTGTGTCTTGCAAAGGAAAGATGATTGCCAAGATCATTTACTCTCACAGACAATGCGACCGTATTGTATCTCGCTCTGAAGTCCTAGTTGAATTAAATGATCCCCTAATTGAAGAGAGCGGGAAAAGTAGCCTACCTTTTATGGAAGGGGTTTTGATAATTTGAGATAAATCCTGTAAATATCTAAATGGTAGCTCTTGAGGAAGTTAGTTCACTTCTGACACTACTTGATCTACAACTGTGACAGCTTGGTTTTGTTAATGTTAGGAAAGAACATTCTCGAAAGTACTACCTAGTAGAAAACAGGAACCATAGCACAAACGTAAAAGTTTTTATTCCTGTATTATCATCACGAGGGGGGGGGGGGTTCTTCCATAGTAAAGGTACCTAGGGATGTGCCGCCCGCAAGGGTATGCTTTTTCAAACCTTCTAGTCTAGCCAAGGGTATACTTTTTGCCAATTTTAGTCCATTTAGTCTAGCCAAGGGTATACTTTTTGCCAATTTTCACCCATTTAGTCTGGGCAAGGGTATACTTTTTGGCAATTTTGGTCTGTGGGAAACCCTGCGTGGGCGCGCTTATGTTCGTGACACATCTGTTCTTTTTTATGTTGCGTCTTATCACAGGCGGTCTCATGTTTCCGTAGCAGACGCATTCACCAAAATTAGAGTTGCGGAACCTTATATACTTATTAGTAATTTGTCATTATGTTGATTAATGTAGCTCCACTGTAGATTTAGAGAAGACAGTTAAGATTTACACAGGAAAGGTATCTGGACATTAACATGTTTCGAGCATTACATGGTATCCTGTTTTCTAAGATCTGATTGGCCAGAATATACCATTGTATTGATCATTTATTACCTGAGTTATAATTTTTGAGTTAGAGTTAACGAGACCTTGTGAGAGTAGGAGCGCTGTCTCTGATATTGTGATCATTTTTCGAGATTTAACACAGCAGTCTTGTTATTGGAGTTCTACTCTGCGATTTGATTAGTACGCCTCTTCGAATCAGTTTAGATTGGTACACACAAGTTACCACATGATGGTCCACCGAGCCGGATGAGAGTAAAATCGCACGAGTTTAATTAACATGGAAGATCTCGAAAAAAGAAAGAAAACCAGAAAATATCATCGAGGAGTTACAACAAAGTTGTTGAACAAGATACAAGCCGAAATTGACAAAGAGTCTGATGACGTCGATTATAGAAGATTACGCTTGTTTGAAAGAGACTTAAAAGAGAAAGCAGCAACTTTAAAGAATCTCGACGAAGAAATATTTGAATTAACCATCGAACACGGAGATGACGATGCATGTCAGAAGGAAGCCGACGAGTCTTCTGAGTACAAAGAAAAAGTAGCATACAGCATTCTAACACTCGAAGATACGCTCAAGGAAACCCAAGAAAATGGATCTATTGCTTCGGGACATTCGCAAGCCTCGACAAAAAATTCAAATGCATCAGGAAGTTTAAATCGAAGCGGCTCGAGGGAAAGTTTGATTTCTGTAGCCTCAGACAACGGAGGACAGCCCCAAGCATCATCACGGAAGGTGAAATTGCCTAAACTCGAACTGAGGAAATTCAATGGAAAAATCGAAGACTGGCCTGAATTTTGGGACGGTTTCTGTAGTGCCATTCACAATGACGGACAGTTGGCCAAGGTAGACAAATTTAAGTATCTTCGCAGTTACTTGGAAGGGCCAGCAAGAAGTGTGATAAAAGGTTTTTCACTAACGGAAGTTGATTATGATGACGCAGTTGCATTGTTGAAGAAAAGATTTGCCAGGCCAGATGTAATCAGGATCACACACATCAACGAGTTAATCAACCTAGCACCCGTGTTTAGCGAGAAAAATGTTCAACGCCTTCGATCCTTCCACGATGAAACCGAGACTCATTTTCGCGCAATGGAGGCTCAGGGAGTTGAGAAGTTATCATACTCAAACAGTAGGGAAAATTGCTCTGATTGGCTGAAATTCTGATACGTTCGACGCGCGTTCTTTCCAACTTTTCCGCGTTGTTGTGCTGTTGTATGCTGTTCTCAGAGGGGGAAGAGTCACGTCGTCGATTTTATGACCAACGAACATATATATCTTGAGACGAAAGAGGAAAATTTATTGGATTAACTGTCATTTGGCTGTCGAAGAAGATTATAATTCAATACATAAAACAACGATCAAAGCTCATTTGGCTTGCCTGGGATGGAAGATATGTGACTTACTGTAGTAGAAATGTGGGCCTAACGTGGAACCTGCTGTCTCTTCATGTGATGATAAACCAACAAGATCGATCGAGAACAGAAGGTGCATGGTGGTGGGTGACTTTTTTAAGAATTTGAATCTTAAGGGTTTTTCAGTACATTGGTTTGTTGCAAGTACTGGAGAAAATTTTAATCTACTTGCTAATTGCTACATGCCAATCCTACTTAACTAGAAAAATAGGCCAAACATGCCTCCAAAGGATGTTGAAAACAAAAAAATTGGCCCTTGCCCGCAAAGAAACTTTTTAAGAATTGAAATAAAGAATGTTTTTGCAGTATTTTGATGTGCAGCAAGTATTTGGGAAAATTGTGTATCTAAGGAAAACTTCATTTTTATACTTGCTGCAAATTGTGTTGTTACTGCAATTCCTACTGGGAAAATAGGCCAAACGTGCCTCCAAAGGATGTTGAAAACGAAAAAATTGGCCCTTGCCCGCAAAGAAACATTTTAAGAATTGAAATAAAGAATGTTTTTGCAGTACTTTGATGTGCTGCAAGTATTTGGGAAAATTGTGTATCTAAAAGAAACTTCATTTTTATACTTGCTACAAATTGTGTTGTTACTGCAGGTCCTACTTGGAAAATAGGCCAAACATGCCTCCAAAGGATGTTGAAAACAAAAAAATTGGCCCTTGCCCGCAAACAAACTTTTTAAGAATTGAAATAAAGAATGTTTTTGCAGTATTTTGATGTGCAGCAAGTATTTGGGAAAATTGTGTATCTAAAAAAAGCTTCATTTTTATACTTGCTACAAATTGTGTTGTTGGGGCAGGTCCTACTTGGAAAATAGGCCAAACATGCCTCCAAAGGATGTTGAAGACAAAAAAATTGGCCCTTGCCCGCAAACAAACTTTTTAAGAATTGAAATAAAGAATGTTTTTGCAGTATTTTGATGTGCAGCAAGTATTTGGGAAAATTGTGTATCTAAAAAAAGCTTCATTTTTATACTTGCTACAAATTGTGTTGTTGGGGCAGGTCCTACTTGGAAAATAGGCCAAACATGCCTCCAAAGGATGTTGAAGACAAAAAAATTGGCCCTTGCCCGCAAACAAACTTTTTAAAAATTGAAATAAAGAATGTTTTTGCAGTACTTTGATGTGCTGCAAGTATTTGGGAAAATTGTGTATCTAAAAAAAGCTTCATTTTTATACTTGCTGCAAATTGTGTTGTTACTGCAATTCCTACTGGGAAAATAGGCCAAACGTGCCTCCAAAGGATGTTGAAAACAAAAAAATTGGCCCTTGCCCGCAAACAAACTTTTTAAGAATTGAAATAAAGAATGTTTTTGCAGTACTTTGATGTGCTGCAAGTATTTGGGAAAATTGTGTATCTAAAAGAAACTTCATTTTCATACTTGCTACAAATTGTGTTGTTACTGCAGGTCCTACTTGGAAAATAGGCCAAACATGCCTCCAAAGGATGTTGAAAACAAAAAAATTGGCCCTTGCCCGCAAACAAACTTTTTAAGGATTGAAATAAAGAATGTTTTTGCAGTATTTTGATGTGCTGCAAGTATTTGGGAAAATTGTGTATCTAAAGAAAACTTCATTTTTATACTTGCTGCAAATTGTGTTGTTACTGCAATTCCTACTGGGAAAATAGGCCAAACGTGCCTCCAAAGGATGTTGAAAACGAAAAAATTGGCCCTTGCCCGCAAACAAAATTTTTGAGAATTGAAATAAAGAATGTTTTTGCAGTATTTTGATGAGCTGCAAGTACGAAAATTGTGTATCTAAGGAAAACTTCATTTTTATACTTGCTTTGTGTTGTAACTGCAAGTCCTACTTGGAAAATAGGCCAATGTGCCTCCAAAGGATGTTGAAAACAAAAAAATTGGCCCTTGCCCGCAAACAAACTCTTTAAAGATTGTTTTTGCAGTATTTTGATGTCCTGCAAGTATTTGGGAAAATTGTGTAACTGAAGAAGATTCATTTTTATGCTTGCTGCAGATCTTACTTGTTGATACATAGATACATAGATTCAATTGGTCAATTTTTGTTTCCTTGTTTCTAAACAACAAGGAATCACACTAATTAATTTCTTAGGTAAATTTGAAGGCAAATTACGCTAGTTTGAAGGGGAGTTACACAATATTTCATCTATGCAAAATCCCCCCTCCCATCCCTCCCTTGAAAAAATGTACTGCATATTCAGCCATGCAAAAAAGATTGAATAGTGAGGTATAAACATGTGGAAACATTGAAGGGCACGCATTTTTTCATGATTTGCTTCCTTTTGTTGCAATTTTTTTAAATTTTATCAAAAAATTCATGAGTTATAGCAGTTTGGTTTTGTCGATATCTAATTGTAGAAACAAGTCTTGGCAAATTCTTCTTTGCTATTCAAAGACTGACATATGTATTTGTATCATAGAATGTGGACAAACTCAAATTGGATTGACATGAGGCTCTTGCCTTACAAAATGCAAATGGCTTAGAGGGATGGCTGGTAAAACGAAATGGTGCATTAGACATGAAGCAGCATTACTTGAAGTGGAACAAAGCAACAAGGACTGATGTCAACTCCAGAAAAACTATAGTTCTCCTTGTTAAAATACTGTAGTTTTGAATGACCCTGTGCAGCCCTGGAGAAAACTAAAATTTTGCACAAATACCTGGAGGTGGATGTATTTTTTGGTGAATGGCCAGGGGCCTGGCACTGGCAGCATGCCATAGGTTGCCATATTTCACCAAATTGTGAGAACTGTAAACTTTATAGTCACAAATTATACCAGGCAGAGTAAGTTGTATGAATTAAAAGTTGTGAGTTATGTATCTAATCTGTAACATTTAGTTCCCACAACAATTGAATTTTAGAATCACAGCATTTACTTCCCACAACTTTAAACTCCATTTTTCCATTTGAAAAAACTGCACAAATTCACGACATTTTCTTCCTACAACAAGTTCCAGGGGCAATGCACAGAATGGAATGCCTTCTGATCTCAGTCACTTTCCACAATTGTAGAAGATTGCACTTTAATGATCAACAGTGTTCCCCATTATTCAAAATGCATTTATTCTCAAAGATATCCATTGTGCTCAGCTCTGACTGTACTACAGTCAATATAAATGTGAGAGATGGCTTGAAATGGGAACCCAGGGCCTGTACTGTATTGCATGTTTTTTATGTGAAACTGGTTTATACAGAGATGGCGCCAAGGAAGAAATGCTGGGGGGACAAAAACTGTCAGAATGCCGATAGCAAGCGATGCGAGCAAAATTTTTACGGACCACACCTTTCAGATTGGCTTAAAATGTGACTACACACTCTAAAAACATAACAAGCAAGTTACGGAAATGCCAACAGTGCACAGAAATTTTCAAAAATTCAAGTGCCAACGGGGGAGCTCAGTGAATTTTTGGGGGGCTCCTGCCCCCCAAGCACCCCTGGTCGTGCCATCCCTGGGTTTATAAGAAACTAGTACTAAGGTGGCCAAAATTTTAAGAAACTCTAGTAAAAGCGTTAAGAAACTTTTAAAACTGAAATTCAAGTGTATTGTGGTAAACACGTCATTGAACCCCCATGCCCAAGTAGCACCAACTGGCTTTTGACGTTTTGAATGTAATCAAACACAGTTTATTCCCATCTGACAACTTAAATGGCAACAAACATAGCACCGCCTACACATAGACCCATAAATTCAAAAGAGGACAGAGTCTATGAAACAAAAAGCTTAAGCTTGCTATGAGGTTTCTGGAATCCTGGACACCTGATTTATGCAGCCTTTAATTAGACATATTTCACAAATAATTTGAAATGAGGATTAGTTTAGTTAATTGGGTGGCCATAGCAAACATTTGCTCTTTGTTTTGTGAACCCTTTCTTCTTTTGGAATAATTGGCCTACATTTAGGCCAGTCTCCAGAAGTATTAGAGACTATATGACAACACGTGCATTCAAATAACAAGAAAAAAATTAAGAAACTTTTGGTACTAAAATGCAAAACTTTTCATGTTGAATTTAGAAACGTTTTTGTGCTAGGGCCTGATGCAAGTTTCTCACAAAAACATGTAATTTAAAATAACTATAACTGTAGCAAAATTGACTGAATCCTTAGAGAAATACCAAACCAATACAGCACACCATTTTCAAAGGAATCAAGAAATTGATCCTGCACAGAATTAGAATTATTCCATGTTAAGTGTTAAAACGTTCCTTGCCAGTTAGTTGGAGGATGTAGCAAATTCTCCTTTTTACCTGTAATAGGATCTCAACTTAGTGCCTGTGTGATCACATCAGCAAGGGTGATTTTTGCAAAACAAAGGAATCAAGTATCTATTTTGACAATTTGATATTCAGCAAATAGATTCTACATCTTTATCTTTTATGCTGTTCTATTCTTTTCTGTTTTGAGTTGAAGTACTGTTCAGTACATTCTTCAGACCCTTAGATAATCATTACTTTAGATGTGATTCATTTGTATTCATAAAATTCACCCTTTTCACTTCTAAACATTTCTTAGGCAATTTTATGAATCCATACATCAAGTTTGTGTTGTGTCGCATAAAATAATACATAATAAATGCGTGTCTATGGAATCTCTCCTTCACTTTAATCTTTGATCTGTTCATTTCATCACAAAACTTTGTGTTTGTTTGAAACACAAATCTCTAAGGTGATCTTAAAAGGTCTGAACTGTTTAAAGATTGCTGTATTTGAGTCCCAGACAGCAGAGTATGGCAGTTTCCCATGAGATCTTGGATGTGCAAGAGCAAAATATCAAGTGTGCAATTTATCTAAGTATGCACTTCATGTGTGCACGTAAAGTCTAAGTTTGTATTTGTAAGAAATAGCTACAGAAATAAAAACTGATGCGAAGTCAACGACAGTAGTGTGAAAAGATGATTTTGTGTGGATATCCATGAAACACTGATCATCTTCTTGACTCGCCTAAGCCATGCTGTAATTGCCAGAACCAAACCAAATTATGATTAAAGGTTTTAGCTTTTTTATAGCAAGTCTGTGTAAGAGATCCGTAATGGCCTACTGGACTTTTTAGGTCAAATGCGGCCTTCGGCTTAAGAGGGCCTAAGCTTGTTGATCAGTGTCAGCTTGAATTCGAGTCCATCGCTCTTTGTAACGATTGAGAACAAAGTAACCTGGCCAATTATCAATATTCATTGTTTTTATGTTGCATTTGTACTTGAATGAATCCATCAACTCTTCAATGTTATGGAGTTTACGCCCCAGAGTGCCACAATCTGCATAACTCAGCTCGAGTAGAATGTCCGTGAAAGCAATGTTTATGCTTATTGGTCCCCTGTGCGCTCTCTGCGCATGGCAAATACAATTTTCCCTACTGTTTCATACTCAAGTGTCGTCGTGCCAATGTTGATGGCTAAAATACCGGAATCTTTGAGGAATAACATGATCAGATTCAACGCAAATCACATGGAATGGCTTCTGGACGATTTTCTAGTTGCATTAGAGAAGGAATTGGAGGTTTTGGAAGGACACGTGCCCATTTTGCAGTTGGTAAAGCAGCAGCAGAATAAAGTCGAGCAGCACAACTTGCAGAATCGGCCTAGAGTAGTTTCGGGTATCATGGAACACTTAAGGGAAAAACTTAAATCGTCACCTCAATTCAAGACAAATTTGGCCACACTTGGTATTAGCAATTAGGCCTAAGCATGCTCTAACGTTTCATCAATACATTCTATTTCTCAAACGTTTGTTGTCGATGAGCGAGCCAAAAACTTGAGCCCCGGTCGAGTCGGGCATTGTGGTATGCTGTCGGGTGTTATGGAACAAGGTTTTTCTTTTGTTTGTATACGGGCCTCTATTTCAAACGTCGCAAGAAAATGGCGACCAGAAATCACGTTCATCGGATGTCCTTCGTTATCAGCGATACAGACAGTACACCAAAAAGTGGAGCAGCCTAACTTTAACAAAAATATGGCGACAGATGATTGAAGAGTTGCAGCTTGTGCAATTGGTGAGCTTTTATCCCACTTCCAGGCCGCTAGGCTTCATTTTCTGAAAAATTTTCCACAACACCCGATGTCCCATAATACCCGAAACCACTCTAGGCACACAGGCACAGCCACAGCAACGACATTGTTGGCGGGAAAACGCGAAGAAGACAAAAACTGTCCATATTGCAACAAGAACCACGACGCAGAGAACTGTGAGGAAGTCAGGGACATCACAGAACGTAAGAATGTTCTTTTACGTAGAGCTAAATGTTTTTCTTGCTTAAAATCAGGCCACAGGGTATTCAAATGTAGGTCACGCGTTGATTGTAGGCTATGTAAGAAGTCAGGCCATCATGTTTCTATTTGCCCCATCTTAAGTGCCCCTAGTGCGGTGCAGCAAGCACAGCCTAAGCCTAATGCGCCACCCCTAAATCCTAGTGCGACCTCCTGGGTTGGAAGTACTGACTCATCAGAAGGAAAAGTGGCCTTGCAAACAGCCTTGGCAGTGATTAATGGCAAAAAAGAGTGCAGCGTGAGAGTATTGTTTGATACTGGAAGCCATAAATCGTTTATCACCGCTGAGGCTGTGGGCAAACTTGGTTTAAGGCCAGTAAGGAGACAGGAGCTCGGGATCAAAGTTTTTGGAGGCAAAGAAGCTGTAACTGAGATAAGGGATGTAGTGGAAATTTCTTTAAGTGCCTTGAATGATGAAAAAAGTGTGAAAATTGAAGCCTTTGTTGTTAAGGATATCTCTACCATCCCCAATGTTCATGTAGAAAGAGTCAAAAAGGATTTCTTGCACTTAACCAATGTATGGTTTTCAGATGTTTCTAGGGATGATGACATGCTAGAAGTGGATTGTCTTGTTGGCTCGGATTGGCTCTGGTCTTTCCAAGAAGGGGAGACAATACGAGGGGGGCCAAAAGAGCCAGTTGCAGTGAAAACCAGTCTAGGCTGGGTTTTGTCCGGACCTCTAAAGGGTAAGACTCTTGATTCTAATACCTTTTGTAATGCGAATGTTTGTGTGGATCCCAGGTCTAATCAAATTGAAGAGAAACAAGAAACTGACATGAAATTGCAGAAACTTTGGGACCTGGATAGCATTGGTATTAGAGAACCTGATAAAGTCCATGAAAATGTTCTTGATGACATTTCTTTTACAGGAGAACGGTATTCAGTCGGCCTACCATGGAAGATAGGCCACAAGCCTCTGCCTTCTAATTACAATGTTAGTTTGTTGCGGTTGAAAAGTCAGGTTAAGAAACTGAGGCAGAATCCTGAAATTTTTGAGAAATATGATGAAGTTATCTCCCAGCAGGTACAGGATGGCATAATAGAACAGGTTTCTGAAATGGAGCCTACAAGTAAGACACATTACCTTCCGCACAGAGCAGTCGTAAGAGAAAATGCGGAAAGTACAAAGGTTAGAGTCGTATATGATGCTTCATGTAAGGAAAGGAAATCAGGAGTGTCTTTGAACGACTGCTTGCATGTAGGCCCATCTCTTACGCCTATGATTTTTGATGTTCTTCTTAGATTTAGAACTAATCCTGTTGTACTTGTAGGTGACATTGAGAAGGCTTTCCTAAATATTGAAATTCATCCACAGGATAGGGATTGCCTTAGATTTCTTTGGTTAGACAATATCCATGCTGAGAACCCTGAAATTGTAGCGTATAAATTCCGGCGGGTCTGTTTTGGCTGTACCTCCAGCCCATTCCTTTTAAACTGTGTTCTCAGGCACCACATTGAGAGATATAAAGAGGAAGACCCCGAATTTGTTGACAAGTTAGTAGGGGGATTCTTTGTTGATGACCTTGTAACGGGTAGCAGGGATATACAAGAGGCTTTAACCCTTTATGAGAAAGCTAAGACAAGGCTGAAGGATGGCGGATTCACCCTGAGGAAGTGGAAAACCAACAAGGAAGAATTAGCTAAGGAAATAGCCCATAGAGAATGTGAAATAAGGGAGGAAGAGAACACATTCAATGAAGAACAATCCTTTGCACAAGAAACCCTAAGCCCAGAAGTTAATGAGGGGGGCAAGCCCAAGGTGTTAGGCATTACTTGGGATAACAAAAGAGACACCCTAGAGTTCAACTTAGGCAAGGTGGGCAAGGAAATTGGTAAGAGCTCCACAGCCACTAAGAGGGGTATCCTTAGTACTTTGGCCTCAGTTTTTGACCCTCATGGATTAATCAGCCCAGTAGCTGTGTCAGCAAAAATTCTTTTTCAAGAGTTGTGTGTGGAGAACTTAGACTGGGATGATCCCCTCCCTGCAGACAAGTATGAGAGATGGAGGGCATGGCTTCAGGATTTACAGGAAACTAACATCATTTCTGTTCCCAGGTGCATATTTGATGAATCCAAAGGTGAGATTTTGAGCACAGAGCTTCATGGATTTGGTGATGCCAGTAAGGCAGCTTACTGCGCAATGATCTTTATTGTTTTCAAGACCACAACAGGAACCTATGTTAGGCTTTTGAGTGCAAAGACCAGGGTAGCACCCCTTAAACAACTTAGCATTCCCAGGCTAGAACTTATGTCTGCAAGAATTCTAGCTAACTTGATGAACACAGTCATAGACGCCTTAGGCCAACAGGTAAAGGTAGATCATATCAAGTTCTGGTTGGACAGTAAAACCGTTCTATATTGGATTCAAAACAATGGGGAATGGAAGCAGTTCGTACAACACAGGGTGAATGAAATCTTAGGCCTAACTAGAAAGGAAGATTGGGGACATGTGCCAGGTGTAGAGAATCCAGCAGATCTAGGTTCCCGGGGGGTATCTGCCAGCCACTTAAAGGACAGTAGGTTATGGTGGGAGGGGCCCAATTGGTTGCAGGAAGATGAAGAGAAGTGGCCTAAAATTTTCCCCTTAGAAGATTCTCCAGATGTAGGAAGTGAAAGAAGAAAGATGAATGTCATGATAGCAGTGCAAAAGGAGAAACAGGGTATCAGCAATGTTGTGCAAATAGATAGATATGGAAGCTTAGTGAAGGTACTGAGAGTGACAGCTTATGTCATGAGATTTATCAAGAACTTGAAAGAGAAACAAGCAAAGAGAGAAATAGACATAGGGAAACTTAAGGTTGAAGAAATTGAAGAAGCAGAGAGAGTGTGGATAGAAGATGCACAGAAAACTTTGAAGGGGAGAGCAGACTTTGAAAAGTTGTCAATACAACTAGGTATAGAGAATGAGAATGGATTATTGGTCTGCAAGGGAAGACTTGCTAATTCAGATTTAGACTTTCAGGCCAAGTATCCCATCTTGCTTCCCAGAGAATGTCCTTTTACAGATCTTACCATCAATGATTGTCATGTTAGAGTTCATCACAACAAGCTTAGATCTACACTTGCAGAACTTAGGTCTAGATTTTGGGTGTTGCAAGGTAGACAGCAGGTGAAACGAGTCATAAACAGATGCCTTATTTGCAGGAAATTAGAAGGACCTCTGTTCAAAGCACCACCAGCAGCGCCACTACCAGACTTTAGAGTAACAGAATCAAAACCCTTTGCTAATGTAGGAGTTGATTTCGCAGGTCCATTGTTTGTCAAGAGTGATGAAGGTAAGATGAAGAAGACATACATTGCCTTATTTACATGCAGTTCTACAAGGGCAATACACTTAGAACTTGTGCAAGACTTGAATACTGCTACTTTTATGAATTGTTTCAGGAAATTTTGTGCTAGAAGAGGTACTCCTAGACTTGTCAACTCAGATAACGCTAAAACCTTTAAGGCTGCAGCTAAACTGTTGACAAAGCTGTCCAAGGATGAGACATTCTGCAATTTTTTAGAGACTCGCAGGATAATTTGGAAATTCAATTTACCCCGTGCCAGCTGGTGGGGCGGGTACTTTGAGCGGATGGTCGGGTGTGTCAAGCGTTGTCTCAGAAAGGTACTTGGAACAGCTAAATTATGTCAGGATGAGCTTAGCACTGTGTTGACAGAAGTTGAAAGCACATTGAATTCGAGACCCCTCACATATTTATATGATGAGCTTGGAGATGCATTGACACCTTCTCATTTATTGTGTGGTTACAGGTTGTCAAACCTTCCAGAAAGTGTAAGTTCCAACATTGAGTATGATGAAGATCATGATAAACTTACAAAGAGGTTTTTATACTTGACTAATAGACTTTCTCATTTTTGGAACAGGTGGAGGAAAGAATACATCACGGATCTGAGAGAATATCACAAGGAGAGCAGCAATAAATCAGTTTGTGTAGCAAAAGGTGACTTAGTTCTGATACATGAAGACAATGTAAAACGCGGTCTTTGGAAAATGGGTGTTATAGAGGAAGTCATTATTGGAAAAGATGGTAAGACACGCGGGGCGACTGTGCGTAAAGCTGGTAAGGGTAAGTTTGAAGTTATTACACGACCTTTACAGAAACTTGTTCCCCTAGAAATTTCTTCCTGTAGAGACAATGACAAAACAGTGAGAAATGCTGGGATTATAGATGAAAATGGAGAAATGAGGAAGGAAGGTGGAAGACAAGAGGTGACCGAAGAGAAAATTGAAACGGAATCTGAGAATGGTCGGAGGAGTCAGTTACTGAGGGCAGCAGCTAGGGATGCGCGCTGGAAGACCCGACTCATGCTTGACCCCTAACCAGGGTCAAGGAGGGGGGAATGTGGGAAACCCTGCGTGGGCGCGCTTATGTTCGTGACACATCTGTTCTTTTTTATGTTGCGTCTTATCACAGGCGGTCTCATGTTTCCGTAGCAGACGCATTCACCAAAATTAGAGTTGCGGAACCTTATATACTTATTAGTAATTTGTCATTATGTTGATTAATGTAGCTCCACTGTAGATTTAGAGAAGACAGTTAAGATTTACACAGGAAAGGTATCTGGACATTAACATGTTTCGAGCATTACATGGTATCCTGTTTTCTAAGATCTGATTGGCCAGAATATACCATTGTATTGATCATTTATTACCTGAGTTATAATTTTTGAGTTAGAGTTAACGAGACCTTGTGAGAGTAGGAGCGCTGTCTCTGATATTGTGATCATTTTTCGAGATTTAACACAGCAGTCTTGTTATTGGAGTTCTACTCTGCGATTTGATTAGTACGCCTCTTCGAATCAGTTTAGATTGGTACACACAAGTTACCACATGGTCAAAGAAATGTCAAACTTCGGTAATTCCTGTAAAGAAACCCACATTTTTTTTCAATTTTTTTATATCCATATAAAATATTACTACAAGGCTACATTCTACTATACTTTAAATAACTATGCAACACTACAGGACGATGCCATGGGAGCAAAAATGAATGTCAACACCATGGCCATAACATAAAGACATGGAACTAGACTAACAACTACGATACAGGTTGCTAGTTAAGTCACTTACAAAAATACTATACGGTTCTACTACAATATCTAAGACAAAGACAAAAGAAAACTAAATAAAATAAAAAGAAAAGAAAAATTAAAGTTGAAAACAGTGGTTACAAAACAACGCTACAATTGGGTGGCTTATGGAAGGGTCTGGTATAAGACTTCAATCGAATCGACCAGTTTTATGTATAAAATTTAATGTAAGTTCAAGGATATGCCTATTCACTGAGTCAGGAAAATCTTTATCACCATACAATAACAGCTGTAACAAAAAATCATGTGCAAGATCTACATATCCAAGTGGTCGTAGTAATGCAAAGATTCCAGCGAGGAGGTCCCGTCTATGTACATCAAAATAAGGGCAGAGCAACAAGAAGTGTTCCGTATCTTCAATGCCATAATTTGTTGGACACATGGGGTTTGTGGTATCTCTAAAATTGTGTTTAAATTTGTGATAATTTAGCTTGCTGAGACCGACTCTCAATTGAGTTAAAAAGGATAGGCCTTTTGGATCATGGATCCCATAAAAAGGCTTTCCAGGGGGGCGGATAGCTGACAGCAGCTTTTTCTTGAACACAGCAACAGATGGTGCAAGTCTTATCTCAGGTTTAAGATTATTCCATTCGGACAAACAATGGTCCTTAAAGTTCAAATTTCAAATTTTGGTCCTTAGAATGCAAAAATTTGGCAAGTTTTGCCTAGCCAACTCATGGCACTTTTGATTTAGAAATTAGTCTAGCCAAGGTTATCATTTTCAGAAAAATTGGTCTAGCCAACGGTGCCATTTTGAAACCGTGGGCGGCACACCCCTGCCCAAAATTTAGCCGAGAACCCCCCCCCCGTGATTATCACATGGATGAAACATTCTAGAATGTTCTAGGGCAGAAATTTCTAGTAGTATTCCTAGGGACTATAAATGCGTAAGCTCGTAAATAGATTTTAGAATTTGATTGAGATGTAGAGAATAAAGCTGCACGAAAAAGTATTAGAAGAGACTGTCATAAACGTGTCGATCTATCGCAACAGTGCATGAGTCTATTTGGCACAGAATCTAAAGTCAAATTAATCAATTCTCAGAATTCTTTCTCGCCTCGCTTCCACTTCTATCAAGACTTCCATCCATCCACTTCTATCGCTTCTATCATACATCCAAACAGTTTTGACGTAACATCCAAACTCTTTCTCACAGGCGATTCCTGGACAGTTGCAAAATGAGCCACCGATAACATACTCTGGGTACCAGACTTTGTCATTTCTGTTTTGAGAGAGTCTGGTACCCAGGGTACCGATAAACAAATCAAAATACAGGCATATTTCTGTACTATCCGTAATTTCTCGACTTTTCGAAACATAATCTTCGATCAGCTTTAGGACTACCTTAACTGAAATCAGCTCATCTTTCACTTACAGGGCGTCTCTAAACATCATTCGACGTTTGATTGCATATTGAAAAATAACGAGAAGATGAACTGGCTCATGGAAATGTAGCCCTGTCCCTAAGACTAAATTTCTAATAATTTAGAGACCAGAATCTCGCAAATCGGTTAAAAATTCACTGAGTCGCGAGCTCTGAAAGATAAAAATGGTGCGACAGCTGAATCCAGAGACCTCCGGATTACGTACAGAGCAAAAAAAGCTGCAAGATCGAGGTAAGGGAAGTTTATCCAATGTCATACCTCCCATTGATATAGTCCAGGGGCATAGCAGCAAATTTAGTCGAAAGTGTGCAAAATGTGATACCAGCATGAAAGCTGGCAGAATGATACAACTTGACATGGCGATTAATTTCTGATGTGGTGCCAACCATGAAAATACCTCGTTGCCATGGTAACAGCCTTGGACTATGCATTTAGAGTCCATGATACCTACACATGCCAATTGTGGCAAATCAAGGTCCTTGAAAGTTGTGATAGCCATAGACAAACATTTTTCAATATAAGTACATTAGCACATCATATTTTGATGTGTTGTCAAACGTTGAAATGCCTGGTTGTCATGGTAACAGCCTAATAATGTGAATTTAAGGGCCAAATTATTTGAATTTTCTGATGCTGGACATTGCTGAAACTGCGCCAATAAAAAACATTTTGAGATGGTGCACCATATTTTATGTGGTGCCAAATGGTGAAAGTGCCTTGTTGTCATGGTAACTACCTAAACTGGTGCATTCACGGACCAAAATACTATTTAATATAGTAGATAATGGTAACTTGGAGTTCATGCACTCGCGATGACAAGTTGTCATGTTAGTGCACCGACTTTAGGTGTTCTTATGCAACTGTAGAGACAGCATGTAATTGCCTGACTAAAAAGAGTATAGAGTATTAATATCCATTTGCACCTAAATATCATGGCACCGAAAGAGAGTTTTGCACTATGGCATGGTATGACTATACTTGCGATGTGATTCCTCGTCATTGTTCAATGTCTTCTCTCTGATTTGATATTACTCATACAGTTTAATGCAGAAAACGGAGAATGATGCGGTCATTCTAGGGCGTGAGACGGTCACCAACTTCTGACAAAGATCTTAAAAATGCCTGGTTGTCAAGGCAACTTCCTTAACACAACGTAATCTGAGTGGATTACGAATACCTGTGTAGATTATAGCTCACATGTATTTTAACATGGACAGCGGCATTGGTTATATGCTAAAATACGGAAACAGCGAAAACATGTTAACGATTATTAACTTGCTCCCAATGGTAAACCTCCAAATTTCAAAGGTGGAACAGTTTGCTTTTGTAAAAAAACTGTTGTAGTCATAAGGTTGTGAATAGAAACGGGACCTTTTTTAATAATGGGTCAAAGTCTTAAAATAGTTCAGGCGTCAAGGAATATACGGAATATACTTGGGGTCATTTTAGCGAAAGCCAATTGATTTCAAAATTCCTGCATTGATACGGACGGACAGAAAAAGCTCGGGATCAATTGTTAAATCAAGGAATTACGCTCATCTACCATTAACAGTGGTGCATTCCGCTTAGACTCTTTAAAAAGGCCACTATCCCAAAAGCTTGTTTCTTGGCTTTTGATAAAATTTTCCATTTAGATGCCGACAGGTCGATAAAGTCGAGATCACTGTTGATATCATTTGCATCAACACGAGTGTCACTTTAAGAACAGTAGAAAGCAAGGTATCACCTGTAGCTAGTTTAGCATTTCATCTCAGACTTTCAAGTTATTCACGTAAGATTAGGAGAACTAGAGGGCCCAAGATGGAGCCTTGAAGAGGACTGTCTGTAGTAATAATGCCTCAGTTTGAGGACGACCATTCAAAATTGTCTGTTACTTGTCAGACACAAATCTGTGGAGAATGTAGCATCTCTGGTAAGCAGATTTCTCTTCCCCTCGGATAATCTGAGGAGAAGAGAAATCTGCTTACCAGAGATGCTACATTCTCCATAACTTGAAGACTTTATGTCACACCTGCTCAAATGCTTTGGAAATATCAAAGTCAATAAAACAAACATCCAGAGTGGATTTACAATCAAAGAAGGAGAACACAGCGTGAAAAATTTATGAGTAGCTGGTTAATTGCAGAGTCGCCCAGCAGAAGGAAGGATTCAACAAGGGCAGATTTTGTAATACAATAGCATCAGTCGCTTTGGTTCACACCTCAATTCAAAGCGATTAACCAATGCAGACAAAAGAAATTCTCTCAAGCAGAAATTGAAAACAAACGAAGCCGCAAAGTTGCCCTGAAACCAGTACGGCAAACTCTTGTTTGGTGCGGGCGATGGGAGGTTTTTAAGAGAAGGTATGTGCTCATAACAAAAGAAGAAGGGTAAATCTAAAGTTCTGTCTTGCGGATTTTGTTTATTTGATTCAGAAACCGAGCAGAGGGCATGACAATTTTTGCATATTTATTGCTCAGACGTGCACAGTCACTCCTCAACTCCTGAATCAAATAAACAAAATCCGCGAGACAGAACTTTAGATTTATCCATCTTCTTTCGTTATAAGCACATACCTTCTCTTAAAAACCTCCCATCACCCACACCAAACGAGAGTTCGCCCTACTGGTTTCAAGGCAACTTTGCAGCTTTGTTTGTTTTCAATTTCTGCTTGAGGGAATTTCATTTGTCTGCATTCACTAATCGCTTTGAATTGAGGTGTGAACCAAAGCGACTGATGCTATTGTCTTACAAAATCAGCCCAATAGAAATAAAAGTCTTCATGAATTTTTCCATCCAAACGTTCACATTTTTCTCACATTTTGCTTGTGAGATGACACACCATTTTCTTCTTCCAAAGTGTTTTGAAAAATGCCTTTTGCCAAGATTTTGTAAATATCAATTTTAAAGGCATGACCAGAGGACTGTGCACAGTGTAACCATTCCTACTGACATACTATCCCAGCCTTGAACTCGATTCGAATTTAGCAGTCCGATGATGCTCTATATCCTATTATCAGAAATGCAAAGAAAGATTGACGTGGCATGTGCCATAGATATTTCTTGCATGTAAATTATCCATTATTTTTGCAGCTCAAATTGTTCACCGTTGTTCATACTATAGTTCTGATAAATTTCAATTTATGATCAGATGAGCTCACCTACAAACATTTCTGTTCTGACAATACACTTTTAATTGTTGTTGCTATGGCAACCAGGTTTCTCGAGGTAAGCGTTGAAGCACAAAGTCTTTATCAATTTTCATACTATACATACCTTTTTTCCAAAATATGGAATTATGATGGCAGTGTTTCGGTGCTCTTGCCTGGAATCATTTCTGGCCCAAAGTCACACTCCAAGAGTGGTTTCCATGGCAACCAGGCATTTTGAGGTAATAACTACAGCAGAAGATATTTTGTAGCAATCGATTCTATACTTTTGCCAAGATTCCAGTTACTATCGCAAAGTTCAAAGCTGTAAACCTAGAGAAATTGATCTACTCCACACATTGTACATTTTAATGGTGGTTTCCATGGCAACCAGGTATTTTCAAGGTTGGCACCACATCACAAATTGATCTCCATCTTATGCTCTACCATCCTGCCAAGTTTCAAACTAGTATCACAATTTGCACAACTTTTTTGCTATGCCCCTGGACTAATATCAGAGCAAACCGAATGAAACTTCTAAAGTAATCTAATCCTTACAATCATCGTCACAATCTGCTTAAAACTGCATGTATCCAAAAGCAGAAGAATAAAAATAATCGACGACAGAATGAATCTTTATCCTCAAAGCAGTCATACGCTTGAAAGTTAGGTTATGCAAAACCTGCTCAAATTCCATTTGGTTAGCCCTGACACAACTGAGAAACGACGGAACGGCATACCATGGGATTGTTGTCAAAAATGCCATTTAGAGGCCTCTGGTTTCAATCTTCGCACAAACCTCAGCCTCATATGCTTATAACTCCATGAGTTTTAGCGGATATGCAAGAGTTACTTAACCAAATTCCCATTCAGCATATTGTTATTTTTTGTGCAATTTTTTGAGACACCCTGTACAGTCAGCGTTCAGGAAACTAAGTTCAGTCCTTCAAGGGCACTGATGACTTAAATTGAAACATTGACAAGGGGAGGTATACTGCTGCAGTCTTTATCGATCTTAAAAAAGTTTTCGATACTGTAGATCATGAAATCCTCTGGAACAAACTGAACTACTATGGCGTCAAGGGTAAAGAACTGAGCTACCGTAAAAGCTCTATTAAGCCCCCCCTCTCTATTAAGCCCCCCTCTCTAATAAGCCCCTCCCCTGTGAGTCAAAATTTGAAATAAGCCCCCCCTCTCTTTTAAGCCCCCCCCCTTATACAAGATTCTAGAATTTACCAAATATTTTCCATTCATTTAGCTACACTACCTTCCATGTTAATTTTGGCACGTTTTGGAATAAAAACTGTGTCGAATTTACGTATTTCAGCCGTAAAATTGTACCTTGATTCCGCAAACTATGGGATAAAAGAACTGAAAAGCTACCAAATATATCCTTGTCACTTGATTTTGTGAATAAGCCCCCCCTCTCTAATAAGCCCCCCTCTCTATTAAGCCCCCCCTCTGGAAGGTCCGAAATTAAATAAGCCCCCCGGGGGCTTAATAGAGCTTTTACGGTAGTTTAGGTCTTATCTTTTCAATGGGAAGCAGTTTTGTAGTGTGATTCATCTGTAAGTGAAAGGTATATTAAATTAATATTAAGGTAAATTAATATCCAATTTATGTCATGTAGAAATAACTAAGTACTTCAACACGATGCTATTAACCTGTGAGTTCCCCGAACCTCTTAAGTCCGTTGATGTATCATCGTTGTACAAAAGTTCTGAATCCACCTGTAAAGTTAATTATAGACCGATTAGTGTAGTGACAGCGATGTCCAAAGTCTTTGAGCGTTTGATAGCTAAACAGATTAATTCTTTTGTAACTACAAAGATATCAAGTCTGTTATGTGCCTACAGAAAAGGACATAGTGCACAACATGCCTTGATTCGGCTCATTGAAACTATGCGTAAGACATTAGATAGGAAAGGTGTTGCCGTTATGATTTTGATGGACTTATCCAAGGCATTCGATTGCATGCCACACGATCTACTTATCGCTAAATTAAAAGCGTATGGTTTTGGTCTGCAGGGTCTCAGGTTAATAGCAAATTACCTCTCTGATAGAAAGCAGAGAGTGAAGGTTGGCTCAACATATAGCGATTGGTTACAAACAAAAACTGGTGTACCCCAGGGCTCCGTGCTAGGGCCTCTACTGTTCAATATTTTCCTAAACGATTTTATATACATTGTGGAACATTCGGAGGTGTGTAATTTTGCTGATGATAATACCATCTTTTCTTGTGATGACACTTTTGAAAGTGTGGCTTCAAACCTTGAACAAGATATGTCTCAAGCGATCTCGTGGTTAGTCAGGAATGTAGTGTCACAAAATGAGGTCCCGTTCAACTTTTTGGTAAGGTTTGCCTAACTGGAACGGTCATATGTAAAATTTTACGGGGAATCCGAAAATCGATGTTGTAATTTCAAAAAATGTCATCTTCCTGTCATTATGACGTCATTATGACGTCATTTGGCATAGTAAATGGTTTTGCACGATATGTGTCAAGAAGAGTTGGGCAGTGCTTCTGAATTTAGGCAAAGCTATACAAAATTTCATAAAGAATTCGATAGTCAATGTCGCAGTTTCAAAAACTGTCATCTTCTTGTCATTATGACGTCATCATGATGTCATTTTGCATGTAATGCGGCTAAACAGAAGTGTATCAAATACTGAGACAATGCTTCTTAATTTAGGCAAACCAATGCACTAATTCACGATGTATTCGAACATAAACATTGTAATTTCGAAAAATGTCATCTTATTGTCATTATGACGTCAGTTTCATGTCATGTCATACAAGCTGACATAAGGTAGCCAGGATTCTTTTGTAACATTGACGTTCTCTAGTGAACAATGTTATGATGAATACAAGCATAAATACTTTAGTTACATAAAATGTGAAACTAACTGCAATTATGACAACATCATGACGTCATTGTGCTTATCTTGTCCATTCAAAGTCCATTTCTGCTGGTTTCTCCAAATATTTTACATTTTTCGCCTAGTGTTTTGCAGATACCCTTAACAAACGAATTCAACATGTTAAGTAATACAAATATAAACTTTTCTGCAATATTGCTTATATGTTTACTAAGCAAAGTCAATAAAAAAATCCGTCATCCTCTTCCTCCTTTTCCTGGTCCTTGCTCCTTTCCCAGTCCATGTTCTCGCAAGTATTTGCACATGTGCAGAGGTTTGTGGACACAAGATTTGCTTTAATCAAAGTTTTTGCATAAGTTGTTTTGACAACTGGATTTGCTGCAGCCACAGTTGATCAGGCTAAGTTTTGCCATTGGTGCTATTGTTTCTTTAGTAGTGTATACAGCATAGCTCTCACCACCCAGCTCAAATCTTTGGACGGGTGGTGCCTGCGGGTTACGTACGGTCCTGGTTACTCATAGGCCATATGCTCTTGCCTGACAGTGTGCACGAAGAACTATTTGTTTGAAAGCACCGATTGCTTCACATACCTTCTCAGACCACCTTACTTCAGAAAAAAAGATCTTATCTGCAGGGCTTTAGGACTGTAAAGATTGCAGACTAAGATTTGAATGATATCGATATATGGCATGGGGCAAAGCACTTCGAATGCTTTCTGTTGCCTTGATGCGGTGCCCCTCAAGGCACTGGGTGATATATAGGTATACCCAAACATTTCTATTACATTTGTTATTACAATTTCAATCATACTTCTTCCCAAACAAAATACCGTACAAGAATAATGAGGAGCAGCCGTTGGCAATACCTCTCACATTTCTTACTTAACTTTGGTTATCGTTCTTTCAAACAGACTTCTGCAGAATTCATCTGCTACTTTCAATAAGCATATTCAGAATCTGTTTTCTTGCGCAATGAGAATCTGTTCTATTGCGCAATAGGAACCGGCTCTGTTGCGCAATATGAATCTATCCTATTGCGCAATAGAAACCTGTTCTATTACGCAATTTATTGCGCAATAGGAGCGAGGGTGAAATTTTTTGTGCGCATTTTCATTGGCCGCTATGGGGCACCGTACCTTTATGACATGATTATATCATCATGAATGTCTGGAAAGTGATATCACCACGGTATCTTACTTTTGCAAAAGAACTTTCCTATCATATGGCAGCCTTATAATGCATGCACTGACAGAAATGCATTTGATTTCTATGCGCAAAGGTTGTTTTGAACCTGCTCTATTCGTGTGAAGTGGTGATCAGTCTTCATGTAAACTTGCTTGATCATGCTTGCTTCGACGGCAACCAGCAAGCATGCATCTGTCTCTAGAGAGTAAACTGTAATTGCTTCATCTTGATTTCGATCTAGGCCAACCATGACAGTATCAGCCTCTTCAAGGCTATTAATGGGTTCGTAGCTTAAGTTTCCTTCTGTAACATGGTCCGCAGGTACAAGGTATGTTATGATAGATGTCTAGAGATACTCCCTTGATCTTCCTGCACACAGAAGTAGGATGGTTATCGTTGTGTTGAAATTGAATCACACGGAAATAGCAAATAGAACTGTTAAACGAAAAATATGTGTAATTTCACAATAATGAGGCACATATCCTGCTAGGGTATATTGACAAATCCTGTTTTGTTTTCACATAATTGATGAACCGATCTAACGAAACTTTGATAGATGTTTCATCATCTACAACAAAACGAAGATTGCTCTTCATCGTCCCTTGACCATCTCTTGTGGCATTTTTCAATGATCGTGCTCGAGTTGTTCTTCGAGAAATCGAAAACAACTGTTACTACATGACGATTGTATGGAAGTTGCCTAATACGGTGAATGAAGGCCTCCTTGAACGTGTTTTTGAGAAAATTCTTGAGAACGAAACAGATAACATGTCCAACACTCGGTGCATTCATACAAACAGTTCTTCGTGCATAGTGCCACATGGCTCATAAGTGACTAAAAGGTACGTACTTGCAAGCACCACCCGTCCAAAGATGGGAGCTGGGTGGTGAAAGCTATGCTGTATACACTACTAAGGAAACAATAGCATCAGTGGCAAAACTTAGCCTGATCAAATGTTGCTGCAGCAAATCCAGTTGTTAAAAAAACTTATGCGAAAACTTTGACTACAGCAAATCTTGTGTCCACAAACCTCTGCACATGTGCAAATACTTGCGAGAACATGGACTGCGAAAGGAACAAAGGACCAGGAAAAGGAGGAAGGGGATGAAGCATTTTTAATTGACTTTGCTTAGTAAACATATAAGCAACATTGCAGGAAAGTTTATATTTGTATTACTTAACATGTTGAATTCGTTTGTTAAGGGTATCTGCAAAACACTAGGCGAACAATGTAAAATATTTGGAGAAACCAGCAGAAATGGACTTTAAATGGACAAGATAAGCACAATGACGTGATGATGTTGTCATAATTGCAGTTAGTTTCACATTTTATGTAACTAAAGTATTTATGCTTGTATTCATCATAGCATTGCTCACTATAGAACGTCAATTTTACAAAAGAATCCCGGGCACCTGATTTCAGCTTATGTGACATCACATAAGAATGACGTCATAATGACGTCATAATGACAATATGATGACATTTGTCGAAATAAATAATACATACTTTGGAATTCTTCATGAGTTATTACATTGTTTTGCCTAAATTAAGAAGCATCGTCTCAGTATTTGATACACTTCATTTTAGCCGTATTACATGCAAAATGACATCACGATGACGTCATAATGACAAGAAGATGACAATTTTTGTAACTGTGACATTGACTATCGAATTCTTTATCAACCTCTGTATAGTTTTGCCTAAATTCAAAAGCACTGCCCGACTCTTCTTGACACATCGTGCAAAACCACTTATTATGCCAAATGACGTCATAATGACGTCAAATTAAAGGTAGATGACATTTTTTGAAATTACAACATCGATTTTCGGATTCCTCGTAAAATTTTACATAGAACGGTACCGATTAGGTAAGCTTTACCAAAATGCTGAACGGAATGACCCAGATGATAGTATTGTTCTCGATATTGGAAATGTATCCATCGATGTTGTCAGTAGTGTTAAGTTATTGGGGATCACGATAGACTCGAAACTAAAGTTTGACCAACATGTGGCAAAATTATGTCAAAAAGCAAACAACAAGATCAGTGCTGGACTTGCCCAAGTCGTCCTTTGGGCAAGTCCAGATCAGTGCCTTCTCTAGAATCTCGCACTATTTAAATGAGAAGCAATCTCGTTTGCTGTACAACTCTTTCATAATGTTCCAGTTCAATTACTGTCCGTTAATATGGATGTTTTGCGGAAAGGTTGCAAACAATGACCTGAATCGCACCCATAAGAGAGCGCTTCGAATTCTCCTCAATGATTATACATCCACCTTTAATGAGTTGTTACACAGAGTAAATGAGTGCACTATTCATCAAAAGAACTTGCAAAAATTAATGCTCGAGGTTTATAACAGTTTAACACAGCAAAATCCTTCGTTCTTGTGGGATATGTTCCACGAAAAGGATAATAAATATAATTTAAGATCAAAAAATCTGTTGATGTTGCCTCCAACCAAAACAACTACTTATGGCAACGATAGTTGATCTTTTCGTGGTAGCATATCATGGAATTCCCTACCTAATGACAAGAAGACTGCCACCTCCGTCGGTTCCTTCAAATCATGCATAAAAATATGATGTGGAGAGAATTGTCGCTGTAAAATATGTAAATAGGGTATTTTAATTATTACGTTGGCTGTTGATGAACAGTAATTTATTTTGTTTTTGTAAATAGTTGGTCTTTATTAGTTCTTATATTAGAGCTATTTTGTAAACCAACTTTAAAGAATTTTATAATAATAATAATATTGTGGAGCTCCCCAAGGCTCCTGCCTAGGACTCTTACTCTTCCTAGTTTATGTAAATGACCCTTCTTTTGCTAAAAGACTTCTGATGTGGCAATGTATGCTGACAACACGACTATCTATCACTCCTCTCATTCTAATGACGATATCAATACTGCAATAAATGCTGACCTTGAGGCCCTTCAATGTTCGCTTATGTTGTAAAAGCTCGAGGATGATAACAGGTAGCAGTTGGACGCTTCATGGTATGGACTTGCCCAGCTCTTCTTAACTTGACCTTAACATCGGCCCAGGGGGGGTACTCCCTAACTTTTAATATCACTCTTTCTACCATGCCACTATTTCTTTGCTGACCCCTAAATATTAAGCCTAATGTTTTCGGGACCCCAAATATTGAGTCTAATGTTTTGGAGACCCTAAATATTGTTATGACCCGCATAATGTTTTCTAATGATTTCAGTTTGAGCTTCTTGATCTTTCAAAGTTTTTACATAACACCATAACATTTGTTTCATGATTCGCAACTTGAGGATCATACTGCATTCCATATGAAGTCAATGCAAGACAAATTCCACGATTCTTCCTTCCTTCAGATTTGTGGACCCCAAATATTGAATTTTTGTCCATGTTTTAATTCACAGACCCCAAATATTGATTTAACGTAAATTTTCGGACCCCAAATATTGGTATTGAAAGTTAGGGAGTACCCTCCCTGGGAACATCGGTAGCGAGGTGATCACTATGGTTCACAACACCAAGTATCTAGGTTGGCAGGTTAACGATCAAATGAAATGGTGGGTTCCTGTAAACCGTGGAACAACATAACGACTAATAACGACATAACGACTAACAACGAGATATCAAATTACAGTATCGAGTTGTCTGTCCAAATGGGTGTATCAACCGGACCACCATGAGTACGGAATGGACTGATCAGTGGATCTAGGGGATAGCGGAGCTCGCGAATTTTCTGTTTCTTTGGAAAGCAAAGTAAGAAACAAGCAAGCTCATCAATTTTTTTCCTCCGTATCCCTCGTTTCGTGTAAATGTGTAAGTAGAAGATGGAAAGAATGATTCCCTGTTTCCAAATCCTTTTTCTAAGCGCTTTTAAATCTCTGCTGCAACCCCCAAGACTAAGCGCTTTTAAATCTCTGCTGCAAACCCCAACACATGGACACATCTTTCCCTTGTATATATGTAGCCTTATATTTATATTAGATAATTTCCTTATGTTTAGATTTATAATTATATGTTACAGTCAGAACGGAAGTAGCGTGAACACGAGGCTCCAAAACATCCAATGAAATTTCGAATATTATTGGAATGTTATTTTGAAAGTTTCGAAGATCTATTGTAACTTCAACAGTAATGAGAAATGGCGTTCAATGCGGCAAACAGATTTTACGAGCCAGGGAAGGCAACACCATTTAAACTTAGGGAAGAAATCATACTTGCTTTAAATCAAGGTGCCAGAGTATTTGAAGTGTGCAGCAGATTTAAAGTTGTTGGGGTTGGAGTTGACTCCGTCGGCTTCTGTACTAGGCACGGAAGGCCGGCGGAAGGCCCTTCTGCAACGTCGCGCACAGTGTAGGCCATCTCCTGCTTTCCACTCACAGGTATACCCTTCACAACAAATTTAAATTCAGTTGGTAGCAGTTCTCCGATTTCGTCTTCGATTTGTGAACGTAGATATTCCAATGAGGAATCCTGAAACTCTTCAAATCCGACCAATTTGCCATCAATCTTTACCTTGTACCTGCACGCCATTTTCTTCACACACGCATGCAAAATTGTAAAGAAAGTTCGAAAATTTATGCAAAAATGCTGCGCAATGATTGGATATTTTTTCAAAGTTCATGTACATGCTACTTCCGTTTTGACTGTAAATGGCCACAGGGTTGATATGTATTTCCGTTCTCCTTGTGGCATCGTTTTTTGTAATCTTTCGTAGTTATGTAGTTGTGTAGTTGTGTAATTGTGTAGTTGTCGTATTTTTATGAGATTATATAAAAAAAATCCTTTTTCCTAAAGCTGTTTTAATTTGTAGTTTTCTTCTCCACTTTAAACAGTTTTAATCTGACCCTTTGGATCATGTACTCTGTAGACTTGCCCCAAGTCTATTTCGTCAGTCAAAAAGATTGGGAAAAGGAAAAATCGGGAAAGGGACCTAACAGATAAATTTACTACAGATGACATACCTTTTCAGATCGACCAATGACAGATAACAAAACAACATTTATCATACCAAGAACTCTCTCTCTCTTCTGGTAAAACTATTATTAGGAAGCCAAGGAATGTTGCCTATACCCGTACCTAAAAAAGTCGTTGTTGTTGTGTAAGAAAAAAATCGTAAGGAGACAGGGAACCATTCTTTCCATCTTCTACTTGGGAAAAAAATTGACGAGCTTGCTTGTTTCTTACTTTGCCTTCAAAAGAAACAGAAAATTTGCGAGCTCCGCTATACCCAAGATTCACTGATCAGTCCATTCTGTACTCATGGTGGTCCGGTTGATACACCCATTTGGACAGACAACTCGTTACTGTAAAGCCTGGTTTCCATATGATCGCAACAGTCGGCGATGCGTCGCCGAGGCAGGTTCGGGGACACATCGGCGACGATTTTTTTTAATGGAAACATTTCCTGAACGACGTCGCCGACGTCGCCGATCAGACGGGGACAGTACGAGGACGCATCGAAAGAGTTGAGATGAGTTTAAAGCGTGGTTTCCATATGATCATAACAGTGATTGTTTCCATATGTCGCCGACTGATCGGGGACACGTCGCCGAAGCCTAAACCGGCAGGACCCTGGACACTCTAAACTAGTGTCCTTTTGTGATGTCTTTGGGCTATCAAATTTGGTGACTGCTAAAACATGTTTCACCAAGAACAGCAGTTCTTCCATTGATGTTATCCTTACAAATCGGCCGAGATCATTCCAAAAAACTTCTGTGTTTGAAACTGGCTTAAGTGACTACCACAGTCTTGTCATAACGGTTATGAAATCTCATCTCCCGAGACTTAAGCCTAAGATAATCAAGTATCGCAGCTACAAAAAGTTTGACGCCGAAAATTTTTTGTCAGATGTAAAGCTGGCGAATTTTGGTGCTCCTGACGATCCTGATCAAGCTTACAATGATCTTGTATGCACTTTTCGGAAATTGGTTGACAAACATGCCCCCCTAAAAACGAAAGTACTACGAGGAAACACTGCTCCTTTCATGACCAGGGAATTAAAAAAGGGAATTTATACCAGAACGAGGCTACAAAAGAGATACAAGAAAAATCCTACGAAAGAAAATGAATTAAAATTTAAACGACAAAGAAATAAATGTGTTTCCTTGAGAAAAAAGGCAATTAAACAGCATTTCAAACAAGCAACAGAAAATGGACTTGTATCGAATCGAGCTTTCTGGAACCTTGTCAAACCTTTTCTCTCCAACAAAGGAGGCTTAGCTGGTAGTGATATTTCCTTAGTTAAAAATAATGAAATCGTAACTGACGACCAGCAACTAACCGAAATATTTAACGATCATTACATCAACATAGTAGAAAAATCTAGCGGTGTAAAACCTTGCAACATTGCAGATACGGTTGCAACCGATGATTATCGGCAAATCATTAGGCTGATTCTTGAAAAATACAAAAACCATCCAAGTATTTTAGCTATCATTCAAAATCCTGAAAACAATTTCAATTCATTTTCCTTTCATGAGGTACAAGTCTGTCAGGTTAGGGAACAACTAAGGTCTTTGGACGGTAGGAAATCAACGGGGGAAGATCAAATACCACCAAAACTTGTGCTGTTGGCTGCAGACGATCTTGCAGCCCCTTTAACAGATGCCATTAACAGCAGCATACGAAACTATAGGTTTCCAGATAATGGAAAGCGAGCTGCGGTATGTCCCCTGGATAAAGGGGAGGCCAATCGTACGGTTGAGCGAAACTTTCGACCTGTCAGTATTCTAAATATATTCTCCAAAATCTATGAAAAGATTTTGAAAAACCAACTGGTCCCATACTTAGATGAAACCCTTTCACTTTTCATAGCTGCCTATAGAAAAGCATACGGCACACAACATGTCTTGATAAGAATGATAGAAGAATGGAGGGTTAAACTCGATAATGATAATATTGTGGGAGCTATCCTTATGGATTTATCGAAAGCTTTCGATTGTATTCCACACGATTTACTTATAGCCAAATTACATGCCTATGGTTTTCATGAAAATGCCCTGGTCCTTATCTACTCTTACTTGAAACGGCGGAAACAGTCTGTTAGAATCAATAATACATATAGCTCTTTCCAAACAATTTTATCAGGGGTACCTCAAGGCTCTGTTTTGGGTCCTATTCTTTTCAATATTTACATAAACGATCTATTTTTGTTCATTAACCGAGCAACGTTACATAATTATGCTGACGATAACACTCTAGCTTATTTTTCCAAGACCCTATCAAATTTGATCGAAGTACTGGAAGAAGAAGCTGGAGTTGCTTTAACTTGGCTAAAACATAATCAAATGATAGCCAATCCAGAAAAATTTCATGCACTCCTCATTAGGAAGGATCAAACAAATACTAGTGGAGAGAATTTTAACATCCAAGGCAAAATGATCAAATCAGAAGAAACTGTCAAATTGCTGGGTATTCAGCTAGATTACAGGCTAAATTTTGAACAGCATATCTCTGAACTTTGCAGAAAAGCTGCATCCCAACTCAATGTCTTGAAAAGACTCAAACACTTTATTGGTTTTAATGAAAGAAAAATCCTTGTCCAGAGTTTTGTTTATTCAAATTTTGATTATTGCCCTCTTGTGTGGTACTTCTCATCAGCTAAGGCTTTACAAAAAATTGAAAAGATTCAAGAACGTGCCCTTAGATTTTTATATAATGATCACCTTTCCTCTTACAGTGACTTACTTTTGAAGTCAGAAAGGTGCACTATGCAGGTTTCTCGTCTGAGAGTTCTTTGCATAGAGGTTTTCAAGACATTGAAAAACTTAAACCCATCTTTCATGCATGACATTTTCAAAATCAAATCTTCCACTTACTCATCACGAAATCCAAATGATTTACAGCATTACAGACCAAACCAAGTCACCTTTGGATCTAATAGCCTTCGATCTTTAGGACCTCAAATATGGAATGGACTGCCGAATGAAATAAAATCTGCCGAAAATTTGAATAGTTTTAAACACCTAATAAAAAAGTGGGATGGCCCCAATTGTAAATGCAATGCTTGCCAGCATATGACAGAAAACTAATCTCTCTTTGTATCATGTAAACATCTTTATGTACATACCTGTATTATTTATTTTTCACTTTAATTTATCGATTTAGATTAGTTCGATATGTACATATGTATATAGAGAGCTAAATAATAATTATCGATGTTAAATAAGATGACAAACAAACAAAAGCCGACTGTTACAATCATATGGAAACCAGGCTTAAATTGATAGCTCGTTATTAGTCGTTATGTCGTTCCACAGTTTACAGGAACCCTGAAATGGTCCACTCACTTGCTCTCTACAGTCAAGAAAGTCTCTAGAGGTATCGGTATATTTAGAAGGAACCGAAGCCTCGTCATGCTATATAGAAGTCTCGTTGAGCCCTATTTCAGGTATTGCTGCCCTGTTTGGGGATCTTGCTACTCTCCTCCGCGAGGTTTCTTAAAAAAGACCACGGAACCATGGACCACGGAATAGCGGAACTAATAAAGAAAAACATTAAAGAGACCTCGCGGAGGAGAGTAGGATCTTGCGGTGCACCAGCCTTCGATGAGTTGCAAAAACTTCAAAATCGAGCCGCTAGGATAGTGACAAACAGCCCCTATGATACGTCAGCTATGCCTTTGATGAAGAGTCTCAGCTGGCTTTCCATTAGAGAACTGATCGATTTTGACACGAGCAATAAGGTCTATAAATCTGTAAGTGCCCTTGCCCCAAATTACTTGCGAAACATATTTCAAAAGGTATCTGAAGCTACTAACCGTCAGCTGAGGAACTCTAAAAAACTGACCTTAGATTACCATTATTGAGAACATCAACTGGTCAGAAATCGCTCGCGTGCAGAGCAGGGGCTAAGGTCTGAAGTGACCTACCTAGATAGTATTGTCAAAGCGTCCTCGTCGCTCTGCTCTTTTCGAAGAAAATATTAAGCCAAACTATGATTCCTCTAATTTTCCTTTCCTTCTTTGTCAAAGATTACTGTAGATAGGGGTTATTTTCCCGGGGGGGGGGGTAACTACCATATATTTGGGTACGGGATGTGCCGTTTTATGGGGTGTCTTTTTTCGAGCAGAAAATAAATTTTGGGGTACAGTATCAGTTTTGGTAAAATCACAAGTAGTCATAAATTTTGGGGTGTCATTTTAGAAAATAACTCTTTAGGGTATTGATTTTGATCAAATTTCACTTACTTGGTTAAAAGTTTGGATGGCTGGCACAATTTTAGGGTATACATTTTCAATGGCCTGTAAATTTTGGGGTATCGTTTTTGTGAAAATGTATAAATTTTAGGGTGCGATTGCAGGCGTCAAATGGCACACCCCCTCCACCCGCCTATTGAAGTTACCCCCCCCCGGGGTTATTTTATATATTTCAGTTATTATTAGATTTTGTTTTAGCATTGCTCTCTGTAAAACAGTAAATATAGTACTGAGCGCGGTACTGAGTGGATTACCATGGATAAAAAAGTTAAAATCAAAAGTTGAAATGAAGACTTTTTTGATTACTTTCCGATTTGGCAACAGGCTGCTGCCGCCAATTGCCTTCTTTAACGATTTTTGCATTTTCCCATGTATCCACCATTACAAGAACGTATGAATCAAACTTAAACCTTCCTCAATGTCAGCCATGCAGTGAAACTCCGTGTGTGCTTCTCGAAATTTTTGGCTCGCTTTGCTTGCATTCCGTTCATGTTCCGTATAAACCGTAAGCGTTTTGCTTTTTCTAGACTTTTGATGAGATTTTCACAGGGACGTAGGAAGCATCTCAAACTTGGGGGAGCACGAAGCTTCGAGCGCACTTTTTCCTTAAGAAAGAAGAGGCATTTTCTAAGATAAAAAGAGCACTTCTTTGTTTATTGCAAAATCTGGGGACGTACCCCCAGTGCCCCCGGTTCCTACGTCTGTGGATTTTCGAACGAATTCAAGGTTGAAATTTGCCCAGGGGACACTCAGCACATGCACATATGGGGAGGTAAGTCCGATAATTTTCGGTTAGGAGATTGCCAAAAGTGATATTTTTGGGTCCAAATAAAACTGAAACTACGTTCGTGATTGTTTTCACACCAAACATCGTTGAATTGATATGTCTGGGTTTGGAAGAGGCAATCCAGACGTCTACAATCCTGGTCAAAATAAATTGGGACACTGGCAAATTTCTGTGTTTTCGTCATGTTTCCTAAAATATCGACGTGAAAACATACGTTTAGAACCTTCTCATCCCCCTTCCCCCTAATTCAATGTTGGGATGGTCGAATGGCGTTTGATTCAACCAACATTGAAACGGGGGGAGCGGGGGGCACTGAATTAAAGACTGAAGTAGTGCAATTTTGTGACTTGTCCCGAGAATTTTGACCAAGATTGTAGTTTCATCATTGTCTCGGGATACTTTATGTTCATGTACAGATTTCTCAGTATAAAATGAGCTGATATTTTTGGGTTGCAATGAAGCTGAAGTGATATAGTGGGTTGCCTGAAAATTTCTTGCACTGACCCCCCTCCCGTATGCGTATATGCTGAGTGTTCCCCCTGGGGAAATTTGTGAACGATGCTAAAAATCCCATCATTCTGCACTGCAAGGGCCCTTGATGGCTCCACTCTTCCTCAGAAAAGTGTTCTAATCCATCAGTCCGGCGTGACATGAATATTCCCCTGCTGCAAAAGACTATAACACAGCAAGTTTTTAAAGTGCAAAAGACCGTCGGACAGGCTAATCAGAGTTAGACTGATCATAGGAGGTAAGACGTATCGTGTGATGTTAGGCTACGCACCGCAGTCAGGCGGCAGTGATGAAGACAAGGTTGAATTTTTTGGACACCTGTAGAGGACCTGATTAATATGGTCCCAGCTAGAGAAAGGCTGGTTGAAGGCGCCGAGTAGGCTGATGATTTTTGTCCAAGTTTTGTCCATTGAATTGAATTGTCACTTGCTGTTATTGTCATTCCGCTATAATAACTTTGCTTTTCGTTGAAGCGGAATGGTTATTGTGGGGGTATCGTTGGGGTAAATGGAGCGAAAACGAGGAATAATGTAATAAGTCTAGGCGCCGACTTCAATGGACATGTGGGCAGAAACAACGATGGATTCTAACAAGTACATGGAGGCTTCGGTTATAGAAATGCAAGAGGTCAGAGAGTTTTAGAGAGTATGGAAACATCAGACTTGGTGCTACTGAGCACGTTCTTTGAAGAGAGGAAGATCTGGTGTCGTATAAAAGTCACGGGGGGGGGGGGTTCTTCCATAGTAAAGGCACCTGGGGATGTGCCGCCCGCAAGGGTATACTTTTGCAAACTTTCTAGTCTAGCCAAGGGTATACGTTTTGCCAATTTTAGTCGATTTTGGTCTGGGCAAGGGTATGCTTTTTGGCAATTTCGGTCAAAGAAATGTCAAACTTCGGTAATTCCTGTAAAGAAATCCATTTTTTTCAACTTTTGGTCCAGAGAATGCAAAGTTTTGTCCAGAAAATGCCATTCATGGCACTTTTGATGTAGAAATTAGTCTAGCCAAGGCTATCATTTTCACAAAAATTGGTCTAGCCAACGGTGCCATTTTGAAACTGTGGGCGGTACACCCCTGCCCGAAAATTTCTTTTGTTTTTCTTTTATATATATGTCATTAAAATTTTACAATACATATTACGGTCTACACTACTTACAAGGATTACTTTACAATACTACTGGGACAAAAACCCCCGGGAAGCAAGAGGCTGTGTCTACCTCAAGGGAATTAACATAAATAAAAGAAAGAAAACTACTTAAACTTAAACAACACTACTAAAAACAATACATAAGGATAATAAGGACGATTTGACTCTAAGAACGATTTGACACTAAGTCTGCTGCATATTAGAAGTCAGATCCATGTGATGGTGAGGAAAAGTAATGATGGAGAAAAACTTACATTGGAAGTTTTTTTTTTGGAGTAAGAGAATAAACCACTATGCACCTGCCGACCAATATGCAACAGACTTTCAAACGTAAAGAGACAAAAATAAATAAATAAATGGACAGGGACTTAGTGGTTACGAGGTGTACATCTTTCGTTAGAAGCAACCTTACTCAAACCGACCAGTTTCGCGGATGAACTGTATAGTCAGGTTGAGAATAGTTCTATTGAAGTCGTAGGAGAACTTTTCATCGCCATATAGTAAAAGCTGAGTTAGGCCTTATTTGAAAGATTACTATGTCCAAAAGGTCGTAATACATCATAGACTCCAGCGAGAAGATCTCGTCGTTGAGCATCAAAAGAAGGGCAAAGCAACAAGAAGTGTTCCGCATCTTCAATGCCATCACTCGAAGGGCAAATAGGGTTTACAGCATCCCTAAAATTGTGTTTGAATTTGTGGAAGTTTAATTTGCTTAAACCAACTCTAAGTTGAGTAAGAAAAGATAAGCCTATTGGGTCATGAATACCGAAGACAGGATTTGCAGGGGGGCGGATAATTGACAAAATCTTCTTCTTAAAGACAGCGACAGATGGTGTAAGTCTAAGTTCTGGTTCAATATCGTTCCATTCACATAGACAGTGAGGATAAAAGCTAGATTTGAATTTTTCCGTCCTTGCCATTATTCGCCCTACGACATTCTGTTTGCGAAGAGAGTAACGCGACTGTTAAAAGATGGCTTGATGCTAATAAACTTGCATTAAATATCGAGAAAACAAACTTTGTTATTTTCCATTCCCCTCAAAATTCTTTGGATAAAACTGTCAAGATTAAAATTGGCAAGGAACAAGTTAATCAGGCTAAATATGTCAAGTTTCTTGGTCTCCTGTTGGATGAAAACTTGAATTGGAAGTACCACTTGAGTGAACTTTCAAAGAAGTTGGCACGAACTAGTGGTATATTCTTTAAAATAAGGCATCTCCTACCTACTAGTGTTCTAGTTTCCTTGAATTACTCTCTGTCTGCTTCCTTTCTTCAGTATGGAATTATTGTATGGGGTCTTACCTATGACATCCATACTAAACCAATATACCTACTACAAAAGAAAGTTGTTAGAACTATTGCTTTCAAGAATTTTACATCTCCATCTACACCAATCTTCTCTGAATTAAAAATTCTTAAGTTATATGATTTATTTCATTTCAAGCTGCTTATTTTTGTGTATGAATCTGTTCACTTGATTTCTCCTGTCTTCTTCCACAATTTTTTTGAAACCGTGTCATCTGTTCATCGGTATGATACCAGGCAGGCTCGCAAGGGAGATATTTTTATGACACGTAAGAACACTTTGCAATATGGCTTACGATCAATTAGATTTGCAGGCGCTAAATCCTGGAACAATATTCCGTCGAGTATCAAACAGTCCACGACAACAATGACTTTCCGTCGTGATCTTAAGTTACATCTTTTCTCAACGTACCAGTCTTGAATACCTCGATAAGATAACTTTTCCGCGTATTAATCATTCAAAACACTCAAAAGATTTCATAATTTGAATGATAAGTTTTTAGCTAAATCTTCCTGAAGCTAAAGATTTTAAGGTTGCATGATCTCTTTCAGCTCAAATTGCTTAGTTTTGTTTATGACAGTGTCAATAAAATCTCTCCTGCTTGTTTTCATTCTTTCTTTCCATTAGTTGAATCTATTCATCAACATGGTACACGGCAAGTCACCAAAAATTGTATTTTTGTATGTCAGGAAAATACCCTGCAGTATGGTCTTAGATCAGTGCGTTTCCATGGAGCAAAGTGCTGGAATAACATTCCAGTGGAAATAAGGAATTCACCATCTGCTTTTGGCTTTCGTAGAAAACTCAAAACTTTCTTATTTGAAAACAATTACCAACCATAGAAATGTAACAGTTTTGCGAATTTATATCAACCTTGAAAGAATTAGCAATGTTTATTAAATATCTTTAAAACAGGGGGTGCTCTCTCCTCAATTAGTTTACCTACTGAGAGAGCTCTTCCTTAAGAAATTCCCCTCCATACAAAATTCTATGTACCCTTATATAAGATTTGTCATCTATTTTTGTCCCTGTTGTAATTTAGTTTATTGTATTGTATTTTTAAAAGATTTTTTGCATGTACTGGAATTTTAAAATGAAAAACTGAAACTGAAACTGAAAAACTGATGAAGTTGAGGGATTGGATCAATTGTATAATCAGGGGCTAGAATATTTACAATCTTGTAAAACAAAGTAAGACGTCTGCTCCACCTACGGGAACTTAGTGATTCTCAGCCGAGCTCTGCGTACAGCTTTTGTTGTGAAGTTCCTCTCCATGCACCAGTTATAGCTAGAGCAGCAGAGTACTGAACAGACTCTATCTTTTCCATGAAATTCGGGAGAAAGGCATTCTGACTAAATTCGCATATTTTAGCCGGGATATGATATATAACATCCCCATAGTCCAGGTGAGGTCGCACATAAAGCTTATGCTGAATATTTTTACGTATGGTCAACCTGTGGCGAGATGAGACACGCCTATCGAAGAACTTGAGAGAGGACAGTCACTATGGAGAGAGGGACGTGAGAAGTCTCGAAGCAAGAACACTTTACTCACGGAATCATCAAGAGTCATAACGAACGCAAGTCAATGCATTAACGTGAACGAACGCTTAGAGAGAATCAAGAAATCACAGTTTATATCGAAAACGTGTACATAGCTGTCAATGAATCGTGGACTTATAATTGCATTTGAAGGAACGAAATAAACGCTTGAGAATCGAGTCTGAAACGGAACAGTCAATCGCTTACGAGATTAATCGTATTTCTCATCTCGCCACTTGCAATTCTTAGCGAAGGGACGCTGAACTAAACGATACCATTTTTCATTTATTCATAACGTGGAAAATCATTATTTGGAACGATTCGAAGTCATGAAATGGAGTTAAACTTAAAACCATCATTATTTTTACCTTTCTTACGTTCGTCGTAAACGATTAATTCGATATCTGAAGAACGCAGGCCTTCCGTGCATATCTTTCGAGATATGCTCAGTCAACTATCTAACAGCCTATATAGTTCATTTAAAGTATGCCTGGGAAGATATTTGGAGAGATATTTCAGCAGCCCAATACCCTTTCTTGTTTTAGAAATAGCTGATTTGATGTGAGCAGAAAAAGACAGTTTGAGTATAGGACAATTCCAAGATGTTTATCTTCTTTTACTTGTTTCCCTGGAACATCATTAAACGAGACCACAGAATGATCAATTTCAATTCTTTTCCTTGAAAATATTAATTCTACTGCTTGCTTTTGCAGATCAAGATTAAATGACATTCTCCAATCATTTGCCCACTGTTTTATCAACTCCAAATCATGATTCATGTCACTGGCCGCTGTAGCAGAGTCCTGCACTATCGTAAAGAGTGACGTGTCATCAGCAAAAAGTTTAACATTGCACTTCAAGCCTGCAGTAAGATCATTTATATAAACAAGAAAAAGCAGGGGGCCCAGAATAGAGCCCTGGGGTACACCTGCCAAAATATCTCCCAAATTTGAGCTCTGTCCGTTCAAAACAGTTCGTTGTTTCCGATCTTTAAGGAAACTTTGAATAAGAGAAAGAAATTGACCTGAAACACCACCTCGTTTTAGTTTATAAGCGAGACCTTCATGCCATACCCTATCGAATGCTTTTGAAATATCAAGGTACACAGAACGTACATCGAGAGGAATATACGTTATGGAATATAATTGGTTGACTGTTGAGTCACCGGGACGAAACCCTGATTGATTTGGGTTCAGTAGTTCATGAGAAACAAGATGTGAGTATAAAGAATCGTACATGAGTTTTTCGAGTATTTTGCCAAAAATTGGGAGAAGATTCTCCGAAATTTTGCCAAGAACCCCCCCCCCCCACCGTGATGAAAGTGGGAATCATAGATCAAAAATTGAATTTATTGTTGTAAAAAAAATCGAAACAGAAATTCGTTTAGGACTGCAAAGTCATCCCGGGAGAATCAGTGGCCGATTCAGTTATTCAAGTTGGAGAGGAGGTAACCAAGAAGCGGGTAGTACAGAGTAAATTGAAGATATTGAAATTAAAAGGCGATAAAACATCAAGGAACGTAGGGGAAAAGTTATAGCAAACCAAAACCAACAGATACTACATGGGAAGAAAGGAAACGAGAAGTGGAAAAACACACCAGCAGTGGTACTAAAAGCGGAAGAGGAAGTGTGTGTGTGGCAAAACGAAAGGAGGAAAGAAAACACCAAGAGAGAGAAGTGTGGTAGTGAGGAAATGCAGTCCAAGGCGCGATTAAGGGAGAGCGCAAAATGTATTATATTTCATGACCGGTGGTGGAAGAGAAAAATTGTTGCAAAAAGTCTGCTCTCCCCGTATGAAATCATTGCAAAAAGTATAACTGCCCAGTCACGTTTTCCTTAAAAAATGCATCTGCCCCGTATTTATGAACAACAGATGTTGTATAGTACCATAGTACCACCGATGAATTTGCCAAAGACCATAAGAAACGAAGTTCATATCTATAAGAGTCTTTGTCAATGACTGATGCCCGACTGATGAATCCTTCTTGCAAGAAACTAGCAAGGCATTTAAAGACTTTTAATGAACTACCACTTACTGCAAGGATGTCTGACAATGTACTTGCTTTTAGGGAGATTATGGACAACATATATGTATAAGGTTTTATCATGTTGATAATATAAAACTGTTTTTATTTCTTAGACCTGAAATTGTAATATATGTTTTCTTTTTATGTACCTTTCTTTGTACAGGACAAACAATGATAACAGCAATTTTTGTAATTGTTGAAGTTTTTATCCTGTTAAAAAATTCGTTATATTATTATTATATTATTATTAAGGAAATTTGGCGTCATTTATACAAAACATTGCATGCATTTCTCAACTTGTATGATTCAAAATTTTGTCTTCAAGGTGAGTCATTTTATATTTAAAAGTTCATCCTATCTTGAACTCATAAAACATTATTGCCCCGTTCAAGCCCGTTCATATTTTCTTAATAAAAAGTGTCGACCCATTTGCGTACAAGCTCAAAAAAGTAGTTGCCCCGTTGCGTTTTGCACCGGCCATGTTATAAAAAAAGAAACAAGTGAAGAGAGAGGTAGCAAAGGCAAAAGAGGAGGCAACAAAGGAATGGTAAGACACATTTATGACAACATGAAGACCAAGGAAGGAGAAAGGCCAGTGGCCTAACGCACGGTGTGCACCTTTAAGCACAAAACTAAGGGCCCCAAACATTTTGGTCCCGAAGGGGCCCCGAGTAATGTGGCGTAAAAGCGGTTTTCTGGATGAAAGCATATGTTTCAGCATTCAAAAAAGATTCAAAATGAGTGTAAGACTGGATATGATTTGCGAGTAAGCACATAATAATGATGTAAAGTGACAGTTTTAACTCACTTCATTCTCACCTCAAAAAAGAGAGAGGAAGGGGAAAGAGATGATGCAAATATCCTTAAGAAAAGTTTCAAATTGGAAGTATTAGGAAAGGAGGAGAATTATTTCATTTCATGTGCCATTGATTATTAAAAATATGTTAGACTGCTGGCTTATAGTATATTAAGTTATTTCCTTTGGTCTTTCAGGAAAACCCTAAACAATGAATATTTTGGTCCTAAAACTTGCATCGAATATAGTTAAGTACAAGGGCCTCTAACCACTATTTTCACTAAGGGCCCCACACTGCTACGTTACGCCACTGAGAAAGGCCCATTCACCAAGTAGCACGGCAAAGAGCCCGAACAAGACAAGACGTGGGAGATCTAAAATATATCAGAGACCAACAAGGTGAAACGCTAACTGAAAATATGGAGGTAAAGATGTGTAAAGAACAGATGGCGAGATTTTGAGAACCTCTTGAATGTTGAAAATAAAGAGAGGATCTGCCAACAGTTGAACAGACAAGACAGACGGGACAGAACAAAATTTTAGTAAAGAGGAGATAAAAAAGGCGGTCAATGAGATGAAGTCCCGCAAAGCGGCTGGTTTTTCGGGATTGGTTGTTGAATTGATCAAGACAGTTTTAGCTGAATTCATAGGCTCTCCTGTTTTACGGTTATTCTGACATACTTTGATGATTTTACAATCTATTCTGTAAATTGTAGTCATGGTAAAAATCCAAATCAATTGAAAGAAAAAGAGTATATCGCCTCAGTCAAATAATGCGAAAAGCTCCTGCAATAAATTTGTCCTTGAATCCTCAAATTTTCTAAATCTGGCACTGCCTGGAGACAGTGAAGTGGCCCTGTCTCATTTCAGGGCTAAAAAAAACAAAGTAGCGTGGTAGCGGCGCTACCAGGAAGGTAGCAGCTCAAATTTCCCACGAAGGAAGAAGGGAAAAAGGAGAAAGAAAAGGAAAGAAGGGGATAAGAAGGAAAAGAAAGGAAGGGAGGAAGGGGACAGAAGGACGGAGGAAAAGGCAAAGAGACGGAATGGGCTAGTATACTGGGAAAGAAGAAGAAAGTGTGTAAGAAGAAATGAAGGTGCTTGGCTTGCTACGAGGAAGAAAAATATTTTTTGGGCCCTGTCTCATTTTCACATTGAAAAGTTTTAGTGTGTGACTATTCAAATCTTATTTGTACATTTTAGTCATATTGCAATATCTGTCAAAGGGAGGGCCTGGGGAGTACTTGACTATGGAAGTGACAGGGGTGAGAGGAAACCTCTCCACACCTTCTGTACCCTGTTACATAAAAAATGCCCCAACAGTATATCCTGGCACATAATAACCTTTCCCTAAGTATAAATTATCAATTGTTTTAAAAAGGACTCTAAAGAATTTCCTTTCTACATGATACCCTGTTGCATAATTTCTTATCAGTTATAATACCCCAACCCATAATTTTTATCAGAAAAGAAAAAGACAACCTGTCTCATAATTTTTCTGCGGAGAGACATCCTGTTGAGTGGCACATCCTGTTAAGTCAAGTATGAGAGTGCACCCTGGGAGGAAGGGTAACCCTTCAACAAGCATGTTGGTTTTCAAGAAACGCTCCCATAACACCAACTGAATTACGTTACGCTCATTAACATTACGCTCCACCAAAATCAAATCATGCTACTAGTCAAAACAAAATCAATGTCACTACAAAAGATCTTTAAACCCAAATATCCCACATTTCCTCCCAGCTATGTGACAAGCAGCCTTCAGTGCAGTTGCCATTGATTCTCCTATATTCAATGAATGTATAACAGCAGCAATGAAGCAGTCCCCAGCTCCATTTGTGTCAACAACCAATGTAGGCGGCTTTGCATTACTGTGGTGATAAACATTGCAACCATCAACTGCATGTGCACCTCTTTCACCATCAGGCACCACTATTACCATGTCAATTGGAAGCTTGTAATCAGATTTTATATTTCTCACAGCCTGCTCAGCATCATCATATCCCATACATTTTGCAAACTCCTTACTTATGAAGACAACATTCACAAATGGCAGAACACCTCTAATGAGTTCTTCTTTAGATTTCACCCTTTCTAACTCGGCTGAAATAACTGGCAAGGAAATGCCATCTATTCCTGCTTTCTTACTGTGGAGAAACTGTACTATGTTGCAAATATCTGGAAAGCCCCTCCCTTCACAATGTATCCAGGAGTATTCATGAAAGATTTCACCAAAAATCCTCAGAAAATCATCAAATTTTGGCTCATATGCTGAACTTCTGGAATGCAACGAAGTTCGAGTATTCTTTTCTTTACTTAAAATACAATATGTAGTTGGAAATCCCTTAGCATCGCTATAAATACAGTTTCTTGTGCTGACTTTACATAGCTTGCACTCTTCTTTGACAAAATCACCAATTTCTCCCTTCTCAAGATAACAAAATAGTTCAACGTTGGCTCCATGGCGGGCCAGGACCTCTGCGACATTGGCTGCATTTCCCCCTCGCTGTTTGTAATGGGAGAGAGCTTTTCCTTTCTCGTCTTCCTTTGGATAGTAGTTACATAAAATGATATAGTCCACTGCAGCTAGGCCCGTTACCAGCACATGTCTGCCCGCCATTACGAAATGATACGAAAGGCGGAAATAAACGTGGATTCATTGAAAAAACGCGGACCAGGATGCGAGGAATTTACCGCTTTGCTCGTTCTTAAAAGTAAAAATAATCTTTTCAAATCGATGATGTCCCTGTGTCCCTCACACTTGCGGTCAAAAATTGATTGTCCTTTGTCAAAGAACGATGTCGTGTCTAACTTTTTTCTTTGCACTGTTTATAGAGAAGTTTTAGCTTTTAGCTTTACTATTGCTCCCTCACTTTCATGCTGCTCACTTTTCTGTAAAATAGAGTGATTGCAAACAAGAACAAGAGGATGGTAAAGGGGGTAAAAGGCTATGTTTCTTAAACATGAAATTTTATCATTTATTTCAAGGTTATGGAGCGCTCCCTCCCCCACCCTTTACCGCCCACCAGGTTTTTTTTCAACGTAAAACGTAAACGTGGAAGTTTTCAGTGTGTTGCTGTTGTGGTTGAAAATCCATTGTTTCAAAGTGAGAGCAAGATGATATCGAGGCCAATAGAACAGGACAGCCAAGATTTTGTGTACTCAATCTTTGTTGATTGCCTGACTGAGGAGTCATGCTGGTAGTGGAGTTGATCCAGAAGACAAAAAGACAAGAAAAAGATGGGGAACGTAAGGTAAAAACATTGAGATCATGAAATATAAACAAAATTTCATGAAAATTCAAAATTTAAAAATATAACTGATGTATTGATACGCACAGCACATGTACATACATACATACATACATGGCTTTTATGAGCATATCCACAACTAAAGTGTGGCTCTTCAACTCTAGCTAAAAAGGTTTTGTCCCTATGCTTACAATTACAGTAAAAGAATAGTAAAATTGAAAATAAAAGAAATGTAAAGTGTCAAAATGAATTGTTAAAAGACTTGAATAAAAGTTAAGCGGCCAGTCGTTCATTAGCTTGCATAATGAGTTCTTTCTGCAGGCTGTTACAGAACGAAGGCAAAGTTGCTTCGTGTCGAACAGTAGATGGCAGTCTGTTGAATTGTTTACTGGTTTGGTCTTGGAACGTTCCTTTTATCATCGAAGACATTAACTTTAGGTCTTCACTACTCCGAAGTATGCGTGAGGTTGTTTTGATCTCTATTTGATTGATAGTTGGCCAGTTTTCAAAAATATGTTGGCCTACCTGGCATTCCACAATTCTTGTACTGGGCGACTGTACCCCCCAAGCTCTTGTTGTCTTTTTAACACTGATTTTACCCAGAACTGGTGTTTCCTCACTTTCTCCAATCTTCCCCTCTTTCCATGCATAAGAGAAGAAGAAAAAGAATTGCTTCCTCAAAAATAATTCTCAAAATTTTATCGCGTCTCAGCATCAGGTCCTGCTAATCTACTGTTTAAGTGGAAAATGGGATGTGATAAAATTTAGCGCAGCTCAGAATTTAACATGCTGAATTACGCGATTTAATGCCTAGTGGAAATCTAGGAGTTGGGGGTTCTGTGCTTAGCTGTGCTTTGGGATGGGCTGGTTGGGGGCATCTGAAGTTGTATTGGAGCATCAGTGAGGCGTTTGGTGTTTCTGATTGGCTTGTAATGGGGTCAGTCCTGGTAATATGAAATTTACTGGCGTGCTGCCATTCACACGCCTTGAAAATTCTAGGCGTGCGATGGCGTGCGATCCAGAAAAGTTCTTTCTATCCATGTTTAAGACACTTCATCTTTGAGGAGGATTTCACTCCCAGAATATCTCATACACTATCGGCAAAAACCTATTTGTTTTAACAAAAAATCACTAAACTCTTTTTGCTCCCAAAAATGAGTGAAATCTCTCCTTCGATTTGTTTAATCATCACTGGATGATCAAATGGCAAGTGTTGTCAGTCTCGCAAGGAGTTCAATGCACCAGACAAACTTCATTGTAGCTTAATGATCCCAATAAAAAATCATACGAAAAGAACTGCAACAAGCAAGGAGGAGACACTTCATTCTGTCAGCGTAAATAATTGTGTTCCCGCACTCTATCGTCACTTTGGACAGTTGAACAAAAGTTACGATTACCCAATTTTTACCACCATATTTACAAGGCTTCACTTATCTGAAAAGTACTGAAAAGTACTCAGAGTTCTTTGTTCTAATCCCATTCTTTAATCTGCTAATGACTCTTTGGAATCTTTATTCATTTTGAATTGACCTTCACACTTCATCAAATGGGACAACAGGAAAAGCCGGATCATTCATCTTCTTGACCTCTCCGGTCTGCCGATCAACTTTGCTAGTTCAATTGACCAACAAGGATGACAATTAGAAAACGCTCCTAAACTTTCAGAGACTTTCTTGAAAATACTGCCGACAGAAGGCCCATGAAGGAAAGCAAACCAAAGCAAAAACGTATCATTATTTATTAAGAACAAGGCAGAAATCTACGAAAGTACCATAGTAAAAAGCATTGTTGCACATGCGATGAAACGCACGCCTTGGAAAGTTCAGGCGTGTGTGGAGGCATGCGCGTGCGATCGCATGCCGAATATCACCAGGACTGGGGGTGCAACTGGGCGTAGGACTCTTGCATTGTCTTCCAGGTTCTCTTTGGTCATTTCATGCTCTGATGTGTGCTGTGTGTGGGGGCCTTTGGTATGCCCCCGTCTGGTCTCATAATTTAGAGCTTTTACCAAAATTGCTTTTTGGATATGTATACTCCACATTATTAATAGAATTTTGGAACAGGTGGTGCTCTCTTTTACTTATTGAGAGAGCTCCTCCTTAAGAAATTCCTATTCATACAAATCAATATTTATTATTGTATCATGTTTATGTTAACTATTTTGTTGTATTTATTTTGCCGTTTGAAATGTTGTTTATTTAATGGATTTTTGTACGTTGTGGAATTTTAAAATGAAATGAAACTGAAACTGACTGAGTGGGGCCTGGGGTGTATTGTCAGGAGTACTGAAAAATCTCTTGGGTTTTAAACTTAATATCTTGATTATTGTGGGGTAACACTGCCCAGGCCTCCTAGCTCAGTGATCCTTCATTGGGGAGGCCTCTGTCAAGTCAAGAAATTTAAATTTAACATTTATTGATTTATGTTTTTCTCCATTTTAGACCTGAGCATATTCACCGCTATGCGGTCCTGCTTAGTATCTTGATAGATGTAGGTGTAGAGAATTGTTCCATAATTTTAAAAATGAAAGAAACACAGAATTTTTGGTAGCCCTATCAACTTATTAGTAAAACACAAGCTCAAGGTTCACACCACATATTTGATTGTAGTTAGAATTAAAAAAAATATATTTTCATTTCAATCTCATCCACCTAAAAACTTACACAAAAATTTCTGAAAAATTAATTAAATCTAAAAACCTACATGTCTACAGTACAGTCATTGTAAAAATTTTTTTAATTAATCTACCCCCCCAAAAAATCTATTTAAACACTAATTCAAAACACAGTCCTTGATCCTCTCAAGCACAGCATTGTTGTTAGAATACCTTGAATGTTATATATATGATGTTAACGAAAGGAAGAATACAACAAAATATTTCCTTAAAGAAGCAGTGCATTCTTTCCCACAATGTATATAAATGTATCAGCATATCTGCAAGCTTTTTGAGCTTTTAAAGACCCATTGTCAACCAACAATCTTCTCTCTTGTTTGTCAACATTGCTGCTGCGTAGTTACATGTTTTTCTGTGTCAGAAAATACAAATTGCGCAGCTACGTAGATTCTTGCAAAAGAACAACGAGAGTTCGGCTCATCAACTCCAAGAAAACATGACCAGTTTCATGGTTCACCAAGCCTTTGGAACAATCAGGTTTGATGATTGCTTTATCTTAGTTCACCAGGTAGAACATACCTCCCAGTTGTCCTAGGGGATCACAAACTTTGATAAAGAAAAGTCGTCTGTCTGGCCTAGTTTTGCTTACTCGCCAGGAATGCTAAGCTAGGCTACCTAGAGCTGATATATATCTTGTAACAAAACAGAACACCAGATGATGATGGTGCATGAAACGTAAGCATTGGATTTTCGCAAGGCTATTGAGCGATGGCAAGGCTTATTCTTCTGTCACTGCTCGTTTCAAAACAAAGTGGTGACTGAATGCTTCTCACACAGAAGAGGTTACTGTTTGTAAACACTAATTTGACAAAACTGGTTCTGTTGGTTGACAATGGGTCTTTAAACTTCAAATGAAAATGCAAAGAAGCATCTGCACAACTTTCCTTTCATTGTTCTTTTAGGATGCTGCTGATATCATCTATTTCATTAATCTTCCTTGTGAATATTGCAATTAGTGAGGATTCAAAGTATGTCAAGATCAATATAGATGCGAAATGGCCGCAAACACCATTTGTGTTGGAAGCCAGGTAAATATCATCGTACATTGCACACCTTGGCTTGATCCTCATTTTGATGATACTGTAGCTAGCCTGCTTGCAGATTGAACTGGTTTTTGTATGGTTTTGTGCATTTTTTGTCTGGTAAGATTTAAAGGCACTTAACATACTACATACAGGGTGTCTCAAAAAAATTGTTCGACGGTTGATTAAGTTACTAAAATATGACGATACCCTGAATGGACCTTTGGTCAAATCACCCTTTTCCTGAGGTTTTTAATTAATTTTTGACGCAAGGATCTTACAAATCCGATAAAAAATCATGGGGCTACAAGCTTTTGAAGTTCAAGTTTGTGTGAAAGCTGATACCAGAGGCCTCAAAATGGCATTTTGGTAAAAGTCCCATAGGCCGTCGTTTCTCTTATTTCTCAGTTGTTTCAGGGCGAACCAAGTGGTTTTCAAACAGGTATTCGATAACCTAACTGTTAAGCATATGGATGCTTTGAGGAAACAGATTCAGTCTCTCGCCGATTTTGTTTTGAACCAGTTTTTGGACTTATGCAATATTAAGGAAATTTTGAGAATGATCACAAGAAATAACTTACTTTAGAAGTCGTATTTGGTTTGCTCTGATATCAACGAGAGGTATGACATAGGATAAGCTTCTCTTACCTCCGTCGTCGAGCTTTTTGCAATAGAAGTAATCTGGGGGGTCTCTGGTTTCAGCTATCGCATATTTTTGACCTCCAAGAGCTCGTAACTCAGTGAATTTTCAACCGATTTGCACGATTTTAGTCTCTAAAATCATTTCATGATCTTAGGAAAAGGGTTATCTTTCCATGAGCCTGTTCATGTTGTCCTTATTTTTCAATATTTAATCAAACGTCGAACAATTTTTTTGAGCAACCCGGTAGTAAACTTCTTTCCAAAGCTATGAGGATGATACGGGTGAAGGACAACCCCATGGCCATTTTGTAAAGAGCATACAACTAGATGTAAACAAAGCTTAACTCTACAAGTTCAAGGAGCTTCAAATGATTATTCTACTAATAACACTTAATTTCTTCTGCTCTTTTTAATCATTCATGCTTTTTAAAGTAAATCAACGGGGTTAAAAGCAAACTTAGCTAAGGGGACTGGGTAATATAAATATAACCTATTGTATTTGATGTTTTCGATCTATGAAAACAATAAGAAGATAAGTGGCGCCTGCCGTTCTTTTGTGCTATGTTTAGATTATGTCGCTATATCTCCGTTCATTTACTTTAAGGCTACCCATAGAACGTAGTTTTCTACATGGCTACAGGTAAAATGTACCATAGTGCCACAGGGGCTGTACCAGGTACCAAAATGTCCTTACCGGGTATCATTAAGGTCATCATCAGGGACCATCAGAGTGGGCAAAAAGTGCCACTTTAAGGGCCTGTTCATATGGAGGCGAGCCAGCCCGCTCACCGGGCTGGCCCGGTAGGCGAGACAGTTTTTATCTTGTGTTCATATGGAGAAATTCCAGCCCGTTTGCCGAGACAGAAATTTGACACGTGTCAAAATGAGACACGTGCCCATTGTTTAGAGACGCAACGCATGAGCAATAGCGACATTTTCGTCTCGGTAGCCGGGATGGAGTGTTCATATGGGAAAATTTTCATCCCGCCTACCGAGATCTCGCCACTACACCAGTGAGATCCCGCTAAGCGGGCCAGCCCGCCTACTCATATGAACAGAAATCAAATTTTGTATTGGAATTAGGGATGAGGTGAGATCTCGGCAAAGAGCTCCAGCCCGGTAAGCGGGCTGGCTCGCCTCCATATGAACAGGCCCTAAATGGAAGATTACTGAAAAATAATTGGGCAAAGGTGGAATGAAAAAACTGATAATTTCCGTGTTCCAGTCATTGACAATTGTCCTCAGTACCACAGTACTTCTGATCGGTACTCAGTGCAGAGTACCAGGTACCATAGGGGCCAGCACACAGCAACCAATTCCATCAATACCCCTCTTTCTTCATCCTCCTTCTTGACTTTCATTAAGATTTTACTTGGTAAACCATGAATTGATTCTCAAAATTCAGTAAAGCCCTAAGCCAGAGATTATTATTTTTCAAATTAGTTTTACAGCTTTTCAAGTTGTGGATGCATTTTTCCGATTCATCCAGTACAATTGGATTAGCCTCACGCCATAAGAACACTCAAGTTATCTCATATCGTTGAGTTGATTTGTTGTTTTTGTTGTCGCTCCACTGAGGGCCTTATTTCCCTTGGGCTGTAAAAACGGCAAAAAAATGTCAATCGGTGACGAGTTTCTGTTGCCCCATCTCCTGCTGGTGAGAGTGTGGCTTATCGGAAGGCACTTTTTGTGATTTTGGGTAGAGCGATCCTTTACCAAAGTAGTGATACCTAGTTTTATGGTACAGCAGTTCTAGAAAACTGATGTTTAAGGCATTTTAGACGTGGTGGTCATGAAAAAAGTAGCAGGTGATTTTAGGCCCAATAGCTAAATTCTTTAAAAGAATTCAAATCAAACGATAGGTTTCAGTACAGAGCAAATCCGTTTCTACAAGCATAGGGAAATGAGTTGTAGCATTATCAGTTGAGGCAAGAAGTGAAACTACGACTAGAATTTCAGTCTACATCTTGATTAGACTTATGCCTTTTCGTCCCTTGTTTCCCTGCGTTCTTTGATTTGCTGATATCACTTGGTCAACAGGGACTCATAATATTACGCTTATATAATGGGCCCACTTTTTCAAAATGGCCTAAATAGGTGGGAGTTCTCGTACACTCAACAAAATCGCTTCAAAATCTGGTTTAAAGAGCTCGAACATTGAAAAGGAAACTCTTAGTACAAAGAATGATGTTGTCTTGACATACAAAACGCAAAATGCATACCTTTCAGACAGTAATCTTCCTCTGTAGAAGCAAAATAGATCCATCGAAGCTTCGAGAACTCCAGGCTTCTTCAACCGTTCTTTAAGAGCAACAACAACAACATTCTGAATAGCGGCCCCTGATTGGTTAAAAACTGAATTCTAGTGATTCGATTGGTGAATACGGAACCACCCTATGCGGGCCTAAAGTGGGCCTACTATTTCAGAGTAATGTTATTAGTCCCTCTTGACCAAGGAACGCAGGGAAACAAGGGACGAAAAGGCATCAGTCTACATCTTGATTAGGCTGCTAACTGTCATTTAGTTACTGGGCGATTTGTCCTTTCTTGGTAGAATAAGACCCAACTACATGAGGTATAACAATAAGACCCACTGTTATTGTTCTTTAGACAATTGGCTTTTCAAATATAATAATGGCAATTAATTAGACACCTGATTCATTGCTAGGCAACCAAAAAAAACCGGAAAATTGGCAATTTTTTTACATTCTTAACAAGAAGAATTCTATTTAATTAACTGCTACCCCAATTTTCTCCAAATTTGTTTTAAATAGTAGCATAAATCTTATAGATTCAAAATAGACACTTTAAAAATGATTTTGGTTTCCATTTTTAGCACAATTAGTTTTTAATTAGCTATTTGTTTCTTGTTCTGATTTTCTTTGCAGTTTTTTCTAAGTCTTGTCGGTTTATCTAGTAAATATGGACTCAGAATGAATAAAATCAATAAAATGAAGCAAATGAGACAACATTCCTTTTTATTTTACACTTATTTATTACCGGGTGAGTCAATAAAACGCCTGCTGTTTGAAAAAATCCTGATCCCTGAATATCAAAGCAATGATGTTAAAAACTGTCTTGTTTTATTCCCGATATGTCAAATTAGATTCAGTAATTTACCCGGCTTTAGTCAGTCATTCCTTCCCGTCGAAATAGGAGATTTTCTGCAGAAAGCCCCTTTCGAAAATCTGCAAAAACGAGCGAAAACAGCAAGCAAAATTTCCCATTGTTCTCCTTCCTGGCAATAATGACTCTTAGACGTGCTCATGTATTTTGTCCTCATGGGAGAATGGAATCCCCCTGAATAAGTTATTCACATTAGGGGGAAGACTTTTCAACCGACCAAAACGAAAGCACGTGCTAAAGCGTGCTGAAAGTCATCGCTGTGAGATAAACACATTAGGGATTTTTGCCTGCAATTTACGCACGTTTTTTGAGGTTTCTCAAAGGGACTCATTTCGGAAAATTGCCCACAGAATCTGAACGGAGTGACCGATTTTAGTCAGGAAAATTTCTAAAAATAATTGAACATGTTAGCTATTTAATCAAATATTGCAATATATCATTGCTTGTATATTCTGGGAGCAATAGCCTTTCAAGCGCCGGGCGCTTTTTTGACTCACCCGGTAGAACAATGATGTCATAAATGTGAGTGACATCAACGATATTTAATTTTTGCTGATGTCAGCAAATTTGAAAAATCTATACATCAAATGAAAGTATTGATCAAAAGCAATTCAATGGTGCATGCTTGAGATCAATCGGACAAATGAGACAAAAGCCACAGACGTCCTAAGCATTTTTTGTCCAAATATAGTATTACTGTGGTCACATGATCAGAGTTAGAACTATGAAATGTAAATTGTCTAAATGCATTTTTTAATTTGACTAAAAGTCACAATGATTGGTGGTTTTATTACTTTTAAATTTAGACTAGTGCTGAAAAGTGTGGTAGGGGGCGAAAACCCTCAGTACCAATAGGATCAACCATCAACGCACTGAGTTTCCATGGAAACTTTGTTTACCCTTCATGACACACCTGACTTGCACTTTTACTTTCATTTATTTCATGAATCACTACTCATGATTTATTTCCTCTTAGTGAATTTATTTCAAATCTTGATGAAGAGAAATTTTGGAAATTCATAGAGCACTTCAAAGATGTAAGGATACAACAAAATACGATAGGTAATCTTTATTCTTACTTTGATTTTTGAAGTTCATGATGAATTGTGAACCCGGAGGGGGGGGGGGTAACATAACATGTTGGGGTACGGGTATGTGCCGCTCACATGTGTGGGTTTTTGGGTCCAAAATTCTCTAAAAAGGGTCCCTTTTTGGCAGATTTTCTTAAACATAGGTGGGTTTTCAAGAAATTGGTAAAAAATTGTCAAAAATGGGTAGTTTTCCACCAAAATTCATCATAAAGTGGGTATGACGGCAACTGTCGGTAAATAGAAGACGGTAGCTTTCTGAAAACCAGGCGGCACACCCCCATCCATCCGCAAGTCATGTACCCCCGGGGATTGAGAATCATGTACTGTACAGTGTGTCCCAAAAAGCTATGCCCCATTTGTGTGGCTGCTGTGGGGGAGCTTCCGTTTCATTTTTATCGATTTCTCAAAAATATAAAGCTTCCTTTTATTTTTCACATTTGCTTCATCAGAACTTTTACACTTTATCAGCAGCAAGGTCTATATTTTTGATAAATCTTTATCTTTTCAATAAAGTTGCTCATGAATTATCATTTATTCATATTGGTATTTACACAGCTGAATATGCCAGGCTTCAACTTAAAGTTGCAAATCTCGTTTGAGTCAATCTGTCAAGTGGTTACTGATTTATGGCAGAGGAAAGGAATCAAAAACCACTTCTGTAGTGCTCCAGCAATGTCAAAATCAAGAAACGTTTAAAAGAAAGGGTTCTAACACCATAATCTTCTGTACAATTATAAAAGGGTTAATAGCATCTTCTTGCAGATGGAAATCTTCATTAACCCTTTAATAATACAGAACAAATTGAAATACAAACTAGAATCCTTTATTTTGAAAATGCACTTGATTTTTACATCGCTGGAGAGCTCTAGCAGCGCTGATTTTGTAGTAACCACTCACTTTCCCTTCCACCCGCCATGAATTAGCAACTACTTGCCACATGGGCTCAAAGAAATTCTCAAACTCTAAGTTGAGGACCGACCTATGCAAATGTGTAAATAAACCACAGCTCCTCCACAGCAGCCACACAAACAGGGATAATAATTTTGAGACACCCTGTATGTTTTCATTTTTATCGGTTGGACCAAAAAGCTAGAAAATTCGTTATGTTGAGAAGATTTGGGTTATTGAGATCAGTTACAGTTTGGTTAACACTTTTCAGAGAGTCTATTATTGACAATTTGCGCAAAGTGACTTTGCAATGGTTCAGTTTACACAGAGGCAAGTGTTATTTGTCTTTTTTTTTGTTTCTCGTTATTTTTGTTCATTGTTAGCTAACTTTCAATTGAATATCAACGCTTGAAAACAGCAAACTTCGATTTGTAACTCGCAAAATGAAAACCTTGCATGCTCGCACTTTCGAGCTGTAACTGTTTACACCACAAAATCAGCTAACGATGTACGAAAACAACGAGAAACAAGTTCAAAAGGCAGATAAAATTTCCCGTGTGTGAAGTGAATCATTCTTAACTCGCTTTGATGAAAGTTATTGTTGATAAACCCTCTCTTGCCACAGCCAGCATTGTTATACCGAGAACGGGGGTCATGCTTTTGTTTCCTTCACAACTTTAACAGATTTCGACGCTCGATCCAAACCTCTTTTTTAACAGTAAAAAGGTCTGTAGGATGTGTGGAATGGAGATTTTTGCATGTTTGCAAGGTCTTACACGCATTGATCCTATCAACTACTTTAAGGGGTATATGAAAGGTGCAAGGCAGCACGAGGTAATGTGAAAAATGCTTTGCACTTTAGATTAAAGTCTGAAGCAAGGCAATGAAAAGTTTGTTTTTCAAGGCTCAAGAATTATAATGTTGTCTAAGAAACATCAAACTGATGAAACAGATGAAACTAATGAAGCATCAATGATAAAAGAAAGAATGGCTACGCTAATTTTGACTTTGAACTTTAACTACTTACTTATTGCTTTTCCTAGATACTTGTGTTTGAAAGAAGCTTGTGCTGCAGTCTAATGACTGGAAAACGTTGTATAGAAAATAAGAGAAATGTTTACAGCTTTAATCTTGTTGGCACCCAAGTTACCATTTAATATATCATCCAGAAGGCCAAAATAAGGCCCCCTATAACTCAGAGATGCCGGGGAGATGCCTGAAAACGATATTCTTTCTTTGAAGACAATCATTTGAAACGACTGAGTTTTACTTCGCAGGCCTAGATCTGCAGTGCAGAACGTCAGAAATGCGGTTTCCAAGTTATGAAGTTGAAGAGGACAGAAGCAAATTCGAACGACAAAAAAGGAATCTTTTGAATCTAAAGTTCTGAAACAAAATGCGTTGCAGTAGCCGTTGCCGTCCTGGTTTCGTAAACTCCCTATTAAAAAGCACAGCCTTTCTCCGGCTCACAGCCCTGGAGCCGTGAGTTTTTCTGGACTTTGTTCTTGACTATGAATAGATTTCTTCTTTGAAACTGAATTAAGATATTGCCTGCAGTATCATTTGGAGATTTTATGAATCGCAGGTCTTCGTTTGACTCCTATATTGACCGGTAAGTACAGTAGAAACCTGCATAAAAGAACCTAGGCTCTTCTTTGACAGCCTGAATAGGTTCTTACTTAAATGGCTGTTATTTTAAATTCCAGCCTGCAAGGTTCTTAAATAGTCTGTTATGTACAAATGTACATTACACACCTTGTAAACATTAATGCTGTTTTTTCAGCACAAGGATTCTGAAGAATTCTTTTAATTTCATGAAAACATTTTTATGTAAGAATTCATGTTTAAAAATCATGCAGTCTTTTGTGCCATTGAAGAATTCTGGTCAGAATGTAAGAATTCTTGGAAATTGTGAGGAATTCTGAACACGTAGTTTTAGCCTCTGGAGGGTTCTTATTTGGGGAGTTTAAAAGATTAAATTTCAGCCTCTAGGTTCTCATAAAAACAGGTTCTTTTATGTGGGTTTCTACTGTAGCAAATTTGCGTGCCGTGCAGGCTGTATACACGAGATCAAAGTCAAGTTTTTATTTCATCAGCGTCCATAATCTGTGATGTTTTTCAACTTACTAATATTTCAGGTTCATATAATTCACTTTTGGAAGCGTCGAGGACATTATTATCAGAGCTAGAACTGGACTTACTCAAGTTTGTTCTCTCAACAAGATCTTTGTCGCCAAGAATACAAGTATATAGACAGGTAAGAAAGTGGCTGTTACTGTTATCAGGTACTCTCCATTGCAGAGGTTCCTCTATTATTTCGCAGTGCAAAGGATACTGCATGGTGGAGCGGAACTACTGCGAAGGAGCGTGTAATCATTAGGGAACCTCTTTGTGGGAGAGTAGGTGCCAGGTATCTGCATACTTTTTAGCTAGCTAAGAAATTAGATTTTGGAATTTTTTGGGACACGAATTTGCACGAGCCTTTTGACAAAATCTTGCAAGTAAAGTGGCTTTCAACTGTGCAATTTATTTATTTTCAGTAGTCTGCAGTTTTTTTTTGTATTTGATGCCGAATATTGCACTTATCTTTGAAGCCCTTAACTTTTCAAAAGAAATAGCACCGTTTTGAACTTCTTTACAAAGTACCAAAATTAAAGAAGTTGGCAACAGAATTGAATGTACCTCAAAGCACACGACCAGCGGTTCAAAATGAGACAAAAGCTTAATAATTTCCGACTCTTCTAAGCCGAGAAGTTAGAACTCGAAACTCGAAAGATGCCAGTGGATAGCAATATTCCGGACAGAGACATGAGAATATGACCTGACTTCAAAATCTTCTCCTCTGCTTTTTCTGACTGATATTTGTAGTTCACTGACCCCCACAGTATGAATCATTGTGTGTTTGGCCACAGGAAGCCCAGGCAGTTAGTTAATGGAGCAATGAAAAGTTGACGATCGTAAAATTGTTAATTGTATACAAACTTTGTGTGTCATTTGTTGCACTGCTCCACTGCTGTACTTCTGCACTGTACTGCATAATTGTTCGAATGCGAGAGTTCGATACAAAATTTCTTGCTGGTATTCTTATATTGGTAATATACCAATATAAGAATACCAGCAAGAAATTTTGTATCGAACTCTCGCATTCGAACAATTATGCAGTACAGGGCAGAAGTACAGCAGTGGAGAAGTGCGACAAATAACACACAAAGGTAGTATACAATTAACAATTTTACGATCGTAAACTTATCATTGTTCAGTTAACTAACTGCCTGGGCTTCCTGTGGTTTGGCTTTTAAATTAAGGGAACTCTGAGGTATCAAGATAATTTTTGACGTCTTCCTTTCGCTGAAAGTAGTGAAAACCTAAAATTACGGATCGAACTTTGATTATTAGCTATTCAATTAGAATCAATTTGATGGAAATTTTCTTGGACACTCAGTCAGCGTCTCATGGTTTCGCTTCGCTCTTTTGATAATCTTATGGCGTTGCTTTTCAACTTCAAGGTTCGATTTTTTTCAAAGAGCCTGTTGAATGATTTGGGGTTTTCTGATTCCATAGTAATGGGATGAAACTGGGCCCTGTGATTGGTGCCCGGGATTGCCCGGCGATTCGTCCAAATTAGCATTCGAGCTGTAATCTCTCGAGTCCATAGTTAAAAGCAGAATGTGATTACATTGTCAAGAAAATAACAACGAAACGATGGTGCTCTCGCAGTACATCAAGAGTCTTGATAGACAAATGCAGCATCCCAAATAACCAAAGTTGTTAGAAGTTGCCCCGTTGTACATTTTCAGATTTATCCTTGGAATTGTATTTAATAAATCTATCCAAACTCAAGTTAGATGTAGTGTGAGATTTGCAATAACGCAGAACTTCTTTGCAAAGCGCTTCCATTGTTTTTATTTGCGGGTATTTCATGTTATATCTAATTTGAGACCGACCATTGCTGTTTTATATCAAAGGTCTTAACACCTGATATTTCTATACTTGTCTTTTAGTTATTAAGTGAAATGGAAATGCCACAATGTGAAACAATTTATAGCTTCGAGAATAAACATTATTGTGAATATGATGAGCTGATATCTCATTTAGCCAAAGCCAAAGAGGGGTATGTTTCAGTTTCAATTTCTTATTTTGAAAACTCCTCTACATACAATAACAGGCAAATTAATACATTCAATACGAAATACGGTAAATCACCTCATATAAGAACCTACAAAAATAGGAAACTAGAGTCTGTTCTTCCTAAATTACGCACCCTGTAATTAAGAATCTGTTTAAGTTTGATAAAACATAGGTTCTTATTGCAGGGGTAGCAATCTTGAGCTCTGATTGTTGTTATTAAATTCATTTTTGTCCCATTTTGCTAATTAAGTTTGATTCTCCTCCCCAATTAGTCATTAGGTCCATAAGAACCTTGCAGAAACAAATAACAGGACTGGACATCTTTTGCAAAGACTCTGGAAAGGCCTACACAAGGCACCCTTCCGATAAGAACCTTGAAATTAGTCTACACAAAGCCTACACAAGGCACCCTTGTAAGAACCTTGAAATTAGTCTACACAAGGCCTACACAAGGCACCCTTCAAATAAGAACCTTGAAATTAGTCTACACAAGGCCTACACAAGGTACCCTTCAGGTAAGAACCTTGTACCTGGAAATACGTCTTAGTGCCTTTGAAATAAGAACCTATTTCAGCCTCTATCTCGAGCAGTAGGTTCGTATATGTGAGGATTTACCGTAGCGAACATTCCAGCCACAGTCTGTCAATTGACTAAGTTACAACACAACAATATGATGGGCAAAAGTAAGACAAATTAAATGAATTGTACAGGGTGTCTCAAAAAAATTGTTCGACGTTTGATTAAATATTAAAAAATAAAGACAACATGAACAGGCTCATGGAAAATAGCCTTGTTCCTAAGATTATGAAATAATTTTAGAGACAAAAATCGTGCAAATTGGTTGAAAATTCACTGAGTTACGAGCTCTCAAAGGTCGGAAATATCCGATAGCTGAAACCAGAGGCCCCCCAGATTACTTGTATTGCAAAAAGGTCGAAGACGGAGGTAAGAGAAGCTTATCCAATGTCATACCTCTCGTTGACATCAGAGCAAACCAAATAGGACTTGTAAAGTAAATTATTTGTTGCGATCATTCTGAAAATTTCCTAACATTTCGTAAGTCCAAAAACAATGGTTCAAAACATAATCGGCGAGAGACTGAATCTGTTTCCTCAAAGCATCCATATGCTTGACAGTTAGGTCATCAAAAACCTGTTTGAATCCCATTTGGTTCGCCCTGAAACAATTGAGAAATAACGGAAACGACGACCTATGGGACTTTACCAAAAATGCTATTTCGAGACCTCTGGTTTCAGCTTTTGCACAAACTTGAACTTCAAAAGCTTGTAACCCCATGAATTTTTAGCGGATTTGCAAGATTCATGTGTCAAAAATAATTTTAAATCTCAGGAAAAGGGTGACTTGACCAAGGGTCCATTCGACGTATCGTTATTTTCTAGTATTCAATCAAACGTCTAACAATTTTTTCGAGACACCCTGTATACAGGGGAATCTTTTGAGAAGGAACTCTCTCAGTAGCTAGGCTAATCGAAGAGAGAGCACCCTCTGTTGTCAAAGATGATTAATGACTGGCAAAGATAATCTTCGACGTTAAATCAATTTCATACTAATTGGCGAATTATAATAGCTTTCAACATAGGACTTCTATGATCGGTAATTGTTTTGAAAGAGCAAGGCTTTAGGTCTTCGATGAAAGCTACAAGCAGATGGTGAACTTTTTATATCAAAGGGAATGTTATTCCAACATTTTGCTCCGAAGTAGCGCACAGACGTGAGTGAGACCATATAGCCTACGCTTACACCCATCATTCCAATAGAAGAAAGGGTCTACAAAACAAAGAGCAGAAGCTTGCGACGATGTTTTCTAGATTTCTGGAAACTTAATTTATGCAGCCTTTGTTGAAACGCATTCCACACGTTATTTGAAAAGTGGATTAGAATGATTAGAAATGATTTCCTGTGCGGCCGTAGCAAGCCATTGCTCTTTGTTTCATAGACCCTTTCTTCTTTTGGGATAATAGTTCCACGCGTAGGCCAGAGACCTTATCGAAGGGTATTTTCATGAATTGCAAAGATGTTATTCTTGCTAACTTGTCGTGTACCATATTGACGAGCAGATTCAATTGATACAAAACAGAATGAAGACTCCAGAGGAGCATGAGTTTTAGGCCCCGTTCACAGTGCTCCGTTTTCGTTAGCATCCGTTTTTGTTGCATCGAAGCTACCCGTTCTCACTGCTCCGTTTTTGTACAAAAACCGAGAGAAAAATTTCCGTTTTCGGCGTACACACTGATCTGCCTAATAACAAAAACGCAGGGAAAAACATCCGTTTTTTTGCGTTCACATTGCTCCGTTTTTGTGAAACCCGTTGATGAATATTGGAGCGTTTTCAAAAACCTCCGCCCTCGTGCGTTCACATTGGTCTAGAGCGTTTTCAAAAACCTCCATTTTGTGGATATCCACCTTTGATAGCGTTTTCAAAAACCTCCGTTTTTGTGGCGTTTTTCTGCGGATCAGTGAACACTTTCCCAAAAACGGAGGTTTTATCTCCGTTTTTATACAAAAACGGAGCAGTGTGAATGGGGCCTTAGCTAACTTATTAAGGCTGGATAAGAACCTTTTGACTTTAGTATTGAAATGTAAGGCAATGCCCCATTTGTTCTTCTATTCGGATTGGTATGAAGTCACATGGTAGTTTTAGCATGCTTGCTGTGTTCCCTCTAGGCTCGATTACATGTCGTAGTTTCGCTTTTTGCCTGAACTGATATCACTACAACTACGACTTATTCCCATACGCTTGCAGAAACGGTAAAGCTCCGTACTGACTCTATTTGAAACCTATCGGCTGCTCCATGAAAAGTTCAATGTTCAATTGAGCAGTGTTGGAGTCTCTATCACTATTGTGTACATTCGAAAATTCTACAAAATGTATCAATCTGTCGTTCGATTCGCATTCTTTTTTAGAATGTAGCTGAAAGATCTATTGGGCCTAAATCATCTGCTGCTTTGTTCTCACAACCACTAGGTCTAAAATGCCTTAAAAATCAGTTTTCTAGAACTGCTGTACCAGCAAATTAGGTATCAGTACTTCGGTAAAGGATTATTCTTGCCACAAAAGCTAAAACCGCCTTGCTCTAAGCCACTTGCTGATCGGTAGACGACGGGGCGACAGAATCCTGTCGCCGATTGAAATTTTTTGCCGTTTTTACAGCTCTATGTCCATAAGGCCCGCAGTGGAGCGATAACAACAACAACAATTCAACTCAATGAGATGAGCGTAACTTGAGGGTCCTTATGGTAGTGGGGCTAAGACTTATCCAGAGTCGTAGTTTCGCTATTTGCCTAACTTATATACCGCTACAACTACTACTAATGACACATAACTGTGCTCACTCAAAGATTTTGCCCACACCATGGAAAGAAAGGTTCGATAGCAACCTACAACTTTTCTGCATTTCATTGGTCTAATTTTTACACAATTCACGCTTACCAATGTCAACGTCACATTCCTCATTGAGAGGATTCCTCTTATAGTTGACTAAAAGCTCTTTGATTCTTTTGTCATATGGTGCTGCACGCAGATAATTATATGGACTTGCTTCTTCATGTCTCGCTCTTGATCAGCAAACAAGCAATGCTGGGAGGAGAAAGGGAAGAAGAAAAAGGAGGGACAGGGGAAGGAGAGCGATCCAATCTCTCCTTCATTTTTCTTCTTCCTTTCCCCCTCCCTTTCCCCTCATGTTTGTTTATTGATCAAGAGCGAGACTTGGAGCAAGCCCAATAATTATACTGCATCAATACTGACATAGTTAGACAAGCTTTATCCAGATTGGTTTGATTTAAACCAATCAGGTACATTTGATCTGTTGGACCGACCAATTAGAAGACCCCATTTCATCACCTCGTTCATTACAAGCTGGTCTAACTTGCATATGCGAATAGGGCTAGGTCAAATTGTTAAGCTGAGTTAAACTGAGTTCAGATTTGTTTTTTCGTCCAGGGTGCATACCACAACACACACATTTGATCATGTTTATCCCGGATCAGAAAATAATTCACAAACAGTAATTCTGTATGGTTTGATTGGGATAGAATCATTTTTAGATGCACACAAGAAAATGGTTGATCTTTCTGCAAATGGCAATGTGAAATATATTTTCAGACACTATGCGAAGGTTGGTATGGAATGCACCGTTACACAACAGATTGCTCCGAGGAAATTTTTTTACCAAGCTACACTGCGCTCTGTGATCAAATTTCTATAGAAAACGTAAAGATTCGTAACTGGAATGCAATGCAGTGCATCTTGGTAAAAGTCTCTCGCCGCCATCTTTAGCATAATCGTCTATTGAAAATTATAGCACGGTGTAGGCGTTCTGATTCATTTTCCAAAAATCATCTGATTCGAAAGAGAGTAATTAGAGTAATTCAAAACAGTTGTGTTAGTCGGTTGGAAGTCAAAAGACTACTTTTCGAGTAAACAGGCTCATAATAAAAGAATAGGTCCAAGAATGCTGTTCTTGTTTTTGTGGCTGCTTTGGGGGACCTGTGACTTGGACTGGATCATTTTTTATTCAGTTGCGTAGAATGAGCTTCAACTTGGCTACTTCAAAAACAGCAAGCATTTGTTCACAAGCGATATGTCAAAATCAAATTAATATAACAGTAGAAAGGGTTCTAGCGTAATCTTTCATTCTTTCAACTTGTTAAAATGTTTTGGTAGTTTGTTTACGATGTTTAGCGTTTATAATTCTTATACCGTAAAAAGTCTATTAAGCCTTCCGATGGAAAGCGCAGTTTGACGAGAAAGTGAAGGATGAGGTAAGCGACGACAATCATTGTAAATTTTGTTCGTCATTCATCAGAAAGATATAAATATGTTTGACAAATCCAGTTGCAATATTCGACTGTTTTATTGGACAAATCCATGATAATTATTAGGATAAAATTAAGACATGATCAATGGTACGTTTCGAACAATACTTGGGAATGAAACGTACCTATCTATGATCATGTCTTTTATCCTAATAATTATCATGGATTTGTCTAATAAAGCTGTCTAATATTGCAACTGGATTTGTCAAGCATGTTTATGTCTTTCTGATGAATGATGAATAAATTCACAATGATTGTCGTCGCTTGCCTCGTCCTTCGATGTCTATTAAGCCCCCTTCTCTAAGCCCCTACCCTCAGAGCCGAAAGTTTAGATAAGCCCCCCTCTGTATTAAGCCCCCAACTTATAATATCAAACTCGAGAAATTACCAACGATTTTCCATCTATTTCGCGTGAAAAGATTGCGTGTGGGTTTTCATAGTGTTCGGGATGGGATGGCGAATGTGTCGAATTCAAATATTTGACTCATTAAATTGTATGTTGAATCCGCAAAATATATCCCTGTCAATTAATTTTGTGAATAAGACTTCTCTCTAAAAACCCCCATCTGAAGTGTCTGAAATTAAATAAGCTCCCTGTGGGCTTAGAAGAGTTTGTAATTATTATGGATGAACCAAAATGAACCACTTATTTTGAGGTTCTTGTGCCCTAAAGAAACTGCGCCTCTTTAAGCCGATACCATTCTACTCTTTAAAAACACGAACTGCTCTCATGAACGAACTGTGTGACAAAAATTCAGGAACTAGAAGCTAGGATCTTTGAGATGGGTCTTTTAACCCGTGGATAATTTCAATAGGTGGGTGGCGGGGGTGTGCCATTTGACGTCTGAAATCATACCCTAAAATTTATAAATTTTCGAGAAAACAATACCACAAACTTTACAGGCCAGTGAAAATAGATAGCCTAAGATTGTGTCAACGATCCAAAATTTGAACCAAATAAGTTAAATTTGATCAAAATCAATACCCTGACGAGTTATGTTTCTAATTGACACCCCAAAATTTATGATTACTTGTGACTTTACCAAAAATGATACTCCAAAATTTATTTTCTACTCCATAAAAGGCACCCCACAAATGGCATATCCCGTACCAGCATATATGGTAGTAACCCCCCCCCCCCCCCCGGTCTCTTAGATTATTTTCTACAATTTTGAAATTTATCAAGTTCTTCTTCGCAAATTAGTTTGTATATGTATGTGATAATGTGTTTGTATATTCACTTCATAGAGCCTGTCTGAGGGAAAAGTCCATCTGTCAGGATATGGCGTGGAGCTTGCAATAAAAAGCACAGAATATAAGGCAGTAGATGATCAGAAGGTTGATGGAAAAGACGGAGGGAAGCTGGCAAGTGGTCATCATGATGATGAAGAAGAGGTTGAAGGCTTCTTGTTTGGAAAACTGAGGTAATTTGCCTTCCATCTAGAACTTTGAATACAGTAATTAACCAGATGGATTTGTTTACTAATCTTCAAGTGACAAAAACGCCTTCTCCCCAGTTTATCAATTTTTTACAAATTTTTCCACCTAAAGCCCCATTAGGACCCTCTAGCTAATTGATATTATGGAAAGTGTGAGCACAATTTTTAATTCTTTACTTTAGGCATCGTTTGTCTGAATAAAGTAATAGAATTACGTTTTAACTATTGCCGAATGCATTCCAACTGCTTAAATTTCCTCACTCCCTTATCATTAAGACCCCCCTTTTATTTTGGCACCTGACACTCATGTACCGGGTACTAGACACAGACACATTATTTGGCTTCTGACATATGTTTGGCACACATTTACCACGTGCCTGGTTTTCCAAGAAAAATTCACGCACATGTAGCACTTGGCTTCTTGAAATCAAAAGCTGTTGTCAAATGCTTTGTATTGACAAAGCAACATGCCAAAAGGTAGCTAGATTTTGAACCCTAATCGCTGATAGACACGATTTGTTGATCTGACTTCTTTGAAAGTGAAATTTGATTAGCTTCATGCATTGTGACTTGATTGCATTGTCCTCATTATCACCTCAAGGTTGGTGTACCTTTGTGTTTATTTTATCATTTGGTTTTGCACGAATTTGCCTCTATTTAACTATTTGCTCTATTGTTTGGCTGTGTCTTTTGCAGCATAAGGACCATTTCCACGTCATTCGACATTTGCAAATCGCATACGATCCTTTGTTTGAAAGTCTCATGCAAGAATTTGCAATGTGATGTTGACCCCTTTGCAATGTTTGATTTCTTGCGAGCGTTCGCATACGAGCCGTTGTCTCGGATTGAAGGCAGTCAATCAGAAAATAACTTTACGAGCAAAGAAACAAAAGTGGCATTTGCTATCAAAGGAGACAGATCTCATTTGCTGACTAAGCAATTGAAATTCATGCGAATGAGTTTGAAGTGTGTATTGAATTCTCATGCGTTTCGAATTCCAAATTCACAAATTGCATTCGCTTTACGAATTACGATTGAAGTGGAACTGGGCTTTTACATGCATTCTTATGCTTCCAAACTGATATTCTTTTCAGAGAATTGCATCCAGAATTCGTTGAACCTCTGGCCAACTTTAAAACACATTTGAAGGAAAGCACAAAAGAGCTTGCACCACTTAAAGTTTGGCAGCTACAAGGTAACATCAATGTCTTCTGTTTTTTCATTCAAATTTCCGGATCACATTGCTTATAGCTTTCTTAAAGGACAAGTTCGTGGTTGGTATAATTGTTGATTATTCAAGAGATTACACCGATGTGAATGTTGTGCAGTACCTTTTTTCAATTTTGTTCTCTTTTCAATTTGCGAAACTTCATATTTCAATGTGCAAAGAAGTACGAAATGACGTCATTTTCTATTACGTCACTTCATGTTGACCTGAACGAGGCTGCCAAATGTGTCGATATCATACCTCATACCACCCACATTGCTAGCCTCCTTATCGCGCTTTCGCGCACTCGTACAAAATACAAAATGGCGACGATATTTGGCCTAACTTGCGAAGATTCATAACCAATTTATGAAAGTTGGAGGCATCAAAACTTGGAAAGAACTTACGATGGGTGATGTTCAGCAGTTGGTGAGGTTGCTTTTTAACAATAATTTTATCAACCACGTACTTGTCCTTTAAGTGAATCCTTGTTTGAAAACGATATGTTCCATTATTTTGTTGAAATTTTTCAGTGCTGCCTTGCCCCGGGGGGGGGGGGGGGGTTACTCCCATACTTGACTTGACGGGATGTGCCGCTCAACAGGGTGTCCTTTTACGGTAAAAATTATGCGACAGGGTGTCCTTTTCTGATAAAAATTATGCGACAGGGTATTACAATTGATAAGAAAATTATGCGACAGGGTATCCCGTGGAAGGAAATTTTTTAGATTTCTCTTGAAACAATGGATTTTGGCAAAATTTTTATGCGACAGGGTATACTTTTGGGCCATTTTTTATGCGACAGGGTACAGGGTGTGGAGAGCTTTGCCACACACCCCCGTCACTTCCCTAGTCACACACCCCCCGGGTTCCTTGCTAGGAAAGGTGGAAAAGCGCTTATGTTACGAGTACCTTAGGGACTGGAAAGGGAACGGGGCTAGCAGATTCAGGGAAGATCAAGTGAATTTATTAATGGGTTGATAGCTTGTAAGTTGTGCGTTTGGAAAAGAGAGCTAGGTAATTCCAGTTTTTAGTTTAAGTTTTTCATTGACAAATATATCTAAGTACATTTAAGAATACAATACACATAACCTATCTTAAAATAAACAATTGATACATATACATTATACAACTACAACCTAGACAATGATAAATAAATTTACAAAAATAAACATTGCAAGACAAATGATGAACGTAGAGACATTTTTCTAAGGCCCCCCTTTTTTATCCGTTTTGGGTTAGCGTCCACACGTAGGCGGCGTTTTCTGTCACCAAAAAGGAAGCTTTTCGGAAAAGCTCTCCAGAGTGGATCTTTTTGAAAACACCGTTTTCATATTGTCGTATGGACGGGTGAAACGGAGCTTTTCGGAAACGTTGACGTCATGGGATCGATTTACGACGTACAAGAGCATGCGCACGGATCTTTGGGGATCATACAAAGGCATTTTGATTGTCTGTTTTCTTTTATCGAAGTTCGAAGTGCGAAGTTTGAATGCAGCAACGTCTTCGTGTGGACGGGAATATTTTCGAAAACGCTGCTCGTGTAGACGCGGATATTTGTTATGCGGAGAAGAATAGATGCGTTATCAAAAATATCCGGATACGTGTTGACGAGGCCAAAGCAAGAGTTCTCTAGTAGATAAACTAATCAAGAGAGAGCCCACCCCCTATTTAAAAGACCAAACCAAAGAAAATATTTTTGCCAAAAAACACCAAACCAGAATAGCCTCCAATGAATAACCTAACATGCACGAAGAGAGAAAAAACAAAGCAACTTTTCGTCTATGCAGTGAGTAACTAAGGACCATATCTGTTGACAATGAATTCCTTCAGTTATGATTTCGAAGTATTAAAGGAAACTGACATTTTGATAAAGGTTGGGAAACCATTCCATAGTATTGCACCAAAACACCTGGGATACCATTCCATAGTTTTGCACCAAGATACCATATTGATTTAAGACTAAATAGAAAGAATTTTCAGGGAAAGAAGATTGGCGTTGAAAGAGATGAAGAAGGCTGAAACATAATAGACCTTCGTATCTTCTTCTGCAATAAGAGAAGAGGTTCAAGATAGGTGTCATAAGAAAGACCCTGAATTGAAGAGCCATAACACAGAAAGGAAGAGAAAAAAGAATAGTTAAGATTCTTTAGTATGTCAAGAGGAAGTCAATGTCTAATGTGAGAGACTGCGTAAATATCTCTTATTATTGTTTCTATTTTTACTAGGCTAAAGCATCCCATCCAAAAACGCCCAAGCACCACTGCGAAGGACTCTGTACCAGACTTCTCTAGGTTAGCACGAGGCCGCGTCCTGTGTGATTAGGCCGGCTCGTTTTGTGTTGTGATTAGGCCAGCTCGTTTTGTGTTGTGCTTAGGCAAACACAGGCCATTTTTAGGAATCGCTGTACACATTGATGATAAACAAGTTATGGATGATTATGGATGCGAAAAACATTACTTTATTGAATCATTTCTCCAGTATCGTGGTTCAGCATGCAACTCTAATTTTAAAGAAGATACCATAGGTTTTATTGCAAGTGTCACGACGAACAGTTTCATGGTTTCGTTTTATTAAATCTCAGGATACTCAGGATGACATGATAAAAAAGACAAATCCAGTAGCAAAAAAATCGACAATCCAGTAGTTACGACATATCCAGTAGACAATCCAGTAGTTACGACATATCCAGTAGACAATCCAGTAGTTACGACATGTCCAGTAGACAATCCAGTAGTTATGACATATCCAGTAGACAATCCAGTAGTTACGACATATCCAGTAGACAATTCAATAGTTACGACATATCCAGTAGACAATCCAGTAGTTACGACATATCCAGTAGACAATTCAATAGTTACGACATATCCAGTAGACAATCCAGTAGTTATGACATATCCAGTAGACAATCCAGTAGTTACGACATATCCAGTAGACAATCCAGTAGTTATGACATATCCAGTAGACAATCCAGTAGTTACGACATATCCAGTAGACAATCCAGTAGTTATGACATATCCAGTAGACAATCCAGTAGTTACGACATATCCAGTAGACAATCCAGTAGTTATGACATATCCAGTAGACAATCCAGTACTTATGACATATCCAGTAGACAATCCAGTAGTTATGACATATCCAGTAGACAATCCAGTAGTTACGACATATCCAGTAGACAATCCAGTAGTTATGACATATCCAGTAGACAATCCAGTACTTATGACATATCCAGTAGACAATCCAGTAGTTATGACATATCCAGTAGACAATCCAGTAGTTACGACATATCCAGTAGACAATCCAGTAGTTACGACATATCCAGTAGACAATCCAGTAGTTATGACATATCCAGTAGACAATCCAGTAGTTACGACATATCCAGTAGACAATCCAGTAGTTATGACATATCCAGTAGACAATCCAGTAGTTACGACATATCCAGTAGACAATCCAGTAGTTATGACATATCCAGTAGACAATCCAGTAGTTATGACATATCCAGTAGACAATCCAGTAGTTACGACATATCCAGTAGACAATCCAGTAGTTATGACATATCCAGTAGACAATCCAGTAGTTACGACATATCCAGTAGACAATCCAGTAGTTATGACATATCCAGTAGACAATCCAGTAGTTATGACATATCCAGTAGACAATCCAGTAGTTACGACATATCCAGTAGACAATCCAGTAGTTATGACATATCCAGTTGACAATCCAGTAGTTATGACATATCCAGTAGACAATCCAGTAGTTATGACATATCCAGTAGACAATCCAGTAGTTACGACATATCCAGTAGACAATCCAGTAGTTATGACATATCCAGTAGACAATCCAGTAGTTATGACATATCCAGTAGACAATCCAGTAGTTATGACATATCCAGTAGACAATCCAGTAGTTACGACATATCCAGTAGACAATCCAGTAGTTATGACATATCCAGTAGACAATCCAGTAGTTATGACATATCCAGTAGACAATCCAGTAGTTACGACATATCCAGTAGACAATCCAGTAGTTATGACATATCCAGTAGACAATCCAGTAGTTACGACATATCCAGTAGACAATCCAGTAGTTATGACATATCCAGTAGACAATCCAGTAGTTACGACATATCCAGTAGACAATCCAGTAGTTACGACATATCCAGTAGACAATCCAGTAGTTATGACATATCCAGTAGACAATCCAGTAGTTACGACATATCCAGTAGACAATCCAGTAGTTATGACATATCCAGTAGACAATCCAGTAGTTATGACATATCCAGTAGACAATCCAGTAGTTACGACATATCCAGTAGACAATCCAGTAGTTATGACATATCCAGTAGACAATCCAGTAGTTATGACATATCCAGTAGACAATCCAGTAGTTACGACATATCCAGTTGACAATCCAGTAGTTATGACATATCCAGTAGACAATCCAGTAGTTACGACATATCCAGTAGACAATCCAGTAGTTATGACATATCCAGTAGACAATCCAGTAGTTACGACATATCCAGTAGACAATCCAGTAGTTACGACATATCCAGTAGACAATCCAGTAGTTATGACATATCCAGTAGACAATCCAGTAGTTACGACATATCCAGTAGACAATCCAGTAGTTATGACATATCCAGTAGACAATCCAGTAGTTATGACATATCCAGTAGACAATCCAGTAGTTACGACATATCCAGTAGACAATCCAGTAGTTATGACATATCCAGTAGACAATCCAGTAGTTACGACATATCCAGTAGACAATCCAGTAGTTATGACATATCCAGTAGACAATCCAGTAGTTACGACATATCCAGTAGACAATCCAGTAGTTATGACATATCCAGTAGACAATCCAGTAGTTACGACATATCCAGTAGACAATCCAGTAGTTATGACATATCCAGTAGACAATCCAGTAGTTACGACATATCCAGTAGACAATCCAGTAGTTATGACATATCCAGTAGACAATCCAGTAGTTACGACATATCCAGTAGACAATCCAGTAGTTATGACATATCCAGTAGACAATCCAGTAGTTACGACATATCCAGTAGACAATCCAGTAGTTATGACATATCCAGTAGACAATCCAGTAGTTATGACATATCCAGTAGACAATCCAGTAGTTATGACATATCCAGTAGACAATCCAGTAGTTACGACATATCCAGTAGACAATCCAGTAGTTATGACATTTCCAGTAGACAATCCAGTAGTTACGACATATCCAGTAGACAATCCAGTAGTTATGACATATCCAGTAGACAATCCAGTAGTTACGACATATCCAGTAGACAATCCAGTAGTTAAGAAATATTAAATAAATTAAGACATGATCAAGTAAGTTAGTACGTTTCGGCACTCAAGCTCGTGCTATCCTCAGCTAATAGATCAAAAAACACGTGCTCAAGTTATCTTTGTGTTGCTCCGTTTCTCATTTTACAAAATAAAACATAACTTACAAAGTGAAGCAAAAGTTATCTGATATATCGCGGGTAAGATTTTTATTCATATTATATATAATAAATACAAGATCAATGGGAAGTGGATTCTCTCATGCCTCTTAGAAGTCATAAATGGCTTGTTTAATGGGGTTCCGGCTCCATCCCCCCAAACTACATATAAGTTCTGCAATTTTTACACAGTATTGCAAGCTATCTTTGGATCCTGACATCTTTTTAAGAAAGCTCGATATTGTCTCTTTTCTATGACTGTTTTTCACAGAAACAACTTCAGAAATATTTCAGGCGATCGCCATCTTTTTTCAATCACTTTTCGTACAATATCAAACATAGCTGTACTTGTAAACTGAATTGCAAAGCCAAATTTTGAAAGTGTTTTTTCCTATCCTTTCTTTATACGATAAAGTGAAGGGCTACCGCACTGAGAAAGAGTTTATACCTCATATCAATTTCATTTATATTTTCATCGTCATTTTATGTCTTCCTGATTTAAATCCGTGATTAAATTCATCTTAGCATTTGAATATTTTTGTAGATCTCAGTTTCCAAGCTGCACAGAGAATAATGAGTTCATCTCCAGATCAAAGATTAAAAGTTTTGAGGCACTTGAGTCAAAATATTCCAATGTTAGCAAGGTAAGTGAAGCTGCGCTATTCAAAAAAGTGTTTCGAACAGGCAACAAGTAACAAAATTGGAACTTGTTTACACAATATTTCTGCATTGGTTTGTAACGCTACATTTAGGAAGGTCTCTGCCATTGCCTTGTTGCAGTCGGAAGTGCACGTTTCATCGTTTTAAGGGGGTGGGGTGGGGGTGTTTTGCTTAAGGATCATCGTAACAATAAAAAACCTAAAACCACTCGAGACCAGGAGACTTGAAATTAAAGTTAGGTATACTCATATACTTAGTTTCATTCGATTTTCTCACAAAACAGCACCTGGTCATAAATTTGAGAAGCAAAGATTTCAGAGATTAGCTCAATACCATAAATGTGTTTTTGAAATGTTTCTTATCTGTTGTTATTATTGCAGTCCTTATCAGTTATTATTGGAGATCTAATGTAGCTGACGTTATCTACGTTTTGCTTGCATTTCGTGGGTTTTCTGATGGTGCGATGGAAAATATCAGTTTAATGTAAAGTATTTTGAAAGTTATTCATTCAAAGGATAATGTCATGAGAAAGTATTTTATGATTTATTGCTGCGAGCATGCGCGAGCAGTCATATAGGGCAGAGAATCGAGGGTGGACGAAGTATTTTTTGCCCTAATGCGCATGTGCGATCAAAGACCTGCTTGAGACATATGACTTTTTACAATATCTGCTAACCGCAAGATCCTTCATTTGCTATCAAATTTCAACTCGCAGCTCGACAAGGCTCAAACAAAATTAAGGAAATACCAACAAAAACAGGAAAGCATTTTGACTTATTTGTGAGGTAACATAGACAATACTGAAACATTCTTCACGTGTCAGAATCGCTCATGGTTTCAGAAGAGCTAGAGCTTCGAAGACGAAAAGGCAAGGCAATGCGGGCCTAGCGGCCTAACCCGGCTACAATAAACAAACAGCACATTAGCCTGCGTGGCATCATACTATGTCAAACCCAATGGGTTTTAGAACAGAATGGACGATAATTTCCCGTTTCAAAGGAAATCATCAAACAGAAAATTGCACAAAAGTGAATGATAAGGATCGTTGACTATGATCATACTTGCAGCTGAAAGAGTCTCGGTCTCGATATTGCTTTCATTGATAAATGTTCGCACAGTGCAAATGATCTGTGTGTCGTGTGATTCTATCTTCAGCATAACACTCCACTGACAATAAACTGCTATTGTCTACCAAGGAGTCACATTCATTTTATGTTGCCAACCATGACCCACAATCCTCATATCCATTGCAAAACTTTTAAACATACAAGCTCATTTCATTATGTGTTGTTGAAGGATTGACAGGCAATTTATTCACTTGTATTTTAAGTATTTCAGTACACTTAGACCTAACGAACTTGTGTTCTTTTCAGAGTGTGACTGACATTTTTTCATATTTTGTGGACTAATGTTTGTCACATTCTGAAGAGAACGTAAGTTCGAAGGCCTAAGTTTGCTGAAATATAAGTCGTGTTTTTTTGCCTCCAGTCAGTCTTTTATTACAAATTTGTTGCTATGTTAGGTTCTCATCTCTTTACTAAAAATCCGTGCATTATCGATATTTGTCGAAATTTAGGAATATTATACAAGTTGAGGACTTCTGGATCATTTTTTCTTGAAAATTGTGCCGGATAAGTCAAAAGAACGAAATCATACTATAGTGCCGAATAGGTTTAAATTGTGTAGGATCATATAAATTGTGCCGGATAAGTCAAAAGGTGCTTTCGAGAAGCGACCAGTCAAGAAAAATAATTTTCATTCGACATACTATATGGCCTATTCTAAAGCAGAAAGGCTAACTTTGATGTTGAAATTTATTTCACTTGAATCAGCCCTACTGTCTAGAGTTTTTGATGATTTCGCTTTGAAACTGTTTTCGGAACAGCTTAATATTTGCTGATAGCTCCTTAACAAGATTTTAATAACCGTAGAGCGAAATGAGCTATTTTAGCGATATGAATTTGAACAGCTTACTCCGTTTTAGTTATACGATACTGCATTTAAGGCTGAGCAGCACTGACTTAACTTCGTTAACAGCTAGTCATTGTAGATCTTTAATATTTGTGATGTAAAATAAATTTCTTCTCCAAGGTACTCGGAAGAAGAATTTCTTTGCTATTTTAGATGTGGAGATAAAGTTATTTTCACCACTTCTAGGATTATTTTGCACCGCTTTTTTCAAGCTGTCTTACTAATTTTTATTCTTAGCAAAGCCAAATGACCACCCAGCTGCAGTTTGAATTGTAGGTTTAAGCTAATTCCTACTTGTTTTTGGTTGTTTTTTTCTGTTTCTCGATCAAGCTATATGGGGTGAGTGGCCGAATGGCTTATACAGTCTTCGTAAGGTGACTGAAGTTAAGCTCGGTCGAATGAGGTCAAACTCCGGATAGGTGACCTCGGAGTCCTGACCTCACAACTCACCTCGTCGCCCTTCGGAAGGGACGTTAAACTAGGGGTCCCATGCCTGGATGCAGTATGCCCAGTTGGCCTAAATTAGCTTTCAGTAGTTAGAAATCCTGACAAGCCAACTCAAAACAAATTGAAAACAAACCAGTTGATTGATTAAATAGGTTTACGTTGTGATTTTCCCTGTACGGTTTTATGGAAAGTGAAACTTCAAGCTTCTTTATCATTGTTTCAAAAATGCTTATTGCTTTCTCATTTTATATTCAGGTCTTTGGTCAAAACAAGCGTGAAACAAGAGCTCAGAGAAGAGATTAAAGATAATCAACAAGTATGTTACTTTAGTTTTTAGGGATACAAATCATCGAAGTTCATGAGCAAATGTTCTTCGCTTGAAAGGAAACCTGTGATCATGCACAGAAATTTGTTTCTGGAAGAATGTAGGAGGAGAATGCAACTACTATCCAAACAAGGATTAGCAAAAACCGAAGAGGCTGTCGCACATGGCAATACATTTTTCAGCTATCAATTTGCTTTGAATTTCACCACCGTAACGATTTGCTTAGACAAAGGGGGCGGTCATTGGTATCCTCAATAATATATCTTTTGGCTGAAAGAAAGATTCCCCCATTTGATTCGAAAAAGCTGAAAGGATAAGTCACACTTTGTCATTTCAAGATTTATCTAAAATCTCCAGTTTAAGCTTGATTTTTAAGATCTTAATTGTCTACCGGGCGAGTCAGAAAAACGTGGGGCGTTTGTCGGACTGTGGCGTCACGTTGAGTCATTCAATCATCGTGAACTAACTTTTTCTTTGCGGCCGAGAGTCTAGCTTAGATCACAACACAAACCTTTCCCCATTAAAATTGGTCTCTTAATGCATTTGTTAAAAAAGATTTTCTTCGTAAGATCTTTTATGGAAGTCTTGCAAACTGGTGAAATATTTGACCAAGCCCCTTCAGCATTTAGCCTTCCCAGACTTGCAGGTACACGTTGCAATATCAGGGGATACTGAAATAGTCAAGAGATAGTATTTTCTCCCTTGGGATATCTTATCAGAACTTACCTTGCGTGCTCTGACTCATCCGGTATATTGTTTCACTGGTCCTGCTAGAATTTTTTCACTGGTCCTGCTAGAATTTTTCACTGTTCTTGCAAGAGTTTTTGCAAAGATCAGTCTCTCAGGATCTGCACGCTGTGACTTTCGATATTTGAATTTCATTGCAAACCAGTGGTGCATATCTAAGTGGAAAGTGCAAAACAAATAATCTGCTATTGAAAAGCGATACCGTGATATACTATTAATATACCATGATACTATCAACCAGGTGACCTCTTTTGAAGACGTGCAGCTTATTTCAAAAGCAAAGCTGCATGGAAATTATCTACTTGTAAACGAAAGAACCCAATAGTCCTTTTGATCCCTGTTTAGTACTTAGGCCTTTGTTGCAATGGAAACATAGAGCCTCGTATTTTTTTCAAGAGGGAACCTACAGTACTGGCATCTTACTTCCTCAGCTTTTGTAGCTACAACACTTTTAACTGTTTTGATCTCAAGAAGATATCTATACAGGGTGTCTCAAAAAAATTGTTCGACGTTTGATTAAATTTTGAAAAATAAGGACAACATGAACAGGCTCATGGAAAGATAACCCTGTTCCTAAGATTATGAAATAATTTTAGAGACTAAATCATGCAAATCGGTTGAAAATTCACTGAGTTACGAACTCTCGAAGATAAAAAATATGCGATAGCTGAAACCAGAGACCCCCCAGATTACTTGTATTGCAAAAAGCTCGAAGACGGATGTAACAGAAGCTTATCCAATGTCATACCTCTCGTTGATGTCAGCGCAAACCAAATACGGCCTCTAAAGTAAATAATTTCTTGCGATCATTCTCAAAATTCCTTAACATTGCATAGGTCCAAAAACAGTGGTTCAAAACAAAATCTGCGAGAGACTGAATCTGTTTCCTCAAAGCATCCATATGCTTGACAGTTAGGTTATCGAATGCCCGTTTGAATCCCACTTGGTTCGCCCTGAAATAATTGAGAAATAACAGAAACGACGGCCTGTGGGACTTTTACCAAAAATGCCATTTCAAGGCCTCTGGTTTCAGCTTTCGCACAAACTTGAACTTCAAAAGCTTGTAACCCCATGAATTTTTATCGGATTTGCAAGATTCTTGTGTCAAAAATTAATTTAAAATCTCAGGACAAGGGTGACTTGACCAAAGGTCCATTCAGCGTATCGTTATTTTTTAGGAATTAATCAAACGTCGAACAATTTTTTTGAGACACCCTGTAGACACTTTTTGTACTCAATATTAATTACGCTTGATCGTCGGGTATATAAGGAATCAAAGTCCTTTTCGAGATCTGTCGTCGTTGCCTTATAAGTACTAGTCATTTGTTGCCTTGATTTGAAAATTAATGACAATCGAATCCGTTTGTATCGCAACAGTTTTAGTTGGTGACAGGTGTTAAACCGGAATATGAGTGACATGCTCGTTCCGTCACTGTTTTGTGGATGAATTTACCTGTTTTATTTTATAGCTGATTTTGAAATTTATCCTTCAGAATTTCAAAGAGTTACAAATTGATCCAGGAGAAGCAGCTTTGTTTATCAATGGTTTACAAATTCAAATCGATTCGTTAGATACGTTTAGGTAAGTCACAGGGTCAAGCGCTGGTGGAACATGTTGCATCTAAAGTATCTGTTATTATAGAAGTATGGATAAAATTTGATTTCACCTTCTAACGGTAGAGATATTTTAGTTTCATTTGAAATCTGCTGGGTGACTTGCTAATAAACGCCAGGCTTTCATTTCTTTTAGTGCTTAGATCCTGTAACCAGGATTTTTGTCTAAATTACGTAATGTCTTTCCGCTATGCATTATTGTGAATGGTCAACACATTCTTCTTGTTAAATTTCGATTTTTTTTGGGGGGGGGGCAATTAAATGGCATTAAAGTAGGGCTTACGATTCAAGAAATTTAGTAGTTTCGTATGTTCTGCTTGTCGCAGTCTGAGCTATTTTAAGATTTTCTTAAAAATCAATAGCTGCGATCAATAACATTTCAAAGAAGTTTGAAAGAAACTGGAACGTTACTGTACACGAGAAGCTGCTATAGGTTGTAATCTAGCCTTTGATTCATTGCCAGACGTTGCAAAATGTATGATATCAAATATCTGGGGCCAAATCATGATTCTTTGTGATTTTGAGCGTTGTCTTGTTTGTTTTTACTGAAAATACTTCATTAAAACTATTATGAAAATGCGCGAAAGTCGTCAATTCTATAAACATGTTATTGCATTTTGCTAAGGCTGAATTTTTCGCACCAAGCGCCTGCTGGGCCTTGCCAGGGCCCCATCGTTTATAATCTGTTTTTCCAATGTATGGAACAAAATTGGATAGTATATCTTAATTCCTTGACATCAATCAGTCCGAGGGGCATTTCACTTCCAAAAAATCTCGTACACCTTTGGCAAAAATCCTTTTGTTTTCAAGAAAAATCCATCAAAAATCCATGTAAATCCTTTTGTTCTGAAAAAATCTCGTACGCTATTTCCAATGAGTGAAGTGCCCCTCGAATCAGTCATCATCTATCTTATTCCATATGTAAGGCTGACATGAACTAAACATTTCTTTCTCAAGAATGGAGAAAAGACTTTGACCTTTTGCGACCTACTCAAGTGTAACTTTTAGCTGAATATATTATATTCCTGTAATATTTTAGCTGAAGATGCTTCTGTTTCTCTAAAGAAGTGAAACAATGGTTTGAATGTTGAAGGTGCTTTTAATTCTGTAAAGAAATGAAAAATGTAACTTCATTTCTTCGTTAGCAGTGTGCAAATTTAATTGTGATTGCCGTTCGCCTACTGGTGGTTTAGTTCCCAGCTTTGAACAGTACTAAACGCCCGCAGCACGAAGTGAAATATGATTTTCTAAAATTCGAGTAGTTATTGTTTTTTACCCTCAGAATTGAAGAATTTCAACTGCTTTATATTACAGTGTGAAGTGTGTTTCCCAGTACCAAGGCCATTTTTGTATCTTTGTATTCCAAAATTATGCAGATGTTAATGCAGATTTTTAATTTTAGCCTCGAGAAATTGCTGTTACGTGAAATGGTTACAATGAAAGAACTGGATCAGCTTGATTTGGAGGTACATTTTGCGCGTTGAATCTTCTCATTAGACTTTGAATTGGAATATTATATTTGAGCCATTTATCACAATAAAGCCTTAAATCAGGTGAGGCAGCTCCTTCTGTGAATTTATTGAATGCTTTGGATTTTCATTTGATGACCCACATATCAGGCAGATTTATCCTTGCCTTTAAGGAACAAATCCGGTGTTGTTTCAAGTAGCCTTTTTATAGAAGCGTTACATCATCTGGTAAAACAAAGTGTCGACGAAATCATTCCTTTAACTGCTGTTATCCTTCATAGAATGTTCACAAGTTAGCTCGAATGGCCCCATTTTCTACTGTTGTAGGACGTAGGGGCTTGACACAGTTTAGAGGCAAGACTGTGACAACAATCTACACCCTCAACGAAAGATCGGCTGCATTTCGATTGATTTTTGACGTCAGCACAGGGTATCATATCACAGACCAAAAATTCGACTTCCTTTAGTTGTTTCCAACTTATTTTTCATTTCTTTTCTTTTGTGTTTTTCCAGGTAGAGAAAGCTGGTGAACTTCTAACGTTAGATGTGAAACCACAACATGACAGTTTTGCAGTCGACATCAGATCCGAGTCCGTCCAGGTATGCATCTAGAGGTATTTTCAAATAATGCAAGACAAATATTTACTGCTTGCTGTTGCCTACCAGGTAAGCTTGAAGGAAAGGGGTGAAAGATAGGGTGAAGTGCTAACTTGAAGGTCTGAAGAAGCTGAGCTTCAAAATCTCAATAGTTAGTTAGTCATGTTTTTATGACCTCATATAATTGCTGCGATGCAGCATGATACTATTGCGCTATGGCTCCACAATAGATTCCGTTCGTTACTCTGTTTGCCTGTTGACTTGTTTTCAGCAGTTTTTGCAGGTTTTATTGTGGCAGTTTAATGATATCACTGCGGTTTATTCCAGAAATCTGTGCATGCCCACTATCAAAAGTATGATAACATTATCTTATTGCTGGATAACAAAACAGCATTATTTGCATGGTCATTCGACACAATTAAGGCCATACACCAATCTATTCGTCCTGCAACTGCAACTATTTTCGGAGTTTCATGATTTTTGGGACTTTAAAGGATTTATACATGAAACCAATGACTGCAAAAGCTGCTAGTGATCACGATCGTAAACATTTTGACAACCATTTTTCTGGGTAAGCCCAGTACGCAGTACTCGCTGACTATTGTCATTGCTAGCTATGCCGGGTGAGTCAGAAAAAGTTCCCACTTTTGAAAATTCATAGCATCAAGAGAACTTCACATATTTGGATTATTCAGTTTCTAGTTTAAAGCCAAAAAAGTCAAATTATTTTTGGGTTTTTTCTCACAAGCACTAGAAATATTGATAAATTCAATTTTGGAAAAATTTGTTGGATGCAAAATGACTGAAAATGGCCTAAAACAGAGATCAAATCGTCAAGTACCCTTCGCACAGATCAATAAAGAAAATGCCAAAGGTTCATGGGTGAGAGATCTGCACTACACGTTTATTGCCACGGGACTAAAAATCTTGGGCATTTGTTTGAAAATTGATGTCTTATAACTCTTAAGAAGATGAAACACCTATTGGGTATTGCTCTGTGTAGGGAGAGTCTTACAATCTGATCAATATTTTAAGCCCTTTTGCAGTCACTTTGCAACATTGAAATTTTTATGAAATTGAATGTACCGATATTTCTAGCGCTTGCAAGACAGTGAAAATAATCACAAAAATACTTCAGTCTTTCGGCTTCTAACTATAAGTTGAATCATTAAATCTTTGAAGCACTGTTGGTGCTATGAATTTTCTGTGGTGGGATCTTTTTTCTGGCTCACCTGGTAGGTTATACTAGCAATAACATCAGTTTGTGAGTGTAGCGCTTCGGGGAATGAGAACAAACTGCATCAACGTATAGAATGGAATAACGTAATAGGCTTTACTCCTTCTGTTGACATTACAAGATGCCTTTGCCCCCTCCCTCCTGTCTCGCAGCCCCTCATTCTTGTAGTCAGTTCTGCTCTGTTGGCATTGCATCATAAAATGACTGCCTGTCTCTCCGCTCACTGACTCAAGACCAAAACGAAATCAGACAAGCGCTCATTCATTCCATGGAATGAGAGACAATTAAGAAGACTTTGATGAAACCGCCTCTGACGTTTTCGTTATTGTGTGATAAAAATAGGTTATTTTCTGAAAAGCGAATGCCATTTCTCTACAAACCAACAGAAAGAAAGATAGAAAGAAGGAAAGAAAGAGAGATATCGCAGCTTGTTGATTTTTTGAAGTATTTTGCGGCTAACGTTGCAATTATTTTAGAAGCCTAACCAGGTTTGGAAAATGTCAATATGCAAACTAGTGATTAATATCAGAGATTGTATGATATGGAAACTTTGTAACGAAAAACGTGTTGTTTTCATTACCTTGGAAACACTCGCTCGTAATTTGTTGTGTATATTTTTAAAGATTGTTTGTTTTCACCACAAAATATTCTTTGAAATCTTTTTGTAGAATTGTCTCAAAGTTGTTGACAATGATATCTTAGATATGATATTCTCAGCGTATCGTTTTACTTTATTTTGCAGTGGTTAAATGATCTGGAAAAAGATTCTCAATACACTTATTGGCCCTCAAACTTAGAAGAGGTAAATATCTGCATGCTGAATGGATATTTGTCATCTTTTAACAGTGGGTTTTTTTAGCCAGATGGGGATGCGCTAGAAGAAAGTAGCCATTTTTCCAGGCCACGATGAATCGTACATTGTACTGATTTTGGAGACTGATGACTTGATGATTAACTGAAAGCATGATTTGTACTTTGCATCTTTTTGTTGATGTTTTGACTATTTGTAGAATTGATATTGCAAAGTCGAGGACCTAGACCTGACAGCATATGCGCAGTGTGTGTTGAGAGATGGGAACTTTGGAGGAGGATCAGTCACAATAGCAATTGCTGTTGTTGTTTTCCTCTAGTCCGGGGTTCCTATCATTCAGCATCATTCTCCTATGCTGGCCTGACATCCAATGTGAAACGGATTCTAGTATTTATGTGTGTTCAATCGTATGTTTAGCATTTTGTAGTTATTCGTTTAATTGTTAATATTTGCATGTTTTAATGGCCCCAGGATAGTCATTGTCCATTGCTCCTTTTTGTCCTGTCCCTGTAGTGTTTGTATAGTTTGTAAAGTAATTAGAAGTTATATCGGGTGTCTCAAGAAAAAGTAACCGCTTTTGACTGGAAATAGGAAAGAAACGATAAGATTACTCTCCGAGTGAACAGCTAAATTTATCAATCTTCAACTTAGATGTACATACCTTGCATTTAAATCGTCCACCAAACACCGGAGATACAAGCTTGCAATCGTCACAAGTGAAACGTCACCAATTGAATTTCCTGTTTTGTAGCATTAAAATTGGGTCTAGTCTAAAACACCACTCATGTTCTAGTCGTGTTGATTCGTGTTGATTCGCGTTCATCCGTGTTCCACTCGTGTTCATTGGTGTTCATTCATGGTCATTGGTGTTCATTCATGTTCATTCGTAGTTATTCGTGTTCGTTCGTGTTCTACTCGTGTACACTCGTGTGGTGTTTTAGACTAGATCTTGAAATTGAGCAGAATTTGTGTATTTGACTCGTAAGATTGTATATTGATTACGCAAAAGTTTGGATAAAAGACCTAAAAGCAACTTTTATTTGGCCTTGTCGTTCAACTTTATAAAGGCTCCCCTCTCTCTAATAAGTCCATCTGGATTCTCCGAATTTTGATAAGCCTCAAGGAGCTAAATAGAGATTTGATGGTAGAAAGATTGTTTTTGTTGCTTAGATATTTTGAGATTTAACATCTTATTTTTAGATACTTCGGCCGACTTTTCCTGGTATGTTGCGATACATAGCAAAGAATATCTTTCATGTGGTAAGTTCCTTGAAGCGATACTTTGCTATGTCATTCATTTAATAATAAGCGAACGCAATTGGAATTAATTTTAGAGGGAGTATTCTATTGGGCGAGTCCAAGGGCCGAGATACAACATACAACAATTTGCGACCAAGGCCTTCAGATTGTCGTTTCTAATTACAGACTGACTTTGAAGGTAGTTATACGTAGCCATAGAAATTGTAAACGTTGAACAAAAAGCAAAATCCCGGTGGCTTTCATAGCTGCTTGAATTCCGGACGAAGATTCGTTACTTTCTAAGTTATACAAAAGCAAAATAAAACAAATAGAGGGGTGTCGCCCTGATTGAGGGTATTTCACGTTGGTCGAATATTCCTGTTGAACGAAAAAATTTTCAGAACGAAACTTACCATGAACACCTTCGTAAACTCTTTACTGTTGTTGATATAAAATATATTTGTCATTGGTGATGCTGTTTTTAAGAGCGAGCTACTCGAGAACAGAGTGGTCGAGAGGGCCTAAATTTCCAACGTCGCCCTGGTTGAGGGTATCCAAATTTTCACATGGTTTCAGGTAAATTTAAGATAACTTGATGCGAAAATTAGCAGCATATCAACGATTAAAGAGTTTTTGTTGTTATCAAATGCTTTCTGATTGTGTTAGCTGTGTTTCGTTATCCTAAACACTGACCTTCGTTGCCGCCTTCGTGCAAAGACTTTTCAAGCAAGCTGACATCAAGTTTTCCTCCTTCGGTGAACTGAACGATGCCTAAATCAATCTATGATTTTAAAAAATTAGTTTTTACAGTCCACTGATAGAACAAACCTGTTTTTGCCCCGTAATATGTCCTTTTACAGCAAATAGTAGTCGCCTGTCATGCGTTGAAAATGTAGATTTCGTTCAAGAACCGGAAGATACCACAGTACCCTCAACCAGGGCGACTTTAGGCCAATCAAACGGCGTGCAAAAAGAAGCCCGTCGTGGCGGAAGCGGATGCCATATCTCTGAATTTACGTGAAGTACTTATTCTGGACAAGTGGAGCTTGGCAAGAGGCCATTTGTATGCTGTGAAAGTTTTAACAACGTCAAGAAACCAAGCAAAAAGAAAATTGTGCAACAAAATGTGAAAGGAAAAATGGCGGATGCTTACAGTTACATCATAGATGAGCTTCTTTGTGCACTTCTCCCTCTGTTTGTGGACGGAGTTTTAAGAAACACAAACAAGGAAATGTTCAGCAAATGGAGTCACCAAAATATTTTTGCACACTTTTTGGTTTTAACTAGGCCCAAACGCCTGTTATTCAGCAACAAACGCAAGAGAGTTAAAATCGGTCAAAACTCGTTTACCCTCAACCAGGGCGATACCCCTCCAGAACGAATAAATGTAGCCTTTCTTGGTAGTGAAGACTTACAAATACAATGAAATAGTATGTTTTGTATAACAATCATAAAGCTTGTGTCTGAGTAGTTCATTGATAGTACATGATGTTTCTAATAAGAAACTTAAGAAACTGTACCCTGATATGAAGTTTATATATCATTTTATAAGAAATACATCAGAACTGAGATTGAAAACGTTGTTTCTCATATGCGGGACACTACTGTATCGAGAATGTCAAGTTACATATAATTTGAGATCGTTCATTTGCTACTGTTGCTAATGAATATATTACTCATTTTAGGTATTTTGCATCAATCCAACTGATTTCGATAGTATTAAACGATTTAACCAAGCTCAAGATCTGGTGTCAAATTCAATGCCTGCACGGTGAGTGATATTGTGTTCTTTATTACTGATTTTGATTTAATTTGATTTGATTTTATATCATTTACCCATGGTAGCCCTAGAGTGATGACGATGAGTCCCTTGTATCCTTGCGGTAAACCTTGCTCAAGAGGGACTCATAATGAAACAGTAATAAACCTGGCCCTATCTTAGGCATTCGATCGATTGAATTATGATCGAACGACTGCCGTAGCGCTGTTCAACGGTTACTCATTGGAAAGAAAATGCGACAAAAACCGCGTTAAGCAGACGTTTAATCAAGGATAGTTTGTATAAATCTGAAGAGGAAAGTTCACTTTAACTGGTGAGTGCAAAATAAGTCTTTCAACGCTACATTTTCCATGTTTTAGGACCAAAACAAACCAGAGCAATTTACAACAACCTGCCGCAGCAACTTCCTTCAAACTCTAGTCAACTGCATCATTCGAATTGAAAATTCGACAGCATTGTTCTTGGCTAAATCTCGCAATTTGATTGGTACTGAAGAAATTGCTCATTTTGGGCCCAAATAGGGCCAGGTTTTTCATAGTAATACTACGAGTCTCTCTTGACCGAAGCGCCATCATCAAGTCAAAGAGCACAGGGAAACAAGAGACTCATCGTCATAAGTCTATGGTAGCCCCTCAGCTAGAATAACTGATTTACAGGGGGCCATGCTAAAAACTTACAATAATTAATAATTTTCAATAGAACCAGTATATCGAAATGAATAAAAATTACAATATGTCAAAATCAACAAAAAAAAAAACGAAACAATTTTATTGTTCATTTTTGGACCTCTCTTTTGAAGGCTCTCAGGGTTGAAGAATTTTTAGCCTTTGATTAAACCTCTGATTTTAGCCTCTGATTAATTACTGATTAAAATCACAGTGCAAAGCCATATTGAGTTTTGGCAACTGGTGCCTTTGCGAGCAATGTAACTGTGAACCATTGTTTTGTTTTGTTTTATTTGATTTTCACCGCCCAAATTTTGCTGATTCGCAGGCTCTAACATAGATCGTATGTAACAAAAGGAACTTAATAGTGCCCTAGGAGAGTGAAATATAAACATTTCAAAAGATAGTGTTCCCTAACATCATTAAAAATATTGCAAATCTACCTGGTGCGCAAAAAAGGACCATCCACTTTTGACAGGTCACGATAAATTGTATGGCATAATGTGTCACATACTCAGTCCCCGGCCCCCTGGCATTTGCAAAGAGGACTATGCTGGTCACCGGCCATTTTTGTGAATTTTCGTTGAACTTCGGGGTTGCCCGGGGGGAGGATGGTCACGGTAAGAATTTAACGAAACATTATTGCACATCTTCAGAAAATTAGATCAATGTTTTTTGATCAATTTAGATTGCCCCAAACAAAGAATTTGAATAAGTTGCTCATAACGCCAAAAGCAGGCGGCGGAAAGGTCGAATAAGATTGCGGAATATTGCTAGAATTTTTACTGAAGATTATATAATCTGACTGCAAAATTAGTCTAGCGTACGATTTGTCATGGCCTATCTAAAGTCAGCTTTTTTCTGGCACAGCCGATTGTACAGCAGTTTTGGTAACTTGGAACAAGAACGTCCTTGCCATCAAGCTAGATCACAACTTCAATATGTGATTTAGCATTGAACCTTTTATCATATAACGAATGTTTCGATTATTTTATAGAATTGGCGTTTTGTTTGTTGCTGATGGATCTCCTGATATTGATGGCAGGCTTGATGCAGGCGTCGGTCTCGTGAGAGCGTTCAGCTTTATCAAAGGCGAAAAATCACCAAAGGAGGCATTTGACTTTGTTGTTGAGGTACGCATTGTTGCATAATTTCATGAATCATCATTCATTTTGTTTATTCATTAATCTTTTCTAAAATGTTTACCCTGGGATACAATTCAGTTTAAAAGTAAATAAAGTAAATGCTTTCCAATGGTCCCAGCAAAGAAACAAAAAAGCTAATGAGAAATAAACCTGTTTACAATAATTTCTAATTACATTGCTGTAAAAAGGCAAAATAAAGATGGCTTTTTCGACGCAGATCAGGTTTCCCTTAAGTATTCTCAATTCAAAGCTTTTAGTTTCGTGTCATTAGAATTTGCCTTAAAGGTTTCTTTCATATAAAAAGATTTGAGACTTGCGACCTGACTTATTGTTTTCGCTCCGGACTCTTCTGTATTGAATTAACCAATGTTCCCAAACCACGACTTACCACCACCTTACTGTTCAGCATTCGGACAAATTTCCCCAACTAGACTGATTACATCGCAGAAGTTATCGCTACTAATGGGCAGCAGAACGCTCCGACCCAGTATGAGCGGTCTCGTTTTGGTGTAAGTCTCGATTTTATTAGCGATCGCTGGGACTCATCGTAACCAATCTGAGCCCCTGGATGCCGTTGATTCTCGATGAAATGTTTGGATTAAAGCTTTCAACATAAATCTCATTGTCCACTATTTTATAAATAGCCCCTGAGTGGTGTTGATGACAAAGGGGTTGCATTCGCATGCATTTTGGCTTCGATGTTCAAGCGAAATAGGGGATCTTTGGGGATCACGCAATGGCATTTTTATTGTCTGTTTTCTTTTTTCGAAGTTCGAACTGCGAAGTTTGAATGTAGCAGCGTCTTCGTGTGGATGGAGATATTTTCGAAAACGCTGCTCGTGTGGACGCGGATATTTTTTATACGGATAAAAAAGATGCGTTTTCAAAAATATTCAAATATGTGTGGACAAGGCCTAAAAATCGGTAAATTCCTCTGATCAGAAATCTATTGACAGAATTGCATAAAAATTGTTTGTTCTGACACTGTACGCTGCAGAATAGACCCCACCTGAGGTTCTTCTGTCACATTGTGTTGATAATTGTACAAATGTATTATGGTTCAATGTATGACTTACAATAGCTTTCTGAAGTACTTTACTCGCCTCAGTAGTGAATTAGGTATGGCGAATTTTGAAATATGAAGCTTGCTGGGTCTATTTGCAGCCCGAACCTATGGATTTTCCAGTTTGGGTACATGTTTTTTATAAGAAACTTGGATCAGGTCATAGTGGTAAAAGCTTCTTAATTCAACGTGAAATTTCACTTTTTGGTGCTTGGAACTTCTTAATTTGTTTCTATCTTTTAAATGCATGAATTATCAATGCAGTCTCGAATACTGGTGCATGTTTCTTGACATTTAAATATATAGAAATCAACAGTGTTCTATTTTGTTCAAACATAAGCGATTAGTTTATATTTCTCAAGACTAAACGTTCAACGATATAATTGCTATAATATCATTGAATTTAATTTTGAAATCTTGTTAATACTTTTTTATACACCATAAAAATTTTACAATGAATATTATGGATAATTCTTCTTGCAAACTTCTCAACCACACTACGAGAGCTATGCCACGAGGTGCAAGATTCTTATAACTACCCCATGGCATTAAGTAAAAATGAGTTAAGCTACGTAAAATCTTACATAAATACTACATAAGATTTAAGAAAAGAAAATTAGAACATTAAATGTCATGTAAGGGCACAGGAGACCCAACGTATTGTAGTGAAGGGGCCCTTGAATATTCTAACGTATGACCAAGGTATGACTTACCAAGATCTTTTCTTTCTTCAGATAGAATATCTTGTTGAAAGTGCTTGCAAATCAGATTTTCTTGTCTGTGTCTCATGTGACAGTCAATTCGTTTTTGTTTTGCGCCGTTGCTGTCGATCAATCCAATACAGCGTCTCGCTAGCTATCAAGGCGTAATGATAATAATGGTAATCGAAATGCCGTTCTTTCTGATTTGTGTTAGTATTGCACTGTTGTATCTATTGTATTGGATTAATCGACAGCAAGGACGCAAAACAAAAACGAATTGACTGTCATAGGAGACAAAGATAAAAACTCTGATTTGCAAGCACTTTCAACAAGATATTCTATCTGAAGAAAGAAAAGATCTTGGTAAGTCATACGTTAGAATATTCAAGGGCCTCTTCACTACAATACGTTGGGCCTCGTGTGGTAAGGGCTGTAATAACTCATGAAAAATATCACGATCAAAGCTCTTGTGTTAATACTTCTAAGTACTTTGTTAATACCTTTGTTAATACTTCTCATGCCAATTGATCTTTTTGTTCATATCTTTTATTTCTCTTCTCTTGTATTTAAATCATTCTCTTTTTTATATATCTATATGTTAATGGCCTCGGGGTAGACATTGTCTTTTGCTACTCGGGGTATCGTTGTAGTATTATGGAATAATTTCCGGAAGTAGCATAGCGTAGCTCATATTGTAGAGTAGTTCTGTAAGTAGCGTAGTGTAGCTTGTAACATATATTGTAACTTTTGATTGGAATATAAAAAATTGCTTCTCAGATATAGTAATAGAGGCTCTTAATATTCTGGCATTTTATTACAAGTTTGTTATTAACCAGTTTGTTATAATAAAAAATGTGTAGGCAAAGCAGGAATATAATTCACTGTGTTTGCTTGTGCTTATTAATAAACACCTTATAATAGCTAAACCATCCGCAGTTATAACATAAAAATGAAACATAGAAACGCAGCTGTTCTTTACACAAACTTGTTCATCATGAAAAAACTTCCTCAGTGACAAGTATCTTATTTGTAGGTTTACCGTCGAAGTGAGCAGAGACCTCCAGCTCCAAATGACGTCACAGATCTTTTCAAAAGATGGTATGGGGAGGATGATTTGAATGATGCAATGTCTCCTAACACAGATTACGATGACCTCAGAAAGGTTGTTGTTCACTGGTTGTACTCCAGCTTTTTTAATTTTTATTTCAAATTTTTTGGTTTCAGTCCTGCACTCTTAAAACGTTATACTAGCCCCGTTCACACTAATCTATTTTATTTTTGATCGTTGTTTACTCCTAAGAACGAAGCTACAGTAAAACCCCGCAAACGAGAACATAGCAAAATAAGAACCTGCAGACTGATGCTGTGAAAAAAGACAGCCAAAGATAAGAACCAAAAACAGACTGATTTACTCCAATGTTCTTAAGAGATGGTACACTTAATTAAGAAATGTCATCATGTCAGTGTAAACAAACTCCCACCTATTGATAACTGAACACCTCTAACAATTTTCAAGGATATGCAAATTATTTTATGAAGCTGTATGATGTAAATTGTTTGGTCCACAACAAAATACCATACCCTCTAATATCTAAATACAGTCGTTCTACCCTCAAGTTTACTTAACACATAGCTATTTATTCATCATAGTAACAAGTGTCCTTGCGATTAGAACCACACCTTGAAAATGTTGTAAGTACCTCATTTATAAGAACCTAGTCAGTCTGTTGTGTAGAAAAGTATGTTCTTGTTTGCGGGGTTTTACTGTATTCCCCCCACCCTTTTCCTGGATAATGACGAATATCTCTCAATTGGTGTGCACACTTGTTCTCAAAGACCCACCTGATTGTCTCTTTTTGAAGGCTTGTTGTTGTTAGTGTATTCAAATTCGTCCGTGTTTGGTGTCCACATTACTAAAATAAGTTTTTGTTTAGCTCCGTTTTCATTCAGGCCCGTTTTTGTCAGCGTATTCATTTAGCGCCATTTTTAAGGTGGGTTAATGTGAATGCAAAGCCAAAAACGGAGCAAGACATATCCGTTTTCATGCAAACGCGGATTAGTGTGAATTGGGCGACAGTAAAACGAGAACATAGGAAAATAAGAATCTGCGGATCGATTATTCGAATACAGGCACCCACAGTTAAGAATTAATAGCAAACTGATGTCTATCTATGTTATAATGATATGATACATAATGATGTGAGTTTTATGAATATCTGATGACATTCGTTTTCTGGAAAGGCAGAACGTTTTTCAAGTTCAAACACCTCAAAATGCTTTTTTAAGGGTAAGCAAATTCTTCGTGAATTTTGTGATGTAGCTCATTTTGTTCAAAACAAATTGCTATTTCCTTTAACATCTATTATACAATCGTACCTTGCATAAGTTCATTGAAGGTGTTGTGGCGCCGTGATGTAATCATCTGACTTTGCAGCCAGAACAGTCAGGCGGAGTGGGTTCGATACCCGGTAGGACCCCACCACATGAGCGTATTAAGGGGTCACGTATTCGATTAGCGCTTGGCGCTGAAAAAGGCAACTTCACCTTCACCATCATATCAGATGCATCTAGTATAGCTTTATGCTCATCATTATCATAAGTGACCTTGAGATGAGAGCTTCACCCTGAATGCCGGAAGAACACCATGTTTATCAGAACATAGTCAGCCTGTGTTTCAGAAAAGTATGATTTTGTTTGTGGTGTTTTACTTTACTGGGTGTCCCAAAACGATTTTATACGTGTTTGAAAGATTCTGACGCCAAGAGTTTAAATCCAGTTATCCAAACGTAATTTTCATATTATCCCTCTAAGTTGCTGAATTAATGAAACTTAGCTTTTCTTATTTTCTTTTTCAGGATTCTTATCGACTGTTTCACAAACTTGGTTTAAAAGTGATGCCCCAGGTTTTAATAAATGGCAACTTGCTTACCGAGGAAGAAGTAAGTTTCGTTGACTCCCTTTTCATGTTTATTTCGTCAATTCATACCATTTCAGCAACGCCATCAAATCCTTAGAAATTATTGTGCTAAAGGAAAATTCCAGGGTTGGGGTGATTAAATTAGACATTCTGAACTTTCGTAAGAAAAATGTCACCTATAAAAAACTCACCTTATTCTGTATTTTCTTCAATCTTCAACTTCTTTCCTTTCGTTCTGTTGTACATGCCATCCGTAGCAAAAAAGGGTGCTAGGGTATCGGCGGCATTTGTCGGACGGTTTAGGTTTTCGCATTCATGACTCCTAAACCAAAATGAAGAACGAGAAGTTAAGGTATTCAGGTGTGGTTTTGCTCTTTCATCGGCATATTACTTGATTTTCCTTAAAATTTCTCTCCGCTTTAGTTATCTGCATCAGTTTTTACCCGCGAATATCGTGGCGTCATTTATCGCCCTGTGACGGCATTTGTCGGACACGTATCTTAAACATGAATTTGACCCTTTGATGCAGACACAATCTTCCAGCCGCCATTATTATTAATGAAATGTTTATTTTGAGTTTATCTTGAGCTATTCTAACTGCAAGGTAATGCTTCTCTGCGCTTGAAATTCCCCTTTTGCTGGACGTGTTTACCTTGGGCCCATGGCAGAAATTCCTGCTATGAATAAATTAGCCATGCACCATTGGAGATGAAAAGTAAATTATCATATTTTATTCGGCAACTAAATATCATCGATTCTCATTCAATATATTCAATAAGACAGTGAACATCATTACCATGCATAAAAGTAACTAATTCTGTGAGAATGACGATGGATAACTTCAAAGGTGTCCGGCAAATGCCGCCAACGTTTTTTGAAATCTTTTCCTTCAAGACCTCTCTGTCAATGCGATTGTCACTTCCGATCGAGTTCATTGTCAATTTATGTAATTTATTACGAGTTAAACAATGCATAACAGTCATTGGTCCAGTCTTCGCGCTCAAGCTTACCTCCGGAGAGATCCCGATTTCGAGGCATGTTGTTGTTCATGTGCGTGTTCGTCGCCATTTTGAAGGTTCGCACGAAGCGTTTCTGACCTTAGTGGGCATGTTGGCCCGGTCTAAAGGTTGTTATTTAAATTCTATTTGTGCAAAAAGGTCAGAGTATAACATGATGAAGGTGGTGAATGCGATTCATGTTTATTTTGCGAGTGCTTGCATCTGTTTAGCGGAAGTGATTCCGAAAGTGTCCGAAAAAGTCGCCGTCCGACAAATGCCGCCTACCTTGGTTGAAATAGATCCCATGATGCGCCGTATCAAAGAATGGCCAATGAAAGATGCTCTTTGACTTGATGATGACGCTCCAGTCAACAGAGCCTCGTAATATTAATCTGAAGAGCCTGGCTTTTTTCGCGTGTCATGGAGTCAGGCTGACGCGCAAGATCTCGCTGCATAAATGATGGGTGTTTAAAACTGCACTGTAAACACCACAGCTGCACTGTAAATCGTCAAAATCCAATTAGTAGATGAATTTGTTTGCATAAATGAAAAAGTTGTAGCTACCACAGTGACATAAAGTGGGAAATTGAATCGAATCTCGGTGAGTGTGTAACACGAGGTTGGCCTAAGGCCATACTGACCACGCTTCGCGGAATGTGGATCAAGAGAAAGTTGCGAACATTGTTGCTGAAGCTATTAAAGCTGCCATTTCTGAACTGCCAACTAAAGATCATATGAAAGATTAGTTGACAGCACTTGAAGTCAAGATAAATGAAACCATATATGAGCAAATACAGAAAGCAACGGATCCGTTGCATGCGAAAATTGAGAAACTTGAATTGAAGCACAATGTTTACCAAGCTCATTTTGCTGCCCTGGAGCATCGGCTCAACGTGATTGAGCTACGTTCTGATGATGCTGAGCAGTACAGCCGTAGATCTTGTTTGAGAATCTACGGGATTCCTTTGCCAAAAAAATCTCATGAAGACGCCTCCGACTGCATGAAAAAAGTTAAAAAAGTATTCAAGGAGATAAATGTGGAGGTACCTGACGACGCCATTGACAGGGCACATCCCATTGGAAAAAAGTTTAAAGACAGGGACACCGGAGAGATAGGCCAAGCAATGATAGTGAAGTTTTTATCTTGGAAACACCGTTCTTCTGTGTACAGAAATCGAAAGGAGTCAGGCGATAAACGGATTTCCCTGGACCTTACAACGAAGAGAGCCAACCTCCTAGGCTTTGCAAAGGAAAAGGCCAAAGAGTACCACCAAATTGAATTTGTTTTTGCAGACATTAACTATCGCATTGGTCTCAAAACAGTTGAGGGTAATTTTTTGTTTTTTAATAATGAGTTTGAATTCAAAGATATACTGGAAGGTATGAGTTAAATTATTTCAACTTCAGTGTAATGTAGTTGCCGTTGAGTTGTGTAGCTGAACGCTGTTGATATTTTGCCTTGGATCCACTTCCCCCCTCTCGTAAGGCTCAAAGTAACCACTAGCGGACATCTAGTCTTAGCTGAGATAGCTTTTTTGTGGAAGGTGGAAGCATGGAAGGCTGGAAAACTACTCTCATAAAATTTCTCACTGTTACCAAATTTTGCCCCTCCCAAAAGACTTTAAACAATCATTAGCATACCGTAAAAGCTCTATTAAGCCCCCGGGGGGCTTATTTAATTTCGGACCTTCCAGAGGGGGGGCTTAATAGAGAGGGGGCTTATTAGAGAGGGGGGGCTTATTCACAAAATCAAGTGACAAGGATATATTTGGTAGCTTTTCAGTTCTTTTATCCCATAGTTGGCGGAATCAAGGTACAATCTTACGGCTGAAATACGTAAATTCGACACAGTTTTTATTCCAAAACGTGCCAAAATTAACATGGAAGGTAGTGTAGCTAAATGAATGGAAAATATTTGGTAAATTCTAGAATTTTGTATAAGGGGGGGGCTTAAAAGAGAGGGGGGGCTTATTTCAAATTTTGACTCACAGGGGAGGGGCTTATTAGAGAGGGGGGCTTAATAGAGAGGGAGGGCTTAATAGAGCTTTTACGGTACTTGCAATGTTGGGTGTGGTACCTTTTTGTGGAAGGTTTTAATTTACTCTACCAAAGAAAAACAATTTTTTTTCTCCTTGCGTCATTCCACATTTCTTTCCTCTCTTTCTTTCTAACAAGAACTGTATTTTTTGTGTCTTTGCCGCAAAACCCCTCTGCGAAGTTATTTTTCCCATGAACTTGGTTTACCAAGAGAAGTTTGACGTATCTTGTAATGTTAGGCTAGGTTCGCGCTGGGTCTTTTGGGTCGTTGGGGTCGTGCGGGGGAACCCAAAAGTCAAAGACTCTGAGTTTGAGTCCTTTGTCTTTTGGGTCTTTCTGGGCGGCCTTGGCGGCCCGGGAGACCTGGTGTGAACCAGTCTTTAGGAAACATCTCACCTGCAAGTTTGTTATCTTTTGCCATGTTATCAAATTCCCAGGTTGATACATACCGTTCACTGTTTTGAATGATCTGTTAAGCTTTCGATTCGATAGCGATTCCTTGTATTCCCATATGGATATATGAACGGTTCATCCAGATGTGATTTCTGGTCCACTGGTTAATTGTAAACAAATCCCTATTCAAGTGCACCTTTAAGAGTCATCCCTTGATTATTTCCTGACATCTGTTATCAATTAGCAGCCCTTTAGGAATTGCAGAACCCCTGCTGATGATTACGCTTACGATGTTTGCTGTTTGTTGTATGTTGTTTTGTAACTTTAAGCTTATATGTTTTGATTGTCTGTTTTTCTTTTCTTTATGCCTTTTCAATGGTGGTTGCACTGTGAATTTTTACCCCTTAGGACCAGCGAGAAGATTCCTTTATGATGATGCCGGTTTGAGGCACCACGTAGAGATCTTCTCGCTGGAGTTTCTGCCTTGCTACGACCACTTGGACATACCAATCTTTCAAACGAGTTTCTAATGCAGATCTTATTGTATGGTGATAAAGATTTTACTGATGGCCTTAACAGAGATATACTTTTGTTAACTCTATGCTTTATCCATAAAACTGGTTGGCTTGATTAGGAATTGATAACTTTGCAATTCAACCACCAACGTCCCTTTTAATGTAAATGGTTTATCTTCGTTTTGTTATCAGTTACGATTAGTATGTGTGCTCTCTTTGTCTTTCATGTCGTTACGCATAGTGCTATGTTCGTGTTTTCTGTTTTATGTTTTTCACTCCAAATGGTATTGTGTTAGTAGTAGGGTATTTTTCATTTTTTCATTTTATCATTATTTAAAACACACGAGATCCTTTCAGCAAATTAATATCCTATTAACAATATTTCTATAAAATGATATGAGAAAAGAAAAAAAAATTGGAATATTGCTGCTCTACCAAGGGTCGTGTTTGGATCCTGTGAAAACTTCAAAAGATAATCTCTAAGACCTGTTCTAAAACGAGTGATTGAGTCTATTTCTCGAATGTTGTCAGGGATATCGTTCCAGTTTTTGACACCAGAGAAGTAGAAACTTCGCTTTGCATATTCTAACCTAACTTTAGGAATTTGCAGATCTCCATGGTTTCTGGTTCTATACTCTGAAATCATGGATCTTTCAGTGAACTTATGGCGAAGATTTTCGGGACAGAGGTCATGCAAGATTTCATATGTCATGGCTCCTTGGTCAAAGGAGATCAATGACTTTACAGAGAGCCATTTGCAAGTCCATCCGTCCTTATACTTGGCATTCGCTATTAGCTTCCTTGCCCTTGTCTGTAATCGTTGCAATTGGGATAGTTTGGTGTTGGAAAGAGTACTCCAAACGATGTTGCCATAGCGAAGATGGCTTTCAAAGAGAGCTTTGTAAACTTGATCAAGTTGCCTTTGCGGAAGGATGTTTTTCAGCTTTCTTAAGGAGCTCAAGCCCCCTTTCAGCTTATTTTTGATAGCTTTGTACTGCTCTTTCCAATTAAGGCTTTCGTCGATGTTGATCCCTAGGTATTTTGTCTTGTCAACCCTTTTGATAACTTCATTATTGAGGACAAGATCTGGCAAATCATTACCTATCTTATTTAGTTGTCGCCTGTGGCCTATAACCATGTATTCACTTTTGCTGGCATTCAAACTAAGTTGCAAACATTTGATTCTTTTAAAAAATACGACTTTGTACTTAAGAAGTAATATTTTACAACGTTTCGAGCATTACTCTTCATCAGGTGTCATAAGTTTATTAATCCTTATCCAATTCGATACATTTTCCAGCTCGTTTTTCAAATCTGCCAGAAGTTCATTCAGGTTTTCTGATGCGATATTCACACATGTATCATCAGCATACATATTTGGGATCGTGCTTTTTAGACAATTCTCAAAATCATTAATGTATAGTACGAAGAGTAAGGGTCCCAAACACGAGCCCTGCGGAATACCACACTCAATGCTGCTTTTGCTGGAAGTGGATCCGTCAAAATAACAGAACTGCTCCCTATTGGTCAGATAAGAAGTGAACCAGCCGTGGGAAGCACCTTCAGCACCATACTCTTGCAACTTCGACAATAGGATTTTATGGTCAACGGTATCGAATGCTTTCTTGAGATCAAGGAATATACTCAAATTTATTTTCCCCTCATCAGAGTTCTTGAACCATGGGTCTATAACATTCAATAGACATGTCAGTGTACTGTGTAGTTTTTGGAACGCAAACTGGTTCAAACAAAGCCTTTTTTGTCCCTTTAGAAACTCCATTAGTTGGTCGTGCACAATCTTTTCTAAAATTCTTGACACAACTGATAACACTGAGATAGGCCGGTAGTTGTTTACATTTGTTTTCGTGCCCGTCTTATGAATAGGTGTTACTCTGGCTAATTTCCAGATCTGGGGGAAAATACCCCGTTCTAAAGATGCATTGTATATCAGTGTCAGTGGTTTCGAAACTAAGTTTAAGGCATCTTTCAGTATTTTGACGGGGATTCTGTCAGCACCAGGAGACTTCGAGTTATCCAGAGCTTTTATAGCACGTTCTACATACCCTACATTTACTGGCTGTAGCTTAAATTTGGTTCCTCTGGTTTTATCTCCAAGGTACTTAAGAGGGTCATCGGAAGGCTGAATTTTTATTTTCTCCGCTAACTGTAGTATCTAGTAAGTAGTGTAGTTAAGTATTATGTTTTGTAACTTTTTAGATTGAATGTAGAAAAAATAGAGCCTTGCCCTATTTAGGCCTATAGTTCACGAGTCTTAAAGTACTAATCAGATTGCGTGATTTGTGAATTACTATTGTTACAGTGTAAATGTGATAGAAGTTTCGATTCGATTGAAGAATTGAAAATACTCCCACGGGATTGAGATTCGAAGCCGTGATTCCATCATAATTCCATTGATGATTGAAGAAAATACGGCCAAGTTTTTTACTGTTTCATTATTGGCTTCTCTTGAGTAAGGTTTACCACAGGGATACAAGGGACTCATCGTCATAAGTCTAAGGCTGTACCGGATAAGTCAAGAAAAGAAAAATAAGCATTCGACTTTTAAAAGACTACTGCTCCCTAAACATAAAAGCAATGATATCTTGTGGTATTTCATTGAATACCGTAAAAGCTCTGGTAAGTCCTCGTATCGGAGGCTTACTTAATTTAGGACACTCCAGAGGGTGGCTTATTAGAGAGGAAGCCTATTAGAGAGGGGGAATATTCACAAAATCAAGTGACAACTCCATAGTTTGTGGATCCAACATAAAATTTTGTGATTCACATACATAAAGTCGACACAATTTTTATCCCAAACCATGCCAAAGTTAAGATCCATCGTTGTTTAGCAACATAAACGGAGAATCTTGGGTAATTTCTGGAATTTGATACAAGTGGGGGAGGTTGGTGTAGCGATAGAGACTTTTTTTAGTTCAGCTTTTATTGCAAATTTAGGCACAACAATAAAGTTGGCCTAAATTTGTGATCAATGACTAGTTGTGACCTTACCAAAAATGATACCCCAAACTTTATTTTCTGCTCGAAAAACAGGCATCTCAAAAAATGGCACACCCCCTACCAGCATATATGGTTGTTCCCCCCCAGGTTCAGTTTTCAATGTTGACCTCAACTGCGCTCTCTGAATTTAGCCAATCTATTTGGTCAATCTTACACTGAAGTTCATTTTGAAAAATTCGGCTGTGACTGATAAACAAGAGGCCACTTGCAAACCAGATTGGGGCAAGCTCTCTTTATGAACTGCTTTACAACTGGAAATAATTCTTTTCTAGATGAAAGGACTTGAGCAGTCTTTAGTTGAGAAAATACTGACCCTGACACCGGGAATCCAACAAGCAACGTATATGGTATGATTCTGTAATCATTTTAATAGCCCTATCTTTTCTTTGCCATTTTAATACAACATATGCAGCAGGAGTATTTTATATTTTCCATCGCATTCATTTTCCAAATTGGATGTATGCATGCAATGTGATATCTAATTTTTGTCAGTCTAAGACTGCGTTCACACGATGCTGGCAAATTTTGAAAACGGTGAAAAATGTTTCGGCAGCAAAATTTGAGCTAGCGTTCACACGATGCCGGAACAATTTGAAAACGCTAGGAATTTTGACGGTAAAACAGCGTTGCAGATTTTGATGCCAAAGAAATGTACTTGCACCCTAAGAATTGGCCAGTCTCGTTCCAAAAGCGTCGAAAAATGTTCTGTTTTCATCATTCTCGAGTCTTCACATAGTGCCGTTTCCAAAATGTGTCGGTTAGGGTTCCGTTTTCAAAATCTACCGTTGCCGGCAAAAAATGTGCCGTTTTCCTTTGAACGGGAGGCCTATCAGTCGAATTTTTCACCGTCTTCAAAATGTGCCGGCATCGTGTGAACGCAGTCTTAGTATCCTAATTGAGTTCTTTCGTGCTTTGATTGGTTGTTTAATCATTCTATGGGTCAGTATGCTCTAGTTGGACCTTTTTTTGTGCAGATAGCCCGGCTTTTTGGCCCACCTGTTATAAATATGGTAATGATAGAACAGTCTTTCGAAACATTTCTCAAATTAACGAACACATTCACAGAATGACACGAAGACAGAGAATTTTCTTTAAGGAACAAGTCATGGCAGTGACTGAAGCCACATTCGATAATTTTACCACAAAAAAGAATGTTTCCATTCTCTACATCACCCTGTTTTTATATATGTCTTAGTCGTAAACTAGGATTAAAAGACTAGAAGTGGTTGGGTTTGGGTTAGGGTACACAAGAGTAACTTGAAGGTTTCTTTGCAGTTTCTTACCTTTGATTTCTATTCTTTTCAAAGGGTCATATACACAGTCACCCAACCGTCTACGATTACGTCATGTCGGAATCAAATGTCGTCAAGCGATTAAATCCATCAATACAGACAGTAGCAGGACCATATCTGCCCATGGCTAATACTGATTCGAGTAAGATTGTTTTTATTAGACTGATTACAAATTCGTAGTTATCGCTATTAATAGACTGATGGACGCTCAAACTACGACTCACGGGCTTTCACATTGAAATTGAGACGAAGTTTCCCCCTCGAATTTCATGTCTGCATATGGAAACCATAGCAACACTGTTCGAGCTCCAGGCAATGGCGGATGGGCCTAAGTTGTCGGCTCTAATCTCAGACGTTAAAACACCTCAAAATTCAAGTTTTCAGTGATACTACCGGGTGAGTAAAAAAAACAAAACGCCCGGTGTTTGAAAGGCTACTGCTTCCTGAATATATAAGCAACGACATTTTGCAATATCTGATTAAATAGCTAACATGTCCAATTATTTTCAGAAAATTTCCTGGCTGAAATCGGTCACTCTGTTCAGATTCTGTAATCAATTTTCTAAAATGAGTCCTTTTGAGAAACCATAAAAAACGTGCTAAAATTACAAGCAAAAGTCCTTAATGTGTTTACCTCACAGCGATGACTTTCAGCACGCTTTAGCACGTGCTTTCGTTTTGACGGGTTGAAAAGTCTTCCCCCTAGTGTGAATAACTTATTCAGGGGGACTTCTCTATTCTCCCATGAGGACAAAATACATGAGCACATCCAAGAGTCATTATTGCTAGGAAGAAGAACAAAGGGAAATTTTGCTTGCTGTTTTCGCTCGTTTTTGCAGGTTTTCGAAAGGGACTTTCCGCACAAAATCTCCTATTTGGACGGGAGGGAATAACTGGTTAAAGTCGGGTAAATTACTGAATCTAATTTGACATATCGGGCGTTTTTATTGACTCACCCGGTAGCCTTGAACAGAAGCCGTAAGTATCCAGATGATTGTTTCCTCAATCTAAGAATCAACAAACTTTTCACTGTGAACCAGGAGTTCCTTATTTTTGAGCCCAGTTAGCTTCCATGAACTTTAATGCAGCAATGAGAATTTCCAACTGTCGAGGGTTGCTGGCCTCATGTCTGAGACTACGCCGCAGCCTCGTTCCAGAGGGCGCACATAAATCCATTCATTTCCGTCTCAACTTTTTATATGCAAGTCCATAAGTCCCACTTTGAGCAAAAATAAGATATGTTGTTGTTGTTGTCATTGTTGTTGTTGTTGTTGTTTTCCTTGTCACTGTTGCGATAATTGGGACAATTTCGTGAACGTAGTCTAAGTCAGATTTTGCATTTCTGTTAGTTAACCCTATTCCTGTAGGGGGGGGGGGGGGGTTTTCCCCACCCTCAAAACTTTTAAAGTTTTGATATACGAGGCAATTTTTAATTGATAAATCCTCATAGATATGTGACTAAAGTTTATCGGTCCTCATTATTATGGTTAGAAGAAAAAGTTTTTTTGACACGTGGCATAGATATGACGTCATCACTCATGTGACCCAATTTTTGGAAAAATAAATTTTTGTTTAATTCCGTTGTGTGGTATAGCATTCGAAAGCTGATAGAAAGAGGACTAAGATAAGCTAAAAATTTAGCCTCAGGAGCTGTTTTTACGGGAGTTAAGTCCATTTTTGTCATGTGTGACTGAATCATGACGTCATTGAAAACATGCGAAAAATGTGGTTAAAAATGAGACAAAGTCCACATAGTACTAATATTTCAACTAAATGTGACGTATTTCATCAATAAGTTTGCAATTATCCAAATATTTATTGAATTAGAGGCATTATTCACTATGGGGAAAAAATCCCCCCCCCCCCCTACAGGAATGTGAGCTACCGTGTGACCCTACAGTAATAGTGTTAATAAGCATCGAATAATTGTTACCTTGATGTCCAAGGAGCAGCAGCCTGACACATGGCATGCATTTTTTTACTTACCCTGTATGCGTTGCTGTGTTATTTTTCAAGATTTCGATTAAAATAGTTTCAATAACTTCTTTTCTTGCAGTTATGCTAGGAAGTCCAGAAGTTTGGTAACATTTAAGCAAGCTCTAGTATCCATTTGAATGCTCTTCCTTTTTTTCAGAACGTCGCATGGACGATTTCGAAAATATGAAGTCGCTGCCTTCTGACCAACTGGTAGAAGTTTTATCGAAGGATGTTAAATATTTTTTAAATGAAAAGGGTAAGTGATTGTTAAAGGCAGTGGAAGGTGGAGCTGGTTGGGTAAGTATGACAAAAATGAATAATATTATTAGGCAAGCTTCAGTGATTTTTGAACAACCTGTTCTACCTACAGTTTACATATTGAAGGTATGTTCAATAAGATCATTTTAAATGTGTGCTCCTACATCATAACAATGATTTCGGAATTTCAAGATACTGCAATGTTCACGAAGATGATAACGATCTAACGTCCTTTCTTGGTGAGAGAAGGTGTCATCTGAAAACATAAAGAGACTCTGTTAATACTTAGTTACGACATCTCCTATCGATCTATCGAATTTATCAAAAGATGTAGCCAGTCATACGAACGACACCCTGCCTTCAAATGTGCTCAAATGAAAATTTTGTGAACGTGTTGGTTTTTGTTTCGAAAGTTTTCGAATATACTCTTTCAAATAACGACTTGCTGGCGGCACATAAATTCTCGACAGTTAAGTTACAAGTGAGATCAAAATAACGTTTAAATGGGAAGAAAGCGATATCAAGTATACTGGGTGACTCAGAAAAGGCCCGGCGCTTAAAAGGCTACTTCTATCTTAAGACAGAAGCAATGATATTTGCAAAATCTGATTGAATAGCCAACATGTTCAAATACAGTACTTCATATACAAACATGTTCAATTATTCCATACTGAAATCGGTCTCTTTGGTCAGATTTTACAAGTTATTTCTTACAACGAGTCCCTTCGAGAACCCTTAAAACTCGTTTTAAAATCTCGAGCAAGTTTCCTTTATATTTACCTCACAGCAATGACTTAAGAACTCTTTAGCACGTGCTATCCACTTAGGGAATGAAAGAGTCTTACAACTACATGAATGCATCAGTGTCATTATTGCTAGGAAGGGAAAGAAAGGAAATTTTGTTCTTCGTTTTCATTCGTTTTTGCAGGTATTCGAAAAGGACTTTTATTCTTTTTGCAGAGTATCTCCCATTAAACTGACTGCATATTCGTAGTTATCGCTATTGATAGAAAGTTTGGGACGAAGTTTTCCCATAAATTTCACAACTAGATATGGATACCATAGCAACACTTTACGAATTCCTAGCTATGGCGGATGGGCCTAAGTTAGCGGCTGGAACCTCCAATACCAAAACACCTCAAAATTAAGGATTTCACTGGTACTAGCCGTGAACAAAAGCCGGAAGTATTCAGATGAATGTTTCCTTGATTCAAGAATCAACAGACCTTTCACTGTGAACAACGAGATCCTCATTTTTATGGCCAATTTGCTTCCGTGAACTTCACCGCTGCAAGGGGAACTTCCAGCTGTCAAGGGTTGCTTGCCTCGCTTCTGAGACTACACTTAAGCCGCGTTGGAGAGCGCACACTTAAACGCGTTCATTTTCGTCTCAAATTTTATATGAAAGTCCATAATTCCCAGTTTGAGCAAAAATAAAAAATGTTGTTGTTGTTGTCATTGTTGTTGTTTGTTGTTGTTGTTGTTGCAGTAACTGGGACTGTGCCGTGAGTCTTACCTCCCATTTCAACGGGAAGGAATGACCGATTAAAGCCAGGTAAACTATTGAACCTAACTGGAATCAGGAATAAAACGAAACGGTTTTCAATATCATTTTGTTGATATTCAGTGAGCAGTATTTTAACCCTAGGCCCTTTTATTGACTGAACGAGAACGATTCTCATGTTTACAATGCTTACCTAAAGCGAAAATTGGTTTCCCTGCTTTTTGAAAATTTGCGTATGGGTCCTCGTTGACATTTGGTGGATAGTTGTTTTGTGGTTTTCAAGAAAAGCAGATGGCTGGTGTTTGAAGTCTGATCATTTATCTCTTAAAATCCGTTTTAATTTTAGGTGCAGTCACAACATGGGTTGTAGTTGATGCAGACACTGCCAGTGGGAGAAAGATGATTAAATCCGCTCTTGAATTCATTGTACGTAAATATAAGAAAGGCAGACTTTGTACCAGTTTGACATCGATTGCTTGTGATTGACACAACAATAGAACACTTTACAAGAGAAAACGATCATAAATAAGTAGGGCAATATTTGATTCTTCGAACGCATGTTTCAACAGAACATTTCATTTCCGTCACCTCGTCGTACTATTCAATTCTAGCTCTTACTCGCTCATAATTTTATCAAAGTTCACGGCAGCAACACAGTACTTACCTGGAACAAAGTGCTTTGCATCTTCAATGTCCTTCATAGATTTTGCTAAATTATGTGCTTCCTTCACAAACTGCGGCTTCTTTGTGTTTGATACTCAATTGCAAGTCTTTTCTTGTAGATCCCTGTCCCTCCTTTCCATTGCTAGGACCATATACAACAAAGTATGCGCTTGATTTTTAAAATGAAGTCTCTTCGTATCCTTATTTCAAATTCTAGAAAGTCTGCTTGCCGTATCTTTCTTTTTGAACAAAATACGCCTGCACTTCATTTCCAGTGTTTGAGTTGACCCTTGGAACAGGTATCATTTAAGAGGATTGACACTGCCCTCTTGTCAATGTACTTTTGAAGAGTGTTTATAAAAATGGTCAGTGTGTGTCTTAAAAAGCTTTGATAACAATGCGATGCCATCCCCAATGCTATCTCAAAATATTGCTTTCATTTATGTGTTATGTTAATTTATCCTTACTAAGGTAAACCACTCATAATCCTTGAAGAGATCTTGGAAATTTATGTTTTGTGCAAGGCGATATTTTTAGACTTCGCTGGATGGTAAAGTTTTTGTCTTTATTGAAAGAGCGTGAATTTTCGGGCCCACCCATGAAACCAACTTAATGTGATGATAAACTTTTGTTTAATCCTAATATCATTAATTAGTTTCAATATTTTGTGAACTTCTGCACAAGTTGAAAGTAGGCTTTGATAAGCTGTAATTAGAACTCTTGCTAGTATTTTATCTCCTCGCCTACTGAAAATATATCAATGATGATGATGGTGAGGGTATTGTGATGTTTCTACTAGATGGTTATGATATATCTTAGACTGCCGGGTGACCCAAAAAAAAAACTTCACGAGCTAGATCGCAAGTATTTTCTTGAAAGGAAATGTTATGAAGACAAACAAGGTATCAGCATGTAGCTTAAAGGCTCCGCTATCTTTTGAGACGTCGCTTGGTTAGTTTAAGATATGCGTACTGTCCGAAGAAACAGTTTCAAAAATGCGGAAATTCATTGATGTCTCGGACCATTTTCTCGCTTTCCAGTTCATTTTTTGGACAGTGTGAAAAAACCTAAATTCTAAATTTGCTTTGGAGCTGAAATTTGAATGAGGAACAGAGGTCAATCATTTCACAAACAAAAATTTCCCCAGACAACTTCTAATCCATCGCTATGTCGAGTTTTCACAGAATGTTGATTGGAATATGATGTCGATTATTTCACTCAAAATGAGGAATCCTGGATTCGAAATATTTATCAAATTTGGTTTTTCGGATAGAAGTAGTTGCTTACGATGATCATGCCGCGTCTCAAAAGATAGCTAAGCCTTTCAACTAAGCTGTGATGGAAAGCATTTGGCAATAGCTTTTGATTTCAGGGAGCTAGTTATGATCTAGCTCGTGAAGTTTTTGTTGGGTCACTCGGTACGTTCACACGATGCGATGCCGGCAAATTTTGAAAACGATGAAAAATGTGACGGTAGCAAAATTTGAGCTGGCGTTAACACAATGCCGCAACAATTTGAAAACGGTACGAAATTTAACGGCAAAGAGCTCGTTGCGAGACATTGATGCCAAGGAAATGTACCTACAACCTAAGAATCGATAAGTCTCGTTCCAAAAGCGTCGAAAAACGTTATGTTTTCATTATTTTCGAGTATTCACACAACAATGTTTCCAGAATATGCCGATTAGAGTTTCGTTTTCAAAATCAACCGTTTCCAAAATCTGGTGGTAAAAATGTGCCGTATTCGTGTTAAAGTAAATGAACGGAGATATAGCGACATAATCTAAACATAGCACAAAGGAACGGCCGGCGCCACTTATCTTCTTATTGTTTTCATAGATCGAAAACATCAAATACAATAGGTTATATTTAGATTACCCAGTCCCCTTAGCTAAGTTTGCTTTTAACCCCGATGATTTATTTTAACGGGAGGCCTATCCGTCACATGTTTCATCGTTTTCAAAATGTGCCGGCATCGTGTGAACGCAATCTTATTCATTTGTTGCTCTTATCCTTATTTCATAGCTAAAAGATTCAAAGACAACAAGACTATCACTGGTTCTTTGCCCAAGCAAAGAAAATACAGAACAGAGAAAATTCACATTTAATCATGTTTTGCAATCAATAATTGACGCTAGGGAAAAGATGGTTTCTTCTGTTGCTAAATTCATTCTTAAAGCTATCGACGAAAAGAATGATTTTAACAAATTTACAGAAGATCCAGATTCAGTTGCTGAGCTTGCGAGTGATGCAAAGGTAAGCTGATGCTTGAATCTTGACTATTACTTATTCAAGGTGTTTCAGAAAACAACGCAACTCAACTTTAATTAAAAATCTTGAAAAATTAATGAATTTTCATTGGAGGTAAGTGTATACCGTCTGAAAGTACAATCTTTCTTATTTCTAATGACATGCAGTTTGGATGCATCAATGAAATCATTTATCCTTTAATTCTTATTTTAGTAAATATCACCAATTTCAAATGTAACATTCCATAAGAGCAAAATCAACACCGTTTATACAATAGAAATTATGAAACGAATTCTGCTAAAATATTTCAGGCCTAGAAGCATATGAGGTGATGCCTTAAGGAAGGAAGAAGACAAATTTATCCCCAGGAGATGCATTTGTTGATGTTGATAAAATATGCTCGCAAAAAGATGGATGTTTGCTTATTCAAATGCCCTATTGCTCTCCGGCATCGAAGGAAGGACATACCAACGAAAATGTCGATTAAATAACGAAAGATTCAACTAATCGACCCAACCTGGATATCATTAGAAAGGAGATAGATTGTACTTTCAGATGGTATGCATCAAATTGATTGAAATCTTATTATTTCCTGAAGAATCTCGAATGACAATGGGTTGCGTTTTTTCTGAAACATCTTGTAGAGCGAGCATGAGCATGATCATGAATGGAAGGCGTAAAGTTAAGTCAAAGGGCTGTAAGTAGCCACATGCGGCAATAATGCACCGTTGAGGTGGCCAATGTCATGATCAAAATAGTATTCTTACCCGTTTTGTTTCTCAGCGATGGGACTATGAGAAGAGCTCGATAACGTTGCTTTTCCCTCGTTCTCCTCTCGCCACACCAAGGATTAAGTGGATGCCGCCATTACAGTACAGTGGAACCTCCATATAACGGACACCTATAGGACCAATTTTTTCGTCCGTTATAGAGAGGTGTCCGCTGTATGGAGGTGTCACCTTTTGCCATAGTGTATTTTGGGACGAAAATATTTGTCCGTTGTTCGGAGGTGTCCGTTGTATAGAGGTGTCCGTTAATGGAGGTTCCACTGTATTCACAATAAAGTTCAGACTGTTTTCGCGCCTGAGCACTTAGGCGGCGATTCATCTCATTTCAAACTTCCTTTGGCATTGATGACTCGCCCTCTAATTGCGAAGTCGTAGTTGCAAATTTTTAACTTTGCAAACATTTCGTGCTACATTATGGTCTCCAAGTATAGGTAATAATGAGAAGAACCGCAGCCTTTTTTGGGTATTGGGCTCATTTTGCTTCCCTCAGTTTTTAATTTGAGGCCTTTCGGTTGCTTTGTACACAGCAAGGGCGTCGAATCTTTGCAGGAATTTAAGTGTAAAGTGTATTGTGCCATTCTTTTAACTGATTGTAATTTGCCGTAATCGCAGAGAGAGCAATTTTGATATTATGGTTATTTTCAGAATTACAGCGTTTACAGTTTTATGAAAGGATGTACAGGAAATTCTAAGTTGAAATCCCCTCTATTTACTATTGACGGTAGCCACTTAGGCACCCAAGCATAGGTTCCAAATCTGTAGATCTATGAAAAAAGGTGGGTGTAAAATTCAATGACCTACTTCTTTAAAATGAATGGCTTGAAAGAGACTTTAGCCACTTTTCTATGATTCTACCGTTGGACTTTTCAGAAATCCTGAATGTTTGTCGAAATTACGGACTATTTTATATTTCAGCTCATTTTATGATGTGACGTCATCAAATTTCTAAATCACAAACCAGAAGAATATGGTTTTCTTAAAAATTTTTTGATCTTTCGTCAACAGGTTTAGAAATTACCATAGTTTTAAGTTTTTTTCGAAATTTTCTTGAATACTTAAAAAAGAAGAGCAACACATTAATTCTGAAAATATTGAAGATTTCAGACAAGTCCAATGGCAGATTTTTCAGCAGAGAATGGCAGAAAAATGTAAAATTCTTCAAGTTTCTTTGAAGCCGTTCAGTTGAAAGAAATGGGTCATAGAATTTTACACCCAGCTTTTTAAAGATTTGAAGCCTTTGCTGGTACCCTGTATGTAAAACTGAATTGGATCTATAATTTTGTTTTGTTTTCAAGGGTTTTAATAAGAACAAGTTGTTGGAGCTATTGTCAGAAGACAGTGCAAGAAAGAGAACGATTAACAAATTATCATCATACAGATATACATTGGAAAAGAGCGTTGAATACACTGATGAGCAATCCTTTGTCATCTGCAATGGCCGGGTAAGACCCTTTTGCTACTTTTGTATTTCAAATTTATCTTGAAGTTTATATATACGTAGCCTCATTGATGAATTCACTCTCAAAGTTTATCGCTCTCTTTGTCAGTAATAGCGTACCATTTGTCATTCTTCTCATTTACATTTCTGGGGCTGAGACGTTTATCATATCGAGTCACCTTATGTTGTTGTAGGGTTCCAAAAGCAGATCTTAGAAATCACTTCTTATCCTTCATCTTCACATTTAATTGCTTCATTGTTCAGTAACAATATACCGGGTGACCCAGAAAAAAGTGACCCGACGCGATCCGTTATAGAAAAAACAACTAAAAGACGGATTGAGATGATTGAAACACAGTTCTGTCGCTAATAGACTACGCTACTTTATGACTATTCTTCGCAATTTGTTTAAACACAGTAAATTTCCAGAATTAAGGATTTAGTGGAAAATGGTGAGCTTGAAATCGTGAAAAGTTACCAAAAACAGGAGATCGATTTCAAGCCACTCCACATCATGAAAACAATGAGGGCTGGGAATAGGCTTCTCAGTCGAAAGTTTGTAGCGAACGTTGCTGGTCCCAAGGTACCTAAGCATTTGGTGTTAACTTGCCTTGTGACTCATAGACTTTCAGAGATGCTAAATTTTCCACGCAAATCGAAATCTTCAGGAATTGTTTGCGGAAAAAGCAGTAATAACCCTTGTCCCATGAGAAAAGAATGTTTTAGGTACCTCGGGACAATAAACTTGCTTTGAAAACTTTCGAATGAGTTGCCTATTCCCAGCCTGAAATAAAGCACGTTTCTCATTGTTTTGAAGATCTGAAATTAAATCGATCCCCTGTTTTTGATGACTTTTCCAGGATTTCAAGCTTGCCATTTTCTTCGAAATCTTTAATTCTGGAATTTTACCGTGCTTAAAAAAATTGCAAAAAATACTCGTGATGTAGCGTAGTCTTTCAATGACAGAACTACGTTTGAATCATCTCAATCGGCTTCTTAGTTGTTTTTCTATAACGGATCGCGTAGGGTCACTTTTTTCTTGGTCACCCGGTACCATCTGTTTTTTTCTCATTGACATGACTGAGACGTGCACCATATCCAGTGCACCGTGTATTGTTGTATGATGGCATGAACAGATGCCAATCACTTTTTATCCTTTCATCTTCGTAGTTTATTTCCTAATTTTTCTGTAACGATGTGCCATCTGTTACTCTTCCCATTGACATGACTTTTTTTTATTATTCATAAAAAATATTTCAACAAATCCTACATTCTACTATTCGGTTCTAATTATTATAGAACACTACAGTGACGATGCCATGGGGAGCGAAAGATAATGACTACCCCATGGCCAATATGAAAAGACGCGCAATGTTAACCTAACAACAACCAATACTACGGACAATTTTATATCTAATGGATACTATAGTATACTAGATTCCGTCCCACATCAGATGTAAGGTGAGGGTCGCGATAAGTTTACGTGCAAAACTCATTACATTGTAATGACTTGTGATTTAAAGTAATTCAAGTGCCTGACATCTGATGTGAAACAGAATTTTCAAAGCAAAAGAACATTTACGTTAACGGACGTGGTGGTTGCTTTGTGCATGGTTGAAGTTTCGAAGATCTTAGTTAAAGCGACCAGTTTTGTGAATGAAACGTAAGGTCTGATAGACATGACTAAGACGTCCATGATGTCCAATTCACCATTTGTTGTTGTAGGGTGCCAAAAGCAATTACGAATCAATTCTTACCCTTCATATTCACAGTTTATTGCCTAATTTTTAAAGGGGCATTCCGCCGGAAAAACTGGATATCGGCGAACTGCGTCGTTTGCATATAAAACGAACATTCATGTCATTATCAACATTTCCCGATATTTCTCCACCTTAAATAAAGCTCAAACCGGCCACAAACGACAGACCGAGAACTCAGCCACAACCTCGCATTTGAATCCGAGACAGATACCGAGAATTTTCGTTAAAGCCGATCATTTCTTTCGGTCGTAGTCGATCGTGGACACATGAATGAACCAATACAACAGGATTTTCAAACTCAATTCTAAGAGCGACACGCAACAAACCCATCAATGCTCGCCGACGACTAACCAGCGGACCATAACTAAAATTTGCAACCTTTGTTCGCCAAAAACGAAGCACAAAAATAGTAGGGCATTTGAATTGAAATCGGTCCAAATGTTTTTCTCCATATCTTGCCTTTGAGAATTGCGATCGAGGAAAGGAAAACGATTTCTGAGGCCTGACAAAGTCTGCTTTTCGATCGAGATAACGATATAAATAAACCTTTGCATGCATTTGATTTTCGCGGAATGTCCCTTTAAGTAATAGGTACCATCTGTCATTTTTCCCATTGATATGACTCAGACATAATATTTATCTTCGACTTGCGTTGTTTTATAGTCCCAGAAGGAGATTCGAATCACGTGTTATCCCTCATCTTCCAAGGTTAATGCCTCATTTGCCTGTTAAAAAAATGAAAGAAATTAAGGCATATAATATTGATAGAAATTGATAGCAATAGAATTATCCTGTCTTCCCAGGCTTCGATTTAAATGCATGTAGCTGCTACGCCATATACCGGGTCATAATCATAATCATATCATAATCATAAAACTTATTTATAGTTGCTGTACTTGTACTTAACAGCAACTAATTAACACCAACTATTTACAGTATACAATGTACAATATAAAAAAATGTATAAAAAGCCCTAAATCAAGTTCAAATGTAGCACGTGCGGTTTTTGCCATCCCATCAACTTGTTTCTTTTTTGAATTTCACGAGAGAAGTTGTCAGTTTTAAGTCCGGGGTTGATAAAATTATTGTTAAAAAGCAACCTTACAATTGCTGAGCACCAATCGTGAGCTCTTTCCAAGCTTTAAAGCCTCCAACTTTCATGAATTGGTCAATGAATCTTCGTAAGTTAGGCCAAATATCGTCGCCATTTTGTATTTCGTACGAGTATGCGAAGGCGTGATAAGGAGGCTAGCAATGTGAGTGGTATAATATCAACACATTTGGGCAGCTTCGTTCAGGTCGACGTGAAGTGATGTCATAGAAAATGACGTCATTACGAACTTTTTAGCAGCTTGAAATATGTGGTTTCGCAGGTTAAAATAGGAAAAATAAAAAAAAGTACTACACACCATTCACAACAGTGTAATCTCTTGAATAATCAACAATTATACCAACCCCGGACTTGCCCGTTAGAGAGTTGGAACCTATGCTGAGAAACAAAGACTTCGACAACAGTTCTCGATTTCAGGCTAGTTATGATCTAGTTCGTGATTTTTTTGGTTCACTTAGTAGATGCATTTTCTTCAGCAGCCTGCATTGACACTTGTGACCAACTAACCCAAATAACCAAAAACAGATTAGCTATTATGTGTAACAATGCTAAACTGTGCAAATTGATTGGTTATTTCATTTGAAGGGCTCGAGTGATCGTCAAGAAAGCATTCTTTTATTTCGAAAATCAATAGCTCCTACAAAATTTAAAGAATTTTGATCCATCTAAATTCTTTTGCAGAACACGCTGAACCACCTAGGCTGCAGTGCCAGAAAGAGGGAGTTCTCTTAATAGTTGGCGGAAGAGTGAGAGAAATGTTTGAAAAACTTAGTAAGCGGGGGTGTCTATCAATTGGGGTCGATATTTCAAAATGAAACTATTATTTCTAGCAGCTTTTGATCGATTTCGTCCAAGTTTTAGGGAATTTTTGCTTACCATTTCAATCTAGCGAGGAAATTGGTCAGCAATTGGTCCTTATAGGGCTTAGTGGGATGAGGTAGGAAACTTATATCTCATTGTTTGAGAATAGGGAATCGTGTAGTATTGATTGCTTTGAGAAATCAAGTTGACTGAGTTATTTTGCATGGTATCTTTTTATCTATGCAGGTCATAGGGCCAGTGAAAGAGTCTTCATTGTTCACAGTGGATGATTTCGACTTGCTGCAATCGTTTGAAAGTAACAGATGCTCATCAAAGATTCATCGAATCGTAAGTTTTTCTTGTCTTCATTCATTTAAGTCTGATCTGATAATATCTCCATTTATCGGTTCCGAATCTAATCGATGCTATATTCTTTCTATTGATCGCCTTGCTCAAATGAGGATAACTTTTATTAAACTGAGGTCAAAACTTAGACGAGTTCACCCACACCAATGAACGATGCATCCTGACAGGCCATTTGTAGCAACGGATAGCTGTACAATAGCACATTTTTATATACCGGGTGAGCCAGAAAAAAGTTTCCACTTTTTAAAATTCATAGCACCAACAGTACTCCACAGATTGCAGTGATTGAAGTTCTAGTTGAAAGCCGAAAGATTGAAGTATTGTGTGATTTTACTCGCTGTTTTACTAGCACTAGAAATATCGGTAAATTCAACTTTACAAAAATTTAATGATTGCAATATTTGGTAGATGAAATACTAAAAATTTGTAAGAAATGGAGGCAAAGAAACAAGACTTTAAGTCAGCACACTAAGGCCTTTCGAACTTATGTTCTCTTCAGAGTGTGACTAACATTTTGTCACACTCTGAAGAGAACATAAGTTCGAAAGGCCTTAGTGTGCTGATTTAAAGTCTCGTTTCTTTGCCTCCATTTCTCACAAATATTTAATGACTGCAAAATGACTGAAAATTGGCCTAAGACATTGATCAAATCACAAAGGACTTCTCGCACAGATCAATAAAGAAAATGCAATTCTTCACGGGTGAGAGTTATCCACTGCTCATGTATTGCTCTGGGACTGAAAATCTATAGTAATTGTTTGAAATTGATGTCTTATAACTCTCGAGAGAGGTGAAACGCCCATTGAGTATTGTTCTGTGTAGGAGAGTCCTTACAATTTGATCAATGTTTTATATTGATATAGAACCTAATATTGTCTTCGATAAGTTACCTTTCAATTTCTAATACCCCATTCACATTTGCCAGTAGACCAGTTTAAAGTAAGCCAGGTTATGGAATGGAGCCTTCTGATTGGACAATCCAACGAATCGAGTGCATTTGATTGGCTGAAATTCAACCTGGTTTGGGTAAAGCTGGTTTAACCATGTCAGTGTGAATTCGGTATAATTCAGAACTCCAATGTGATTCGGATACGTAGTGATCTAATACCTTTGAATTCGATTGCATAGTGGTCTACCGGGTGAGCCAGAAAAAACTTTGCACTGTTAAAAATTCATAGCACAAAGAGTACTTCACCAATCTGAATGAATCAAATTTCAGTAAAAAGTCAACTGATGGAAGTATTTTTGTGACTTTTCTCGCTGTCCTTCTGGCACTAGAAGTATCAGTAACTTTTACTTGATAAAAGTTTTATGGCCGCAAAATGACTGAAAAAAACGGCCTAAAAACATTGATCAAATTGGAAGGACTCTACTTGCACAGAACAATACGCAATGCGTGTTTCAACTCTCTCAAGAGTTACAAGACATCAGTTTTGAAATAGATACTAAATATTTTCAACCCTATGGCAATAAATGTACAATGGATGTGCCTCACTCATGAGCAAATGCATTTTCTTTATTGATCCGTGCGAGGAGTCCTTTGTGATTTGATCAACGTTTTAGGCCCTTGTTAAATCATTTTGCAACCATGAAATATTTGTAAAGTTCAGTTTACTACATTTCTAGTGCTCTTGTTGTCGACGAGGCTTCCAAACTTTAGAATTTTATTGCGGAAAAACTGGCCAAGCTTTTGACTTCAAATTTGGCGTGTATGTCCGTGAGCATATCTTGTATTTGGTAAAAAAGTTGGATCAAAATCTTTAGATTAGCTGAGTGGAAAATGAAGTTCTTCTGAAGGTAGTAAAATATTTTGAAATGAGCCTTCTCCAAAGCCGTGAAAACAACCAGTTTTGTTAAATATGTCTTTCGATTGCCAAGAGTACGAGCAATCCCATACTTTTTACAGAATTTCGATAGCCCGATTGGTTGATGAGCAATTAACAAGTTTCAAGAGAGGAGGATTTCTGAAAACCGGCTTCCGTGCTCATCAGAGCGTGTTGCAGAGTCACCTTAATTTTAGTGAGAAGTGATAAGTTGCAGCGTCATTCCTTTATTAGCGGCAGAGATATTTGAGAATATTTGGAGGTGGACGCGAAAAACGTCCCCTGGTCCAAATAGAGAAAACGGGCCCAAGCTAATAAGCTAACAGGGGGATCTTTATTTCATACGGGACCAGGAAGAGGGCCAACTGGGCAAATGGTCCAATAGATGTAATGCTAAAAGATGCCCTGAGTTTTATTGTCATGTTTTGGCCAACCCCGAATCCATAATGGCTGCCAATATTTCCAAATTTTGATGGGGTTTTCGTAACACGTAGTAGTGCGTTCTTTCTACTTCAGCCCTTGTTTGATTGAAGAACATCCCAGAAATTACGACAATTGCAATAAATCTATAGATATTCCGATATTTCCTACAATGGGCTATGCTTCACCATGATTGTTGCTTTTTTGCAATAGAACTTCACGTCTTGCAGGAACTTTCAATTGTTTATCTCTCCAATCAGGTTGAAGATATGAGCTTTGTTAACATGCCAACTGATGGTCACGATAGGTATGTTCCCAGTTTCATTTCTTCCTGGTCGGTTGTATTTTCACAACCGTGCTGTGCAGTACAGTGAAGCCCCACAAACAAGAACATACTTTTCTAAGAAACAGACTGGCTAGGTTCTTATAAATAAGGTACTTATGACATTTTCTGGGTGCAGTTCTCACCACAAGGAGATATGTGACTATGATGAATATATACAGTTGCTACAGTAAACAGTATATAATTGTTGAATAAACTTGCCGGCATAATGACTGCATTTTTAGAGAGTATGGTATTTTTGTTGTCGACAAATTAGTTTACATCATACGGCTTGATAAAACAATTGGCATATTCCTGAAAACTGTTAGAGGTGTTCATTTATCAATAGTTGGGAGTTTGTTTACACTGATATTACGAAATTTCGTAATTAAGTGTACCATCTCATAAAAACATTGAAGTAAATCAGTCTGTTTATGGTTCTTATCTTTCGGTGTCTTTTCCACAAAATCAGTCTGCAGGTTCTTATTTTGCTATGTTCCTATTTGCGGAGTTTTACTGTACATCGTCTCGTATTGCATTCTGTAAAAGATATATTTCGTAAATAAAGCATACTTGTGTTCTACACCCCCGGGCGCTCTCGATCACTTGATTAAGTTAAAAATACATGGGGGATTTGTAAAGCAGAAAATGTAAGCAAGTAGCAAGTAGCAACTCGAAGCATAGGATACTAAGTCGTATTGTTGTTTTGTGTTTGTTTGAAGTGAAAGTTTTGTAAAAGCAGGAGTTTGTGTGTATTCGCAAGTTTTTCATTGAAAGAATTTCAAAAGTAATTGACCACAGAGTACACTTGGTTGTTGATTTATGGTAGAGAAAAGACAATGTATGTGGTTGCTTCAAAAACAAACTTCTGTTGTTCTCCAGTAATGTCAAAATCAAGCAAGTTTCCAAAGAAATCGTTCTAGCGTCGTATTCAAATTTTGCTACAGCTCCTCCACAGTAGCCACACGAACGGGGCACAATTATTTGGGACAACAATTCATTTGTATCTCATATCAACTTCTTATTTGATTTAACACAGATATCGATCAGATATGGTGATGAAGATCAGTGGAATTTTAAGTTCAAAGAAGCAGTCGGTTAGAACAAAGCTGAACTTTCATGGTGACAGACATAGGTAAGAGCCTCACTACCATAAGGACCTAGACTTATGCCTTTTCGTCCCTTGTTTCCCTGCGTTCTTTGATTTGCTGATATCACTTGGTCAATAGGGACTCATAATATTACGCTTATATAATGGGCCCACTTTTTCAAAATGGCCTGAAAAGGTGGGAGCTCTCGTACACTCAACAAAATCGCTTCAAAATCTGGTTTAAAGAGCTCGAACATTGAAAAGCGAAGCTTTAGTACAAAGAATGATGTTGCGTTGACCTACGAAGCGCAAAATTCATACGTTTCCGGCAGCAATCTTCCTCTGTAGAAGCAAAATAGATCCATCGAAGCTGCGAGAACTCCAGGCTGCTTCAACCGTTCTTTAGGAGCAACAACAACAACATTCTGAATAGCGGCCCCGGATTGGTTAAAAACTGAATTCTAGCGATTTGATTGGTGAATACGGAACCACCCTACGCGGGCCTAAAGTGGGCCCACTATTTAAGAGTAATGTTATTAGTCCCTCTTGACCAAGGAACGCAGGGAAACAAGGGACGAAAAGGCATCAGTCTAATAAGGACCCTCACGTTACGCTCATTTCATTGAGTTGAATTGTTGTTGTTGTTGTCGCTCCACTGAGAGCCTTATGGACATAGAGCTGGACAGAGCAGAAACTGCGCACGCATGCGCATAAACTCGCAACTTTGAGCCCCCGTAGCTACCTGCAACAGATTCCAAAATTCGGCAACACTTCATATTTTCTTCCTAGGACCTAAAGCTCTTGATTTATAATTTCAGAAAGCTTATCTGTCCAAGCACTTCCTTATCTCAGATTGGTCGATGACGTTATTTTACGCAGTTTCTGCTTTGTCATAGAGCTGTAAAAACGTCAAAAAATTTCGATCGGCCACAGGATTCTGTCGCCCCGTCGTCTACCGGTCAGTATGTGGTTTAGAGAAAGGCGGTTTTTGTTTTTGTGGCAAGAATGATCCTTTACCGAAGTACTGACACCTGATTTCATGGTACAGCAGCTCTAGAAAACTGATTTTCAAGGCATTTTAGACCCAGTGGTTGTGAGCAAAAAGTAGCAGATGATTTAGGCCCACAGCTACATTCTAAAGAAGAATGCGAATAGAACGACAGATTGATACATTTTGTAAAATGTTCGACTGTACACAATAGTGATGGAGACTCCAACAGTGCTCAGTCGAACTTTTTGTGGAGCAGCGGAAAGGTTTCAAATAGAATCAGTACGGAACTTTACCGTTTCCGCAAGCGTATGGGAATAAGTCGTAGTTGTAGCGATATCAGTTCAGGCAAAAAGCGAAACTACGACTTGTAATCGAGTCTACATCGGTAAGTATCTATTAAGCACGTACCAAATGACTCGATATTGACTATGTGATTCGGGTATTTGACTAAGCGATTTACTTTTCGTTGGAGGCATAGTGTTTTGTTTTTGAAGCATTTTAAGACCCATCGCTAGCCATGATTCTTCTTAGTGACTTTCGTATCATGTTTTAAAGTCTTTGGCGGCCTAAATTGTTTTTGCCTTGCTTTTCATTTGGCGCAGAAGGGGTCATGGTTAACAATGGTACTTATCTCAAACACTGAACTACCCGAATTCATACAAATAATCTCCAAGACTTGGACGATTTCGAAACCAAGAAGTTTTCAAGTTAATTGGATAAAGAAGGCACCGTCTTCTCATTCCTGAAGAGAGGAGTTCTCTCTGACGAAGCGGGGCAAGTCAGGGAACAAATATCGAAGATAGGGACAGTTGGCCACAACAAAAGTTGCACAATCAATAAGGAGACAATAAATCAAAGGAAGCACAGCTGTATATTGCTCCACCATTAATGGAATAACTTTACTCAAATCATATTTATCAATACAAAAGTTTGCTATTGATACTTTTTGAGAAGGAAAACATACAAGTGATCCATTGTGTGCCACCAGCGCCCCAACTCTCTTTGAAAATTCAGCCATGAACGGATGAAATCAGTTGCAATCAGCGAAACGTTTTTTACGTTGTTCACCCGCACTGTTTTGCGTATTCAAACTGTTTTTCATTTTAAAAGGAAACACATGTCTAAAAATTAAACATTGAAGTTAAAAATCGTTGAATTTCTATGTATTGTGCCCAACCCTATCGGTTGATCACCAAAAAAGTTCACGAGCTAGTTCATAACCACGTCTCTGAAATCGAGAGCTGTTGACAAGTTTATTTTTTCGCCGTTTTGTTGGAAAGCATGGCTACCTTTTGAACTGCTGCAAGATAAGAAACAATGAATGTTTTCTGCGGATTTTTTCGCATGGCCCATAGCCGAAAACCTCCAAAGCCCCAGTTTTTCACGAATCAGTCAGACGATGAATAAGAGAATAATGCAATGGAATCAGTGAAGGCTATGCTAAAGATCGTATCCGCCTTCTTAAAACGCAACCAAGACAAAAATCTGCTTGAATTTTCCGAATTCTTTGAAGAAATCTACTCTCCAGACGTTTGAGTTCTTTTCTTTAAATGCCCGGTTAAATATCTCACTGTTTCGAGGAGCTAAGGTGTCTCCGATTCACACACGATGCCCTGACACCTATCTTGATGCTACCTGATCACTTTAAGCAATGACATTTCTTCTTCAGAGTAAAGTAGTCATTATCCTTTTCCAGTCAACATTTTGTGAAAATTTTATGTGGAGATTGGTTGAAGTCTTCTAGGGAATCTATTGCTTGCAAAATGGCTGATGTCTGGTCGTTATTCCAGTTTCGTGCTCCTGAGCAAATATCGAATTCAGCTTTTCTCAAATCTTCCAACGCATGGACTGAAAAAGGACGCGAAAGTCCAAGAAATGAGTGAATTACCATGTTTTAAAACCAGTTTTTTGAAGGGGAGTTATGGTGTAAACAGATTAAGTAACAAAGTTATAGCGTAAACGGAGTCATGTCCCGCAAAGTTAAATTTCCACCAGCAATCGAAAATCCATCTGTTCTCAACAGAATACTAAATATTTGTATTTAAATTCGAGATTCTGGTTGCATTTTTCAGTCAAGGCGGTAAATCTCACACTTCTTTAAAGCATACTGACTTTGGAGTGGCTTTGGTGGGCTCTTGCTTTTGAGGCCTGTTCTGGGTAGAAAACCCTTCCTTGGCGTTAGTTCTGGATCTGGGTTTTTCGCCTTGAGTGGGCTCCGTTGGCTTTGGATCACTGTAGTCATTCTCGGTCTCTTGCACATAACGCTTCTTTTGGAATCATACTGATTACTGAAAATATGGATTTATTAACATATGGAGTGCTTTCTCCTTGATTAGCCTATGTACTGAGAGAGCTGCTCCTTTATGGAATTCCCCACGTACAGGTTTCCATATGTTTTCTTCCTTGGTTTTTAATTTTTGGTACTTGTATTGTTTTTTATTCTTGTATTAGATTTGTTTTGTATTGAAACTTGTATGTTGTGTGAATTTTAAAATGAAAAGTTAAACCGAAGTAGTAACATTTCAAAGAATAGCCTTTCATCTACGTTCTGATGTTTTTTAAGTGTTGATAGTATTTGCTGTCTTTAACGTAGGCGTGTTCTTGCTCGTGAAGTTATTTTGGGTCACCCGGTACTCCAATAGCTTTTCCCGTAGATCAATTTTGTAATCAAGTAGCATAGAAGGTAGCCTGAGTGCAGATGTAAAGGATAGAAGGTAACCTGCGTGAAGATGCTGATTCGTGAGCTTGTCGATGAAGAGTCCAGATCAGTGGTTTACAAGTCTCTCAACTGGCTTGCTCCACAATACATGCGCAATCTTTTCGCTAGAAACTCTACTAGTAACTCTCGTAGCCTTCGAAATACGGCAACGGACATGAGGCTGCCAAAGAAAACATCTGCAAATGGGCAGAAATGTTTTCTTTTCGCTAAGACCAACTAACCTCCCACATTGGAATAGCCTCCCGGCTGAGACCAAAGAGACATCCTTTATCAATATTCTTAAACATAGTTTGATGGACTGGGGGTTTTCCGGCGGCCGGGTGGCTGGCGCACTCGTTGTTCCTTTGCTTGGTGTCGGCTGGGTCGGGAACGGAGATTTGTTTTTGAGTTTTCGTTGTCGGCCTGGCGGGTAGTGGGCATGCGGGGGGTGGGGGGGGGGGTCGGGCTGGTTGCTCGGTTTTTGGATGAATTCCTGGTTCGTTTGTTGTTAGGTACTTTTCTTTTATTTTTTATAGATAGGATTTTTGGTTAGTTGTATTCATTCATTGTAAGTAGTTGTTAGCTGTTTTTAACTTGTTTAGTTTTGTATGTTTTTATATGGAGGGCCCCTCGTGAATCAACCAGTTGGTGGAAGGGTCTCCCTCCCTAAAAGATTGAAATCTGAAATAAAATATGCAATATGAAGTGTAAAGTCTGCACGGAGGTGACATGAAAGGTCTATCAAGATTCCGGAAGATTTGAAATACAGCAATTTAGACAGAAAGCAACAGCTGGTCAGTCGGTGTGCGAATACGCCAGTTGAATAATACATATTTTCTTGAGCCGAAACACACCGTGGAAGCTAGCAAATGTACGTAAGTTTGTTGTTTACCACAAATTTCGCTACAATGTATTGTATTTGCACAGTGATTGAGGTGAAAATGTGATGAAAATCGGAAATTTATTCAGCATGTGTTCTTCAGAGGACATTTTTCAACATGACGTTCTTCGTATTTGGTCAGAGCTATGCTTCAAGGAACGAGGTCATGGCAAAACGCGCTTTTTGCCAGCGGGATATATCTCAACATACGCAAGCTGTCTGTAATTTCGTTGTATTGCAGGAGGAAGATATGATAATAATATGTGAGTTTCACTTCGCAAAAACTGCGTATGATTAATTCTCGTTAATGCCTCGTAGCCGCATTTCAAAATAGGCTGTGGAGATATCAAACTTTTTTTTAAATACTAGTTGAGTCAAAAACAGTTAGAGCGTTTGGTGGGCTGTTAAAGTACACTGCCAACACTTACAGCTAAAATGTTGAAAACAAGTTACGGGGATATGAGGCTACTTCAGTAAGGGGCCTTGGCATTCTAGATCTAGACTGTTGTCCTCCGTTGTATTTGATGATCTCTATAGTTGATCAAACGAATAAATGAATTAGGAATTAATATTGCCAGTGATTGCTGCGCATTGTATTGTTTGCACAGGTCCATTCCCTCGTTCCGCAGTTTACACTTATTGAATTTTTGATGCATAACAAATCGGTATATTGGCTTTGAGGCAATCAACAACAGGGAACAGAGATGTGACGTAAATGTTCTTTTGTTGCCAATAAAAGTGACTTCCAGCCATTTCAAAAGCCGCTGACCGAAGCTACTTTGCAAAATTGGTGAAAACAGACAGAAAAACATACAAGCATCGAGAATCGATCACGCTACCAATGGGTGGCTGCTTCGCAGCAATAAATCCACCTTTTCAAGATAAGAGGTGCGAAAACGGAAGTCTTTTGTTGCTTGACATTTTGCAATTTTGAGGCCAAAATCTTGTTCTGCATGCAAAGTTTACTGTATGAACCAATTTTCACATTCATGTCTGTCTTCATTTGGAAATTACGGTGATATGAAGAATTAGAAATCATAAGGGCTTTGACCGTGAAATCAAAAGTTTGGACAAAATTTGTCCAAACATCTGATTTCACGGTCAAAGCCCTTATAACTTTGAATTCTTAAAATCACCGTAATTTCCAAACGAAGATAGATATGAAAGTAACAATTCGCTTCTATTCTAAACTTTGTACGCAGAACAAGATTTTAGCCTCAAAAATGCAATATCTCAAACAACAAAAGACTTCCGGTTTCGCACCTCTTATCTTGAAAAGGTGGATTGACCAGACAGAGGTACACGGCCCTCTTTTGTTCTGTTTTTAAAGGCCCTCTTTTGTTCTGTTTTTAAAGAAGGATAAAAGCGCTTAAGAAAAGCTAAATATTGTCACAAAATTTAATTGATCGCCGACGCAATTTTCGATCGATTGTTTCTCCAAGACAACAAACAAAGACAACAAACAAAGCTAATCAATTGTGGTTTGCTCCAACAAAGACAAAAATAATGTCGTCATTCAGTTTTCCCGACAAAATTAGTTGCTTGATCCAGGGCTTCCTGGTTAATGTCAAGGGAACTGATCTACGCGAAGAACTGTCAAGGAAATAATCATACAAAAATGTCTGCATCTAACTTTCATCAAGCAAGTTATTTTTAACTTTGTTCTATTGCAAAGTAACTTTGAAGGGTTCGATTTGAAGTAGCCTGCGTGCAGAATCTACTGATTTCTTTTCAGAGAGGTTCTCCTAAATCAGTAGAGTCTGCTCGCAGGCCCGGGGGGGGGGGGGGGTACTTAGTATATTTTGCTGACGGGATGTGCACGTCTTTCCGGGTATCTTTTTCAGCGATTTATTCTAAGGCCGGGTATCTGTTTTGCTGATAAAATCTAAAGCCGGTAGCCTGAATTTAATCTTTTTTCTAAAACCGGTTACTTTTTCGCCAACAGAGCTTTTTCTAAGAATAAAGGGGTAATACCAACCTCGTGTCTACCTATGCTTATGGATGTTGGCGTTGACCTTAATTTTATTGAGTTAATGCCGGGAAAATTACTGAACCTAATTTGACATATCGGGATAAAACAAGACAATTTTTAACACCATTGCTTTGATATTCAGGGATCAGGATTTTTTCAAACGCCGGGCGTTTTTATTGACTCACCCGGTAGAATGTGGTTTTGGGTGATTCCAAAATTCTAATGCCGGGTATGGTTTTTGGCTATTTTTTCTAAAGCCGGCTCACAAAAACTATCGTAGGCGTGCACACCCCCGTCGTTTTGTATCCAAGTACCCCCCCGGGCTCGCAGGCTAATTTGAAGCCCCTCCTTCCGCGTCAACTTGCTCTACGACTTAGGCCCTTTCGGTAGAGGTCCAAAAACAAATTGCTAAACAAAGAATCCATCTGAGCAAAGAATGCTGCAGATTGAATTCAGGAAGATACTGTGTAATCTTGATTAATTATTTCAAACCTGCTTTTTTGGCTTGACGGATGGTTTGAGAAGTTTTCTCCCAGCATCTTGGTCTTTCCCCTCGGGGGGGGGGGGGTACATGACTTGTGGATCATGACTTGTGGATGGACGGGGGTCTGCCGCCCGGCTTTCAGAAAGGCACCCTCTTCTAATTACCGAAAGTTGCCGTCATACCCACTTTTATGATGAATTTTGGCGGAAAACCACCCATTTTTTGCTATTTTTCGCCAATTTCTGGATAACCCACCCTTGTTTATGGAAAATCTGCCGAAAACGTGACCCTTGTTTAGAGAATTTGGGGCCCAAAAACCCACCCATATGGGCGGCACATACCCGTACCCTCAACATGTTATGTACCCCCCCCCCCACGGGTCTTTCCCTCGTTCGTTCGAATGCCTTGTGTGTGTGTCATTAAAGCGAGGGCTGTATTCAGGGAAAGCCCCGCCTCGAAGCTTTGATTTAGGACGAACCAATCGAGATATAGAAAATCTAGGCAGTAACATTTGAGAAAACTTCTCTTCTCTGCGAAAAAGTTCTTAGATGAAATTGGCCAAAAAACGACTGCATCGCTTACTTTTAAAGGATGGTGGTTTTTGGCATCTTCCCACAGCTTTGTTTGTTTACTTTTGTAAGACGCTGACACCCGCATATTCCGTTGTCATTTCTAATGATCTGATTGACCGAAGCGGATCATAACAAATCCGCTGATTGGATAAAAACAAAATTCTCCTAATGTTGTTATTGTCGCTTCAGCGAGGTTATAGCGGCATATCAGTTCAGGCAAGGAGCGAACTACAACATGCAGTTAGTGTACTGTGGATATGTAGTTTCGATTGGTGGCCAAATTTAATTTTCAGACAGTCTCAAATTGTACCGCCCCTGCAAAGGACCCTGGGTGACAATGGCTCTTTAAGTTCGTTCGGAAGTATTTGATGAAATTTCCATTTTTTAAATTGAAATTCAATTAAAGTTACGTGAAACGCTTTCTTATGATTGTAATAATTCAGACCATAAGGCTCAAATCTTTCAAAAGGTGTTGATCAAATTTTTCCATGAATTAAATGACTTCAAAGGAACTGTGAGTGATTTGTTGTAAATCTGCCATGGCAATTTTTTGATCTATTGATTATTTTCAAAATTGCGGTATTTTGATTATTGTTGTAAAACTTGATCGAAAATTTTAAGGTTTAAAATCACCATAAATCTTAAATTACTTGAGGAAAATTGATTCAATCTTCAAGAAAGCCATAGTTTATGAAGGTCTACACTATGGTTGCGAGCAGAAATCTGTAGCTCTTCTAGTTAAGAATTTATAAATTTGACGATCACAACCTCAAGATTGATAAATGCCCCCATTTTGGAACTAACGAAGATATAAAATAAATTCCACGGCAGATTGGCAGCCAATTACCAAAAGTTTCTTTCAAGCATTTAAGTTCAAAGAGAAATGTAACAGAATTTTACACCCACCTTTTAAAGATTGGAGCTCCATGCTGTAATTCAGGTTCACCTGAAAGCTGAACATGATTGTTGAGCAAGCGAAGAATGAATTTGGAAATGAAAAATATTTTGCTTTGTATCAACTTTAATCCAAGTCTATCAGTATATTATTGTTAAGATAGAAATGTGATTTGATTCAGCCATTGCTTCACACGTAGATGTTCTTTTAACTGAATAACTTGAAAAAACTATTAGCTCCTTGTCCATAATCCTACTGTGACACTTATGTTTGGAAATTACAGCGTAGTTTCCAATTACAGCGCTTATATCCAACTCATTTGATGACATGAGGTCGTCTTACACCCCCCGGGGGGGGGTATACCCGGGGGGGTACTTCACTTTGGGTAAGACGGGGATGTGCGCCAGTTTTGGGTAGTTTTTGGCCTGAAAATTCTGGGATTGGGGTATCCTTTTACTGGAAAATTTCTGTGATTGGGGTATACTTTCACTCGGAATTTTCTGGGATTGGGGGTTACTCAAAATTCTGTAATGGGTGTTGAATGAAAGTACAACTGGATAAATTTTCGAGCAACACGTGGTCAGTTTCAGGTGAACTGATTTCAAGTATTTTTGTGTTGAAAAACGTCCTCAGATCAGAAACTCGTTCCAATGGCCACTTGGAACCAAAATAACCGTTCCCAGCCCTCTATCCCTTATCCTTTTGACGTCGAATTGCTTTTGTTACTTCTTCGATTGGGTATCAATATCTGACAAATTTTCTGGGATTGGGTATCAATATCGGACCAAATTTCTGGGATTGGGTCGTAACAGAAATCCTTGCGGCGCACACCCCCGTATGAATTTATAGTGAAGTACCCCCCCCCCCGGGGGGGTATATGACTTGCGGATGGACGGGGGTCTGCCGCCCGGTTTTCAGAAAGGTACCCTCTTCTAATTACCGAAACTTGTGGTCATACCCACTTTTATGATGAATTTTGGCGGAAAACCACCCATTTTTTGCTATTTTTCGCCAATTTCTGGATAACCCACCCTTGTTTAAGGAAAATCTGCCGAAAAAGGGACCCTTGTTTAGAGAATTTGGGGCCCAAAAACCTACCCATATGGGCGGCACATACCCGTACCCTCAACTTGTTATGTACCCCCCCCCCGGGTCTTAGACCTGAAGAGTGAAAGAGTTTGCTTGATACCATGTTGTAGGCATCCATAAACTACCGAATGACCAAGAAAAAAGTGACCCAAGGCAGGTCTGTTTTAGAGAGAAAAGTAAGTGGTTAATTGAAATGCTTCAAACGTTGTTCTGTCGCTAAAAGACTAACTTAGGTTATGAGTATTTTCCGCTATTTTATTGGGTACCGTAAATCTCCCGAATTAAGGATTTCGAGGGAAAGGGCATGTTTGATTTCCTCAAAAAGCCGTCAAAAACAAGGGATCGATTTGAAGCCACCTTAGATCTTCAAAACAATGAGGAACGTGTTGCAATTCAGCCTGGAAATATTTTTAGGTACCTTGGGACTATAAAGTTTCTCTGGAAGCTTTCTGCTGAGTTGCCTATTCCATAGGCTGCACTGAAACAGGCTCTTCACTGCTTTGAAAGTCAGAAATCGATGCAAAAGCACTCGTAACTAAGGCTAGTCCCTTAGTGACAGAACAACGTTTGAAGCATTTCAGTCGGCCACTTTCTTTCTTTTCTATAACAGATTGCGTTGGGTCACTTTTTTGGGTCACCCGGTATGTTGAAATTTTTCATGTTTCGTCTTTCCGTTGGTTTTTAAGTACTTTCAACATTTTGCCTGAACTCTTTAAAAGAAGGGAAAAACCGTAATTGTGATGATATTAAAGGTTTCTGAAAGTCTGACTATAGGATTATAGTGAAATCGCAAAAATTTCTTTGAAGCCATTCCGTTGAATGAAAAATGTCATAGAATTTTACGCCAAAAATTTTAAAGATATAGAACCAATGTACACATAGCTGCTATAGTTAATTGTATCAACATCTGACCAATTTTAGTATTTCTTTTCCTCAGTGTACTACACGTAGAGCCCACAAGAAGGAATTCTATTGGTTATGATGTCGTTGCCGTTATTGACCCACTTACTGCAGGTAATCATTTCTACGTTTTACATTTTTACGTTTTTACGATCCGTTATTGACCCACTTAATGCAGGTAATCATTTTTGCTTTTTTACTTTTTTACGTTTTCACGATCCGTTATTGACCCACTTACTGCAGGTAATCATTTTTACGTTTTACATTTTTACGTTTTTACGATCCGTTATTGACCCACTTAATGCAGGTAATTATTTTTACGTTTTTACATTTTTACGTTTCTACGATCCGTTATTGACCCACTTAATGCAGGTAATCATTTTTGCTTTTTTACTTTTTTACGTTTTCACGATCCGTTATTGACCCACTTACTGCAGGTAATCATTTTTACTTTTTACATTTTTACGTTTTTACGATCTGTTTTTGACCCACTTACTGCAGGTAATGATTTTTACGTTTTACATTTTTACGTTTTTACGATCCGTTATTGACCCACTTACTGCAGGTAATCATTTTTACTATTTACATTTTTACGTTTTTACGATCTGTTTTTGACCCACTTACTGCATGGAATTATTTTTGCTTTTTTACTTTTTTACGTTTTCACGATCCGTTATTGACCCACTTACTGCAGGTAATCATTTTTACTTTTTTTACATTTTTACGTTTTTACGATCTGTTTTTGACCCACTTACTGCATGGAATTATTTTTGCTTTTTTACTTTTTTACGTTTTCACGATCCGTTATTGACCCACTTACTGCAGGTAATCATTTTTACTTTTTTTACATTTTTACGTTTTTACGATCTGTTTTTGACCCACTTTCTGCATGGAATTATTTTTGCTTTTTTACTTTTTTACGTTTTCACGATCCGTTATTGACCCACTTACTGCAGGTAATCATTTTTACTTTTTTTACATTTTTACGTTTTTACGATCTGTTTTTGACCCACTTACTGCATGGAATTATTTTTGCTTTTTTACTTTTTTACGTTTTCACGATCCGTTATTGACCCACTTACTGCAGGTAATCATTTTTACTTTTTTTACATTTTTACGTTTTTACGATCTGTTTTTGACCCACTTTCTGCATGGAATTATTTTTGCTTTTTTACTTTTTTACGTTTTCACGATCCGTTATTGACCCACTTACTGCAGGTAATCATTTTTACTTTTTTTACATTTTTACGTTTTTACGATCTGTTTTTGACCCACTTTCTGCATGGAATTATTTTTGCTTTTTTACTTTTTTACGTTTTCACGATCCGTTATTGACCCACTTACTGCAGGTAATCATTTTTACTTTTTTTACATTTTTACGTTTTTACGATCTGTTTTTGACCCACTTACTGCATGGAATTATTTTTGCTTTTTTACTTTTTTACGTTTTCACGATCCGTTATTGACCCACTTACTGCAGGTAATCATTTTTACTTTTTTTACATTTTTACGTTTTTACGATCTGTTTTTGACCCACTTACTGCAGGTAATCATTTTTACTTTTTTTACATTTTTACGTTTTTACGATCTGTTTTTGACCCACTTTCTGCATGGAATTATTTTTGCTTTTTTACTTTTTTACGTTTTCACGATCCGTTATTGACCCACTTACTGCAGGTAATCATTTTTACTTTTTTTACATTTTTACGTTTTTACGATCTGTTTTTGACCCACTTTCTGCATGGAATTATTTTTGCTTTTTTACTTTTTTACGTTTTCACGATCCGTTATTGACCCACTTACTGCAGGTAATCATTTTTACTTTTTTTACATTTTTACGTTTTTACGATCTGTTTTTGACCCACTTTCTGCATGGAATTATTTTTGCTTTTTTACTTTTTTACGTTTTCACGATCCGTTATTGACCCACTTACTGCAGGTAATCATTTTTACTTTTTTACATTTTTATGTTTTTACGATCTGTTTTTGACCCACTTACTGCATGGAATTATTTTTGCTTTTTTACTTTTTTACGTTTTCACGATCCGTTATTGACCCACTTACTGCAGGTAATCATTTTTACTTTTTTTACATTTTTACGTTTTTACGATCTGTTTTTGACCCACTTTCTGCATGGAATTATTTTTGCTTTTTTACTTTTTTACGTTTTCACGATCCGTTATTGACCCACTTACTGCAGGTAATCATTTTTACTTTTTTTACATTTTTACGTTTTTACGATCTGTTTTTGACCCACTTTCTGCATGGAATTATTTTTGCTTTTTTACTTTTTTACGTTTTCACGATCCGTTATTGACCCACTTACTGCAGGTAATCATTTTTACTTTTTTTACATTTTTACGTTTTTACGATCTGTTTTTGACCCACTTTCTGCATGGAATTATTTTTGCTTTTTTACTTTTTTACGTTTTCACGATCCGTTATTGACCCACTTACTGCAGGTAATCATTTTTACTTTTTTTACATTTTTACGTTTTTATGATCTGTTTTTGACCCACTTTCTGCATGGAATTATTTTTGCTTTTTTACTTTTTTACGTTTTCACGATCCGTTATTGACCCACTTACTGCAGGTAATCATTTTTACTTTTTTACATTTTTACGTTTTTACGATCCGTTATTGACCCACTTACTGCAGGTAATCATTTTTACTATTTACATTTTTACGTTTTTACGATCTGTTTTTGACCCACTTACTGCATGGAATTATTTTTGCTTTTTTACTTTTTTACGTTTTCACGATCCGTTATTGACCCACTTACTGCAGGTAATCATTTTTACTTTTTTTACATTTTTACGTTTTTATGATCTGTTTTTGACCCACTTTCTGCATGGAATTATTTTTGCTTTTTTACTTTTTTACGTTTTCACGATCCGTTATTGACCCACTTACTGCAGGTAATCATTTTTACTATTTACATTTTTACGTTTTTACGATCTGTTTTTGACCCACTTACTGCATGGAATTATTTTTGCTTTTTTACTTTTTTACGTTTTCACGATCCGTTATTGACCCACTTACTGCAGGTAATCATTTTTACTTTTTTTACATTTTTACGTTTTTATGATCTGTTTTTGACCCACTTTCTGCATGGAATTATTTTTGCTTTTTTACTTTTTTACGTTTTCACGATCCGTTATTGACCCACTTACTGCAGGTAATCATTTTTACTTTTTTACATTTTTACGTTTTTACGATCCGTTATTGACCCACTTACTGCAGGTAATCATTTTTACTATTTACATTTTTACGTTTTTACGATCTGTTTTTGACCCACTTACTGCATGGAATTATTTTTGCTTTTTTACTTTTTTACGTTTTCACGATCCGTTATTGACCCACTTACTGCAGGTAATCATTTTTACTTTTTTTACATTTTTACGTTTTTATGATCTGTTTTTGACCCACTTTCTGCATGGAATTATTTTTGCTTTTTTACTTTTTTACGTTTTCACGATCCGTTATTGACCCACTTACTGCAGGTAATCATTTTTACTATTTACATTTTTACGTTTTTACGATCTGTTTTTGACCCACTTTCTGCATGGAATTATTTTTGCTTTTTTACTTTTTTACGTTTTCACGATCCGTTATTGACCCACTTACTGCAGGTAATCATTTTTACTTTTTTACATTTTTATGTTTTTACGATCTGTTTTTGACCCACTTACTGCATGGAATTATTTTTGCTTTTTTACTTTTTTACGTTTTCACGATCCGTTATTGACCCACTTACTGCAGGTAATCATTTTTACTTTTTACATTTTTACGTTTTTACGATCTGTTTTTGACCCACTTACTGCATGGAATTATTTTTGCTTTTTTATTTTTTTACGTTTTCACGATCCGTTATTGACCCACTTACTGCAGGTAATCATTTTTACTTTTTTACATTTTTACGTTTTTACGATCTGTTTTTGACCCACTTTCTGCATGGAATTATTTTTGCTTTTTTACTTTTTTACGTTTTCACGATCCGTTATTGACCCACTTACTGCAGGTAATCATTTTTACTTTTTTACATTTTTACGTTTTTACGATCTGTTTTTGACCCACTTTCTGCATGGAATTATTTTTGCTTTTTACATTTTTACGTTTTTATGATCTGTTTTTGACCCACTTAATGCAGGTAATCATTTTTACTTTTTTACATTTTTACGTTTTTACGATCTGTTTTTGACCCACTTTCTGCATGGAATTATTTTTGCTTTTTACATTTTTACGTTTTTGCGATCTGTTTTTGACCCACTTTCTGCATGGAATTATTTTTGCTTTTTTACTTTTTTTCGTTTTCACGATCCGTTATTGACCCACTTACTGCAGGTAATCATTTTTACTTTTTTACATTTTTACGTTCTTACGATCTGTTTTTGACCCACTTTCTGCATGGAATTATTTTTGCTTTTTTACTTTTTTACGTTTTCACGATCCGTTATTGACCCACTTACTGCAGGTAATCATTTTTACTTTTTACATTTTTACGTTTTTACGATCTGTTTTTGACCCACTTACTGCATGGAATTATTTTTGCTTTTTTACTTTTTTACGTTTTCACGATCCGTTATTGACCCACTTACTGCAGCTAATCATTTTTACTTTTTTACATTTTTACGTTTTTACGATCTGTTTTTGACCCACTTACGGCATGGAATTATTTTTGCCTTTTTACTTTTTTACGTTTTCACGATCCGTTATTGACCCACTTACTGCAGGTAATCATTTTTACTTTTTACATTTTTACGTTTTTACGATCCGTTATTGACCCACTTAATGCAGGTAATCATTTTTATGTTTTTACATTTTTACGTTTTTACGATCTGTTTTTGACCCACTTACTGCATGGAATTATTTTTGCTTTTTTACTTTTTTACGTTTTCACGATCCGTTATTGACCCACTTACTGCAGGTAATCATTTTTACTTTTTTACATTTTTACGTTTTTGCGATCTGTTTTTGACCCACTTTCTGCATGGAATTATTTTTGCTTTTTTACTTTTTTACGTTTTCACGATCCGTTATTGACCCACTTACTGCAGGTAATCATTTTTACTTTTTACATTTTTACGTTTTTACGATCTGTTTTTGACCCACTTTCTGCATTGAATTATTTTTGCTTTTTTACTTTTTTACGTTTTCACGATCCGTTATTGACCCACTTACTGCAGGTAATCATTTTTACTTTTTTACATTTTTACGTTTTTACGATCTGTTTTTGACCCACTTTCTGCATGGAATTATTTTTGCTTTTTTACTTTTTTACGTTTTCACGATCCGTTATTGACCCACTTACTGCAGGTAATTATTTTTACGTTTTTACATTTTTACGTTTCTACGATCTGTTTTTGACCTACTTAATGCAGGTAATCATTTTTACTTTTTTCTTTTTTACGTTTTTACGATCCGTTATTGACCCACTTAATGCAGGTAATCATTTTTGCTTTTTTACTTTTTTACGTTTTCACGATCCGTTATTGACCGACTTACTGCAGGTAATCATTTTTACGTTTTACATTTTTACGTTTTTACGATCCGTTATTGACCCACTTAATGCAGGTAATTATTTTTACGTTTTTACATTTTTACGTTTCTACGATCCGTTATTGACCCACTTAATGCAGGTAATCATTTTTGCTCTTTTACTTTTTTACGTTTTCACGATCCGTTATTGACCCACTTCCTGCAGGTAATCATTTTTACTTTTTACATTTTTACGTTTTTACGATCTGTTTTTGACCCACTTACTCCAGGTAATCATTTTTACTTTTTACATTTTTACGTTTTTACGATCTGTTTTTGACCCACTTACTGCAGGTAATGATTTTTACGTTTTACATTTTTACGTTTTTACGATCCGTTATTGACCCACTTACTGCAGGTAATCATTTTTACTATTTACATTTTTACGTTTTTACGATCTGTTTTTGACCCACTTACTGCATGGAATTATTTTTGCTTTTTTACTTTTTTACGTTTTCACGATCCGTTATTGACCCACTTACTGCAGGTAATCATTTTTACTTTTTTTACATTTTTACGTTTTTACGATCTGTTTTTGACCCACTTTCTGCATGGAATTATTTTTGCTTTTTTACTTTTTTACGTTTTCACGATCCGTTATTGACCCACTTACTGCAGGTAATCATTTTTACTTTTTTTACATTTTTACGTTTTTACGATCTGTTTTTGACCCACTTTCTGCATGGAATTATTTTTGCTTTTTTACTTTTTTACGTTTTCACGATCCGTTATTGACCCACTTACTGCAGGTAATCATTTTTACTTTTTTACATTTTTATGTTTTTACGATCTGTTTTTGACCCACTTACTGCATGGAATTATTTTTGCTTTTTTACTTTTTTACGTTTTCACGATCCGTTATTGACCCACTTACTGCAGGTAATCATTTTTACTTTTTTACATTTTTATGTTTTTACGATCTGTTTTTGACCCACTTACTGCATGGAATTATTTTTGCTTTTTTACTTTTTTACGTTTTCACGATCCGTTATTGACCCACTTACTGCAGGTAATCATTTTTACTTTTTTACATTTTTATGTTTTTACGATCTGTTTTCGACCCACTTACTGCATGGAATTATTTTTGCTTTTTTTACTTTTCTACGTTTTCACGATCCGTTATTGACCCACTTACTGCAGGTAATCATTTTTACTTTTTACATTTTTACGTTTTTACGATCTGTTTTTGACCCACTTACTGCATGGAATTATTTTTGCTTTTTTATTTTTTTACGTTTTCACGATCCGTTATTGACCCACTTACTGCAGGTAATCATTTTTACTTTTTACATTTTTACGTTTTTACGATCTGTTTTTGACCCACTTACTGCATGGAATTATTTTTGCTTTTTTACTTTTGTACGTTTTCACGATCCGTTATTGACCCACTTACTGCAGGTAATCATTTTTACTTTTTACATTTTTACGTTTTTACGATCTGTTTTTGACCCACTTACTGCATGGAATTATTTTTGCTTTTTTACTTTTTTACGTTTTCACGATCCGTTATTGACCCACTTACTGCAGGTAATCATTTTTACTTTTTACATTTTTACGTTTTTACGATCTGTTTTTGACCCACTTACTGCATGGAATTATTTTTGCTTTTTTATTTTTTTACGTTTTCACGATCCGTTATTGACCCACTTACTGCAGGTAATCATTTTTACTTTTTACATTTTTACGTTTTTACGATCTGTTTTTGACCCACTTACTGCATGGAATTATTTTTGCTTTTTTACTTTTTTACGTTTTCACGATCCGTTATTGACCCACTTACTGCAGGTAATCATTTTTACTTTTTACATTTTTACGTTTTTACGATCTGTTTTTGACCCACTTACTGCATGGAATTATTTTTGCTTTTTTACTTTTTTACGTTTTCACGATCCGTTATTGACCCACTTACTGCAGGTAATCATTTTTACTTTTTTACATTTTTACGTTTTTACGATCTGTTTTTGACCCACTTTCTGCATGGAATTATTTTTGCTTTTTTACTTCTTTACGTTTTCACGATCCGTTATTGACCCACTTACTGCAGGTAATCATTTTTACTTTTTTACATTTTTACGTTTTTACGATCTGTTTTTGACCCACTTTCTGCATGGAATTATTTTTGCTTTTTACATTTTTACGTTTTTATGATCTGTTTTTGACCCACTTAATGCAGGTAATCATTTTTACTTTTTTACATTTTTACGTTTTTACGATCTGTTTTTGACCCACTTTCTGCATGGAATTATTTTTGCTTTTTACATTTTTACGTTTTTGCGATCTGTTTTTGACCCACTTTCTGCATGGAATTATTTTTGCTTTTTTACTTTTTTACGTTTTCACGATCCGTTATTGACCCACTTACTGCAGGTAATCATTTTTACTTTTTTACATTTTTACGTTCTTACGATCTGTTTTTGACCCACTTTCTGCATGGAATTATTTTTGCTTTTTTACTTTTTTACGTTTTCACGATCCGTTATTGACCCACTTACTGCAGGTAATCATTTTTACTTTTTACATTTTTACGTTTTTACGATCTGTTTTTGACCCACTTACTGCATGGAATTATTTTTGCTTTTTTACTTTTTTACGTTTTCACTATCCGTTATTGACCCACTTACTGCAGGTAATCATTTTTACTTTTTTACATTTTTACGTTTTTACGATCTGTTTTTGACCCACTTACTGCATGGAATTATTTTTGCCTTTTTACTTTTTTACGTTTTCACGATCCGTTATTGACCCACTTACTGCAGGTAATCATTTTTACTTTTTACATTTTTACGTTTTTACGATCCGTTATTGACCCACTTAATGCAGGTAATCATTTTTATGTTTTTACATTTTTACGTTTTTACGATCTGTTTTTGACCCACTTACTGCATGGAATTATTTTTGCTTTTTTACTTTTTTACGTTTTCACGATCCGTTATTGACCCACTTACTGCAGGTAATCATTTTTACTTTTTTACATTTTTACGTTTTTGCGATCTGTTTTTGACCCACTTTCTGCATGGAATTATTTTTGCTTTTTTACTTTTTTACGTTTTCACGATCCGTTATTGACCCACTTACTGCAGGTAATCATTTTTACTTTTTACATTTTTACGTTTTTACGATCTGTTTTTGACCCACTTTCTGCATGGAATTATTTTTGCTTTTTTACTTTTTTACGTTTTCACGATCCGTTATTGACCCACTTACTGCAGGTAATCATTTTTACTTTTTTACATTTTTGCGTTTTTACGATCTGTTTTTGACCCACTTTCTGCATGGAATTATTTTTGCTTTTTTACTTTTTTACGTTTTCACGATCCGTTATTGACCCACTTACTGCAGGTAATTATTTTTACGTTTTTACATTTTTACGTTTCTACGATCTGTTTTTGACCTACTTAATGCAGGTAATCATTTTTACTTTTTACATTTTTACGTTTTTACGATCCGTTATTGACCCACTTACTGCATGGAATTATTTTTGCTTTTTTACTTTTTTACGTTTTCACGATCCGTTATTGACCCACTCAATGCAGGTAATCATTTTTACTTTTTACATTTTTACGTTTTTACGATCTGTTTTTGACCCACTCAATGCAGGTAATCATTTTTACTTTTTACATTTTTACGTTTTTACGATCTGTTTTTGACCCACTTACTGCAGGTAATCATTTTTACTTTTTTACATTTTTACGTTTTTACGATCCGTTATTGACCCACTTACTGCAGGTAATCATTTTTACTTTTTTACATTTTTACGTTTTTACGATCCGTTATTGCCCTACTTAATGCATTCATTCATTCATTTTCATATCTTTATGCACAAAATCCCTATCAGCTATAAAAAAAATAACTCATAAATCCTAATAACAACAAAATTAAAATATCTAGTACAATAGTGTAAAGAATTAAAAACACAAGTCCTAATCATGGCCTAATCTGCAGAATGCTGTTCTACCTAGGGATCGTGCTTTGGGAATCGTTGCCGATTGAGTAAAAAATCCTTCAACTTCTTTTTGAAAGTGTAAATCGTAGGACTTTGTCTAATGTTCGGTGGGATTTCATTCCAAACTTTGGCTACGGAATAATAGAAACTTCGTTTCGAAAATTCCAAATTTTGCCTTGGCACGTCGATATCTAATGAGTTCCTTAACCGATAGTTAGATAGCTGTGATCTTGTTGAAAATCGTCCCTTCAAGCTGTCAGGGCACAAGTCATTGGTTATTTTGTAAATCATGATAGCCCTGTCATATTGAATCAAGCTTGAAACAGACAGCCACGTGCATCTCCAGCCATCTTTCAATCTGGAACTCTCTATGAGCGTGCGAGCCCTATTCTGCAGACGCTGAAGGTGGTCAAGTTTGGTATTTGACAAACTGCCCCATATTTCATTACAGTATCGTAAATGACTCTCGAGCAGCGCCCTGTAATCATTTTTACCTGTAATCGCAGGTAATCATTTTTACGTTTTTACATTTTTACGTTTTTACGATCTGTTTTTGACCCACTTACTGCATGGAATTATTTTTGCTTTTTTACTTTTTTACGTTTTCACGATCCGTTATTGACCCACTTACTGCAGGTAATCATTTTTACTTTTTTACATTTTTATGTTTTTACGATCTGTTTTTGACCCACTTACTGCATGGAATTATTTTTGCTTTTTTACTTTTTTACGTTTTCACGATCCGTTATTGACCCACTTACTGCAGGTAATCATTTTTACTTTTTTACATTTTTACGTTTTTGCGATCTGTTTTTGACCCACTTACTGCATGGAATTATTTTTGCTTTTTTACTTTTTTACGTTTTCACGATCCGTTATTGACCCACTTACTGCAGGTAATCATTTTTACTTTTTTACATTTTTATGTTTTTACGATCTGTTTTTGACCCACTTACTGCATGGAATTATTTTTGCTTTTTTACTTTTTTACGTTTTCACGATCCGTTATTGACCCACTTACTGCAGGTAATCATTTTTACTTTTTTACATTTTTACGTTTTTGCGATCTGTTTTTGACCCACTTACTGCATGGAATTATTTTTGCTTTTTTACTTTTTTACGTTTTCACGATCCGTTATTGACCCACTTACTGCAGGTAATCATTTTTACTTTTTTACATTTTTACGTTTTTGCGATCTGTTTTTGACCCACTTACTGCATGGAATTATTTTTGCTTTTTTACTTTTTTACGTTTTCACGATCCGTTATTGACCCACTTACTGCAGGTAATCATTTTTACTTTTTTACATTTTTATGTTTTTACGATCTGTTTTTGACCCACTTACTGCATGGAATTATTTTTGCTTTTTTACTTTTTTACGTTTTCACGATCCGTTATTGACCCACTTACTGCAGGTAATCATTTTTACTTTTTTACATTTTTATGTTTTTACGATCTGTTTTTGACCCACTTACTGCATGGAATTATTTTTGCTTTTTTACTTTTTTACGTTTTCACGATCCGTTATTGACCCACTTACTGCAGGTAATCATTTTTACTTTTTTACATTTTTATGTTTTTACGATCTGTTTTTGACCCACTTACTGCATGGAATTATTTTTGCTTTTTTACTTTTTTACGTTTTCACGATCCGTTATTGACCCACTTACTGCAGGTAATCATTTTTACTTTTTTACATTTTTATGTTTTTACGATCTGTTTTTGACCCACTTACTGCATGGAATTATTTTTGCTTTTTTACTTTTTTACGTTTTCACGATCCGTTATTGACCCACTTACTGCAGGTAATCATTTTTACTTTTTTACATTTTTACGTTTTTGCGATCTGTTTTTGACCCACTTACTGCATGGAATTATTTTTGCTTTTTTACTTTTTTACGTTTTCACGATCCGTTATTGACCCACTTACTGCAGGTAATCATTTTTACTTTTTTACATTTTTACGTTTTTGCGATCTGTTTTTGACCCACTTACTGCATGGAATTATTTTTGCTTTTTTACTTTTTTACGTTTTCACGATCCGTTATTGACCCACTTACTGCAGGTAATCATTTTTACTTTTTTACATTTTTACATTTTTACGATCCGTTATTGACCCACTTACTGCAGGTAATCATTTTTACTTTTTACATTTTTACGTTTTTACGATCCGTTATTGACCCACTTACTGCAGGTAATCATTTTTACTTTTTACATTTTTACATTTTTACGATCCGTTATTGACCCACTTACTGCAGGTAATCATTTTTACTTTTTACATTTTTACATTTTTACGATCCGTTATTGACCCACTTACTGCAGGTAATCATTTTTACTTTTTTACATTTTTACGTTTTTACGATCCGTTATTGACCCACTTACTGCAGGTAATCATTTTTACTTTTTACATTTTTACGTTTTTGACTCATGGAGTCTATGGGATAGTTGATATTTTCCTTTGCGTCGTGCAAGTTATTTTTTTGTCATGGTGCAAGGGGTTGTTTTGGCAGTAATGTAGCGTGAAGTCGACAAACAAGTTGATGACAACTAAGCAGAAGAGAACGCTTGAATGACGGATATATAGCGGCTCTCTCCTTCGGCGCTCCCTGCTGCCCTTGGAATAATGACGTCAATTACCGCAGCAGGCAATAGAAAACAAAGGAAACACATTCTTTTCAATATTTATGAGGGCTGTTTGGACTCTCGATCGACTAATTAGGTTTAAGGCACACTGTCGCGGCGCTGATTGGGTAAATAAGACAATTAAAAAGAATAGAATTACACATGTCTCAGGGCCCGTTCACACTGCTACGTTTTCATATGAAAACGGAGTAAAACTTCTCCGTTTTTGCCTTGCGTTCACATTGCTCCGCTCAGAGTTGCAAAAAGTTGTTGACCTTCCTCCAAACCTGAAATTTATGCTCTCAACCTTCCTCATTTTAACACAATATATAATTACCGGAGAACAGCTCGACGGTGTTTTGTAAACTATACAAAAGCATGTAATTAGGGATCTTCCCATATCATTTGTCTGTTTGGGTGCAAGTAGCAGGGCTCTAACCAGGTTTTAATACAAGGGATGCCACGATCTTAAGGAAGCGATTCATTAATTGAACGGTATTGGGGCAATGAAGGGGGAACAAAGAGTTCAAGGTGAGAATATCTAAAAGCTACTGGATGTTCAAAAATATACTCCTGTTTGCAAAATCACCAAAATTTGATTACGAAAGTTATCATAAAATTGTTTCATCGCTTCTATCAACAATTCAAATATATTTAATAATGGTGAACTATCTGTTCTATTTACTTAACGGGTATGAAATAATGCAGCGAAAACCTCATTCTAAGCAACACAGTTTAAGCAGCATCGCTAATCTTGCCTCTAATTACCGTTAAATTGAAAATTTTGCAGTATTCTTAAAGTCCACAATAACGTTTCATTCTGATATTCATGACCAAACAAGCAACTCAGTATAACAAAAGAAATTATGCAAATAAACATAAGTGCATTCTTGCAGAAGGCTTCAAAACAAGGCAGCACTTAAAAGAGTTTGATCCACTTAATCAAAAAATGAATCAAAAGATCACCTTTGCCAGCAAAAATATTTTTTTTGATATACTGGTAAGAAAGAGAAATTTGAAGATCTGCCTTACAATAAAATTTTGGTGATTTTGCAAACAGAAGTACTTTTCTGGGACGCTCTTCAAAAATTATTTTTTCCTGACACATATGCATATTTCCTCATAGACGTTCTCTCTTTCATCACATTGTCTGATCAAACCTGATTTTTCTTCTTTGATATAGTTTTGAAATATAACCTCACCATCTGCAAACTATTGGCATGATTTTAATGGTCCTATGTATTTATTGATGATTCATTTTCTAAGTCTATGCCAACAATACAAAATTTTATTTTTGACAACTAAACCTTCCTCAATTTTTGGCCAAAACCTTCCTCCAAACCAGGTTTATAGGTTTGCAGTGTTTTTGCGTCTCTGGCTCCGCTGTGAAAACTGGGCTTTACGAAAATGCTAATGAAAACCCATAAATTTGAACACGATGGCAGAAATTTAGTGGCGCAACTAGGAGGAGATTGCAGTAGACTAGTGGATATTTGTCTTTAAAACAGTTGAGGTAGGTTTATAGACTTTAGATTATCAGTTTGTGCTCGCCTTTTGCTCAATTTTTTTGGGATTTGCTACGCAAAAATGGCTGCAATGATTTTCAAAATGCCACAAATCGGCTAATTTTAGCGATCGCATAGCGATGCCGTAAACACTTATGGTCCAAAGCATGCAGAATCCCCTCCACTTGAAATTTCGATGAAAATCGACTTAGCCGAGCGTGCAATGTTTTTTTCGGGATGGTGGTCAAAACGGTCAAAAATGGCCTAAGCTTCGCCGCAAAACGCGGAAGTAAACACAACGACGGCACTTGATTGGTCGATATTAGGAGAAACTGTGATCTGACCAGAGCGTGACTGTCAACCCCACAGGATCTTTGGACAAAAGAAAAGATTTGTCCGCTATGCTCCGCCTACCATCATTTGTCCCATTGTTTTTACAATCTTTTGTGATCATAGGATATATGGGAATACAATTGGCGGTTTTAGATTGCCCAGGCCCCTGATTTAACCCTCTCAGGCGCTGAGTACCCATTTCTGGATCCAAACTAAAAATTTGACCAAAAACATGAAATATCTTCAAATTGCGTCGAAACTGGCACACAGCCTATTTCAAGTGTGCTGATTACGAATATGGACACGGAATTTGAAAGTGTTGTCACCAAAGTGATCCAAATGGCACAAAAAGTGGCACAATTGATCAAAATTTAACACTGCATAGAATTATCTCAAATTTGGTGCACGGCCTATTTCGAGTGTTCTGATTTCGAATATGGACAAAAAATTTGAATATATTTTCACTAAAGGGGTCCAAATGGTACAAAAAGTGGCACAAATGATCAAAATTTGAAATCACATAGAATTATCTCAAATTTGGGATACAGCTTATTTCAAGTGTGCTGATTACGGAAATGGAAAAAGAGTTTGAAAATATTGTTACTAAAGTGGTCCAAATGGCACAAAAAGTGGCACAAATGATCAAAATTTAAAATTGCATAGAATTATCTCAAATTCGGTGCACGGCCTATTTCGAGTGTTCTGATTACGAATATGGACAAAGAATTTGAATATATTTTCACTAAAGTGGTCCAAATGGTACAAAAAGTGGCACAAATGATCAAAATTTAAAATCGCATAGAATTATTTCAAGTTTGGAATACAGCCTATTTCAAGTGTACTGATTACGAATACAGACAAAGAATTTGAAAATATTGTCACTGAAGTGGTCCAAATGTCCAAAAAGTGGCACAAATCCTCTCAAATTGCACAAAGTGCAATGCTATGTCCCAAAAAGAAAAGTTCCTCCAATTTCTACCAAACTTCCTATCAAACACGATTCTGGCATGCTGATTTCGAGTCCGGTATCCGCTTTTCATAAAAGTGTCCCAAAAGTGGCACAAATACTCACAAATGGCACAAAATGCGCTAGTCTGTCCTAAAAAGTAAAGTTCCTCCAACTTTCACCAATTTAACTACCAAACACAATTCTAGCATGCTGATTTTGAATCCGGTATCCGTTTTTCATAGAAATGTAGAAATATTTACCAAACTTCCTATAAAACACAATTTTGACATGCTAAATTCAAATCTGGTATCAGTTGCTTCATGAGAATATTCTAAAAATGGCAAATATCTTCTCAGTTAGAAGAAAATACCAAAATTATCAGAACGCAAAATTTTCCTGATTGTTGATACAAAATCGAACTATCGCATGCTAGTATCGAATCTTGTTATCAGCTTTTACTGAAATGTCTCAAAGAGGCAAAAATACCCTCAAGTGGAAGAAAGTGGAGTGCTAGCACATAAGAGGCAAAAACTGTAGAAATCAACCAAAAATGCAATCAGTAAACTGGTATGAATGCACTACTTTGGCTCAAATTCTTCTCAAGCATCTAACATGTGAAAAAGTCAAAGAATCAAATGAAGTTGCATAATGTAAAGCATAAATCTTAGTATCATTTTTCAAAACCCAGTCAAACATCCTTGTTTTCAGAATAGAGTGAAATGATAGTAGTGTAAATGATCTTTCATCGCGTGTATTAATTGTAGGTTGACCATCTAAAACAAAACACGTTATTGGCCCTACTTATTACGGGCTTGTTTTCACTATGGAAGGAATGCTACTCCTGATACTGACTTTGGCTGCTCGGGAGATCATATTCTCGCTGAATATGGTATTCATTCCAACATGGATTTGTGAGTGACAACTTGGAGATGGCAAATGGCTCTCCTTGGCTTGAGCACTTGTCACACTTAAAACCAGTCTTCTTTGAGCATATCCTGCATTTCAACCCGAGTCTTTTTCCGCTGGAGTCCGACTTTTCAAGTCGCACCAGATTGTGACTTCCATACCATAAGGTACTGTTCTCCGGTCTTTCACTGCTTGTTGTAGGCTGTGACAAGTACAGTTCTAAGAAGTGTGCTGTTTATCAGCTCCTATTTTGCAGAGCCCTTTTTTGATGGGCTGCCCCCGCTGCTCTGTCTTCCTTCCGGCGCCTCTGATTTGTTCACGAGATTTGAAACTGGGAAATGCATGAAACAAATCCAAGAAAAATCTAAATGAAATCTTTCTTGCAATCTGTGTAACAAACTCATGACCGAAAGGCTCGGTAACCAGATTTTAGACTGGGTAACTTTCTCGACTTGCCCAAAATCTAAACAAAACGCGCTGCTCAGTCTAATGCAGAGTTTGAAGAAAACTGTTCTTGTTGGTGTATATCACTGATCGGAGAGTTTCCTCGATAAATTATCCCAATGGAGAACAATTTTGGAGAAATTTTATGTTTTGTATAGCAAGACCCATAACGTGTAGCATAAAGAAGGATATATTTTTTGCAGCACAAGATGAATTGTACACAAGGCTGATTTTAACAAATGATGATTCAATCTCTGGTCAAAATCCCAAGAAAATGCCTCGTAATTTTTTTGTTTAGTTTTCGACAACCTACTTATGCTGAGTAACAAGCGATTCTTTTAAAATCGTTGGCTTGGTCACAGCCTAAATCGATCGGAAAGCACAGAACAGATCCCGAAAAGAGAGCACTTTGACAAAACGAAAACGATTCCCTTGTGTCAACACCAACAGTTTTCTGAAATTATCGAGAGCGCAAGTTTCCTTAAGTGATAAAAGTTTTAGTTTATTCTGTTTTGATTTCCTTTTCATAGATGCACAGAAGATCGTTCCCATCCTGATGGTAAGTGGTTTTTATTCATATTTCTTGCTTTAGAGACTTACAAAGCTAGCCAGGCCCTTTCCCGTTAATAACAGTCTGAAGAACAAGAACACCTTTTTTCATCAAAGCACGGCACCGATGGTGTATTGCCATTTATATAACCAATGGTGAAGGTGAAGGTGAAGTTGAGGTTTTCAGCCAACCTTGTTCCCAGGGTGTTCTTACGTCATACGCTGATCACGAAGCCGAATGAACACCCTGGTACACTTCGATCAAATTTGCCCAGAAAATGGGCAAATTTGGAAGCCATTATGGATTTCACCGTTGGCTAGGCAACGCCAAGCGACGGAAAATGGCTGTTGCTCTAGCGCCATTTCTGCAGTAGATGAACCGAAATACTAAAAACAAACACTTTGAGGACTTCATTTCAACCTTTTTAAAGGTATTGGAACAATAATCTGGGGCTAGCAAGTGTGTTTGATGTGAAAATAAGCACAGAATGTTTGGTGCGAAAATGGGCCTAAGTTGGAATTTAGAGAAACATTCACCGCAGGTTCCAAAATGAATTGGCTTGCTATTCATCGAATTTCGGAAATAAATTGCAAATGATGATCAGAATAGGTAAAGAATATGGTTTTACGCAGAATTTTGACATGCCATGGCCGTTTACCCCGCGCAAAACGGAGTTACCGCGGAAAATGGCGAACAGCCAATCAGATTGCAGGATGGCCTCTTGTATCCCAGAGTAGAGGTAGAGCAGCGAACTTTTTTCTTGTTTTGTTTTTCAATTTGTTTTGAGCCTAATTTAGGCCCACTGTGCATGCCGCATCCAGGCATGGGACCCCTAATTTAACGTCCCTTGCGAAGGACGGCGAGGTGACTTGTGAGGTCAGGCCTCCAAGGTGACCCATCCAGAGTTTGACCTCACTCGACCGAGCTTAACTTCAGTTACCTGACGAGAACTGATTAAGCCACTCGGCCACTCACTCCGTATCACTCTGGACTCACTCTGGGGACGAGATTGGTTTTCAGCGCCAAGCGCTGGGATCGCAGAAATAGCTAAGCGCTAATCGAGTCCACGACCCCTTGTCATGACGCTCAAAGGTGCTGGTGGGATTTGAACCCCGTCCGCCTGACTGTTCTGGCAGCAAAGCCAGTGGATTACAACATGGCGCTACAATACATTCAATTTGAATCGTTGAATTTGTTTCTTTTGTCATGATGATATTCATTCTGGAATAGACCCTTCTGTGGAAGAGACTAAATCGAGTAATGTCTTTATGCATTTTACAGGAATCTGGCGAAATTCTCGAATGTACAAAACAATGAAATTGGAGCTCTAAAGGCTGACCTCCACTAGACGATTTTCTGGACGATCGTCTCAAAATTTGCGACGAAAATGTTGTTTTGATCTCCACATGGTTTGATTTAGCTGCGAGAATGCGGAAAGGAACTCCTGCTTTCCTAAATAGAATTCGAACGAGGCTGGAGAAATCCTGTGATTTGATTGGTCAAAAAATTCAGCGAACAAAATCGTCAGACGAAAAGTGGAAACCATCTCTACTTTCGTCCAGCGAAGTTTTTCGATGCGGCGATCGAAGATTTCCATTGTGCATGTTTCATTGCGATTTTTTTTTGACGATCGTCCAGAATATCCTCTTGTTGAGATCGGCCTTGACGTCGCTCGACGAGACATTCGGAATAAAGGTTTTTGAAATTGTAGCTGAAAGTTCTGGCAAGGGCATTTTTGGAAATATTTCTTAATCTTAGCGAGCCAATAATGACAAGGAAATATCTGCATTAGAAATACCCACTTTGTCGAATGTGAAAGAGAATCTGCGATTTTTAACGCAAAGCTCCGGGATCGCAAGTAGGAGAGACCTAATCGAGTCTGCGACATCTTTTCGCGACTGTTATGTGATGGGAGTTGTAATGGGCTCCAATTCTGTCGTTCTTATTGGACGCATGCTTATTAACCCTATTTTAACCGGGTGAAAAAAAGTGATTTTCTACCGGGGGGGGCGTTTTTCGCCCCCCCTAATTATCTTTGGAACTATAATAGCTATGACAGCGAAACTTGCACTGTGTTATATTTAAACAAAGGAGAATAAAAAAATAGCATCAATTAATTTTTAATCACGTGATTGGTTGCTAGGCAACCAAGATAAGGCAAATTTTGACGAAATTGAGCTATCAGGAAAAACAAGTAGATTTACATTAAATAACTGGCTAAAAAAGGCTAATTAAAGGCTCCCATTAGCCATGTTTGAAGAATGAGATCATGCACGTAGCTTGCTTCATGAAGTAATAAATATTTATCTGCAGTTGCACCTGTTTAATGTAGGATTTAGTTTATATCGGGATGGCAATAGCCTAGCCAGCCCACTTCAAGGAGACCAGATTTCTTGATAAGCGTCAGAATTATTACATCGGATGTACCGAAAATAAGGATGGATCATGATATTGCCAAATTCTTTACTTTAGCCGGACAAGATTTGTCACTGTAATAGTGCCACACCTGTTTCTTGATAGTATTATATGGGTTGGTTGGTTTCCTTGACAACAGTCGTCCATATGAAGATTTCAAGCAGTAAGGGAACTTTGCCAGATCAAACTTTGTAAATAGCATTTTAATGACTTTGCAACTCTGTTGATGATTTCATTAACAGCGAGAGTTTGTTAGGAACACCTAGTAATTAGCCTTAATCAGGAGAAATCGATTGGCAACTGATCAAAATTTGATAGAGATTTCATTTTGCTCGATTGTTTTGATTTTATACAAGTATATTCTTTCTGGTTTGCCTGAAACCTCTTCCAGAATGTTTTCAGTCTTCAAACATGAAACATAGCTTGAGAAACTACTTACTTTGACAAAGAAAATCCTTAACCTACACTTACTTTATTTTCACTAGCGTCCTGTATCACTTTGCTCAGAAATTACTAGAGGATGTCTGAACATTGGAAAGGCTTCAAAAAGTCTTTTTTGAAATTATCCCGAGGGCACAGATAGTAATCAACATGAAGATTGTCATGGAACATTTAAGAAACTCGTAAGAAACTCTGTGTACTCAAAATCATACATGTTGATGTAGGGAAAAAATGGCGGAGGACACTACTGACGTATTTTTACTTTAGCCAGAAACCAGCTGCTACCTAAACAGTGCAACACTTGTTCCTTGATAGCTTATAGTATGACTTGCTTGCCCCTTGAAAACAGTCGTCCATGTTGAAGATTTCAAACAGTAAGGGAACTTTGCCAGGTCACAGAGGTCAGATTCTGGAAAATTACCTTTTAATGAGTTGGCAGCTCAACTGATGAATTCATTAACAGCCAGAGTTTGGCAGTTCACCTAAATTTGATTGTTGGCCCAAATATCTCTGAATTGTTTTGATTGTGTAAATTAACAATGCCAATAAATACTTCAAATACTTTATCGATTGTTTGGATTGTGTGCATAAATAATGCCTTTTGTTACAACATTCCTGATTCCTTCCACTATAGGTACGTATATAGGTATATAGGTATATAGGTGTATTCCTTCCGGTTGGAGCAAAAGCCCCTCCATAATGTTTTCATTCTTCAAACATAATTAAAGGCTCCCATTAGCCATGTTTGAAGAATGAGATCATGCACATAACTTGTTTCATGAAGTAATGAATATCTATCTGCCATTGCAACTATTTCATGTAGGATTTAGTTTATATCGGGATGGCAATAGCCTAACCAGCCAACTTGAAGGAGATCAGCTTCCTTGACAAGCGTCAGAATTATTACATCGGATGTACCGAAAATAAGGATCCAGACAAGATTTGCCACTGCAATAGTGCCACACCTGTTTCTTGATAGTATTATATGGGTTGATTGGTTTCCTTGACAACAGTCGTCCATATGAAGATTTCAAGCAGTAAGAGAACTTTGCCCACTTTGCCAGGTCAAACTTTGTAAATAGCATTTAATTGCAACTCTGTTGATGATTTCATTAACAGCGAGAGTTTGTTAGGAACACCTCGTAATTAGCTTTAATCAGGAGAAATCGATTGGCAACTGATCAAAATTTGATAGAGATTTTATTTCGCTCGATTGTTTTGATTTTATACAAGTATATTCTTGCTGATTTGCCTAAAACCTCTTCCAGAATGTTTTCATTCTTCAAACATGAAACATAGCTTGAGAAACTACTTATTTTGACGAAGAAAATCCTTAACCTACACTTAACTTTATTTTCACTTGCGTGCTGTATCACTTTGCTCATAAATACAACAGTAATGTCTAAACACTTGAAAGGCTTCAAAAAGGCTTGTTTTGAAATTATCCCGAGGGCACAGATAGTAATCAATATGAAGATTGTTATGGGACATTTAAGAAACTCGTAAGAAACTCTTTGTACTCAAAATTCGATAATTTTAAGGAGTTAAGGAATCCTTAGTTTCTTGTAAACAATTACTTGTAGATGTAGAGATAAAAATGGTGGAGGACACTACTGACGAATTCTTACTTTAGTCAGAAACCAGCTGCTACCTACACAGTGCAACACTTGTTCCTTGATTGCTTCGTATGACATGCGTGCCCCTCGACAACTGTCGTCCATGTTGAAGATTTCAAACAGTAAGGGAACTTTGCCAGGTCACAGAGGTCAGATTTTGGAAAATTACCTTTTAATGAGTTGGCAGCTCAACTGATGAGTTCATTAACAGCCAGAGTTTGGCAGCTCACTTAAATTTGATTGTTGACCCAAATATCTCTGAATTGTTTCGATTGTGTAAATTAACAACGTCTATAAATACTTCAAATGCTTCATCGATTGTTTGAATTGTGTACATAAATAATGCCTATTGTTACAACATTCCTGATTCCTTCCACTATAGGTAGGTAGGTCTTATCCTTCCGGTTGGAGAAAAACCCCTCCATAATGTTTTCATTCTTCAAACATAATTAAAGGCTCCCATTAGCCATGTTTGAAGAATGAGATCATGCACGTAACTTGCTTCATGAAGTAATGGAGTCTGTTAAATCGCGTGCCCTGCGTGCCCTGCGTGCCCTTTAATCTCCTCGTGCCCTCGTGCCCAAAATTTCGGCGTGCCCTCGTGCCTTCGATGTTGGTGTGCCCTCGTGCCGTCGTGCCCGCGTGCCCAAATTTTCTGCGTGCCCTCGTGCCTTCAATGTTGGCGTGCCCTCGTGCTCTCGTGCCTGCGTGCCCAAATTTTCGGCGTGCCCTCGTGCCTGTGTTGCTTTAAAACGATGAATGACATCTGACATGAACTTGACGACTTTTCATTTATTTTGACGACTGCACCACGTACCCTGCATTTTAAGTGCTCGCAATTTTCAATTTCTTTCTGTGATGATTAGGGTAAGACGGGGTAAAGTGAACTACGGGGGTACTTTCGAGGCTTGACCTTCATTTACAAATGCAGTTACAGATCCAAGAATTCTGTTTGATTTGATGAAACAAGGATATCTATCGATACAGGAAAGATAGATGGTCATAACCATGAGCTTGATAACTGCGTAAGATATTTTTTGTAGTTTTGGTTTTACCTCAGGGAGTAGTTTCGGGGTAAAGTGAACTACCTCGAAAAAAGTGTTTCTCTCCGTGGTGATATGGTATCTATATGCAATTTAACATTTTCTTAAGTGTATTCCCATGATTATCAATCGATTTGTATTCAGTATGTGACTCAAATTTGTACCCAAAAATAGTTTTTGGTAAATATATTGATTCTGCAAAGATTCTTCTCAACATTGGCCACCATTTCACTTTTTAATTTTATTCGATTTTTGGTTTTGACATGCAAAAGGCTGCTTACAGTCGCAAAGTGAATAACGATTCCAGGTTCCCCTGGCATTTGATTGGTTTTGTTGAAAAGTTTTCTCAGTAGTTCACTGTAGGCCTACCCCGTGTCGGGGGTAAAATGAACTAAGCGAAGTGGTCTCCAGAGAAACCTCCTTTGTAAGACAGTGGAAAAAGATTTCAGAAACATTTTTGCTGGATAAACTTACCCAAGGACATAATTTCAAAACAAAGTTGAAAAGTTTGCCCTCAGCTGCAGTCTCTTCTGCGTATCCTTAAAAAACTTCCAAAATAGTCCACTTTACCACGTGTTATCCTAAATTATCTCCTTTATTTGGTGCAGCCTAGCAGTTAATGTCCCTATCATTAATTAGATACCGTCACGTGTGCTTGTTGTTAAGTTCCGTAGATGTTTGTCTCTACAAAACTTTATCCATGTTTTAAATTTTTCACTTCAAATTCTCTGCTCAGGTTTCTCGGATGAAATTTAGAAAAAAAGGATCACTAAGTTTCAAACTTTCAAGAAACATTTCAAGGGTCACATCCCTCAAGAGTGTCCTGAACATCAACATCGAAGGCACGAGGGCACGCCGAAAATTTAGGCGCGAGGGCACGCCAACATCGATGGCACGAGGGCACGCCAAAAATTTGGGCACGAGGTCACGAGGGCACGAGGGCACGCCAACATGGAAGGCACGAGGGCACGCCGAAAATTTGGGCACGCGGGCACGAGGGCACGAGGGCACGCCAACATCGATGGCACGAGGGCACGCCGAAAATTTGGGCAAGCGGGCACGAGGGCACGCCAACATCGATGGCACGAGGGCACGTAGGGCACGTAGGGCACGCCATTTAACAGACTCGAAGTAATGAATATCTATCTGCAATTGCAACTATTTAATGTAGGATTTAGTTTATGTCGGGATAGCCTAACCAGGCAACTTGAAGGAGATCAGATTTCTTGACATGCGTCAGAATTATTGCATCGGATGTACCGAAAATAAGGATCCAGACAAGATTTGCCACTGCAATAGTGCCACATCTGTTTCTTGATAGTATTGTATTGGTTGATTGGTTTCCTTGTCAACAGTCGTCCATATGAAGATTTCAAGCAGTTAGGGAGCTTTGCCAGGTCAAACTTTGCAAATGGCACTTAATGACTTTGCAACTCTGTTGATTTTCATTTCATTTCATTTCATTTCATTTAAAATTATTTATACACGAGAAAAACCCTTCAGCACTTAATATAAAAAACCTACTTACAAATTTAAATCTAGAAATCAAATTCCTAAAGAGCCTAAAATCCTACATTCCTAATCTGCTGTTGTTCCAGGGAGTCGTGTTTTAAAAATGAGTCTAGCCCTTTAAATGCGTTTTTAGTCTTTGTTTAAAACGATTTAAAGTCGGTAGCTCACGAATCGTGGAAGGTGTATCATTCCAGACTTTCAGCGATGCATAGTGAAAACTCTTTTTGAAAAACTCTGTCCTGCATCTAGGGATTTGAAGATCCTGAGAATTTCTCGTATTGTATGAAGAAAAACATGATCTGCGCAAGTATTTATCAAAAAGGTTTTCAGGACATAATCTATTTACGATCTTGTAGGTCATCACGTTCCTGTCATAACGGATAATATTTTCTACATTTAGCCAGGAACTAGACCAAAGATCTTTAATTTTTGCATTCTCTATTATTGACCATGCTCGGGATTGAAGACGTTGAAGAGCAGCTAATTTTGTATTACACAAGCTACCCCAAATAACGTCGCCATAACGCAGATGACTCTCGACAAGGGCATAATACACACTGCAAAGCTGAGATTGTGGTAAAATATTTTTCAGTCGTTTTAGTGCTGAAAGACCAGCACTCATTTTGCCCTTTGCACGCCTGTATTGCTCATCCCAGGTAAGGCTTTCGTCAATAATGATGCCAAGGGATTTCGCTTGACCAACCTTTTTTATATCAGAACCATCCAGCGTTAGAACCTATGGAAGGTCAAGACTCCTAGTCTTGAGTGGGTGTCCTATTACCATGAATTCAGTTTTTTTGGGATTAGGACTTAGTTTATTCACTCTCATCCACTCTGAGATATTGAGAAGCTCCCGGTGTGCATCGTCGACCAATTTTACTGAATTACTAGAAGCAATTGTCAAACTAGTGTCATCAGCATAGATGCTAGCTCGTGAGAATTGCAAGCACTCTTCAAGGTCATTCAAATAAATAATGAAAAGAAGAGGGCCTAGGCATGACCCTTGTGGTATGCCACAGGTAACCTTTTTAGCTTTTGAATGCAAACCATTTGGAGAGCAAAATTGTTTTCTGTTTGTTAGGTAGGATTCAAACCAATTCAAACCAATCCCCAGATTTGCCTCTCACCCCATACGCGCGTAATTTTTTCATTAATACGCTATGGTCGACCGTGTCGAAAGCTTTCTTTAGGTCAAGAAATACAGTAAGGTTGACTTTGCTGTGATCTATGCTCTCATACCAATAGTCAGTGCTGCCAATCAGCGAGGTTATTGTGGAGTAATGCTTGCGAAAAGCTGCTTGGTTACTTGTTAGTCGTTTGTTTGTTTTGAGAAATTCAAACAGCTGGTCGTGGGTAAGCCGCTCTAACATCCTCGAGAACACAGAAATTACAGATATGGGCCGGTAATTGTTTGTATCACTTTTAGGGCCCGATTTGTAAATTTCATTAACAACGAGAGTTTATTAGGAACACCTAGTAATTAGCCTTAATCAGGAGAAATCGATTGGCAACTGATCAAAATTTGATAGAGATTTTATTTTGCTCGATTGTTTTGATTTTATACAAGTATATTCTTGCTGGTTTGCCTAAAACCTCTTCCAGAATGTTTTCATTCTTCAAACATGAAACATAGCTTGAGAAAATATTTGTTTTGACGAAGAAAATCCTTAACCTGCACTTAACTTTATTTTCACTTCCGTGCTGTATCACTTTGCTCAGAAATTACTAGAGTATTGTCTAAACACTGGAAAGGCTTCAAAAAGGCTTGTTTTGAAATTATCCCGAGGGCACAGATAGTAATCAACGTGAAGATTGTTATGCAACATTTAAGAAACTCGTAAGAAACTCTGTGTACTCAAAATCCGATAATTTTAAGGAGTTAAGGGATCCTTAGTTTTTTATAAAAAATACGTGTAGATGTAGAGACAAAAATGGTGCAGGGCACTACTGACGAATTCTTATTTTAGTCAGAAACCAGCTGCCACCTACACAGTGCAACGCTTGTTCCTTGATTGCTTCGTATGACATGCGTGCCCCACGACAACAGTCGTCCATGTTGAAGATTTCAAACAGTAAGGGAACTTTGCCAGGTCACAGAGGTCAGATTTTGGAAAATTACCTTTTAATGAGTTGGCAGCTCAACTGATGAATTCATTAACAGCCAGAGTTTGGCAGCTCACCCAAATTTGATTGTTGACCCAAATATCTCTGAATTGTTTTGATTGTGTAAATTAACAATGTCAATAAATACTTCAAATGCTTTATCGATTGTTTGGATTGTGTGCATAAATAATGCCTATTATTACAACATTCCTGATTCATTCCTCTATAGGTAGGTAGGTAGGTAGGTAGGTAGGTAGGTAGGTAGGTATATAGGTGTATTCCTTCCGGTTGAGCAAAAGCCCCTCCATAATGTTTTCATTCTTCAAACATAATTAAAGGCTCCCATTAGCCATGTTTGAAGAATGAGATCATGCACATAACTTGCTTCATGAAGTAATGAATATCTATCTGCAATTGCAACTATTTCATGTAGGATTTAGTTTATATCGGGATAGCCTAACCAGGCAACTTGAAGGAGATCAGATTTCTTGACAAGCGTCAGAATTATTACATCGGATGTACCGAAAATAAGGATCCAGACAAGATTTGCCACTGCAATAGTGCCACACCTGTTTCTTGATAGTATTATATGGGTTGGTTGGTTTCCTTGTCAACAGTCGTCCATATGAAGATTTCAAGCAGTAAGGGAGCTTTGCCAGGTCAAACTTTGCAAATGGCATTTAATGACTTTGCAACTCTGTTGATGACTTCATTAACAACGAGAGTTTATTATGAACACCTAGTAATTAGCCTTAATCAGGAGAAATCGATTGGCAACTGATCAAAATTTGATAGAGATTTTATTTTGCTCGATTGTTTTGATTTTATACAAGTATATTCTTGCTGGTTTGCCTAAAACCTCTTCCAGAATGTTTTCATTCTTCAAACATGAAACATAGCTTGAGAGAATACTTATTTTGACGAAGAAAATCCTTAACCTGCACTTAACTTTATTTTCACTTCCGTGCTGTATCACTTTGCTCAGAAATTACTAGAGTATTGTCTAAACACTGGAAAGGCTTCAAAAGGCTTGTTTTGAAATTATCCCGAGGGCACAGATAGTAATCAACATGAAGATTGTCATGGAACATTTAAGAAACTCGTAAGAAACTCTGTGTACTCAATATCCGATAATTTTAAGGAGTTAAGGGATCCTTAGTTTCTTATAAAAAATACGTGTAGAGAGAAAAAAGTGGTGGAGGACACTACTGACGAATTCTTACTTTAGTCAGAAACCAGCTGCTACCTACACAGTGCAAGAATTGTTCCTTGATTGCTTCGTATGACATGAGTGCCCCTCGACAACTGTCGTCCATGTTGAAGATTTCAAACAATAAGGGAACTTTGCCAGGTCACAGAGGTCAGATTTTGGAAAATTGCCTTTTAATGAGTTGGCAGCTCAACTGATGAATTCATTAACAGTAGAGTTTGGCAGCTCACACAAATTTGATTGTTGGCCCAAATATCTTTGAAGTGTTTTGATTGTGGAAATTAACAATGTCAATAAATACTTCAAATGCTTTGTCGATTGTTTGGATTGTGTGCATAAATAATGCCTATTGTTACAACATTCCTGATTCCTTCCGCTATAGGTAGGTAGGTAGGTAGGTAGGTAGGTATATAGGATCTAGTCTAAAACACCACTCAGGTCAGAACACCAGTGAACACCAGTGAACACCGATGACCACCAATGAACACCAATGAACACCAATGAACACCAGCCAAAATTGTTGGAACACCAATGAACACCGATGACCACCAATGAACACCAGCCAAAATTTTTGGAACACCAATGAACACTAGTGAACACCAATGAACACCGGCCAAAATTTCGTGAACACTAGTAACTACCCGTGAACACCAGTCAAAATGCTAAGAACACCAGTGAACACCAGCCAGAATTTTGCGAGCTCCAGTCAGAAACTGAAAACCGTGCAAATATCATAGCGGAGACCAGGGGCATTTCACTGTTTCGAAAAAGCGTACGAGAATCTTGGCGGATTTTTCTTGAAAACAAAACGATTTTCGCCAAAGGCGTACGAGATTTTTCGGGAATGAGATGCCCCTCGGCGGAGACCACTCAGTACACATATTTTTAAAAGAAACTGAGAATTCTGGCCGTCACCGAAAGCTTTCTTCTGCCTTTCTCTCCTGAAAATTTCAAAACAAGGTTGTTTTGAACTCTTCCCAATGCTTGGACATTACTCGCGTACTTTCCAAGTAATATGATACATGAAACAAGTGAGAATAAAGTAATGCTGGAGTTTCTTAACCTTTTGGCAGTCAAAGAGTCTGTTTCTTGCAAAAAATACGACCATTTCAAAGTTAATATGCAGCATGTGGGCAGGGATGGCGCGACCGGGGGTGCTTGGGGGGGGGCAGGAGCCCCCCCCCCAAAAATTCACTGAGCCCCCCCGTCGGCACTTGAATTTTTGAAAATTTCTGTGCACTGTCGGCACTCGCGTAACTTGCTTGTTATGCTTTTAGAGAGTGTAGTCGCATTTTAAAGGCTCTTATTCAACCAGCATGCTTTGCTGGCGTCATCTCTTAGTTGGCCTTTGTTGTCGCCATTTTCATGGCCCATGAAAATGGTGACAACAAAGGCCAGCCAAGAGGCGACACGTGCAAGGCATTCTGGTTGAATAAGAGCCTTTAAGCCAATCTGAAAGGTATGGCCCGTAAACATTTTGCTCGCTTCGCTCGCCGTCGGCACTCTGGCAGTTTTTGCCCCCCCCCCAGCATTTATTCCCTGGCGCCATCTCTGCATGTGGGGGACAGGGATGAGGCAATTACGTTCTCTGAGAATAAAGGCAGCACCCACGTGTTAGGTGTTTTATCACGAGTGAGAGATTTGTTGAATTCTGGAAGCAGAAAACGTTGATACAATGAATATACTCAATAAATTTATAAATCATTGGTGATGAACAATTTGTCATTTAGAATTTTTTACGCAACAGAACCAGCAGCTAACAGAAATTCATCATTTAATTTCAAACACAGTGAAGACCAGCATATAAGATATGCTCACCATTGTTTGGCCTTGGAATTAAGAAGCGGAAGAATGAATCATGCATCAAAATCCAGGAGGAGCCTCTCTTGTCTGAATAACTAGGAGCTCGTCATTAACAATGATTACTGCTATATGAACAATATACCTTTTCAAGATTTCAATTTGTCATTTTCAATGCCTGAAAGAATTACCTTGAAATACAAATTTACAAGCACACCCCCGTGATACATAGTACTAAGGGTTCAGAAACAAATATTGCAATGTTTGTTATGCAAATCGCACCTTTCCATGTCCTTTCAACAGGCAGAGGAGAAACTGTTTGTCATGGCTACAGTAATTCTTTTCTTGCTTTTTCCAAGGCATTCGTCTTAGTATTTTGCCCCCTCCAAGCATCCGGAAATCATAATCATGCGAAGTTAACAAGAAGTGCAATGATTTCCCTGAAGGTAGTCTGAAACTGCATCGCACAACATCATGCCAATGTTCTCAAATTTCTGGCTGGTGCTCATTGGTGTTAGTAAAATTTTGGTTCGTGTTCACTAGTGTTCATTGGTGTTCCAAAAATTTTGGCTGGTGTTCATTGGTGGTCATCGGTGTTCATTGGTGTTCCAGCAATTTTGGCTGGTGTTCATTGGTGTTCATTGGTGGTCATCGGTGTTCACTGGTGTTCACTGGTGTTCACTGGTGTTCTGACCTGAGTGGTGTTTTAGACTAGACCGGTATATAGGTGTATTCCTTCCGGTTGAGCAAAAGCCCCTCCATAATGTTTTCATTCTTCAAATATAATTAAAGGCTCCCATTAGCCATGTTTGAAGAATGAGATCATGCACGTAGCTTACTTCATGAAGTAATGAATATTTATCTGCAATTGCAACTGTTTAATGTAGGATTTGATAAGCGTCGGAACTATTACATCGGATGTATCGAAAAAAAGGATAGCACATGATACTGACAAATTCTTTACTTTAGCCAGACAAGATTTGCCACTGCAATAGTGCAACACCTCTTTCTTGATAGTATTATATGGGTTTGTTGGTTTCCTTGACAACAGTCGTCCGTATGAAGTTTTCAAGCAGTAAGGGAACTTTGCCAGATCAAACTTTGTAAATAGCATTTTAATGACTTTGCAACTCTGTTAATGATTTCATTAACAGGGAGAGTTTGTTAGGAACACATAGTAATTAGCCTTAATCAGGAGAAATCGATTGGCAACTCATCAAAATTTGATAGAGATTTTATTTCGCTCGATATTTTTGATTGTATACAAGTATATTCTTTATGGTTTACCTAAAACCCCCTCCAGAATGTTTTCATTCTGCAAACATGAAACATAGCTCGATAAACTACTTATTTTGACAAAGAAAATCCTTAACCTACACTTTATTTTCAATTGCGTCCTGTATCACTTTGCTCAGAAATTACTAGAATAATGTCTAAACACTGGAAAGGCTTCAAAAAACATTGCTTTGAAATTATCCCGAGAGCACAGATAGTAACCAACATGAAGATTATTATGGAACATTTAAGAAACTCGCAAGAAACTCTGTGTACTCAAAATCCGATAATTTTGAGGAGATAAGGAGCCCAAATCCTTAGTTTCTTTCTTAAAATACGTGTAGATGTAGGGAAAAATGATGGCGGCCACTACAGCCGAATTTTTAATTGGGCCAGACACCAGCTGCTACCTAGTCAGTGCAACACATGTTTCTCGATAGCATAGTATGAGTTGCTTGCCCCTCGACAACAGTCGTCCATTTTGAAGATTTCAAACAGTAAGGGAACTTTGCCAGGTCACAGAGGTCAGATTTTGGAAAATTACCTTTTTATGAGTTGGCAGCTCAACTGATGAATTCATTAACAGCCAGAGTTTGGCAGCTCACCTAAATTTGATTGTTGGCCCAAATATCTCTGAATTGTTTTGATTGGGTAAATTAACAATGCCAATAAATGCTTCAAATGCTTTATCGATTGTTTGGATTGTGTACATAAATAATGCCTATTGTTACAACATTCCTGATTCCTTCCACTATAGGTAGGTAGGTATATAGCTGTCCTTCCGGTTGGAGAAAAAGCCCCTCCATAATGTTTTCATTCTTCAAACATAATTAAAGGCTCCCATTAGCCATGTTTGAAGAATGAGATCATGCACATAACTTGTTTCATGAAGTAATGAATATCTATCTGCCATTGCAACTGTTTAATGTAGGATTTAGTTTATATCGGGATGGCAATAGCCTAGCCAGCCCACTTCAAGGAGACCAGGTTTCTTGAGAAACGTCAGAATTATTAAATCAGATGTACCGAAAATAAGGATGGCATATGATATTGCCAAATTCTTTACTTTAGCCAGACAAGATCTGCCATTGTAATAGTACCACGCCTGTTTCTTGATAGTATCGCATGGGTTGGTTGGTTTCCTTGACAACAGTCGTCCATATGAAGATTCAAGCATTAAGGGAACTTTGCCAGATCAAACTTTGTAAATATCATTTTAATGACTTGTCAACTCTGTTGATGATTTCACTAACAATGAGAGTTTGTTAGAAACACCTAGTAATTAGCCTTAATCAGGAGAAATCGATTGGCAACTCTTCAAAATTTGATAGAGATTTTATTTTGCTCGATTGTTTTGATTTTTGCGAGCGACGAAGGAGCGAGATTACTATAGTGATCCAGCCAACCTTCTGTGATGTCCACGCATATGTTTATTGTATTGCTTTGTTACTTCTGATTATCTATTACCGCTGGTTAGTTTAAATTGAAAGATTCGCTGGCCACATTTCCTTTGTCACTACAGTTTGATTGTGTACATGTTTGTCTTCGTGAACAATGATCAATAGTCATGATATTCTTTTGTCTGCCAAGGCCTGCCAAGATACTGTGATGGCGGTCGGGCCTATCCCAGAGGAGGGGCGACTAACTTGAACTTCCCTTTGAGGCACAGGCAATAAGTTTGTGCACCTTCACACTACTTTCAGATCTTCCATCGACACATTTCGCTACTTCGTTTGGCCATAAAAAGACTAAGATACCAAACACGGCGTAAATAACTGTAAGACGGAGTTGTTCAATGATTCAACTTCACCCAACGAAACGAAGCTTGGCTTAGTGTGAGCCCTGACCCTGACCAGCGTGTGGTATCGATACGAAACATTCACAAATGCTGCACAACAATGATATCGACGTCATGCAGTGTTTACATGCAATCACATTTTCAACAGGATTAAGTCAACACAATAAGCAATAATCTGTTGAACCTGCGTTCAATACCCTCCTTTACCTTCATAAAACATGGAATACGGAATAATGGAACGAATTTAGTGTGGCTTTATCCGAGTTCACAAATATGAAAGAGTGCGAGCAGTTGATAACTTATAGTTACTTCTAGTATACAAGTATATTCTTGCTGGTTTGCCTAAAACCCCCTTCCACAATGTTTTCATTCTTCAAACATGAAACAGCTTAAGAAACTATTCATTTTGACAAAGGAAATCTCTGACATGCATTTAATTTATTTTTACTTGCTTCCTGTATCATATTATTCAGAAAGTACTGGAGTTATGTGTTATCAATGGAAAGGCTTCAAAAAACCTTGTTTTGAAATGATCACGAGGGCACAAGTAGTGACCATGAAGATTGTTACAGAAAATTTAAGGAACTCGTAAGAAACTCTGTGTACTCAAAATCCGATAATTTCAAGTAGACTTCAGTTCTACCCCACATCCTTTGTTTCTTATAAAAAATACGTGTAGATGTAGCAAAAATTGATGGAAGACATTACAGACGAATTTTTACTTTAGCCAGACACTAGCTGATACGTAAACAGTTCAACACTTAGTTCTTGATATCATAGTATGAGTTGCTTGCCCCTCGACAACAGTCGTCCATTTTGAAGATTTCAAACAGTAAGGGAACTTTGCCTGGTCACAGAGGTCAGATTTTGGTAAATTGCCTTTTAATGAGTTGGCAGCTCAACTGATGGATTCATTAACAGCCAGAGTTTGGCAGCTCACCTAAATTTGATTGTTGGCCCAAATATCTCTGAATTGTTTTGATTGTGTAAATTAACAATGCCAATAAATACTTCAAATGCTTTATCGATTGTTTGGATTGTGTGCATAAATAATGCCTTTTGTTACAACATTCCTGATTCCTTCCACTATAGGTAGGTATATAGGTATATAGGTATATAGGTATATAGGTATATAGGTATATAGGTGTATTCCTTCCGGTTGGAGAAAAGCCCCTCCATAATGTTTTCATTCTTCAAACATAAAAACTATCCAGATACTTACTTGATAGCCTTAGTTTGAGATTTCATTCAGTTTTGTATGAATATTTGTGGTTCCTAATTAATTAACTAAATAAATAACGGTAATTCGATTCAATGCAAAATTGTTTCCTCAAAAATAATGCTTAAACATCATCAATTTCACATAATTTGAGTGAAATCAAATAGTTTTATCAATATTTCAAGTCATTACATGATTTTTCATATAAAAATTGCTAATTCATTAGAAATATGACGTCATAAAGATGTATGACGTCATAGAAATTATAAATTGCTGACGTCAGCAAATATAGATAAATTATATATCAAATGAAAGTACTCATCGAGACAAATTGAATGGTACATATATTGACGAGATTCGGCACAAAATAAAGAAACTAGAGCAGTTTTCACAATTTTCTTTGTGACCACTCTCCAAATATGGGCATCTAGTGGTCACGTGGTCTAACAATAGGCATTGAAATTTTTATTTTCTGATTGCCAGTTAAATTTTAGGAAAAGTCAGTGAGTTTCAGTGCCATAGCTGTCATCGTTTAGGAGCTATTAAAAAAAGTTCGGGAGGGGGGGGGACGAAACACGCCCCCCCCCCCGGTTAAAATAGGGTTAAGTATTTTCAGGGAAAAACAAAACGAGATTATTCGTTACACTGGTATTCATGATTCTGATGGACAAGCCGCTCTCACACAGCGTCTAGTTAGGTTAAGTCGGCTTTAATTTACACAAGTTGAGGCACAATTTCAGTGACACATTAAACCTGGTGCGTCTTCTTTGTTTCAATAATCTTGTATGGTGATGCAAGGTTGCCTTTTGAATCAAATAAAACAATCAATGTAGCAACGCTAGGAGTCATCATAATCTCAAGACTCTCGGATACATGTAAGAGAGAATTACGCAATACTAGATCTGATTTAGAAATTCCCATGCGAAAATCTGCAAATGGCCAAAAATACTTCTCATATAAAGGTGCGACAGTGTGGAATCGGCTCAGCCTAGAATCAAAATTGTCCCCGACATTGAAAACTTTCAAAAAAAGCATACCAAACCATGCATTTAGCTAATTCTCTCTGATATCATATCGATATCATACCTACAATTTTTATACACTTCGTCAATAGCTGTTTTATTTTGGATTTACATGTAAGTTTATATAGTTCCTTTTCGTTTGTAAGTATTTTTAACAGGGTACACTGTAAAACAGTACAACTAAATGTTTTACCCTGTATAAATATTATAAAATCAAATCAAAATCAAATCAATTTTCTTAAATCACTTCAAAGAAGTTTCCGGCTCCTGGTCTGTGTCAATGACCGCGGAGCGATGCTAAAAATGGATGGGCTAGGAAGCGGGCGCCAAATTGCTGGAAAACGCCCTTTTCATGATAACATGGAGAAACTATCACCATCATCATAGCGAGTTAGGGGTGAACTTTCCAACGAATAGACCTTTTAGCTATTCTACGAAAGAGCCTGGATCGAGCGTTATTTTTATACATTTTTATACACGGTGCTCGATCGAGTGGCGTTAGAGCTTCTATCACTATTGTGCGCATTCGAAAATTCTACAAAATCTCGCGAAATATCGTTCGATTCAGGTTCTTTCTCAGAATAGCTAAAAGGTCTATTGTCCAATCATAGCGAGTAGTTTCAAGTTTTCAATTTCATCTGCAAAATCATTGGATACCAATGCTGCCAATGCCTCGAGGAGTAGTAGCAATTCGAGCTGTTCGTATGCTTTACAATTTAGCTTATGGAATCGTAGATCTATAAATTGTACTACATAATCAAGAGTTGCAATATATATCGTTCTGAATTTGTCTTGAACGGTTCCAATTTCAGCTTCTCTTTCAGCCGACTAAGTGCTAATTCTTTTCAAAAATTTTGCCAACAAAAATAAAGACATTTTTTGCCAAAAAGTGTAAGGGCTATGGCCCACCCAGCCTACCCTGTAATATTTTGGTTAGTTCGCTATTCTCATGTCATGTAAATGTTTTGTGTTATTCGTTAAAGCTACGGAGTCACAATGTATCGTTATTTATTATTATCCACTTCTTTTTCGTTGGCTAAAATAACTGATAGCTAAAATATTTAGCTAATTAAGATGTATTTTCATAATACATCTGAATATATCCACTTTTGATATTTTCAGGAAAATCGAGAAAATTAAAATGCGCCACAGCCGGGAATCGAACCACGGATCTCCTGCTTTCCGGGCAAGCACCTTAACTTTTAGGCTACCGTGGTACTTGTGATATCGATGTTGATGAAAGGTTCCATGGCGCATTGGTGTTGTAATCTCCTGACTTTGCAGCCGAAACCATCAGGAGGACAGGGTACGATTTCAGGTGGAGCCATGCCAAGGGGTTGCAGACTCGATTAGCGCTGATCTACTTTTGCGATCCCAGTGCTTGGCTAGACTTATGACAATGAGTCCGTTGTATCCCTGCGGTAAACCTTGCTCAACAGGGACTCATAAACAATGAAAAACCTGGCCCTATTTCTGCATTCGATCTATCGAATCATGATCGAACGACTGCTTTAGCACTGTTCAAAGGTCACTCCTCAGAAAGAAATTGCGATAAAAACCACTTTAAAACGAAACTTGACATAAATCTAAAGGTGGAAGTTAACTTTCCCTGGTGAATACAAAAATGATTCTTTCAGCACTGCATTTTCCATGTTTTTAAGACCAAAACAAACAAGAGAAGTCTTCAACTTCCTGCCGAGGCAAGTTCATTCAAAATCTAGTCAGCTGCATCATTTGCACTGAAAATTCGACAGCATTGTTCTTTGCCAAATCTTGCAATCTGATTGTTACTCAAGGAATCATGGAGTTTGGCAACCTCGTGCCCAGGGTTTTCTTACGTCATAAGTTGATCACGGAGCAGGATGAACACCCAGGTACATTTCGATCAAATCTGCCCAGAAAATGGGCAGATTTGCAACCATTATGGATTGCAGTTTGTTACGCAACGCCAAGCGACGGAAAATGCCGCCCGTTACTCTAGCGCTATTTTGGCAATAGATGAATCGAGATACTGAAAACAAACACTTTGAGGACCTCATTTCAACCTTTTAAAGTTATTCGAACAATGTTCTGGGGTTAGCAAGTGTGTTTAATGTGAAAATAAGCACGGTTTGTTTTGGGTGAATTTAGGCCTAAGTTGAAAACAAGAGCAGCTTCCAAAATGAATTGGCTCGTTATTCTTCGAATTTCGGAAATCAATTGCCAATGATGGTCGGAACAGGTAAGGAATATGGTTTTACGTCGAATTTTGACATGCTGCGGCTGTTTACCCCTCGCAAAACGGGGTTACCGAGCAAAATGGTGAACAGCCAATCAGATTGCCGAGCGGTCTCTTGTGTCCCAGAGTGGTGGTAGAGCAACGAACTCATTCTGGGGACAAGATTGGGAGTTTGGGCCTAAATAGGGCCATGTATTTCAGAGTAATATTATGAGTCTCTGTTGACCAAAGCGCCATCATCAAGTCAAAGAACACAGGGAAACAAGAGACTCTGTGTCAGAAGTCTAATGCTTGGCGCTAAAAGCCGCAACTTCACCGTCACCGACTGGAATTTAAAATTTTGAGACATAGTCACTGGAGTTTGATGCCTTGTACTAATAATAATAATTAGAGTTAGCCGCTTCCAATTTGGAAGCAATTGGCAATCATTGACTGTTATTACAGTTGATCTTTCATCAAGAGTTACTTTTCTTCAAGCAGTCAGACAAGAATTGACCTTTGCTTTTTTTGCTTGACGAGATGGTTCTTTCTATTATGGAAGGTACTTTTCGGCCTCTTCTTTTGATCCTATTTGTGTGGAAGGTTAACATCTTGCAGGGGTGGTTGTTCTCTCTCCGGATGACATGTGCTATCCATTGTTTCTACTGTTTTTCATAATAGGTGGTTATATTGACTGTGTTATTTATTTCGTAGAGTTTCCCATTAGTGATTTTATATGACCAATCTATCTCTGCAGTATTTTCATCGTTATAATTACAATGTTCCTGCTTTCTCTTAAATCCATTCCATATCATGCTTCGTAGAAATTTGTTATAAGTTGCATTTAGTTTCGAAAGTTCTGCTTGCGTTGGTCGCCATGCATGGCAGCCATATGTAAGCCTGCTGCGTACAAATCCATTCAGAAATGTTATGCGTGTTCTCAATGTGATGTTCTTATTTGTGAGCTTTCCACGGTATTCAGCAAAAGCGCACTTTGCATAGTTAATTCGGTAATCATGTTCTGTTTTACCAATGTGTATGTCATTTGCAGTATTCCATACCCCCAAATATTTGAAGTTCCTAGGTACTAGGTGGTTGTAATAGTCGCTTACTGGCTTTTAGTAGTCAGTTTTAGCAATCACGACTTCCTGGAAGATCAGCAATGCCATTAGCCCTCAGCATTTTTGTTTTTATATGTGATATTAATTAATCAATTTTTCCTTTTGTATTATTTAACTAGCTGAAGGGATTTGAGAGGTGGAGGAGATACAGAGGTTGCCTTTTGTGGTCCACTTTGCCAAAAGAAATCAAAGACTCAAACACACTCTCTGAATTCAAACAAAAAATAAAACTATGGGATGGGAGTCCTTGCGTCTGCAGATTGTGCAAAACTTTTGTCAAAGACTTAGGGTTTTTATGAATATCTTTAATTTTTTCGAAAATTGTAAATAGGGTTAGGTTGTTGGCGTTAATTAGATTTAGCTATTTTTTATATTGCCAACTGTAAACAAATTGTTAACTAACTAACTAACCAACTAATTTCGTGTATAAACAATTTAAAATGGAAAAAAATGAAAAAATGAGTAAATTATTGAGTTAACATCTTGCCTTTTGTTCTTCTTTAGTATTAAACTTTTTGTCTTCAGGTAATCATCAATGTGACGAATGTAAATTTGCGGATATTTTTCAACTGCAAAGATAAGCTTTCTGAGATGCCTCTAAAAAGGTATGCCTTCCTTAGTGCCTCGAATCATGAACTTTATTGTGTGGATCAGAAAAATATTTCACCATATGCAAGACCCTTCTCGATTTGGTTTTGTAGAAAATTTAAAGCCTTTTTATGCAGTTATATCCACGTTTTTATGTTATGCAACTTGCAAGTTGAAGTGGAAGTCTGCAGAACTTAATTTGAGTCAAGAATTATGCATGAATCAGTCGTCTCAATTCCCACGAGCCGGGCCGCTACTGGGGATTGGGATGTACTCAAAGTAAAACTTTTCAAGCTATCATCTAATGAGCATTTCGACAGGTGTTTAAAGAGCCTTAGTTTTCCCGACTTGTCTGCCGATACTAGACGGATTACATATTCGTAGTTATCGCTATTGATAGACTGATGGCGTTCAAACTACGACTCATGGGCTTTCATGTCAAAAATTGGGACGAAATTGTTTCCTCGATTTAATGTTCGAGGAAACATGGAAGCTACAGAAACACTGTACGAAAGATTAGTTGCTCCAGGCAATGGCAGATGGGCCTACGTTGCCGGCTCAAGCCTCAAATGCTAAAACGCCTTAAACTTATATCATGGTAATTCCGGGGTAATTCCACACCTTTTGATTAAGAAGCCTTTAATTAAGATGCCTGATTCACGCTAAAACGCCTCAAAATTCACATTTTTATTGATACTAGCCATGACTAACAACCATAAGTGGCCAGATAGATGTCTCCTCAGTCCAAGAATAAACAAACCTTTCACTGTGAGCAAGGATTTCCTCCCCCTTAAGGCCAATTAGTTTCCATGAGCTTTACCGCTGCAATGAACATTTCCGATTGTTACAGGTTGCTTGCCTCGCTTCTGAGACTACGCACTAGCCTCTTAGCCTCTTGGTATGGCATTAGACTGTATGTTTGACTGTAAAAGTCATTTAAGAGAAGCAGTTGTCAAAGCAAGGCGTCGCATTGGAATGATGAAGCATCTGTCTTGATATGTCTCCAGAGATGTTCTAATCCAACTCTATAAACTTTATGTTAGGCCTCATCTTGACTAGGGCAATATTACTTATTACAAATACGATCCTAGTATGCGTCTTGATTTCACGAACAAGCTTAAACAAACTCAGTATGCTGCTGCTTTAGCTGCTACCGGTGCTTGGGAAGGTTCAAGTAGAGAAAAACTTTACAAAGAGTTTGGTTGGGAAACTTTGTATGATAGAAGATGTTTCAGAAGGTTGTGTCATGTTTTAAACAATCTCCATCCTATCTGTTTGCTGAGATACAACCTGTCAGGCCTGTGTTACACAACTAGAGACACTCGCGCACATGTGCCCAAAGTGCAGCCAGAACTACACGCTTTTAAAAACGTGCTTTTACGATGCATTATTTGAATGGAATTCCCTTAATGAAGAACTGACAAATCCTTCGACCCTCACAGAGTTTAAACGTACTCTCGAGTACCGAATAAACGGGGGGGGGTTTGAGAATAGTCGGGGGGGCTGGAAATGGCTCGATATAGCAATAATCGGGGGGTTGGAATAATCGGGGGGGGGCGTGTTGGAGAAATAGAAAATAGTCGTTTTCTTAGTGAACAAGTACCTTTTACATATTTATGTGAACAGTGATGTTACTGATACATTTATTTTTGAACCCTGGTTCTGTTGAATGCACTTTTTAAGACGTTTTCTTGTGTTTATTCAGAAAATATGTTTACTATCATTTCATTTTTCCAAAAATTAATAGAAGGGGAGGTTGGAATAAGAGCGGGGGGGTTGGAAAATTTTTCAAAAATTGATAAGCGGGGGGGGGGACGATTATTCGGTACTCGAGAGTAAGTTACTTGCGCATGCAAGACCATAGGGAAATCCTGTTTATGGCATTGCTAACTTGCAGGGAATCAGTTATTAACTAAATGTCGTCTCGAATTTAAGTCCCTTGACGAACAAAAATTTCGGCGTAATATTGATTGTCTTAACCCATTTTTGATTACAAAGTCCACTTTGTAATCTAAGAAGGGGCTTCGATGTCAGTCAGTCAGTCAGAAAGAAAGTAAGTAACCCACTTCCGTCACGCTCGTTAAAGCAATTGATTAACGTTTTATCTCTGCTAATTGGCACTGAAATAAAGAAAGCGCACATAAAGCGCATACAAGACAGAAGTTTCCCGCGATCCTATAGCAACATTTGACGTCGGCTTATTTGATGTTAGACAGATTTGACACCATAAGATGGATAAATTTCTAGGATGTTTACCCTGGCACAGCAACAAATTCACCCAGAATTGGCACGTTCTTGACTTCATTAGCAGCTTAATTATGTCAAAACAATCGTTTTCTAGAACGAACGAATCATTAGCCACTTATTGATAGTACTCATTATGCAAATAACTCAACTTTAGAGGATGATGTAACCGGCGGCCTGCACAGAGGCTAGCATTTGCAGCATAACCAAAGGTAGAAGGACCCCCTCCTGGACAGCAACGGATGCAATCATCGCAGGTGAAGTTGAGACGAAAGGTGCAGAATCCCAGCAAGTAATGGCGCCATGGACTGGGGGAAGGGACGTGATCACACTGAACCAAAACATCTTCATGCATATCATTCTGCACAGAGGAATCTTCGTGACTGCTTGTCTCAAATTAGATACCCGCGAATAGCAACAACTGAAACGTTCTGTATGGTTCTGCATGAGTAATTTTGCGTTATCGTAAATCTCACATGACATCTCATTTGACACAGATGCACCAATAGTTTTGTGCACGAACTATAAGCAAACTAGGGGTAATGACTTTTGATTTTTGCGTATCATTCTCGTTTGACATAAAGACCAAAATATTGCCTTTGACCTTGAGGCGATTCTTGTCCTTATACTAGGCGCTCGATTTTCCATTGAAGGCGACTTTAGCAGCAACACTCATCTCTCTGACTGTAGCAAAAACAGAATCAACGACGATCATTTGGGGTTATGAAGAAATCAATAATCAGATATTCTTATGCTTGTTTAGCTCAGAATGGACTTTGTAATCATCCAAAAGGATCTTATGTTTTAATTGTGGCATGGCTAAAGAGGATCAGGAGCACTTTTTCCTGCACTGCCCACTTTTGATTAGTTGCATCGGGGTCTCCTCGGCCATCACCCGGCCATCTCTCAGATACTGAATAAGATGCTCATGAAGTTAGATTCCAAAAGAACTTTGTCATCTGATGGTATATGGAAGCCCATACCTTTCAGTGATGGATAATAAAATGATAATAGAAGCAACCATCCAATATATTGAGAATCCCGAAAATTTCAAATAAAGAGGATGTTTGCAGAGTGGTTTGATTGATTGTCAGTCCAACATGGTGAGGGGTTTCTTAATTACGAATGCAACAATCGGGTAGTTGGTCTTGCTGGGCAACCATATACATCCAAAGGGACTTGCTCTTTGGCAACTGAAATAGCATGCAGGACCATTTCTTTCTCTGTTGTTCTAGGAATCCATATCGGGCTGGCGTCTGATCGACCATTTCATGAAACAGCCTCTGTTCTGCTCAGCGATCAGGCTGTTCATTTTATTTTTCTTTCTATTGTAATGTTTCTTTAAGTTTAATTCCTAAGATAATTGTCAAGTATCACTCATTATGGGAGCTCGTTGACTTCGTGTCCTTTCCTGCAATGAGTGGCACAGTAGTTGTATTTGTGTTACATGTATTCATGCCTCATTGGACAAGACAAAATAGCATGACAGGCATACATAGGTATTAGGAACCTAGTAGTTACTGGTAATTTTGAGCACTTGGGGCATTTTTCAACAGGGGTCTACATCCTTATTCTTCCAGCATACCAAACTGTCCATCTCTACCAGTTTTCATGTTGGTATCACAGTTGGCAGCAAAGTTATTACAGTGACTGCTCTTGGAGGCCATGGACCTAGACCCCGCTCTTAACCCTATTTCACATGGGGTATTTTTTCGATATTTTGGCATGGGGGGCGTTTTTCGCCCCCCCCTCTTTTTCTCTGAAACTACGAAAGATATAACAATGAAACTTTCGTCCATTGTTCTTTGGACAATAAGCTTTCCAAATATAACAATGGTAATTAATTAATCACGTGATTTGTTGCTACGCAACCATTAAACAAAGGAAAACTGACCAATTTATAGCTGCTTCGCAAGAAAAATTCTATTTAATTGAATACTCAACCGATTTTAATGAGAATAGTCTTAAATGATAGGAAATACAATGTACAATTAAAATATGTACTTTGAAGCAATCTGAAGTATCTATTTATAGACCAATTAGCGCTTAATTAGCTCTTTATTCCTTTCTACTTATTGTCACTGCAGTTTTCCGTAGTTTTCTTGCTATTTCTGACATAGATCGATTTAATATGCATGAAACAAACAAGGTTAAGCTAAATTGCAACAAAAAACTTAATTAATACATTAATTTATGCGAAAAATGACGTCATAAATGTAAATGACGTCATAGATATTAAATTTTGCTGATGTCAGCAAATTAGCAAAAATTATATATCAAATGAAAGCTCTTATCAAGAGCAATCGAATGATACATGTTGCAAGTATTTCGGACGAGAAACAAAGAAATTATGGATGTTCAAAGCTGTTTTTGTCAACTACTCTCCAAATATGGTGCTATTGTGGTCACGTGATCAAATCTAGAACAATGAGGCATTTAAATTTTGATTGCCAATTAAATTTGAGTAAAAGTCACAAAGGTTTGGTCATCATATATTGTGTCGTTTCGGCGCAGTGTAGAAAAGTTTGGTTGGTCGGGGGGGGGGGCGAAAAACCAGTGAATCCAGCGAAAAACCAGCGAAACCCCCACATGTGAAATAGGGTTAAGCACTTGGGGGCATTTTTCGCTGGGTTCTGTATCCTATCTTTTTCAGCGCTCGGAATTACCTAAATGATCCAAGTTTCATACTGGTATCCAATTTTGAACATTTTTTAAAGCCCAGACTATGAAAAGTGCTCCACCTTTGAAATGCAATTTTATATATTTTATACCCTCACGTTTGAGGTAACCAAATCTAGCATCTATAATATTTCTCCTTCCTTTGAAAATATACGTCTTGAAATGTTCGATTATTATTTCTCTGCCCTGCCAAGGTTGTATTTGGCTACAAAAGACGGGCCAGATGAAATTTAAGGATTTTGAGACACACTTTGCTTGCCTGAAGCCTGCCTGCCCTGACAGCCTGCAAAATGTGGGGTCACTCGATTGGTCCATTGGGTAAAATTAGCTTTTTTATGCCTGCATGTAGTGGATTTTCAGTCCGTTAGAAGGGACTTTTTCTGATGCCATTTCGAACGTAAACATCGAAGACAAAGAAGACAATTTGCCCTTTCAAACAAAGAATCAATGTGGGCAATGTGTTTCGATCTTTTTTTCAAGCATGCGAGCGGGTTAATATTTCAAAAAGTAGGATTAGCATTTGAACTACATCGGAGAAGATGTGAAAGATTGTAGTTTCTTTTTTTTAATCAAGTTTTCTACCTTTTCTACATTTTTTTTACTTTCAAAGATGGTATCTTTTTGTTGCTCAAAAGTTGGGCTGCTGAGAGTACAAGCAATCCGAAAATTGAAATTCGTTGGCGTACATACTTTTACCGTCACCTTAATCAACTGGAATCGTCAAAGAGTACTCTTAAATAATATAAAGACAATAATATACAGCTTGCAAATGAATAGTTATCTAGGTTTACCTGTACCGACTGAAACTCATAACGCAGTTGAAGGAGTTTCTGGATTATGCTTGTCAAAGTTTGCCGACACTTCAGTTGCACAACGACTGGGATTATTGTAAGCTTTTAGTGTGTTTCCTCCGTTACAACCTGACTACAATGATCAGTTACTGTATTTGATATATCAGTGAGCTGTTCTAGTCAGATGTGTTGCCGGGTGCTTTCGAAGCAAATTTCTAAATTCAGACAAAAACCAGCTGCCTTATCATGTTCACAGTTGCAAGTGGCTGGTTTAAAACCTTTTTCATCGGTTCTTCGTCGTATTCTGCTGATTGTTCAGGAGCTTGCTGGGCAGTCGTACACGGTGATCCTTGGACTTAACTTTGCAGTTGTAACAACAAGATCACCGATAATCTTCTGCTGGATTCATATCGAAGATGGTAAAATCTGCGTTGAAAGCAGTTTTCAAGGCCAAACACAAAGTAAAAGCTTGCTATCAGGTTCTTAATGATGGAGAAGAATGTGATTTCGAAAACTTCAGCACCTCGGTTAGGTCCGGTCGCAGAGGGGGAGTTTGTGAGACATTCCAAGGCGAATGCATAAGACTCAGGAATCTTCTTCATTGTATTTTCATGCAGAGAAATCTTAAAGAATGCGGTATCATATCCATTGTTTACAAGGATTATGATTCGCTAGAACGTTCGAAACCATATCAAGCATTATGTGCGAAAAGTAAAACTGGTACTTCGTTGATTAGAGCGTCTTTAGTTGTTCAAGGCAATATGATATCGAAGTGAGATGCATGACAGCTTTCCTTGTGGACAAAGCGTTGGGATAAAGTGACAATGCACTCTTATTGATAAAGTCACTTCTGGGGAGACAAAATATTAGAGACTCGCACCTTCAGCCAGTCTCTTTCTCATATCGTTTATGTCATAGAGAGAGAGAGTGAGAGATAGATTTTTTTCTACTACGGGGATATCTTCTTTGGCTCAAGGCATGGGAATTCATGAATTTAACAATACTTAACTCTTGAACCTGCAGATACTTAGACATACTGTTTTCAAAATCATCATTACCGTCCGTGTAGAGACTTCCGAGTTAATGATCTACATAACAGAGACACTATGCCATATTGCATGTAACATTGTAGTTGGGGCCATCATACTTAGAACTACGTAATGGGACGCTTTTTCTGGATGTGCTTTGCTAAAGTAGACTACTTAACGTAGATTACTTGCTAAGGTATACTACTTATTAAGAGATGCCGTAGCTCCTAAGTTTTATCGCAAAATAATTGCTCGCCATGCGTTTAGGCATGCATGCTGAAAACAAGAGCAAATATTAGGTTTGTTGCAGTATGAGCGGAAAGATCTTCTACAGAACATGACAAGAAAAGACTCGGGGTTTTTAAATATACCATAACTCCCGGTCTAGAAAAAGCAATGATATTGGCATATGTCTTCGTTTGTAGCCGATATGTTCAATTAGTTTCAGAAATTTATCCGGCTTTGATCAGCTGCCGTTTCCGAAATTATGAAAGACTCGCTGGAGACTCAGGAACATAATGGCTGAGTGTAGTCAAGTTAAAGATGTCTAAAATCAATTGAAATTGTCGGGCATTCAACACGACATTAACAGATATCATTGTTTTGATGTTTTATGTATGCTAGCCTTTCAGATTTCTTGCATTTTTTTACTGGCTCAGTGTATGTTCTCACTTCTCTGTTTCTAACTTGTGTGGAATAAACAACTTCATGAAAGGCAAGGACCGCGGAGCGATCCAAAAAGTGGATGGGCTAGAAAACTAGCGCGTAGTGAGTGTAATTTGGGGGTTCGGTGGCGCAGTCATTGGAAAAATTTTTGGGATCAAGCTCATTGGATAGCTGGAGAACGCCCTTTTCATAATAACATGAAGAAATTATCACCATCATAGTGAGTAGTTTTAAGTATTCAATTTCATATGCAAAATCATTGGATTCCAATGCCACCAATGCCTCGAGGAAAAAAGCCATTCGAGCTGTGCGTATGCTTTAAAATTTGGCTGATTGAATCGTATATCTATAAATTGTACTACAAAATCAAGAGCTTCAGAATATATCATTTGAATTCTTCTGTAACGGTTCCAATTTCAGCTTCTCTTTCAGCCGACCAAGTGCTAATTATTTTCAAAATTTTGCCAACAACCCAGCCTATGTTGCTCCGCCGTCCCAGAAAGATAGTACTTAGCACATAAAGATTTCTGTTCTTGAAGCCGATTTTGTCCGCTGTTTGACGAGAACATATGTGAAAAGAATTAAATAAGCCCTGGCAAAAACATATACCGTACAGTATTGATACAGTAAAAACTTGCGTATAACAACCTAGTGATAACCTACAGGCTGAAATTTTGAAATTAGACCCCTATGATATAGAAATCCACTCAGCCTTAAACTTGAAATAGGTTCTTGTTCTTATTTGTAGAGATCATCAAATTAAATCAAAACTCCTGTTGCTTATTCATCAAACCTATACAAACTTAGGCCCGTCGGAAGCGGGGGGGCATGGGGGCTTCAGCCCCCCCCCAATAATTTGCTGAAGTTTGTTGATTTTTGAAGTGAAAAGGCTGTAAAAGCCAAGGTCGTAAGAATCAAGATTCAATCGCGTATATATTCAAGGAAGCTACCAGAATCGATCCAAAATGCAACACTTTTGATGTCATGCAAGTCGAAATTTCAGAATTTTCGTGGAAAGACCATCAATAGCTGTGATCCTTTGCTTTCGTCAATGGCACTTTCTCCAAAAATGGGGCGTTTTCCAAAGATCTAAAGGGCGTGGTCATGAAAAATTTTCCTGGGGGCAAGCCCCCGAACCCCAACTTTTGCTCGCTTCGCTCGCACCTCGTTCCAGCCCCCCAATATCAATTTCGTTCCGACGGGCCTGAAACTGATAATAGGATACAGGAAAACCCCGCAAAAAGAACATAGCAAAATAAGAACCTGTACACTGATGTTGTTGAAAAAGACACCCAAAGATGAGAGCCAAAAACAGATTGATTTATTTCAATGTTCTTATGAGATGATACACTTTATCAAGAAATTTCTTTATATCAGTGTAAACAACCTCCCTACTATTGACAACTGAACACCTCTAAATGTCGGTTTACACGGGCGTTTTGTCCTAATTTTTTTGTAAATTTTTTAAAAGTTTTCAACATTTAGAAAAAGTTATCGTGTAACAGGAAAAATTTGCTGTGAAGTTTGATCCTATCTCCCATTTTAAATCTTTTTAATTAGTTTTGATGAGCCATCGTTGACGATTTTATTCTGATCCTGGGTCAGAATAAAATCGCTTCTTAAATCATTTTCAAAGGAGCCGACAAAATTTGACGTAGTTGACTAACTTTGCTCGAATATTTTGGCGCGCGATTTGAATTTACTTTGATGAAGGACTGGTGGATACTTTGGAAAACAGCATCTAGAGATGACAAAGCAAAATGCTGCTTCATCTGGTAACAGCTTTCAAGTAAAATACAATTCTTTTACAGTTGAAATCAGTGGCGGATTTAGGGGGCAGATGGGGGCAACTGCTCCCCCCTTCACGATGAAAATTCAGCTTTGGTGCCCTCTTTTTGGCGAGAAGCAGTGCCCCTTATCCTGACCCAAATGCACTCTTTTTTCATTGTTTCGTTCTGAATGCGGGGAAGCATATAGGCTAAGGCATTATTCAGTAGAAAAACCAGAGAATTTTCTCGAATGACGCCCCAAAAATGTTCGCGCGCCTTCGGTGCGCTCACTTTCCATTGTGTTTTTGGCGCCCCTTCTCCAAGTTGCCCCCCTTCATCTTCGGTCTGGATCCGCTCCTGGTTGAAATCATTTTTGATACTGGTTTGTTCTGTTTCTCGCATTGTTCTTCCAAGTTCTACTCTTGGTGAAAGGATGGATATACTGGCTCTTGACAACGATCGCGGATATGAATCCTGCATTCGAGATATTCCGCCTGTAGGGACCGGTCATTAGCTATCTGTCAGGGTGGGCTGGAGGGAATATGGCTGGGCCACGAAATATATTTCTACAAATCGGGCGGGCTACCACATAATTTTTGCAGTTTTGGGTGGGCCATGAATATGTTTGGTGTCGAAGTTTAAAAAAGAATATATCTCATTTTTGATATGATTCTGACAGTTATGTTTGATTTTGGACAATTTTTAAATTTGTTCAAAATGTGAATACTGAACTATTGATAACGCGCTGTTAACTGCTAATAACACGCTGTTTCAATAAGTCTCAAGGTCTCAAAGGTCTCAAGAGCAATTGGCTTTTTGAAACATGCAAAATCATTTCTGCCAGAAAAGACTCTGAGAACTATGTACACAGGTATTGTGGAGCCGCATTTTCGCTATTGTTGTTCTGTTTGGGGCTGTTGTGGTCTGACTGAGATTAACTATTTGCAAAAATTACAAAACCGGGCTGCACGCATTATAACTGGCAGTCGCTATGATGCACCGGGCTTGCCACTTGTAAAAAGACTTGGCTGGAAGACCATTGATGAGCTAATCAGTAGTGAGTCTAATATCATGGTCTTCAAATCCCTTCATGGTCTTGCTCCACAATACATGTCCAATCTATTCACAAAGACATCCCAGCTAACCTCAAGGAATCTTAGGAATTCAGCAACAGATCTAAGAGTACCAAAGAAAAAGTCAGCAAATGGGCAGAAATGCTTCTCTTTTAGGGGTGCTAAATCTTGGAATGGCCTCTCAGCTGAGCATAAGAATGCTTCCACAATTTACAAATTCAAACGTGTTGACAATCAGTAGGTGTATGTATGTATTTGGATTTCTTTTTGTTGTAAATATTCATTTTAGATCTTAGGCTATTTTATTAGTATTTTATGAAATTGTAATTAGGTTAATTTAGTTTTTTTTCCAATATATTTTAATTTGTATGTATTTGAGTGGAGGGCCCCTTGTAAATCATCATTGTTATAGATGAAGGGCTACCCTCCTTAAAAATTTGAAAATGAAATGAAATGAATGAATGAATAAGAACTTTATCTAATTCCGTTAGCAATGAAGTTTCTTATGCACTAGAAAGGTTTATTGTTATTTCATGTTCTAGCGATATGTCTTGGTACAACCAATGACATAAGGATGGGCCATGAAAAATTTTCGTGCGTGGCTTGTGGGTCACAGAAATTTTTGTTTCTTTCACGTTGGGCGACCAAATTCTTTGAGAAAATTTCGATTTTCCCTCCGGCCCACCCTAGCAGATACTTTATGACCGGTCCCTTATTTCACATACCTCCAAATATATGCTTCAATCAAGACGGTCCCCGGTAAGGACATTGTTTGGAAACAGGTTGCTAGTGACGTCATGATCTTATTCCAGTTTGTCTTGCGCTGCCACTTTGTAAAAAAATCTAAAGAGGAAGTATCCCTATTATGGAAGTACTTCTATTTTCTAATTTACAGCCATAAAGTTATTGGAGATACTCAATTCGAATAGATTTCACTCTCTGTGAAAATAAATTCAAAATGGCGCGCCAAAATATTCGAGCAAAGTCAGTCAACTACGTCAAATTTTGTCGATTCCTTTGAAAAAAATTTAAGCAGCCAGGATCAGAATAAAATCGTCAACGATGGCTCATTAAAACCAATTAAAGAGATTCAAAAATGGGAGATAAGATCAAACTTCACAGTAAATATTTTCCTGTTACACGATAACTTTTTTCTAAATGTTGAAAACTTTTTAAAAAATTTGCAAAAAATTTAGTAAAAAAACGCCCGTGTAAACCGACCTTAACAGTTTTCAGGGGTATGCAAATTGCTTTATCAAGATGTATGATATAAATTGCATTGTCAACAACAAGATACTATACCCTCTAATATCTAAATGAAGTCATCTCACTCTCAGGTTTATTAAGCGCAAATTGACAGAGCAGAAGCTACGCACGCATGCGCGAAAACTCGTAACTTTGAGCCCCGCTAGCTCCCTACAACAGATCACGAAATTCGGCAACGCTTGATACTTTGTTCCTTGGGCCTTAAACTGTTGATTTATCGTTTCGAAAAGCTTATCTATCCAAACACTTCCTTATCTCAGATTGCTCGATGACGTCATTTTAAGCAGGTTTCTGCTCTGTCGCGCAAATTGTGTAGCTATATATTCATCATAGTCATAAGCAGGGAGATAAAGACTATATCTCCCTGGCAATAAGTGTCCTTGTTATAAGAACCACACCTTGACAATGTCATAAGTAATTCATTTATAGGAACCTAGCCAATCTATTTTTAGAAATTTATGTTCTTGTTTGCAGGGTTTATTGTATGTGCATATTGCAAAAACAACTCCAAAACCGCAGTACTCAATGTCCAGTTCAACATTTCATGTGCCGGGTGTCCCGAAAAAAGTTTCCCTATTTGAGCTGTTATTTTAATAAAAGTGTGCTTTATTTGATATCGATTTTTAAAGAAATCTGTTCTACAATGCTAAACTTAGATTTTGTATCAAACCTAGTATTTGTTTGATTTTCTATGATTATTTTCCTGAAAAACAGAATACCTGAAATGCTCAAGAAAGAGGTAAAAACGGTTTATCAATAAAATCGTTAAGCATTCACCTCAAAATCCACGGAAATTCTTTTTTTAACTAAATTTCAACACTACGGAGCTTGAACTCCATAAAAGGACCTAAGAAAAATCACATCTGTCTGTTTTGTTTGTAAAAAGTACGATTTTGCTTGATTTTCAAAGAAAAAGGATAGTACACATTACAAGATCCTGTGTTCCGCACTGTAGCGTATTGCCGACTTTGAATACCAATCTAAGGAATTGACAAGCGGTTGTATGCCTTCACACCTGTGATGTAAAACATGGAAGGAATGGAACATCTGTCCATCGCTAGATGTCCCACCTTTTCAAGGACTTCTCCAGCAGATGATTTCCGAAAAATCCATATTTTGGAGGTCTCTTGATGAGCAAAACAATCGGGAAAATTATATGGATCCAAGTGAGCCATTAAGCAACGGATTGCCGTTTACATAGCCTCCGTGTAGCCTCAACACTTTCGCGGAGGAGTCTTGAGGTTGCGCGCAGGCTACGTTTACATCGTTCAAACGGGGCAGTGGTTGTTGTTGTGGAACTGTTAAAACGGGGAAAGCTTTTTTTGGGACACCCGGTACGTCTGTTTCAAGTGGCTCTTTTTCGTTGCATCATATAACAATTTCTGATTCTTCCACATACTTCTGTCGGGAATAAGATCTCATGAACTCTCAAGTGCTGTGAAATGACCGTGGATAGCAGTCTTAAAGTTGAATTTGAACAACAGAAATTCCTAAAAGCCCTAAATGAAATGAGAACCAATTTAAGAACCTGAACAACCTCGTCTCTCTTTGAAAAGTAGGCATCAATCAGCTATAGTAGCTATCCTTAACGCCTACTATAAAGAAATTGATAATAATATTACCCAATATATAAGATCCTACCGGGTGAGTCAATGAAAATGCCCGCCGTCTGAAAAATCCTGCTCCTGAATATCAAAGCAATTATACCGTAAAAGGTCTTGTTTTTTCCCCGATATATCAAATCAGGTTCAGTAATTTACCCGGCTTTAATTGGTCATTCCTTCCTGTCAAAACAGGGGATTTTCTGCAGAAAGCCCCTTTCGAAAACCTGCGAAAACGAGTGAAAACACCAAGCATGATTTCCCTTTGTTCTCCTTCCTCGCAATAATGACTCTTGGAGTGTTCATGTATTTTGTCCTCATGGGAGAATGGAATCCCCCTGAATAAGTTATTAACATTAGGGGGAAGACTTTTCAACCCACCTAAAGGAAAGCACATGCTAAAGCGTGGTGATGAAGTCATCGCTATGGGTTAAAGACATTAGGGATTCTTGCTTGTAATTTTAGCACGTTTTTTATGGTTTCTCAAAGGGACTCATTTTAGAAAATCGCTTACAGGATCTGAACGGAGTGACCGATTTTAGCCAGGGAAATTTCTAAAAATAATTTGAACATGTTAGCTATTCAATCAGGTGTTGCAAAATATCATTGCTAATGGACTCAGGAAGCAGTAGCCTTTCAAACAGCGGGCGTTTTTTTCACCCACCCAGTAGTTAGGCTGGATTGGAAAACTGCAAGTTCTTATTCGCGGGTTTTTATTGTATACAGAATCATCCATCTTTAGAAATTATGAAAATTGGTAAACTTACCAATGATTTGTGAACAGACGCTCTATAGCTATCAAACCTTCTTTATAAAACAGTAATAATTATAGTAAGTGACTTTCATTTCATTTCATTTGACGTTGTTTATACACGAAAAAACCTTTCAGCAAATAGAATACAAAACTTACTTATTAATTTACAATCTAAGAATCAAATGTTATATACCTAAAAAGCCTAAAATCGTAGATTCCTAATATGCTGTTGTTCCAGGGAGTCGTTTTTTAACACGAGTCTAACCCCTTAAATACGTTTTTAGTAACTCATGAATGAAGGTGAAGTGCAGGTGAAGTTGCGTTTTTCAGCGCCAAGCGCTGGGATCGCAGAAATAGAGTAGACCCTCGGGGTGGGTACTTGACCAGATTTTGGACGGGGACGTGCCATCGAGGCTTCAAAAACATACCCGTTCCTTATACCAATTTTTCCAAAATGTATACCCGACTTTATACCAATTTTCCGAAAATGGATACCGGATCCAATACCAATCGTGAAAATCGCGAAAAGTGATACCGTTCCTTATACCAAATTCGTGAAAATCGATACCGTTCCTTATACCAAAATCGTGAAAATCGATACCCTTCCCGATGGCACGTCCACGTACCCAAAATAAAGATAAGGCTCAAATCCTTACTGGTTCTCAGAACACGTGAAAATCATCCAACCTTACGAAAATCAGCCAATGGCATCGCTGCTTCTAGCCCCTTGAGACAAAATCAGTCGTTTGAGGTGAAGTTTCTGGTACCCTCACAAAAACTGAAATGGATGCTAAAATATTGCAGTTATTTGAAATATTTTTTGATAAATCAGTTGCAGAGATATCCATCCAGAGTTGTTTACATGTTTAGGCAAATATCTTATTTGGGGCCGGAGCTACGAGCGTTTTCCGGTCAAGAAAACTTGACCTTTCTTCGAAAATTCATATAAATTGTTAGAATATAGATATATCGTTGAAAATTTCACAGAATATGTACATTAACCTGGGCAATAACCCAGATGCATTTGGCTTCCTACGAACTCAAAATATTTGACAAATTTCAGTGATTTCCAACAGGCAAGGCAAATGGGCCTACGCTCATCTTGGGTAGAAAGCCATTCTTGGGCCTGGAATCGGCCAATTATACAATCCTTAGAAAGGTAATTCACTCACCGTTGACTCCAGCACCAATTTGAGCTCATTTATCCATTATATTGGGGCTAACATCGACAGAAAGCAAGCAGTTTTGTGCTAATTTGAAGAAACTTCCACGTTCCATGTTATGTCCAAAAACGCAACAACTCTCCTGCCTCCACTGTTGACAAACACTCGAGGCAGTGGTGTTGCAACTCAAGAGAAGTATGATGTCATTGCCCTGCCCTCCTGGGAATGTTTAAAAATGTCAAAATTATTTTATATTACAAAGGACTTTTTTAAATAGCTCTCCATTTTACATTTCTCGTATATTTTCAAAACAAGGGTATTTCATGTTTCAAACAATGTAAAACTACATTTTAAACATTCAGGATTGCAGAGCAATGACACAATACTTCTCTTGAGTCGCAACACCAGACTGCCTCGAGTGTTTGTGAATAGTGGAGGAGAGTTGTTGCGTTTTTGGACATAACATGGAACGTGGAAGCTTCTTCAAATTCGCACAAAACTGATTGCTTTCTGTCGATGTTAGCCCCAATATAATGGATAAATGAGCTCAAATTGGTGCCGGAGTCAACGGTGAGTGAATTACCTTTCTAAGGATTGTATAATTGGCCGATTCCAGGCCCAAGAATGGCTTTCTACCCAGGATGAGCGTAGGCCCATTTGCCTTGCCTGTTGGAAATCACTGAAATTTGTCAAATATTTTGAGATCGTAGGAAGCCAAATGAATCTGGGTTATTGCCCAGGTTAATGTACATATTCTGTGAAATTTTCAACGATATATCTCTATTCTAACAATTTATATGAATTTTCGAAGAAAGGTCAAGTTTTCTTGACCGGAAAACGCTCGTAGCTCCGGCCCCAAATAAGATATTTGCCTAAACATGTAAACAACTCTGGATGGATATCTCTGCAACTGATTTATCAAAAAATATTTCAAATAACTGCAATATTTTAGCATCCATTTCAGTTTTTGTGAGGGTACTAGAAACTTCACATCAAACGACTGATTTTGTCTCAAGGGGCTAGAAGCGGCGATGCCATTGGCTGATTTTCGTAAGGTTGGATGATTTTCGCGTGTTCTGAGAACCAGTAAGGATTTGAGCCTTATCTTCCCAAAATATGTATAGTACCCCCCCGGGAGTAGACCTAATCGAGTCCGCGACCCCTTGTCATGACGCTCAAGTGGTGGGGGTCTACAGGGACTCGAACCCACTCCGCCTGACTGTTCTGGCTGCAATGTCAGAGGATTACACCACGGCGCCACAACACCTTCAATTGAATTCTGGAAGGCGTATCATTCCAGGCTTTCAAAGATGCGTGATGAAAACTCGTTTTGAAAAATTCTGTCCTGCATCTAGGGATCTGCAGATCCTGAGACTTTCTCGTATTGTACGTAGAAAAACAAGACCTGGGCAGGTATTTATGTAACAGGTTTTCAGAACACATGGTTTTATGATCTTGTAGGTCATCACGCTCCATGTCAGGATGGATAATATTTTCTTCAATCAGCCAGGAACAAGACCAACGATCTCTTGTTTTTGCACTCATCAGTGCTGCGTAATTGTTTGACTGGCGAAATTGGTTGCAAAATGCTTTCCATGAATCTTGTTTCGTGTTTCCGACATTGGATTGAAGTGGGTGGTGAATCTGCATATTGGCTTTAGGCAAATAAGAGGAACTATGTTTTTACACGTATATTTTTATACTTGTTGGGGATACCACCGGGCGTCCCAAAAAAAAGCGCAACAACTTTGAAAAATTCTGACACAAGCTGCTTCAAATTAATAATTAAGTAATTATTTTTCTCTAAAACTGCAATGATTTGTTTAAATTTTGATATATTTTTCAGAATTTTTGGTGTCTTGCTTGCAGAGTTAAAAATCAATAAACTTTAAATTTGTTGTCAGGGCAAAACCAGAGCTACCAGCAAGTGCAAAGTGTACTGCAAAATTACAAGCATGGCATACATGTAACTTCACAGGATTGCAGACAAGCACATAATGTGATCAAGAAACTATGACAAAGGGATCCCTTGCTGATTCATGAGTTATCTAATTTTGAGGGAGCTTTTCAGTCTTCATTTCCAATTAAAAGTATAAATCTAATGACGGCCTAGTCATTTAAGAAAAAGCAACTGTGCTTTGACCGAAATCTTTTTAAAAATATCTGTTAAATGTTCAATTTACTTGTGTGTTGCATGCTTGTCAGCAGTCTTTAGTAATCGCTGGGATTGTCATGTTTTATAATTTGACATTATAGTTCACTATTGCTATTGCAACAGCTCTGGTTTGACGAAGGGGCAATTTTGAAGTTTGCTGATTTTAATTTTATAGTCAAGTCCCCAAAAATACTGAAAAATATATCAAAATTTTTTTCTAATTATTGCAGGCTTAAATGAAAATAATCGTTTGATAATGAGAATGAAACAATTGCAATTATGATTTTTTAAATCTGTTGCGTTTTTTCTGGGACACCCGGTATCATCGAAGTCTTTCGGATTTTCTCCTGAGGAACTAGACGCCCTTCAAGCGCTTTGGAGTTTGCGCGGTATCGATCTCAGGGTCATCGCCCTGTGCCCTCCCGCCCTTCATCATTCCTTTGCCAATTCACGCATGCCCCAAAACGCTTCGCTGTCCCATTGATCAGCAAGCCAATCATATTCACAAAAGGTGAATTCGCAGTATCCTGAACAAATACAAAACTAAGGATTTGGGCCAAAACTGGAAGTGTCTTAAAGGATTCGCATGTTTTGGCAGTTGGTTAAAACAACGAAGAAGTATGGAGTGGAATTCTATTGTTTTGTGACCTTTCATTTCCGAAAATTCAGCCGCGATCCTGTGCTTTTTTATTAACAATTGAGAGAATTGTATCGTGTGAACCTATCAGCATCTTGACATATGTACTTTAAAATCATCAGATCTGTGCCCTTCTGAACATTTCAAAACGAGGTGTTTCAAAGCCTTTCAACTTGCATAAAAGAAGTTTTTTCTTTTGCATAAAAGAAGAAGGCAGATCGAATTTTCGCCGCGGAAAAATCTTATAAAAAAACTTATAAGAGAAACGACCGTAGGCCTTAAAGGTAATTCAATTATTGTAACCACTGCCAAAATTTACTCAAGAATGTAATTGTCAAATAAGAATACAAGTATTCGAAAACATTGAATGAAAAGTTAACCGACGGGAGACCGGGTCGTTTCTAATTGCCTTCATTGTTAGGGAGATGAAGTGCTGACCCTATTGTTTTGACCAATTGTGATTCAGTTTTGTTGAGAGCGAATCAACGGTGGAGCTCACACTGTCATGCGTAACTTTGCTATTGTTTTCTTCTCCTATTCTCAACCGTAAAGCTAATTTGCATATTACATCATTGACATAAATCGCTACCACGCATGCGATCTGGAGCCCTATTTGGGGGATTCCTCGAGGCTCGCAACTTAGCCTGTTTGTATCCCCAACAATTCAACGGGATTCATCTAAGCATACATAACCTTGATTTAATGTTAGAGAATGTTAGGTTAGGAAAGTTGCTTTCTAAATGCCGTTTTATTGCTCCGAGCAAACGAGATTCTACCTACTTTTTTAATAATATGAAATACATTACAATAATGCTTACGTTCTACTATACATATCCGGAACTACTAGACAACACCACAGGGACAATACCAAGGGGAGCGAAAACAAACGACTACCTAAAGGCCAAAAATATAAAGACACACAGCATTAAGCTAAAACTACAGGATATGCTAGATTCTGTCTCACATTAGATGTCGGATCAGGGTTCTACTTTCACTACAAATGCTATTTAGGAGCCTCTGTTTTTTAGTTTCACACTTACTTGAACTTCAAATGCTTTTAACTCCGTGAATTCTTAATGGATTTACAATACTTTGGTGTCTAGAATTAATTTTAGATCTCAAAAACATGGTTGTTTTCGCTCTACTTTCGATTTACAATATTTTGGTGTCTAGAATTAATTTTAGATCTCAAAAACATGGTTGTTTTCGCACGAGGCCCGTTCATTATTTCGTCATCCTCGATTTGCGCTGCACAGCAGCTGCAAATCTTTAAAATGAGAATGTGCAATGAACATTGACATTGCGAATATAACTACACTTACAGTGAACGTTGGGAAGATTATCCTGTTCCTATGTTTTCGAGATTATCTTAGAGACTAGAATCTTGCAAATTGGTTAAGAATTCATTGAGTTGCGAGCTTTCAAAGATGAAAAATATGCGATAGCTGAAACCAGAGACCCCCAGATTACTTTCATTGCAAAAAGCTCGAAGATCGACGTGAAAGAAGGTTATCCAGTGTCATAAATCTCATTGATATCAGAGCAAACCAAATAGGACTTCAAAAGTAGTTTAATCCTCATTTAATCATTGTCAGAATCTGCTGTTGAATGCACGTGGGGAGGGGGCTCTTGGCTAAATTTCGGGTAGGGGTGTGCGCCCACAGTTTCAAAATGGCACCGTTGGCTAGACCAATTCTTGTGAAAACGATACCCTTGGCTAGACTAATTTCTGCATCAAAAGTGCCATGAATGGCATTTTCTAGGCATACCGGAATTTGATCACCCGGAACGCAAGTGGGACGCGGGAACCGGGACGCGGGAAACTTGCCAAATTTTTGCATTCTCTGGACTAAAATTTGAAAAATTTGGGTTTCTTTACAGGAATTACCGAAGTTTGACATTTCTTTGACCGAAAATGCCAAAAAGCATACCCTTGCCCAGACCAAAATCAACGAAAATTGCCAAAAAGCATACCCTTGCCTAGACTAAGTGGGCTACAATTGGCAAAACGTATACTCTTGGCTAGACTAGAAGGTTTGAAAAAGTATACCCTGGCGGGCGGCACATCCCCGGTACCTTTACTATGGACGAACCCCCCCCCCAGTGATTGCATGTGTCCAAAAGCTGTCCAAAAGAGTAGTTAAAAACATAATCTATGAGAAACTGAATCTGTTTCCTCAAAGCATCCATACGCTTGAAAGTTAGGTTATTAAAAACCTGTTCACATCCCATTTGGTTGCCCTAAACAATCAAGAAATAACAGAGGCGACGACCCATAGGACTTTTACCGAAAATGTCATTTAGAGGCCTTTGGTTTCAGCTTTCACACAAACTTGAACTTCAAATACTTGTAGCTCCTTGAATTTTTGGTGGATTTGCAAGATTCTTGTTTCAAAAATAATTCTAAAATCTCAGAAATAGGGCTACTTGACCAAGTCCCCATACTGCAATCGTTATTTTTTAGTATTTAATTAAACGTCTAACAATTTTTTGAAACACCCTGTAGATACTTAATTTGTTGACATTGATGCCTCAATCGCAGTGAAGTGCATCGAAATCAAAAAATGAAATCAAAGAAAAGTTACGAAAACCTCGCAATGAATGAGTCCTAGAAAATAGAATGTAATGTGATCTGATATTGTTCAAATTTCGTCAAGGCTATCTTTAATTCATGTGATGTGCTTCAAGAATTCGCTTAGGCCAAAACATCCAAGCTCTAGTTTTGTTTGATGCAAATTTGAGCTTTCTAGGTGATTATTTCTATTCTCAAAGCACCTTTTCATTTTTTTCATTTTAAGTTATTTAAATACACGAAATCCCTTCAGCTAAGTCGAATACTCAAAAAGAAAGTTTTATTAATTAATATCAAATAAAAAAAAAATACTGAGGGGTATTGGCATTACTGATCTTCCAGGGAGTCGTGTTTGAATTGGCTTTCAGCTAATCAAATATGTTTTTAGTTGTTTTTTGAATAGGCACAAGGTAGGAAGCTCCCTGATGCTTATTGGGATTTCATTCCAGACCTTAAGAGCTGAATAGGAAAATCCTTTTCCGACATACTCCAGATTATACCTCGGAATCTGAAGATCTCTGCAGAATCGCGTGTTGTGGCTGGAGTACTGGGATCTTCTTCGGAATTTGTTCCAGAGATTTTCTGGGTAGAGTCTGTTCATGATCTTATAGGCCATAACGGCACGATCAAACATGACAAGTTGCTCAGTGCGAAGGAAATTATGTGACCATTCGTCTTTAATAAAATGTTGAGAATGACGTACGGCAATAGTTTTATTAAGTAAATATAACTTTCCGTGTTAGTTAAACTAAAATGCCAGGAATTAAAAACACAAAACGTATCGGGCGTAACCCTTCATCAGTAGTGTAGAGTTGGTGAAATAAAATAAAAATTCGTCTTTAATCATGGACGTTTCGATTATGGAGATGGCTCTGTCCTGAAGACGTTGAAAGGATTCCTTTTTTGAATTTGAGAGGCAACCAAAGATAACATCTGCATATCACATTTGACTTTCTACAAGAGCACGATATACGTTGCTTAACTGAGATCTTGGGAGGATGTTGTTCAACTTTTTTAAAGATTTATGACCTCCATGAACTTTCCCTTTGACAGTTTTGAATTGTTCTTCCCAGTTAAGCCCTTCATCTACAATGAATCCAAGTGATTTTGTTTTTTTTCACTCGTTTTACATCTGAGCCATTCAGTCTCAATGTTTCATGTATTTCAACTTTATTAGTTCTATGAGGGTGTCCAGTTATCATATCCTCCGTTTTTGAGGATTGGCGCTTAATTTATTCAACCTCATATATTCAGAAATATGGGTCAATTCCTCCTGAGCCTTATGAACAAGTTCTTCAACATTCATAGATGTTACGGTCAGGTGATCATCATTCTCAGCGTACATACCAGCGTTAGAAACTTTCAAACATTTTTCAAAGTCATTCAGGTAGATTATGGAGAGAAGGGGGCCAAGACAGGAACCCTGGGGAATACCACATGTAAGTGTCATTGGCCTGGACTCGTAACCATTGGCGGCACAGTACTGCCCTCTGTTTTCTAGGTATGATTGAAACCAGTCTCCAGAAAGTTCTCGAATACCGTATTTCCTCAGTTTTCTAGCAGAATCCTATGGTCAACGGTATCAAAAGCCTTTTTGAGGTCGAGGAATATTGCTAAATTAAGTTTCTTGTGGTCAATATTCTTATGCCAGTAGTCAGTACTATCAATCAATGATGATATTGTCGAGCAAAGTTTTTGAAAAGCTGATTGACTCATTGTTAGAACCTTATTTGCCTTGAGGTATTCATGACTTGATCATGCTCAATTCTTTCGAGAATCCTTGAGAACACAAAGATCACCGAGATAGACCTATAGTTGTTAGCCTCGCTTTTAGAACCTGATTTGAAGATAGGGGTGACCCTTGCCAGTTTCCAGACATCAGGGAAAATACCCTTCCGCAGAGAAGAGTTGAAAACCATTGTCAATGGTTTGCATATGAGACCCGCGGCGTCCTTTATGAGCATTGTCGGTATCTTGTCAGGCCCTGGTGCTTTGCCATTTTTTAGTTGTCATCAACCGGGGTAAGCCGCATCGTATTAGGTTCATTATCAATATGTTTAAGAGGATCATCATGGACATTTTGTTCCATTTTACTGGCAAGCTTCGGTCCAACTGAAACAAAATGGTGATTCAATTCCTCCAAATACCAACACCAACACCACCAAATAAGGTGTCCCGGGGGGGGGAGGGTACATGACTTGCAGATGGATTGGGGTCTGCCGCCCGGTTTTCAGAAAGGTACCCTCTTCTAATCACCGACAGTTGCCGTCATACTCACTTTTATGGTGAATTTTTGCGGAAAACTACCCATTTTTAACAATTTTTGCCAATTTCTGGAAAACCCACCCATGTTTAAGGAAAATTTGCCGAAAAAAGGACCCTTCTTTAGAGAATTTTGGACCCAAAAACCCACCCATATGGGCGGCACATACCCGTACCCTCAACATGTTATGTTACCCCCCGGGTGAGGTATCCATGTTTATGTTCAAGTTAACCATCGACGAACATTTAAAGGGAGAACAAAGATCAGCAGCCTTTGCGATCGTTTGTTTTTGTTTCTGTGAATTTCGTACAGTCAGTTATTCGGAAAGCTGTGGAGAGCGACTCACTGACTTTGTGCAAAGCATGCTGGTCTTTGTACTCCCTTTAAGAGTGATTAGCCATTGATTAATTGATATCGTAGGGCCTACGAAATCTGAATACCTTTCTGGACACCTGGTATATTTAGATTTATGCTTCACGTGCAGGTTCGCCTGTCTTCAATCGGCCTACCAGCTATTGACTAGATTTTCTCTGTATCATATTTGTAGGTTCTACCGCTATGTTTTGAGTCCTGAGCTGGCTTTTGACGCTGATGGAATCCTCTCGAATACTGCACCTGCTGTATTTAGGAATATGCCGCAGTCTGCCCTTCTAACGGTGATCATGGACACGCCCCAGAGTTGGATGGTGGAGGCGAAAAATTCTCCTTATGATCTCGATAATATTCACCTCGCTGAGGTAAGTAAACCGAAATGACTTTAATCCTTAAGTTTTTAACTTTCAAAAGAATTTTCTCTCTTTTGAATTTTCAAAATTTGCAGGGGGAGGGATGCCAAGCAAAGATTTCTGAACTTTTCTTTCATAATTCTATCCTTTTTCCTACTACGCAGTACCCTTTTTTCAAATTCAAAACTTTTTCATATTACATCATAAAAACATGTCAAACATATTTGTGGATGTTTGATATAGATATTTCTCGATTTCATTTTCATTCATCGAGGGGACAGCATTGTTTACAAGACTCTGTTAATCAAGATTCCCGAAATCTCGCAAAATTTCTCGAAGATTCCTGGGATTCTTCCAAATTTCACCAGGGATTCCTAGGATTCCTGATGGGATTCCGAGATTCTTTCAGACCTTGTATCTTCCCTTTCATTGCCTTTTGTAGTCGTATGGTCGATATCCAAGCGCCCTGTTGGCCAAGCTTCTTTATTTCATCAATGAGGCAGCTCATTGCTCTCATATGAGAAGAGTTATGATGTCAAATTTCATGCCCTAAAGTTTTGCTTTGTTCCTCGCAAGAGCGCAGTGAAGGGTATTTAAGGACCCGTGATTGACACACGGTCAAACGAGATTTTTCTAAACACCGCAGTATGCCAGAAGTCTGAAAATTCGATACGTAAGGACTTTTAAGAAGGACTGGGTTATAAAATGTTTTCAGCTGAGGAGGATTCAAACCCAGATTTGTTGCAAATTGAGAGCTTATTTTGTCATTTCCCAAACTCGTCCCCATGCCCCTAAAGGTGTCTACAAAATTGGCCTTCGGAACCAGGTTCGTTGTTTTCATGAGTTCTCTTTTCAATGAGGCCGTTGACCCAAACGTTTTCTCGGGAGCTCCTGTCCCGTTCCCCAATGTCATGCTCCTTCGCATACACGTGTTTTTATAAGAACCTAAGAATTTGGGCCAGTACTGAAAGTTTCTTTTCATCCATAAGAATAAGCTCAAGATATCGAAGTATGATAAAGGCCTGGTATTGCTCACGTTCATATGCTGATTGACGGTTAAGGTGAATCACAACCAATTCCGATATGTAGCAAGAAAGTATCGCTACTTTCTGAATCAACCAGCATAAAAGTGATTTTAAAAACAGAAGGGGTATTGTAATCATGCTCAAAAACAGATTTCATAAAACTTCGCGCTGTAGCATTTCATGGGTACATGACAAGAATTTTTGGTATTTCATCCACATCTACATACTTTGAGTTATGAGATATTCTTCTCCTATAGTGCCTAGCATAGGTTCCAAATCTTTAATTCGTTGTAAAAAGGCGGTTGTAAAATTCAATGACCTATTTCTTTAAACTGAATGACTTGAAGGAAACTTTAGCCACTCTTCTATGATCCTACCGCTGGACTTTTCAGAAACATTAAATATTTTTCGAAATTACTGCCTATTTTATATTTCAGCTCATTTATGATGTGACGTCATCAAATTTCTAAATCACAAACCTGAAGAGTAAAAGAGTTTTGCTTGATACCATATTGTAGGCATTCATGAACTATGGTTTTCTTGAAAATCATTTGACCTTTCGTCAACAGGTTTAGAAATTACGGCAGTTTTAAGTTTTTTTCGAAAATTTTCTTGAATTCTTTAAAAAGAAGAAAAACACTGTTATTCTGAAAATATTGAAGATTTGAGAAAAGACCAGCGGCAGATTTACTGTAAAATAGTTCAAGTTTATTTGAAGCCATTCAGTGCAAAGCAATAGGTCATAGAATTTTACACCCATTTTTTTAAAGATTGGAAACCTTTGCTATAGCGCCGGAGTGAGATCTGCATGCTCTATACAGTCCATTGTTAATCTCCTGTTACGTTTACATGGGAGGTGGGCCAGCCCACCTAGGTGAGATCCGTGAGAACGGCTGGTGGGATCCGCGTCAGGTGGGATGAGAATTGTGCATGTAAATGCGATCAGGTTTGCTGGCTCACTGAGGTGGGATAGAAATGACAGACCTACGCATGCGCAAGCGTAAGCAACGTTGGCGTCAAAACAGTTTTCAGTTCTCACCGAATCGATAATGGCTGACAAAATCAAATCTTTGAGCTTGATTACAAATTTGGCAAAGTGAACGGAAATGAAGAAACTTCTGGAGTAAAGAAGCAAGTTTGGTGGACAGCTTTGCTGAGGGAACAAAATTTAAATGCAGTTGTAGGGGAATGATTTCTAATGGGGTAGGCCAGCCCAAATTCGCAATCCGAGGAAAGAAATGGCGAAGCTTTACGACGAGGTTGACTTTCGGCGTAGTCGACATAACTAACACCGCCTGAAATGTTGCAAGATGAGGAAAAATGAATATTATTTGAATTAGAAACGAAATCAAGTTGGAATTTTCTCAATTTCAATGAAAGATTGAGTATCAAAACATTAAATATTTCGTTTCAAAACGCGAAAGAGAAGCTAGCTCACCCGACTGGGATAGAACGCTTCTCATGTAAACACCCGTGAAAACCATCTCACCTGAGTGAGCTGGCCCACTTAGGTGGGCTGGCGTACCTCATGTAAACAGGCCCTGTTCTCCGCAGGAGCTAGGTATGTTGAAGCGCGAACGAAGCGAGCGCTTAAAGCTTTATTATCGCTATATAAACCGCGCTTGAATTATTGGCAGCCAATAATTCAGTTGTCAGCCTCGCATGTATCGTTCGGTCATGAGGATTAGCGCGGTTTCCCTTTGAAGTTCTTTGAAGATCAACAAGGTGTAACTTCCCATAGCAAGGAAAACAAACGGATCTGACGACCGTCTCTCATGGCGTTAGAAGGCAACTGACAAAGCGAGGCTAGGAATGTATTTATAGCGATAGTAAAGCTTTAACTTCCTAGTTCCTATATATTTTATGACCTCAAAAGATTGTCAAAACAATTTGACAAATGATGGCAGGCGGCCATCTTTTGCTCTTTTTGTAAGCTAGGCGTCATAAGACATAATCCAAGACAACTGAAATCAGGGCCCTGGGAAATCAAGATATAGTCCATTGTTGTCCATTATTGTATTTGATGATCTCCAGAGATTATATCAAAACAATTGGACAAATGATGGCAGGCACCCAAGTTTTGTTCTATTTTTAAACTTGCCGCTATACATCCGTCATTGTGAGTGGCAAACACTGATACATCATTTGGGACACCCGGTATATTTTATTAAACAATAAATATCTTGTTTCCTCTCACCCATGGCTGACCATCTACGCAATAAACAAAAGCCTGTTGCTTGATGTTCTGTGAAGTGTTGGTATTGTTTGACCAGGGCATGACCTATTTTAGACAACAAAATTTTTATCATTGATTTTTGTCTCTCATTTGATGCCATATGAGATTTTGCGATGACGCGAAATTGCGTTTGCTCACCGGGGAGGGAAGCACTAGGCCGTTGAATGGGCTTATGGTAATTTGCGAAGTTTTTTCAATCCATCTAACGGAGAGATAAAGACGCAGAGATAATGTACAATGGTGTGCCGCTGGGTTAAACAGATTCTTACGCTATTTGGGAGCAATTCTTTTTCAAATTGATTTGCCTGTCTTGGAGCAAATCAGCAAGATAGCAAAAGCTAAATTGGAAATTCCGAATTAAAGTTCCTGCAAGAGTGCAATTATTTACAGACTTTGCGCCATTTCGGGAGCACATTTTGAGAAAATCGGTGCACTGCATGAGAGCAAAATTGCTGGAAACAGTACCTGCTCAATTACACATGTCAGGTACTAAAGAAAGCTAAGGATCCCTCCCCCTCGCGGAAAATCACCAATGTAGTTACACCTCTTTGACTGCTTTTAATCGCAGATATCTTCACCTGATGTGTAGCCTTTTGAATTTGCTAATCCAGCTTATGGCGAAAGAAAGCACAGCAAAAGACAAAGATGCAGGGATTAGGAGTTTCTTTTTCCTGTTTTTAGACAAGCCCGATATATCCTTAAAGAGATGACCTGACAATCAAACCTCATTTTTTACGTATCCAGAGGTTTTTAACTTTCTTCTGTTGAAATTAATCATGAGTGTCCTCTGTTAAAGCTGTAGCTGTGGGAACAGAGAGTCAATTTAATCATGTATCCAGCGTGTTCGTCCAAAGTCCCTAGTTATTTACAGTGAAGGACATGTTTTTAATTGTCCGCAATTCCAATTTATTTTTCAGCTTTGTGCTTGGTGTTTTGCGATCAAGCTGAGTTTTAGCCTGCGTGCAGGCTTTCTTTTGTGTAAATTGAAAGAACGAGAAAATAGAAAGACTGCGCATTAGTAAACAATTTTTCGTATTTTGATGAATTAATCCATTGTAATATGAGCCAATTAGAGCCTGGTTAGGAATTTTCCGAACCACAACACAATCAGCTTACGTAGTTTCTTTGTTTCGTTTTTGTTTGAAATTGAACAGATTGATAGACCAGATTACGTTCCTTGATTTCATTTTGCTGAGTCATCCATACGATAAATCTCTTGGTGATGCGCAGTCTTTCAACATTAGCCTGTGTTCCAGACCACTTGAAAAGTAAGTAAGTCAAGTAAGTAAGTAAGTAAGTAAGTTACTTTTTCAAGTGGTCTGGAACACAGGCTATTCAACATTAGCTTCTTTCATTTTTACAAAAGAAAGGCTGCACGCAGGCTAGCTGAGTTTGTGTAAAAACCTAAATTTGTTGTAAAATTTGTTCACCTTCAAGTTTGCCATGGTGAAGAGTCAAGTGAAAAGCCTTGTCGTTTCGTAATGCCTTAAGTTTTCGTCTCAATAGATGATAAATTCGTTTAAGAGCAAGAGCAAGCCCTCATCAGAGGGAATGCAGGCCAAGTTTGTTGTCGGGGGGGGGGGAGGGGGAGTAATTGTTCCAATATTTATCTCCTTGGTTTTAATTGCTATTGTATTTTGTTTTTGTTAAAGGACGCGCAGCTCTAAAACTGAAAACAAAAGAAGTAGCATAAAACCCTAGAGTCTAATTAAGGCATCTTGCTAGGATCAAGTCATGAATCTTCAATAATGGTCCAGTTTACGATTTATCGTTTGTTTGTTTGTTTTGTTTTCAATTTGTTTTGAGTGAGCTTGTCAGGTTTTCTAGCTACTGAAAGCTAATTTAGGCCCACTGTGCATGCCGCATCCAGGCATGGGACCCCTAGTTTAACGTCCCTTCCGAAGGACGACGAGGTGAGTTGCGAGGTCAGTCCTCAGAGGTCACCCATCCGAAATCTGACCTCACTCGACCAAGCTTAACTTCAGTCACCTGACGAAGACTGTATAAGCCACTCGGCCACTCACCCCGCATCGTGGACTGCCATAAGTGGATAGCTTATTTTGGCGCACCTTGGAGGCATAATTCTTGTGTTTCCTTCTGGATCATATTGCCCTTACTCAATGATTTCTTCCGTTTAATCTATAGGTTGATAACAATGTTTATGGTGACTTCGAACTTGAATACATCGTAGTAGAAGGTAAGCAGCCATTTTTCATGTAATAAGTAGGGATTATTCAAGTACAGTCACCACCAGCACCTTTGTGCGTCATGACAAGGGGTTGCGGACTTGATTAGCGCTTAGCTATTTCTGCGATCACAGCGCTTGGCGCTGAAAACCGCAACTTGACCTTCATCTTCACCTTCACAGTCTGTGAGCAAATGACGCTCGATGCATCTTTTGTATACACCATAGAAAATTGGGGGAATAGAGTGGTGTCGCCTGTTATGGTCGGTCGCCTATTATGGCCAAAAAGCAGGAGAAAATGAATGGATTGGAGACGCGTAGTAAAATAGCAATCGCACCGAAAATCTTTGCTAACGCCAGTTTTATCATAATTTGACCTCCGCTAAAGCCTCAGTTCAGCCTCAGATACTTTGTGCACATCTCTTATCTACTCTGAAAGCATTTTTCGATTTCATGTTTCTATCTACATTCTTTCTTTCTTTTTCCCTTGCTCACCACTTTGCTGCTTTAACTTATTCAAATCAGGTTTGATTTTTCAGAATTCCACTCTCGGCCAAAGCAATGTGATTTTTTAATTCAGATTTAAGGCCATGAAGTCTGATTGCTGCTGTCTGCAGTTCTCGTCTCCCATTATGCCCATCTATTTATCAGGGAAGTTTCCAGTCACTACGAATTGTTACAATGCAGAATCCTTCCAAAAAGCATCAAATTCGGTGAAAATCTCACTTGCTTACTTGAACAAGCAATGAAACCCCCTTCGCAAGATTTTTCAATTTATTTTGATTTTAGAAATGTAGAGTGTCATCGCCTTGAACCGCCACCATTCAGATAAAGAGCTATTGTGTGCGTTATGATAGCGACTTAAAAACAGGTCTTTGGCATTAGAAGATTTTTCAGTTCGTAGTGTTTATTGTAACATTTCGTCAACTTAATCCTCCCACTGTTGAAGTGCAGCCAAGACTCAAAGGCGTAGCGGTAAAAATCGGCTTAAAGGAATCATATCGCCTTGAACTGCCACCCTTCATTTTACCGCAATCCTACCCCAAAAGAAACGTGTACTATATTGTTGGAAAAACCATCTGTTAGGGTCATTTCTTCAATGTAATTAACATTCATTGAATTTTGATCGGATCGAAAATCGAAGCTTTGCGTTCATGCCCTGTTTTCACCTCTCATATGTACAGCCAGCATGAAAGTATTCGAAAATAAGATGACGAATACCTTCCCGCTTTCCCGCCAAAGCTTTTTAATGCGAGGTCTCCTCTTCGTTCCGAGGCATATGAGTCATGGGGCATCCTTGCGGCTACTTAATTTTAACCGTGAATTTAAAACCAGAAGTTTTCGTGGACGGATATCTATCATTTGTCGAAGCTCCGTGGCAGCCATTTACCAGAACAAACCGCTCTCCCCAGTCTCCTTTTTTAATTGTCGAAATGGTCTATTCTGGATAACAAATTGAGGTAAAAACTCGATGTTATTCTACGCAATGGTACTGCATGTCAAAAACTCGTCCGTGCATTCACAAGCAATAGGACAAGATTTGCAGCAAGTCGAAGCATGTAATGCACTTCACTCTGCAAGTGTGAGCTTGATTGCGCAGATTAACGGGGATGGATTGGGAGTTACACGACAATTTTTTCGAATTCAGCCCCTGGGGGGGGGGGTAACTTCAATAGGCAGGTGACGGGGGTGTGCTATCTGACGTCTGAAATCGCACCCTAAAATTTATAGATTTTCGCGAAAACGATACCCCAAAATTTACAGGCCATTGAAAATGTATACCCTAAAATTGTGACAGCCTTCAAAAATATTAATCTTAATCAAGTAAGTAAAATTTGATCAAAATCAATACCCTAAAGAGTCATTTTTCTAAAATGACACCCCAAAATTTATGACTACTTGTGATTTTACCAAAAATGATACCCCAAAATTTATTCTCTGTGTGGAAACGTCAATCCACCTGCTCAAAATATCGCACCCCAGTGCAGGAAGGACGCAGAGACAAGACGACTTAATTGGAGGACTGTATCTTCCGACAAAACCATTCTTCACAAATCGTACGGCCGCTCACGGCCGAGCTAGCTCACAAGTCAACGAAGTAAACAACTGCACGCAACTTTATAATCGTGCCAAAAACACATACGCAAGAGGTCACATGCATCCTACAATTTACCAATCAATGTTTACTTATGCATCAATTTATCACTACAGTTCTGACATTTATTCCAGTAAATTTTCAAAGACAGAACACTCCTCCACACTCTGCTGGAAAAAAGGCACCCCAAAAAATGGCACATCCCGTACCTTCATATATGGTAGTTACCCCCCCCCCCCCGGGAATTCAGCAGGTACTGTGGAGTTCGGATTTCGAATTTGGGCATGGAGGAGGTTACAGTGCCTACTGAGAAAGATGAATAAGGACGACTACATGAGCTTTAGCAGCCCAGTTTGTTGAGTTTTGAGAAAACATTCAAATTGAGAGCTGTCTAAGAGTGTTGCCTGATAATTAGCAACATTTGAATGCGTTGTTTTGAATGTTTGGAAAAATATAGATGCAACGTGGATGAAAAGAACACAGTTGTTGCTAATCTGTTTGGAAATAACTTACGTTCCTTTTCTTATAACTATGCCGGGTGAGCCAGAAAAAGTTCCCTCTTTTGAAAATTCACAGCATAAAGGGTACTTCACAGATCTGAATGATTCAAATTCTAGTTAAAAGCCAAAAGATCAAAGCATTTTTGTGAGTTTTCTCTCCTTCTTGCGAGCCCTGGAAATATAGGTAAGTTCAACCTTACAAAAATTTCATTGTTCCAACATGACTGAAAAGAGGCCTAAAACATTGATCAAAGTATGTATCAGTGGCGGCTGGTGCTATAGGGCACTTGGGGCAGTGTTCCACCTGCAAATCTCAAAGAAAAGTAAAAAATTGCAATGACAAAAATTATGACGAAATCCGTAAATAATTTTGTGTGATTTGAATAAAACAGCGGGACTGTATTCAGAATTGTTGTTTGAGCCCTATCAAAAGTGTAGGTGTCGTTCTTGTATTGATAAGTGACGTCAAGAGCTCATTGATATTGATAGAATCGGCCTCTTTTGAGGCTATCAGATTTCTATGACCTTATGAATAGAGACGCAAAAACACTGCAAACCTACAAACCTGGTTTGGAGGAAGGTTTTGGCCAAAAATTGAGGAAGGTTTAGTTGTCGAAGAAAAATTTTATATTGTCGCATAGATTTAGAAAATGAATCCTCAATAAATACACAGAACCATTAAAAATCATGTCAACAGTATGCAGATGGTGAGGTTATATTTCAAAACTATATCAAAGAAGAAAAATCAGGTTTGATCAGACAATGTGATGAAGGAGAGAACGTCTATGAGGAAAAAATATGCATATGTGTCAGGAAAAATGATTTTTGAAAAGCGTCCCAGAAAAGTGCTTCTGTTTGCAAAATCACCAAAATTTTATTGTAAGGCAGATCTTCAAATTTCTTTTTCTTATCAGTTTATTAAAAAAATTATTTTTGCAGGCAAAGCTGATCGTTTGAACTATTTTTCGATTAAGTGAATCAAACTCTTTTTAGTGCTGCCTGGTTTTGAAGCCTTCTGCAAGGAAGGACTTATGTTTATTTGAGTAATTTCTTTTGTTCTATTGAGTTTCTTGTTTGGTCATGAATATCAGAATGAAACGTGAATTGTTATTGTGGACTTGAAGAACTCTGCAAAATTTTCAATTTAACGGTTATTAGAGGCAAGATTAGCGATGTTGCTTAAACAGTGTTGCTTTAGAATGAGGTTTTCGCTGCATTATTTCATACCCGTTAAGTAAAGAGAACAAATAGCTCACCATCATCAAATATATTTGAATTGTTGATAGAAGAGATGAAAAATTTTATGATAACTTTCGTAGTCAAATTTTGGTGATTTTGCAAACATGAGTACATTTTTGGACACCCTTGCTTTTAGATGCTTTCAGTAGCTTTTAGATGTTCTCATCTTGAACTCTTTGTTCCACCGTCATTGCCCCAATACCTTTCAATTAATGAATAGCTTCCTTAAGACTGTGGCCTCCCTTGTATTAAAACCTGGTTAGAGCCCTATACTTGCACTCATACAGACAAATGATATTGGAAGATCCCAAATTACATGCTTTTGTATGGTTCACAAAACACCGTCGAGCTGTTTTCCAGTAATTATATATCGTGTTAAAATGAGGAAGGTTGAGAGCATAAATTTCAGGTTTGGAGGAAGGTCAACAACTATTTGCAGCTCTGCTTATGAACTTCCTTCTCTTTGTTTCTGTAGTTTCAGGGCAAAGATTTTTCAGCCCCTCTCAGGCTGGAATTGTCATGCGCACTATAGCGTTTTCGCCGTTTTCGTCATGCCATGAAGTTAGCTGATTGGTCAATTTTCGTAAAATTTGGGCAAGAATCAATTTGCCCTTCCCAGTCAACAACAGCAACATCACTTTGTGCTTCAGACATTTCGCAGGCCTAAGTGTTGTTGTCAAAGAACGATCGAATGAAATGAGATAGCCAAAGTCATGAGAAGGGAAATTAGAAGTTAAATTTTGGTGGCCAGATCGCCCGGAATAGCTGATAAAGTCACCATAGCGTAGATTTGCAAGGAGCGTGTATGCACGGTAAGACTGGCTTACAGTACACATTGCAGCAAGTCTGAGAAGACATGTTTCCTTGCCTAGCGAGACTTAACGAGAAAAAGCTTGGACACAATCACTGGAAACATTTGTTAGAAAATGCCGAGGACTATTTGATGTCTATTTTGTTGTGTTTTTCAAATGTTCATTGCATGCTTCAGCGAGAAATAAACAAGTCTTTGCAAAAATTTGAAAGCAAAGTTTGAACTCAAGGCAAGAAAATATCTTTTGAGGTATTCCGCCATAAGTAAACACAAGAAAAACGAAAGCCATATTCAAAAAGGTTCTACAGAAAGTTTCAAAAATTAGATGAAAAAGGGCGTCGCCAATGTTTTCCGAGCGTTTGAAGGGCGTGGTCGATACAATTTTTCTGGGGGCTTCCCCAACCCCCCCCCCCAAATTTTTCAAAAGCTGCCCCACCAAATGTTTTCCTCACCAGCCGCCACTGGTATGTATGATGGACTCATCACGCAGAGTAATAAAGAAACTACCGTTTCTCATGGGTGAGAGATATCCAATGGACATTTATTGCCAAGGGACTCAAATCTTTTGTATTTGTTTGAAAACTGATGTCTAAAAAATCTTTAGAGAGGTGAAATGCCAATGGTGTATTGTTCTGTGCATGGAGAGTCCTTGCAATTTGATGAATGTTTTAGGCCTTTTTCAGTCATTGTGAAACTGTGAAATTTTTACAAAAGTTGAATTTACCGGTACTTCTAGCGCTGGTATGATAGCGAGAGAAAAACACAAAAATACTTCAGTCTTTCGGCCATTAAGTGGAATTTGAATCATTCAAATCTGTGAAATACTCTTGGTGCTACGAATTTTTTCAAGTAGGAATTTTTTTCTGGCTCACCCGGTACTTAGATACTGTAGTGCAGCTGTGACGCAAATCAAAGCTAACGGCATTTCGATTATCATTACGCCTTCATAGTTACTCTTCTTCGAGGCGCTGTATTGGATTGATCGACGGCAAGGACGCAAACAAAATTGAAATGACTGTCATATGAGACACAAACAAGAAAATCTAAGTTTAAGGCACTTGCAAACACAAGATATTCTATCTGAAGAAAGGACAAGATATTCTATCTGAAGAAAGAAAAGACCTTGGTAAAGTCATGCGTTAGAATATTCGAGGGTCCTATAATACGTTGGGCCTTCTGTGGTCCAACAAAACAGCAAATTGATATGTGCCAATTTTAAACTAATCAGTACAGTGACTTAAGCACGATGTCATAAAGTCTAATGAAATGATACACGGACAAATTGTATTTGAATTGGAAATAAACGAAGTACATGTTAGGAGTGGGAGGTGTAATTAACTAGCTAACTAACTAACTAACTAACTTACTTACTTACTTACTTACTTACTTACTTACTTACTTACTTACTTACTTACTTTCTTACTTACTTACTTACTTACTTTCTTACTTACTTACTTACCAACTAACGCACGAACCACGAACGCTTTGCTTTGATACTGCCGACGAAGGCAAAGAATGCAGTCAACTGCCAACTGCTGACGTATTGCTGCGGCTTCGCACCATCGCATCACCGCGGTTGCTGAAAATATTTTGGCACAGCACCTCAGAAACAAACCACTTACTTTTATGGAGTTACTTATTGTGGATTTAATTGCGATTCATTTTTATTTATTCATTCATTTTTATGTTTGAAGAATGAAAACATTATGGAAGGGCTTTTCCTCCAACCGGAAGGGATGCACCTATGTACCTATATTTCCCTATATTTACGTTTGAAGGATGAAAACATTATGGAGGGGCTTTTGCTCAACCGGAAGGAATACACCTACCTACCTACCGAGATAAGAATCAGGAATTTTGTAAAAATAGGCATTATTCCTGTACACAATCCAAACAATCATTGAAGCATTTAAGGTATTTATAGGCATTGTTAATTTATACAATCAAAAAGGTTCAGATACATTTGGGTCAACAATCAAATTTAGGTGAGCTGCCAAACTCTGGCTATTAATGAATTCATCAGTTGAGCTGCCAACTCATTAAAAGGTAATTTTCCAAAATCTGACCTCTGTGACCTGGCAAAAATCCCTTGAAATCTTCAACATGAACGTCTGTTGTTAAGGGGCAAGCAACTCATACTAAGCTATCAAGGAACAAGCGTTGCACTGTTTAAGAAGCAGCTTGTTTCTGGCTAAAGTAAAAATTCGTCGGTAGTGTCGTCAATGATTTTTTTCGCTATGTCTACACGTATTTTTTATAGGAAACTAAGGATTTGGCGCAGAACTGAGGACTCCTTAGAATTATCGGATTTTGAGTGCAAAAGAGTTTGTTACAAGTTTCCGATCAATCTTCATGGTCACTACTCGTACCCTCATGATCATTTCAAAACAAAGCTTTTGAAGCCTTTCCAATGTTAAAGGGAATAGACATAGGTATATCTCGTAATTGCTATAAATAGGCCAGAGAAACGCCCACAAATCCATTGTTTCCTTAACTACACAATGAAACCGGATGCGTCTAAGCTGTCGAGTACAATAGATTATATTTTTGACCTGGCCCGGGCCAGCTTTTAACCATGCCGATTCCCTTTAACACATTACTCCAGTTCTTTCTAAATAATATGATAGCAAGTAAAAAATACAGTAAAAGTATGTAAGAGATTTATTTTGTCAAAATGAATAGTTTCTTAAGCTATGTTTGAAGAATAAAAATATTCTGAAAGGGGTTCTGGCAAACTGGAAGGAATATACTAAGGTAGATAAGAATCAAGAATGTTGTAACAATGGACATTATTTATGCACACAACCGAAACAATCAACGAAGCATTTGAGATATTTACAGACATTGTTAATCTATACAATCAAAACCAGGAAGCAAAATAAAAAGTTTCTATTCTCTATCAAATTTTGATGAGTTGCCAATCGATTTCCCCTTATTAAGGGCCTGATTATATGGGAATTTTTATCATAGGGCTGGGACTTCAGCCCTCTTACCCGAGGTGAAGATTATTCATGATTACATGGGAGTTTTCAACCCAGGGCTGGAATCTGCCGCCACGCGACAAGTTAGTTTTTCAATTGTGAAAACAATCCAATATTTTGATGACGTTTGTACAGCCGACGCAAAACAATAGGGATCAAGCGATAATTAGGTGTCACAGTAAGGATTAGATTTTCATCCCGGGTAAAGCAAAGAGGGCTGAGATTTCAGCCCTATGGTGAGTTTCAACCTAGGGATGAAATTTTCTCATGTAATCGACAAGAGCAGTTTGCAAGTCATTCACCAGAGAGGGGAGCTGGAATTTCATCTCGGGTAAGCGGGCTGAAATCCCAGCCCTATGGTGAAAACTCCCATATAATCAGGCCCTAAGGCTAATTACTTGGTGTTCCTAACAAACTCTCGCTGTTAAATGAATCATCAACAGAGCTGCATTCATTAAAACGGAGCTTTAAAAGTTTTACCTGGCAAAGTTTCCTTACTGCTTGAAATCTTGATATTGACGACTGTTGTCAAAGGAACCAACCAACCCACACAATACCATCAAGAAACATGTGTGGCACTACTACAGTGGCAAGCCTTGTTTGGATAAAGTCAAGAAGTTTTCAATATCATGTGCTATCCTTATTTTGAGTTCATCCAATGTAATAATTCTGACGCTTACCAAAAAATCTGATCTCCTTCAAGTGGGCTAATTATTAGGCTATTGCCATGCCGATATAAAGTAAATGCTGCATTAAACAGTGACAGCTGCAAATAAATAACAAACTATGTGTATGATTTCATCTCATTCTTCAAACATAGCTAATGGGGACCGTTAATTATTATGTTTGAAGAATGAAAACATTATGGAAGGGCTTTCGCTTAAACCGGAAGGAAGACACCTATATTTTATTTAGGCACGGTAGCCCCGTCAGTCCAAAAGAACTGTCAAGAGATGGGGCCTGTTTAACATCAAGTTCAAGGTTATTCCAAAGCTTTGGTCCACGAAGAGATATAGCCCTTTGCTCATTGCTAGTTTTTCGTAAAGTTATCCAAAGATCAGTTTCGGTATTTCTCAGTTCCCTGACATTTCGAGTCGACTTTTCTTTAAACAAGCTGAAAAGGTACTCCGGGACGAGACCGTTTAGCGATTTTGTACACTGTAGTTGCGTTTTCGCTTCTAATGATGTCGCTATGTCGCATACATAGGCCAATTTAAACTTTGTATCAAACCTATAGAAGGGGTATCAATTGAAAATGGGGCTCGACGATACCCCCATACACTTTACTCAGTGTGTTTTGAGGTAAAATTTCCTGGAATACTTCAGAAAGCCAATTGCACGAGAAACCTTGGTACGAACATTGCTAATGTGCTCTTCCCAATTTAAGTTCCAATCGATTATCAGACCCAGGTATTTTGTCCGGTCCACATGTGCAAATGGCCGGTCAGTCATATTGTGTTTGCCAATTCACAAATAAAAGACGCTGTTGGCTTTTGATTTGGCTCTAATTTTTCAAAGGTTTTCTGTCTCATAGAAAATGTCATAGCTAGTGCAATGGAGTGGTATCGTGTCGTAGTACAACTTCTAACACTGGACCCGTGCAACAAAGGATAGTTTTCTTGCAAATATAACAAAGGATAGTTTTCTTGCCACACCTATTTCGAAAACTAATGACAACCCAGACAACGAAACGGTAGGGTAAATGTTGTCATTGGGTCTGTGTCAAAAGTACCGCTCCGTTTGATGAAAGGCACTTTGAAAGCCAGTAAGTACTTTTTAAATGAAAATTATTGGTATTGCCGTAGCTGTGAAGAAGCTGTTTGCTCGCAACGAGAAAGGCCTGAAATGCATACAGCCATGCGAGGGGCACTTCACTCCCAGAAAATCTGTTTGGCAAGAATCCTTTGATTTTCAAGAAAGTCGTTCAAAAATCCATAAATATCTTTTTGTTCTACGAAAGTCTCGTACGTTTTTTCGAATGAGTGGAATCCCCCTCGCAGCCATACGTAAGGTCAGCATATACTCTTTCCTGTCTGCAATTGAAACTGGGAAACTCCTTCCCTCAGCAGTTTCAAGCTTTGTCATGTACAAGCGTTTTTCGTGCATAGCTAATGGGTCCCCTTAATCTTTCATGATGCATGGAGCGCCATGCTTTATCCTTGCACGTGGTTGTTAGGAAATTTACCTTTGCTTGCACATGGCAGATTGACGTTACCTAGAGCCACTACACGTGTTTTGTAAGAAACTTTGATCAGGCCAAAATAACGTAGGGTAAGGCGGGGTAAAGTGAACTACTCAGAACATTCACGCTCTGCTCCGAACGTAGAAGCGCTATGATAAAGCATAATTTATGACGGATACTTGATTATATATGCTGACAGAAAATCAAAATATTTGTGCTGAAGGGTTATTTCTGTTGTTGCGAAAAATCCCCTAATCCGAGGTAGTGAAAATAACTTTGGAAAATTGCATTTTTAGGTTTAGCCCCTCTTTTTCAGTCTCGATTTTTGACTCCAAAACGAAATTAATTTCGGAGATTTCTTATTGATTAAAAGCTCACGCCATGTGGTTCCTTTTTCCAGAAAAAAGATAAACAAGAAAGACTTTCTAGTGCGCTAGCATGATTTTGCCTTGACCGGGGTAAAGTGAACCACTTGCATTGCATGCATGAAACTGGAGTTTTGATGCATTCCAAGCTTCCTTCATGTGAGAAAGCGTAGCCTTTCCCAGATTTTCTCAAATTAAACCAATTTCTGCGTGGGTTCTGCGTATTCAATGTAATATTTCTAATGTGGGGCTTCTTTGTCAAGCTTGCAAAAGGATCATATTTCAGAAGTAGCAACTGATCTAATGGGAATTTCTTTACTTCTCTGTGTAAAATTTCATATTCACAAAATTGATTCAATTTCAGTTTTTGTTATGAAATTGAAAAGAATCCTAATCTCCGCAAAGGGGTATCTTAGGGGAGAGTTTCTTACGACAATCATAGATAAAATAGCTTGGACAAATTCAGAATTTAAGATCTGACGGTCAAGATGCCCCTCTCCCCCTTATTCAATGTTGGTGATGTGTCAAGGAGGGTCTCTGAGTTTTCAACATTTATTTCGGGGGAACGAGGAGGGGAATGATGCTCAACAGGTCAAAATATCTGAAAAATGACTTTGTGTCATAATTTATGTCCCTGATTGGAGTTTCTGTAAGGGTTCATGACAATCTTCATGTTCACTAGTTGTACCCTTGTGAATTTTTTCAAAACGACGATATTCGAAGCCTTTCCGATGTTTAGACATCACTCAAGTACCGTAAAAGCTCCATTAAGCATCCGGGGGGCTTATTTAATTCTGGTCCTTCCAGAGGGGGGCTTAATAGAGAGGGGGGCTTAATAGACAGTTACCGAGCATGAAAGATTGTCTCAAGAGAGTTTAGTCGAAATTCACTTTTTCTTCCTAAATGTTGTTGATTTCTTTCAAAGAATATTTTGTTTAGATTCTAAACAATTAAATTTGGTACTGTTACAGTTTTTGAAAGAACCTTTGCAGTAGCGCAGTGTTTCTCATTTGCGAATCAAGCCGCTTGAGAGATTACAATGATGCATTTCATGTGCTTTTGCAAGAAATAGTTGTTATCCAAGATTCTTGACCGAACAACTCAAAATTCAAATGGAATATTTTTTCAAAGAAAGCATCAATAATCACGAGAAAGTGACTTTCGGTTAAACTATGACAAAGTCCGTGTTATTCGTTGCAGTAGCGACTTGTTGCTTCCCCCGATTTTGGGGAAACCAACTTTTCCAAAATCTGCTAACCCTTGGCCATTTCTTCGCATATGGACGAAAATGTACTTAGTTAACAAATAAACGGAGCTCAGATTTGGAAACAGCTAAGAGAGAGCTTTTCAGCCATATATATTTTTCAACCTCGACGGATACGTGGGCTAAGAGTTGCTTTTTTGAGGCTTGATTTCAACCCCCTTCTGAAAGTTTAAAGTTCGAAAATGCTGCTTGAGGATATTACACTTCTCTTCCTCTTTCGAAAGAGACCTTAACTTTTACTATTAAGCAAATAGAGCCGAAGTGGCATCGAAAAACGTTTTAACTCTACATACTTTTTGGTCGTACTTTAGTAATTTCGAGCCTTTGACGTCATCAAATGTCTAAATCCTTAACCAGAAGAGCTACAGATCTCTACTTGCAACCATATTGTAGACCTTCATAAACTATGGTTTTCTTGAAAATTGTACTAATTTCCCTTGAGTAATTTAAGATTTACGATGATTTTAATTTCTTCAAAATTTTTGATGAATGTTTGCAAAAATAATCAAAATGCCGCCATCTTGAAAATAGTCCAGATATCAAAAAATTTCCACGGCAGATTTACAGTAAATTATCCTAAGTTTCTTTCAAGCCCTTTAACCTTATTTTGGTTGGGGGGAGGAGGGCAAATTTGCTCCCCCCTAGTAGATTCCTTTTTTGCGAGTTGGATATATCGAGGAAGCGGCAGAGGCAAAATTTCATACTGGTAAAGCAGCAAGGGATTACGATTATTTGAATATTTTCCAAATTTCCGGTTGATTTTTAGAAAAAATAATCAAAGTGCCGTCATTTTTCAAATGATGAAGATATGGAAAGACCCACAGCAGATTTACAGCAAATTACCCAAAGTTCTTTGCAAGTCATTGAATTCTTAAATCAATGTGATACAATTTCACACCCACCTTTTAAAGGTTTGAAATATTTTAACCCTATGCATAGACCATGGGCAGCAATGTATTGTTGATGTGGCTTACACGTTTTTTAGATAAGAAACTGGTTTATAAAAAACTAGTACTAGGATGGCCGAAATGCTAAGAAATTCTACCGGGTGAGCCAGAAAAAAGTTCCCACTTTTGAAAATTCATAACACCAAGACTACTACACGGATTTGAATCATACAAATTGTAATTAAAAGTCGAAAGATCAAAGTATTTTTGTGATTTTTTTCGCTGTCCTACCAGCACTACAAATATTGGTAAATTCAACTTTATAAAAATTTCATGGTTGCAAAATCACGGAAAAAGGGCCTAAAACATTGATCAAATCGTAAGGATTCTATTCAAATCGAACAATAGGCCATGGGCGTTTCACCTCCTTCAAGAGTTATAAGACATCGATTTTCAAACAAATATGAAAGATTTTCAATGCCAAGGAAATTAATGCCTAGAGGATATCTCTCACCCATGAGAAGTTGCATTTCCTTCATTATTCTGTGCGAGAGGTCATTTATGAATTGATCGATGTTTTGGGCCATTTTTCAGTAATCAATCAACCATGAAATTTTTGTAAAGTTGAATTTACCCATATTTGCAGTGCTGGTAGGACAGCGAGAAAAATTACAAAAATACTTTGATCTTTCGACTTTTAATTACAATTTGTATGATTCAAATCCATGGAATAGCCTTGGTGTTATGAAGTTTCAAAAGTGGGAACTTTTCTCTGGCTCACCCGGTAGTACTATGTCTGAGAAGTACTAAGAAACTTTTCAGACTTAAAAGCATAGGAAACAGATCGTTGAACCTTTATCATTGGGCAATATTATCTAACCATTTGTGTTTTCAACATAACAGAACACTGTTTATTCCTGTATGATGTTTTAAATATCAAGAAGCATATCTGCAGCAGTGTTAGCGACCACATTGACAATTCATGCATTCAAAAAATAAGAAACCAATTAAGAAACTTTTAGTCCTAAAATTGGCAAGATTCCATGTTAAATTAAGAAACTTTTAGTACTATGGCCTGATCCAAGTTTCTTACAAAAAGACGTGTACTTTGTGATCAAACTTGTATTCTTACTCACTGCGTCGTTTCTCTTCCATGGGATGGCAAGAAAAGCTTGATAATGTTGATGAAAGGGGCTGGGTTACGTAACCGTAAACAAACATGTTATCTCTATAATCTATATTGTTGCTCACACGTGACCATTGTGTTCTTTGCAGATTTTGGTGGATAGGGTGAATCCCGGTAAAGTTACGTCTAAAGATCCACCAATATCTCTGCAATCGTACATCATATGAGTGTTTCGTTTGTTTCTCTATGAAGTTCAAGAGTCCATCCTCAAAAAAACACCTTTATTTTTTGAGAAAAGCAGTGGAAGGTGTCTATGATATGGCCTATCAAAGATACTGCAAAATCGTCGTTTCGAAAGAAGTTTGTGTGCAGTTGGTGACACAGCCCCTTTACAGGGACCAGCTTTGAAATCGTTCTGTCATATAAGTATCTAGGACCCTCTAAACGTGGTGAATCTTTTGGAATCACGTACTTCCATTTTTTTTGCAGGCCATTGCCAAGAGGCACTGTCTGGTGCCCCTCCGCGAGGTTTACAATTTACCCTTGGAACAAAAAGTAAGCCAGAAATGTTTGACACCATCGTCATGGCAAATTTGGTAGGTTCCAAACTTAACTTGCCTTGCATGTATAAGGCAATTGAGTTCCAAAGGTATGGCATGCTGCCTCATGGAGTTCAGAAATTAATTCTTTCTCAGATTTGGGTCTGAATCATTGCAAAGATTTTGTTATACCAGGTGAGCCAGAAAAAGAGTTAACTTCACAGATTTGAATGATTCAAATGTTAGTTAAAAGCCGAAAGATCGAAGAACTTTAGTGATTTTCCTCATTGTCTCATGAGCTCTAGAAACATAGGTAAATTGATTTTTACAAACATTTCATGGTTGCAAAATGCTTGAAAAATAGCCTAAAACATCGATCAAATCATAATGGACTCCACGCACAGATCAATAAAGAAATGTGCTTTTTCATAGATGAGATCTATGCATTGCACATTTATTACCATGGGACTGAAAGTCTTAAGTATTTACTTGAAAATTGAAGTCGTGTAACTGTTGAGAGAGAAAAAACGCTCATTGCCTATTGTTCTGTGTACTGAGAATCTATACAATTTGATTAATGTTTTAGGCTCTTTTCAGCCACTTTGCAATCATGAAATTTTTATAAAGTTAATTTTACCGATACATCTAGTGTTGGGGAGACAGCAAGAAAGATCACAAAAACACTGCGATCTTTCGGCTTTTAACTGCGATTTGAATCATTCAAATCTGTGGAAACTTTTTTGTGGCTCACCCGGTAGACTTACGTGGCGGTCTGGGTTACCCAGAAAAGTTAACCGTTTCGAATAATCATCAAAACTGACTAGGTTACTGATCTTGAAAACTGCTTTATTTGCTATTGCATCAAGGACCAGATTTGTTTAGATTCATCATAAAATTCTTCAATTGGATTTGTTCGAAAAAGATTTGTGTGTTCAGAAGCTGCATGATTTTGCAGCATACTCCAAAAGCATAAGGAATTGATGTCATATAAATTTTAATACTGCAGTCACTTAAACTGGTTTCTGATTCCGCTAATGTTTTTATTTTGGAAGGGACTCAGACGTTCGTTCCGCACACTGTAGATTTCTTGCTAAAAATGCCATTCTTTATCAAAACCATTGCCTGAAATATGGTTTTTTGGTCGTTATCCTATTAGCTCTCTTGGGATAAAATGAGGTAACGATCATTTGTCAAATCTCCCGGGTGAGTCAAAAAAGTTAAAACGTTTGGCGGGCTATAAAATAAGAAGAATGCGTCCGATGTTGTAAACTAAATGTTTTTTTTTTCTCTATGAATTATGATAAATTAAAATTAAACTAGAAATACATCAATACTGTACCGTTCTTGATGTAAGAAGACACAAGGTCATCTGGCCTACACCAAGAACGGCACTTACAATTTTCAAATACAACTTCAAAAGTAAAGAAAACTACTGAGAATAGGAAGAGAAATCAAGAGTACTACGAAGCAAAAATTAAAGGAGAGAAAGGGACTGACAGTTCCACACCAAACTCAAACCATGCTATGTGTCTAAACTAAATGTCAATCATTAAAGGACTAACTTAGATGTGAAAAGTTTGTTTGGTAAAATCACTCATCATTTTGACCCAGACATTGGGCAAACGCTGCTACGAGGTTTGTATGGAAACGAGAATCCATTTTCAATTCTGATCAATGATTTTATTGCTATTGATATTTACATTTGATACCATAGTATATAAGGGATTGGGGAGAGCGGCCAGTTCCACCATAGAAAAACAGGATTGGGGAGAGCGGTTTTTTCTGGTAGTAGGTCTGGGAGATGCTTTTTAAGGTCACCAATATGGAGTTATTACAATGGTCGAACTAATCTTTTTGGCAATTGTTGTAGAAATGAGATAACTGGAACTCATCGTAGTAAATAGGAAGCCCAGGGGGGGGGGGGACTTGGTAGTTCAAGGTGACGTACCTATTGCAAAATGTTGCAAAACCCTGAACCCTTAGCGGTAGTAGCTTTTAGCCTGAGAGGTTAGTAAGTTTCTCAGTGATAAGCAGCGATAACAATAGGTTGATTGTTCCAGAAACAATAGCGCTATTGAATAGCAAGCATGAACAAGAAAGTGACCTCAATGTGCTTTGAAATAGTAAGGGTGTAGGAGTAAAGGTAGGAGTGGGATGTGGGAACCTTCTCCTGGTGTGAGCATATGACAGTATCGCGTGTCAATGGTCAATCATTGATCATTGCGATCTGCTTAGATAAGTTTGTATAACATTAGGAGACTGAATAACTGGTTATTTCCGTCGTTACAGAATCTTACTAACAACAATTCAGTTCGTCAAACTTTCTTAAATCTCCACGAACTGATCATATCAATTTTCACAACCCTAAAGCGGTAGTAAATTTTAAAATTTTATGACCCTAAGAGGTAGTAAATCGCAGAATTTGAGACCCTAAATTTTGCAACGGGTACGTCACCTTGAACTACCAAGTCCCTCCCCTGGGGTAGGAAGCATCCATGGAGAATTTCAACGGGCGTAGTCTTTTGGGCATTGGAAGTTTCATAAGTCTTCTGAAAACGGTAGACTTTGCAGAGAATAATGTCAGTTACCAAAAGAACGGGAATTCTGAAAACGGTAGAGCCAGCAGACTTCACAGAGACAAATACCAAAAAGAACGAACTGCCAAAAGAATACACCTTCCGAACATGGCAGAGTTGGCAGACTTCGTAGGGAAAAGTCCCAAGAGACTGAGAATTCTGAAAGAAAGAGAGTTCAAATGCTTTTTTCGGCCGAGCGAAAAATCAGCTTCAGAAATGGAATTTTAATGTCAATAGCATATCTTATTTTTTGGATTAAAGATGAATGATTTACCAAAGAAATTTTCACATCTAATTGGGCCTTGATTGGCATTTCAATTTGAATATCAGTTGCGCAGACTCACGACATAGACCCAGTTATCGCAACAACAATAACAACAACAACGACAACATTTCTATTTTTGCTCAAACTGGGACTTATGGACTTTCATATGAAAATTTGAGACAGAAATAAACACGTTTAGGTGTGCCCTCTGGAATGAGGCTTAGGTGTAGTCGCAGAAGCGAGACAAGCTACCCTCGACAGTTGGAAATTCTCATTGCTTTGTTGCAGTTCGTAGAAGGTAATCGGCCTTAAAAATGAGAAACCCTTGGCTCACAGTGAAAGGTTTGTTGATTCTTGGGTCAAGGAAACATTCATCTGGATATTTGTGGCTTTTCTTCATGGCTAATATCACTGTAAACTTGAAGTTTGAGGTGTTTTAGCATTGGAGGCTCGAGCCAGCAACATAGGCACATCCGCCATTACTTGGTGTTCGTACAGTGTTGCTATGGTTTTCCATATCTAGTTTCCAAATCGATAGGGGAAAGCATCGTCCCAATTTCCAATGTGAAAGTCCATGAGTCGTAGTTTGAGCGTCCATCAGTTTATCAATAGCGATAACTACGTATATGCAATCAATCTATCAGTGGCGTACCTTTTATTCCACAGCCAGCAAAACGTGATAACCTCATTGAATTCCACCTGTATCTTCCCCTTTATTGTATATTTTTAATATTTAATAGTTTTCTTTTTATTTTTTTAGCTAAATTATACATGGCACAACTTTCTAGAATAGATATTAGAGAACCGTAACATAATCAAATTTTGGTGATTGTTGAAATGATAGAGGCCTCTTTAAGCGTCATTTCCATATGGCCGTAAGGTGCTCTAAGGCTGCTGCAGGCATCGCCGGAACCATTGCCGTCGGGCATGCCGCAACCATTTCAACTTATATGGAAACCATTTCTCCCGGTACCACCGGCAGCCGCAATCATCATAGTCACGGTACAGTAATGACCTGGAAAAGGTTGAATCATTTCAACGTTTCTCAATCCTTGCGGTATCTTCAGCCATGAAATTTTATATGGAAACGGGTTGCCTGCGGCAGCCGCCTTCAGATCATTGTCTTTCTTTGTTCTATCTCCCATTGTCGTCATTCTGTCCCTTAGTTACTGGCATAGTTACCGGTATCTTACGGCACTTCAGCCACGATAGTTGCGACACAATATTTAGACGTTTCCATTTTAATCGTTCGACTCCGGTACCTGGGGCATGGCAGATGGAAGATGGCAAAAGACTGCCGCCGGCAACCTTACGGCTATATGGAAACCTTTCGTTGTAGAAGCTCATTTGGTTTCAGAGTTGAGATTAGCATTTGTAGTACCCTTTACAGTGGCTACTTAGCTGCTTATATGATATTAAATATAATGGTTCTAATTCTTTCACCTAGGGTTACTTCCAATTAAAAGCTTTCCCTGGCTCATTTTCTCTGAAACTTCGTGAAGGGAGATCCTCTGACATATACAAAATTGACAGGTAAGAAAACCAATTCTCGTATTTGGAATATTCCCAGCAATGCGTAGGAAAGTGCTTCATTAGACTGTTTCATCATTGCACTAAATAACTGAACGCCAGTGAAGCTTTTATGTACAGGTCCTCCTGTTTTTTACATGCTGTACTTTAAAGCATTGAGCAAACGCCCGGAAGCCTGTTTGCCCCGAGCCCCTATGACCCCAATATTATGCCCGTAGAAAATGCCATCTAGCCCATAAAATCCGACTTCACCAGTGCTTGAGGTAATTTTGACCTGTGCTGGATGGAATCCACCAATCAAATAGCGGGGCTAGCAGGGGCTCAACGTCAAAATTGCATCTCTCGATCTGTAGGAGAGTGTTCGGACAAGATCGAAATGGTATAATGGCTGACGTGCTGTTTATGTGGTCTTGGAGAAATGTTGCGACGCAAGTCGATCACTGGCTTGCTGATGCAAAATAAGTTGTATTATTTGATATGTGTCTGTTTGTTGTAGTATTGAAGGCAGTGATGATCATGCAGACGAGGGCCATTTCACTGTCACTGTTGACAGTTTTGAAGGAAGCTTTCTCAAAGCAAAGGTAATTGTGTAAATAATTAAGCTTATAATAACCACGAATATTTTGGACAAAGAATTTTTTGAGCCATTGACACCCAGTGTCAATTTTTTGAGCCATTGACACACACATATATTTTGGACAAAGAATTTAAAGAGCCATTGACACCCAGTGTCCCATGGGGGAAGCTGCGATTTCAGACCGTCTGAAAGTCAAATTCGACTAGCCTGCGTCTCCTCCCCAGTAACCAAAGTCTGTGCACAGGTTGAATTGACCCTAGCAGAAAATTTCAATCCACGATACATTCGTCGAACTTCTATTGAGTGAGTCGAAAAAGGCCCGGAGCTCGAAGAGCTACTGCTCCCTGAGCATGAATGGAAGGATATTTTGCAATATCTGATTGAATAGCTAGCGTATTCAGTTATTTTTAGAATTTTACCTGGCTAAAATCGGTCACTCCGTTCAGGTTTCGGAAAGGATTTCGAAAAATGAAGTTCCCCTCGAGAAACCAAATGTGCTGAAGTTACAAGCAAGTTTTCCCAGTATATCTACCTCAGAGCGATAACGCTTTAGCACGTGCTAGACAGAGCAGAAACTGTGCATGCATGCTCCGAAACTCGCAACTTTGATCCTCCCTAGCTCCTGCAACAGATCCCAGAATTAGGCAGCTTTTAATATTTTCTTCCAAGGACCTTAAACTGCTGATGTATCATTCAAAATGGTAATCTATTCAAACATTTCCTTATCTCAGATTGTTCGATGATGTCATTTTACGCAGTTTCTGCTCTGTCCACGTGCTATCTTCTTAAGGGAATGAAAAGAGCATTCGAATGCATGCATTCCTCTAGTTTGAATATCTTATTCAGGGGGATTTCATTCCTCTTAAGGGGACAAAATACATGAACACATTCAAGCGTTACTGTTGTCAGGAAGTAGAGCAAAGGGAAATGTTGCTGGTTTTTTCACCCGTTTTTACGGGTTTGGAAGAGGGTACTCTGCAGAAAGTCTCCCATTTCGACCGGAAAGAATGACCAATTAAAGCCGGATAAGTTACAAAACCTAATTGGACATATCGGGAATAAAACAAGACAGTTTTCAATATCATTGCTTTGATATTCAAGGCGCAGCATTTTTTGAACCGCCGGGCCTTTTTATTGACTCACCGGTAGAAAAGTTGACTGTGTAATTGATTTTTTATCAGTTAAGCCAAATTCTTTGTAAACTTCTGCAATGTGGGGATCGGCAGTTTCTGCTTCTTCTGTTATAGGATCCATCTTTCATGACATAACTAATAGAACTTCTTTTCTGACGATCTACTCCCTATTCCGAAAAGCTGACACATCCATAGAATCTATGCCAACTTTTGCGAATTGGTTGGGCGCCTCTTTCGGTGCAGATTGGTGGGCGGGTGGTACCTATGTGTTAATTCACTTGATGGTTTTTGTTTCTTTAGATGTAATGGCCGGGGGTTGTCAAGGCCCATTGCTCCCCGTCCTCGCCCTTGCAGTCTTTCTCAGAGTAGTTTGTAGGAAGCACAGCAAGCGAGTTGCGTTGTAATTTTCTTTAATAGAACATATATAAAAGGAGGTAGTGGAACATGATCAAACATCGAGCTTGGAATTGCTTGTTAACTATAGTTTGCAGCTAATGGTAAAAAAATTGGCTCAATAGGACAAACTTTCAAACAAGCCGAAATTTTCTTCAAAGAGGAGTGTTGGTTGTTGCTTTTACTTACAAAATCAAAAACATTGACGGACCAGTCGCTTCTAGAGGACGAAACTTTTATTGAGGCCTATTCAGTTCTTCAAAGATGATGACACCGGCTCTTTTGTTGCTGTAAGGCAGATAAGTGCCAGACACAAGGCTTTGGCTCGGTCAACTTTTGCATCTATGTTAAGATAACTTAACATAGATGCCAAAGTCCTCAACATAACAGAACAAAAAGGAAAGTGACCTCAGTTGTTTACCTCAAATCCGACCAAGCTACGTACCCCATTCACATCCAGTTTCAGTTTCATTTGTGTTTAAGTTCACTACATAAAAATACCAAGAGGTAACTTATACTGCAAGGAAATAAAACACTATTGCAGAAAATTAATGCATTGACATGGAAAATTAATACAATTTACCACTACAAAGAGAAAAACATGATGAATTGTTTACAGTGAATTACTTAAAAGGAGGATCTCTCTCAATAGGTAAACTAATCGAAGAGAGAGCCTCTCCCCTCCTCGTTATTCTAGTAGAGCTGAAATGAATTTAGTTCGATTTGAATGATACCAATTATTCCTCTGTGCTTTCTTTGATTGTTGTGTTTCCGAACGGCCAAGCTTTGTACCCCATTCACATTCAGTTTACGCATTTACTTTTCTTACTATAAATTGGAGTTCTGCAATCCACCTTTTGAAGAAGATAAGAGGCGCCAAAACAGAAGCCCCTCGCCGCATGAGGCCTTGGACCCCAAAGGCCAAAATCATACTACACACACACAGCCCAGCGCCCACACAAACCCCCAAACCATACTCGCCTCACCACTAATTCATGGCAGCTATAAATCACAGCCATATGGACCCCAACTGCAAACCAAAGCCCGGTCAAAACTAACATTGACATAGTTAACAGAGATTTATCTGCAGTAGGTCACGTTACAACCAATCAAATGACTTCGATTTGTCGGATTGACCAATTGGAACAACTTTCGATGACAGGCTTTAGCTTAAGCTGTTTTGACTTGCAATTGTGAATAGTAATATTAAGTAGAATTTTTGATCAAGGCCTCATGGAGAATGGTCTGTTTGTTGACATCTAATGAAATCGTTTACAGGTTTCACGTAATCCTGGTAAAGATAACGAAGACCTATTATCAGGAGATGAAAAATCCAAAGGAATCTGGGATTCAATTACAAGGTAGATCTTCTTTTTCTGGGGCATGGTGAACCACATTAGTACGTACTTTAGATCGTTGTTTGCAAGATCATTAATCTTGGACTTGCGAAGTTGAAAGAGAGCGAGAGGACCGAGGTACTTTTCTTTAAAATTGTTCTCAAAGGACAATACCAGAGTTTATGAAATTTATGTCAAAAAGACCTTACCAACTGCTGTAGAACCTATTGAGCTTTTTCCACGTTCCGACATCCGCAGCTGTTCCCAAGTCGTTAAATGTTTTTCATAAGCTAAGTCAAATGCCGTTGAAGTTTTGTAAGAGTACACGATGAGCACCCTCGTTAAGGTACAGTGTGACTTCAGAACGCTTGACAATGGAGTGCTGAAGGACACACGTCTATACCGTAAATTTAACCCTATCTTGGTTGGGGGGCAGATTTGGCCCCCCCCCCCTAGTAGATTATTTTTAATAACTCTGCGAGCAGAAGAATCATGGCCATGAAAATTTTTGACTTTTTGCTGCTACCTGGTGTGCAACTCCTCATGGAGTTTCATTGAAATATTTTAACAGATGACGGGGAGGGAGACATTTTTTCCGGGACTGACCCTGGTAAAATTGCCTATCCTCAAATCTCAATTTTCTCGAAAAAAGTAGCGAAATTGCAATATTTTGCAAATTTCTTTTGAAGAGTAATGTTATTTGATGTATTTTATCATATTGTTCAGAGCCGTATGTCACAAAAAGTGACTGAATGATTTTTGAATGTAAATTGTTCGCAACGTGCTTTTCTACTTTTTTTTCGCACCCTGAGAAACAGAAAAACGTTTGTGCCGATTTTTCTGAGCACGTTTAAGGGTATTTTTTGAGTTTCTCTTACCGGTATCAACATCTACTGCAGAGTAATGGTATTGGGTCTACGCAATGAAACCTATTGTCATTTAAAACCAAAAGAGAACATAATCCTTATATGCCATGGGTTTTATAGAGAATCACCCAAACAGTCACTGTTCAATATGTGACAAGGTTTCTCATAATGTAGCCTTTTTCTTGTTTATTTCTGGCATTTATTAAATCCAGACACTTGACAAACAAAACGACAGCATTTACATTTACGGGAAGCAAATTTCTTCACAAGCTTAAGCAGGAGGCAATATGCTGAAACTTATCCACTCTCCAGTTCCTCAGTCGTTGCTAGAAGAGGCTTTGGCATAGGCAAATTGCACTGCACAGCTGTACAGTACTGTATGAAAACAATTTTGAGTGACCCAGCAAAATCACAGCTGCAAATTGCTAAAATTCGTTCTGTTTTTGTAATCGACGTAACGCGGTTTCTTGCTTTTTGAGAAATTGAGCTTACAGCTCCTCGCAACTGGTTTATTTTATGTTAGAACAGCTGATTTCCAAAGAGCCTGTTCAAAACAAGCTCTTTTTTAATGACAGTCCTCAGAAGTTCAATTCCTTGCGCAAGCTCCAATGGAGTTTAAGGTTACTGTGACCTTTCAAGCAAGAATTTCTTGAGTTTTTATATTCAATATAAACTTTACAATGATGAATTACCTAAGACAATAACTACGAAGCACTATACCACACTACAAAGATGATACCAGGAGGAGCAGAATTATGTCCAACCCCTGGCATTTAACATAGAACACATAAGACTTAAGATACAACTAATTATACGACACATTATGCTATTTAGCTAATACAAAAAAGATTTTACAGATAAATGAAAAGGAATCTATTTAAGGAGAGGGGAGAACTTGCGGACATGTTTTCATTGTCTACTTATTCAAAACGTTTGGAGGCCTGGATATATTCTAGCGTTAATGTAGAATTTTCGCATTTGAATCAAATGATAGCTGTTCATGGCCATAGAGAATGATTTTAGATAACTCTTCATTTGAAAGATTTATCAAACCATGAGGCTACACTGTTGAGAAGATCAAGTCTATCTGCGTCATAAGTACGGCAGAGCAGGAAATAGTGCTCCGTATCCTCAACAACATCATTTGTTATGCACAAAGGGTTCAAGCCATCCCTGAAGTTATGCGTAAATTTGTGAAAATTTAGCTTATGGAGTCCAAGACGTAGCTGCGTTAAGATGGATAAGCCTTTTGGGTCATGAATACGGTAAACCGACTTCGGAGGTGGCCGGATAATTGACATTAATTTTCTCTTGACAATATTTACGGAGCTGGATAGTTTTATTTCAGGATCGAGTTTTTCCCATTCCGATAAGCAGTTGGGATGGAAACTTGATTTGAAACCTTGTGTTCTTGCACATATTTTCCCTACTTTAGCGCGTCTGCGAAGATCGTAACTGGATTCTTGAAGATGAGGCATCGGATGTCTTGTATAGTCTAAAAGTCAGATTGTTGACTATTTTATAGAAGAGGATAAGGCGTCTACTCCATCGTCGGAGGTTTGATGATTCCCATCCAGGCTCATCATACAGCTTATCTCGACAAGTACCCTTCCAAGCGCCTTTTACTGCTAATGCAGCGGAGTATTGGACAGATTCAAGCTTTTCCACTTGATTGTCAAAACAAAACTGTGACTATATTCGCAAATATTTTGCGGGATGTGATATATGACGTCACCATAATCTAGATGCGGCCGAACATAGAGTTTGTACATTTCGTTGAGGGTGTGTCGCGGTAAGTATTTAGAGAGAAATCTCAACATTCCTATTCCTTGCCTGGATTTGGAAATAGCAGCTTTGATGTGGCTAGCAAACGACAATTCGGAGTCCGATATGGTTCCAAGGTATTTTTGCTCCTGAACATTTTTGACTGGGACATCATTAAAGAATATAGGTGGTTGATTTACTGGACTTCTCTTTTTCGAGAAGATCACCTCCTTCACAGAGTTTGTTGGGTTAAAGGACAATCTCCATTTGCGCGCCCAAAGATTGATAAGGCTCAAATCACAGTTCAAGTCGACAGCAGCTGTATTTGGATCATGAACAACAGTGAAAATCGACAAATCGTCAGCAAACAATTTTACGTTACATTTTAAACCATCAGTCAAATCATTAATGTAGATTATGAAAAACAGAGGCCCCAAGATAGAACCCTATGGAGCTGCAGCTTCAATAGCACCCCATTCAGATGTTTTCCCATTCAAAACTGTACGCTATTTTCTGTTTGTAAGAAAGCCTTGCATCACTAAAAGCAGTTTACCACAGATGCCGCATCTGCGCAGTTTATATACAAGACCCTCATGCCAGATCCGGTCAAAGGCCTTTGATATGTCAAGGTAAACAGAGCGAACATCAAGAGTGGGGTCGAATCAAATGCTTGAACTATGGAGTTGACAATGGACAGGAGCTGATTAAACGTTGAATCACTTAAACGGAAACCTGATTGGTTCGGGTTTAGTAAACTGTTGACTTCTAACTGATGATAAAGGGTATCAAATATCAGCTTTTCTAAAATTTTACCGATTATTGGAAGGAGAGAGATTGCGCGATATTTTTGTTTTAAGTTCTTTTGCTTCTTCTTGGTGGATTGGAAATACATTAGCATTTTTTCCACATTTCAGGAAAGATATCGTGACTTAAACAGCTTTCGAAGATTAATCTAAGAGGTAGTGATAGCGCATCACCGCATCAAGTGATCATGCGAATTGAAATATCATCCCAGCCTTGTGTCTTATTTGGGTTCAATGAGCGAATGATTTTCAGAATATTTGTGATTGTTTATTTTTGATTTTGTCATATTCTGATGCTTCAAGTATTTAAGCACCGTTTTAGCCACCTCGCTTCACAATATAAACCCAATTACTTGCAAATTTGAGCATTTTAAAAGAAGCCCTCATTAAAATGGCATTATTAAAAGAAGCCCTCATTAAATGCCTATTTATCAAAAATTCCTGAAACGGTTTTGCAGTTCAGAACCTTAAGTCTATGGTAAATAGATAGTCTTGGTTCTACAACGCTCGCTGGGGTACACAAAGACTTTTTCGCGAGGGTGGTCGATTTCTCCTAGAATTTGGAATAAATCATTGGTGCTTTTGCCAAATCAATAGCATATATTTTTATGATGTTCTGCGTTTAATTCTGCGTCGAATTATATATGAACTTGTTTGGTATACTTTGACAAACGGTCATGGTAAACAGAGTTTGTTAATCACCGCTTAAAGGGTTACACAAACCTTAAGTCCAAAAAATAAGAGATGACACATGCATGATGTTCAAAATATTTTTTACTGGAGAAACATGACAAATAAAGAACTGTGTTACTTGTTTGTTGAAGGGCAACACGTTCAGTAATGAATTCAAAATTTAATGCCTCTTAAGTATGCATTTACTCATATATAGGAAAATGCTATTAAACGTCCGCCGAAAGAATTAGCACCAATCTTTTTCTGTTCATTGGCATCCTAATGAATGTAGAAATGCATGTTGCCAAACGTCTTCATCCGAAAATCACTCAGATACATGTCTCTGCACTGGTAATAAGCATAGTTGGATGAGAATTTGCACTCCAATATTAATTTTATCGTCGTTTCCCGATTGTGGCCAATTTTGCCGCGCTCTTGATCACACAGGGAAAAATGCTGAGGTCAGCAAAATGATGGCTAATCTTAGGGTAACATTTATATTGTCATAAAGAAGATGCCTGAAGCTATTAGCATACTAAATTTGATTGTTTTACCTTTTACCAGTCAAGAATAAGGTAAGGAGTGGGAGGCTTTTTGCCCTCAACCAAAATAGGACGTGTGAGATAGCCCACCCACTAATGGGTTACAGTTTGGCTTTAAAGACCCATTGCTAACCATATTCCTTTGACGCCAAATGAAAAGCAAAACAAAGAGAACCTGCCAGACTTGACTTAAACATAAAACGAAAGCCTACTTTGACTCCAGAAAGTATCATGGTTAGCAGGGGCTCTTTATTTTGTTCTGACTCGGCAACTCTTGAAGAGAAATTGACACGCAAAGTATCAAACTCGTAATTGAAGGTAATCGTCATAAATGAAACCAGAAATGTAAAAAAAATTCATATTATAAGTAATTTATTGCAGCGTTAGCTGCATTATATATCAAAATAATAGCAAGATGCGATATCTTCATCTCTGTCGATTTGAGGTAACACCAATTCAATTCAATGCACCAAGCGGGCTACTGGGCGGAATGAGATTAAAAACAATTGTAAGATGGCGTTAGTGTCAATTATCAATATCAACATTCTGGACCTTGAGCTTGTGATCCAATTATGAGTTTGTGTACAATTTCCTTTCCATTTTACCATGTTTTCACTGGGAGAGATATCACAGATAATAAAGCTTTTCGAGAGTTTGTATTGTAATCAGAAATTTCATTTTGCATTTTGGGTCTGAGATATTGTTCTTGCAGCTTCAATTTTGCGGTTGCAAACTATCTTTACTTGGCAGAGTTGGGGGGCATTTCACTCATTCAAAAAATGTACGAGCTTTCTTCAGAACAAAGGATGTTTACGGACTTCTGAGGGATTTTGTTGAAAACTGAATGAAAAACGCCTTTTACTTCTATTTTCCGTTCCATATGATTGTGTAGTTTCTTCCCATTCCCCAAAATGCTGCACTCACTAACTAATGTTATTGCTAGTATTTATGTATATAAATTGTATTTTTTTCTTAATCTACTTTAGACATTGTAGAAATTGCATGAAGTAGGCCTTAATTAGCTGTAATTCAGCTATTTGCTGTAATCTTATTATTGCCTACTTAAAATAAATTAATGATGATGATGATGATGATTATGATTATGATGATGATGATGATGATGATGATGATGATGATGATGATGATGATGATGATGATGATGATTATGTTTATGATGATGATGATTATGATGATGATGATTATGATGATGATGATGATGATGATGATGATGATGATGATGATGATGATGATGATGATGATGATGATGATGATGATGATGATGATGATGATGATGATGATGATTATGTTTATGATGATGATGATTATGATGATGATGATTATGATGATGATGATGATGATGATGATGATGATGATGATGATGATGATGATGATGATGATGATGATGATGATTATGATGATGATGATGATGATGATGATGATGATGATGATGATGATGATGATGATGATGATGATGATGATGATGATGATGATGATGATGATGATGATGATTATGATTATTGACACCCGATATTGTATTAACTATCGCTATATTTTTCAGTTACGTTAACAAAGATCGTGGAGACATTGGTAAAAATGGAACTGTTCATATATTTTCTGTTGCAACTGGTCGTCTTTATGAAAGATTCCTCAGGTACGTAGTGCCCCGTTTACACGCTGAAAAAATACGGGATCGCCAGATCACGTTCGATCGAGGTCTCGATTCGAGTTGCATTCTTAAGGTTGTCAAACGAAAACAGCTCAAGATCGTGATCCATTGGCATACCCTTATCGCGCATAGTTACGGAGCATAGAAACACTAAAACAAAATAATCTCAATTTCGCTTGTACCTACTGTGCATGCTTAAAGCATTCCGATCGGGATTACGATCCGAGAAGTTTTACACAGTACATTTGCTAAGGATCAGGGTTGCGATCCGGATCATTATCCACCTCTGAAGTGGGATCGAATTTTAGTGGCTCACGATTGCGATCAAGTGTTTACACGGCACACTTTTTCCGCACAGGGATTTTCATCGGGATCCGCGTAAACGGGGTAAAAGTCTACTTTTGCCAGAGATTTTCCGCCGGTGAATTTCCTAGAACCTTGAAAGCTTTTGAAGTGGATTTGATTGTTAGAACCTTTTGAAGGACAAACTTCGCAGGAGGGATTGAATTGACAGTGAAGCTGTGTTTCTTTTTAGCGCTCAGCACTGGTATCGCAGAAGTAACGAAGACCTAATTGGGTCCGGGACCCCTAATTATGACGCTCAAGTGGTGGACTTTCTTTGAGATCGAATTCTCTCCGCCTTACCGTTCTGGTTGCTAAGTTAGAGGATTACACTTTGTACCACAACGCCGTCAAGTTTGCTAAAAGCTTGTCAATGAAGAGTCCCGATCAGTGGTCTACAAGTCGCTCAATGGGCTTGCTCCACAATTCATGCGCAATCTTTTCACTAGAAACTCTGCTAGTAACTCTCGTAGCCTTCGAAATACGGCAACGGACTTGAGGCTGCCAAACAAATCATCTGCAAATGGGCAGAATTGTTTTTCTTTTCGCGGAGCTAAACTTTGGAATAGCCTCCCAGCTGAGACCAAACAGGCATCCTCTACAGATGTTTTTAAACATTGTTTATAATGGACTGACTGTTTTGTTTTTAGATACTTTTCTTTTCTTTCTATAAATAGGATTTTTTGGTTAGTTGTATTCATTGTAAATAGTTTTTAACGGTTTTTAACTTGTTTAGTTTTTGTAAGTTTTTATATGGAGACCCCTTGTAAATCAACCAGTTGGTTGAAGGGTCTCCCTCCCCAATGCATTGAAATATGAAAATATAAGCTGCCATAGGCACGGAAAAGGTTTGCTACACCCATTCCAAGTCATGTGATCAATCTCTTAGTAAAACGTCTTTTGATTTCTCTAACATGATCATGCCATGCAGATTTGTGCCATGAATACAAAAAGTAGCATGATGCTACAACTCCTCAAGAGTATGGTCACATGATTTGAAATGGTAAAACAAACCTTAGCCGATTAGGTCTATTCCCTTCCAACTTTTGGTAAAGAATTTATGGAAAAGGGCCTACTCTTTAGTATATCCTTGCAGCAGGCAACTGATTTTTTGAATCTTTCGAAATTGCCACGGGATTACCATCTTAAATATTACGAAAAAGGAACAAAAGACCAAATTCAAAAGGAAAGATCCTTATCTAGACGCAGGCTGATCTTTGGGTGAAAGATCAACGAAAATACTTTTTGGAAATCCATTTATATCGCACCCATCCCAAAACATATGGAGGTTTACTTTGTGTCAGAAGAAAGTGCAAAGGCTAATCTCAAAGATGAGAAATTTATTTTGAATTTTCATTAAACAGTCGCAATAAATTAGCTCAGCAGAAGATAGCCAACTCAAAAATTTCCCCGACAGTTTTTTATCCAGCTCCTTTTAGTTTGCGAGTCATGTGTTACGACAAATTTTTCTTTCCTTGCATTGAACGCACTATTGAAAAGTGAGTTCTCTTTTCGTTAAAATTCACCATCCTTTTCGTTACATTTCAGAATCATGATGTTGACAGTTTTAAAGCATACGAAAAATCCTGTCAAGTTCTGGTTTTTGAAAAATTACCTTTCTTCTACATTCACGGTAAGTAAAGGTCAATATTAAGTGTGTTAACACCACTTCATTTAGCAGCCTCGTTGTGGAAATTATTCAAACTTCTACCATGTGAAATAATGGGGCCAAATTCAGATATAGCATCCAAACGTCAGTCTAACTTCACGTTCTTATGTTGCTAGCGGTCGTGATGTTAATTTTATGGCGATGTAAAGTTGTTTGACTCAGAAAGTGACTCGGGGTGTAAAGTTTCACCCACCGGGGGGTAACATAACATTTTGAGGGTACGGGTATGTGCCGCCCATATTGGTGGGTTTTTGGGCCCAAAATTCTCTAAACAAGGGTCCCTTTTTCAGCAGATTTTCCATAAAAAATGGGTGGGTTATCCAAAAATTGGCCCAAAAAAGCCAAAAATGGGTCGTTTTCCACCAAAATTCATCATAAAAGTGGGTATAACGGCAAGTTTCGGTATTTAGAAGAGGGTACCTTTCTGAAAATCGGGCGGCAAACCCCCGTCCATCCGCAAGTCATGTACCCCCGGGGGTTTCACCCCGAACGGTTTTTCATGGTCAAATCCCTTATAGCTTTTCAAACTTCGCATTGTCCTAATATTAGCATCACACTCGCCAGTAGTGTAAAAACAACTAGATCCGAATCTTAGCTCAAAATTTCCATATGAACAAGAGGAAGCGATTTCAGCAAATTTCCTAAACGAGGCCGCTTGATTGAGGTGGTGTGTTGAAAGCCAGCTAAAATTGAATAGCGTGGAGAGGCGCAAAGTGGATCAATCCAAAAAGTCAATTTAAATCAATCGAATCGTGTTTGATTGTAGAAAAACTGAAGTGCTTCAATGATTCATGTCCTGTTTTACGAGCACAAGAAATATTGTTGAATTTGAATTTGTCAAAAATAATTGGGTGTCATGTGCCTGAAAATGGGCCCAAAGCACTCGATCTTCTCGCAAAGATTCTCCACATAAAGAACAATACCAAGTTACATTTTGTCTCCTCCAAAGTGTCTTGCTCCCTATAGCTTCGCATCATTGTAAAATAGTTGGTAAATAGAATGATCTTTTGAAGTTTTTAATGGAATGAATAAAATGCACGTAACTAGTAAAGTTTTGCAAGCTTTCATGCGTAGAAACATTTCTTGTATCTCTTGAGAGATATCAACCCTATGCAGACTGGAGGAGCAGTACAAAGTGCAACTCTAATGAAGTTTTCCACATAGCTCCTTGAATATCTCTAAGAGCTGCCTGGGTTTTAGTGACTTAAAACTTCTATCTAGGAGACATCCTTTGTGTCAATTTTAAAAATTTTGAAACTAGCTCAGGGCATCAACAAGTAATTTCAAATTCAGTGCTCCGCAAAATGGATACCTTTTCAGTCGTAACTTTTGAACCACTGGCTCTATAACAATGAAACGAAGTTGAACTTGTCTTGAAACGGGCTTTCATTTGATTTACAGTGTATTGATTTTTTCGACGTGATCTATAATTGGTTGTTGTCAGCTTTGAGAATTCGAACGATTCTTGTGGATGATTTCAAAGTCCGTCCATGAGCGATAGGACACCCAGTTTTGTTTGTTTTGTCTTCAATTTTTTTTGAGTGAGCTTATCAGGATTTCTAGCTACTGAAAGCTAATTTATGCCCACTGTGCATTCCGCATCCAGGCATGGGACCCCTCGTTTAACGTCCCTTCCGAAGGACGACGAGGTGAGTTGCGAGGTCAGTCCTCAGAGGTCACCCATCCGAAATCTGACCTCACTCGACCAAGCTTAACTTCAGTCACCTGACGAAGACTGTATAAGCCACTCGGCCACTCACCCACTCACCCAGTGTGTAGCAGTTTAAATTTCTATCAGTAGCGAGCCACCTTAGCTTATCGTTTTTTTTGTGTCTTGAACTTGTTTTTACTTCGTACACAACCACCTTTCAGTGTTTCCTAATTTTGAAATTTTCAGTAGTGGGCCACCTTAAGTGAAGATCCACCTTAACTCATAAAGCTAAGAGCAAATAGAACAGCCTAGAAAGAGCAAATAAATTGGCCTCCTCCCTGAAACCCTTCAAAAAAACAGCTATAGTCGGGGACAACTTTTATTTCATTTTACGTTCTCTTTTATAGCCTTAGTTTTGTATGATATTGTAAATTAGGTTAGGTTAGTAATTTCTTTGCCTTTAGTGCTTATTTTAATCTTTTAAACAGATCAGGTTGAAAAACATATTTATTTACGAATATTATAAAAATTCATAAATAAATATTATAAATGTAAATGTAAATGTATAAATCACCTGTATAAATATTATAAAATGAAATAAAATGAAATAAAATGAAATGGTGTCCTATCGCTCAGGGTCCGTCCTGGGCTAAGCAAGCATAAGTGCGTATGAATACTAATTCGATCATAACCCTGAATAATCTTGGATGCAGTTTTAGCTGCAAATCATGGAGATATGAGTGTTACTGCCACTGCCAAAGTCGCTTTCAATCGAGAATCAAATGCCTTTTGTTAGAACAAGAATCGCCTGAACAACAGTTTTGATCTTTATGCGCAGTTCACTTCTTCTTCTGCAAAATCAGGATGATACACAAAAAATCAAAAGCCCTTACCCCTATTTTGTCTAGTTGAGGCTAATTCTTGCACGAAACTGTTCGTGCATCGGTCCCGAGTATGTCGTGTGAGATTGACGAGAACGCAAAAGTACTTCAAAAAACACTTTTAAGTGTTGTTCTTCACAGACATCCAATTTTAGGCAAAGCAATGATAGCCTCCATGCAGAATCATATGCATAAGGACTTTTTGGTTCAATATGGTCATTTGCCTCCCCCCAATCAATGGAGCCCTTATTTGCTGAGATTCTGCAACTTCAGCTGCGATGTTTGCATCTGTAGCTGTATTGCGGTTGAGGGGGTCCTTATACCGTCGGTGATGCTGCGAACGCTAACCTCTGTGCAGACTGGTTTCATCATCCTCTAATGTCTGCTGATATTCAATATTGGGGCCAATTTATACGTCGTGCTTAACTCGCACCGAATCAATTATGAAGTTTCGAAATTTTCAAAGTGTCAATTAAGTTCGAGATAAGCTCGACGTCTAAATTGAATTTGGAAGTAAGCTCGAATCAAGTGCAAAGCACGACTTAAGCTCGTCCTTGCCAGTCGCACTACGCGACCAAAGCGCGACTTGGATTTAAACGTCGCGCTTCTGGGGAGTCAATACGATTTGAAAAACGTGGTTACCCTGAAAAAGCCTCATATCCGAGTGGGTGCCAAAAAGAGGTAGCTTCGGAATTGCCGAAATGAATTGGGGCGGCAGAAGTGCGACGTCTAAATTTAATCAAAGTTTTATGGCGCGCTTAACTTGCGCTTTTGTCGATCTGAATCCTAATTGATTCAATGCGAGTTAAGCGCGACGTATAAATTGGGCCTTAGGTGTATTTCCTGATTGTTGGAAAACAGCTAGGATTGCACCTATCTTCAAAGATGGCCCTGAAAATATTAAATCTAACTACCGTCCAATTTCGGTCCTACCAACGGTTTCGCGTTTATTTGAGAAAGTTTTGTATGGCCAACTTTACCGATACCTGGATGAAAATAAGTTGCTTTACTTGCACCAATCTGGGTTCCGATCATTGCACTCTTGTGTCACATGTTTACTCAAGAGCACGAATGACTGGTACACAGACATCGACAGAGGCAATGTCAATGCGGTCGTTTTCATCGACCTTAAAAAGGCTTTCGACACTGTAGACCATAGTATCCTGCTAGAAAAGTTGTCACTTTATGGCATAAGGGGTATTGAGCTTGAGTGCTTCAGATCCTATCTTAGTGGGAAAAACAGTGCTGTAAGGTGAATGGGCACATATCGAACATTGAAAGTATTCGATATGGAGTTCCCCAAGGATCTTGCTTGGGACCACTTCTCTTTTTGATATATATTAATGACCTTCCACTTGCACTTGATAATGCCAAGGTTACTATGTATGCAGATGATACCAGCATCTCTTATTCCTCTAAATCAGTTGATGAAATCAATTCAGCAATCAATGATGATTTGTCCAATCTCAAATTATGGTTAGAAGGCAATAAGTTGTCTCTAAATGTTACGAAAACTCAAGCTATGCTTATCGGTAGCAGGGCAAAACTCCAGAACATTTCTAACAGTGATGTCATTAGCCCTAAGTTTGTTATTGATGACGAAGTTGTCCCGATGATAAATGAAGCTAAGTACCTTGGAATACAAATTGACAAAACATTGGGTTGGAAGGAACATATCAACATTATTGCTGCGAAGATTTCGCGAGAGATAGGGATGCTGAGATATGCAAAGAGGTACGTCCCACTCAGTACAGCAAAAACCATGTACAGAAGTATAGTCGAACCCTATCTACGATACTGTTGCACGGTATGGGGATGTTGCACTGAGGCAGACTTAAAAAGATTGCAAATTCTCCAAAATCGCGCTGCCCGTATTGTGACAAATAGTGCTTATGATGCACACTCCTTGCCCCTTATTAAAGGTCTGGGCTGGCCAACAGTTAAAGAGCTGATCAGGTTTGAAACGGCAACTACTGTTTTCAAATCTGTTAACCAACTTTGCCCAGACTATATGGCCCAAATGTTTCAAAGACAGCGTGAACAGGCAATGAGGACGCTAAGAAACACCGAAACTGACTTGAGACTTCCTTTGTTTAGAACAAACAATGGACAAAAGTCATTTGCATATCGAGGGGCTACCGTTTGGAATAGTCTAGATCACCAAATCAAACTGTCTCCCTCGCTATCAAACTTCAAATTTAAACTAAAGGAAGGATTATAAAGCAAACTTTACGTACTTCCTTCCATCAAGAACATATATTAATTTTTCCTCTCTGTTGCAATTTAATTTCCTTTTTTCGTTTGGATAGGAATAATTAAAATTAGGTTTTTTTTAGGGAATTTATCTGACAATGCATTAAGTGGTATTAGGAATTTATTGAGTAATTAATTTTTTCTTTTTGTTTTTCTTTTCTGTTTTAACAGGGCACATTGTAAAGCAGTTTTTTTCCCGTATGAACTGAATGTTTTTTCCCCTGTATAAATAATTTAAAATGAAATTTAAAATGAAATGAAATGAATTAGTATTATTAATGACTGGTTAATGATGGATACATTCTAGAAAACGATTGTTTCAGTAGAATTTCATACCACAGTATCTTGGCATGATGTAAGTGCCTGAAATTCGTTGTGATGTTAAAATTCTCGATTGTACAACAACTTCTGTGGTGTATCGCTTACTTTGCACTTTCTTTATTTGAGTGCTCATTGGCAGAGATAAAGCAAGGTCTATGTGGTTTTGCTTCAAATTTAGCAACATTTGCTGACGTCAGCATTTATTCACATGGCATAAGCAAAAAGAGGTTACGTCATCTTGTTTGTCTTCCCTGAATAAGTTATTCATTCTAGGGGGAAGACTTTTCAGCCTGCCAGAACGAAAGCACGTGCTAAAGCGTTCTGAAAGTCATTGCTGTTAGATAAACACATCAGGGACTTTTGCTTGTAATTTTAGCACGTATTTTAAGGTTTCTCAAAGGGACTCATTTTGAAGAATGAGGCAAGCGGCGACAATCGTTATCAGTATTTTCATCATTCATCAGTTAGACAAAATTCAGGACTCATTTTGGAAAATTGCCTACAAAATCTGAACGGAGTGACCAATTTTAGCCACGAAAATTTCTAAAACTAATTGAAGATGTTAGCTATTCAATCAAGTATTGCAAATTATCATTGCTGAAATATCCAGGGCGTAGTAGCCTTTCAAACGCCGGGCGTTTTTTTCGACTCACCCGGTAGTATTTCAGATTACGAGAGTAGAGAGGTAGCACTTTGTGCGCCTTGGTCTGCCCGGGGCTTTGGGGGCGGGGGCTGGTTTTGATGAGGTTAAATGCCCATATCGTTGTTCGGAGTTGTTTGGGCACTTCGCAACCACAAGCATTGCTCGTAGATTCGAGTGCTGTAAAAACAAGAGAATAGCAATACAAATACTTCTGTCTTCCTGTAATCAATTTATTTTTAAACGCATGATTTTTTGGCGCATCCTGTAGTTCAAACTCTGATCGTTAGTAAGGTCTCAGTATCAAGTACGATAAGATAACTCAGTATCAGTTCACCAAAGAATCTTACAGTTGCTGATGATGGAGATATATAAAACCAAAAACAGTTTAACTCCACCTTTCATGGAAGACATCTTTGTCAAAAGAACGAACATATCATACAATCTTAGAAATAATCATGGTCTTCTATTACCAAGGGCAAATACTACTGCTCATGGTATAGAAACCATACGATATGTTGGAAGCAGACTTTGGCAGACATTACCAAGTGAAGTCAAAGAGTCTCGAACGCTAGAAATCTTTAAGGGTCTCATCAAAAGCTGAACTACAGACAAATGCAACTGCAAGCTCTGCAAAACATATATAGCAAACCTTGGCTGTATCTAGTTAGTATTTCTATGTATATTTTTAGATTTATAATTAATGTAAATAGGTTACTTTTGTACATAGTTGGCTTTAATCAGCACTGCTGCTACTACAGTCGCCAACTTAAAATGAAATTATATTATTATTAGTTCTTTCTGTGTTGGACGGATTTTTCAGCTAATCTACCATGGGAAGGCCACCTACGCTACCGCCTACAGCAACTTATTGCAGGATTATTTCTGTCGAGAATGCAATTCTAAGTTGCTATGAGAGAACTGTGAAAGGATTTTCCAATCTGTATGAATACACATTAAGTTGACTAAGAAACTGTGTTTTCTTGAAGTCATCATATTTTGAATACTGAAGCGACACTTTCATAGATTGTTCCTCGAATTGACGTTGCATTTATCGATAGAGGATTTCCTGAGCCTTCGCGAATATTTCATATCTCTTTTGTAGAGCCTCGTATGGCTGCCCATTTGTAGCAATATTTAAACCTTTCACATTTACATTTAAACTTACAGATTTATATTTAAACTGTGTAAATTTACAGTTAAACCAACACATCTAAATTTAAACCATAATATATTTATATTTAAACCATTCTATATTTCCATTTAAACTTTCCTACGTTCACATTTGAACCTGCCTACATTTATATTCAAACCTTTACCTTTAAACTTTCGTATATTTATGTTTAAACTTTTACATTTAAACCTTCTTACATTTATATTTAAATTTCCTGGGACCGAGTGACCGAGCACGGTCCGTATTGCAAACGAGGCTTTCATATTTTTGGCGGGAAAATATTCAGTTCTATTCCAGTCATAGAAATGGTTTCAGTCTTCAAGAGAAGTGAAGACGCTTACTGAAGCAAAGCTGCAGGGTGAACACGGGGGGAGGGGTTCTTCCATAGTAAAGGTACCTGGAGATGTGCCGCCCGAAAGGTACCCTGGGTTCCAGAGCCTCAAAGAAAGTAAAAGAAGAAAGAAAAATTTTCTTCTTTTATTTTTTTTTTTGAGGCTCTGGTACCCAAGGTACCCGCAAGGGTATTTTTTTCAAACTTTCTTGTCTAGCCAAGGGTATACGTTTTGCCAATTTTGGTCCATTTAGTCTGGGCAAGGGTTTTCTTTTTTGGAAATTTTAGTCGATTTTGGTCTGGGCAAGGGTATGCTTTTTGGCAATTTCGGTCAAATGTCAAACTTCGGCAATTCCTGTAAAGAAACCCAAATTTTTTTCAAATTTTGGTCCAGAGAATGCAAAAATTTGGCACATTTGTCTAGAAAATGCCATTCATGGCACTTTTGATGCAAAAATTAGTCTAGCCAAGGGTATCATTTTCACAAAAATTGTTCTAGCCAACGGTGCCATTTTGATGCTGTGGGCGGCACACCCCTACCTGAAATGTAGCCAATAACCCTCCCCCCCCCTTGAGCGCGAGCAATCCTTTCTTTTTCTCCTTCGTCCATTTCTATTTGCGCTTTACAGCAGGAAATGGGCCTAAATAATGCACATGTGAGGCCCATTCCAAAGCAAAGGCCCGCCCAACTATGAGAGCCTCGTTTGCAATGCGGACCGAGAAGTTTAAATACAAATGTACGAAAGTTTGAACGTAAAGGTTTAAATATGAATGGAGGCAGGTTTAAATATAAACGTAGCAAAGTTTAAATATCAAAGTTTAAATAGCAATATAGAAAGGTTCAAATATAAATATATTATGGTTTGAATTTACATGTGTTGGTTTACCTGTAAATGTAATGCTTCAACTGTAAAATCTGTAACTTTAAATGTGAATGTGAAAGGTTTAAATATTGCTACAAATGGGCAGCCATAGCCTCGTCTCTTTTTACACACTATAACAGCAATTAGGCGAAGGTATTCTTTGGATTAAAGTGGCAAAGATTCAAACATATATCTGTGTATTCTGTTTATTCATGCTCTTCCTCAAAAGTGATACATTTTAATCTTGCACAGGTAGTTGTTATTATAATCCTGGAAAATGTTATTTCTGTGTACAGGTACATGTACCCCAAAAGCCACAAAAAAGTGTGTGGTTATAACTTTCTTCCTACTAGTTGCTTTCAAAAATGGTTTTGTGTCAATGAAGGGCTGGTTTCTTTAGTAATATTTTCTCAGTTCTCAGATTTCTCAAGTTTGTTACTCTCCTGAACCGCGGACCACGGAACAACGGAACTAATAAAGAAAAACTTCAAAGAAGCCTCGCAGAGGAGAGTACAAGTTTGTTGCTCTGTGTGTTAAATTTCTTTTTACAAAGAATTCCTTGCAAAAAAGTACGTGTATGCTACCCTTAGAGAAACAGTAATGAAGAAGGTGATCCAATTGCAACCTGAAAGTTTTTAGATAACCTTACGAAAGGGTTCTACAAGCTGTAGGGAGCAAGTACTATACTGCCAAAGCTTCAAGAACTTTTCTTGAGAACATCTATTGTATAAGGAACCTCCGAAAATCATTGTAGGTTAAGCAAGTGTTCACATCGAGAAACAAAGACACACACTTTGAAGTGTTCTCTGCGAAGGCTGCTGACGGTTTTGGAGGTCTTTGTCAAGAAATTTCGCAACCTCGTTCCCATGGTAACGCCGTCCCGAATATGACAAAAGGCCCTGGGGACAAGGTTGAAAATTTCATTGAGTTGAGGAAGAAGATCTCTAATCGATTTTAAAAGGTTGTTTAAAACAGTAAGGATGCCGAGTTCCCCTTGCCCTTTAGAGAACACAGTTGTCGCAGGAATTCTATGGGGTTGCTTATGTTATTTGAAATGTTCATGGGATTTTTTGAGGCAAACCAACACCGTTTTTATCGGTGTAATTTCTTTATTTTCCATCTATCCATTTAGAGTTTTCTTCCATATATGGCTAAAGAGTACAACTTTGATTATGCTTTGGTTCAATATCAATGGCCAAGTTGGTTGCATAGACAGACGGACAAGCAAAGAATCATATGGGGGTATGTTTCTTAATTTCTACCTATCATTCAAGAGTTATTACAGTGAAGGCGGGAGAAGCGTACCACTCATGTTGTCAATATTCAAATAGAATCGAATCTTCATTGGATTTTGTTTTCTCTGCATAAAGAAATCATTGAACATTCTCATTCTCATCTCATTCTCATTCTCATTCAAGAAAACAATGATTGCCGTCGCTTGCCTCATCCTCCGTTTTATAATCAAACTGCGCTTCCCAACGAATTGTTTAGTCTCATTTATTGTGGTTTCCGAGGAGTGGTACTCCTATTGTGATCCTTCATACGCTTCAACGGAAGCAATATTCGAATCAGACGTAGGAAAATAACAAAGCAATATTCGAGTAGTGATCCAGTGACAAAAATCTATTTTCAAATAATCTTCGAAATTACATGGTACACTACTTCCCCTTTTACTGTAAAGTACACTGAGAAGTTCTGCTCATTGAAGCAGTGTCCTAGTGCGTTGGATGTGATTATTAACGTTGCTATCGGTAAGGTTTAACGGGGAATAGGAATGCTCAAGAGATATCTTTCGTTGCCAAGCATCCAAAGGATGTACTTCAGGATAGAAGATCCGCACTGTAGATATTACCATACCATATTTATACAAGATAACCTTTTCAGTAAAGATGTTACTGCTATCAACAAGGGTCCTGTTCAAATTAAAATTTTAAGTAAAAGGATCAAACTTACAAGTGATCGAGTAAAGAACAGTAAAAAATTACTAACAATCAGTTTCTGAGTTTAAAAACAAAGTGCGTTTATTTTCCTTTTCTAAAATTGACAAAGTACTTTTCATTTCTGACGTCACTTGGTAGGTTGTTGTATATTGACGCTCCTTGAAAAGTGAAAATTTTACTTTTCATTGCTACTGTGTCTGGGGATGTGCTGGTAATACCATTCTAAAAGTATTGCAAAAGCTACAAAATAATCATTTTGGCATACAGGCATACAGGAAAAACCAGACCCTATGACCCTGAGACCCCTATGACCCCTAGGACCCTTAAGTACTGAGATTTGAAAGGACCCTTAACATAGAGGGGTCATCCCCTAAGGCGGCCTCAGAGAACATAGCAGTTTTCTTGCGAACATGACACCAACTATCAGTTTTAAAACAGGTAGGCCTAAGTTTCAGTTGATGTTTTTGACATGGTTTCAATTATCATTGAAGTATTCATTGTTGTTTTTATCTGCTCTTTTTCTATTCAAAGGTAGTATAAAGGCCCATTTCCACTTCATTCGCAATTCGCAAATCGCATGCGATCCTTTGTTTAAAATTCGCTTGCAAACGTTCGCAAATCGCATGCGAACGTTCGCAATGCGATTTTGACCTGTTCGCAATGTTTGATTTCTTGCGAACGTTCGCATGCGAACCATTGTCTCGGATTGAAAGCAGCCAATCAGAAAACAACTTTACGAAACAAAGAGACAAAGGCGACACGCGCTATCAAAAGGAGACAGAGTTCATTGGTTGAATAAACAATCGAAATTCGTGCGAATTAGTTTGAAGTGTGTATTGAATTCGCAGGCTTTTTGAATTCGGAATTCGCAAGTCGCATCCGTTTTGCGAATTGCGATTGAAGTGGAAATGGGCCTTTAGCCTACCTAACTGATTGCACTTTGCAGATATGTGTTACTTTGCGGTTAAAATAGTTTTAGGTAGCTTATGAATGACCGAAGGCCCATTCCTCCTGTTCCTGTTTCACGAAAGAATGAAAGATGCCTCGATGAATGCCAAAGATAATGACTGGAATGAAAATAATGTGTAATATAACGGCAAACTGACTTGCCTTCTGTATTTGTAAGAGCCTGAAAAAAGAACAGAAACTCAAAAAGATTATATGATTATGTAAACAATCACAAGACAAAGACATCTAATTATTTGGCAACACAAGTAAAGGGCACTTTCATTGCCGGGGGATCAAAACCCCTTGTTCTGCAATTCAAAGAATGAAATGTGTTTTCATCTGTACCGTTATCATGTCTCTTCTCACCCTTAGATTGCAATGGACCGTATTGGCACTAAATTTCAACAGTTCTAGCAGAAGTAACCTGACTGGCGTATAGCCTCTTGAAACGCAGCCTTTCTGCAGAGGGGATGACCCCTTTATGTTAAGGGTCCTTTCAAAACTCAGTACTTAAGGGTCCTAAGGGTCATATGGGTCTCAGGGTCATAGGGTCTGGTTTTTCCGGTATGCCATGTCTGCATGCTCTGATTCAGTTCAAATGTTTAATGGGAATGATTTAAAGGGATAAAAGTGACAATGACCAAAAGAAACAAGTAGAAACGATCAAATCCAGGATCAAAAGTCTCTATCAAATAAAGGGAGTTTGCAATGGTAAATAGGCTGCGCTATAAATAGAACAAAGAAAATGTCCAAGCACAGCATTGTTTCTTTAGCTATCGATTATACAACACGTGTGGGCCATCAATTTCAATGGGCTATTTTTAGATTTTTCTGCCCTGTGCAAATGCAGGCTTAAAGCCTTGCACAAACCCTATCAGATTTCATGCAATACCACGCAAAATCATTCATCCAAAAAGGCAGAATTTCGTTCAATCTTATTTCGCTTTGCCTGTGATGAAAATCTTACAAAGATGTACATCAGAGAAGAGGCTGACATGGCATACAGGAAAAACCAGACCCTATGACCCTGAGACCCCTATGACCCCTAGGACCCTTAAGCACTGAGTTTTGAAAGGACCCTTAACATAGCGGGGTCATCCCCTCTGCATAAAGGCAGTGTTTCAAGATGCTAATGTGCCAGTCAGGTTACTTCTGCTATAAGTGTTCAAATTTAGTGGCAATACGGTCCATTGCAGCCTGGGGGTGAGAACAGACATGACAACGGTACAGATAAAACACATTTGATTCTTGATTACAAAACAAGGGGTTTTTGATCCCCCGGCAACGCAAGTGCCCTTGTCTTGCCAAATAATTAGGTGTCTTCTTGTCTCCTGGTTGTTTACATAATCATATGATATATTTGAGTTTCTGTCCTTTTTCAGGCTCTTACAAATACAGTAGGCATGTCAGTTTCCCATCAACTGTGAAAAATCCTTGCACATTATTTTCAATCCAGGCATTATCTTTGGCATTCATCGAGGCATCTTTCGTGAAACAAAAACAGGAGGAATGGCCCCTCCGTCATTTGTAAGCTGCCGGCCAAGCAAAGTAACAAATATCTGCAAAGTGGAATAAGTCAGGTAGGCTATTTACTACCCGTGAATAGAAAAAGAGGAGATAAAAAACAACAATAAATATTTCAATGATAATTGAAACCATGTTAAAAACATCAAATGAAACTTAGGCCTAACTGTTTTAAAACTGCTGTGGCATATTCGCAAGAAAACTGCCATGTTCTCTGAGGCCGTCTCAACGGATGACCCCTCTATGTTAAGGGTCCTTTCAAAACTCAGTACTTAAGGGTCCTAGGGGTCATAGGGGTCTCAGGGCCATAGGGTCTGGTTTTTCCTGTATGCCGGCTGACATTACAAAACATCCGCACAATGAAAAATTGATAAGCTGCCTTGTCAGAACATTTTAAATAAATAGAGTAATCAAATTTTGGTTGTCTTTGCTTCAAAGCCTTCCTGAACACACTTTGAACTGGAAGATTTACGCAGCTTCCGTATCTGAAGTAATTACTGGTGCATAATTTTCGGCTTCTTAATTAAATTGACTGCGTGGTCTCTCAATCTTTTTAATCCGTTGTTTCTCTCTCGTACAGCTTGTAGGTCTTAGTTAGCTGAATTTTAGCTATTTTTTTATCTTTTTAGCCTTAAAATTAATTAATGACGATAATGATGATGAAGCTTACATGGTCTCGTTGAAATTGTCCGACTAAAGAGCGTTCTAAGTTTCCAACTCCTGACAACAGTTATGAAAGTGGATCTTACATCAAAACTGGAATATCTTAACTGTTTACGACCTCAGGAATCGTCAACTAATGATTCTCCGGCTTTTAAATTCTTATTTCGATTAGGTTTCCTGAGACTAGTCTTTGTTATAATTCTGCCATGAAGTGCTTTTGTGTCCTGATTACTTCATCTTTCTTAATGAATGGAACAAATGGGGGCGGAAGGGATTTCAATTCAAAATACACCGTAAAATTATGTAGCCCAATGCAAGAAACAGAAACTGTTTACATAGCCCCTAAACATCTGCAAAAATAATTTGATGACCATATGGCTTCAATATGAGCTCTGTAGCTCAGATGCTTCTTCAAGAAGAATTTTTGGCTCTCTACAATTCAATTTTTCCCAATGCATCTACTGTCAATACCGTATTTGTGGATCTGGTGTAAAGTTTTGTTAAGGCATCCGGGAGGACCTGCAGATACCACTGTATTAGAAACTGAGATCGAGAACATTGTCGATGATCAAGAGAACAACAAAATTGACGCTGACAATGTTTAAAACATCTGTAAAATATTGAAACAGATCCTGAAACACGTAACTTCATGCGGCTTCATGGCCCATGTTTATCACTTAACGTAGTTTGTTAGTCCAACGTTTCCCATCCAATAGTTTTGGTGACCCTGTCAAATCCCTTCCGCCCTCCTCTGTTCCATACTTTATGACAGCTCCCTTAGAGAGTTAAAGCAAACTTTTGAAACAAATTAAACCTAGAATTTCCCAGTAACCAAACCCTAATCAGGTCTATGATATGCTGGTAATGACGAGTCTGTTTTCTCAATTTAGTCTGTTGATAATATTTTTTTTCTTTTTTTTTTCTTTATTCATTTAAAAAACAACAAACTATAAAAACAACAAGATTAATTAACTACGTGCCATCCATAGTGGGAAAGGAGTTATAGTCAGCGAGTCCCCACTATGTATGGCACTTACAATTTAATATAAACTGTTCTAATCATAGCCGTAGGAGATGAACGCCCCAGGAGCAAATGATTCGCTATTGTGTTCGGCGCTTGAGGTTAAACGAGCAACGAGCATTCACCTTCGGAGGTCCAGGCTCGAGCAGCATCCATCGAGAGTTGAAACAGTAGTGTCTCCAGGCCATCTCCTTCCTACATCTATGTTCCAACGAAACAAGAAAGCTACAATGTTGATGATATCGCAGCCTCCACGAGTTGAGATATTAAGAACGCTGTAGCTGTAAAAGTAATCAAGATATCAGAAAACTTCACGGCATTATTACAGCATAACATCGAACTTCCGGGTGGAGGGGGCACTTCTTGACCAGAATTTTGGCGAGAAGGTGCAGCAGAGATTAAAAAACATACCCGTTCCTTATGCCTATTTTCAAGAATGCACATGCGAACTCTTTATTCCAAAATCGCGAAAATCAATCGATACTATTCCTTTTACTAAAATCATGACCAATGATACTCTTCCCGATGGCGCGTCGCCACTACCCAGAATATGCACAGTGTCCCCCCAGGGGGTAACTTACTTGTTAATGGTACGGGGTTGTGCCATTTTTTAGGGTACCTTTTTCATGATAGATTCCGGATTTATGGGCCTAGTTTTCTGTAAGAATTCATTTATTGGTGAGTTGTTTTGGCATTTCCGGATTTATGGGTATGATTTTCAGAAAATTCTCCAGATTAGTGGGTACACTTTTGAGAAATTTCTCCGGATTTCGGGGTGGTACTTTTGCGTTTTGAATGGCACAACCCCGTATCTTGGAAACTGAAGTTATCCCCCCCCCCCTTGGGAGTGTCCCCATGATTTATAGTTCCTTCCATAGTATCCAAGCCATTCAATGCAAAGAAAGAGGTGTTGGCCATTTAAACTAGCTTGTTTTAAAAGGTTTGTAGTCAATGCATTGAAATGATACCTTTTTGAGAACCCCATTGGCTCTCATGAAAACTTGACGGTACTGTATTGACCATTCAGAACTGAGATGTATTTTCCTCTTTTCACAGTTACAAGATCCTGTTCCTTGATGTCTTATTTCCACTCAACTTGAATAGAGTCATATTTGTCGATGCGGATCAGGTAATTCACTCTCTCTTGCAATAGTACGGGGTATCACGTGCCCCGCTCATATGGCTGCCGTAGTGATGCTGTAAACTCACGATATAGTCCCAGTTATCGCAAAGATAGGAAGAACAACAACAATTTTTTTTAATTTTTGCTCAAACTGGGATTTACGGACTTTCATGTAAGGGTTTGAGACGGAAATGTATGCGTTTCCGAGTGTAGTCTGGAACGAAGCTGCAGAATAGTCTCAGAAGCAAGGCAAGCAACCCTTGACAGTTGGAAATTCTCATTGCTGCGATGAAGTCCACGGAAGGTAATTGGCCGTAAAAATGAGGAGCTCCTGGTTCACAGTGAAAGCTTTGTTGATTCTTGGATTGAAGAAACAATTCAAATGGATACTTGTGACTTTTTTCATGGCTATATCACTGTAAACTTGAACTCTAAGCTGTCTTAGCTAGCATTGGAGGTTCGAGCCGGCAACTTAGGCCCATCCGCCATTGCCTGGAGTTCGTACAGCGTTGCTGTGGTTTCCATATCTAGTAATGAAATCGATTGGGAAAAGCTTTCGTCCCAGTAGTCAATGTGAAAGTCCATGAGTTGTAGTTTGAGCGTCCATCTTTCTATCAATGTTGATAACTATGAAGCTGTAGCTTTTACCGTCCTTTTTTTTACACAGTTACAATCATCAGCTTCAAAGTTGAATTTAAGACCTTGTTTTAGTCAGTCTGACAAGTGAGTGCTAATTTATGACAGCAGAAGAGCAGAATAAGTGGTTGCTTCAAGAACGGCACTTCTGTTGTTCTCTAGCAATGTCAAAATCAAGAAATGCTGTAAGGAAAGGGTTCCACCGTCATTTTCAAATCCCTCAAACATCTTCATAGGGATGACAGCGTTGTCTTAAAGGTAAACAAACACTATTAACTCTATTACAAAGGCAGAAAAGCTTGGATACAACGCTGGAAGCCTTTCTTTGTGGATTTGATCAATATTGACTTCTTGCTGAAGTGAAGGTGAAGTTGAAAGTGAAGTTGAAGGTGAAGTGAAGGTGAAGTTGCATTTTTCATTGCCAAGCGCTGGAATCGCAGATCTAGGGCAGACCTAATCGAGTTCGCGACCCCTTGTCATGACGCTCAAGTGGTAGGGTCCTACCGGGTATCGAACCCATTCTGGCTGACTGCTCTGGCTTCAAAGTCAGAGGATTACACCACTGCGCCACAACACCTTCAATATGAATAATAATATAGGTGCTAATTTTGCCTTCTCTTCTATAAATCAACAACTTCTAGTCTGATTGACTCAAACAAGGTCTTAAATTCTAATTTAAAGCCTGATCTATGCAGCTGTGTGAATATTGAAACAGTTAAAGCGACACTCCTCCGCAACAGCCACAAAAGCGGACAAAGTCTTTTTAGACACGAAGTATGTAGAAGAACAGCTTGATCTGCTGAGGCACATTGGTCAAATGGATTGTTTTTGTTCGTAACTTGATTTTAAAGTTTTGTTAGAAGTGGACCGATTATGGTCGGCAAAGGAGCACGGTTTATCACCCAGCTGTTATTTTTGTGGTAATATTCTCAACGAAATGTTTCCAAGTGCTCATGGGAAGCTCTGGTAAAATTTGGACTGGCATTCTCATGTTATTTATCTGAGTTTGAAATTTTCCCTCGTGTAATATCTTTGGTCCATGGCAATTTTAGTTATTTTGTGGGGCTTGATTAGTTTACGCTTGCTTTTTGGGGGTTTTGCGGAAATTTCTGGCACTTTCTTGGTTTTTAGATGATATCCCGTTATGTCTTAGAAATAACTGACTTGTTCAGTTTGTGGGTCACCATATTGTTCTTTAGGTAGAAGTAAATTAGCTCATATAAGTACGTTAGTCCTGTGCCATCTGATAATCATCCTTAGGATTTTATGCTTTTCGATGGAGCTAACACTATGCAGTACTCATAATTCGAACTTTGTGTGACTCGAATTGACTTATGTACCACAAAAAGAGGACATTTGTAAAAATAGGCAGGGGGAAAGTACATCTGAATTTTCAGAATGTCCTCTTCAGAATGAACCTTATAGCTATTCTGAGAAAGAGACAGGATTGAGCGAAATTCTTTTACGTTCTGTTGAACTTCGATTGAATAGCGTCAGAGCTTCTATCACTGTTGTGCACATTCGAAAATTTGAAAATTCGAAGATATTCAATTTAAACGGACACGTTCGAAAGTGTCGTTCGATTCAGACGCGACAGTAAGATAGCTGAAGGGTCTGTGGTATTGTAAGATGTTTCTGGAAAAGAATAGGCCCATTCTGCTACGGTTTGTTTTACCCATTTCAAGGCATTTCACTCAAGGGAAATTTTAACATTATTCTTCCTTTGCATTCATGACACCAGTTTTCAAGACACAAACTATGTCAATCAATCAATATAAATTATATCAAGAGGTTCTTGTTGATCAATTGACTTTATATGGGTGTCTTGTCAACGAAGCTTAGCCGATTAGGACTACCTGAATAGTCGGGACTTGACTTGACTTTGTTTTTTACGATGTCACAAGCTTGGAATGGCTCACCTTAGAACATCATTTGAAACTATGTCTTCCTTTTTTCCAAGGTTTTCACAATTGAGGGATATTCCGGTAATGATTTAGAGGAAAGTGTTTCCTGAAGATGTATTTTCATAGTAGTTAGATTCTATATTCTGACGATTTCCACCTGCAAAAATGTTCTTCATTATATTTAATTTGCTTTCAGGTTGTGCGAACCGATTTGAAAGAGTTAATGGAGATGGACTTAGAGGGTGCTCCGTATGCTTATACACCATTTTGTAGTGACAGAACAGAAATGGATGGATTTAGGTAATACAGCTCATCATTATTCGGCCAGCTGTCTCTGTTAGCCTTGGATGGTGCGTTGTAAGACCGAGGAAAAGTCCAAAGGAAGGTCTTTTTATTTTAAACAGCAATTATTGGAATACTTTTTCACCCTCGTTGGGTAGGGTGGGAAGGAATGGGTTTGAGTGGGCCAAATAGGTCTCTGAAAAGTTGAATGAATTCACCGTTACTGTGCTTTACTTCTGCTTTATGTACACTAGTCTATATCATGGACAAAAACGACTTTATCTATTTCAAAAATGCAAGTCTACAACTAAGGACAGTTTGCCTCAATATATTGACAAAGATAACAAATTCAGTTGACCATTTCCAGTGGACTAAGCTGTAGCAATTGACAATTCCAGTTGGTTACCGAGAACTAGTTCATGTTAAATAATAATTAAAGTTGGCAACTAATAAAAGAATTCACTTAACTAATTGACGAGTTCAGTTGACTAAGTCATATTATGATAGGATATCTCGAGAGGAGCTTGTTATCCTCAGCTAAGAAACTAAAACACGTGTGAGAATTTATAGCAAAATTATTTCACATAGTTAACCTTCCAATCGTATGTTGACTAAGTAGGTAAGACTATTGATGTGAAGTAAATCAGAAAGTCCAGTAGAGTTGAAAAAATGTAATGAATTGCATTAAAGAGTTTCATTACATATATTACATTATATTATATAAGGTGCTAGGAAGGGTTATTTTGTAGGCAATAGACAGGCATGACGCCGTTATCTTCCTTGATAGAAATAATCAAAAAATAACCGGGGGGGGGGTGGAGGTAACTACCATATGTGCAGGTACGGGATTTGCCATTTTTGGAGTGCCGTTTTTCGAGCAGAAATTAAATTGTGGGGTATCATTTTTGGTAAAATCACAAGTAGTCATAAATTTTGGGGCGTCATTTTAGAAAACTAACTCTTTACGGTATTGATTTTGATCAAATTTCACTTACTTGGTTAAAATTTTGGATGGCTGTCACAATTTTAAGGGTATACATTTTCTATGGCCTGTTTTTGGGGTATTGTTTTCGCGAAAGTTTATAAATTTTAGGGTGCGATTTCAGACGTCAAATGGCACACCCCCGTCACCCGCCCATTGACGTTACCCCCCCCCCCTGGGAAAATAACAAACATTTATTTTGGCAAGAGTTATCGTAAAATGACAAATGAATAACATTATATTGATTTGTAAGTTAGACAGTCGGATAAATGAAAATAAGCACTTTTTTTGTACGAATCTTGGCTCTTGCGTTCACATCAAGGATTTTCGATTTTTGGTCCATGTTATAGCAGTTATAGGAAACTTTTCTTGTAGAGTTTCTAAAATTTTCATAAATGTATCTTCATGAGTCATCGTATTTCATCGAGCCACTCTTTGGGCCAAGAATTCAAACATTGATTCGATTATGTTTAATGAATTAGAAAATTCAGAGAACAAACTCTCTTGTATCATTTTGCTTGATAGGGATGAATCGGTGACTGACCTACCCTGGCCCTCATTAAAATGGCTGCGGTAGTCGCTGCCCTGTGTCTTTCTTCTCCGTTCCATACTGCCTGTACCACCTATTATCTCTTCGACGTCACTAAACTTGGTCTTTGGTCTCCCTCCTCCTCTATCTCCAAAATACGATCTCGGGTGGGGGGGGGGGGAACTGCCCGAAAAATTTGTACCCATAATTCCGTAAATTCTGGTAGATTTTAGGGCCATAATTCCACAATTCGAATAAATATCTGGGCCATAATTCCGTAAATTATGAAAAATCCCCTGAAGAGGACACCCATAATTCCGTGAAATGTTAAAAAATTGTGAAAATTATACCCATAATTCCGTAATGGTTTGAAAAAAGTACCCCTAAAAAATGGCACTTCCCCGTACCACGAACAGTACTAAGGTACCCCCCCCCCTCCGAGAATACCATACCAAATAGGTAGTCCATTTCTATACCGTCGTACGTATCTGCAGATGTGGCCAAATAGTAACAACAGGTTTCCTTTTTCTAAGACTGTCAAAAGTCTGATTTCAGAAGTCAGATGCAAATCTTCTTTAGTGTCCTTTTGTTTTTTTCTTTTGTGTCCAACTCCTTCTCAGTAACATGTTATAGCACCAAGGTTGGGTTAGCAGTACACTTCAAAAACTTTCTGCGACACGCACTCAAAATTGAAAGAACGTGTTAGATTTTGAGTTTTCTTTTGAGTTTTTTGTTGTCGGAACGGTACGAATATTTCTTGAGATACTCGGTTACTTAACTTTACAACTCCTGAGTAAGCCCATAAGATCTTCATTCGGTTTCTGGTTTATCGATGCGTACTCTTTTTAATGAAGGTTTTGGAACCAAGGATACTGGAAATCTCATCTCGCTGGTAGACCGTATCACATCAGGTAAGGGAATGTAAATGTATTTTTTGATATATCATGAGACACTGTGTAATTCGATTCCAGCTATTTTAAGTTGTTTAAACATTTAATGTACAAATCACTGAGCCAGTTGCAAAGGTTGCCGTTTATTCGTGTAGCTTTCGCCGATACATATTTCCTCTATGAAAACACGTTATTTTGACTGGAATTTAAGGAAGTTCGACGTTATAAGAACAGCAGCACTCATTGCAAAATGGTGCCTTATTGTTACGTATGAAGTCCAAATAAATGTTCTTCATAGGACTTCATTCTGACTAGCAAATTGAGTTCTCCCTGCGTGATGATGAATTTTCTCGTGGTTGTTGTGTCACAGAAGGCTTTAGCCCTTCCTGTTTCGAGATGAGGTGATCGATTTTGTTGTCTTGAAATCTAAGTTGGCCGTGGGCAGATAGATTTACTATTACTCTTTGCCACATACTATTGATCCCTTTGATATTGTTTGAATATGTCAGTATATCAATACAGTAGTAGCGTCATTCTCATTATATTTCTTCATTTGCAGTGCGTTGTATGTTGTTGACTTAAAACAGTTCAGAAAAATGGCAGCTGGCGATCGTCTTAGAGGACAGTATCAGGTATAATCCATGTACCACTCTCTTCGCTTGACTTTGACGCTTGACTTGACTTGATTTTTCATTGATCACTCAGCTGGGCAAAAATGGTTTATAATGAAGTTGGTCTGAATTTCATAAACTGAGATCGCAGTTGCCCATTTAGATTACATCATTTTAACATAAATCAGGGGTTTGAAAGGTTCAGGACCTTTTTCCCAAGTTCTTTGATTGATAAGCATTTAGGGGCCGGCAATCCAAAGGGGGAATGGATGGCACATGGAATATATTCCAACGAATTGGATGGGCCATCAGATATTTTCTGCAGTTTTGGGTGGGTCATGAAACGAATGTAGGTACATTGATCTTCTTAAATGAGGCACATTCTGAAGTTTATGAATACAAGAAGACTTCATAAACATTCAAAGAGAAGTTTATATAATTCCGTTGATCATAAACTTTGACGTTCTTGTGCACAAAAACGAGAATTCATCTTGGTTTAGTTTCAAAGAATACTCCTTGTACAGCCCATGACATACGGATGGGCCAGGAAAACTTTTCATCCATAACGGTTGGCCACCAAGATTGTTTGCTACCTTCAGGGTTGGGACGCAAAATTTTTTTGAGAAGATTTTGATTTTTCTTCCAGCCCACCCTAACATACACTGCATGCCTGTCCCTTTAAATTTACAAAATTTCTAGTATTTACTTTTTGATCCATCTCTCATCCGCGGAGGATCTTCTCCATCATCAGTAATTTCTCCTATCATTGCAAACATTCCTGTCTTTAGTTGTGTCTGCTGGCAAGCCAGACTATATCAGGAATTGCAGAATCAGAGTGAATACTAAAATCATTTTCTTTCTTATGATATTATTCTTTCTTTGTATTTCTTTCCTGCAGGGTTTGTCTCAAGATCCAAACAGTCTTGCTAACTTAGATCAGGTAATTTTTACCTTCCTTTTTTAACCACATAAAATTCAAAACAACTACAAAGCTTATGTAAATTTTTTATGGCTGCCATAGCTGGAAAGGACATGATATCAGCGAGTTCCAACTACGATAGCCATTTACACTAATTTCAAAATATAAATATATACAGAAAATTTATTAACAAAAGCAACTCGAACGGGCGTCTCAGAAAGAAGACCTCCCCAACCTTACTGCAGATGGCCAATGAAGCACCCAAACACAAATACAAGACGCCCGTTACAATTACTAGAAATAAACGAAAATTTTGCTAATGTTTGGTGCTTAAGTTCAATAGTTTACCTTCTTCGCTTGCCGTTATTGATTACCATAGATCCTCGAATTATTTGTGAGTATGAAATTTTTGGACTTAGGCCTTTTTTCAAAAGGGACTTACATTACGTGCAAGAAAGCTCGGCGTGACAAACTTTCAGACAATGGCTTGTCCAAAAATTTCTTGGTAGGAATTATGGCGTTGTCCAAATATTCCTGCGTAGATATGTTCATGTGTAGTGTGAATCGAATGATGACAAGAGGAACCAAGACAAGAAAAGAAATCTGAAACTAAATCTCAAGCTTGACACGAAAAATGATATAAGTATGCACATGTGTCAAAACACCATGTTTCCAATCCAACGTTTTTGTCCTTTGTTGCAGCAAATAGAAAGATTTCTCAAGACGTTTTAAGAATTATTCACATAAATGTCAGTTCTTTCGACCGCCTCCCTTTGATATACCCTGTAGTTTGGTCAGAATAGCCTTTGGACCTTTTCTGCAAATTGTGGCCAGCAGAAGCAAAAGTGTTTTGCATAAAGTGATTGACTCTGCAGAAAATTTTTCCCTGTTTACCAAGTTCCAAGAAAGGGAATTATTTTTTACAGCTCTGTGCGACACTATTTTGCTTTCAATTTAAGAATTCCATGGAATCTGCCTTCTACGGGTATTGCTAGAAAAAGGTTAAGAGATTTTGATTTGATCAATTTTTCCACTTTCAACATGTACCCATCATCTATTTACAAATGTTTTGTACATTTTCTACAGGATCTTCCAAATAACATGATTCATCAAGTTCCAATCAAATCGTTGCCACAAGAATGGTTATGGTGTGAAACATGGTGTAGTGATGAATCAAAAAAGATAGCAAAGACAATCGATCTTGTAAGTGATTAAGTGATTAAATCATTTCTTTAAGGATAAAACATTTTGATAAAGGTGTTTTTAAGATGCTTGAAAGGGAGAAACTTTCGCGGGAAGAAACCAACACGAGTTGGAATGAACGTGTAGTATTTAGAATTAATTTTGCGAATCTGCCCAATTGGGAAATTCCACGGGAATGAACTTTGGCGAATTAGGTTACTTAATCTTTTGTAATGTCTCAGATGTAATTTTGTAATGATATTTTAGTATAAATAGCAAATTTAAATGCAGCATGCTTTAAGAGCAAAATCACAACTTTTTTGTACTTGCGCAACAGATTTTACCAAATATTTCAGGCCCATGTACACTTTAGGTGATGCCCTAAGGTAAGAAAGGAAAATATTTCCAAAGGATGCATTTTATTAACAATGATTAAAATAAGCTCCCGCAAAGTAACTATCACTTTCCCTAATTTGAAATAGGCCATACTAACGAAAACGTCAATTAAAACATGAATAATGCAATTAATACACCTTACCTGGATACCGTTGGAAAGAAGATACATTATTCTTTTAGATTTTATGTATCAGATTGATCGAATTAAGGTGGGTTGCGTTTTTCTGAAACACCCTTTATTTTTTCACGAGAATAAAGCTTCTCGAATGCCACATTGTAGGAAATTTGCAGAATCAGTTTCCGCAAATTTCTGTCAAAATGCAAAAAAACGCGAAAGTTTCTTCGCGTGAAAGTTTCTTCCCTTAAAGTATTGAAACGATGATAGCTGCTAAAAATTTTCGTGATTTTTGCTACTGGTAACACTTGCGAGAGGGGAACATGCGCTATCTTCAAAGAGAGGCGTTGGGCTTCTTCCTTTGAAATCATAGTTGAAATTTCTGTTTCTGATAAGGTCTGTTCAAGATGGAGCTTTCGTGCTGACTGAGTAATCAGCTGCAAAATCCCTTCTTTTGCGCTTGGTTCCGCAACTCACAAACTTAGTACTTCATGTTGGCAATCGTGTTATGTCATTTGTCGGCTCCTTACATTGCGGAGAAAAAATTGATCTTTTCTGTTTATGGCAAATTATAAAGACGTGAAATAAGCGGATTCAAAATGTTATCGCGCAACTACGAACAACTTTCAAGTCGCTTTACACTATCATATTTCATGATCACAGATAAAATGTGGAGGAACTTTTACCTGAAGATGACAGTGCAATGCCGCCTTTATGGAAGATGCTAACTGTTTACAAGAAGTCAAAAGGAGAGTAGGAATAGCAAGGAAATCATTCTAGGGATTACAGGAACTCGTGAAGTGCTATGTCAATATGAGAACTATGAAAAGGTTACTGAAGACGTATATGATTGATTTCACTGTTAACCTATGGTTGTGAAGCATAGAAAATGGGTATAGAAGCTGCAAGAAAGGTCAATGAATTTGAAACATGGTGTTATCGCAGAATACTAAAAGTTAGCCAGATAAACAGAGTTGCGAATAAAGAGGGTACAGGGTACAGTGGAACCTCCATATAACGGACACCTATAGGACCAATTTTATCGTCCGTTGTAGAGAGGTGTCCGCTGTATGGAGGTGTCACCTTTTGCCATAGTGTATTATGGGACGAAAATATATGTCCGTTGCTCGGAGGTGTCCGTTGTATAGAGGTGTCCGTTAATGGAGGTTCCACTGTATATCAAATGTGCTAAAGCAGAACAATCAATGTAAGACAAGAAGCCCAGACCGAAATTTGCCTGTCAACATCATAAAAGCATTTATAAATGGCAAAAAGAGCACAGGGTAGACCTCAGAGAATGTGGATAGACGACAGCAAAGAGTGGACCATTATCAAAGTATATAGATGTCTGTAAAGGAAAGCACAGAACAGAGAACAGTTGAGATCCATGATAGGCAACCTTTGGACTTACGAGGACGCTACAGAGATGGGTTGATTTCATTCATATGACAAATGGAAAAATATTAGAACAAGATCGATTAATTATTTTGCGTTATAATTAATGGATGGTAGAACATCAGATGGCGTAGCAGATACTGTTTTTCCATCTTTTTTGTTGACATGTGCTGTGTCGGTAATTTTTTTCAAACACTTTCTAGATTCAGATATTGCATTATTTTCATGAATTTTGATGTTTCTCATCTATGATCATTATCACGTTCACAATGACGACTGACGCAATTAAACCAGCTTTATCTGAACCAGGTCAAAATTCAACCAATCAGATGCATTCGATTTGCTGGATTGACCAATGAGAAGGCCATATTAGATAGCCTGGTTTAGTTAAGGCTCGTTGATGAATGTATATATGTGACTCATCTTTATCTTATTTTAGTGTAATAATCCTCAAACTAAAGAGCCAAAGTTGAAGCGTGCAACTCGCATTGTTGAAGAATGGCCAGAATTAGATGCAGAAATCATGAGGTTACAAGAAAAAGCAGCGAAGGAAAACATCACTGATAAAACGTTTACTGTGGAAATAGATGGTAAGTAATGCTGTCTTAGTCAACGAACATTACGATGCATATGGAACGCCGTTTGCGCAAAAATGGCATAAACTAGGTTTATGTTACATACACTTAGTTTATGTGCACATAACCTAGTTTATGTACATAAACTTAGTTCATGCCTATTTTCGTGCTCATAAACTAGGTTTATGTACATAAACTAGGATTATGTGCACATAAACTATGTTTATGAAACCTGGTTTGTGTCATTTTTGTGCAAACGGCGTTCCATAGATGCATTTGCTTATTTGTCCAAGTCTCGTAAACACTGACCTTCCGATCACCATTATGTAGTTCCTGGTTTCGCTGTGCGAAAGGAGCAACTTTGAAGCAGGATCAGGGTGGTGGACATTATGAGAAAAACTTGGAGGCATGCCAGGTACCGTGTTCTTTTCATGCTAGAACGCTAGGTTTCCGTTCCCAGAAAGGCTGGCCCCTGAAGAAATGGATTTGGTTAGGAGTGAAAAATTATAAGATGAATGTTTCCAATGGTAATTGTAATATTTAGCTCTAATATTCAATCCAATCCAAATCTTCATGTAATCTTCTATTTCTAGGAACATGATTATATGATCCTTCACAGAGCTTTTTTAAGGACTAACGTTCCGTATAGGTGGAACGTTTTGATAAACCTACATCTTTCGCGAGCGAAGCGAGCAAGGACGGGGTCCGGGGGCTTGCCCCCGGGAAAATTTTTCATGACCACGCCCTTTAGATCGTTGGAAAACGCCCCATTTTTGGAAAACGTGCCATTGACGGAAGCAAAGGATCACGACTAATGAGGGTTTTTCCATGAAAAGTTTGAAATTTTTGAATTGTATGACATCAAAAGATATTGCATTCTGGATAGATTCTGGTAGCTTCCTCGAATATATACGAGTTTGAATCTTCATTCTTACGACCTTGGCTTTTGCAGTCTTTTTCACTTACAAAATCAACAAACTTCTGCAAATTATTGGGTGGCTGAAGCCCCCCCCCAGCCCCCCCCCCGCTTCCGACGGGCCTGGAAAAACTATTTAGTGCAGCAGACATTCTTTCACAAAGACATACCTGCACTCCACGAAGTATTCGTTTATCTTCAGTTTAATAAACTGGAAGGGGGATCCATGGGCATGGTGAATATTAGTATTGATTATGCCATTGAAATGTCTCAATCGTCACGAAACGACATCATTGTTCAGAGCTTAATTTTCCGCTCGATTGCTTGAACCCGCTTCATGAAAAATGATTTGCGTGCTGGGCTTTATGTACCATCTTTGCAATGACTGAATTAAAAAAGATTTACTCACTGTTGCAGAAGTCATATCATTAAAGACATCATTAGCATAGTAAAGTTACTGCTCCTGGATTCTTGTTCCTTCTGAAAAATCTCTATGAAATGTCTAATTACCGCTACTCCCTTATTTTTAGATACAAAGAAGAAAGATGAACTATAACAAGAACTGGAAATAGCCATTTTTATAAGATAGACGTAACTAGTAATAGAAAGTTTGCATTGGCTTAGAAAATCTATTCCATTCAATATTTTGAAGATTTTCATTGCAAGAAAATATCATTTGAAATTCACTGGAAATAGTTGACGTATTGGATTGCAAGACTTTGTCAGTTGGAAACATCATCTGGTTTTGATTATGGTACTGTTCTTAGCATAGGTTTCAAGTCTTCAGATCTTTGAGAGGGTGTGTGTAAAATGCTATCTGTGAGAGGGTGGGTGTAAAATGCTATTACATTTCTCTTTTAATTGATTTGCGTGAAAGGAACTTGCTGTAAGTCTGCGATGAAAAAATTTTCATATATTGACAGCATAGGGCTCTAATTTTGTAGAACTGTGAGTTCAAATGCGTAAAATGTTTTTGTCTAATTCTTTCAACTGAATAGATCGAAGGGAAGTTGTTTCCCATAATTCCAGAAAGATTTGATATTACTATTATTTTTGGAATTACATCATTTTTAAGTTCTACGAGAAGTTGTACCAGAGCAGGTGTCTGAAGCTTTAGCAAATAGTAAAAGCTCCATAAAAATCTAAACTGAGTGAGGAAAGTCAAAATGATCAATACAAGAAATGCTCAGTTTTTGAAGATCTGCAAAACGGTAGCAAGCGGAAGTCTGTTGCTTTCATGGTTTACGATTTAGCAATTTGATGACGTCACAACTTAGAAACCAGCAAAAACTAGACTTATGCCTTTTCGTCCCTTGTTTCCCTGCGTTCTTTGATTTGCTGATATCACTTGGTCAATAGGGACTCATAATATTACGCTCACTTTGTCAAAGTGGCCTAAACAGGTGGGAGTTTTCGTACACTCAACACAATCGCTTCAAAATCTGCTTTAAAGAGCTCGAACATTGAAAAGGAAACTTTTAGTACAAAGAATGATGTTGTCTTGGCGTATAAAACGCAAAATGCCTACCTTTCAGACAGTAATCTTCCTCTGTAGAAGCAAAATAGATCCATCGAAGATGCGAGAACTCCAGGCTTCTTCAACCGTTCTTTAAGAGCAACAACAACGGCATTCTGAATAGCGGCCCCTGATTGGATAAAAACTGAATTCTAGCGATTTGATTGGTGAATACGGAACCACCCTACGCGGGCCTAAAGTGGGCCCACTATTTAAGAGTAATGTTATCAGTCCCTCTTGACCAAGGAACGCAGGGAAACAAGGGACGAAAAGGCATCAGTCTAAGCAAAAACCTTAAAAGTGTTGTAACGCTTAAATATCGATGATATAAAAAATGCTCTTTCTTCATTTATGGCCAGCAACCTCAAGTTCCCTTCGATCTATTCAGTTGAAAGAATTAGGCAATAAAATTTTACACATTTAATTTTAAAGTTTTTCGAACCCTATGCTTAAATTGACTACCGGGTGAGCCAGAAAAATGTTTCCACTTTTGAAAATTCATAGCACCAAGATTACTCCACAGATTTGAATCATTCAGAGTCAAGTTAAAAGCCGAAAGATTGAAGTATTTTTATGATTTTTCTCGCTCTCCTACCAGCACTAGAAGTATTGGTAAATTCAACTTTGTAAAAATTTTATGGTTGCAAAATGACGGAAAAAGGGCCTAAATCGTTGATCAAATTGCAAGGACTCTATTCACAACGAAAAATAAGCAATGGGCGTTTCACCTCCCTCAAGTGTGATAAGATATCGACTTTCAAACTGTAGCGTATGAGTCTAATAGTATTGGAATGTGTTGACGTAAAGAACATTGAACAGGACTAATTAGTTGTTGTCAACGAGCAATTAGCATAAGTTGAGTAAACAGCCTTTTATGTTGTTCAGAAAAGAATTGTAGTTAGTTGTCGTCGAACTGAGATAGAGGCAAGTCACGCAAACAAGAGTAGTGCTTTCTACCAAGGCTTAGGCCCGAGGGCCTTGCCTTTGTGTATCTCACTCCATCGGAAAAGAGCCAAATTCGTTACAACTGGTGACAGAGGTGGGATTGGAGTGCAGATACAGAGTTCGACAGAGAGAATATATATTATTATAGAGATTATTAAAGTGACCAAGGTCTTTGAAAGAAAGAGTACGTGGCTGGACTGAGCAGCTGAGTGAATGGAACATCAAATCTGTTCTATAAACTATGATCTTACGGGCGTATCAGTCGACATTGACGAGACTGCAGACAGAAACATAACATGTCAGAAAGCTGTCAAGATAGGAACAAGTTAAAACACACGAAAGCCCTCAATAGAAAGTTGAATTAGAGTGATGTGATTTTGGACGAGAAATGTACAAGTTTAAGTTGGTATACTCGCAATCAAAAATTTGGTGCGTACGGGAATGGTAGTAGCTGAAATCAATGTTTGAGAGGAGTTCGATGACGGTCTGATCAAGCAATGATATCAACGCTGTTTGGTAGTAGCTGAAATCAATGTTTGAGAGGAGTTCGATGACGGTCTGATCAAGCAATGATATCAACGCTGTTCAGGAGAAGTATACCTGATTTCTGAGACTGTGTGGGGGACGTGACTTTGCTGAAGTGAATAATCAACGAGCGATGTTTCACGGCGACCACCAGGCGACAGAACTTTTGGATACTGGACACTGTTTCTGGCGGAGATTCTTGCAGCGATGAGTACAGCTTTGAACGATGCTTGAAGTCTTCTGTGAACCTTCCTTTGCCAAAGCTTCCGGGCTTTTTGGAGTTACCGAGAATTTTCTTTTAGTTTTTGAGTTTAGAGGATTGTGGACAGTTCAGGGAAACGTCAAGAAATTGTGTTACGAGAATAAGTCAAAAAGGGAGGGGATGGTGTAGCGTATGAGTCTAATAGTATTGGAATGTGTTGACGTAAAGAACATTGAACAGGACTAATTAGTTGTTGTCAACGAGCAATTAGCATAAGTTGAGTAAACAGCCTTTTATGTTGTTCAGAAAAGAATTGTAGTTAGTTGTCGTCGAACTGAGATAGAGGCAAGTCACGCAAACAAGAGTAGTGCTTTCTACCAAGGCTTAGGCCCGAGGGCCTTGCCTTTGTGTATCTCACTCCATCGGAAAAGAGCCAATTCGTTACAACTGGTGACAGAGGGGGAGTGGAGTGCAGATACAGAGTTCGACAGAGAGAATATATATTATTATAGAGATTATTAAAGTGACCAAGGTCTTTGAAAGAAAGAGTACGTGGCTGGACTGAGCAGCTGAGTGAATGGAACATCAAATCTGTTCTATAAACTATGATCTTACGGGCGTATCAGTCGACATTGACGAGACTGCAGACAGAAACATAACATGTCAGAAAGCTGTCAAGATAGGAACAAGTTAAAACACACGAAAGCCCTCAATAGAAAGTTGAATTAGAGTGATGTGATTTTGGACGAGAAATGTACAAGTTTAAGTTGGTATACTCGCAATCAAAAATTTGGTGCGTACGGGAATGGTAGTAGCTGAAATCAATGTTTGAGAGGAGTTCGATGACGGTCTGATCAAGCAATGATATCAACGCTGTTCAGGAGAAGTATACCTGATTTCTGAGACTGTGTGGGGGACGTGACTTTGCTGAAGTGAATAATCAACGAGCGATGTTTCACGGCGACCACCAGGCGACAGAACTTTTGGATACTGGACACTGTTTCTGGCGGAGATTCTTGCAGCGATGAGTACAGCTTTGAACGATGCTTGAAGTCTTCTGTGAACCTTCCTTTGCCAAAGCTTCCGGGCTTTTTGGAGTTACCGAGAATTTTCTTTTAGTTTTTGAGTTTAGAGGATTGTGGACAGTTCAGGGAAACGTCAAGAAATTGTGTTACGAGAATAAGTCAAAAAGGGAGGGGATGGTGTAGCGTATGAGTCTAATAGTATTGGAATGTGTTGACGTAAAGAACATTGAACAGGACTAATTAGTTGTTGTCAACGAGCAATTAGCATAAGTTGAGTAAACAGCCTTTTATGTTGTTCAGAAAAGAATTGTAGTTAGTTGTCGTCGAACTGAGATAGAGGCTTTCAAAGGACTTTCTGTTAGCATGTGTCATTAAAATGTATTAGTGATAATTGATGTTTCCTGTTGACTATACATTTAGGTAATCACATGTTGTTTGCTTGTCAGTTCGTGGATCGTTGAGATAGAAACAAGACGCTCAAACAGTAGTGTGTTTCTAGCGAGAGTTAGGCCCTTGGGCCTAGCTTCCTCTACTCTCTCACTCTCCAATGGAAAGAACCCCAATCGTTACACTTGGTGACAGAGGGGGCATGGAGACAACGAGATGCGATTTGCAGTATATTGCGATTGAAACTTGCCGTGTTTTTGTGACGAAAGAAAGGATGTGATTTAGAGCGCACGAAGAACAAGAAAAGTGAACTGACGGAAATGAAGAACGAGAGTCATAAATGTGGGAATGAGCAAGAGGATTTACGAATTTATTATGTATACATTTTGTTGACAATTTCTGATGATCAAAAATTTGGCGCGAACGGAAGATGAATTACAGGCCATTAAGCTGAGCAGCGGTGAATGATCTTGGATCTTTGGTTGATGTGTTATTGTTTCACAGAAAAAGTGGCATCCGATTGCTAGACTGTTGCGAGGACACATGACTTTGCATGGTGAATTACAAGTGATGTTTCATTGTGGCTAAGGCAACAAGAAAAGCATTTTTGGAGACACTGATTACTGATAACGGGATGATAAACTTTGATATGATGATTTGAGACTTTCAACAAAACTCAGAGCTCAAGTGTTTGCTTCTTTGCCATTGCTTCCGAGCTTTTCATGGTTGTCAAACTTTATTATTTTTTTAGACAGGAAAAAGAGAGAACTCGTCGTGTTTGTTGCAAATTAAAAGGTAGGGGATGGTGTAGCGTGTATGGTATGTAGACACGCTGAGTTATTGACGTAGGTCATTAGGGACTTTCAAAGGACTTTCTGTTAGCATGTGTCATTAAAATGTATTAGTGATAATTGATGTTTCCTGTTGACTATACATTTAGGTAATCACATGTTGTTTGCTTGTCAGTTCTGGATCGTTGAGATAGAAACAAGACGCTCAAACAGTAGTGTGTTTCTAGCGAGAGTTAGGCCCTTGGGCCTAGCTTCCTCTACTCTCTCTCTCTCCAATGGAAAGAACCCCAATCGTTACAAACAAATGCTAAAGATTTTCAATCCCATGGCAATTAATGTACAGAGGATATCTCTCATCCATGAGACGTTGCATTTCCTTCATTATTTTGTACGAGGAGTCATTTATGCTTTAATCGCTGTTTTAAGCCATTTTTCAGTCATTTTGCAACCATGACATTTGTAAAGTTGAATTTACCTATCTTTGTGATTCTCGTGAGACAACGAGAAAAATCACAAAAATACTTCAACCTTTTGGCTTTTAACTAGAATTGGAATCATTCAAATCTGTGAAATACTCTTGCTGTTATGAATTTTCAAAGGTGGGAACTTTTTTCTGGCTCACCCGGTATTTTCAAAATGATGTCACTTCCCCTTCCGTTGAAAGAATTCATGCAAAATCATTAAAGAAAACGAGAATCATTGTGAATCCTAAATCAATCGAAGAAAACTGATACATTCTATTTAGAAAACCATAGGAAACCGGGTGAGTCAAAAAAGCTTTACACGTTTAGCGCGATTTGAAATAAAAAGTACGAGGCTTATATTCAAATTGAAAGTTAATCCATCAGTCAAAGGCTAACTTAGGTGAGAAAATTTTGTTTGGTAAAATCACGCATCATTTAGACCCAGAAATTAGAAAGTGTGCAAGGGGCATGTTTGGGAATTAGGATTGCACATTCCATTCTGGTCAATTATTTACTTGCTATTGAAATAAAAATTCTATTTCTGAAATTTACAATGTAAACTTCAATGCCATATGAATTATAGACCAGAATGGAATGTGGAATCCTCGATTCCTGTACAAACCCCGTACAGGCATTTTTCTAATTGTTTGGTCTAAATGATGAGTGATTTTACTTAATAAAATTTTATCATCTAAGTTAGCCCTTGGCTGATACATTAACATTTTGATTTTGAATATCTGTCACATACTTTTTATTCCATAGCCAACCAAATGAAATGTAGCCTCACCCTAGACTTATGCCTTTTCGTCCCTTGTTTCCCTGCGTTCTTTGACTTGCTGATATCACTTGGTCAATAGGGACTCATAATATTACGCTTATATAATGGGCTCACTTTTTCAAAATGGCCTAAAAAGGTGGGAGTTCTCGTACACTCAACAAAATCGCTTCAAAATCTTGTTTAAAGAGATCGAACATTGAAAAGCGAAGTTTGAGTACAAAGAATGATGTTGTGTTGACCCACAAAACGCAAAATGCCTACCTTTCAGACAGTAATCTTCCTCTGTAGAAGCAAAATAGATCCATCGAAGCTGCGAGAACTCCAGGCTGCTTCGGCTTCAACCGTTCTTTAAGAGCAACAACAACAACATTCTGAATGGTGGCCCCTGATTGGTTAAAAACTGAATTCTAGCGATTTGATTGGTGAATACGAAACCACGCCCGACAACCCCTACTGACGTGTGACGTCACATTGAATCCTCGAAGCTGTGGAGGCAGGTGGAGGTCATGTGATTTTTGCGCGCCCTTTTCCTGATTTCATCACGCGTACACATCAGAAAACATTTCATTTTTGTAAGATCTGATATTGAGCGTGTTTAGTAATAAAAACTGTGCATAAATTGAAGATTATGATGATTTGGAAGGAGAGAAACAAACGCTATGGATGCTAGCAGGTAAGCAGATCCTCTTCGATTTCACGAATATCTCGTAGGCCCGGGATTGCAACTCAACATTAATCTTTGAATTTCTTAACCACCTGCTGTGATATTCCAAAGATGTTTGATTTATTTGGAAGAACAGTCTTCACAAACTTAGTTTTCTTTTGTTTGGGATAATTTGGAAATGAAATTACCCATTTTCAGGAAGTGTTTAATCGTAAGACTCCCTTTAGATTTTTCTTTCGTTTCGTAAGGCGACCGTCTCAAAAATGTTTGGTTAGTGTCGTCCGACCGACCGTCTGTTGAAATGAAAAAAATCAGATTTTTCAGTCGGGCGTCTAAAACGTTATATAGGGAATTTAAACAAGGATTTTCAGTATTTGCATAAATGTGTGATTGTTGTGACGTTACTAGCGCTACAAATACACAAAAATGGCATCTAGCAGAAAGTTTCCACGGGTTTCCACTCAGAAACTTCTCGATTTGCCGCCTCCGAACTTTGCTTTGATCTAATGTCATATCTTTCAAGCTGATTTTTGAAAAATGTTGGCATCCAACTGAAAACGAGGCAAGCCACTCCAGAACCATGACACATGTATTAACGGCGACGGCAGGGCCTAAATTATCGTGTCCCGAAAATAGTTCAAACCATGTTCAAACCTAAAAAAATTCGGAAAAAAATAAAATTTGATCATGTTGCCGACCGACCGACCGACCCATATTTTTCGATCAAAATGACACTAACCAAACATTTTTGAGACGGTCGCCTAAGACGAAAATTCATGATTTTTATTCAGGGTTGTTTTCTCGAGAAGTGACGAGTTTATTTGAAAAGCGAACTATCCTATACCATGCAAAATTCATTTTTCTTTCATTTGATATGGCACTTTGCATCTTTTTGGCTTCCGTTTCAGATCCTTTGAATTAGGCGCGGATCAACTTCGCTTTGCAATTCCATTATTTTTGTTAGGCCAACAAGTCTCCACCTAGACTTTTTGTCTCTTTCTCAATCATAAGTCCTCTATTTGATCGATAAGTTGGCATTTTCTGGAACGACATTCATACTTTCTTCCAAAAACCAATTAAATTGTGATTCTGTAGCTTTTTCTGAACTTAGAGTTGCATTCCACCTGCATGTTGAATTGCTGCAATTCCGCTCGTCCAATTTTACCAAAATTTCACTTTTTCATTCAAGGCCAATTTTCTTCCAAATGCTACGTCCTATGAGAAAGAAACCCTTCCTATACCATGCAAAATTCATTTCTCTTTCTTTTGAGCTAAAGTTTGGTATATCTTTTGTTGTTGTTATGAAACCTATAAAAAAGGCGTGGACTAACTATGAATTTTGTACCCATTATTTTTGTTAAGCCAACCAGTCTCCACCTCGACTTTTTGTCTCTTTCTCAGTCATAAGTTCTCTATTTGATCGATAAGTTGGCATTTTCAGGGAACAAAATTCATACTTTCTTCCAAAAACCAATTAAATTGTGATTCTGTAGCTTTTTCTGAACTTAGAGTTGCATTCCACCTGCATGTTGAATTGCTGCAATTCCGCTCGTCGAATTTTACCAAAATTTCACTTTTTCATTCAAGGCCAATTTTCTTCCAAATGCTACGTCCTATGAGAAAGAAACCCTTCCTATGCCATGCAAGATTCATTTCTCTTTCTTTTGAGCTAAAGTTTTATATATTTTTTGTTGTTGTTATGAAACCTATAAAAAAGGCGTGGACTAACTATGAATTTTGTACCCATTATTTTACTTAGGCCAGTCTGTCTCCATCTCCATTTTTCAACGTTTTTGCGGCTTTCTGCCGCCTTGGTATCCAATTTTTTTCGATTTTATCTCATTATATCCATATTTCCATGCAAAAATCACTTCTCCCAAGAAATTTTGGCTTTATCTTGTTTCTAGGGTCTCTTTCAACTTGCACGCCATTCATATGCTTATCGCTTCGTCAAATCTTACAGAAATTGATCTGATTCATTAGGAGTGTATTTTCTTGCAGAAATGACAAGTTATAGAATAAAGAAACGTCCTAAGCCACGTAAAAATTATCTGCCTTTTTCGTGATGTAAAATATAACTTGCTTATTATTGGAGTTTGTGAGCCTATCAACTAGGCGCTGGCCAGGTTCATGTCTTGTTCCCTTCATTTTGGTTAGGCCAGTCAGTCTCCGCTCCAACATTTTATGCTCTCTCACGGCTCAGAAGTGTTCTCTTAGTCTACCATTCATGTATATATCATCCATCATCTTACAGCTGAATATACAATATCAAACTCCTAGATTGTGTAAGTAGTAGTGTCATATTTTGTAAAATTCAGTCCCGTGACAAGAAATTTTTCTTCCCGAAGCGGCTCGTCGACCTGTTTGATGTTGGAAAAGTTATGCCAAATAAGGGTGAACCAATACCATATATGGGGTTTACCAGAAGAATTTATGACCTGTCTTCAAAAACAATTGATACCCGGTCATTTAAACTTTTGGAATGAAAACAAATTTGGGGTGAACAAAATCTCTGATAAATTTGCTACAAGTTTTGCTCAGGTTGGTTGATACAGGTCATATATTTCTTTTGCAAAAATCAGGCCAAAGTTCGAGAAAAATTATGCTCCTACAGAAATACTATTATCATCAGAACGAGGCTACGGAAGTCGAATGATGGGTTGTCGGCCGTGGAAACCACCCTACGCGGGCCTAAAGTGGGCCCACTATTTAAGAGTAATGTTATTAGTCCCTCTTGACCAAGGAACGCAGGGAAACAAGGGACTAAAAGGCATCAGTCTAGCCTCACCCTAGACTGATGACGATGAGTCCCTTGTATCCCTGCGGTAAACCTTGCTCAAAAGGGACTCACAATGAAACAGTGAAAAACTCGGCCCTATTCTCTTCAATCATCAGTGGAATTGCGATTGAATCACGGCTTCGAATCTCAGTCCCGTGGTAGTGTTTTCAATTCGTCAATCGAATCGAAGATTCTATCACCTTTACACCGTCACAATAGTAATTCACAAATCTCGCAATCTTATTGGTACTGAAGAAATCGCTCAGTTTGGGCCTAAATAGGGCCAGATTTTTCAGAGTAATACTATGAGTCTCTCTTGACCGAAGAGCCAATAACAAGTCAAAGAGCACAGGGAAACAAGAGACTCATCGTCATAAGTCTAGCGTCACCCCATAAGGACCCTCAAGTTGCGCTCATCTTATTGAGCTGAATTGTTGTAGCCGTTGTTGTCCCTCCACTGAAGGAATTATTTCCCTAAAGCTGTAGAAATGGCAAAAATGTCAATCGGTGACGAATCTCTGTCGCCCCGCCGTCCACTGGTCAGAATATGGCTTAAAGGAAGGCGGTTTTTGCTATTATGGCAAGAATCAGAGCGTCAGAATGCCTTCGGACGCTCGGACAATGTCCGCAGGAAATTTTGCATTTCGACAAACTCACAGGAAATTCATTATCTGTAACTTACATATTTTTACCTTTGTGGTGATTACCCTGGAAAGTTTTGAAGATTGCGTACTGATAGCAGTGGCGTAACTGACTAAAGTTCAAAAACTAAGGGCCCCCGACCTCTAAAGGCCCCGAAGGGACTCCCAGCAACAAAAATTGCTTTAATAATATCAACTACCAAATCTCCATTTCGGAGCAGTTACAAAGTTTAAGCTAACTAGTAACTGGTAAAAACAAAATAACAAAAAACTAAAGCAAATTAAACTAACAACAAGTACTAAACAACTGAACCTAACATATCTCAACACTATTTACAAAATCTTTTTACCTCCCTCATTATTCTCCGAAGAGCTTTAGGATCATTTGAAAAGAGCTTATCTTTGCTACAATTTTTCATGTCAAATTTCTTGCATTTCCATAGATGTTCTACAATTTCTTTATGTTTTCCGCATCTTCTACAAGTATTGTCTTTATACTTAGCCATGTAGTTTGCTTTTAAATCTATCATATTTAACTTAAGCATCAGCAGATCTGATGCTTTTCTATCCTTCAGATAAGCCTTGAGTCCAAAATTCGACTTTCTAATCAAGCGCAACTTAGTTTCTGAGTTTGTCTTATTTCTTTCATTTAGTCTGTCAACTATTGTTGCCTTGACTAAATTTGACCATTCTTTTTTTGTCATGATGCTTATATGGTTTTCACTTGTTGTTATCCCTAAGTTTTTAAAAATGGTCCATACTTCCTTACACCAACACTTGGTCATTCCAAGTCTTTTCTGTTCGTTATATACTATTTTTACTAATCTACTGTCAGGCATGTTTAGTATCTTTTTCAGATACATTAGTTTTCGTATGATAATTCTGTGTTCGATCGGAAGGATTCCGCATTCAAAGTATAACCCAAACGAGATGTTGTACGTGGAATAGTAAAGATTCTTTGTAATGCATCTTTCTGTATCTTCTCCAACTTATCAATTTGTTGTTTTGTGATATTTGTCAAAGTTTCACAGCCATACAGAATCTTTGGTATTAGGATTGTTTCAATTATTTTTATACCTACCTCTATTCTATTTGCATTGAGGATTGGATTTTTCAAAAGTGTTACCATTTCGTATATTATCTTATTTCCGCTGTTGCATTTATCATTGATGGTGTCATCTAAGTTACATTTCTCATTCACTATGTTTCCTAAGTACTTATACTTAGCTGTTTGTTTCATAGGTAAGTTATTTAGATTAACTTTTACTTCATCTTGTTTTGTTCTATTAAATTTAGTGCATATGTATTGCGATTTGTCAGCATTATATCTGAGCAAATTTTTGTCTTGAAAGTCTTGAGCAATCTTTAACATGGAATTCATAGTTGTTTTATTTACGGACATGAGTAAGATATCATCTTGATATAGTAAGTATGGAATTTTTATTTGGCCAAGGTTGATACCCATTGAGTCGTCTTTTATTTCTCTAAATCCTTTATCTATAAAATTGGCACATATAAGAGCAGCCCACAATGTTCCTTGCTTGACATTTTCCCCTATTTGAAATTTGTTGCTGGTTCCATGATCGCTCCTTATGGTGACTGTGCTTTCTTTGTTTAGTTCGTATATGTTGAGAAGAGCTTTCCCTTTTACTCCACTTTTGAAAAGGTCAAGAAGGCATCCTTTTAGCCATAGTTTATCAAAGGCCTTCTCCAGGTCCAGGAAAGTTAGCGTGATATTACATCCTATGTACTTATAATAATCACATACAGCTTGTACCACAAATAGGTGATCCAGTGTTGATCGGTCTTTTCTGGCTCCTGCTGCATATTCAGAGAAATTATTGTCAAGATTTACTTTTTGTCTTTCAAAAATCATTCTTTCAAAAAGTTTAGAGAGGGCAACAGTTAGGAATATACCCCTCCAATTTTTCAAAAGGGCCTTTTTTCCTTTCCCTTTAAAGAGCATTTTAATTACAATTGACTTCCAGTTACTTGGTATTTCTGCTTTGTTGTAGAAAGTATTGATAATTTTCAAAAGAGATTCTTTCATATCTTTCCCAGCATGGATAAATAATTCATTGGGGAGTTTATCATCCCCAGGACTCTTTTTGTTTTTCAGAAATTTCATGGCCACTTCAAGCTCTTTTAAGGTAAAGGGTACATCTGTTTTACATTTAACTTTATTCTGAATTGATATAATTTTTTCAAAGGTCCTTTTTATCATTAGATAATATTTTCTATGCTCCTTCATAGGACTTCTATTTGTTAGCAGCTTTTTAAAGTATTCTTCGCACTCCTTTAGGATAGCATCACTGTTTGTGAGTTGCTCTCCATTTTCACTAACTACACTACTTTGTATGGTTGGTTGATGTCCTAGTATAACTTTCCTCAATTTAAAGAATTCTGTTGAATTGACACAGAAGTTTTTCATCTTTTCCAGCTGCTCTACTATTTGTTTCCTCTTTACTGAACATGAGGTAATTTGTATTTTTTTGTTGATTAATCTAATCTTAACTTTTAAGATATCTTCCAAAGATTTATTTTTTCCTTTATTGCATTTAAAAGTTTCTTTTTTAGCATTCTTTTCTCTCGTCTTATGCTAGTTATTCCTAAATTTTCTTTTATGTTGCCCTTCTTTGAACCCTTCTTGAAGATTCTTTTCACATTACTTTTCAAGGTCTTATTCAAGTTACGTATCCACATCATATACAAATCTTCAATTGTCCCCATTGGCTGATCCCATATGTCCCCTAAAGTGCCTTTTTCAGTCTCATTTTTAAATCTCTGTAACGATTCCTTACTTAAAACCCATTTGTACTCTGTGTTCTTATTTGATATGGTTTTTTGGTAAGGTACCGGGCTGAAGTCAAAATCTGCAACAATGGTGCTGTGGTCACTTCCAACGATTTTATTTTTTGTTACTTTTTCTAGTGTAAATTCTCTATTATCATCTATAACCATGTTGGACATTTTTTCATAACCTGACTCATTAGCTATAAATAAGTCTAAAATGGATTTCATGTTGTCATTATCAGGGTTAGTAGTAGAGATTCTTGTCCATTTTCCTTTGCATTTTGGTGATTCATTTAAGATCTTAAGATTTTGCCTAGAGATCATTTTCTGAAGTTTTCTTCCTCCAGCACTGAATTCTTTTTTGTTTGGATCATTGCTGTTAAGACCTATTTTCATATTAAAATCTCCTATTACCAAGAGAGGTTTCTTTTCCTTACTTGACTTTATGGCGTATTCTTCAATCATGCTAATGAAGTTTTCTCTATTTTCATTATCTGTTCTTGTTTCCTGCTTTCCATAGACAATGCCTATGATTACATTTTCTTTACCTAGTTCTAGTTCAACCCATATTTGCTCATTTTCATCATTTCCCATGTCTAGTAGAGTTACTTTTTTGTACAGCTCACTTTTAAAGGATAGCCAAATTCCTCCCCCTTGTTTTTTATCCCTTCTAAGTTCTATTGGTTTGCAGTAACCTTGAAGCCAGATTTCCTTTTCCTTTATTCTCATCTTAGATTCTATGCAGATTAGAGTAGGATTGAGCAGTTTAACAATTTCCATTAAACTATCAGTCTTTGATTTCAGCCCATTAGCCTTTGTCGTTTTACTGTAAAGCTGGTGCTGTTGCTATGATAAAATGACCAAGGGGCCCCGTGCCTGCATGAGTTCTCACTCTAAATTAATGGAAAGCGTCACTTTTATTGCAGATTTACGCACTTTTCCGTCAATAGAAGCTTTGACCAGCGGAATTGCCAAGGGAGGGGATGGGACATTTCTCTGTTTTGTCAAAATAGACCGGGTGAGCCAGTAAAATTTTCCCACTTTTGAACATTCACAGCATCAAGAAAATTCATAGCATCATGAAAATTCATAGCTAGGGATTTGAATGATTCAAATTCCAGTTAAAAGCTTTTGAAGACTGAAGCATTTTTGTGATTTTTTTTCACCTTCTTACCAGGACTAGAAATAAGAGAAAAATAAATTTTGCAAAAATTTTATGGTTGCAAAATGGCTAAAATAGGGCCTAAAACATTTATCAAATCATAAGGATTCTCCTCATACAGAACAATAAGAAATGGGCGTGTCACCTTTCTCGAGAGTTATAAGACATTTATTTTCAAGCAAATACTGTGCGATCAGTCCTTTAGATTTTCTCAATCCTATGGCAATAATTTTTGTTTCAATCTTCTTAAACATACATGTATATAAAGGTATAAAACTACAAACAGCAAAGTTTAAGAAGAGTAACAAACAAAACAAGAATACATTAAACTAATTAAATACTGTTAAAAGTAATGAAGTAACTAAATTTACAAAGGGGGTGCAACGATGAGCTTCTCCGGCCGAATTTTTGAAAGGTCGAAAAAATATGAAGTGATTTCTTTCATGATGTACCAAGGATATCTGTCATCTTTGGGAAATTGCATTTTCTTTGTTGTTCTGTGCGATCAGTCCTTTATGATTTGATCCCGGGGGGGGGGGGGGTAACTACCATATATGCAGGTACGGGATGTGCCATTTTTTGGGGTGCCTTTTTTCGAGCAGAAAATAAATTTTGGGGTATCACTTTTGGTAAAATCACAAGTAGTCATAAATTTTGGAGTGTCATTTTAGAAAAATACCTCTTTAGGGTATTGATTTTGATCAACTTTCACTTAGTTGGTTAAAATTTTGGATGGCTGTCACAATTTTAGGGTATACATTTTCAATGGTCTGTAAATTTTGGGGTATCGTTTTCGCGAAAATTTACAAATTTTAGGGTGCGATTTCAGACATCAAATCGCACACACCCGTCACCCGTCTATAGACGATTACGCTAAAGATGGCGGCAAGGAACTTTTCACCAAGATGCATTGCGTTCTTTAATCGAATTCCTATAGAATCGTTAATGATTCGTAATTAGAACGCAATGCATCTTGGTAAAAAGTTCCTCGCCGCCATCTTTAGCGTAATTGTCTATTGAAGTTACCCCCCCCCCGGATTTGATCGATGTTTTAGGCCCCTTTTCAGTCATTTTGCAAACATGAAATTCTTATAAACTTGAATTTACCTATACTAATTTAATTTACCTGCTAAGGCAGGAAGAAAAATCACAAAAATACTCCAATCTTTCGGCTTCTAACCAGAATTTGAATGATTCAAATCGGTGAAGTAATCTTTGTCCTATGAATTTTCAAAAGTGGGAACTTTTCTGGCTGACCCGGTATAATTGCAAAAGTTCGTCTAAAAATTTTCATCCAGGCTATTGAACCAATATCTGATTGTTTTCCATTTTGATCGATTCAGTTGTTGTGATGGAGGACTGACAGGAAATTTTATAGCAAAAAGTTGTCGTCCGCAGGAAATAAAAAATTTTCTGACGCTCTGGCAAGAATGAACTTTGCCGAAGTACTGATCCCAAGTTTTTTTTCTTTTTTTTATGCAATATAAAAGGTTACAATGATTTCTACATCTAACTACACGTTCCTAATTACTATACAACACTACAGGTACGATACCATGGGGAGCGAAAGACAATGACTACCCCATGGCCAATATAAAAAGACATGCAGCGTTCAACTAACTACGACTACACTACAAACGATTGAAAACTAAATGGATAATGTACTAGATTCTGTTCCACACCAGACGTAAGGTCAAGGTTGGGATGACTGGAAATGATGTCGCAAGCACAGCTCATTTCGGCTCATTTGTTGCAGTAGATAAAGGGCCCGACGTCTGATGTGGAAAAGAATTTACAATGACAAATAACGTGTTATACGTTAAGGGACTTGGTGGTTGCATAGTTCTCAGGTTGCAAGAATCTCAATCAAACCGACCAGTTTCATGGATAAAACTTAAATTCTAGTATGCTTCTATTCAAGTTATTAGAAAGGTCGTTATCGCCATATGCGATGTGTACAAGAGCTGGGTCAAAGCATCATTTGAGAGATCGGCAATTTGTACGACTGGTCGTAATAATTCAGCAATTCCAGCGAGAAGATCTTGTCGTTGAACATCAAATGAAGGGCAGAGCAACAAAAAGTGCTCCGCATCCTCAATCCCATCGCTTGTTGGGCACATTGGGTTTACGGTATCCCTAAAATTATGCTTGAATTTGTGGAAATTCAATTTGCTGAGACCAACCCTAAGTTGAGTAAGATAGGATAATCCTTTTGGATCGTGAATTCCAAAGACAGATTTCGTAGGGGGGCGGATTATCGACAAAAGCTTTTTCTTGAAGACAGCAACAGAAGGTGCATGTCTTAATTCAGGCTCAAGCTTATTCCATTCAGATAAACAGTTAGGATAGAAGCTAGACTTGAATTTTTCTGTCCTCGCCTTTAATCTCCCAATGACATCCTGGTTACGAAGACGGTACTGTGACTGGTGAAGAGGGGGAAATGGATCTAATGTATAGTCAGGGCTATGACTGTTTACAAACTTATAGAACAAAGTGAGGCGTCTACTCCATCTTCGGGAACTTAGTGACTCCCAACCAAGGTCTGTATACAGCTTCTCTCGAGATGTTCCCCTCCATGTTCCTGTTACAGCCAAAGCAGCAGAATACTGAACAGACTCCAGCTTTTCCATTAAATTTGGTAAAACGAAATTTCCACTGAAGTCACATACTTTACCAGGAATATGATAAATAACATCGCCATAGTCCATGTGGGGTCGAACATAGAGCTTATATATTTCGTTTAGAGTATGCCTGGGCAGGTATTTGGAGAGATATTTCAGCAAACCAATATCCTTCCTTGTCTTAGAGATAGCTGACTTGACGTGAGCTGAGAAGGATAGTTTTGAGTCCAGGATAATTCCTAAATGTTTATGCTCATCTGCTTTCTTCACAGGTATGTCATTAAAAAGGATCACAGGATGATCAATTTCAGATTTCTTCATTGAAAATTTTAATTCAACGGCTTGTTTCTGTGGATCATGATTAAATGACATCCTCCAAGTGTAAGGGCTGATTTCCAGTCAGTGGAATTTTCCGAGCGGGCGGAAATTCTATTGTTTGCGGGAGAAAATGTCGCTCTGAAATTGAATAGGTAGTTACGGCTGAGCAACTTTTTATTGTCAAAAATTCCGCCCGCTCGGAAAATTCCGCTGACTGGAAATTGGGCTTAAGCCCACTGACTTATCAAGTCCAAGTCATGGTTCATATCATTGGCTGCTGTATTGGGGTCTTCTACCACTGTGAACAATGATGTATCATCAGCAAATAACTTAACATTGCACTTCAGGCCTACGGCTAGATCATTTATATAAACAAGGAAAAATAATGGTCCCAGAATAGAGCCCTGAGGCACCCCTGCTGAAATATCTCCCCAAGTAGAACTCTGTCCATTCAGCACAGTCCTCTGCTTTCAATCCTTAAGAAAACTTTGGATTAGAAGAAGAAGTTGTCCCGATGCACCACATCGTTTTAATTTATAGATTAGACCATCGTGCCACACCCTATCAAACGCTTTAGAAATGTCAAGATACCCAGAACGGACATCAAGGGGAGGATTACAGTCTAAAGCTTTAAATATGGTGTGTGTTATGGAGAGTAACTGGTTGACTGTCGAGTCTCCTGGACGAAAACCTGATTGATTAGGGTTAAGCAGCTCATCTGATGCTAGGTGCGAGTATAGGGAATTGTATATTAGTTTTTCAAGTATTTTCCCAAAAATTGGTAACAGAGAAATAGGACGGTAATTCCCTTTCAGATTTTTCTCATTTTTCTTATGAACCGGCACTACATTTGCGTATTTCCATATTTCATTTCCATATCCCAAGTTTTTTGGTGTTGTAGCTCTAGAAAGCTGATTTTTAAGCATTTTACACCCAGTTATTGTGTGAAAAAGTAGCTGGGTATTTAGGCCCAATAGATCTTTCCGCTACGTTCTAAAAAAAGAATGCAGATCTAACGATATATTGATATATTCTTTAGAATGTTTGAATGTACATAATAGTGAAAGAAGCCCCAATACCACACAATTGAACTCTATGTAGAGCAGTTGAAAGGTGTCATATAGAATCAGTGCTGAGCTTTACTGTTTCTGCAAGCGTATAAGCGACAGGGGCGCACATTAGGGGGGTGTGGGGGGGGGGGTGAGACACCCCCCCAATATTTTCAGAGTCGGTCCAAAATTAAACGAAAAGTCGGTCCACGATAAAGCTTGGATAGTGTGAATCCAAGTTGGTCCGACTTCTGAATGTTTATGGCAAAGGTCGGTCCATGACGACAGTTAGCAATTTCACAAGAAATACTTGATACAGTGGTCGGGAGAGTCGTTCTAAGCCAAAGAGGCGGACGGAACTTAAAAAAATTTACCAGCCATGCTATTTTCCCAGCTGTTGCAAATAGTCAAAGTTTCCAGTCTAGTACTGGGGTGTCGGTAATGGCTGAGAGGGGAGCAGTATGCAATTTGCCCCTGGGGCGTCAGGGTCTAGGGGGCCTCGTATTTGAAGACTTGTTATCATTTTGACTGCAGGAAATGCTCCATAATGCATTTTAGGCCATTTTAAGCTAATCTAAGTAGCATGATGGCAAAAATTTTCAACTCGCTTCGCTCGCAGGGGGCCTCATGTTTGGCAGGTTTGTTCCTGGGCCTCCAAAACTTCTCGGCGGCCCTTGTGTCGGTGGGAGCATAGGAAATCGGGCACTTCTAAATGAATCTCAAAAATAAAAGGAAAAATCGGTTATAAATGTTATCCATCAAACGTTGTATCTGTTTCAACTAAACGCTAGCATTGTAGAAACTAAAAGTCACGAGAGAATGCTTTCTTAAAGGAAAAAAACATGCTAAAACCAGCGCTTTAGCTGTGCTTTGCAGCGAAGAAGTCGTTTTATTGAAGATCACACCGTTATTTGAAACTCCAAATCCATGACCAAATGATGCGAAAATCTCAACCAAACAAGTTTCATGTGTGACAAAAGATTGTGCTTAAGACAAAAAATTTTAGTGAAATCTCCAAAACATATAACAAGAACTGCTATGTGGCACAAAATAGTCAGTTAAGTGAAGCAAAAGGGTTTGTAGACGGAACACATTACAGATTGCAAGTATACATGCTGTCCGAAAACCACCGTCTGGCCAGACAGGAAAAATGTCCACTGCAAAAGCAAAGCAGGCAAAGTCGAATAAAAAAGCTTTGAGAAAATATGTAAGAGGCTCCTCTTTCACCCTGAAAGCGATCTTAGCTTTGTTTGCGATTAACTTTTTTTGCGAAAAAATCTGCTTATCTGAGCCAAAGAGAGTGGTGTCTACTTGAAATGTATCCGGAAGATGCCAATTTATGGAAAAGAACCTGTTACAAAACGGCAAAAATTCTCTGTAAGAACCGGCAAACATCTGATCACTAGAGGTGTTCTAAGCCAAAGTAGAGGGCGTGTCCTAAAAAAATTTCCTGGGAGCTTTGCCCCCAGACCCCCTTCTTTTAGCACCGTCGTTAATCTCGACTGCTTGTAGCTATCAAAGTTCCCAATGATAACGAACAGCCCATATACGTTCAGTCGGTCCAGAAAAATTTAGTCGGTCCAAAGCATGCTGACACCCCCCCCAAATAAAATTTGAATGTGCGCCCCTGATAAGCGAAGGGAAATGAGTCACAGTTGTAGGTTGTCAGTTCAGGCAGAGAAGTGGAACTACGACATGCAATCGAGTCTAATGAAAGTACACAACATGGTGGCAAGCAGAAATCTGTCGCTCTTCTGGTTTAGGATTTGGAAATCTCATGACACAGCCTCAAAGATGATCAATGCTACCACTTTCGAAAATTACAAAGATGTCAAAAATATTTCCATGGCATATTTACAAGAATGTTTCCCAAATTCCTTTCATGCCGCCTGATTCAAAGAAAAATGTAATAGAATTGACACCCATCATAGCCATATTCCTTATGCTATTCTTCATTCTTGGCTTGCCCATCTGAAACCGAAAGTGGTCCAAGGAGCACAGATGGTTTTTTACGCATTGATAGCCTTGCAGGGGTCGTTGCTTGACGTCGGATGTGAGACAGACGTTAACGTTGTTTTTTTTCTTCCTTTTTCTTGGAAAAATGTAAATATTTGAATTGTGAGTGTCTGTCATGGTGGGTACTCCGATGACCTAGTGTCTATTCCCGCCATGACAGGCACAGTAGCTGTAAATATTTTGTGTTTATTTTAATGGATTAAAAAAAACAGATGGTGGAGAATAGTTCTTAGTGCAGTAGAGTTGTGAATTTTATTATATTTAATTCTAATTGCCTGTTGATATGTGCCACATTGCTCTTGTATCTTTCTCTAACAGATCGACATCCTTTCGTTGATGTTTGGGCCCACATGACCCAGCAGGCGCGGTCTGGCCCGGGTGGCGAAGTGGCGATCGCCACCCGGGCCCTCTGATATTTAAAGAAAAAAGAAATTACGGGCCCTTTCTGCGAAAGTTGGAGGGAGGAGATAATTTGCATAGTTTGAAGTATTACAGTAATAACCAGGGCCCTACAGTTATCTGCTCTTGTTTAATCCAAGAGCACCTTTGAATTACTCTCTTTCATAAGCGAAATCAAATCTAGCACAAATACACTGGCGAATACGCACAGTGCTTGGCCCCATACGATTTTCAGCAAAGTACGTATTACATGTTGATTTGCATCGAATACTTTAGGGCCCATCTAAATTTGGCCGTAAGTGTTTAGTGAGTTGACCACATTTAGAATAAAATCGAACACAAGAACTACACTTGAAAAAAGATTCTTAACCACCTCCTAGACAGCATTAACATCTTTATAGAATTGCTTGACAGGCCAAATCTATTTCTATAAGCACAGTTTTCAAAAATTTCATGGCGAAGGCTTTCTTCGATCACAAGCTCCTTTCCTCCACTCAATGGTGAGAGTTTTACGAGAGATGGATTTTCCGACAATCCAAAGAGCGCGTTGCAAGAACATTTCCTGAGGAGGTGCCTTGGGCCCCATTGGCTGGCTATGCCTCGCCTTGTACATCAGCCACCCTTCAAACTCGATATTTTTCTATTGCCAATGGGCCTTCGTATAAAACATGTACTGGGTTTGCCTTTAGAGCGATATTGCCCATAAAACACCATTTTCAATGTTGAAAATTTGTCAGACATTTGTTGATCTATTTGCAGCCGGAGGGGGCCACTGAGTAGCCAAGTTGATAAGGGCCGAAGCTGCTTTGTTACGCCACCGCACAAATTCACGTTTCGGAGAGATACTTCGCACCATAGGACCTGCGACCATGGGAGCTTTTAGTGCAGTCCTCCTGCCCCTACCCCATGGTTCTCATTACTCCCATAGGTCTTACGTCGAGCCCCCATTTTATCATCAGGAGATCAGTTTGCCTCGACAGTCGTTCTGCCCACTCCCTACCCCATTCCCATTTCAGCAGTTTCATTCTCAATCAAGCCCTTCGGATATGGAGGCTTGGGGGCTTCGACTCCTCAATAATATGCTGAAGCTCATTCATTTTGTAAGAAACAGGCTGTGAAAATTACAAGCTCGTCTAAATCAATATTCAAACTATCTTTATTTGAGGAATTTACTAGAATTTATCAAGCTATTAGTTTTGATATTATGAAACTCAGATATAATCTGTATCCTTGTGAAATTGAAGTCCTATTTTCAAATTTTCCGCGAAAGACCCCCAGTCGTGATCCTTTGCCTCTTTCGAAGGCAAGTAGTCCAAAAACAGTACGTTTTCCAGCGATCCAGAGGGCTTGGTTATGGAAAATTTCCCGGGGGCAAGCTCCCGGAACCACACTTCTGCCACCTGAATTTGAATTTCGTTCCGATTAGGCTGGTCAATTTAATTTTGGAGTTGAAGATATCAAAATAAGAAATGTGCAGCGAAGAGCTTTGATTGCAACTAGTCTCTTAATCTTATTTGCCACTGTGGCCATTATTATCATTTCCCAAAGAAATTGTATTTTAGAGCCATGAAGACCTTTCATCATGATGTTTTATTAGAATCTATGCTATTAATGTGCAAGCATTGCTTTTCAGTTTATCTATCAATCAGTCAGTAAGTGCTATCGAGGACTGAGAATGTTTGAAGAGATTTCTCTATTGGGTGTGGCTCAGAATTATCTGCCACACCCTGAACCGGGCCCTTTTGGCTTGCTAGCCACCCTACAATTATGATGCCAGACCGCCCCTGTGACCCAGGATAGTGTCGTGTTGCTTGGTGCGACTGCAGAAACACCACACTATCGTCAGTCGTGTGGGGCCAAACAGAAACAAATGGATGTCGAACTGATAGAGGAGCATGCAAGAGCAATGTGACACAAGCTAACTGGCAGTTGAAATTAAACGTTATGAAATTCATAACTTTGAACTACGAGCCGTTCTCCGCCACCTGTGGTGCAAAATTTTGATTAAATTCTTAGGCCCTGTTGACACTGCTCCGGTTTTGTACAAAATACGGAGAGAAAACTCTCCATTTTTGTAGAAGTTTTCACACTGATCCGAACAAAAGCGCCACAGAAACGGAGGTTTTGGAAAATGCTATCGACAGTTGATATCCACAAAGACGGAAGTTTGTTTATGAAAACGTTCCAATATTTCACCTTGAACTACTAAGCCCCCCTCCCTGGGGAAACAAACTTGACTGGCATCTTTTCATAAAGAATATTGTTGGATTGCCAAAATGGTATTGCAGGTATTTTAAGAAAGTTGATCAAAAGTGGCACTATCGTATCTTGATCATATTTCACTTGTATCCGGTTGGGGCAAAAAATGTCCCCTCCCCTCATAAAATTTTGATTATAAGACAGAGAGTAAAAAGGAAAGAGAGCTGAAACATCCTTGACTTTTGCTATTTTTTAATTGGTAATCAAATTTTAGGTTTTTCATAGTAATAATTTAAGTCACGTGACCAGCAGATATCCATATTTGGAGAGTGGTCACAAAACACATCACAAAAACAATCATAATTTCTCTGTTTTAACTTTGATTAAGATGTGTTAGGTGCCAAACGATTGCTCTTGAAGAGTACTTTCATTTGCTACATATAATATTTATATTTGCTGACATCAGCAAATTATAAGTTCTATGACGTGATTCAAGTTGATGACGTCATATTTCTAATGAAGAAGGGTAAAAGTTCTCAATTTTGATATAAATCGATTGGCAGCGATATTCCCTTTACTTTTAGTATTTTATTAAGATTACAAGCCTTACTCCCTGAAATAATTAGCACTTGTTGCTTCTTCAGTGCAGAAGCTTATAGCGACATGGTCCTATTGTTTGGTTGCCTGGCAACAAACCACGTGACCAATTAGCACCAGATTCTACATTTAGAATTGAAATAGATGTTATTACTATTGTGCTAGGTTATAATGGCATACTAATAATGGTTTTGGAGATAATTGGGGGGGGGGCATTCTTTGCTCCCCCGGGCAGTGGTCTGAGCCAAAGAGCCCGGACACAATAGGGTTAACGAAGTACCAATGATAAACGATTCACAAGGCAGTATAGAACGGTTTCGAGCATCATCGATTTGGTAGATACATCTTTTTGTTTAAATGACGGGACATGCTCTAACCAGGTTACAATTCAATTGTAAAACTGAACTAAATAAGCGCAACTAAAAAATGATACTAATTTTCAATATTCTTAGTTCCTCCTATCATTTATCTGAAACAAAATTTTACTGAAATCTACTTGCACAATATGCAAAGCTAATTAAATTTAAATACCTTGCAAGTATATTTTTACTGAAGAAACCAAGAAACTCAATCGCAAAAAGAATTAAGAAACTCCTGTGCTGTGAAATTACAAATTTAGAAACAGTAAAGTCCCACCTTTAAGAAACTCGTTTCACGAAAACAGCCTGATTGGTTTCTTATGTTTAAAGATATACTTCTTCAAAACAGGGTGTGTAGACTGTATACCATGGTATGAGAAGCACGTTTATATTCCAAACAGCTGTCAAGGTTGTTGTGAAAATGTTTTTAGAATATGCACTGTTGCACAAGGATCTAATGGTTTGAGCCAGTATTGAAAGTTTCTTAAAATTATAACAATTTGGGCTTGAAACTTTCAGTCTTGTTTTTAGAGAATTGAGACCTTTTGGAGGATGTACAAATAGACGCCTTACAACATTACTGTGTACCATTCGAAAAGACACTGAACATGAATCAGCCCGGATAGTAGACTACAATCCAGTCCCAGTTTTCGCTTTGTTTATTGAATTGGATGATGGCACTCCGCTTCAAGTGGAGTTAGTAGCGATTGTTAGCCTATCAAGGAGCGAAACTATGACAATTTTCATCGGTCTAACCGGATAGTTTCTTGTAGAGAGATATTTTATTCAGCGAAATTAGGCCTGAGTTTCTTATAAATAATGCAGTTTAGTCAAAGGCGGGACTTTACTGTATTCATGTCAATAAGGAAGTTATTTAGCGTATTTCACCCAGTTTTAAATTGTTTCAGTACCATGATTACTCGAAATGTACTTCAGTCATTTCTACGCAGTGAAAAGGCTTCAAACAACTTTTTTTTTGAAATGCTCACAGGGCACAGGTAGTGAACATAAAAGATTAAAGATTGTTATGAAACCTTCAGGAAACTTTTGAGAACTCAAAATCTGACAGTTTTGATAAATTTTGGTGCTGGTGTAAGTTCGTAGTGTTGTTGTAAAGAAAACACGTAAAAAAGCAATACGATGAAATAATAAACACCATTTCGCGTGTGTGAGAAGGTTCGTCGCTGCGCTGCGCTGCGCAGGAGTAATTTGACCCGGTAGTTTCACATGGAAACGAGACAGCTGTTTTGAAACCAAAATTTGATGATTTGAAAAAGAAACTTCTTTTGAACAGGGCGGTAAGAGTGCAGACGAAAGACTGGCAAAGATTTGCTGAAAGAATGGTCAGTTTGAGTGATGGACGGACTCATTCGGTATGTTACATTCCTGATTGATGCTTGAGGTCATGGAAAATTGGTTTCTGTATTTGTTTTGGTTTTTGTCCAGACTTCTGGTATCAAAGAAGAAGCAAAAACAAAACAGATACCCTGATGTCATGTGACATGTCACTGTACTGTAATGTTTTTTTATCATGTTTTGAAAATATGGGGATAACTCCATTTGAGCCAAACTGATGAACTTTTCACGAAAGGATGCCACAGGCTATGTGCAAGGAATAACTTCTATGCACAGCAGTTGAAAGTTTGAATAGGCCTTGTGCATTGCTTTTGCAAGTTTTTGGGTTTAGGTGCATTAAAAATGTGAATTTTAGTGTGCAGCATTGAGATTTGGTGTATGACTGGCCAGTATGGAAAGTTAAATTTTTGTGCACCGGACGGTGCGCCGACAAACAATAGAAACAATAGAAACTAAGTGTTCTGTGCGCCGGACAATGTCCGGCGCACAGCCCTTTCTTTCCATAGGGGATGACTGGCAGTTCTGATATAATTGTAAGATTTTTTTACTGAGATAGGTTACCATGAAAATAGCAGATAGTGAGCTTGACTTTCCTCTCATTCCTCAAGTTGCAATAACAACTTGGAAACAGGTGCACATATTTTTTCCCAAGTTTTCACTTTGTTGCAAAATTTGCCAACTTTCCAACTTAAAAGGATGTATTATTAAAGCCCAAAGGGGAATTCCTTGGAAAAAGCCAGAAATTGACAAGCTGTGCTAAACGAACATGCATATTAACCAGACTTGGAAAGTTTTTATCTTGCGCAAGCAAGTTGAGATGGCCTAGGTAAGACTTCATGGAAGATTCGTGCCTGAGAGCAATAGATTGAAGCAATAGATTCTTTGTTTATTACCAACTGCATGGCTTAGGTTGAAAATTGCGTGCTTTCCTGCCCGTGCAAAACCGCAAAACATTGTGCATGCAGTACATATCATTATTAACATTTTGCTCTTCTCCACCTTAAATAAAGCTCAAATTGGCCACAAACAAAATTGATATTTGTTGTGATAGGGACTGAAAACTCATAGCTGAGACGGAAAATGAGAATTTTTGGTGAGGCTGCTAGTTCTCTTGTCTGTCTGTATGGAGTTGACCATGGACACATGAATGAACAAATATCACAGGACATTTAAACTCAATTCAATGAATGATGCGCAATGAACCCATCAAGAGTTGTTGATGACCAACTGATGGATAGTAATTGAAATAAGCTCCAGTTGTTCACCAACAACAATGTATATAAATAGTGGGTATTAATAATGGTCCAAATGTTTTTTTCCATTACTTACACATGAGAATATATGTGCAGTGAACCAAATGAGGGTGGACATGATCTGCTTCTCAATCAGGATGATGTGAATCTATGCAATGAAAAGATTGAAAAGAATGATATAATGAAAACCATAAAATGGAGTTAAAATCATAGAAATCTATGGCAAATACATAATCAATGAATTCATCATTCACAGGTATGGAGAGTAAGGCACTTGCACAGGAATTTTTAAGAGGCAATAGTAGACAATCGAGCACACTCTTTGTACGCTGGAGACCTCGTTGAAAAGCAATGTACCAAACTCTGTCCTGATGAAATATTTCCATCAATTTCTTTGTTCTCTTGTTTCCTATCGTTTATAGTGAGTTTGTTTCCAAAGATCTTTTGTGGTAAGGGACTCCATCCAAACTGGATACTGTGCAGACTGGATTGTTTGCACTGTCAAATCCTAGCTTGGGTTGATTTTTGTGCATTGAAACACTGGTCTTTTGGAGACAGGCTTTTTGAAGCAGAGAGTCTTAACAACTCTCTATCAAGTGTTAGGAAAATCCCACTTTTTCAAAATGCCCTAGTCAGCCTCAGGTGTACTGAAGACTGATGCTAGGTAAAATGCTTTTGGCAAAGGCCTCAGATAGTTACAGTATCATGAAAATTTGTTGTGAGTCCAGTGTAATAATGGCAGTAGCTGTTTAATGCTTAAAATTTCAATACTACTTCAAAAATAACAGACATTTTGAACTAATGAAACATTGGTTTGAAAATTGAGCATTCCAGATGTAAACTGTCCTGTTTGAGGTGTCCAAAATCTAAAGATAGGGTTGATTGCTCAATGCTGATTATGGCTTTGCCGCAATGTATTCTCAAAGAATCAAAACAACATGTGAATCAGTCTATTGAAATGCATATGGAATATTGCAGTGTTGTCACACAATCATGAGCACATCAGTAGTGGTGTCAACAAAGCTCTCTTAAGCTAGTCTCTTATGCTATTGAATACAGTTGAATACGTATTGTCTTTCAAAAGACTGTGGTTTGATTTTGTTATTGTTTTCAGATGAGGGTGTGGAGGTGGCATTGATTATGTGATGTAATGCCAACAGAACTGAACTGACAGCAAGGATGAGTGGTCCTAAGCTGTGTGGGGAGAGGGGAGCAAATACATCTTTTAATGTCAACAGAACCAGAAATGCTTATTATTTGCTTCCATTCCTTACCTCTTTGTTGCAGTTTTTTTTCACTTCCTAAAATGCCACAGTCACAAATAACTAATGTTATTGCTAGTTGCCCTTGTAATGATGTCAGACCCAATTTGTAGAACTTCATTTTTTTGATGGCATCCTCTTGAAGACAGCAAGACTTTCTCTCTTTGAGGTGTGCAGGAAGTATTTACAGTACACTCTTTTAGTTGGGAAAGGGGTCAAGCCCATAGTGTACAGCCTGTATGAAACTGACTTTTTCCTTTTAAAAGCATACAAGTGGAATAGGATCTCAAAATGCATAAATTTGGAATTTTACTTTATGGATACCACATGCCACCTTTCCTTCACTTTCTTTTGTCATTTTTGTGGCTCTGGTACCCGTTGTACCCTACAAGATGGAGGCTCCGGCCTTTTTTTTTTATACATCAATTTAAAATCTTACAATAACAGAACATGGTTACAAGACGATACCACAAGGAGAATGAGAATACATTGCAACCCTGTGGCTTTAACAATTAACATGAAACATTTAACATTTACATGAAAATATTACAGCATAAACTACAAACTACGAAAAGAAATGAAATGATACAAAAATGATACAAAGGTTTTTGCCACTTATCCTGAATGTGTAATGTCATTTGAAGGTCATTTATGGTGTAGATTGAAGATGGTGGCAAATATGATGCAAAATTATAGGTTCTGAATTTGGGTTTAGGAGGAGATAGTTGTGTACCGTAAATAGCTGAGTACTAAGTTCAATAATGTTTGTGCATCAGGAAAACATGGATATTTGATGCTTAAGCCTGCATGTTTCTATAGGCTAATTCCCATGTACCAAAATCCATTGTTCACATATAGTGACTGCAGGTTGAATTGTTTTGATTTATTTACCTCTACTTACTTCACCATGTGTACACTTTAACTTTTAATGACATTCAGTCGAGGGAAAGATGTAAACCAAGCCCTTAACAACCCTTGGGGCCTATTTTAGGGGTGACACAACGTGTAGCTGCTCCGTGAACAATCAATTTGCTTCAGACTGAATTTCTGATAAGTAGAGGTAAGACCTAAAAGTCAAAGATGTTGGAAACCTTGGAGCAAAATCTCAAACTTATTTGACTCTCACTTTCGGCTGTCGCCAACATGCCGTAAATGAACAATTTTGAGATGTCGGAGCAGGGATTTTTCTTTCTTAATTTCAGTGAATTCTGTTTGTAAGATACTCTAAAAAAGGGCTTTCAGCGCTACATACCAATGTCATTATAAGGTACTAGCCTCGGAGATTTTTCCTCCTACTTTTCGTTTTTTCTTTCTGTATATGCTGCAAATGAAAAGTTAGAGGAAAGTCTCTGAGGCTATCATACGTTGTTACTGGTATGGGGCATCGATAGCTCTCTAAGGACAATGGCACTTTGCAGGCAGCAGTAACTCAATCAAAGGAAAAAATCCCTCCTCCCATACCTCAGAGTTTTCACTTACAGCATTGGGGAAAACCAGGCGTCCAAGGAAAATCTTTGAGGTTATCTTAGAACTTCTCTTTCATGGAGCGTCGAAAGCTTACTAAGAACAAATGCATGATGCAAACAGATATCATTGAATCAAAGAGAAAAGATCAGTGCTCTAACATTTCCAACTTTTTGTTTACATCATAAAGGCAAAAACCGAAAATTCGGAGTTAAAGTAGTTTGAGATTTTGCTCCAATAGACAGAATCGGCTAAGGTTTGTTTACACCCATTTCAAGTCATGTGATGAATCTCTTGATAAAACTTCTTTTGATTTCTCTGACATATTTCGTACCATGCACAGTTGTGCCATGAATGCAAAAAGTAGAATAATGCTGAAACTTCCCAAGGGTTTGATCACATGACTTGAAATGGGTAAAACAAACCTTAGCCGATTAGGTCTATGTCTCCAACATCTCCGACTTTTAATCTAACCGACAAATAAATTCAAAATTTGTTCTTTGTTAACGAAAGACTTGTTGCTCTTTGTGCCTGTTTCATTTGTGATTTTTAATGTAGCATTCATTTGCTGATTTGGAAGATGGTCATGGACACATTGCATCACCAGCCAATCATGGTTCAACAGAAAGATTATTGGATCAACAGCCATCAGCAGCATCATTCTTTACCAGTACTGATAACATCAGCTCAATCCCTACTACATGGGCAGCGATTTTACAAGCCTTCTTCATCGTAAGTTTTTATTTTAAGCTTTGATTTATTACCAAGCTTTCAAGATAAAATTTGGTATTCCCGAGGACAAAATGCTTTAAACAAAACGATCAACTTTGTTAGGAGGTTTCTGAATAAACAATTTGATCCTAGACTTAAGCCTACCACGGTCCAGAAAGTGCCCTTGTACTTTTGTATGCCTTACTTAGGTCAAATCAGCCTTCAACTTAGGCTCAAGTTCTCCAGGTTATTGCGTAGGGCTTACCCCTGCGTTGATTTTCGCGTTGTTTTTTGGTCAGGAAAATCTATTGAGAATTTTTTTCCATTCAAGGATCGCATCCCTAAGAATGTTTGCTCCCATGTGGTGTACAAGTACTCATGTTCAGGCTGCCAGGCCCGTTATATAGGTAAACCATCTCGCCACTTGTTAATAAGAAGTAGGGATGACTTGGGAATAGGTAAAAAGGGCCAGCCTATCAGAACATCACCCTTGGCCATTAGTGAACATGCCAAACAAACAGGCCATTGTGCTACTTTGGAAGACTTTACTATCCTGGAGAAGGCTAACAATGATTTTGATCTATTGATTTTTGAAAGTCTATTAATTTTGCGTGATAGACCGTCCCTTAACGTGCAAAACTCCCCGATACCCCTTATGCTGTTCTGATCTCTAAGGTATTCTTGTTTACTTGTTGTTCCATGTTACCTTGCCTTTCTGGTTTGACAGGTCTTCATAATCAGTGCTGTAAAACCAGCACGTGAATTTCTTATCTTCAGCTGAGAATGGCACAAGTTAGTGCCGAGGCGTACTGAATTAATTGAACACGTTGTATTAAATATTTTGTAACTCATTGGATTGTCATTACCATGGCTTTTGTCACTAACATGGTCACTAACATGGATTTGTCTGCTTTCTAATTAATGGATTTTGTCGAAATCAATGCGGTTGCTTTTCATCGTGTCACCTTGAAAAGATTTATTAATATGCAAAATGATTCCGTTCGTCGTCACAGCATGCTTTGCACAAAATCAGCAACTTGCTCTCCACAGCTTCCGGAATAACTGACTGTACGAAATTCACAAAAACAAAAACAAACGATCGCAAAGGCTGCTGGTCTTTGTTCTCCTTTTAATGGAGAAGGAAGCTTATTTTGAATTTTGGCTCAGAGGGAAGGAACTGTTTGTTTGTTTGTTTGTTTTTGTTTTGTTATCAATTTGTTTCGAGTGTGCTTGTCAGGATTTGTAGCTAATCTAGGCCCACTGTGCATGCTGCATCCAGGCGTGGGACCCCAAGTTTAACGCCCCTTCCGAAGGACGACAAAGTAAGTTGTGAAGTCAGGCCTCTGAGGTAACCCATCCGGAGTTTGACCTCACTCGACCGAGCTTAACTTAAGTCTCCTGACGTAGACTGAATTAGGACTTCACATGCTGTTAACCATTCAATTTTGTACAGTACAAATGTAATGACAGCCTGGGGATTCTGCCATACTTGTGTGCTTGATTGATGCTGTTTTGAACTTCCAGTGGCTACGTGCCTGAGCAGTGACATTGTTGATGGAATAGACTGTGATTACCATTTTGTTCTTAGGTAGCATTTGAAGTTGCAATATTCCTGCTAAGTGATGTATGGAAGGTACAAGTTCTTGGCGGCCTCCGTCCACCATTTGCATTACTAACAGCTATTCATGTTGGACTTTGGCTCATTGCCGTATTACTTGACAGATACATGCATTATCATCATCGAATGCTTAGGACCTTTGGATATTTAGACTTCTATACCAAAACTAAAGATATCAGGCGCCTTCCATTGTGGATTTTATCGCTTGGTAAGCATTGTCTTCCCATTGCTATACTCTTTCAGTTACAGATCTCAATAGACCTTTTAGCTATTCTGAAAAAGAATCAGAATCGAACGATATCTTGATTCATTTTGTAGAATTATCGAATGTGCACAATAGTGATAGAAGCTTTAACGCCACTCGATCGCACGCTGCGTATAAAAATGTATAGAAATAACGCTCGATCCAGGCTCTTTCTTAGAATAGCTAAAAGGTCTATTTAGCTAGCATAGAGCCCAAATCTTTTAAAAGATGGATGTAGAATTCTATTAAATTTCTCTTTCAATCAAAGTGCTTGAAAGGAACTTTCGAGGATTTTCTGTAAATTTGCCGTGGCAATTTTCGATACTTTGATTACTTTCAAAATGGCGACATTTTAAATTTTGAGGCTGTGACGTCATCAAATTTTGAAATCCTTAAAGGTCTAATATCACCATTTTCGATAAGTTGTAATATGGACGTCCTCTGACAGCTGAATTCTATAACATCACTCAAATCGCAATATTTTGCCTACAAGTGCCCCTAAAAGCCCCCCAAAGTTGCGAATTTGCGGAAATTTTTCAAAATTACCGCGCAGAGAAAAGAAGACTGGTAACGAGCGCTGCAACGTCACGGCAGGAACGCATGAAAGAATCACAGCACAGGCCTTCATTGAAAACACTACTACAAGGTTGCATCTTGTTTCTTCCCGCAAAACTGTTTTTTCAGCCATGCCTGAGAGATGTATGGTTTATGGTTGCAGCAATTACCTATGACAAAGAGTTGGGTATTTCAGTCCATAAACTGGCTTCTTCGGAGATAACAAGCCTGAAGCGAAGGAACGAAGGAAGAAGTGACGGAACTTACACAGAGATGAGAGAGAGAAGGCAAAATGAAGCGAAAAGAAGCACTCCGTCATTTTCTCGAAGCATTTCTTTTCCATACAAGAAGAGATCGATACAGTGTGCATTTGTTCCCGGGATGGAGTTATCATACAGAAGAAGTTTGACATCAGATGACATCGGGGTTTAAAGCTAGCCTAAAAGTCGCGCTAAAGATACAGGATAATCACATAGGCTAGGTGAAAGCTTTCCCTTCAATACAAGAACCGTTTCCCTAAAGACTATATCTGGCGTTCCGTAGAGAAGAGAGAATTCTCTGGGGTAACACTGAAAGCTGAAGGAAACAATAATCATGTATGAATAGCTCAAAGAATCTTCTTTCGAATGGTGTCAAATGTTAATATATCTTACACTAAAATTTGCGGTTATTATGGGCGTGCAGTCAGCAGGTCATGATCTTGTGCGATCTGGCTTTCGATCATGAGAGTTCCCAAGGACAAGAGTGTTGACGATTTATCAATGAAAATTTTTATAGGAATTACAACTCATACATTGAGTTTAGTGATGTCTTATCATCTGCAGAAGTGCTTTTGAGGAGGGCAAAGCGGAACGTTGGGAAGCATTGAGGAACTCTGTGCCGTTTCGTAGAGGCATAAATTTTGGCTTGTTCCTGGAGAACCCGTGGTGAATCTTATTAATTGGCCGCGAACTCAGCATTGCCGCTGCAAACTGAGGTAAGAGCTTTCATATTAAAATCAGTTGTGGGTTTCTTGTCATTTTAGCATGCTTTAGTCATTTGTTTATCCATTCCTCGTCGGCAACAGTGTCATCTTGACATAGATCTTTTATGTGCAAGGCTGGGTCTAAGCACAATGTGAAGTTTGCCGTACTACGGTCATTGCTCACTGTTGCTGCTTCGTCTCACGCATCTTTTGATTTCCAAGATGATTCAGACAATGTTTGCGACATTTTTGAAGATCTAGTTCGTTTGTTCCCACGGTTTATCCACACGCATCAAAATTCCTCAATAAAGTATTGGATACTTGCGCGCGGCGTGGTTCCTGTTGTTACGTCACAAACTCTCGACCCAGTCTCATTCTTTGCGCGGTAATTTTTCAGACCACCCCATCTTTCAGGGGCTTTTAGGGGCACTTCTTGTCAAAATATCACGATTTGAGTGATGGTATCGAATTCAGCGATGATAGAATGTCCATATTACAAATTTTCAGAAATGGTGATATCCTTAAGAGCTGCAGATTTCTGCTTACAACCATAAGACCTTCGTATACTGTGGTTTTCTTGAAGATTGTATCCAATTCCCCCAAATGATTTAATGTTTACGATGATTTAATTTCTTCAAAATGTTGATGAATTTTGCAAACATAATAAAAATGCCGCCATTTTGAAAATAAGCGAGATATCAAAAAGTTGCCACGGCAGGTTTACAGCAAATTACCCAAAGTTTCTTCAAGCACTTTAATTCAAAGAAAAATATGATACTAGTTTGCACCCACCTTTTTTAAAGATGTGGAAGTTTTGAGCCCTATGCTAACTTAGCTATCATCAGCGCCAGAATGGCATGAAGGGGAAAGGGATCCAGGCAATCTCGTCCCCAGAGTGAGTCCGTTGCTCTACCTCTACTCTGGGATACAAGAGACCGTTCGGCAATCTGATTGGCTGTTCACCATTGTGCGCCGTAACTCAGTTCTGTGCGGGGTAAACGAGCTCAGCATGTCAAAATTCCACGTAAAAACCATAATCTTTGCCTATTCCGACCATCATTTGCAATTTAGTTCCTAAATTCGAAAAATATCAAGCCATTGCATTGTCGGAGCTGCGGTGAAAATTAGACCCATTTTCGCCCCAAACAAACCGAGTTTATTTTCAAATAAAACACACTTGCCAACTCCCGATTATTGTTCAAATACTTTCAAAAAGATTGAAATAAGATCCTCAAAGTGTATGTGTTTAGTTTCTCAATTCACCTTCTGCAGAATTAGCGCTAGAGCAACGGCCACTTTCCGTCGCTTAGCGTTGCCTAACCAACAATTAAATCCATAATGGCTGCTAGTGCATCAAGATTCTGGACGCATTTGATCGAAGTGTACCAGGGTTTTCACGCGGCTTCATGATCAGCGTATGACGTAAGAACACCTTGCGAACGAGGTTGGGATCAAGACAATTAAAGGGTCTGTTTTAACCAGCATACTTTGCATCTGCAATCTCTTGGATAGCCCATGACAATGGCAATAACAAAGGTCAACCTAGAGATGGCACCTGCAAGGCTTGACACCTTGTTAAAACAGATCCCCTTTTACTTGGGAAGTTCGCGCAGCTTATAATAGTTGGAGTTTGTGAAACTACCATCGTGCTCAAAAATTTTAAGACCACATTTTTGTCAACAAAATTTTTTGTGCCCAACGAAAGGCCCTTGCATTTGTTTATTTATGACAAGTTGTAATTAATTTAGGTTTCATGCAAATTTGATATTTACTGTAAATTATTAGTTATTGTAAGTTTTTAGCATGGCCCCCCGTAAATCAATTATTTTTACTTGAGGGGCTACCATGGGTAAAATCAAATAAAAATCAGATAAAGTCAGATAAAATCAAATCAAACTGAATCCTACCGCTCTGCCTGTTTTGCTCTCTATTCCGAATTTTGATATCGTTCTTTGAATTTTTGCACCATTTTGCTATGATGTCACAATTAAATCTTTGGAAATTCTCGGAAATTATGGTGGTTCTGTAGTCAAAGAGTCTGACTCAAAACTGTGTTTCTCGGGTTGGACTCTACGTCAGTCTATCCACAGTTCATTTCTATGATTTGTTAGCAAAATATCAAAGCTCCAAGAAAAATATCGCTTCAGGGAAAAAGGAGGGCCTACCTTCCACAGCTATTGCCATAATTTTACGACCAGCCGTTGATTTTTAGTTTCAGGCCACAAATCACACAGTAATTCGAAATATTTTTCAAGAATTGTTTTAGCATTCGAATTATCGAATATCAAAGGCTCTTACATTATAAGTACAGAATTCCTCACACTTTTCAAATATCTTTTGGTGCCCTATGGCCACAGCTGTGGACTGAAGGCCTCCGCTACTTTTTCCCAGGAACAATGTTTTTCGCAGAGTTTCCATATTTTGCAACCAATTCATAGAACTGAATTGTGCATAGATTGATGTAAAATCCAACTTAGTAACACAACTTTTGGATCACACTCCTTGTCGGCATAACCACTGTAATTCCTGAAAATTTCTATGGATTTGATTGTGACGTTTTAGTAGCAAAATGACACCCCCAGTAACGATCCCGCCGGACATTGAAAACACGGCAGGAAAATTGCGAAACATACATTTTCAGCGGGGGATACATTTTCTAACTGGAGAGTTAGAAATATCATGAGGGGGAAATGAAATTTTAGGCCATTCTCTATGATGCAACCTGTATAGTTGTGACGGGGCAGTGTTTCAGCGGGGTCGTTGCTGGGGGGGGGGGAGCTGTAAAATGGCGCAGAAATTCAAAATACAACATCAAAATTTGGGTTCGATCTCTTTACGCCAATAATTGTTACTGACAAAATTTCATCTCTAAATTTTGGTCACGACTGTATGTAGAAAACGTTTCTCTAAATATACAAAGTTCTTGGAGCTGCCTTTGGCTAACTTTCTTCCTCCTTTTAACCAGCTTTTCTACGACAATACTTGCCCCCTTCTGATTTTGCGAGGAGGGAATTTACGAGTTATTTAATTTGATCTCCTTGCTAATTTGGTAGAGAATTCTGAGCAAATTCCTCTCAGTTTCCGTTAAATTGTATTGCGTTATGTTTAACGTGATTTTGTGATGTTAAGCCAGATAGGCGAACACTTTAATGTTCTGTGATTTCCATGATACCTCTCATCTCTCGCTGGGTTAGTTCTTTTCGTATTGTAAACGTTGCTTACCCTCGACTCTAACAGACAGCGTTTCTCACACTTTTGCTTATGATTGTTAGATGATCTTAAAACATTGAACTTGTGTTGTGTCTCCAGAAGATAAGAGCCCAGAAAGGAATTTTTAAGAAGGAAACTCTTTGCAAACTGACTAACTGCCTGCTCGACTGCCTGGACCAATAGACAATAACGCTGCTGGGAATGTTACACGTGTAAGACCACATAAAATAAATTAATAGATTCTCATCACCGTCCGCATGGGAAATGTATCCTGCGTCTAAATTTTTTATATTTTATTTACAAAATATAAAAGTGCCGCCCGCCCGTCGTTTGCAAGATTTGTGATACATTTTGTATTTTATATGGCCTATCATTGCCTGAAAACTATGATTTGCAGTTAATATCTGCAGATGATTTGCAGATATCCTGCGCGTATGTTTAGGTTGTTTGTAAATGCGATAAGCAGTCAACAAAGAAGCAGCAGAATGCAGTTACAAGCATGTTACAAGCCCAGACAACAAAATCTACGAGAAAATCATACCTCCTTCGTAGATTGTTCAAGATCAACCAAAAAGTTTTATATATAAAATATAAAATATAAACCTCCCGCCTCGCACAACTTTTCGAAACTTAGTGATGAGAATCAGTAATTTATTTTATATGGCCTAAAGCATGCAAGTAAAAAGCTATTTGACGATCACTCAACAATTGTAAATCTTCGGTCTGCAGCAGACCACTACAGAGTCTTTTTTGCCGCCATCCTTAGCGTATTTGTCTCCTTAACGTATCCTTTATGAAGCATGTAATGTATACATTTAAGAATTTGTTTCTCCTATATCTTACCCACAGGCAATGCAGTTTTATTGGTCATCGTTTCAATTCTTGATAGACCAAGCTCATCAGTCAACCTTGTTCATCTTTTCAAGATCATTGTTTCTGCAGAATTGGGGATTGCCCTCATTGCAACAATAGTTTACCTTGGTGAGTTGAATTTGCAAAGGTACTCCATGAATCATCAATAAAAAATCCCTTCATTTACAACAGCGATGGTACTTGTTCTAAATATTTATCAAAAAGGAGGTGTCAAAGGCCTAAAGGATGGATTCATCTGCGCAAGACTAATTCTTTACAGTGGTGAAAGGGTTAACTGAAAATCAAAGAAATTGATTTTGCAATTTGCACGGACGTGTATTAAAGCGACCGAATATTTCCTATGAACAATTCTGGCATTGATATCTGTATCAAATATCGATCTTCCTTCACAAGCTATATTCTTGCCTTGTTTGTAACTTTGTTTTCACTCTGTCTGGTGTCGTGTATCTACGTCTTTATCAGCAAACATCGTTTATGTATAGCCTTGTGCATTTGTATGATTAGCTGTAATGTAGTTGCATGTCCTTAAGATTATGGCCATGGAATAGTCAGGGTCTTTTGTTCCCTGTGGTATCGTCATTGCTATGTAGAATGAAGTTCCTGATGTTCATTGTTCATAAGTTATTCGTTCTTACATTGACTATAGAAAATCATTTCATTAGAATACTAAACATTGCCAGTGGATAATGAGGGCAGGAGGTTGTTTTGGACAACTTTGACCGTTCCATGGGTAATTTGTGGAGTAGAGTGACCATTGTGGTTCGAAGCTTACTCCAAGATATATTTACACGAGTACAGTTCCGAAAAGGTTTGGTTCCATTTGAGTGCAACTTTGCGCCCACGTGAGACCGGTTCCAATCACTGTTGTTCACTTAGGCGTTCTGCTTACACAAGGCTCTGTTTGATGCTCAACTTGATGTGTTGATGACAGAATATGCGCAGCAACGTTGTAACTGCCTGCATGGTGTAGCCAAGTTGCTAGAATCAGTCAAGGAAAAGGAAGAAAATAAACAGCGCACCCAATTCGTTCCATTGCCTTTTTTCTACCCGCTGTTTCTAATTAACATATCGACTTCAACATTCCAAATCGCTTCTTGTAAACATGGAAAAACAGATGATAGGTGGTTGCGCTAGATCTGGAATGGGAAACCAGAAGACCACTAAGTGCCAGTACGAAGAAATCATCAAGAGATTTTCTGTTAGCCACGCAAAGAGAGATAATGGGATAAATTCGGAGGAATGCAAAAATGTATCGATAAGTAGAGACAAAGTTGACTTTCCTTGCGTTCTTTCGGAAATCAAAGCAATCAATATTGTAGTTTTTTTTATATAAATTCAATATAAAAATTTACAATTTACGATTTACCTACGACTACGAACGATCTACTATACAATACCACAAAACGATACCAAGGGGAGCAAAAGATCATGACTACCCCAGGGCCATCCACATGAAGAATATTAATCTAAAACTACAACTAAATATACAATTGCGAGAAACTATTACGAACAATGGAACAGAGAAACGAGACTCTATGATAGGGGAACGTTACAAAATGAACATGGTGTGGTGGCTTAGTTACATTTGGCTTAATTTAGTCGACCGGTTGTGTGAATGTATAGTAGAGTCAACTTGAGTATTTTTCTGTTGACGTCGTTTGGGAGGCCTATATCACCAAATAATAAAAGTTGCGTCAAAACTTCATTTGAAAGATCAATATATCCAAATGGTCGAAGTAATGCAAAAACTCCAGCGAGAAGGTTTCGACGTTGAACCTCAAACGAAGGGCAAAGCAACAAAAAGTGCTCCGTACTCTCAATACCATCGTTAGAAGGGCACATTGGATTTATGGTATCCCGAAAATTGTGCTTAAATTTGTGAAGGTTTAATTTGCTAAGGCCCACTCTAAGTTGAGTGAGATAGGATAAGCCTATTGGGTCATGAATTCCAAAGACAGACTTAGCAGGGGGCGATTTTTCGAGAGCAACTTTTTCTTGAAGATAGCAACTGATGGTGCAGTTCTAATTTCCGGACATAATTCATTCCATTCAGACAGGCAATTTGGATAAAAGCTAGATTTGAATTTTTCTGTCCTTGCCCTTATTCGCCCAATGACATCCTGATTGCGAAGTGAGTACTGTGATTGCTGAAGTTGTGGGATCGGATCCATTGTATATTTAGGCATCAGGTTATTCATTATTTTGTAAAACAGCGTAAGGCGTCTACTCCATCTTCGGGAGCTCAGTGACTTCCAACCAAGCTCAGCGTACAGCTTCTCTCGTGATTTTCCCCTCCATGTTCCCGTCACGGCAAGGGCAGCAGAATATTGAACGGACTCCAACCTTTCCATCAAGTTTGACAATATGGTATTACCGCTAAACTCACACACTTTAGCCGGAATGTGATAGATGACGTCTCCGTATTCCAGGTGGGGTCGTACATAAAGCTTAAATAATTCGTTTAGGGTGTGCCTGGGTAGGTACTTGGAGAGATATTTCAGCAAACCAACTCCCTTTCTTGTCTTAGAGATAGCTGCCTTAATGTGAGCCGAAAATGATAGTTTTGAATCCAGGATAATCCCTAAATGTTTATGTCCATCTACCTTCATCACTGGTATGTTATTAAAACGAATTTCTGGATGATTCATTTCTATCCTTTTCGTGGAAAATATCAATTCTTTATTCTTTAAGGTGTTAACACTGTTTCATAACAAAGCATTTTGATCCGGTTCGTTGAATTTGAATGAAACATTGATTGTTTTGGTTGCAAAGGAATGGAAAGTTGGCTTCAATCTTGCTCGTGTCTTCTTTTGAATATGAAATCCCCTTGTTATGGTGCCGCACTTAGAAATATCCTCTTTGAAATGCCTACACGGGGCCAATTGAGCAAATAAGTTTGTTTTCAAGAAGTATATTTTCCTAGGTGAACTCAAAAAATACTGTTAGATCGGCTACGTGAACGTTTTAAGACTTTTAAGTATGTGAGGCAGGTTTCATGTAAATGGAAGTCAAGGTGAATCTTTTTGGAAACGAACTTTTTGGAACCGTACTCATGTAAACAGGGCGTACGAGCACCACCATCTTCTTGCTTTTCAATCTAATTTTGGCATAGGCTATTAAAAAGTACCAGTCTGCAGTTTTCTGCGTATACAGTAAATCCCCGCGTATAAGAACCTACTTTTTTGAGAGGCAGGCTGAAATTGGTTCTTATTTCAAAGGTACAAAGACTAATTTCAGGGTACAGAGGTTCTTATTTGAAGGGTACCTCATGCAGTCCCCTTAAGAGTTTCAAAAGGATGTTCTGTCCTATTATTTGTTTTAGAAAGGTTCTTTTGGACCTAATAAGTAATTGAGGAGGAGTATAAAGCTTTCAAAGCCAATTGGGACCACAACGACCTTCATAACATAAATCAAAGATCAACTTTGCAGCCCCTGCAATAAGAACCTATGTTTCATCAAACTGAAACAGGTTCTTAATTGCAAGGTACATAATTTAGGAAAAACAGCCTCTAGGTTCTTATTTTGGTAGGTTCTTATATGCGGGGATTTACTGTATTTTCATCACAAATGACAACAACTAAAATACAACTACATATAAATATTCTATGGCTGCGATAGCTGACAAGGATATGACATCATTGAGTTCTTATTACGACAGCCACTTAACATCAATTAAAAATATGCAGAATAAAAGCTAAGAAACAACAGTTCAACCGGGCGCCGCAGAAGGAAGACTGCGCTCCTCCTTACAGCAAATGATTAACATGAGAGGAATACTCTCAAAAGGATGAAACACTCAAAAATATCTTCTGGTTATGTGATTTTTATTCAGTCTATGTTATTTTGAACGACTTTTTATTTTCTTTATAGTGAAAGTGGTAAAATTCAACAAGGCTAGGAGGCTACCTGATGCCTTTCGTCAGAACGTAGTTGATGGATTCTCTGCAGACATGTACTCATCACCAGAAATTGGCTTCAGGTACAATAAACTGTCTTATTTTATGTTGACCGTTTCAATATAAGGGTGCCAAAACCGAAGTTTTTATTGTCCTGGATTTTGTGTCTTGGTCCTGAATCTGGGTCTGCTTACGCATTCATGTTTATCTTTATCTCGAAGTTATGGTGATATACCGGGTGAGTCGAAAAAACAACGCCCGACATTTGAAGGGCTATTGCTCCCTGAGTATATAAGTAATGCTATTTTGCAATATCTGACTGAATAGCGAACATGTTCAATTATTTTTAGAAATTTTTCTGGCTAAAATCAGTCACTCCGTTCAGATTCTGTAAGCGATTTTCTAAAATGAATCCCCTTGAGAAACCCTATAAAACATGCTGAAATTACAAGCAAGAATCCCTAGTGTGTCAACCTCACAGCGATGACTTTCAGCACGCTTTAGCACGTGCTTTCCTTTTGACGAGTTGAAAAACCTTCTCCCTAGTGTGAATAACTTATTCAGGGGATTCCATTCTCCCATTAGACAAAATACATGAACACATCCAAGAGTCATTATTGCTAGGAAGGAGAACAAAGGGAAATCTTGCTTGGCGTTTTTACTCTGGGGCTTTCTGCAGAAAATCTCCTATTTGGACGGGAAGGAATGACCTATTAAAGCCGGGTAAATTACTGAGCCTAATCTTACATATCGGGGATAAAGTAAGACAGTTTTCAATACCATTGCTTTGATATTCAGCAGGATTTTTTCAAACGCCGGGCGTTTTCATTGACTCAGCCGTTAGAGAATTTGAATTCATAAGGGCTTTGACACTGCGGCAAAGTACCATATGTTCATAAATCGTTCGATTCAAGAAGCATGTAACAGGATTTTACACCCACTTGAAGACTTGAGCCCCATGCTCATATCACAGCGTAATTTCTTTCGCCATTAGGGATCAAGATGGACTGGATGAAGTTCTTGAGAAGCAAACAGAGATGATTCGATATTTGCAGCAACACAATGCCAATCTAGGAAAGAAGATCGTGGAGATGACTCAACAATCACAGCAACACGATAAGAGAGGCAGATAAGTTTTCCTGTGGTTTAGACAATGGAATCTTCCATGTTTTTCGTTTGTCTCTAACAGGGATGCGAGCAGAGCAAAAGCCGTTCATTTAGCCTGACATATCTTCACATGCCTACCGCACCGTACTTTTAGCAAAATTTAGCAGGAACTTTCGCTCCATTGCCCCAGTTATCGCAAAGATGACGACAACAACAGTACTCTTTGCTTTTTTTAAATGAATTTTCTTTAACCTCAGGGATGCCAATTTTTCATTTTGATTTATTATAAAAAGCTTTAAATAACGAATTACCTAAGACACGTGGAACTATGTCAGATCACAAGGAGGGTATCAAGAGGAGCAAAAGATTATGATTACCCCAGGCCTTCACATGCAGAACATGCAACTAAAATACAATAAAATATACAGATACGGATTGCTACACATAGAACAATTTTTACGGACAAATAGTTAAGCTGGTTTCACATTGGACATCAGGCATAACATGTGCGATAAGGATGACCAATCAGAGCCCCAGCTGAGGGAACAGCCACGAAAGCAACTGTTCCCGTCACTGCTCCCCATCCAGAACCCCCATCACTGCCAATGGGTCGGTGTAACCTTTCCATCAAATTGTAGACATGTGTTGAACTGTCTGGGAACTGCTTGCTCCAGAGTGAAAATAATTTAATTATTGTATCAACCAACGCTTTTGGAAAGAGGTATTCTATGTAATTAGCAAAGTGAAAGAATATATACTGATCTCTTCATTCAGGCCCCGTCCACACGTATCCTGATATTTTTGAAAACGCATCTTTTTTTATCCGTTTTCAGTTAGCGTCCACACGGAGACGGCGTTTTCTGTCACCAAAAACGAAGCTTTTCAAAAACGCTCTCCAGAGTGGATCTTTTTGAAAACGCTGTTTTCATGTTGTCGTGTGGACGGGTGAAAACGGAGCTTTTTGAAAACGCTGACATCACAGCATCGATTTACGACGTACCAGAGCATGCGCACAGATCTTTGGGGATCACGCAAGGGCATTTTGATTGTTTGTTTTCTTTTGTCAAAATTCGAACAGAGGAGTTTGAAAGTAGCAGCGTCTTCGTGTGGACGGGGATATTTTCGAAAACGCTCCTTGTGTGGACGCAGATGTTTTTTTATACGGATAAAAAAAGATGCGTTTTCAAAAATATCCGGATACGTGTGGACGGGGCCTCAGTTTTTGTTTGATTCATTGGATATATTGCTTTGTACAACTCCCTGAAAAAATATTTGTAATTTTCTTTATGATTTTGAATTATGTGTTTTGTCAAGAGTAGCTATTGATGTAACTGTCATGAGAGGACTGGTATTTTTCAACTAAATGAATGTAATGGTTTTTGGTTTTGATAATGCTCCAGCAAAGTTTGAAAACTTTTGACAGTTACCTTCTACTTTGTGATGTTGTGTTCTTTATCGTGCTTCATTTTTATTATTTGTAGCTACTTATAGACCACCGAATGTGCAGAAAATCGTTGACCAGTTTTTGGACTAGCAATAGCTAACGTATATGGTTGACTCGGTTGGCTGATATTCTTGCCAGTAGCAGAAAAACTAGTTTATGCAAGTTTTCCGTAATTGTTCTTGACGGCTGGAAGTTCGCATTCCTTGAAGATAGAAATTCTTGATTCCTAAGATGCCATAATCCAGTACCAATCTCAGGAAGCCTTTACTGATTAATCACGATCAGGAAATTGTTGCTATCAGCTCAAGGCAAGAAATGAAACAATAAGTCGACTTCTTCGTGATGATTCAAGTCTCTACTCTGAAAATGCATTCCTGCCATGCGCAGTTTGCAGTTACTGAAATCGTATTGTGTAAACAAGAGCAGATTTTGGAATGTAGTAGCATGAGTTGCTTTAATAGACACCTCAGTTCAAAGTGATTAGTGATTGCAAACAAAGAAAATTTTCTCAACTAGGAAATCAAAACAAACACTGCCGCAAAAGCTGCCCTGAAACTAGTAGAGCTAAGTCTCGCCTTATGCACGCGAAAGGTGGTTTTTAATGAGAAGTTATGTGTCTTTCACGAAAGAAGAAGGCCGAATCTAAAAATCTGCTTGGCAGATTTTGTTTATTTGATTCAGAAGTTGAGCAGAACGCATTGTGATTTTCCAGTATTTAGGGCTTCTAAAAAAAATTACTACACAGCTCCTGATGTACCAAACAGATCTTTAGATTTATCCTTCTTCTTTCGTAATAAGCACATGATTTCTCTTTGAAACCATCTTTCGCGTGCACAATGGGAGAGTTTGATCTCCTGGTTTCATGGCAATTTTTGAGACCGTGTTTGTTTTGATTTACAGGTTGAGAGAATTTCCTTTGTCTGCAGTCACTGATCGCTTTAAATTAAGGTGTGAATTAAAGCAACTGTTGCCATTGTGTTACAAAATCTGTTTTTTTCATTGCGTATTGATCGAGTTTATCCGAAGTAGCAGTGCTTGATGCGAAATTGCAATGTCAGAGGAATCATCATGCCATTATACATGTTACATAACATTGATGTATGGTCCAATGGCCTGATTACATGAGAGTTTTCAAGCCCGGGGTTGGGTTTCAATCCACCTGACCGAGTTGAAATGAATTTGCTATTACATGCGTGTTTTCACCACCGGGTATGGAAGAGCGAGCTATAACATTTCACCCTCCGGGATGAAACAGCGCGTCATGTTCAATGTGGAATGCATCCGTCAATAGCAATTCAACCCCGGGGTCGAAGCAAGATAGCGATTACATGGACATTCAAACTTTGAAAACAATGGGGATTAATGCTTAAGGAATTTTACCTTGGCTAGCTCAAGGTGGGATGGAATTTCAGCCCCCGGGTATGATTTAACCCCTGGGGTTAAGATTTCTCCATGTAATTAAAAATTGTAATCGATAAAAGAATTAATGGAGGTGTGGGATGGAATTTCAACTTGGCAAGGTGGGTTGAAACTGAACCCTGGGGTTGAAAACTCTCATGTAATCAGGCCCAAAGGTCCTATCTACTGTTATAGATACAAAAGGAAATAGTATTGTGATGTTTATAACAATAGAATGAACTTTAGAAAGAGTGTATCATCAGTGTCAATGTAACTACACATGGTGTTGTATTAATGGCCCCCAAAATTGCGATGTCATTTTGTTAGTGTTATTAATAATAATCATCATCATAATTTATTTTTAGTTGGTTACAATTCTAGTTCTACATTAATCTAATGTGAACTAATTTAAACCAACCATTTACAATTTTACTGAAAAAGAAACCTATGGTACAATACAATAAGATGTCTATAATCATTATCTACAGATTTTGCACTGGCATTTGTCTCCACTCCAATTGTTGATATTTCTTTGAATATAGCAGCTGATGAAGCGCTCTTATTGTAGCGGAGGAGTCAATAAAAAGGTCCGGCGTTTGAAAAAATGCTGCTGTCTGAATATAGAAGCCATTATATCGAAGACAGTCTTGTTTTATTCCCGATATGTCCAATCAGGCTCAGTAGTTCCTCTGGCTTTCATCGGCCTTTCCTTCCAGTTGAAATGGGAGATTTTTTTGCAGAGAACCACTGTCGAAAACTTGCAAAAATTTGCAAAACCGCAGTAACATTGACATTTGGATGTGTTCATGCATTTTGCTCTCTGGGGAGAAAAGAATTTCCGTGAATAAGTTATTCTTACCAGGGAGAAGACTTTTTCAATCACCAAAGAGGATGGTATTTGCTAAAGCGTACTTAAGTTATCACTGTGAGGAAAACATATCAGGGAAGGTTGCTCGCGATTGTAACTTGTTTTTTAAGGTTTCAAAGGTTTTCTAAGGTTTTAAATGTTTGTGGGTCTCCAAAAATTTCTCGTTTTTTTGAGATCAGCCTCTATATTGAACGATGGAGATGTTTTACTGGCGCAAGATTCGCGTGAAAAAGTTTTTTGGACGCACTGATTGCATCAATGAATGGCGAAGATCTTCAAATACACATGATAACCAGTCTGAAAAGAACTTTTCTTTCCGAAATTATGAGCGTGCTTGTAAACGACGGTCTTTTCCACATATTGAATTGCAGAAAATTTCAATTAATATCGTAGTCTTTTTCCGCCTCGCAGCAAGGAAATATGCACTTATCATAGCGTCAGGAAGATCGAATGAAACTTTGAATATTCAACCACCACATTTGCAATGCAGACGGAAACCTATAAAGAATTCTGATTTCAGCCGTCTTTATGCGATTTTTAAGAGCTTTCAAGGCTGGTTCCCACTGGACAATGAACTTTCATCGCTTTCCACATCGCCAAACTTTCTAATACGATGGAAGTTCAAGGAAAAGTTTTGATTTTCATCGCATTTCCGGCCACTTTGATTTTTATTGCAATGAGAGTATAACTTTCGTCACCATGTTCTTCCCATAGCACAGTGAACTTTCTCGCATTTGAGACATTGGAGATTAGAAAGTCGATGGTTCATCGCGCAGTATGAAGCATCCACGAGAATATATATTCTAATTTGGAACGTTCAAACTCTTTGAATATATTTACAGGACTGTCATTCAGCGAAGCGTTTCGTATTATTATTTGGAAAGGGGAAGAGTTTTGACTTACCCTGCATAGTTCATTATTTAACTGCGTGAATTAGATGTATGATTAAATATTGTTAAATATTATGATATTGAGGTGTATTATGATACTGTGCTTTAACGATAGTAATTTGTAATTGGTAATATGATGTGCTACTAACTGATTTACGCCCTCAGAATGCTAAAAACCCGTGGTACTTTGTGATCTTATCATCGAAGATAGTGTTCTGTTATGCTAGACTTGCCCCAAGTCTATTTCGTCAATCAAGAAAGATTAGGAAAGGTTCTCTGTTTCAGGCAGACTTATTACAGATGACGAAATAAACTTGAGGGAAGTCTATTGCTAGACAAGTCAAGAAAAGGAAGGTTTCGCCTTTTGACGAGCTATGCCGAGTGAGTCGACAAAATGGTTCCCGTCTGGAAGGTCGCTGCTTGTTCGATGTATTGGGAAGCTAGGGAGTCATTTATAGTAGTCAAATTCAAATAGATTTTGAAACTTACCAGACTGACATTTGTTACTCCCTTCTGAGAAGAAGCCTTTGAAACATGCCTAAAATTACGACCAATTCTTCTGCTTTACAGATATGACTTCAACATGCTGTAGTGCTTGTCATCCCGTTGCGGACACATTTCATGGTAATTCCCAGGGGATTCATCATCCCAAGAGTAACACATGTTAAAGTCATTACTATAGGGCAGGCATTATCTGAAATTTGGTCATGATTTTCCCGGAAGGTTTCCTAATGGGGCTCTCTGGAGGAACTTTCAGAACGGAGTGGTCGGTTTCAGCCATGTACATATTAAAATGGATTTGAACTCATCCAATATTATTGTGTTGACATACAGGCAGCAGTGATCTTTCAAACGGGGCCTTTTTTGTATACTCACCCGATACATTTGCGAATTCACCAACAAGTTGTGCCAGATGAATTTAGATCTTTCCTATAAAACATCGCTGTTGGATTTGAAATCTTTCTTCCTCGCAGAGAAATAAACCAAAAATGTGTTATTTCTTTCCGAAATCAGTAGTTGGTTAAAGAATTTTTTGTTCGATTTGCTAAGAAAACGTTTGAAAATGCAATGTTCCATTCAACTTATGACGATGAGCCCCTTGTATCCCTGCAGTAAACTTTGCTCAACAGGGACTCATAATGAAACACTGAAAAGCAGACCCTATTTTCTGCATTTATCAATCGAATTATGATGGAATCACGGTCCCTAATCTCGAATCTCGTCCGAATGTTATCAGCTCTTCAGTCAAATAGAAAATTCTATCATATTTGCCGTAACCATAGAAATTCAAAAACCTTGCAATCTGATTGGTACTCTAGGAAGCTCAGAGTTTGGGCGTAAATAGGGTTAAGTTTTTTAGAGTCATGCTATGAGTCTCTGTTGACCGAAGCGTCATCATAAAGGCAAATAGTACAGTGAAACAAGGGACTCCTGTTCATAAGTCTACTGTTCCATTTGTTGCAGATTTTGGCCCAAAGCCTTGTTCTAGTGCTATTTCTGTTCAGCCTTAGTGCTCATCTTCGTTTGGGAATCTGCGAAAATGTCACGCCACTAGTCTTTTATCACCTCAGTATCCCTACTGGCACTGTAACCATTTGCCTTTTCTCAAAATATTGTGAAGCTGAAAGTGGCATGACTAGTTTGGGAGCTTTAAAGTAAATCGACGGGGTTACAAGCAAACTTAGCTAAGGGGACTGGGTAATCTAAGTATAACCTATTGTATTTGATGTTTTCAATCTATGAAAACAATAAGAAAATTAGTGACGCCTGCCGTTCTTGTGTGCTATGTTTAGATTATGTCGCTATATCTCCGTTCATTTACTGTAAGGTGGTAACGTCGAAGGTTCAGTCATTGCTCATAAGTCAAATCAGAAATCTTATTAACCAGGGTATTATTCCCGAGCCTAATAAATCTTGTTATTAACCTCTTAATAAGAGAAATCTCTTAGAAACCTTGATTCTGATATCTAATAAGCAAGCTCATTTGTTTCAAAAGACTGATATGTAGGTCTATTATTTTCGAAGGTTTATTTTTCGTGCAGTTTTCCAGGTGAGCAACAACATCTCAGTGTTTGCCAAGACTGGTAGTACCTGAACCCAGTTGCATTGATTAAAGATTCGTTTTTACTGAAAGGGCTTGCTCAAAAGTGAAAATATATCTCATGAAATTACGGATTCTTTGCATGGCAACTGTCTCCAAAAATGTTTGAAAAGGACATCAAATTTCCATCGGATAGCATCTTTTTTGTTATCTTTGAACGATATGACAATAGATGGACTTTTCTCTAGTCAGACACGCAATTGTTTAATCAGCACCTGGGTCAGAATTAGGAATATAAATGTTATTTATTTCAATTTTCTTCGGGACTAGTGATGCAATTATCACAGTTTTAAAGCTGAAAAGAGAACTAGACTTTGTCAACTTTTTTGGTTCCCGTGATTCCAAAAAGTTAAAGCAGAACATATCTATAGGTCGATGTGACTGATTTTGATCAGTCAAAATTCCGTATATAAATTAGCCTTGTGATCCTTCTCCATTGATTGCTAAAGGCCGGCTTACACGATCATATTTACATAAAATTTGCTTCACATTTTTTATGTGATCACAGAATGTGATCGTGTAAACGGGCTTCACAAGTTGCTTGAAGTTATGTGAAGCAATTATAATTAATCCTTTTGAATTTGTCATCACAGATTTTTCATTTGCAGGCTGGTCAAATGGAAAATCTGTGATGGCAAATTAAAGGAGATTAATTCTAATTGCTTCACATAACTTCAAGAAACTTGTGAAGCCCGTTTACACGATCACATTCTGTGATCATATAAAAAATGTGAAGCAAATTTTACGTAAATATGATCGTGTAAACCGGCCTTAACACACCAGTTTGAATCGTCCCAGACGCTGAAGTTGTTTCAACTCTCCTCGCAGGACATTTTACATGAGCCGAACAAATCGTTCTCTCCTCCCATACTTCATTCTTGACACTCCGAAAGACTCAAGTGATATTAAGCAATGTTTAAAGCAAGGTCAGGGTTCCTTATCAACTGTTTACAGCTAGTCCTAGCACCTTCCATGCACCAAGGCGCAAGATTACACGCTTCAGCTATTCAAGCGAATAATGATATTCTTGCCCAGTCTTCTTTAGAACGACGAACTCATAATCACGAAGGCGCTACAAGATTTTTGAAATAACCAACAAGTTGCTACAATTACTGTAAAATGAGATGAAATTTTGCTTCCAGGAATGAGACGACTTCACAAGAATGAAATGGAAACTTGGTTTATTCCTGGCTCTTAGCACTATAGTCCTGGTTAATTCTGGTATTATCAAAAGACAGAATGATGTACCCGCTAAAGAGACTACGGATCACGAGGTCAAGAATATTACAGGTATAAGGCCTTCGAGTGTTTTATTATAATCAAGTTGTTAATGAAATCAATTTCTCAGGAGATTCTGTTATTATTGTACGAAATTTTTCCTGTTCCCTTTTAGAAAAGCGAGAAAAATTTGTTTCGGAGCATTGAATTGATAACTGGTTTACTAATTGATACAGTTAGCTTTTGTTTTAAAGCCACTATTATGAAAGATTCGTCTTAGAAATGTTTAAGACTATGAAGGTCTTGAAATCATTTGCATCGCTTTCATAGCTCTAATCAAACGAGCTTGTTCTTTGTAAAGAGCTTTCTTATGAGGAACTTCAACTGTCGTAACAGCAACAAGTTGTTGGTATGCTGTAAATGAACCATTCGCATTTATTTCTACAAGGAAATAATTTACTCTAAAGAGACTTACTGGTTTGCAAGTCGTTTGCCGTACTGAGCCTCCTTTTACTAGTTTTGTAAATTCACGTTCGTTGATAGCACGGAATAAGCACAGCCATACCATCGCCTCTAACTGGAAGAGCTTAGCTGTGGTAATCTTACATGCTCTGTTGACGTCAGCACAGTATGTAAACCAACCCTAGACCTCCTAAAGCAGAAACAATAGCCTTCAGCGAACGTTAAGTGTTCTTGCGATAGTTCACCCCTGTCAGGATAAGCGTTAGAACAACATGGGGTTCCTTACAAGTTCGCTAAACCCAGAACTGATCTTTGTAAACAGTGATTGCTTTAAGAGGCAACGTTCTTTTCCGCAGCTGGATTTGATACTCTGTTTGCTGAAGTATCTGAAAAAAAGTATCTGCAAAGAAAACTGCGCAAATTTTAGATACGGAATTAATGCCAAATTGCAAAAATGGGGATTGGGATTGCTTTTCTGAGCATACCTCAGCCACAGGATTAGGAAATTGAAATTTGCATCTCAAGTTTGAAGGTGCTATGATCGCTTGGCAAATCGCTTGGCAAATATTTCTCATCAGCACTGCAAACTTTCCAGTTTGGCTCTAGGCAGTGAGACCATAGCAAACATAGAGGATGAGAAATAGCAAGGGACATATGAAGTTATATGTATAATGAACGTAGCTAGTAGAGCTTTTCAAGATCGATTAAATGAAATGGATTGAGTTGCAAGTATCCTGTGTGCCAGAGCCAACAAAAGACAAAAAGAAATAAAGTAATTTTAAATTCCATCACAGGGAGACCAACATATATTGTTGGCAAAAATAGAAATTGTTTTTCGAAATAATTTTTGCTAAGTTGTTGCTAAGAATGAAATAATTGTCCTTTGCCCCCTGCTTGCTCGGGGTCACGTCTGTACTTTAGTCTCCTATGTTGTAGTTGCGTAGCAGCAATGAGCTGCACAGGGGACTAAAGTACAAACATGACCCCGAGCAAGCAGGGGGGCAAAGGAAAACAATTTTATTCTTAGCAACAACTTAGCAAAAATTATTTCGAAAGAAAATTTCTATTTTATTTCGAAAGAAAATTTCTATTTTAGCAACAATCATATCCTGGTCTCTCTGTGATTCCATTTGAACTTTTCAAGGCTGTGGTACCAAGGGTGAGTTACAAGAAGCAAGTTAGGGAGAAAGAGAATGACGAGGTCTTCCATAGACAAAATCGGCCTAGGTTGGTTTACACCCACGTCAAGTCAGGCGATCAATCACTTGATAAAACATCTTTTGATTTCTTCAACGTATTTCGTGCCAAATTTTGTATTGTCATGAATGCAAAAAGTAGCATAACACTGTATCCATTGCTCTATAAACTATGCTGGAACTTTCCAAGAATATGGTCACGTAGCTTGAAATGGATAAAACTAAAGTTTGTAAAGTTTCTCTATTATACCTCCGTGAGAAAAGTTAACCATGTATTTTGCCTCAATTCTTTTACAGTCTGTCCATGGGTCGCAGGAGACGAAGTAATAATTAAAAATGTAAACGCAAACATGCCTGTGTCTTTATCGTGGTTTCCTCTGCCCTTCTTGGCTTTCCTTTGCTTCCTTGCCTCAGCTCAATTCCTTGATTCAAGTTTATAATGGCCTAAAACAGTTTCTCTGCAAAAGCGCGGCTGCCCTCATCTGCGGTTTTGTGATTCAATGGCGGGGCTGCTGTTTGTCTGCGTTTACATTTTTAACTATTACTTCTTTTCCTGCGACCCATGGTCTGTCTTAGACGTCACGCGAAAATGTAAAATTGGTCATAAATAACACTTCAGATTGTCGTTATTCGCGAGAATCCTCACGCCTCATCTAATCTGAAACCTACTTTAATTCGGATTGAATATGCTTTTATTTGAAAAGTAAAATTCAAGATTAATTTTTGGTACTTACCGTCGATGGTTTGATTGTTCTATGTATGTACCGTTCGTGTACCTTTTTTACCTCTCACTTTGAACTCATCCAGCCATTCACTGAACTTTCTAAACTGTTACTTTATATTTTTCAGAAGCATACAATCATTCAACAAACTATAGTTTAAACAGCTCAAAAGGTGTTCAAGAAGTCGGTGAAAAAAGATTGAAAGTGCCGGATGGTAAATATTTTTCAAAAACCTTCGTAGCAATATTTTCATTCTGATTTTCAACCAGTATCAGTTGCTACAACATGACTAAAGTCTTGTAGAATATACCTATATTTTGCTAGAACTTGTTAGGAAATATGGGTTTTCCAAAAGTGAGCCAATGGCAGTATTTTGAATCTTCCGAGATTTTTTGACTTAGATCACTTGTTTGGAGTGTTTGCTGCGCTTTAAAGACAGTTTAATAAATTTACATCCTTCAAAACATGGTGCCATCAACATATTTCAGTGATCAGCCATTAACTTCACGATGTGCACAAATATTTTGAAAATGCGATCAATCTCGTTTCTATCCTAGCGTCACGTCAAAGAGAGGTCTCTCGACAACAAGCCAACCAGAGGGACTATCAAAATGCTCTAAATACGACACAAGATGAAAGTCCTGGCGATGGCAAAAGTAATCCAGCTACAGTACAGTCCACGTTGGTGGAGAATCAGTCAGCTACAAATGAAAGTAAACTGATTTACGGCGATGATGACATCACTAAAGCATCACAAGAAGTTGCAGAGATTAGCCGACTGATAGGAAAACCGTTGACTGATTCACATGCATTGGCAATGTTGAAAAGTATTCTTTTGGAGAAAATTCATACCAAGTTAGAGGAAACAAAAGATACGGCATCAGCATCAAGTAAAAGTACCGAGGAAGGAGTGAATAAATTTGTTGCAGCATTAGCTGCTTCTAAGAAGAAAGCAAATGAAAAAGAAGGTAACTATGTTGACTACTTGTTATATCTTTTCCAGCTTTGTGTAGGTTATAAGCTCTGAAAAGGTTGATTTAAAGACTTGATGACCTATTGAACTAAATGACCTGAAAGAAACTTTAGGTAATTTGCTATAAGTCTACCATTGGAAACGAGGACAGATTTTGTAACACAATAGCAACTGTTAGTTTACTTGACACCTGTATTCAAAGCGATTAGTAATTGCAGACAAAGGAAATTCTCTCAACTGGTAAATCAAAACAAACACGGCCGCAGATAGTTGCTCCGAAACCAGTAGTGCAAACTCTCACCTTGTGCAAGGGAAAGGTGGTTTTTAAGAGAAGTTATGTGCTTATAACAAAAGAAGAAGGGCAAATCTAAAGTTGCTTCTCTCGGATTTTGTTTATTTGATTCAGGAGCTTTGTAGTAATTGTTTCATTTAAGCCTAAAATATGCGAGAATTATAATGCCTTCTGCTCGGCTTCTGAATGAATTAACAACGTCCATGAGACAGAACCTTAGATCTATCATTCTTCTTGCGTTATAAGTAAGCAGCTTCTCTTAAAAACCATTATTCCCTTGCACAAGGCGAGAGTTTGCCCTACTAGTTTTGGGGCCGTGTTTGTTTGGATTTACTGGTTGAGAAAATTTCCTTTTTCGGCAGTCACTAATCGCTTTGAATTGATGTGTCAATTAAACCAACTGTTGCCGTTGCATTACAAAATCTGCCCTTGTTACCGTTGGACTTTTCAGAAATCTTTCATCCCTCTATACCAACCTTCGAATGATTTGGAGCGGACGTTTTCCAATTTGTGAAAATAGAGGTCAATGATTTGAAATCTACCCAGCCAATCTTTTAAGTTCTGCTTGCACATTCCTTTGAATAGATCTGCAATATAACGAATTTAAAGCGATGATGACAATCTTAGACTTGAAGCTCTGATCGAGTTATTGTGATCCCGTGCTTTAACTCAAAATAGCTGCTCCCTTCAAAACTGGACTAGGTTTCCCAGCCTTTTTCTTTCCACAGAATATTTTGGTGCTCCCTGTTCTTTTTTCCTCTGCTCTTGGTACACAGACTTGCTCCCAGCCGTCTTAAGTCCTGGTTCCTTGCTCGCACAACCCCAATACTATTTCTGACTGCAGAAGATGTACTTCTCAAAGGCCTTAACATTTTATGATGTCTTTCATCTTTTGGAACTTCAAGCTCTTTCATTCATTTCAGTGAAAGTTGAGAATCAAGATGCAAGTCAGCAGAAACTGGAGGTTCATAAAGCAACAGAAACAAAACAAGGTATTTTTGTGATATCCAAACATGTTTTTACGATACAATCCTCACCTTTAACAGAGCAACGTTTAATCTACAATTTGCAAATGTTAATTTTATCTATTTGTTTCGATATACCGTCTTGGTCCCGTTTCCAATAATGTGTGCAATTTTTAATGATTGCTGTGAAGGAGCCTGGTTTTCAATTATTTCAAACTTTAGCAATTTCTGCAAGAGAAGCTTGACTGCTTGAAAGTTGTATTTTTAATGATTCAGTGTTAGCTTCAATGAAGTGAATTGAAGAATTATTACGACTTTTTGTGCAAATCGCTAACCTTTCAAATGATGCTTTGACACAGCTCTTGCTATATGGCGATAAAGACCTTTCTTATGAAATGAACAGTGACATTCTTAGATTGACTATACATTTCATTCGTGAAACTGGTCGGTTTGATTGAGATCTTATTGAGGCTTCAGCTGTGTACAAAGCAACCACCAAGTTCCTTTGCGTAAATGTTCTTGTTACTTCCCTTGTAAATTCTGTTTCATATTAGATGTCAGATCCCTTAGTCATCTAAAACCATGACGAGCTTCCGCTCGCGACTTTTCCATATTTTCTCATCCGAACCCTGATCCAACATTTAATATGAGACAGAACCCTAGTAGTGTATCCTGTAGTCTTAGCTTAATGTTGTGTGTCTCTATGTTTTTGGCCTTGGGGTAGTCGTTGTTTTTTTTCCGCTCCCCTTGGTATCGTCTCTGTGGTGTCGTCTAGTAGTTTTGGATAGGTATAGTAGAACGTATAAATTGTTTGTAAATTATTTTAGATGAATATATATAAAAAAAAAAAAAAAAGTGAATTGAAAGAAACAAGTATGATTCTTCTAAGGACGATTGGGTTTTTACGCATAGTAAATGGTTACTGATAGATAGAATTTCCTACCTTTTCCGTGTCACGAATAGATTAATAGTGCAAATGATTAACAATAACGATTAATTCCGGAATTTGATAGGCCTTTTATTCTGCTAACCATGGTTAAAGGACTGTTTTTGCGTGTATGTTCACCAAGAAACTACTTTTCAACGTTTGTCGTCCTGCTGCTCATCTCGCGTCTCCCTTTCTTCCTTTGCGGACCCATGGCCCCGTCCACACGTATGACGATACTTTTGAAAACGCATCTTTTTTATCCATTTTGGGTTAGCGTCCACACGGAGACGGCGTTTTCGGTCACCAAAAGTGAAGCTTTTCGAAAACGCTCTCCAGAGTGGATCATTTTTGAAAACGCCGTTTCCATGTTGTCGTGTGGACGGGTGAAAACGGAGCTTTTCGAAAACGCTGACGTCACAGCATTGATTTACGACGTATCAGCATGCGCACGGATCTTTGGGGATCACACAAGGGCATTTTGATCTTTTTTTTCTTTTGTCAAAGTTCGAACAGAGGAATTTGAAAACAGCAGCGTCTTCGTGTGGACGGGGACATTTTCGAAAACGCTCCTTGTGTGGACGCGGATAATTTTTTATACGGATAAAAAAGATACGTTTTTGAAAATATCCGGATACGTGTGGACGAGGCTTAAAATTGCAGTAACTTGGAAACCGATCTTTCAATTGTGCATAACTGATTATTTTAGGCCTTGACGTTTGATGAGCTATAACAGCAGCTTCTCTTTTGTCAGACGCTCTATGCATGCCCTACATACATACATACCCTACATACATACACTACATGTATACATACAATACATACATACCCTAACAACATCAGTAACGACAGGATCATTCAACCTTGGTTTTGGCAGCTCTGGTAGTAGCGGGGGGACACTCCCCGCACCCCCCAATTAATGCGCGCGCGCTACTTATACATACATACCATACTTACATACCATACATACAATACAAACACTACAAAACTGCATACTCTACATGAATACATACCCTACATACATACTATACATGGATATACTACATACACACCCTACGTACGTACCCAGCACATATACTGTCATATAAGTAAGTGCAAGACATACATACTTTACTCTACATACCTAACTTACATACATACTATAAATACATACATACATATCACACATATCCTACATACAATGCATACATACATACATATCCTACATGCATACCCTACATACAATACATACATACATTTTGTCATACTTGCGATTGCTAAGAAGCTAATCATTGACACTGGAGCGATTTTATGAAACAAAGTATTCAAGTTTAAGGCCGTATTGTTTAGGAATGAAAACTTTGAAATGATTGACTGCAAGGCTTCTTTTCAGGAATTGTATAAACTTATTCACTTTTGGGACACACAACACCGTACGTAATTTGACGATAAGATTGTAGTGCAGTTCATTATAGTACAGACCATTTCAGTCGATAGTAATATTCTTGGAATTTCTATGTATCATTCTTCTTTGTAAGAATGCCTAATTGCATACATACTAACCACTAACCATAACCCTAACACTAGGTCTTTGCACCCTAGCCCAAACAAAATGTATGGACAAAGAGCCAGCTGAGAAATGCCAGTACCTCAAGAGGTTAGGCCTTTGCCATGCAAAGGGACCTAGTGAAGTGAGAGTTAGGTGCCAACTTACTTGTGGAGCTTGTCCCGATTGTGATGGCTGTACTACAATTGACTGTGGTACAATCTGCATTGGATATGGTGAGTCATGCGCCCACAAGGGGTGGTCCCACCGTCTTTCCTTTACAAGGCTACAGACCTTTGCTGTCCAGAAGTGTCCTTGTTTGCTAAAAATTTTCTGAAATACTGTACCAAGAAAAACGTCACTGTAGAGATCGGTATGATCCCTGTGAAAAGTTTTTGACTAATTCTCTAATTGACCAATTTGTGACATTTTTCTATTAGCTAACATATTTTGTCGGTCATGTTTTCTTTACCACCTCGTCAACTATTGCAAAAAATAGATACGAAAAGAAACCGTATAAATCCTTACTAAGGAAGATTTTTTGCCAGCAAAAACATTTTTGGACGTTCTGAGTTCCTTGGATGGGCAAAAAAGGTGGTTCCACCCGTTGTGGATTATATGCGGAGGCGAGCAAAAATTTCTTCACGATTGCAATTTACAGCAACAATAGCAATGACCGTTAAAGGGTCTGTTTCATCCAGCAATCCTTGCACGTGTTGTCTCTTGATTGGCCTTTGTTGTCGCCATTTTCATGGCCCATGAAAATGGTGACAACAAAGGCAAACCAAGATACGACGCGTGCAAGGCATGCTAGATGAAACAGACCCTTCAGCTTTTTTACATCAGCGGCAGCCTATTACGTACATCAAAGTTGTGATTATGCAAAAAACTAAATTTTATCGGTCTTATATGTAAATTAACAAATCCATTATTAGAATAACAGTAGACAATCCGATTAGTTGTTTGACAAGTCCACGTATAACGGGTATTGACTTATCGGGTTCCTGTAAACCGTGGAACGACATAACGACTAATAACGACATAACGACTAATAACGAGCTATCAAATTACAGTATGGAGTTGTCTGTCCAAATAGGTGTATCAACCGGACCACCATGAATACGGAATGGACTGATCAGTGGATCTAGGGGATAGCGGAGTTAGCAGATTTTCTGTTTCTTTGGAAATACGTGTACCCTCATTCTTTCATGAAAAGCTGAGGTCCGCGGCTTATGGATAATTTCTTCAATTATAGGGATACATTGCTGCCAATCTTTTTTACGTTATACGTTAGGGGTCAGTCATATATCGATTTCGTCCTCGCTTATTGTCATTTCGACGCTAACTTTCAGACTCCCCCACCCCCCACCCTTAGCGTCGGTCCATTCAAAAGTGACTAAGGGCTGAAAGGGGCTGCAGTAGACCCTACGGGAAAGGCACGGGAAGTACAGGGCCTAAAATCTTTTGGCATTCCAAGAAGCTTCAGCGAGCATTCTCCGACCGAGAAGATCGCATGAAAATGGGCTGAGGAAAGAAAGTAAAACATAAAATTATCGCAATCTTCACAACATTACAGACATATATCTTTATGAAAATCGATGTTAATCTTGTTTGTTCTTAGCGTCAGTGTTGTGGAAGGCTGTTGACCCCCCCACCCATTAACGTCGACATGACGCTAAGCGAGGACAACATCGATGTATGACTGACCCCTTAATATCTATTAACTAATAACTAATAATTAAAGAACGAAATTTTTGAAAAGCTTCTAAGGTGCCTATTGAGACTTTAAAGTAACTATTATGTAAATTCACACTCGGAAATGAACTTATCCTACCTCTATGAATAAGCATTTTGTTATGATTCACTTTTCTTCTGAAGTTGAAATCAAAACACATTTTATGTGGTTAATTGAAAATGAGCGCAATCTGCATGATAACTTTTGTTTTTTCATCTGCCATTGGTCGATCTGAAAAGGTATGTTATCTGTAATAAGTCTATCTGAAAGGCCCCTTCCCGATCTTTCTTTTTCCCAATTTTTTGATTGACGAAATAGACTTGGGGCAAGTCTATAGAGTACATGATCCAGAGGATCAGATTAAAACTGTTTAAAGTGGCCCAGGAGAAGAAAACTACAAATTAAAAAAGCTTTAGGAAAAAGGATTTGGAAACAGGGAACCATTCTTTCCATCTTCTACTTACACATTTACACGAAACAAGGGGTACAGAGGAAACAATTGATGAGCTTGCTTGTTTCTTACTTTGCTTTCCAAAGAAACAGAAAATTCGCCAGCTCTCCTATCCCCTAGATCCGCTGATCAGTACATTCCGTACTCATGGTGGTCCGGTTGATACACCCATTTGGACAGACAACTCGATACTGCAATTTGATAGCTCGCTATTAGTCGTTATGTTGTTATTAGTCGTTATGTCGTTCCACGGTTTACAGGAACCCTTGACTTATCCCGCTATTGGAGATCGCCGGCCCCGGCCCCCCGGCCCCGGCCCTGGCACCACGGCCCTCGTCCCCCGGTCCCCACATTTATAGGTGTTTTCAAAATTCTAAAACTCTCTGCTTGTTCCCGAATTTAAACTGATCTGTAAAATCGCCATTCCATCCGAAAATTGTAATGTTAGAAGCCTTCAAGGGCTTAAGAAACTCCTTACAAGTAAAGTGAGAGAACTTCGCGGGGCCGAGCTGTCATCTGAGTCTCGCAAAACAAGTTGAGTATGATTTCCTTAATAAACCGCAAATGTGTACACAAACTGATTCGCAATACGATCATGCGCCTTCGCACCATACACTCATGCGCCTTCGCACTGAAAATCCTTAATAGAACGATGAGGGTGTCACATTTCTTTCCATATTGATACATTTCTTTGATACATTACGGTATTTACTAACAGTGCCTTGAATTGAGCAGATGAACCGCAAACTATTCAACGTTATTCTTCACTATCGACCCTTGGAGAGGACAGTTTTCAGAATGGGTGACAGGACACCAAAATAAATAAAGGTTGAAAGTAAAGTGTACATCGAAACGGAGTAGTACTCAGTACAAAATCAGATGAAAAGACTCTTTAGTCGTTTTCGACTGTAAATTGACATTTTGAATGTTGCTCTTGAAATCCTTCTTGCAAACGTTTTGCCGATTTAAAGAACGTAACGTTCGTTACATTGGCGAGATCTCCCTCCTTGACCTTCGTTGATATTCCACAAATTTATGACACCACGATGAAAGGCTTTTTTAGGCATTACATACATCGTTTAACCTTTTCCGCGGACTTCTTTTCGGAGGGGCTGGTAACAGGCTATAAGAAGCAAGTGAAAACGGGATGTAACCGGGTTTTAATAAAATGGAAAAGCTACTTCAATGAAGTTCTTTGAGTTTCCCCATTTCTTGCTAACGGTGACCTCGCCATCGATTAGTTTAGTTTCTTCGAAAGAGTTCCTTACAAACAATTTATTCTGCCTCATTACAAAACAGAGGAAAAAGGAGCTTTCAGTGCGAAGGCGCAGTTCATAGGTCCGAAGGCGCATTATCGTACTGCAAATGAGTGTGTGTACACATTTGCGGTCTTTTTAGGAAATCATACTGAACTTGTTTTGCGAGACTCAGATGACAGCTCGGCCCCGCGAAGTTCTCTCACTTTACTTGAAAGGAGTTTCTTAAGCCCTTGAAGGCTTCTAACATTACAATTTTCGGATGGAATGGCGATTTTACAGATCAGTTTAAATTCGGGAACAAGCAGACAGTTTTAAAATTTTGAAAACACTTATAAATGTGGGGACCGGGGGACGAGGGCCGTGGTGCCAGGGCCGGGGCCGGGGGGCCGGGGCCGGCGATCTCTAATAGCCGACTTATCCGAAAAAAATATAAAGTGCGGTTTTTTTGATATGTCGTAATATTTCTACTTTACACACAGACTAATCAACTAATTAACCGGATTGTCTGCTGTCATACTAATAATGGATTTGTCAATTTACATATGAGACCAATAGAATTCAGACTGCGTTCACACGATGCCGGCACATTTTGAAAACGGTGAAAAATGTGACGGCAGCAGAATTGGAGCTAGCGTTCACACAATACCAGAACAATTTGAAAACGGTAAGAAATTTGACAGTAAGAAACTCTTTGCAAGACTTTGATGCCATAGAAAGGTACCTTCACCCTAAGTGTCGATCAGTCTTGTTCCAAAAGCGTCGAAAGCTGCTCTTTTTTCATCACTTTCAAGTGTTTACACGATGCCGTTTCCAAATTGTGCCGGTTAGAGTTCAATTTTCAAAGTCTACCGTTTTCAAAATGTGCCGGCAAAAAATGTGCCGTTTTCGTGTGAACGGGAGGCCTATCTGTCGTATTTTTCATCGTTTTCAAAATGTGCCGGCATCGTGTGAACGCGGTCTTAGTTTGTCGTTACACTGGTTTTAGAGCCGGCGAAAAAAGATTTTGATAGACTTGACGGGATGTGGAGCATGTTTGAATTGGACAGAAGCAAGTACATGGCCGATATTCAAGGCTGTTATGTTTGACTGAAGTGTTAATCTTTCTGTCAAAGGCTAACTTAGATTTGAAAAGTTTATTGGTAGAATCCCTCATCATTTAGACCCATTAATTAGGAGATTCCGTGCTTAGTTGTGGTTCATTTGCCACTGAAATTCGAATTCAATACAATTGTCAGTTTCAGAAAAATAGAATTTAAACTTCAATGGCAGAGAAATCAAGGACGAGAATCGATCGTGGAATCATCGTTTCTTTACCAGCTTTTTCCTTATTCATGGGTCTGAAAGATAAGTGATTTACGAAACAAAACTTTCAATCTTATCTTAGCCTTTGACAGATTGATTAACCTTTCTGTTTTGGATTTCGGTGACTTGCCTTTTATTCAACTTTGTTACTTATTTTCAATCACCCGATGTATTTCATTCCGTCTTTGCGTCTATATCATTCCGTTATTCAGTTTGCAGCTACCTGTCTGTATTTGCCTTCAATATTTTCAGCTGCTCTAAAAGCGCATATATGATCTAATTTAACAGATAGGATCGTAGCTTAGAGAGTTACACATACATTTGATAATCGCGTAGCATCTGAGCCACCTTTAAATGACGTCGTAATATAATCTGATGCATTTTCGTTTGCAGATGTTGCCCCTCCGCCCCCTCCCCCACTCGAGGCACCTCCTCCACCACCAGCTCCTCCTCCAGCTCCACCACCTCCTCCACCTCCTTACCCTGAACCAGCACCTGCACCTGCCCCTATTCCACCACCCATCCCTCCCCCTCCTCCTGTGCCAGTCCAACCCGCTCCACCAGCACCATTACCCTTACCAATGGAAAACCCACATCCGCCTGCAGAGGTGCCTGAGCCTGCACATGTAGCTGCACCCCATGTACATGATGCGCAGGGACATGCTGTCGCAACGACAAATGCACCATTGGCACATGTTCACCCGACGGCAGCACCAGCGGCACATGTGCATCCAACAGTGACACCTGCTAACCTTGCTGTTTTGCCAACCGCTCATAATCATTTGTTGTAAGTATATTTACTAGGATAATAGTTATTAAGTTGAATAAAAGAAAGACGAGCAAGAATATATATGTGAAAATTATATTCCACTTTACAAGTAGCTTCGACCTTCTATGGTTATCATCAGGAGAACCATTTCCGTTGACTATTGGCACTTAAATGTAGCTTGCGTGAATTATCAAATCAACAGAGTTGGGTTCTCGGTAGGGGATTTAGAAACGCATTTTGAAATGGTGCAAAACAATTTCGAAGTTTCCAAGAGAAATTAACCACAGGTTTTGACATAAGTTTATTGGTTATTGATTTTTCTGGACAAATTTTGCATGTTTCTTAAGAACCTAATGGATTGAGAACCTATCAGCTGACATTGTCATAGTTTCATTTGTTTTCTAGGAACCGAACCATTGTATTAACCCAGGCTGACTTGCCGGATTGAAAGTTCTTATGCATAGGTTTTTAGTGTATCTTCATTGTAAACATAACATCAGTCTTCAAATTAGTCTTACGCCGCATCAAGCACTGCACGTTACGCACGGATACTTAGTTTGGCTCATACCTTGTGATAATAAATGTGCTTAGGAAGTTCTAACTATCTCTTTGAATCACTTAGATCAAAGTACAGTGGAACCTACACATAGCGGACATCTTTGGGACCAATTTTGATGTCCGTTGTAGGGAGGTGTCCACTGTATGGAGGTGTCATCTTTTGTTTTACTGTATTTTGGGACGAAAATATTTGTCCGTTGTTCGGAGGTGTTCGTTATGCAGAGGTGTCCGTTAATGGAGGTTCCACTGTACCATAGATGCATCAAAGCACTCGTCACAAAACCTTGTGTTTTACATTGAAAACTATTGCTGGTTTTCATTGTAATTAGCATAGGGTAGTTTATTTGGTATTTTTGCAATTAATGTTTTTATCGGAGGGCCCCTTGAAATACGGCTTTTGCCGAAGGGCAACCCTCCTTAAATATATGAAATATAATGAAATATATATACGCATATCTTTTATTTTGAATCAGAGCTGCAGCTACTCCACTACCAGTGGTACACCCAGTTACAGAGCCAACCGCACCACCGTGCCCACCTTTGCCAGCTGCTCCGCCGCCAGCTCCAGTACACGTGCCGCCTCCTGTTGCCCCACCCCCTTGCAAGCCAGCAGCTCCGGTATGTCCACCATGTAAGCCAGAAGCTCCCACATGCCCACCGTGCAAACCTGCAGCGCCTATCTGCGAACATCCAAAACCTCCAGTGCCCACATTGCCAGTTGCTACCAAACCATCTCCATGTGTGCCCGCAGCAGCAGCTACAATTAAACCGCCAGTGGTTTTGCAAGGAGGAGCCGTAGCACATGTTGCACCAGCCGCAGCCCATCCGACCCCCGTCATTGATGAACATGTCCATGATAATGCTGCAGCACTTCCAGCTGCACCTGTTCCAGCGGCACCTGTTCCCGCCCCACCTGCAGACTCGTGGCATCATCACCATCATCATCATGCAACTACTCTACAGCCTGCAGTTGTAGCTCATGCAACAACTCCAGTACCGCATGCCGACGGTGGTGCCGTCATTGCGGCAGCCCCACAACAGGGAGTGGCGCCAGTCGTTATCAACCCAGCACCGAAGGTTCAACCAACTGTAGCTGCTGCTGCAGGAGTTGTTGTTGCTCCACCTGCTGTTGGTACGTGTTGTGCACCAGGCTAGTTTCATATTATGTATCATAGGTGTTATATCTTTATTATGGAAATCAAAAATGGGGTGAGTGGCCGAGTGGCTTATACAGTCTTCGTCAGGTGACTGAAGTTAAGCTTGGTCGGGTAAGGTCAGACTGTGGATGGGTGACCACGGAGACCTGACCTCACAGCTCACCTCGTCGTCCTTCGGAAGGGACGTTAAACGAGGGGTCCCATGCCTGGATGCGGAATGCACAGTGGGCATAAATTAGCTTTCAGTAGCTAGAAATCCTGATAAGCCCACTCAAAACAAATTGAAAACAAACAAACAAAACAAACAAAAAGAGGGAGATGACATATACGAAATTCACGACACCTTCACAAAGAGGAAGATGACATATACGTCTTCTACTAAGACCCTTCCTCATCTCTCCCAATCATGTTTCTGTGGCACAACCCATGTTTTGTACTGATAACAACTATAGTATTTTCCTATTTTCTTTTTTTCATCTTTTTCTGTTATACCAGCACCTCTAAGAGGACCATTATGGAAATAAGGTCAGCTTGACCCTTTAATGATATCCTTGCCACTGTAATTAGGGGTGTTTTCCTTTTAAATTTTTAACCTTAAAGTATTGTATTGTATCTATCTTTTAAATTTGTCATAATAGCTTGTATATATTTTTTATGTGGCAAATGATACATACATACATATGGGTTCATTCACCCTTGTTTGTCCTAACTGCATCACAAGTCATTTGGTGACGTTTTGGCAGGATAATAGTACGTACTACTGCTCTGCCTGATTTGTCATTTGTGGTTCTTTTAGGTTCAGCTTTCTTATGGACTCAGCACGTTGATGCAATTTTGCTAAATTCTACGTCAGTTTGTTGTAACATAACAGAGAAGCTGATGAGAATCCTTTGAGATGAATGCATTTTGATCAATAAGAAGTGAATTATCAGGACATCAGGTGGAAATCGCAGTCTGGCGATAAAACGGAGGGAAATCATTCTAGGGGAATCATCCTAAGTGAATTATCCTAGGAGAGGATGGCAGGCACTTTAAAGGAGATTTTTTTTTTTTTTGATAAATTGTTGAGGAAAAGGCTTTGCATCGAATGATGTAAATTACAGATTCGTACCATTTTGTCCAGAAAAGGGGACTCGTTAACGAGACCAGTATTACTGTTTCTAATGATTCCAATGTCCTATGATTCCTATGACATTGACATAGAATTTAGAAAAATTACTTCAAGGTTCAAATCTTACATGAAAAATTGACCCAAAAATTACTAATGATGACAATAAGCGGAGCACCTTTACGGGACACTGCATTGCCAAAAATGTTGCCAGAGTGTCGTTTATTCGGTTGATACTGATACAAGCAAGCCGCAGTTAGAAATATCTTTAATGCTCATAAGAACATGAGGAAAATCTAAAAAATATTTTGATTACTTAGCAATCATGTAGATTTCGATTGATTCCATTCCATTGAGTAGACTTGGTACTATGAATTTTCAAAAATGGGAATTTTTATGGCTCACCCACAGCATTTTTTAATGTTCAATGTAGTTGGCAATTTCCCACTGGCCCCTTCAAAGTCATTCCCATTTTTCCACCATTGAAGTGCTTTTTTCTGTCTAAAACTGCGTTCAGAATGTTATGAGTATAGGTTAAAGTCACAGGGAAGACTCAATAGATGGAATAGCAAAATATCCCTTTCTAGCATCCCTTTATATCAACCCCTTTCATTGGATTTGTTACTTCTTTTTTCAGCTTTCGTTGATACTAACTTGCCATTAGATAAGTTTTTGTCAACAAAGATTCATCGTTGCAAGTGAACTCAAAACTGATGTTATTTACTTTGAAAGATAGCTACGTGTTAAATGGTAAAATAACTGTTTTTTTCTATTTCTTAAAGTTAGTAGACGGAGATAAAGGCAACGGTTTTTTCAAAATAGATTCAATTCAACTCATAGCATAGCAACTCAACTCAACTCAACTCAACTCATAGCAACTCAACTCAGAGCATAAGGCTCTGAACACCCTGTGAACGAATTGACCATTTGAATTGACCAATCACCGCATCCCTTCCAATCACGCCACTGAGTTAACGAAAAGGGGAAGTCCCTGAAAGACGAACAGACAAAAGCTGTTCATGGAGCTCACCCCATACACCGCAAGAGTTCCTGATTTTCATTGGCTAAGACACCAGATCTATTTTTAACTTCTACATGCTTTAACTTCTACATGTGTAAAGAGACTGAGCAAGCTTGGGTGGCTATTTATCTTCGTCTACTAACTTTAAAATGCTCAATAAGGCTATGTTTAGTTGCCTGTGACGTGGAGTCTCCTCCAATAAAATATTTGAAAGATGCCCTATGCTCACCCGCTCGGTATGCATCTTACAAGACTTGTCATAAATTTGAATTCATATTTTCTCCTTAGATCAGAAATGTAGTAATCCAGTGGACATTGGTCTTGTGCTTGATTCATCAGCAGGAGTAAGAGGACGTTGGGGATACATAAAAAACTTTGCAAAATCGCTTATTGATCATTTCAAGATGGGTGAATTTGCTCGATTTGGCGTGGTGCAATTCGACACCATTGCTAAATTTCCTATTCGCTTAGAGACTTATAACGACGCAGAAATGCTGAAAGTGCATGTACAAAAATTAATGATGAATCCATTTGGAAAGAGAAGAACAGACGATGCATTGAAAGTGGCGCGTGATGATCTATTTCGTACAGCAAGAGCTGGTGTTAGAAGAGCCATGATAATCATCACTAATGGCAGAGCTAATGGTAAAATATTGCTTGTTATTCTGACTGAAGCCTAACATATCACAGAGGGTTCTTATTAGCATACATTGATTGATTGGTGCCTCTACAAGCACTTTTTCACTATTAGTGCCTCCAAGGAAACACTGAAATACAGAAGGCTCAAATCTTTAAAAGGGTGGATGTAAGATTCTATTACATTTTCGTTTCAATTAATAATTTGCTGTAAATCTGCCTTGGCAATTTTTCGATATCTTGATTAGTTTCAAAATGGTGGCATTCATTGATTTTGAGGCAGTGACGTCATCAAATTTCTAAATCCTTAATTAACTACAAGAGCTACAGAGTTTTGTTTGCCATCATTTTCGTGAAGATCATATACATTTTTCTCAAGTAATTTAAAATTCACGATGATTTAATTTTTCGAACTTTTTGATGAATTTTTTCAGAACTAATCAAAATGCCGCCATTTTGAAAATAATCAAGATATCAAGAATTGCCACGGCAGATTTACAGCAAATTTCAAAAAATTCCATTGAAATCATTCAATTCATAAAGAAATATGATACAATTTTTAAACCACCGTTTTAAAGATTTGAAAGATTGGAGCCCTATGCTACACTGAAACGGTTTCGAGCGACCACTTTTACTGTTGCCAGTTCCCTGAAAGCTGAATTTCTGTCAACTTTTTGTTTTTTGTGTGCAATAGAACTTTTTTCGCGCAGTAATTTTCTTCGCGCAGCCTTAGTGTGTAAATTTACACGCAAGCTCTTTAAAATGAAGTTTTTGCTCATGTTTTGCCGATCGTCTTTTAAAGACATTAAGCTCCCCATGATCCTTTGCTGTTTCAAAATGAATTGCATACCGTATAAAAGTACTTTTTAGCACTTGCAATCGCGAATCTGCATTATCTATTCAATCTCTACATGAACTTTGTTATGTCATCGCTTTGACTTCAAACTAGAGGAATTCCTGAAAATAATTCAAGGGTTAGGAAAACATTTTTGTGTAGTTATTGATGCTCCCATAATAGTGTGTTCAAGATATGTTTTCCTGATCTTTATGATGTTTTTTGATGGTTCAAGCTCGCGCAAAGGATCATAGGAGCATATGGCCTTAACAAGGAAAGTGGAGTTCATTTAAAGTCTTCTGGTGAAACAAGCATTCAGTATGTAATAATTACCTTTGAAACTAAACTTCTTTGATGCAAAACAAAGACTAAAGTCAAACGTAATATATTTTTTGCAGGAGACGACCCGACAATAAACTGGAGTCAAATGATAGTAGAACCAGCAAGGGAACTTCAAGAGGCTGGAGTAGAGGTATTTGTTGTGGGTGTTACCGCAAATGCAGCCCCTGAAGAGTTGAAGATTATGGCAACGGAGCCTAGCACTCAGCATGTGTATCCAGTGCCAACATTTGATCAGTTGCACACTGTTGTCGAACCAATTGCAACGAGAATATGCCATGGTACCGTTTAGAAATTTACTTTGCTTGGCTTTTAATATGATGAGAGCTCGTAAAACTTGATTTAAGTGCTCCTGGCTGCAAAAATGTACGGCAGCTTGAAAACATAGTCAAAGAGTTCTCTCTATGAAAATTGAAACTGAAATTTACGAATTAAGATCATCTTGAAAATTCTTATTGCTCTGTAGTGATCAATTCAGGAAATGGTAGAATATTCTTGAGTTTACAAAAACTGAAAATGTTTTCAAACAAAAGAGGAAATATTGAAACTGTCGCATTGCATTGCTTGCTATTTCAAGGAGTGAATGTGACAGGCTGAAAAATGACATCTTGATGATAGATTTTTTGCTTAAGAAGACGAGATTCTCCTATTTAAAAGGAAACAATTTTGAGGAGACGAAATTATTTTTTACGGATGAACAGATTTACAGTCATTGTTTCAGAGAGCATGTTATGATTTGACACTTTTTGTTGGGCTTCATACAATGGCTTAAAAATTTCTTGACCACAGAGCAGCTATGTAGTCGAAACTACTAAAAAACTAACGCTGTTAAGTAGACTAATTCAAAATCAAGTAGTAACATCTTAACGAATAATTCGTAGATCCAACCAGACGTTTTGGCAGCTATTGTAGGTTTCTCGCAGCCATCTTTGATTTGCCCTCTTCCTTCCCTGGAATAAGGACTTTCTTAAACGGATTTTTTTGACCTCATGAAAATAGAAGCTTGTTATAGGCAGATCACAGATTTTAGTTCGTCGATAAATTCCTATGAATATTTCCAATCTTGAAAATCATTCAACAACTGTACTTGAAGAGTCAGAAATGTTTACACGTTTGGTGGGTTGTGGAATAAGAAGTATGCGTCTCATGTTCAAAACTAAAATGCTAATCTATCAGTCAGAGGCTAAGTTTGTTGTGAAATTTTGTTCTGTAGAATCACTCATCTTTAAAATTCTGTTTATGATTTACTTGCTATTTAGAATAGACTTCTATTTCTGAAACTGACGATTATATTGAATTTAAATTTCAATGCCTCTCAATGTTAAATGTCAATCATAGACAAAATGGAAGGTGGAATTTCCAATTTCCATGCAAGTCCTTTACAGGCATTTTCTAATTTTTGGGTCTAAATAATAACTGATTTTACGAAAGAAAATTTTCTGGCATAACTTAGCCTTTGACTGATAGATTAACATCTTAGACTGCGTTCACACGATGCCGGCACATTTTGAAAACGGTGAAAAATTCAACGGATAGGCCTCCTGTTCACACGAAAACGGCACATTTTTTGCCGGCAAATTTTGAAAACGGTAGATTTTGAAAACGGAACATTTTGGAAACGATATTCTGTGAACACTTGTAAATGATGAAAACAGAAAATTTTTCGACGCTTTTTGAACGCGACTGATCGATTCTTTCTTAAGTGTAGGCACACTTCTTTTGCATCAAAGTCTTGCAACGAGCTTTTTACCGGCAAATTTCCAACCGTTTTCAAATTGTTCCGGCATCGTGTGAACGCTAGCTCAAATTTTGCTACCGTCATATTTTTCATCGTTTTCAAAATGTGCCGGCATCGTGTGAACGCAGTCTTAGTTTGAATATCGACCGCATACTTTTTATTCCACAGCCTGCAAGACATGTAAACTTTCTTTCACTCACCCGGTAGAAGCCAAGTTTAATTCAGATGCCCTTGAATTTGGGCATCAAAACTAGAATCTGGAACCCTACAGAGCTAGATCCTTTGTACTGCTACAAAATTTTGTTAAATCATATTTTCCAAGCATTTTGGTGTGAAAAACTTCTTGTGAATAACTATCTGCGGGATATTGAAAAACTATACACGTGGCTATCAAGATGCGATGAAACTGACCCTTAGCTGCCAAGACTATTTTGTCTATTTTCATGGGGTCGATTATAATGAATTATAGAAAAAGATGTTTCAATCAAATGTATTACTAACCATGTCTTATCTCTCTAACCAGTTAACCTGTCCTAACTTCCTCGCAAGCGTTGGCACGCTAGGCAGGCTGCAAACTATATAACTTGCGGCCGATATTCAAAACTGAAATGTTAATCTATCACTCAAAAGCTAACTTAGATGTGAATTTTTTTTGGTAAAAAAATCCTAATGGCAAGTAATTCAGGGACCAGGATTGAACGTGGAATAGACGATTGCGCTGAAGATGGCGGCAAGGAACTTGTTTATCAAGATACATTGCGTTATTCAATCGAATTTCGATAGAATCGTCAATGATTCGCAATTAGCACGAAATTCATTTTAGTAAAAGGTTCCTTGGAGCCATTTTAAGCACAATTGTCTGTTCTCTTAATTAAACAAACCCCTTACCAGCATTTTCCTAATTTCTGGGTCTAAAAGATAAGTGATGTTACCGAATAAAGTTTTAGAAATTCAAGTTAGCTTCTGAATGATGGATAAACATTTAAGCTTTGAATATCGGCAACATTACTTTATTCTACAGCCCACTTTGACTTGCCACAAGTCTTTGTTTCCTTCATTTTCGCATGATGTGCAGTTGACAAAGACTTGTAAATAAAGGAAGCGAAGACTTATAGCAAGTCAAAAGCCCGCCAGGCTTGTTGACTTTTCTTGCTTACCCGTTTGTAGAATTTATATTCCTTGAAGAGTTGCGTGGAGAGCACTTTTGAATTTTCGGCACATATTGCAACACAGTGTTTGAATGACTTCGATCCGTTTAGGTGAGATGGAGGGATGAGAAGAAGGAATCAGGCAGATTACTTGGGTGTATCATTGACTTGATGGCTAATTTAAAGTACATACATAGAGTTCAGACAACAAGATCTGTCAGATTTGAGAGAAAATAGTAAGAAAGGGTGACAAGAATAAGAGAGAAACGCGTACGAAAACTATTTTAAAATACAGGTGGTACTTCTGATGAACTGCACTGAACAGAGATCAAATAACCCAAAATCCACAAGAGATGTTGACTTACCAACTTCAGCCATTTTCAGAGCCATCAAATAACTGATTTTGAAGTTTTCTCTTCAAGTGCAATTTTTTCAAGGATCTACATTTTTGCAATATAAAGTCACTGCACAGTATGGGAATGTCTTTTAAATAGCGAAAATTGTCGCTGAATCGCACCAGAGAATTATCGAAATTAAGATTGTTTAAACAAAACACCTTTGACTTGGCTACGTTTACCGTTTGTGAGGCATATTTGATTACTTTGTCATTATTTACCTGATGGGTCAAAAATGCATTATTTCTTTGAAAGATTATGCTGGAAAAACCTTCCATCTAATTTAAAAAAATCCATTGCAAAATGGTTGACATTGGCTGTAAGTTGGTTTTGAGAATCTTCATACAGTTCATAATGCATGATTGGTCGAAATAGAGAATTTTTGTCAATGATGCTTTCCCTGGGTGGTGTCTAAAAATATGCGACTCTATATTCAATTCACTTGTTAACTTTTACAATGGTGTAAAAGACCATTTCTTCGGCTTCGGGAAAATTATTTTGGCTCATTTTTGACTTCTTCAAGGCATAGCTTATCCAAAACAACTACGAAAGAACATAAAGAACAAAAGTGAAGCCTCGTTGTTGTATTCATTGTTAAGACTTTGCAAATAAGGCCCTGTTTATATGAGGAAAAACACCTCACTTGCCAGACCCGGGGCTGAGAGGCGAGATTCCACCTTCCAATAGAATCCTTTGTATTTTCTTTTCGCGTTTACATGATGAACGCAACACCACCGGTATGGTGAAATCCCAGCTCACAAGAGGTGGAATCTCACCTGGGTGAGGTGAAATTTTTCCATATAAACGAAATGCCACCGGTATGGTGAGGTGAAATGAAATTTTCGTTGATTCTCATTGGTCAGTTCTTTCTGATTTCACGGAAGAGAAACCTTAATCCACCTCGCCTCTCAGCCCCGGGGCTGACAGGTGAGGTGAAAAATCTCATATAAACAGTGACTGAAATTTACCTCGCCTGTCAGCCCCTGGTCTGGCAGGTGAGGTGTTTTTCCCCATATAACAGGGCCTAAGTTTGTATTTGCAGCATGAAATTCGAATGGGTGAGAAATATTTTACTTACCTGCTGCTATTTATTTGCAATCGGTTTTTTCAATATTGAAACGAAGTTTAATAAATCAAAATTTGTGTATTTATGAAATGCAGGGTGTCCCAAAAACATGTTTATTGTTTGAGCGGCTATCGTGAAGGAGCCATGAATCCAATTTCCTGTATTTTCAACTCCTTGAACAGAAGAGACTTCAACTTAGGCCCCGTTTACACGAGATTGGATCCAAATGGATCCGTTCCCAAACTGTAACGGATAGGCCTTGCGTTTGTACGGGACTCGACGGATCCGACCCCATTTGGATCTGCTATCTGTACCCAAAAGGGATCACTTTCGAAAGTGATCCCGTTTGGATCCGATTCCAAAAAGGTCTCGTGTAAACAGGTGGGATCAGATCCAAACTGGTACGGATTAGAAGTGACACGATTAAACTGAAAATCCTTTGTTGACATTTTAAAGAAGGGAATCAGAGATGAGACAAAAGTCTATTAGAATGCAAAATTTTGAAGGATCTGATGAAAATAAGAGAAAAGGTTTACTAGAGCGCTGCTAAGAGTTCATAATACTCAAACGGATCCGATCCCGTGTAAACGCCAACAGTTCTGGATCCGATCCCATGTAAACGCCCCTCAAAAAGAGGATCGGATCCAAATGGATCCGATCCCATTTGGATCCGATCCTGTGTCAACGGGGCCTTAGAGTTTAGCATCGACTTTTGAGTAGATCTGACAAGTGTTGCTGTTACTGACTTATGGGGCAAGGAAGTCAAATTTAATGGCTGTCTCAAAACCAGAGAATTTTAACTCAGTACGTAGCCTTATAACTTGAATATTAGCACCAAATGGACCTTAACTTAACATTTTTACCAGGGAGCACATCTTGGAGTAATGAATGACCAAATGGCTCATGACCATTAACAAGAAAGCCTTTGGCAAGCAATTTTTTATTTAGATGGATGTTATGATTTTTAAGGAGCAAAAATGACTGATGGGCGCATTCCATGGCCTGCAGGACTTTTGCTGCACATAACAATTTGTAGCAACCCTAGATGTGTTTTTTCTTGTCATTTTTCAGAAAATCTTATTATGACTACCTGAATTCACGTTATGAAAAGCTAAAAAGCTGAGGTAGGATCATGTTTCCACTCGAATTCTTTAATTTTAACATTAATGGAGGATATTAAATCCTCTGGTTTTGAGGCAACCAGTAACTTTGACCTTATTGTTCCATAAATCAGCGACTAGTTTTGTGGAAATCGCAGTTTAATTAAGAACCGAAGGATGAGGCAAGCGACGACAATCATTGTGTTCAACTTCATAATTAGAGACATTCCATGTTAGCTATATTTTGACAAATCCAGTACAAATCCAGTGAGGCAAATTCGAGGTTACGACATTTCCAGTTAAGAAATGTTAAGAAATTTCCAGTTAAGAAATGTCAGCGACTACTTGTGGATTCAAAGCTTTTTCACAGTAGCGACCCAAACGGTGCGTATGATCTTTTGGGGCGCCCCGTAAATAATTTTATAATCACAATGGGTAACTCACTGCTGAAGGCTGGTAAAACTTGACATTTTATAATACCATTTGCGAAATAGAATTGATCAGTAAAGCCACAAGTTTGATTGCCGACTTCTCATTTTTCCAATCCTCAGTCAACAAGGGCTGATCATACAAAAACTTAATGAAACGTGGATCGATGCCTTGCGCACTGTGTGTTCCATAGATCCTTATTCAAAGAAAGCGTTGGAATTTGTCGAGGAAAGAAGAAGAAATTTTCGCCTCTAATTGTGGTAGTCAAATCATGGTAGATAGCACAAGAGGAAGGATTGATTGAAACAACTGCTTCAGACATTTTTATTTGGTTCTGAAGCGGAAAAGCGCACAGTTTAACTATCGAACTTTTTGTTTGTAAAACCAAATAAGTAAAGTGTCTGAAGTAGATGGTTAGATCTGTTCCTCTTCTTTCGGTATTGCAGATCCGACGTTGCAGCTGTGGCTCCGTTCTTTGAGGCTTTCCTCAAAATTTTGAGCCTCAAAAATGCTCTTCAGAAGGCTACCTGAAAAATTAAAAAACTTGATCAAATTGATTCATCTCTCAGATTAAATAACCTCGTGTATCTTCAAGGTGGCCACGGGGAGGGGGGGTGGGGTTCTTCCATTGTAAAGGTAGCTGGGGATGTGCCGCCCGCAAGGGTATCCATTTTCGAACTTGTAGTCAAACCAAGGGTACACTTTTTGGCAACTTTAATCCATTTAGTCTCGGGAAGGGTATGCTTTTTGACAATTTTGGTCAAAGAAATGTCAAACTTTGGTAATTCCTGTAAAGGAACCCCAAGTTTTTTCAAAGTTTGGTCAGGAGAATGAAAAAATTTGGCAAGTTTTGTCTAGAAAACGCCAACTCATGGCACTTATGAAGTTGAAATTAGTCTGGCCAAGGGTATCATTTTGGCAAAAATTGGTCAAGGCAACGGTGCCGTTTTGAAACTGTGGGCGGCACACCCCTACCCGAAATTTTTGCCAAGAGCCCCCCCCCCCCCCCGTGAAGATGGCTTACCTTTGACTAACATTCATCTAACACTAACAATATAATTGTAATTAAGGAAGTTAGACGTTAACGTGGTTGGCAGAGGGCAAATCAAAGATGGTTGATTGTGAGTTTACGATGGGTTTATGATGTTTGTCTTTGAATGCAATCTTAACCAGGTAAATCTTTATATCAAAAGTAGCTAATGTTACGTTATTGATGGCTGCAATTGATTTCTGAAGCAAACATAGGCATCCTCGCGTGTCAAAGATGCGTTGAAATCAAACGGTCGTTTATTCACAGACTTTTTCAGAACTTTGCATCATCATTGTTATCTTAATGGGGTGCCCAAAGCTTCACAGTCAGTTGCAGAGGCGAAGCTACTGAAAGTAATTTGGAGCGTTTCTTGGGTTAGACAGTGGAAAATACCTATGAATGCTAATACCTATAAATATTTGAAAATACCTACAGATGGCTGCCTTTCGATGTGACCACACCTAGAGATTCCTTTAGCTTGGAACTGCAAAGAATAGGTGACTCTCATCTTCCGACTAATTGCCGAAATTCTAAAAATTGGAGGGGTGTTGTACCCCTACACCCCTTTGGCTACGCCCCTGGTCTGACGGATGAAACACTATTTTGTATCTCGCGTCAGCTTTCGCGCAAACTTGATCTAAAAATCGCTGACCTGAGTGAATTTTAATGGATTTGTAAGATTCTGGTGTTTAGAATTAGTTCAAGATGTTAGGGACCGGGCGATGTTATCACAGAACCCATTAATTTTATGGTTATATTTAGAAATCTAATTAAACATCGATCAATTACTTTGGAACATCCTATATCTTAAGGCTGTCCTTTGAATTTTGAGATCAAATTTTCATGTCATACTGGAATTTACTGTTTATCATGGTGTTTCATAAAACGCAACCCAACTTTGTTCGAGATTTTCAGGAAATAATGATGTTCAATCAATTTGATGCAAGCTATCGGAAGTACGATCTATGTCCTTTTCAATGGTGTCCTGGTTGGGCGCATTAATTGAATTTTTCATCACTTAGTTTAAGTATTTGTAAGTATGGCCTATTTTGGATGTAGGAAATGGATTATTTACCTAGACGAAAACCAATTTTTAAGAGAGCTTTATTTTTATCAGTCTAACAAAGGCATCAAATGTGGGTAAGTGCTTCTTTTTCGAACTTTAAGGCGTCACCTCATGTACTTCTAGACCTGAAATGCTGCAACGAAATATGTTGCCAAATTTTTTGCCATAAAAAGTGTGTTTATTTTCCTCTTGCAACATGCTGAATTTGAAACTGGCATACTTATGAAGATAATAAAAAATGATGTATTATCCATATGATTTATACAAACTGCATATCATCAGGAAGAAGTAATATTGTACTTTAAGACGGTATTCATTACATCTTCTGAAATCTTATTATTTTTCTAAGATTTTCGGTAATGGTTGGGTTGCGTTTTTCGTGAAACATCCTGTATAGTTGATTGCTTTTATATGGCTGCGCTATACCCATGCCCATGCAAAAAATACGCAGTCTCTAAGAACTAAGCTGACTTTGAATGTTTATGAAACAAATCACCGATAATTCTGACCTTGAATGTAACCAATTTGACATTTTATCACATGGTATTATTTGTGCAATATTCACTAGAATAGGCATGAAGTTAGATATCAAGTTGGTTTCATATGGTTTAATATGTTTTTTGTGCTGCTACCAATTCTTTGCGGGCGGCAAGGATCAGAGATTTTCGATCCACCTTGTTTATGAAACCATTCTCGTATCTCTGGGATTAAGCTGTAAAGTTGTAATCAAATTTGTTTTTATATGTTCTGTTCTGCGATTGGCAGGTTGGACATCTGTGGTAAATGCACAAATGGATGGAATTCATTTGACTCTTGGTGGTTCTGTATCACAACCAATAGCAGGACTATTATATCGGCCAACTGGACCCTATGGTATGGAAATCTAATTAATTGAAGGCTCAGCAAGTCCAATTGCCACACCATCAAACAAGGACGGATTTTGTAACACATTGGCATTTCTTGTTTTGATTGATACTCCGATTCAAAGCTAGCCTAACGAAATTCTTTCAGCCAGTAATTGTAAATTAAGCAAAGCCGCAAAAATTACCCTGAATCCAGTAAGACAAACTGTCTTCTTGTGCAAGCAAAATTGTTTTTAAGATAGGTCATCAGTTTACAACGAAAAAGGAAGTATAAATCTGTCTTGAGGATTTTGTTATTAGATTCAGAAGCTGGGTAGTAATTGTTTCATTTGAGCCTAAATATGCTAAAATTTTCGAATTGCAATATCTTCTGCTTGGCTTCTGAATCAAATAAACAAAATCGGTCAGACAGTTCTTTAGATTCATCTTCTTTCCTTATAAACTCAAACTCTTGATTTCTTTAAGTCACCTTTGCACGCACAAGGCGACAGTTTGCCTGAATAGTTTCAGGGCAACTTTTGTGGCAGTGTTTGTTCTGAGTTATTTGTTGAGATTATTTCCTTTGCCTGAAACCGCTAATCGTTGTGAACCAGTGGTGTCAATTAAAAGCAGCTGATGCCATTAGGCAACAAAGTTTGCCTTTGTTACACCGTTACCTTGACAACAAATTCTCTAGGCCCTCTGCTTTTGCATCTGATTCAAACCACAATATTGAAATTGTTAAAAAACATACCGGTATTGCTGATTTTATTGTTCCATATATCTGGTACCAATATAGCTTGCTGCACATGCATATTTCTATGACAAATTCTCCATGGCAAGCTATGCTCTTCACTCACTATAAACTAGATACTAGATACTGGATACTGGATACTAGATGCTTTATGCACCTACATACACTTCTATTATGCCTTTTTTGTGTTTGAAATCACACCAGGTTGTGAAGTAAAGTATGCAAAAATTGGATGTTATAGTGATGACGGTAATAATCCAAGACCATTACCAGAAGAATTGTTTACGGATCACAGCCCGACATCCTCAGTCTTCACTGGACGACATGTCGATTACGATCATTGGGACCAATATCTGCCTAGTATTGTCTGCAGATGTGCTAAAATGGCTGACCAGAAGGGATATCGTGTTTTTGGAGTGCAGTTGTTTGGTAAGCCTAGACCCTTTTACACGATGCTGGAAGTATTTGAAAGCGGCAAAAAAAGTGTCGTTTTGGCCTCCCGTCTACAAGAGACCGGTAGAATTCTCAAATTTTGCCGGAAGAATTTTTTGTTCTGGTTAGCAAAATGGCAAAATTTGTAACCCAGCTGTTTTTCAAACTCTACTGACATCGGTCTCAGTCTGCTTGTAGAATTTGACGCCGTATTTGTCATGGCTAGTGTTCGTTGTTTGAGTCGATTGCTATTGCCTACGACCCTGTTTACACGATGCCAGTATAATTTCATGCTAATTCCATAGAACATAACAGTGGACGTCAATAATCAATCAAGGCAGATAAACAACGGTAAAGATGAGAAAACAGGTAAGGCTAAAAATATTAGCCTCGTGACGAAAGTGGCATAAAGTTCTACCGGCAAAGTGCGTTTTCACGATGCCGGCAGAATTTGAAATCACAAACTTTGCCGTTTTGCTAACCGACACAAAACTCTCATAACAACCAAATGACAACCAAATTTTGTTATCTTAATCAACATGTTTCCCATACAATTTAACTAGTTTTTAGGAATCTAATGAATTGGGGTAGCAACTATGTGATCTGAAACATTTTAACTCTTTTGATTCACCCTGTAGTGTTTGCAATATGCTTTGTTTGCTCATAATGCCTACAGTTTACTGCTCACCCTGGAAGAGTGTGATTTCATGATTATGCCTTTCCAAGTTTCCACTTTTGAAAATTTATGGCATCAAGAGCATTATTGAATGGATTGGAATGAATCGATATTTACTCGACAGCAAAGAGATCGAAGTGGTTTTTGTGATTTTTCTCACCTTGGAAAAATAGGTAAATTCAACTTTACAAAGATGTCATGCTTGTAAAATGACTGAAAAAGGCTTAAAATACTTGATCAAATCATGAACGATTCTTCACACAGAGCAATAAAGAAAATGCTATTTCTCATGGGTGAGAGATATCCTCTGCACATTTACTGCTATAGGATTGAAAACCTTTAGTATTTGTTTGAAAGCAAATGGATTTACTGTGGTACAATGTATGCCATCATATCCTTGCAATGCGAATTCCTTTCTCAGAGATTGCATAAAACCATTGACAGCATATTTAGTGGAGCAGTATTCGGTAAGCTGAGCCAAACCATCTGTTTCAAGAATGGATGCCACTCCAACAACATGTCCATGATTCGTTTTCATTCGTTTTCATGTCCATGATTCGTCTTATAACTCTAGAGAGAGGTGAAACGCCCGTGCATATTGGTCTGTGTGAGGGGACTCCATTTGATTTGATCAAGCGTTCTAATCCATTGTCAGTCATTTTGCAGCCATGAATTTTTGTAAAGTTAAATTCACCGATACTTTCGGTGTTCGTAGGAAAGCGAGAGAAACTACAAGAGTACTTGTATCTTTCAGTTTTCAACTAGAAGCTGAATTATTCAAACCTGTGAAGTGCTCTTGACGCTACAAAGTTTCGAAAGTGGGTACTTTTTTATGGCTCACTCGGTAGTTAAGTAATTTTCTGATACTTGAATACCTTTCCAAACAGGTTCTTGCTGGGCTGGACCCCAAGCTGGGCAAACATATGCTGTAGATGGAGAAGCTGATCAAGAGATGTGTATATCATTTGGATTTAAGAAATGTACACCGGCTGATAATGTTTGTGTTGGTAAACAACAGACGAACTTTGTTTACACTTTTGATGATGAATCAAAGAGGTGAGGGAGCCTCAGTAGATTTTCCTTTGATAGGATAAATCAAAGAAACTTAGTAATACAGCAAAATCCCGCCTTTAAGAAACTCGTTCCACAAAGAAAGCCTGATTGGTTTCTCATGTTAAGATATATTTCTTCAAAACATGGTATAAGCCAAGGTGTATGCCATGGTATAAGAAACACTTTTATACTCCAAACAGCTGTCAAAATTGTTACGAAAAACGTTTTTGAAATATGCATTGTTGTACGAGGATCTAATGGTTTGAGCCAGTATTGAAGGTTTCTTGAAATTATAACAATCTATACTTAAAACTTTCATTTTTGTTTCTAAGAATTGACATCTATTGGAGATGTAAAAGATACGCCTCACAATATTGCTATGTGCCATTGTATAAGAAACTGAGCATGAATCAGTGTGGGTAGTTTCTTGCAGAGAGGTATTTCATTCAGCGAAATCAGGCCTGAGTTTCTTATAATGCAGTTTCTTTCAGGCGGGCCTTTACTGTAATCATTTCATGTAATCTCTATGCATGCGAGAATCGCAATGCCTTCTGCTTGGCTTCAGAAACAAGTACGCCATATAGACTTTAAGATGTTTCCTTCTTCTTTCGATATGTATTGATGACTTCTCTTAAAAATCACATTTCGCTTGCATAAGGCGACAGTTTGCCCGACTATTTTAAAGGCAACTTTAACGGCTTGGCTTGTTTTGAGTTAACGGTTGAGAAAGTTACTTCATCTGCAACTGCTAACCGCCTTGAATGGCGGTGTCTATCCAAAACTGCTGATGTTTTTATTTTGTCGTCGCTGCTTTCTGTAGGGCCGCCGTAATTTCCGTAAATTCCCATTTTTAGTGGCCAGCAAGGTACTTTAGGTTGGCAGCCTAATCATAGTATGGCTTAAAATACTATCGCAGTGATATGTTGAATGTAGATATAAAAGCAGTCGCCTTATTTTGTTGTTTAATTTTACTATGTGTATCAATTTTTACTTGCTGTGTAATAGGGCTCGAATCTTTGCAAAACTTCAAAATTAAATATGTAAAATGTTATTACCTTATTATTTCAACTAAATAGACTGAAGGGAACTTGAGGACATTTTCAATGATTCCAGAGAGAGCATTTTTGATATTATCATTATTTTCAGAGTTACGGCATTTTTAACATTTCTGGTGGTTTGAAGTTGTAACGTCATCAAAATGCTAAATCGTAAACCATAAAGAGCTACAGTATTTTGCTTGCTACCATCTTGTAGATCGTCAAAGACTGAGTATTTCTTGTATTGGTCATTTTGACTTTCCTCAATCAGTTTACAGTTTATGGTGCTTTTAATCTTTTTCAAAGCTTCTCATACCTGCTCTCGTACATCCTTTCATAAAACGTTGTAATTCCGAGAATAATGATGATATCGCAAGTGCTCTATCTGGAATTATGGCAAACAACCTGAAATATCATTCGATCTATTCAGTTGAAAGAATTAGGCAACAACATCTTACACACTCAATTTAAAAATTTTGCTGAAATTTGAGCCCCATGTTACACACAGCAGACGTTTTAATTACAAACAACGTTATTTCGTAGGAGTCACATTCCCAGAATACGATGATAATGGTCAACGATGAAAGCTTCAGTAGCAATGCGCTGAAAACAAAGCATCTAAGATGCCGCAGCCTCTAGCAGTCGATTTGCAGTTGATTATGTCCAAGCATCATCAAACGATTTCCTGAAGATGGCTCAATTTTTTTCGGCCAAAGAAGGGTACATAAAACTGTTCTTCTATGTTTTGGTGCGTGGTACAGTAAAACCATAGGACAAAGATGATTGCTATGTTACCTTGCCTTTAAAACAAATTTTCTTGTGTCCGCATTTAGCTGTTGCATTCTAATCTTGGCCAGCTCAACAGCAGTTTATTGGATTGGTGAATGTTTTAGCGAAATGAATTGCTAGCGAATGGCAAGGAACTTTGCAAGCTTTACTATCCATATAGGTCATAGCAACTGGGTTGGTTGGGTTCTATCATTAACATATTTCAGCCTTAATCAAGGGGACCTCTCAGGTTTTCTATCACGTGCCTTGCTTTCTACAAAGAACTTTGATATTTTCATTAATGAATCTCGCTCTGGTATCAGTTTAGTAGAACAAGTACCATGGGCAGTTGGACACTGCAGTTATGTTTCAGTGTATATGCTGCTGCGGAGGAGAATTTGTATGTTTCTGCGGAGGAGGTATCAGAGTTTGCGCAAACTCCCCCTTAGTAGTAAATGATTTCATCCCCCGCAAAAGAACAAAGCAACAATAAAGCACAACTGCGGTATCTAACCACCTATGCAAGAACTTGCCTCCTTCTGTGATCTGAAGTCACATCGCAGTTGTATCTATGCAACATTGTTAATTTTCTTTTGGTATCAGGGTATTTGGTGCAGCTTTATTCATTTATCTGTACGTGCCATAATTTGCTTCCATCTAACTCCAGAGAGATCCCGCACAAAAAAACACACAAACTGGCATGATAAATAATACCTGAAAATTCCAATCTAAGAAAATAAATCATTTTCAAATAAAATCAACGAGAAATCTATGACAAGAAAAAAGATCTTTGCGAAACCTCATCTCGAATACAACGTAGATTTACAACACGATAAATAGTCCTCTTTCGTAGGAAACAAATAGGGATCTGAAACAATAATTTATTCATTGACAATTCACAACATTAAGCTGCTTGATAATTTAGCTGTACCGTCCACAAGAAACTGACTTATAAGGAAAGTACAAGCTACTTAGAAAACTTGCCTAAGTACATTGATCAGATTTAAATCGACGGATTCACATTTGCTAATGCCATCTTTATTTACAGATTTGTGACTCAACCCCCTTGATGTTCGAACCAAGATTTTGACACCCATTTTTTAAAGCAGGATAATGGATTATAGCGTAAAAGTTTAAGGCATAGGATCGGCGCTCATTAAAGCCCCAATTAAAGTCGCAACCTGGTGGGCTTCCGGGGGGGTACATAACATGTTGAGGGTACGGGTATGTGCTGCCCATATAGGTGGGTTTTTGGGCCCCAAATTCTCTAAACAAGGGTCCCTTTTTCGGCAGATTTTCCTTAAACAAGGGTGAGTTATCCAGAAATTGGTGAAAAATAGCAAAAAATGGGTAGTTTTCCGCCAAAAGGGTATGACGGTAACTTTCGGTAATTAGAAGAGGGTACCTTTTTGAAAACCAGGCGGCAGACCCCCGTCCATCCGCAAGTCATGTCCCCCCCCCCCGGGTGGACTTCACCGGAGGGTCAAATGAGGGTATGCATTGAAAGAACATAAGATCCTTTTGGATGATTACAAAGTCCGTCCTGAGCTAAACCAGCATAAGAATATCTGATTATCGATTTCTTCATAACCCCAAATGATCGTTGATTCTGTTTTTTGCTACAGTCAGAGAGATGAGTGTTGCTGCTAAGGTCGCCTTCATTGGAAAATCGAGCGCCTAGTATAAGGACAAGAATCGCCTCAAGGTCAAAGGCAATATTTTGGTCTTTATGTCAAACGAGAATGATACGCAAAAATCAAAAGTTATTACCCCTAGTTTGCTTATAGTTCGTGCACAAAACTGTTGGTGCATCTGTGTCAAATGAGATGTCATGTGAGATTTACGATAACGCAAAATTACTTATGCAGAACCCTGCAGAACGTTTCAGTTGTTGCTATTCGCGGGCATCTAATTTGAGACAAGCAGTCACGAAGATTCCTCTGTGCAGAATGATATGCATGAAGATGTTTGGGTTCAGTGTGATCACGTCCCTTCCCCCAGTCCATGGCGCCATTGCTTGCTGGGATTCTGCACCTTTCGTCTCAACTTCACCTGCGATGATTGCATCCGTTGCTGTGTAGGAGGGGGGTCCTTCTACCTTTGGTTATGCTGCAAATGCTAGCCTCTGTGCAGGCCGCCGGTTACATCATCCTCTAAAGTTGAGTTATTTGCATAATGAGTACTATCAATAAGTGGCTAATGATTCGTTCGTTCTAGAAAACGATTGTTTTGACATAATTAAGTTGCTAATGAAGTCAAGAACGTGCCAATTCTGGGTGAATTTGTTGCTGTGCCAGGGTAAACATCCTAGTAATTTGTCCATCTTATGGTGTCAAATCTGTCTAACATGAAATAAGCCGACGTCAAATTCTGCTATAGGATCGCGGGAAGCTTCTGTGTTGTATGCGCTTTCTGTGCGCTTTCTTTATCTGAGTGCTCATTAGCAGCGGTAAAACGTTTATCAATTCCATTAACGAGCGTGACTTACTCTCTTTCTGACTGACATCGAGTGCCCTCTTAGATTACAAAGTTGGACTTTGTAATCAAACATAAGATCCTTTTGGATGATTACAAAGTCCGTCCTGAGCTAAACAAGCATAAGAATATCTGATCATTGATTTCTTCATAACCCCAAATGATCGTTGATTCTGCTTTTTGCTACAGTCAGAGAGATGAGTGTTGCTCCTAGTATAAGGACAAGAATCGCCTCAAGGTCAATGGCAATATTTTGGTCTTTATGTCAAACGAGAATGATACGCAAAAATCAAAAGTCATTACCCCTAGTTTGATTATAGTTCGTGCACAAAACTATTGGTGCATCTGTGTCAAATGAGATGTCATGTGAGATTTACGATAACGCAAAATTATCCATGCAGAACCCTGCAGAACGTTTCAGTTGTTGCTATTCGCGGGCATCTAATTTGAGACAAGCAGTCACGAAGATTCCTCTGTGCAGAATGATATGCATGAAGATGTTTTGGTTCAGTGTGATCACGTCCCTTCCCCCAGTCCATGGCGCCATTGCTTGCTGGGATTCTGCACCTTTCGTCTCAACTTCACCTGCGATGATTGCATCCGTTGCTGTGTAGGAGGGGGGTCCTTCTACCTTTGGTTATGCTGCAAATGCTAGCCTCTGTGCAGGCCGCCGGTTACATCATCCTCTAAAGTTGAGTTATTTGCATAATGAGTACTATCAATAAGTGGCTAATGATTCGTTCGTCCTAGAAAACGATTGTTTTGACATAATTAAGCTGCTAATGAAGTCAAGAACGTGCCAATTCTGGGTGAATTTGTTGCTGTGCCAGGGTAAACATCCTAGTAATTTATCCATCTTATGGTGTCAAATCTGTCTAACATGAAATAAGCCGACGTCAAATGTTGCTATAGGATCGCGGGAAACTTCTGTCTTGTATGCGCTTTATGTGCGCTTTCTTTATTTCAGTGCCAATTAGCAGAGATAAAACGTTAATCAATTGCTTCAACGAGCGTGACTTACTTTCTTTCTTTCTTTTTTCTTTCTTACTTACTTTCTTACTGACATCGAGTCCCCCCTTAGATTACAAAGTTGGACTTTGTAATCAAAAAAGGCGAGATTTTTGAGAACCAGTGCCAAAACATGGATGACTTTTCCGACAAGCGTTTTCACTACAAAACAACTGTAAAATTTGCTTTTTTTATCAAAAATTTGGGCATTCCCAGAATTTCTACTAAAATTAGAAAAATGCCACACATCGCCGCATGATTGGATAGTGAAGCTGAATAGCCCCTTGGTAAGTGGAAAAGAACAAATCCAGTGTCTGCAAGGCTGCTGCTCCCTAAATGTATGAGCAATGATATTTTGCAACATTTGATTGAACAGCCAACATTATCAATTATTTTTTGAGTTTTTCCTGGATGAAATCGGTCACTTCGTTCAGATTTTACAGTGGATTTTCGTGAGGAACTCCGTTCGATAAACCGTAAGAAAACTTGCTAAAATCACGAGAAAATTTTCAAAATATTTGTACCTATTAGCATTTTCAAAATATTAGCAATGACTTGAACATATCATCTTACAGGGACGCACATTAGGGGGGATTTGGGGGGGGGGGGGTGAAACAACCCCCAATATATTTTTGAGTCGGTCCAAAATTTTTCTGGTAAACGAAAAGTCAGTCCAGGACAATGCTTGGATAGTTCGAATCCAAGTTGGTCCGATTTCTGAATGGTTTAGGCAAAGGTCGATCCATGACGACAGTTAGAGACTGTTTTACATTTTGACCGTAGGAAATGTTTTGAAATACATTGTAGGCCATTTTAAGCTAATGTAAAGAAGGTGATAGCAAATATTTCCTGCTCGCAGGGGGCCTAATTTCGGAGTTTTGCTCCTGGGCCTTACAACTTCTCGATAGCCCTGGTGTCGGTGGTGGTAATTGAATGGCATTGACATTTGAGCACTTCTGAATGAATCCCAAAAAAGGAAAGGAAAAGTTGGTTACAAACGGTATCTATCGAAGGTTGTATGTTTCAACTAAACGCTAGCATTGTGGCGGCAAAGAAGGCGCTATACTGAAGATCACGCCTGTATTTGAAAATCTAAATCCATGATCAAATGAGGCAAAAATCTTAACCAAAGAAATTGGGTGTGTGACAAAAGATTGTGCTTGCTTAAGACTTGAACCATTTTAGTGAACTCACCAAAAAATCATAACAAGAACGGCGATACGAGTTATTGCTTTTTGATTACAAAGTCCAACTTTGTAATCTAAGAGCGCACTCGATGTCAGTCAGAAAGAAAGTAAGTAAGTAAGTAAGTAAGAAAGTCACGCTCGTTAATGGAATTGATAAACGTTTTACCGCTGCTAATGAGCACTCAGATAAAGAAAGCGCACAGAAAGCGCATACAACACAGAAGCTTCCCGCGATCCTATAGCAGAATTTGACGTCGGCTTATTTCATGTTAGACAGATTTGACACCATAAGATGGATAAATTACTAGGATGTTTACCCTGGCACAGCAACAAATTCACCCAGAATTGGCACGTTCTTGACTTCATTAGCAGCTTAATTATGTCAAAACAATCGTTTTCTAGAACGAACGAATCATTAGACACTTATTGATAGTACTCATTATGCAAATAACTCAACTTTAGAGGATGATGTAACCGGCGGCCTGCACAGAGGCTAGCATTTGCAGCATAACCAAAGGTAGAGGGACCCCCCTCCTACACAGCAACGGATGCAATCATCGCAGGTGAAGTTGAGACGAAAGGTGCAGAATCCCAGCAAGCAATGGCGCCATGGACTGGGGGAAGGGACGTGATCACACTGAACCAAAACATCTTCATGCATATCATTCTGCACAGAGGAATCTTCGTGACTGCTTGTCTCAAATTAGATGCCCGCGAATAGCAACAACTGAAACGTTCTGTAGGGTTCTGCATACGTAATTTTGCGTTATCGTAAATCTCACATGACATCTCATTTGACACAGATGCACCAATAGTTTTGTGCACGAACTATAAGCAAACTAGGGGTAATGACTTTTGATTTTTGCGTATCATTCTCGTTTGACATAAAGACCAAAATATTGCCTTTGACCTTGAGGCGATTCTTGTCCTTATACTAGGCGCTCGATTTTCCATTGAAGGCGACTTTAGCAGCAACACTCATCTCTCTGACTGTAGCAAAAAACAGAATCAACGATCATTTGGGGTTATGAAGAAATCAATAATCAGATATTCTTATGCTTGTTTAGCTCAGGACGGACTTTGTAATCATCCAAAAGGATCTTATGTTTCATTTATTAGGTGGGAAAGAAGGCTAACATGATGCACAAAATAGCCATTAGAATGAAGCAGAAGGGTCTATAGACTGAACACATTACACATTGCAAGTATACATAAAAAGACAATTTCTTTGCATAAGCTATACAGGCAAAGTCGAATCAAAACTCTTTGAGAAAAATGTGAGAGAGGCTACTCTTTCACTCTTAAAGTTATTTTAGCTTTGTTTGCGATTAATTTTTCTTGCGAAAAAATTCTGCTTTTCTAAGCCAAAAAGAGTGGTTTTTACTTGAAACTTATCCTGAAGATGCCAATTTAGGAAAACAACTTGTTACAAAATGGCAAAAAATTTTTTTAGAACCGGCAAACATGGGATCAGGAGAGGTGTTCCAAGCCAAAATAGAGGGTGTATACTCAAACATTTCCTGGGGGCTTTGCCCCCAGACCCCCTCCTTTTAGCACTCTCAATCCTCTCAATCATTCTCCACTGCTTGTATTCAGTTCCTAATGAGTACGGACAGCTATATACGTTGGTCGGTCCAAAAAATCTAGTCGGTCCAAAACATGCTGACACCCCCAAACAAAATTTGAATGTGCGCCCCTGTCATCTTAGGAGGACGAAAATATCTCCCCCCCCTCGTATGAATAACTTATTCACGGGGACCCCGATCTCCGAAGAAGACAAACTATGACATATGTGCAAAAGTCATTACTGTTGGAAAGGAAAACCAAGGAACTTTTGCTCGTAGTTCTTACTCGCCTTTGCAAAATTTTTAAAGCGCCTTTCTACAGCAAATCTCCATCTCACGTACCCACGGGAAGGAGCGTCTGATATAGTCAGGTAGACTGCTGATCCTGAAGGAACATATCGGCATGAAACAAGATGACGCAGTGACGCCTTATCCTGTTTTTTGTATCTTGTTTTTCTCAAGCTATTTGAATTATTAGAGAAATTGAAATGCCATCGACAATGGGAACTATACGACCACGTGTCTCTTTGAGCTGTGAATGGCATGAGTAGTGTATGCTGTTGTATAGTTTAGTTATGTTTTGCTAATATATAATATTATATATATGAATGTAACAACACAGTTTTCAATATTATTGCTTTGATATTCAAAGAGCAGCAATTTTTCAAACTCCGGGCGTTTTATTCCTATTTAACCGGCTTCTTCCTAGATCTAATATGATCTTTCATTTAACGTCCCAAAAATGAAAATTCAACATTGATTGAATTTCAAATTTAGATGATCTTCAAACGTTGTCATATCGTTTTCGGTCAACCGGTACTTTGCTAGAATGAACAAAGCTGGGAAGCATGTTTAAACACCCTGAAGTTGACTTGATTCTCGAGTGAGTTAGATCATGGGCAGTTCGGACACTATTGTTTTTATGTCCGAAATACCCATGAAATAACTAAGAAATGAAATGATTTACTCACCATTCAAATACTGTTTGTTTGTATTCTGTCATGACATCATGTCTTTAGCCTGAAGTGCAAATTTTGAATGACAACTGAGCTGCAAAAAATTCCGCTTTCAAAACTATCCCAAACGCTGTGGGGCATTTTCGTTTGGATTAGTTTGGGAGGCGGCATTTTGTTGTAGCATTGTTGCAATCAAATCTGACTTTCGGGCCTAAAGTCGCGATGGTGGAACACCATAAAAAACAAACGAAATTGGACTTGATGAATAAGTCATTTCATTTCTTACCTATTTCATAGGCAGTTCGGACACCACAAGATAGTGTCCCAGCTGGCCATGGCTAGATAAAGGACAGACATTAATCCGAATCAGATAATATAGGCTCGTTTACAGTCTTAGTTATCGTAGTTCTCTTTTTGGGACGATTGATAGATTTAGGCAGGAGAAAGCTACCTGCAAATTCAAATATTATCAATAAAGTCAATGTGATAAATGCAATATGATGATCCATTGGAAATCCAATTTTATGAATTCCATACTTCACAGACCAGGCAAACAGTGCACCAAGAAGGCTTGGCGAGAACGCCCTAAATGAGAAAAAATGCTTGTTATGGTTTGCCTGGAAAGATTACCCTTGGCAGAAAAAATGGAGACAAAATATTTGGTAAATGATAATTGGTTGTATGAATTTTTACGGAGCTTCCGTTTTAGCAAAACAGAGATCTAGTTTTTACTTCGGAAATAATGGACCACATGGCGATGAATATACCTCATTCACATTGACTCAGCATATGCTACGGTTCAATTGAAGATTATTTCATGTTCCATCAAAAGGTTTAGGCATTGCGATGGCTTAGAGTTTTCTCAAAATGTTTTTGAATTCATAAAGAAGAACACAAACACGGTAGTTCCGAAAATATTGATTTCAGAAATACAAACGTCAGAACTATAGGCAAATGGTTTAAGTTTCTCTGAAGCAGTTTAGTTCAAAGAAATAGGTCATAAGATTTACACAAACCTTTACAAAGATTGGAACCTACGTTAAACACAGTTCTTTCGTAACCTAACAACCTCAACTGCGGAATAATTCATAAGAATTCCTTAATTCAGATTCAGAAGATGCAAAGAAGGATATAACTCTGACCTCTTTCCCAGTTTATTCGACTATTATCAAAATTATATCGACTTTCTTTGAATCCGGGAAAAGTGTTACGAATCATTTTGACTTCAGGGAAATCCTCTCAAACGAAAATCGAGTTAATTCACGAATGTAATGCTCGCCATTGAGAACAATTTTTGCTCTCCTGTGAATTTCGGAAGCAACGCATGCTGCAGCTTAATTACTTCTATTTTGCATCTTCTTCAGTTTTTACCCGTTATAATGGACGCCGATTCCAGCTGATATAAGTTTAAAACGGCGGCTGGGGAGAATATCCTTACATCCAACACATGGCTCAATCCTTAAAAAGGTGAATGTAAAATTCTATTAAATTTCTTTGATTGAAGTTCTTGAAAGGAACTGGAGGTATTATGCTGTAAGTCTGCCGTGCAATCTTTTTGATATGTTGATTAGTTTCAAAATGGCGGCATTCAGTATCTTGAGGCTGTAAAGTCATTAAATTTCTGAATCGGAAACCGAGAGCTACAGACTTTTTGTTGCCACCATACTCTAGACTTTCATAATCTTTTGTTTTCTTGAGGATTTTATTATTTTTCCTTTACTGATTTAGGATTTACGATGATTTCCATTTTTTCAAAATTTTCAATTAATTCTTGCAAAGAAATGAAAGTGGCGCCATTTTCAAAATAAAGTAAATACCAAGAAATTTCGACGGCAGATTTACAGGAAAGTTTCTAAGGTTCCTTCAACCCATTCAATTCAAAGAAAACATGTACAATGTTACACCATCCTTTTAAAGATTTTAAAGGTTTGAGCCCTATGTACACCCTTAAGCCTATACCTTTAGCCTACGTATGTTGGAAAATTTTTGTCGAAATTTACCGATTCTATCCTTATGTTTTTAGTGACGGGGCAATATTTGCGGCTGGTGAGGGGGTCGAAGACATTTATAAATATTCCAGGACACTTTTGCAACCTCTCTCCGATTTTCCTAAAAATTTTGGTGCCCTCCTCCAACAAGGTAGAAAATATTTTCAACTCCTCTCCCATTACATGTATATATGGTAACGTTGTCATCATATTGGCATGATTTCAAGTGCATGAAGATTTACTGGGTCACAGTAGCACATGAAAGCTGAGTACCATTTCAAAAGTGACGAGAACAGAAATAGGTTGCAGATGTATTAAGGATTACTGTACGACGAATTATAGATTTAAAAGTGAAATTACTTCCTGGAAAACTAGCATCTAGGGATTTACCGGATTTATCCCAGACTATCTGAAGGCATGTTATTTTCGTTTCCCCTTTCTTTGAGTAGGTAAGATTTTTGTACCCCTTTCCAGATGTCTTCCACCCCCTCCTCGGCGAGAAATAATGACCGGCCACTTATGTGTATTAGATAAAACGAGGGGGGTGGTATCTTTTGAAACACTGAGTAATTTTATCAAACAGAAAACATACCTCATAATCTCTTGAACTGAAAATGCGTATCCATTAACAACACCAGCTTGGTCAGAAAAAACTGAATTGTTGACGAACATGGCCAGCGCCGATCGCACTGAAATATCACTCAACATCCTGAAGAATCTTAGGATTATCAGTAGAGACCATAGAGCAGGGCGGCTAGAATAGATATGAGGAATTTGTCAACTGAAAGTAAGTATAAAGGGAAGGGGAGGTTTGGGGGCAACTGCCAATGTATCCCTTAGCATCCCCTAGCAATAGTAGGATTATCAGTAGAGATCACAGAGCAGGCGGCTAGAATAGACATGAGGAATTTTTCAATTGAAAATAAGTATAAAGGGAAGGGGAGGTTTGGCCAGGGATTTCGTAGGCTGAGATGAAAGTATTCATCTAATTAAGGGAAGGGGAGTTTTGGGGACAATAGCCAATACATCCTATATCCTATAACACCCTAAAGAATCTTAGGATTGTCAGTAGAGACCATAGCGCAGGTCGGCTAAAGTTAGCCTGCGTGCAGACTCTACAGTCAGTGCGGAGTGCGGAGGAGCAAAAAGGAGAAGAAAGCTCCCTGAAGAGTCTGCGCAACGGCGACCAATTCTGTGTTTTGAGTTCTCAGATTTTATGGAACCATCTGTGATAGGCTCAAGGCTGCACGATTTAACATTTGTTTTTACTTGTGTTCATTGTATTTTGCTTGTAACAAATTTTAGAATAATGTTTATTACACGCAAAATATGCTGAACACAAGTAAGAACTATAGTTAAATCGTGCAGCCAATCCCAGACGGTTCCACGAACTCTGAGAACTCGAAACACAGAATTGGTCGCCGTTGCGCAGACTCTACAGGGAGCTTTCTTCTCCTTTTCGCTCCTCCGCACTAACTGTAGAGTCTGCACGCAGGCTAGCTAAAGTGGATATGAACAATTTTTCAGTGGAAGTTGGTATAAAGAGACGGCACGGGAGGTTTTGGGGGACTGCCAATATATATCTCTCTGAATTTTCTAAGGGATCTTAGAGAATTAAGATCTATGGTTATAAGTAAGGCAAAGAGAGGAGAAAGTTGTCAAATGAAAGTCTTCAGTTGGAGGGCATATGTCGCGTCAGCAATTGATGAATACAACGAAGAACTATTGATTGGAATTTCATTGTCTGGTAACCTATTTATTTCTCCTTCATGACGTTTTGCTGCTGTAAAAATTCAGCCTCGATCCTGTGCGTCATAATAAACAAAATAGATGATTGTATCGCATAATCCCATCAGGTTCAGGACACATGCCCACTCTGAGAAAGGTTGAAAATAATGAAGAGATTTTGGCCAATGCAAGAACCTTCCAAAGGAGTAAGCCACAAACAACGCTGGGTACCTGGGCAGGTTAGAAATTGTAGGGGTATGAAAACTGTTAGAAGGAAAATTGGAAGTATGAAACAGTTTTGGAAATTTTTGACAGGGCACTAAATTTTTCAAGGTAAATTCTTCAGAATATCATTTCAATAAGACGCAAGGGCCCATGAAATGCTTCCTTGAAATGCATGAAATGAAACCTTCGCACATCTGCAACGCTTGCTAGTTTCTTAGTGTCAGCCTTCAAATCTTCCTTTGCATCTGTATAAAATCCAAAGTTCATTGGCCATCCATGGTAGTATCTTATTAGGTTGAAATAGCTTTGCCCTCCTATCTTTTACCTCTTTCACATAAACAGAGCTTCTTTGATGTGGCTAGTTGAAATTTGCTCATAGATGGCCAGTTGTGGGGTGTGAAATTTTTTGTAATTTTCAAACCGTTTCAAACAGGGTAAGAAATTTTTTACCGAAAATTTACAGGAGTATGAGAATTTTAATCAGTTTAAAAATTCTAGCCTATCCTAGCATCCAGACTTACAACTAACATACCCCTGATAGTAATCCTCACCGCCTATGATAGATTCCCCCAATTTATGCGACGTTGAAAACACAAATGGAAAAGCCCCACATTCCCAATTTTGTAGCTATGAAGATAGGTTAAACTCTTGGTAAAGGTAATTATAGCAACTTACTTCGCCTGTGTTTCATTTAGGAATGAGAATCCAAGTGTTGTAAATGACAAAATGATTAGGCAAATCTGCAAAGTCTGAAAAAAAACGAAGTTTGATGAGCCTGTATCTTTACTGTTGAGATCTGACCTACCCTGGACAAAAAATTTCTTTTTTCTCCCTGGTGTACACGGTGCCCCTTTAACGTACAATTGAAGCCCCAGCAACAAACTCTGCAGGAAGCCATGAAAACGCTCATTATATGGGGAGTTTGTTGAATATTTTTGACCAAGTTCTTCATGCAAAACGTTGTTTGAATGCCTGGGAAACTTTCTTTAACTTGAGCGCCCTTTTTATTTCCTTAGTAGGTACAGGTAAAAATATAAACATTCAGATCAATACCTTTATCGAATGCTTAAAGATTTCGTTCATTTCATATAGATGTTTTCTGCTCTACTTTACAAAAATTTTCATAACTTTTTGGTGTTGCGTCAAGAACTATTTTGTAACTTCTAACTTCTTTTGGCAACGCCCTTCTGTGAATGCTGAACAGTAATTTTATGGTTGGAGGTCCGCAGGTGAAATAAGAAATTTATGAAGTGTATTTCAAGCAGGCTTGCTGAACCACAACGCAAGAATACTAGGTCAAAAGCATCGCAAGTTTTCCTACTTAGATGCGTGTGATTTAGATTGTTAATTTTTTCGTACTTTTCTTGTCACTAGACAAAAGGCTTCTGATGGCAACTGGGCTGAACTTTCTAAAATCATATTTTCTTGCATCTGAGTCTACGACGAGCTCTTTTGTTACTGTTGACCCTAAGATAGGTCTTGAATCGCAATACACACTTCAGAAGCCCCTTGGTGATTGCTTGAACTGTTCAATTAGGAAAGGAAAGTGGAGAGAAGCTCCCATTTCTAGATTCCCAATTAGAGGTTTATACTTATCTTGTTATCTCACCTAGGGGACGTTGACAGTACTGAAAGAGGGAGGGCACGAGGGAACACTTTTTTGGAGAGTAATTTCATTGTTGGTTCAATCAATTTTCTACGTTATATATGATGAATGAAAAAAATTCAACTTTTGGAAATTATTAGGGGGGCCCGGGCCCGACCGGCCCCAATAGCTGCTACGGGCCTGAATACAAAGACAACTTACCAATATTCCACCTAGTCGCCTCTCCACCTGAACAAAGAAAAAGAATAAACAAGTTTGATTTCAATGATTTGCACGAAACATACTTGGTGACCCGGAACAAAGTTTGACGATTTGACAAGTTGCATCACATACCTTACCTTCTGAAATTACCAGCTATTGACAAGTGCTTTGTAAAATCGTTTAGCAGAAAGCTATGGCATGTATTTAGATGCTTCACGATTACTTTAAACCACAAATTTCGTCTGGAAAGCTGCATTGCAACAAAATTTCGAATCCCAATAGCCCCATAGGTGAATCGAAAAAGAATCAACGTTTGAAAGACCACTGCTCTCTGAACATCAAAGAAATTATATTGAAAATTTTCTTGTTTTATTGTCAGTATGTTGAATTAGATTCAGTAATTTACCCGGCTTTAATCGGCATTTCCTTCCCATGCACATGGAAGATTCTCCGCAGAAATCCCCTTCCGCAACCTGCAAAAACGTGTGAAATGAGCATGACTTCCTTCCTAAAAAGGTTGACACTCATAAGGATTCATTATTTTGTCCCATTTTGGAGAATATTACTCCCCTGGAGAATAGAACCCCCTTCGTACCAGGGGAAGACTTGTTTTTCCTCCCAAGAGGATAGCGCCTGCTAAAGCGTGTAGAAGTCATCGCTCAAAGGCCTGTGTACGGCAGAAATGTTAAGAACTTTAATCGTGATCCTGGGCACTACACGGTTCTGATGAATGTATTTATGTCTGTACATTTTTCCCATAAAAATTAAATTACAAAATTAATTGATAAAAGGAAGGTGATCTTATTACAAGGATATTATATTTACAGGCAAAAAAGTTAAAAAAAGAAGTTTAAAAACACCCCAGGTTGAAAATGGCAGGTATAGCATTAAAAAGATCAATATGACCTTGTTTCCATAATGGTCCCTTCCGGAGGTGTTATAAAATAAAAAGAAATTTGTTCCGGAAAAAAAGATCTCCTAAAAAGATAATCATTACTCCGAAAAAAAGTAAACTAAAACATTTTCGTAGGCTGATTTTGTGTTTTCAATGATATATGTAGGGGCTATCATTTTGACTTTGGAGAGGTTTCTTGAAGATGCTTTCTTGAGAAAATCCTTTAAAACTTCAGAACGGAGCGGCCGATTTCATTCAGGTAGACTTTAAAGTAGATTTGAAAATGTACACCATTAAATCATATATTTGCTGATATCATCGTCTTGACATCCACGGAGCCGTGGCCTTTCAAACTGAGCTTTTCCTATTGACCCACCCGGTACATTTCTCATTAAAAGTGAAAAAATTCCCTCCTTTGCCTTGAAAGAAAATAGCTCTCAAATATGACAAGCGTTAAAGAATTTTTCAAGGACTGTAAATGAACCTAACGAAAACATCAACTAAACGAAAAGTTGTACGATCATGTAAAATCATTTTGTAGAAACGTCTCTACGAGGTGTAGGTTCCGAGTAATTGAAAATTTGACCGCACAGAAAGGACGCACCAAGCTAAATAATTTGACAGTCTGGAAATGTTTGCAATATTTCCAAACTGAGAAATTAAGACCTCAGTTAAATTTATGCTGGAAAAACGCTTTTTGAAGGTATACAGTACGATATGATAACAACACCACAGACATGAAATCACATCCACAGGCAATCAAAAGAAAAGGCATACCCTTCCAAAGAGAATAGGCTGTATTATAGCACTGACAAGAGCTGGCCACAACAATGACATTGCAATCTTATCAGTTGTAAATGCAAGGCCACCTAGGGTAAATCATTTTCATCCGTCAACCTCACCCAAGGGTAGACAGTAACTAAGGTAAATGCTACGAAAATCTGATTATGATGCTGACAGAGGTTTGTGAACGAGTTTAGACGCGAGAAACGAGTGCTAAATAGACCTTTTTATCTTTTACAAAAGAGATTTAAATCGATAGTCCCAGTCTGGTAAATTTGTGAAGGAAAAGCAAAAGGATGACCCCCGCTCTCGTTATAACGACGCTAGTTGTGGCAAGAAGTTACTTCGGATTTCAGAACACTTTTCAGAGCGTTCATCAGAGAAAACCTTTTACTCAAAGCGAGTTAGGAATTATTTAGTTCATATTTGGGACTTTTTGTCTACCTTCTGGCCCTGTTCGTTGTTTTCGTTCATTGCTAGCTGATTTTGTGGTGTAAAATTAACTGCTCAGAAGTACAAGCATGCAAGTGATTTATTTTGCGAGTTGCAAATCGAGGTCTCCTGTTTTCAACCGTTGTTATTAGATTGAAAGAAAAGGCAGCCTAACAATAAATAAATGTAGCAAGAAGCAAAGCATAACGACCCATACCATATCCCTCAGTGTTAACTGAACGATTGCTAATTCACTTTCTTCAAATTTTTTGATAACAGACTCTATGAAGTGTTCTGAAATTTGAAGCAACTTCTTGCCACAACTAGCATTGTTTATATCGAGAACGAGGGTCATGTTTTTCTTTTCCTTCAAAAACTAACCAGATCTGGACGCTCGATCCATAAAGGTACAGGTCTATTTGTCAGAAGTCTAATCAAGAATTTTAGAGGGACCAAGTCGAGTGAAAACTTTTCCTAAAGTCGCTTTGAAGAAATCTGATGAATAGAACTTTTTATTATAATCCAATGAAATAAACTCAAAAATTTACGGCTACTGTGTCTGGCATGGCGGGAACAGACACTAGGTCATCAGAGTTCCTACCATGACAGACACTCACAATTCAAAAATGTACAAATTTCTGAAGCAAAAATAATTACAATGAAAAATACTAATGTCTGTCTCACATTTGATGTCAGGCAAACTCCCCCTGCAATGATTTCAGTGCGTAAAGAGCGCAAGTCGATGAGCAGAAGAGAGCCCTCATGCGTAAGCAAAACAGTCACCACCCCCGCTACCCGCGCCTCCCCAACGTGGATAGCAAACGAGAAGATAAAGGGTAGGAGCCATCCAGCCACACAGCTGGAATCCCATCCACCCATTACTCCGTAAGTACATCGCATGATAAAATTTTTGGAGTTTTATTGGAGTTTTAATGAATAAAACTAGGACTTGCAAAAGCTGTCTAATGATAAGAAATAAGGCAAATGTATTCTCCTTACCATGTTTTATATTTGATGCCATCCACAGTGCAGATAACTCCTGGAACCCAATGATTACGAAACCAGAAAGGCCAAACAAACCAACACAAATTGTAACAATTGGGTCACTGCAAAGGGAATGAGGATTTGTAAGCCTGGAGCACCATCTCGTTGCTCATTTTAAGTCTTGATCATTATTGTTCTCAAATACAGTCAAGAGTGAGGCCAAGGTGCTTCTGGTGCATATCTTTCTTAGCAGAAATTTGTATGGGCACGTTTGTGAGACAAGAGTTAGAAATTTTTTCAACTTAAGTACAAGCAAAGGTGTTTTGGTGCCTAATACAGTAGGTAGCATCACTCATATTTTGACATCAAACCTTTTAGGCCACCAGCAGATGATGCTTCATTTCCAGATTCTGTAGAAAGGGCTTGGTACTGGCAAATGACAAAAAGCCGCGAAAATAAACAAACTTTGTTATTATTTTTCCCCATACAAAGCAATACTTATTGAGTTATTCCAAGCATAGCCGTTATAGGAACGTATCTTTGAATTCACATTTCACATTCTTAGATCCTTCTGTGCTGAAATTTTTCAACAAAAACAGCGACTACTGCAAAACAATGAAGAAAGTTTCAATTTTCAGCAAACACCCCTTCTCTAAGAGTTACAATTCCAAGATGGTGGAACTCCAAATCGCCACCTTTCCACGGTTGTTTGTTGTAAGCACCCTAATTTGCTGAAGACAGACAGGGGCGAAAATTGGTTTACTGGAAGGAGTATGATGACAAGTAAATTTATTACAGTATCACCAGGGCAGTACCAGATACAAATGTTAGTACCAGGAACCATCTGCAACCGAATGAAGTTTTTAGAAGATCTTTTACGTCCCCAAACAAGCAAAATGTCGTTTGAGGTAGGAGTTGTTTGTTTTAAATAGCTTGAACGAACATCCATCTAGGTACTGATGGCTTGTTTTAGAGTATCACTTAAGGAAGACTGTATTGTTTTCGGCGTTTAAAGGTGGGTAGTTTTTGAGAAAAAATAGCAGGTGATTTAGGCCATCTTTAATTATGCAGCTTGCATAGTATATAAAGCAAAGCTTGCATAGTATATAAAGCCTTGCATGGGCTTGCACCTCTCTGCATGCAGTCGATGTTTCACAAATTGTCCAATTCTTGCAATAGGACCTGATGTAATATCAGTGCTGACCTCAGCATTCCACTGTGCGAAACCTCAAATGGGCAGCGGAGCTTTTCATATCGAGGAGTTACTGTTTGGAACCAGTTCAGCCGTGAAATCAAAACTGCTCCTTCGCTAGCTACTTTCAAGACGAAGTTAAACTTTCTTGAAAGACCAAAGGGGCTGAAAATCTAAATCAAAGTTCAGCACATACGTTTGACTTCAAATTCCCTTTCTTTATATGTATATATATATTTCTTATACATTGGATCTTAAAGCTGTTTTGTAATTCATACATGTAATCCAGTAAGTTAAGTTTTTGAATTTGTTGGTAGAAACACCGCAAAACGAGAAAAACAACAGGGAATGAGTCGATTTAGTTAATGTACATATCGCGAATATTTTTCCCTGCCATGCTGGACTTCTTCAGGGCTGTTAAATGATAGTTACATCTAAGGTTCAAATACCGGGTGTCCCAAAAAAAAGTATCCGGATTTGGTCGACCCTAGCGATAAGAATATAGCGTGAATCAAACCAAAATCATTTTCAAAACATACCTCGATAGCCAACTTGAACATAGATACCTCGTTTGTTGAATTCGGTGCACTGAGAGTGAAGATATCAATCTTCAAAGGACAAATTTGCCTCCACCTCCAAACCAGAGGCTTTGGCGCTTTGGCCTAAGCGAATTCTTGAAGCTCTGTAGATAAAATCAACGAAATCTGAGGACGGCACAACAGATGGGTTTTACAAAATACAGTTTATGTGAGACCTATTGTCAAGGGAGCTCCGAAATCAGCTTCATTCATCTCAATATCGACGATTTATTTTACAAATACTATTCACCGGTGATTGAGCATCAATACACTTTTGAAATCGTCGAATCATTCCTTGAAAAGAATTGCTTATTAGATCTCTCGGGGGCCACGACAGGAAGGTCTGGAGATCTTTTGGGGGCCAAAAGATATCTCCTCTCTTGATGATGATCCACCCGGGAAATCAGCTTCGAAGATACGCGATGATCAACCTGATCTCGAGAGGTCTGATAACAATTTCTTTTCAAGGAATGATTCGACGATGTCAAAAGTGTGTTGATGCTCAAGGGAGTACTTCACCGGTAAATAGTAAGTGTTAAATAAATTGTCGATATTAAGATGAATGAAGCTGATTTCGGGGCTCCCTTGACGATAGGTCTCACTTGAACTGTATTATGGAAAACACATCTGTTGTGCCGTCTTCAAATTTTGTTGATTTCATTCACAAAGCTTCAAGAATTTGCTTAGGCCAAAGCGCCAAAGCTCTGGTTTGGAGGTGGAGGCAAATTTCTCCTTTGAAGATTGATATCTTCACTCTCAGTGCACCGAATTCAACAAACGAGGTATCTATGTTCAAGTTGGCTATTGAGGTATGTTTTGAAAATCATTCCGGATTGATTCACGCTATATTCTTATCGCTAGGGTCGACCAAATCCGGATACTTTTTTTTTGGGACACCCGGTATATACAACGATTTGAATAGAAGGTTACATGTGATTGGTTAGACATAATGGCTATGCATTGGCTATATCGGTTAGGTTACAATGGTTGCGTTATGTAGTAATGATGATAATGATGCTGATGATAATGATGATAATAAGAAAATTATGATGAAAATAATGATAATAATAATAATATGATAGTGTAATGTGAGATAATAACAATGAAAATAATGATCATGGTGGTGGCAATAAGTAAGATAGGCAAGATAGTCATAGATTCAGTTGGTATGGAATTATTTTTTGTTAACGGTCATTCTGTTTCGTCCGTTTGGTGACAGAGTGCTGGCCAAGCTAATGGAATATGCCTCCTTGGCTCGTATAACACTCTCTTTGGTGTCATGTATCTGGAGTAGCGGTAGCAGCTGTGTAAATCTTGCACGGAGTCTCCAGGTTTACGGAAGTGCTCTGCAACCCCTGAAGTTTCGGAACGTCTGTTTATAATGTCTCGTCGACGTTTGTTGAATCTTTCTCCTATGTGTCGTCCATCTGTGGGTCCGACGAGCGACGCTGACATAGTGGCCATTACTTTTTCGATTTACGTCTTCAATCAGGGCACATTGTAAGTCAGTATATTTCTACATACACCGAATGTATTTAAACACTGTTGAAATGAATCAAATTGAAATGAAATATGCCGTTTCTGGAAGCGTTTGTAAATGAGTCGAGGTTATAGCAGCATATCCGTTCAGGCAAGGAGTGAACTACGACATGGTCTTGGTAAACTTCAGACATACTTTCTCCTGCACTGCGACCAGTTTGACTTGATGCGTAGAGATCTCTTTCGCCAGCTTAACATCCCTGGTTTAGATATAAACAAATTGGATTCAGATGCACTGTGCACTTTGCTTCTATTTGGAACTAAAGATCTGAACTTGGTTGAAAACAGAATTATCATAGAAGCAACAATTTCATTCATCAATGCAACAAAGCGCTTTGATTGAATACTCAGAAAGTAAACAGCAGCGACACCTCCCCCTACCATTGTTAGTTTTATCAGGTAGCTTGGTACCAAATAATCAATTAAACCTCGCGACATATAAACTTAATAGACGATTACGCTAAAGATGGCGGCGAGGAACTTTTTACCAAGGTGCATTGCGTTCTAATTACGAATCCTTAACGGTTCTATAGGAACTCGATTAAAGAACGCAGTGCATCTTGGTAAAAAGTTCCTCGCCGCCATCTTTAGCGTAATCGTCTATTGGATTTCTCGTAAAAAATTTTCGGGTTTTTGCATTGTTTGGTACAAAGCTACCTTTCTTTTTTTTGCTAAAGTATTAGAATTGTAAGTGCCATCCAAAGTGGGGACCAGATGACCTTGTGTCTATCCCTGCTTTGGATGGCACAGTAGAATGTAACAAATTTGGTGTTTTAATCTTTTTGATATTGATAGAAAAAAGACGTACTTTGCAACAAACTTTCCGCAAAGGCCCCCAAAACTCCGAATATTTCAACATGAAAAATGACCTTTACAGCACCTCTGCTACTTTCAAGCCGGCAACAATCAAAACCGTTATTTCAACGTTGCTATATTCCAGTTGTCAGCTCCTAGCTTACCTCATCAAGCTGTAAAGCGATGTTTTCCTCATTGTCTGCATTACCATACCACAACAAAGAAACCGACTTTCGTATCGCGTCCGTTTTTCTCCATCGTCTAGACCAGCCATCTCATCTTCACTATTGCTTAGCGTATCATGATTTTGCTTTCTTTTGTCTTTCTTAATTTTGTATCCATCTTCATCTTGAAGCAACGGTGTATCATCTGTTACTTCATAATGGCTCATTTCTTGTCCTTCCTTATCTTTTGCCTCTTCAAGATGCTTTTTCCTGCAAATGAAAATATTTTGTAAATGGAGAAGTCTACGGGTAAGTCAAAAACATTTACACGGTTGGTGGACTGTGGAATAAAAGACATGAAGCCGATATTCAAAACTGAAATATTTATCTATCATTCAAAAGGCTAACTTCGATGGGAAGCATTTTTTGTGAAATTACTCATCATTTAGACTCAAAAATAAGGGTATGCTCATAAGGGGCATGTTTGAGAACAAGGATGCCTCATTCCATTCTGGTCTATAATTTACCTTCAGTAAACAGAATGATGGCTAGTTGGTGGCTAGTTTCAGGAAAGAGATAGAACTTGACAGGCATCTAGGCCGACGACTCATGTGGGACAGACTATGGTTTATACCCTATGCAAGGTATGCAAGGTAGGACGCGAAGTCATTTGTTGCAGATCTTCCTCTGAATTTGAAATTTGATAGCAAGAGAGACAATTTGATTTGGTGACCTACACCATTCCGAACGGTTGCCCCTCGGTATGCAAAGAATGATTTTTGTCCATAGTTTGTTTTAAACAAAGGATGTCTCGAGTCCGTTTCCGTGCTTCTTAGTGTCCTTACTGCCTGTTGAAGCTGTCTTTGAAACATTTTGGCTGGGCCATATAATCTGGGCAAAGTTGATTCACAGATCTGAAACTCGTCATTGGTGAAGCAGCATGTCTTTAGCCAGGCAAACATGTTTCATATGAACACCTCATCCCCATCTCATCATATGAAATGCATGCTAAATACAAAATAAAACAAAATGCTATTTATACAAAATAAATACATACTTCGTTTCGAGTGTTTCTTCAAAAAAACAGTAGGTTGCGATGATGGCCATTAACAGGAGGCTTGTTATAACAATACTTGGTAGCAGATATCTGAATTTGGTGAATAGCTTTCCAAGAACACCTGTTGAATGAAGACAAGAGCTGTATGAGGGGTGGGTTAGGTAGGTGAAAGCCTTTCAGGCCTACTGAGTTAGCCAGAAAAAAGTTCCCAATTTTGAAAATTCATAGCACCAAGAGTACTTCATATAACTGAATGATTCAGCTTTAGTTAGAAGCCGATTGAAGATTGAAGTATCTTTGTAATTTTTCTCGCCGTCGTGCCAGCACTAGAAGTATCGGAAACTTTGACGTTATAAAAATTTCATGATTGCAAAATGAATGAAAAAGGGCCCAAAACCCAAAACATTGATCAAATCGTAAGGATTCTCCTTACACAGAACAATACTCAATGGGCGTTTCATCTCTCTCAAGAGTTATTCAGTCCCATGGCAATGAATGTGCAGTGGATGTCTCTCGCCGATGAACAATTGCATTTTCTTTATCAATCTGTGCGAGGATTCCTGTATTATTTGATCAATGTTTATGGCCCTATTTCAGTGACTTTGCAACCATGAAGTTTTTATATAGTTGAAGTTACCTTTATTTCTGGTGCTTGTGAGATAGCGAGCAAAATCGTAAAAATTCCTTGGCCGTTTGGCATTTGACTAGAAATTGAATCATTCAAATATGTGCAGCACTATTGATCGTGTGAATGTTCAAAAGTGGGAAATTTTTTCTGGCTCACCTAGTATTGCTAGCGATGGATGTTGAAAAAGTCTCTCACAAGGAGAACTAAGGCAGTAAATCCTATAATGAACAAAGAAGAAAACTGGAAAACTATGGTGCTGCTACGATGAATTTTGTGACCCACGACAAATATATATTGCCTCATATGAAATGCATTACGTGAAGACTACGTGAAAGACTTAGAGTAAAAATAATCTTTAGAATAGTCCTTGTGAAACTGTAGATATACATTTAGATGACTTAAATGCAATACTTTTGCCTTCATCTTCATATTACAAATAATTTTACTTACAGGATGAAAATCACAGTGCGCTAAGAGGTAAAATATTTTGCTTTGTAGACCAATCAGTTTGTGTGTGTTCGCATCTGTGTCTGTGTGTATGCTGGCCTGTAGGAAGCAGGGGGCAGGTAGAGCTCAAGCCCCCCCTAATGGCGCTACGTCACAAGCATTAATTGGATGTATAGTTCTCCATTGTTTTGCGAACAATTACCCCATCTACTGCTGCTTCCTACGGCCCTTACCCTGGGTACCAGACGCTCTCTGAAAGAAAATTTCAATTTTCTTGTAGAGAGAGTCTGGTACCCAGGGTATACGGCCCTGTGTATGTGATTGTACTTACCTTTCCCAAGGACTTTGGGATATTTCTGTACTGGATTCGCGAGGAAACCTATAACAGACAAATAATAGAGCAAAGTCAGATAAAAATCCAGGGGACTATGCTCAACCAGATAACAGCACTCTTACTCTTCAAAGTGTCATAAATATTGCGTAAAAATTGACGCTTCAAAGTCAGTTAAACAATAACCTAAAAGTTTTCATTTTTAATATATACAAAGAAAACTACCGGTTGAGCCAGAAAAAAGCTCCCACTTCTGAACATTCATAGCACCAAGACTACACCACGGATTTGAACTATTCAAATTCTAGTTAAAAGCCAAAAGATCAAAGTATTTTGTAATTTTTCTACCAGCACTAGAAGTATTGGTAAATTACACTTTATAAAAACTTCATGGTTGCAAAATGACTGAAAAGGGGCCTAAAACATTGATTAAATCGTAAGGACTCTATTCATACTGAACAATAGGAAATGGGCATTTCACCTCCCTCAAGAGTTACGAGACATCCAAACAAATACGAGAAATTTTCAATCCCATGGCAATAAATGTGCAGAGGATATCGCTCACCCATGAGAAATTGCAGTTTTTCATTATTCTATGCGAGTAGTCCTATATGCTTTGATCAATGTTTTAGGCCCTTTTTCAGTCGTCGTGCAACCATAAATTTTGGTAAAATTGAACTTACCTATGTTTCTAGTGCTGGGGAGACATCGAGCAAAATCACTAAAATACTTCGATCTTTCCGCCTTCAACTAGAATTTGAACCATTCAAATCCATGGGCCGCTTTTGATGCTATGAATTTTCAAAAGTGGGAACATTTTTCTGGCTCGCCCGGTAGTCAGCAAGTTGTTCACAGACATACACTGCGCTTGCCTTATCTAAGCTAGGCAAGGGAGATGATCGCACTGTTTGATACATTCAGTAAAGTACCGCCTTTAAGATGCTATTTTCAAGAAACTCAGATTCTGAATTCTCGCTAACAAAGGGAACAGAAAGCTAATTAGAAGACAAAAATAGGCTTTTATCAGAAAGTGGGTTTCTTAAAGGCAAAGGCAGTATTTTACTGTAGATAACAGTGTAGTTGAAGATAAGTGTCATCTTCGAGTTATGGGAGTTCACAGAAAACTGCAAATGAAAGTACCCATTGATGCAAACGTTATCGCTTTAATCTTCTGATCAAACTTAATAACAAAACTAAGTTTACGACCCTTAGTCAAACTTTCGAAATAGCAAAAATGTCAGAAGAATAATGTGGATTTTCGAAGTTTTCTTTAGGCCACAGGATACTTGATTTTAGAAAACGAGCATTGCATACCTCCCATGGCAGGCCCAAGAACTATAGCAGCATTCCATGCAGCAAATATAAGAGAGACTCCAATGGCCTATTGAGAAAAAATTGTTTGCATTGATCTTCATTGTATGGATGGTTACGCTAAAGATGGCGGTAAGGGAATTTTTACCAAGATGCACTGCATACTTTAATCGAATTCCTATAGAATCGTTAAAGATTCGAAATTAGAATGTAATCCATCTTGGTAAAATGTTCCTAACTGCCATCTTTAGCGTAATGGTCTTTTGAGGCTTCACTCTTGTATTCGAAAAATTTCTAGGACAACATCTTCCAGCAGAATTCCTACCTTCAAAGGGCCCCTTCAATGACGTTACAGCATAAATCAAAATTTCATAGTACATACAACTGGACATTTGCTTCTGCGCACATGATAGTAGCATTTTCTGTAGCATTTGTTAAGACGGGAATATTTGCCCTTTATCTACATTGTATATAGCTGCCGTTTCACTAATCAGCTGTTAGAATTTGTCTGTCTTCGTTGGTGCTCCAATCACTATCAACGAATACCATGAAAAGCATTCCGTCTTTGAGCATCATGCTGCTAAAAAATGTTTCCTTACTCTTGTAGAAAGATTTGGTTTCGCTTTTAGATTTCAATTCATTTTATCATATTCTATAACAAAGCCCTATCAGCTGAAAAGAAAAAAGAAAAACTTTGGCCATAGAAGTAACTATCAATTGACATATAAAATGATACAAAATTGCTGGTCTTCCTAGGGATTGTCCTTCGGGAAGGATGCCAATTTTTCAGGAATTCCTTCAGTTTTCTTGTGAAGATGGTAATCTCGGAACTCATTTTGATTTCTAATGGGATTTCATCCACGTCTTTGCACCAGAATAGAAAAAATTGCTTTTGGAGAATTCTAGCCTCTGCCTGAGAGTGTCAAAATCTAACTGATTTCTTGTTGGATAGTTAGATATTTGAGATCTGGTAAAAAGTCTCCCCCCTAAGCTTTCTAGGCGAAGGCCATTCATTTAGCTGACTTTCCTGTTTAAATCAACAAGTCAAATGACAGAATTTGCAATGTTTCACCTGAACGCGTTCCCAGAAAAAATTTTTTCTGCAAAAATTGCTCAATGCAACCCTTCATTACTTTGACTATCTTGAAAATCAGCTCAAAATTCACTGATGTTTAGATTTATCAAGGCCAAATTTGAAGCTGAATGAGAGACTTCGCGATGAAATGATTTGTACAAGAAGCCATTGAATCGCGATAAAAAGGCCACACTCCATTTGTCATCACGTTTTGGTCGTAGGTGACTATCAAAAGCCGTAAAAGTGCAAAAATACTTGGAAAGAATCTCTCTAAATTCAGCTAAACCGTCATAATATCTTCCAGGGCTTTGCATATGTAACCTCGGTTCTATGTCGCAGATGGCAAGTAACCAAATTCTGCCACCGTTATCAAATTTGATAACAAATGCAGGTATCCTATTAAGTCTGGTTATTAACCAAAAGTATCCTAAAAACGTTCAGCTGACATTCCCTAAATGACGCCATGGGTAATTCTCATGCTTTGCTCGCAGGATGCCTCATAGTATCCTAACACTTAAATAAATCACTGATTAAAGTTGAGAAAGCAGCTAGTGTATGGGGCGAGGCAGACTGAGAAGCCTCTGGTCAAAGCTTCTGCACAAAAGTGAAGTTCAAAAACTTGTGGCTCGGTGCATTTTCAGCAGATTTGCAAAATTATAGTGTCTAAATTAATTTCAGTTTTTAGAAACAATTCTTTGTTCCATTAGGCCCTTTTATTCTGTCGTTATTTTTTAATATTTAAACAAAGTTTGAGCGATTTCTTCGAATATCCCTTACATACCTGATTGGTTTCATCACAAATCTCAGCAAAGGCTGCGCGACCACATACTATGACACCTGAAAGAAGAAAAAGTTACACAATCCAATTTCAATGACAGCATTTCCATTCAACACGTTTGTAGCGGAATGTTGAAGGCCTTCATATCTTCATACCTTCAATGCCAATTTACATTGGGGGATATCATTGCAAGAAAGCATACTGTGCTTGTTCATGGACACCCGAAGAACTCAGATTCCTTTCATATCAAATTTTAATTTACCTAAATTATCGCTCGTAGTCGATCAAAGAACTGGGCAACAGTGCCATTTATTTGGCGTAGAATGTCCTTAATGAAGGAAAGCTAGCGCTGTCTCCATACTCCTGCAAGCAAACTGAGCACAGATTTTGTGTTCTCACAGCAAGAGAATATCGCTGGAAGGTTGATTGCATTGGTTCGGATATTTTTTGACTTACCATTGAATAAACCTTGCATAAATCTAGCAGCTACAGCGAAGTAGATATTCGTCGAGAAGCCAAACAGGAGTGTTGCAAAATAAGTGAGTGAAGCCGACAACAACAGTACTGGTCTCCGTCCTAGTTTATCTGTCATGTAACCCCAGAAGTACCTATAGATAACAAAAAGGAATTACTGATAAATACAAATTGTGTCTCAATTTCAAAGGACGCGAACAACGAAATAAAATTAATTAAGATTTCAGACCGAGTGGAAAATAGTGTGGCTTTTTCATGGGTTGTAAAGCACAATCAAAGTATATCTTACAAGTGTGTTTATCTACAGTGTCCCTCTGCCTTTGCCTAGAAACGAACTGCCTGTCTCAAATTAGACATCGCTTGAAAATCCCCGCGAATGACAACAATCGAAGTGATCTGGATGAGTTTTTTGCGTTACAGCGAACCTCACGTGATATCTAATTTGCAACAAGACTCATCACTAATGTTTCATCACTAATGTTTTATCATATCATTGTCAACAACCGTGAGCTTTATTTGCGCCATTATTTCAAGACGTCGCAGCCTCGATCAGACATTTAATGTACGATATATTCTAGTTCAATAGTTCTCTTTAGTTGCCAATTGTATGTCATATTCATATTTAATGCGTAGCTTTTTGCAATCGAAGATTTAGCTTTAACTTAGTCTGTTGAAAGTTCATCATTTAGTTCTGGGTTGTCAGGACCCAGCCAGGACATTATTTAGTCGCCAGGACAGTATTGGTTGCCAGGACATTATTTAGTTCTCGGTTGTCAGCATTTGCTCCTTTGGGTATCGCCCTGGTAGTTTTGTTGGGTAGTTTGCAAGTAGTGTATTTGGTAATTCGTCTTTGTGAACTTTTAAATCAAATAAGAAAAAAGATCACTGTCGAAAGCAAACGGTGATAACTTCATTCACCTGCTTCCTTGAACAGCTTTAGTACTGCCACTATCGTAAGGCAGCAATGGTAAGGCAGTAACTTACATGTAGCTACTAGAACAAAAGGAAACGAATCCCTAGCACAAGAACAATTACATACCCTCCAATAAATCGTCCAGCAAACAACGATGAAGCTATCATGCCTGCATAATAACCTGGAAAAGAAGTACTATGTTCAGGAAACTTCCCGTAGAAATAGAAAGTCAATCCTGATGGTGAATCTGTGAAGTTACATAAGTTACAAGCTTCCTATCATCACTTGAATATCATGACTTACACCTACTGGCACATCATGAGGATTTAGCAACACAATAATACAGTAAACCTTTCAGATATTCAGCCATTTCTCTTTTGGTAACTAGTGAAATTTTCAAGAAATAGAAGATCTTCGAAGCAAACACAGAGCGATACTCATTCGTCGATCCTCTTAACCTATCTAGTCGGATTCGATGGGTAGACTACCGGCTGTCTCAAAAAGTACTCCCACTTGACTAAACAAAGGAAAGAAACGATAAAATATCGGGACCTATTGAGTTCATACGCATCGTTTTTGATCTTTAACTTAAATGCACATCCCTTGCATTATAAAATCGCCCTCTAAACACCGGAGGTATGCGTTCACAAAGTTGAATTTTGGAATCAATCAATACAGCTGTGGAATAAGACTGACTTACCTGCATCAGCATCTTTAAAGCCAAAACTCTGAAAAACAACAAACGATGGGTATTCAAGGAAAGTTTACGATATAAGATGTAATCAATAGACGAGTGTTTGACGCCAAAACTTTTGTATTAGGCTGCATCAGACCAGACCGAACTATGTGCAGCTAAGTACGATTCAGAAAATACAGCTTACTTCAGTCGTAGGATTATTATCATAATTTTATCAATTTACTTAAAGTAGGCGTATGCAAAAGTAGCTATGGAATAAAAGCTAATTCAGGCCTACTACAAAGTACCTTTGTTTCAAAATGTGAACTCTACTGGCGGAATGATGGAAATGGAAGTAGTGGTGTAACAGACTAAAGTTGCCTTTAGTTCAAAAACAAGGGATCCCCAACCTCTACAATCAGTTACAAAATTGTTGAGCCACCCCTCAGATTTCCAGTTTATTTGCCCCTGTTTTCTCCCCTCCCCGCTAGTGAATGTTGCAGTACCGCAAAAAGTTGCCGAATCACGTGTGTCATCTCGATCATGTACTTTTTTCAAAACAACATTGACATGGGGGAAGGGGGACGAAAATTTCATTTTTTTATAGGGTCGCTCAACAATTTTGTAACTGATTGTAGAGGCCCTAAAAGGGCCCCCTGAAAGAAAATTCCCACTGCCATTTTATTTTAAAGGTGGTGCTCTGGCTATGATAACAAGAGCAAGGGGCTCCAGATCTGCATGATATCTTAATCTAAATAGATTCGCCCAAGTCTCATTCGTTATCTTATTCGGGTCTACTCGGTCACGCAAAAGCGAGCGAAGCGAGAGCAACCCATGGCGCTCGCTCCACTTTCATAGCTAACTGCTGACTGAGACGGCCTGAATGAGGTAACGTACGAGACTTAGAGCAAGTCTATAATCTAAATGAATGGAACTCTCAGTCTTTATCTACGCCGAAATAAAAGGTGGAGGAATTCATAGGTGCATGGAACTTTTAAAGCTATACACTGTTTTGTTGAGAAATTGGAGGTGTGTAGCAGGCATGTCCCCAAAGTTTTCTTAGGGGCGTCGCCTCCAGACTCCCCGTTTTCACATTCTATTAATTCGTTCTGGCTACAGGCAACGCCACTTTCATTTCAGAACCAGAAAAACAACCTGCTATATGGGATCCAAGGGACATACAAGGACCACGTAGCGATCCAAAAAGTGGATGGGCTAGGCAGCGAGCACCAAGTGAGTGTAATTTGGGGGTCCAAGGGGGCAAGCCCTGGAAAAAATTTGTAGGATCGAGCTCATTGCATTGCCGGAAGACACCCTTTTCCCCGGCGGGTCCACTCCTATGGAAGATTGTAACCATGAGAGTCTACGGAATCTAGGAGAAAGGGTCGGGAATTTGTGAAAAATCTAGGACATAGAAACTAGGAAAAAGGGTCCTTTTTCAGAAATGTTTCCGAGAGTTTTCAAAATTCAAAAAGAGTCAAATATTAACATATGTAGATTTATGACTGTTGACATGACTCTTGGTAAAAATATATTAAAATGCATACAACTGAGCCAAAACCACTCATCTAGATGACTAAAATTGATTCCTTACCCTCCACACTCAACAATAACATTTACAGTATCAGTCAATCAAAGATACTGTAAATTGGTTGATTTAAAGCAGAAGGTCCAGTTTTGGTGCAATGTTTCAAACTTCTGGCTTTCTTGGAAAATATATGCAATGGGAGATAGATTGGTCTACTGTCTACAAAAACAACACTTGAAGACAATTTGGAGTTTTGTGGTAATCCTATCCTTCCACATTCTAAAACCTTTGGCTCACATTGCAAGGTTGAAATAAAGCAATGAGCTGATCATAACACTGTGTCTTGGTAACAACTATCTATTCTACTTCATTTTACTAGCCCAGTGCATAACTGCCATAAGTTTATTTGTTTACAAAATATTTGATCAGCCTGTCAAAATTCCCCTGGCTTTGTATGTATGTAACTCTTGCTTTGGACTTCTCTGGCCTACCTAAAGAAATTAGACATTATTCAGTGTTGCAAGCTGCCTCAAATGCACAATTCTGAAATTAGTATCACTACAATGTAGGTTTTGAATCTGACACAATGTAGATGATTTAATCAAATGTGACCAAGTGTACCCTAGGCCTGATGACCCTGGTGCATACGCAAAGTTTGTAATTGGTAATGTGGTACTGGAAGATAGAAAACCACCATTGTTTTTTCACTTATATGCTCATGTTGTTGGCTGAAACTGTAAACGTTTATCAAAATAAAATGTCGTTTCCTACTTTCAAAGAAGGCTGAGAAAGACAAGGCTTACCATTTGCGATATCAAAACATGCTTTGCCAGAAAAAGGTCTTCCAAATTGAATGGAATCCTGAACATAAGCAACAACAACAATGACAACGACAACAACATCCTGGGCCTTTGGGCAATTTGGGCGGGAAAATGAATCAAACCAAACATGGACTCTGTTGGACCAGTTGGACTCTGCTGAAAATTAGGTCCATGCGCACAAAGGTATTTGTCTGCATATCTGTGTATCTGGCGAGAAGAAGTTGGGCAAGAAGTATGGTATTGTGGTAAGAAAAACTTGTGTTTGTGTTTCTTTCTGTTCACATGCATGCTCTTCATAATTATATACAGCTGCTGCAGTGTTATGTTGCTGCATTCATTATCATACTAATGAAAACCTTCCCAAATCAAATGGCAAGGAAAGCAATGCAACGGGGAAGTTGCAAGGTTCAACTGATATCGTTTTACATGTTTAAGTTTTGAAAACAGAACAACCCTAAATCCCTAATGGACACACCAGAGCTATGAGCTTTGTTTACAGCTAAGGCGACGTTGTTTGTTGTTTTTGGATGGAAAGTATTGATGAGTTGGATGAGATGAGCCACTTTTTGAAATATAATGTCTTGCATTATAATGTTAAGATGGAATTGATAAACATTTTCACGCTTCTTGATTGCTTATATCCACAAGAGGATACTTTATGATGTCATTCCAAAGAAATAATGTCAAGTCAAAAAGTCTTGGTGGATAATTGACCAATCCTTCGAATTAAGTGTCTACATATGAATATCAGTGATTTAAGGTGTGGGATACTGTCCAAACTGAAGTATTTTCTCTAACCCTTGGTCTTTAGGAACCTTCTAGAAATCACAAAATTAGGGTAGTAATTTTCTGTCCTGTGTCAGAGAAAATGCCGGAAAAGGGTTATTCTCAAAGAACAAAAATCAGAGATAAGGGTTCATTTCCAAAAGTGCCAGACTGTCATGGTTACAACTCTTATATAGGAGTGGACCCGCCGGGCCTTTTCATAATAACACGAATTAAGTATCACCATCATTCAGAGTAGTTTTACGTATTCAATTTCATCTGCAAAGTCATTGGATGCCTATGCCGCCAGTGCCTCGAGAAGTAGCAATGCGAGCTGCTTTAAAATTTGGCAGATTGAATCGTTACCTATAAAGTGCTTCAAGAGCGTCATCTTTAACAGTTCCAAATTCGGTTCCTAATTATTTCCAAAATTTTGCTAACAAAAATAAAGCTATTTGTTGCAAAAAAGTGGGTGGGCTATAGCCCACCTAGCCTACCCTGCTCTGCGGTCCCTGACATATGAATTTGAACGGGAAAACGCAAACAAAAGCGCGTTTCTGGAAGCAAAAGCATGCAGGTAAAAACAAGCCTTTTATGTGATGCAGCCTTAGTCGATGTTCTCGATTGGTGAAAAGAAATATGAACGTAAGTTACCTGTTCTTGTGTTTCATGACACTAGATTGCTACATCTCTGTTTATTTATCTTAAGTTTATTATCGAACAATATAATTCAAATGTACCATGCTACCATAGGCATAATTTAGGAACTTTTTAGAAAATTCCAATGCCCATTTCCAATTTCCAATTGTAAGAATGCAAAAAAGACGAAGGAACGAGGCCAAATGATTCATTACTTACTTTAACCATGGATGGAAGATAGGGGAAAGGTGTCGTCAGCGTTAATTGCGTAGAAAACTAAAAGGCAATGAGATATCATGAAACGTATCGCATAATTACGAGGCCGATTGTCAACTGGAATGGTTTAATAAAAACTAAATCAACTTCTTTGAGTCTTTCTTTTCTTTTTTTTATATATTCATCTAAATTTACAATATACTAACGAACAATTTACATTACAAGACGATAGTGCAAGGAGCATGAAAAAACATTGCAACCCTGGACTATTACACTTAACATCACACTACGTTGTTACTCTACTCACTAATTGAATATTTACACTTATCATAAATACTACTTAACATAGATACTAATACCAATACGAATGCTAAAGATACTAAGACAAATACAGGAAAATAATCTAACAGGAACTACATGAAGAAAAAAAGAACCACTACAGTGACCACTCCACACAACGAAACTGTCAGAGAACCCGTGAATGAATCAAGATCATCATTAAACAAGGGGTCTGGAGAACTGAGAATTAGCCTAAAAGGGCTTATATCCCTAGAAAGTGGGTGTTTAAAACGATGTGTCTTTCATGGGTGTTTAAAACGTTGTGTCTTTCGTAACGAAAAGAGTGAGATTCGACGCAAGGGACAAGTCGCAAATACATCTCTACATTTAACGGTAAATAGATAAGGTGTTTTCCACAAAAGATGATGAGGCCTACGCTAAAGATGGTGGATAGGAGATTTTGGAAGATTCCATGGGGACCACATTGCATCTTTGGAAAAATTTCCTTGCCGCCATTTTTGCGCAATCGTCAATTGTAAATGCTGGTGTGAAAATGCCAACAGCTGGAAAAGTATCAGTTTACCAAGATGACTTACTGTTACCATGAGAACGCAATAACAATTTCCAAAAATTTGCCTTGCCAAGGATAATTTTCCTGAAATAATCACCATCCATTTGCAATAAACATCTTGTGAAACCCTGACGTAGAGATGGATTTGAAGTCGTCTGGGTACAACTATATTGTTTGAAAAAAGACTACTGATTTGATTTGATTTTAAATTGTAAATTGTTTAGGCACGGTGGCCACGTCAGTCAAAGGACTGATTTACAGTGGGCCGTGCAAATAAATACAAAGCTAACAAAAGCATACATAACTAAAAAAACCCTATTTACAAAATTTTCTTATAATCAAATTAAAATGATGCTAACTATAACATGAAAGAGAGAATCAGCATTCGGTGTTGGCATTGTTGGTACGTTTTTTGAATATTTCATAAGATTTTGATGATTTTACTTCAACCGAAAGATCGTTCCATAATTTAGCACCCTTATATGAAAAGCATTTCTGGCCGAAAGCCGATTTGCGACGAGGAACGGCCAAATCTGTTTTAGTATTGCGAAGTTCTCTCTTGCATGCATCGGACAGCCTGACAAACATTTCTGTAAGGTAAATGGGAGCTTGGTTGTTTACCGATTTGTACACCATCTTCAAGGTTTCTGATTCGATAAGTTCATTGATGGTGGGCCAACCAAGTTTTTTGATAATGGGTAAGGCAGAAGCATCGTAAGCACTGTTTGTGACGATTCTCGCCGCCCTATTTTGGAGTTTTTGCAGCCTATTGATAGCATTGATGCCGGCAACTCCCCATACCGGGCAGCTGTATCTGAAGTATGGTTCCACCAAACTTCTGTACATTTTTTGTACAGTAACAATGGGCAGATACTTTTTGGAAAAACGTAACATCCCTAAACCACGTGAAACTTTTTTCGTCACTGCTGAAATTTGTTCGTCCCAGCTCAAATGTTTATCAACAATTACCCCAAGGTATTTGATATTTTCTACTATGGAAACATTCGCCTCGCCTACTACGAAAGGGGGCTTTGCTACTCTATCATCATTTATATCTTTCAGTCGCTTTCTGCTTCCGACTACAAGACTATGTGTCTTAGCAACATTCAGGGACAATTTATTACCTTGAAGCCAAGATTTAAGGTTATTCAGGTCATCATTGACGCAGTCGTAGTTATAGTTTATAGTTTTTTCTCTGTTCAGTCACACAGTCAAAATGGTGGTGTTGGTCTTTATGTAAAGACAGGTCTTTCACCAATTGCAAGACCTGACTTGAGTAAAGACAGTGCAGATTATGAAGCTGTATGGGTTGAGGTTGAAAATGTGAAAGAGAAAAACTTTCTGTTTTGCTGTTTGTATCGTCATCCAAATTCCAATCCAGATAACCTTAGCACCTATTTACAAGAAGTTCTTTCTAATCCTGCTGTCTCAAGCAAACAAATTTTTCTTCTTGGGGATTTCAACCTTGATCTTCTAAACTATGATTCTCACACTGCAACTGGTGAATTTGTCAATTTGCTCCTTTCCAAGCAATTTTTGCCATTTATTGTACATCCAACTCGAGTTTCTGATAATTCTTCTACAATTATAGATAATATTTTTGCCAATGTTCTTGATCAAGAAACAGTTAGTGGTAATATTCTAACTCAAATAACAGACCATTTTCCTCAGTTTCTTATTGTAAAGCATGCAGGTATAGCTTACAAAAACTTATCATACTCCTACCATGACTTTTCTAAACTTAACATTGATAGACTCCAAAGCGACTTTGCAAATTTAGACCTAACTTACTTGAATGATGATCAAGTAGATATTAATTCTAAATTTAATAGATTTCTTTCAAATCTAGATAAACTAGTGAAAACTCATGCTCCTCTGAAAAAACTCACGAAGAAAGAAGTAAAGTTAAGAAATAAACCTTGGATCAATGGTAAGATACAAAAAATGATACGTATCAAAGATAAGTTGCTTAAAAAGCTCAAGAAAAGTAATGATCAGCCTACAAGGGATTTGTTTAAAAAGTTCCGTAACCGTATTGCAATTGCCTTAAAAGACAGCAAAACCAATTATTATTATAATTACTTTAAAACTAATAGTAAAAATATGAAACAGTTATGGTTAGGGATTAAATCAGTCATAAATATTAGGAAATCTTCTAATGTAAATGTCATAAGTACATTGAAAAATTCTGATGGTGCCCTCACATCTGATCCTGTTGTAATTGCTAATCTATTCAACAAATTTTTTGTTAATGTCTCTCATGATATTACTAAGAAAATACCAAGAACCAGAAAGTCTCCCTTGGATTTCATCAGTAATAGTATCGGTGAATCTTTTTTCATTGCCCCTTCAGTTCCTTCCGAAATATCTGATATTATCAACATGCTAAAGTCTGGTAAGTCTTTGGGTCCCAACAGCATTCCTATTAAGCTTCTAAAGCACCTGTGTCCCCTGATAAGGTTACCACTATCTCAAATCATTAATGAATCTTTTCGGTCTGGTATATTTCCAGACAAGATGAAACTGGCAAAAGTTATCCCTCTGTTCAAAAAGGGTTGTTCAGTTACTGCTTCTAATTATCGTCCCATTTCTCTCTTGTCTGTTTTCAGCAAAATCACTGAAAAAGTTATGTATAAGCGTTTATATGACTTCCTAGAAAAGCATAGCATTTTATATTCATTTCAGTTTGGATTTCGTGAAAGTCACTCTATTAATCATGCTTTAGTCAGCATGACAGATACCATCAAAAATTCACTTGATAACAGGAAATTTGGTTGCGGGATCTTTCTTGATTTGCAGAAAGCATTTGATACTGTAAACCATAGCATTCTTTTGATGAAGCTTGAAAAATATGGAATTCGAGGACCTGCTTTAGAGTGGTTTAAATCTTACTTATCAGATAGAGCGCAATATGTTACTGTGAATGGGTCTAGCTCAAGCTGTTTAAATGTTACATGTGGAGTTCCACAGGGTTCTGTCCTTGGTCCCCTACTTTTCCTAATTTTTATTAATGATCTACCAAATTCAACATCTGTACTCTCCTTCTACTTATTTGCAGATGATACTAATATTTACTTTGAAGCTGAAAATCTTGATAAGCTGCAAAGAATAGTAAATAATGAGTTAAAAAAGGTTAAACAATGGCTTGATGTAAACAAATTGTCATTAAACATTGATAAAACTAATTTCATAATATTTAAGTCTCCTCAACATTCATCATTGGGAACAGTAAATATCAAAATTGGAAATCAACCAGTAAAACAGTCTAGGTATGTAAAATTTCTTGGTGTTCTTTTGGATGAAAATCTTAGTTGGAAATACCATTTATCTGAACTTTCTAAAAAACTGGCTAGAACATGCGGTATGTTTTTCAAGATAAGACACTTTCTTCCTGTTGTTGTTATGATCTGTTTGTACAATTCATTATTTGCTTCCTTTCTTCAATACGGTATAGTAGTATGGGGACTTACATATGATGTTCATATCAAGCCTATATATTTGTTGCAAAAAAGAGTGGTAAGAGCTATTGCATTTGAGCATTTTACTTCACCCTCCACTCCTATCTTTTCTGACTTGAAAATCTTGAAGCTTCAAGATCTTTTTCAGTTAAAATTGCTTTGCTTTGTTTATGATTGTGTCAATGAGAACTCTCCTAATTGCTTCCGCAATTTTTTTGAATCAGTATCAAGTGTTCATCAGTATGGTACCCGGCAAGCCTCTAAGAATGATATTTTCTTAACTCGAAAAAATACTTTGCAATATGGTATCAGGTCTGTGCGTTTCTCTGGTGCTAAATCTTGGAACAGCATTCCAGTTGACATAAAAAGATCATCATCTGCTTTCAGTTTTCGTCAAAAGCTTCGAGCCTTTTTATTTATGAAATACAATCAAAGTTGATCCTAAAGTGATAAATATTGTTCTGTCACTCAGTCAATGAATAAATAAGATTCAGAACCATCTTAAAGAAGGGGGTGCTCTCTCCTCGATTAGTTCATCTATTGAGAGAGCTCCTCCTAAAGAAATCCCCCTGCATGCAACATCTTATGTAAATTGTTATTTTTTGTGTGTTATTATTAGTATGTTTATGTTATTCGTAGTCATTGTATGTAATTAGTATTTTATTAAGATATTGTATGTAGAGGAATTTTAAAATATGAACTGAACTGAACTGAACTGAACTGAAGTCGTTAATATGCGTAACCGAATCCGACGCAAACATAAGGCTTGTGTCATCAGCATACATGTTAACGTCACAATGTTTCATCTGTAGGTGGAGGTCATTGATATATATGATAAATAACAGAGGCCCTAGACAGGACCCCTGTGGTACTCCACAGGTTATAGATTCTATATTCGAAATCTTCCCATTTACCTTACAACATTGCTTTCTATTAGTTAAATAAGAGCAGAACCATTTCATTTCTTTATTATGAATACCGTAAAGCTCAAGTTTTTGCAATAATATTTCATGATTTACCGTGTCAAAAGCCTTTTTGAGTTCCACAAAGGTAACTGCAGTGTACTTACCCCCCTCTAAATTCAAGTACCAATCATTAGTGCACTTAAGCAAACACGACAGAACAGAATGCAACTGTCTGTAAGCTGATTGTTTACCGAAAATGAGTTTATTCGAATCTAGGTAGTGGTACAGCTGGTCATAAATTAGTTTCTCAAAAAGGCGAGAGACAACCGGTAGAACAGAAATTGGGCGATAGTTAGAGCTTTCATCGGCAGGACCATCCTTAAATACTGGTGCAACCCTTGCTATCTTCCAACAGTCAGGGAACAGGCCCAAAGACAGGGACAAGTTAAAGAGCTGACTTAGGGGCTGAGCTAAAATTGGCATTCCTACCTTGAGGAAAAAGCTGGATATTCGATCTAGGCCAGACCCCTGTGAAGTCTTAAATTTATTCATTGCTTTCAGTAACTCTAGGTGCTGAATTGGCGAGAATGTGAAACGAGCAGCCGTTGGGTTTATGTCATGGTCGCCTTTCAAGAGAGTATTTTCCTCATCAGGAATTTTTCTACTCAACTTGTCCCCAACTGAACAGAAGTACTCATTCATAGAATTGGCTATGCTTTCCGAATCCTTAATTACTGTGTCTCCCACCTTTAGGGATTGGATTTGAGTTGACTTTGATCACTTGTTGACGAGTTTGTTGATTGTTGACCATGTTTGTTTAAGGTCACCTTCACACTCATTTAGTTGATTTGTGAAGTATTCTCTCTTTAATCGAGAATTCATATTGTTAGCCTGATTTCTAACTTGTCTATACGCATTCATTAATATTTCAGATTTTGCCTTGACCGCTGCATTCTTAATTCTGTCTCTAGTTCGAAACAGAGCCTTCAGATCAGGAGATAGCCAAGGGCTGTACTTTTCTAACACTCGCTTCTCTATTGAGGGAGCGTGCTTTTCAATTACTAAAGATAACGTCCTCATAAATTTATCTATTATCACATTGATATCGTCCGAACAAACTAAAATAGCAGACCAGTTAACATCATCAAGATCAGCTAAGAAAGCTTCTTTATTGAAGTTTTTCAGCTGTCTTGTATGGATATGCTTATGATTATGTTTGATTCCACCTTGATACTTTCTTACAGAGTAAACAACATAATGATCACTAATGGCGGCCTTGACAACACCAGACTCTAATCATAATCATAATCATAATCATAAACTTATTTACAGTTGGTTTGTTAGTAGCTAACAACAGCTAATTTACACCAACTATCTACAAAATATACAGTATAACAGAATATATAAAACCCAAAATTAAGTGCAAATGTAGCACGTGCAGATGTTGCCATCCCAGCAACGTATTTCTTGTTTGAATTTCACGAGAGAAGTTGTCAATTTTAGGTCATCACTAAGAGCATTCCACAACAGACTCCCTCTAAAGGACAGGGAATTTATTCCGTAGCGTTGAGAACTCACCGAGGGGAGCTTGCATAGTTCCTTAGTCCGAAGGTTGTAGGGAACATCTTTCTTGACAAAAAAATCCCACATGTACTCAGGATTGAGATGGTTCATTGATTTGTAGATCTCCACCATGAGGTTTTGTAGATTCTTTTTATGTGTTGTCTTTGTATCACCCCTATCTAAAAGTTCCTCAAACGTGGATTCATAGTCTCTATATAAAGTTCTCAGTGCGCGTTTGTGGGTCCTATTGATTTCATTGTTTGCAGCTTTGCTACAAAATAACCAGATCAGAGGGCAATAGGAAAAATTCGACATTACCACGGAGTTTAAAAGTAACTTTGACTTTTGTTCTCCTAAAAATGGTCTTAACCTTCCAAATGCATACAATTTTTGGTTGACCTTCTTACATATCTCTTTCACATGCGTTTCAAACTTCAGTGAGTTGTCAATGTTTACACCCAGAAGTTTTACATGTTCGCTTGATGGAATCAGTTGGCCGTTCATGTTAAGGCATAGTTTCTTTGCTCCCTTTAGCCCCAAAAACATTATTTGGAATTTTGAAGGATTGGCACTCATGCCGTTGTTAGTAAACCATTGCATTAATCCCTGTAGGTCATTCTCTAATCTAATCATGACTGCCTCCACATCTGTATCGCACGCGTAAATCGTCGTATCGTCAGCAAAGTTACATATCTCCGATTCCAGTTCCATATAGAACAGGTCGTTTATAAAGATGTTGAAAAGTAAGGGCCCAAGAACAGACCCCTGTGGTACCCCAATTGAGATATGCTGTGGTGAGCTATATGTGGAGCCTATTTTGACCCTTTGTGTTCGGTTTGTCAGGTAACTATAAACCAGTTTGAGAGCATTTTTCTTGAACCCATATGCCTCTAACTTTGCAATTAGTAGATCGTGGGGTATGCAATCGTATGCTTTTGACAAATCCATTAGGATTGTTCCTACTATACCCGACATATCTAGACACTTTTTCCAAGTCTCCACTACTCGAAACAGAGCATGTTGTGTGCTATAACGTTGTCGAAAGCCAGAAAGCAATGAAGATAATATACCCACAAAAAACTGATTTATTTGCTCACTCATGATCCGTTCAAAAATTTTGGACATGGCTGATAGGACGCTAATAGGTCTGTAATTGACTTTTTGGCATGTATCATCCTTTTTATGGATTGCACAAACGTCCGCTTCCTTTAGTTTGTCTGGAAAGCAACAGTTGTCCATAGTTGCATTTATGCAATCAGTTAAGTATGGGCAAATCACCTCTTTCGCCTCCTGTATAATTTTTGTTGGAATGTTACCACTGTTTGACTTACTATTGTCTAAGGCTTCTATTTTAATCATAACGTTTAACAAGTTAACATTACTAAATTCAAATTTTTTCTCAATCTGGACTTTACTTTTTATAGCAACAATACTTGGGTGGTTGTTGTATTTTTCTGTAGCTATGTCTACCTTATTTTCCAGACTCACATCAATCCCATCATCCTTAAATGAGGGATCTAGACCAAGGGAGTCTGTGATGTTCACAAAATACGAATTTAAGCATTCAGCAATCACTTTATCATCTGATATAACCTCGCCTTCTTCGATAAGGACGATTTTCTCCCCCATTGGGTTTCCGTTGGAAAACATTGGTTTGACTGCTTTCCAAAATTTTTTGTCATTGTCAATAGCGTTAATGTCTACAGAATGGTAAAAGTCACGCTTTGCTTTTCTGTTCATACTGACAATCAGATTTCTCTGTTGTTTATATTTCTTGCGATCTTCGTCATTTCCAGATTTATTCGCCCTTGTTTTGAGTCTTGTTCTTGTCATTATCGCTTTTCTCATGTCAGACTTTACGTGGGGCTTATTATTTCCCCTAACCATCCTTTGTTTCAAGGGGGCATGTTTCTGTAATACACTCTCGGTGACAGAGTGTAGTGCTTGATAGTCAGTAGGAATGGTGTCACGCAGTTTGATATCCAAGTCTCTTTGGAACTCTTCTGCGCAGAAGTTTCTATACTCACGGTACCTGATATTTCTTGGGGGCAGTTTTACAAAGGTTGATTTTAATATTGTGTATATCAGATGATGATGATCACTGAAGCCTGTTTCAAACGATTGGCTTTTCATGAAGGAATGCTTTTTATTGGTGAGTATGAGATCAATGGATCGCCCTCTGGATGTCTTGAAACATGTTGGCCCCTTCAAAAGGTTAAATAAGTGATAGGTATTAATCAAAGGACTAAGTGCCCTATCACCTACCTCCATATTAAAGCCACCAATAAGCAAGACAGTTTCTCGCGAGAGGGCATATCCATCGATAATCCTGCACACGTTATCAACAAAATAACATGGATCTTGTGTAGGGCTCCTGTATATCGGTAATAACAGCCATTTCTGTTTTCTTATATTGATCTCAATGGGAATAGCCTGAATATCCTTAGGTATCTCAAGACCCTCTGTCTTCCTACACAAAATATCTTCTCTTGAGTAAACCAGAAGTCCTCCACTGTTCCTAGTAATGTCTAATCTAATTGGTGCTTTAAAACCATTTATTGTAAACTGACTGCTCGGAAAAGATGAATCAAGTTTTGTCTCTGCAATAATTAAGACATCAAGCTTGTCTCTTATCATCTGAGAAAAATGCTCGAATTTGTTCCTTACAGAGTTGATATTTATGTAGCCGACTATAACATTTTTTGAGTATTTTAGTCTTAGCGTTTTCATCTCTTCAAAGCAATCAGTATTTGTATCAATACTGGTTACAGGTTGGGGCTCTACATAGCCCAAACATTGATAAGATTGGTCTTCTCTATTCAAATTCAAATTATGTTCACTATTTTGAACATGGTAAGGAAATACTTCTTCATTTAGGATGACATACTGTGTACTCTTCGCTACTCTTCGCTCCTTATTCCAACATCATGTTCCAAAGCAAAGTTGGAATAGGGGATTGTGCTAAAATGGGGGCGATGAATTTTTACCGAGATGCATTGCGTTCGAATTACCAATCTTTAACGATTCTATAGGAATTCGATTAAAGAACGCAATGTATCTCGGTAAAAAATTCCTCTCCACCATCTTTAGCGCAATCGTCTATTCGGCTTTTGTCATACCTTCAAAACAGGGACTAGGAATAGACGGCAGAGTGTACCAAATGAATGAATGGCAGTTTTTTGAAACTTTTTTTCGGACACTGACAAAGCAACATGTCGAAATATAGCTAAGCACTTCAGCTACATGCGAATACCTGTTTTTGTGTTCATAACGTTTGTTTTGGAAGTGATGCATGATTAAACTCATGAAATCTTTTTGGCTCACCCTACAGCTATGTTGTTGCTGATGCTTTTGCTGCTGTTTTCAATGTTGTATTTGTTGCTGCGGTCAAGAGACATCGTGCGAGAAAAATAAAGAAATCTTCTTTTGTCAGAGTTCGAAGACATTAACCCTATCAGGCCTAGGGTATTTGATGCTCTAGGAAGCCAAGGGGGGCTGATTCGGCCCCCCTAATTTACTTCTGTTCTGGACAACCTAGAGCCTTGAAACTTTGCATGTGTATACAACAACTTATGATGAACCAAAAAATGAAATCTATTTTTAGATATGTCACGTGACCTTTCCATGACGTCACATTATTCAATTGTCAAAGTCAATAGAGTTCAGCACTATAAATTTTCAATCGTTGATTGTGAGAAAACAAAAAGCATTAAGGACATCAGTCTAATTTCACCGTATTCTATGTCTAAGTGGTATTTGCTCTGTGAAGAAAAATTAGCAAAAAGTGATGACGTCATCACACAGGAATGCAAGGAATGCGCGCATGCGTATTGCCAAAATCCGTAAGACCATATATTCAAATTAAAAATTAGCTAATTTTTTGAATAGAGCATCAAAACTATGCATTCCTATCTTTTCATTATTTTATCACATTAGCTGTAGATTTTATTAGAAATTATTCAAAATTTCAAACATACATCTCTTGAAAATTGGTCGCGTTTACCCCTTGGAATGAATTTGATTTTCTCTAAAAATTAATTTTACATCGTAACGAGGATAAAAACTAAAAGTCAGAAAGTTTCAATGTTGTAAGTGCACTTGGTAAAAATCTTCATACAAAAAACCGCTAGGGGGGCTGATTCAGCGCCCCCTACAATCTTGGACAAAATATTTGGAACAAAGTACTATCATCGCTGACTATCTCAGTTCTTCTCATCTTCGTATTTCCACCTCCCCCTTTTACCCCCAAAGCAATGTTGGTTGGCATCTTGAAGCTGAAAAACGTCTAGCAACATTGTATCGGGGGTAAAAGGGGGTGGTTCATTAGAATTGTAAATTTTTTCGTTGTTCCAATATATTTTGTCCAGGATTGTAGGCTTGATAGGATTAAGTTTGTTGAGGAGACGCAGTACTGGCCATTTTGTTTCGCAACATTGTGTTTCAGCTTTGTCGATCGCGAATCAACGCTGGGGCTCTAGACTGATGACGATGAGTCCCTTGTATCCCTTCGGTAAACCTTGCTCAAGAGGGACTCATAATGAAACAGTGAAAACCCCGGCCCTATCTCCTGCTAGTGGGCCGGCTTAGACCAAATTTTTAATGAAATTGTGCACTTTGTGATAAAAGCATGAAAATTGGTGGACATGCACAGTTTTGCATGCTGAATAAAATGAGCTATATGACCACTTTGGCAAATTCCTGGAAAATCTATTTTTAACAGGAGAAAGTCGTTCCCAGACCTCTAAACCATTTTGGGGCTATTGGTATGTAGGAAGCTAAATAACGGGGTCAATCATTGCCCCTACATCAATTCAAGCATGTAGAACCTGACAATAAATGTAACTGACAAGTAAAATTCCAAGAAAGTGCTATTCTTAGACAGGGACGCTCGTTCCCAGACCTCTAGACCATTTTGGGGTTTTGGGGCTGTTGCTATATAGAAAGGAAACAGCGGGATCAACCATTGCCCCTATGTCAATTCAAACAAATAGAATCGGGTAATAAATGTAACTGACAAGCAAAATTCCAAAAAAAATTATTTTTAGATAGGGACACTCGTTCCCAGACCACCAACGTTGGTTCTCAGTAACAGTACATGAATGGTTCTACAAGTAGACAAACAATGGTCATAGTATTAAATCTAACATGTACACAAAGCAAAGATGGTGAAATATTTTTTGGTTACTATTAGGGCTAAAGCACTTGTTTGCAGACCTCTTAATAGGTTGGTCTGAATGTGTAAAACATAGGCTCAGTTCAGGCTCAGGCCAGTTGATGCTGTCTGTTGTGCAATGCAACACGATACCTTGTTATTGAAACCTTCACAGTGGTCTGATTCGTTCTATTTTAAACACTTACTGAAACCACTACAGTGCTACACATTTCTTTTCATGTGTGTCTGAAACTTTTGGATACATGAAACATTTCTCAAATTACTCACATTTCCTTGACGATAACCAACGATGGAACGACAGGACGAGGAATTATCCACTGAAATGGCCTCGGACTCTTGGAATTATGTATAGATCGTGAGGTTTGTTATTCTTTATTCCTTGTGCAAAGTTTGTGAAAATAGATAAGCCTGTCTAGAATATTGATAAAGTACGATTGGTTATACCAATGCTATCTTTTTCAGGCAAATGTTGATACTGAAAATGGTATTATTCCAAAACATGACTTACTGATTCGTATAATGAAAGGGTTAAAGAACTCGGATACCCTAAGGGACACATATTTTTGAGAAAAAGCTGTACCATAAGAAACAATAGAGGAACAATAAATTTAGGCCATTTTGTGGCAGGACAGGCGATTGACTCCTGCAGTTGGTATAGATAAATTTGAAAGCTGTCGCAGCTAGTCAAAATTTTATTGGCAGTGATGAAATCCTCAGAATATAACAACTCTACAGACATAGCATGTACTTCACTTTGTGAGCAGATATAATGTATCGTAAGTATCTCTCCTTCATTACTCTAGCAAAGTATTATACTAATTTGTTTAGATGATGGCCAACAGAAGTTTTAAAATCTTGGAAGGTAGCTTGTCAACATCATCATCAAGCATCTCTACACCAACAAATTGGAACCTGTGTATCATATGCCAGGCAGAAACATCAGAGAATTTGAACTGTCCAGCTCTGTCTAATCGCAAAGATGTTGGTAGCGGGTACATGTCAATTGCTGCACACCTACGTAGATTTGGGGAACTTGGTTTGCTCCCGAGAACATTGCAGCTTGGCAGGTTAGATGATGGTGATGGCATCGAGGAAACTCTTGCTAAGCACAAGGCATCCTGGCATCCATCATGCAGAGCACGGTACAACACAACGAAACTAAAGAGAGCAGAAAAGCGGCCAATTGAGAGTGATATTTCTAAACGTGATAGCTCTTCTGAAAAGAGAACGAGGGCTCAGACCGAAATTTCTGATTTTCATCGTCAAGAAACGTGCTTTTTCTGCGGCAAAGAAAGTGATGATAGTAAAAAGCTACATAAAGCAGCAACTTTTCAAATAGATCAGCAAGTACGAAGAGCCGCAACTGTAATTAAAGATGCTGAACTTTTAGCAAAGTTGAGTGCTGGTGATATGGTTGCCCTAGATGCAGTTTATCATGCCCAGTGCCTAGTGACTTTGTACAACCGTGCTCGTAAAGAAAGCCAAGTCATGAATAGTGAAAATAGTTCAGAAAGAGCCGTTGCAGGTATCGTGTTTGCTGAATTGGTATCTTATATCGAGGATTCAAGGGCGAACCCTGATGAATCACCCATTTTCAAGCTTGCTGATCTTGTTTCTTTGTACCAGTCTCGGATGGAGCAACTTGGTGTACAAACAGAACAGCGTATTCATTCCACCCGCCTAAAAGAACGTCTTCTGTCTCATATTCCCGATTTGGAAGCACATCGCTCAGGCAGGGACATCCTGCTAGCATTTCAACATGATGTTGGCGATGCCTTAGCACAGATGTGTTTCCAGGATGATGATGATCAAGGAATTTTGCTTGCAAAATCAGCGAAACTTGTACGTGAAAAGTTGTTTTCAGACAATCATCCCTTCAATGGTACATTTTCCAGTTCCAGCAAAAGCGAGTCGGTTCCTGAAGTGCTTGTTGCGCTAATTAGTATGATATTAGAAGGACCGGGTATTAAAGAACAGACAAAGGAGATTACTTTATCAGCTGCTCGCTCTATAGCTGAATTAGTTAAGTATAATGCAGTCAAGCACAAACGAAGTCCCGTAAATGTTGCTGAGAAATCTTTGCGACATGCTGTGCATCAAGAAACCCCCCTTCCAATTTACCTGGGACTTTTGGTTCACGCAGAAACAAGGAAGAAGGGAATGGTTGACAAACTGCATGGCTTGGGGCTGAGCATATCATATGACAGAGTATTACGCTTGTCATCAGAAATGGGTAACAGTGTTGTAGAAAGTTACATGTTGGATGGTGTTGTGTGTCCCAAGTCATTGCGGAGGAATGTTTTCACTACTGCAGCGGTCGATAACATTGACCACAATCCAAGTGCAACAACAGCAAAGGATTCGTTTCATGGAACAAGCATATCAATACTGCAGCACCAAAGTTCAGAAAGTGAGGGAGAGGCACTTGGGGGGATTCTCATCAGCGGAGTTTCAAGGTCAAAATCTGTTGGTCATTTGCCAAGTTATTACACGCATGTCCCCCCTGTAGATTCCAATGTCAAAGGAGCAGCCATTCCACAAGGACACATTTCATCCATCGATTACCGCGACGCTGTTTATAGAGGTGCACAAATTCACGCAAAAGAAGAAATTAATTGGTTAGATCACGTTGCAAGCAACATCTCGAAGGAATATGATAGCTCTACATTTGGAGTATCATGGTCAAATTTTCATGCCAGAAAGCAGCCACAAGTATTACAAGCAATTACAAGAAGTGCATTACTCCCATTGTTTCAAGAGAGCGCTCATACAGTCGCTATGATACGACATTCTATCGATGTCACAAGGCAGGTGATTGGCCATTTGAATCCATACCAAACACCAGTTCTTACCTTTGACCAGCCGCTGTACGCTCTGGCAAAGCAAATACAATGGAAGTGGTCGCAAAATTATGGCGAAGATCAATTTCTTGCGATGCTTGGTGGTCTACATATCGAGATGGCGTATCAGAAAACCATAGGCGATTGGCTACAAGGTTCAGGATGGGTCTCAGCCATAGAACAGGCAGGCATTGCTTCATCCGGCACAGCTGAATCTTTTCTTAAAGCATCACATCTCTCCCGAACAAGACGAATGCACCAAGTGAGCGCAGCAGCCCTACATTTGGCAAAAAGACATGCCTATGGAGAATACCGTGATGCTATATCTGCAGATAACGAAGATCCTCGAAGCTTCGAAGAGTGGCAAAATGACAAAGAAGCAAATGTCCCGCAGTTCAAGTATTGGAATACGGTCCTAGAAATGCAACTTCTGTTGAACATTTTTGTTCGTTCATTAAGGAGTTCTGACTATCAGATGTATATTGATTCTTTGGTTGAGATTGCCTCTTGGTTTTTTGCAATGAATCACACGCACTACGCAAGATGGCTTCCGGTGCACATTCGAGATTTGAAACAGCTAGGAGCTCAACACCCAGCAGTTGAAGATGCCTTCAAGGCAGGGAAATTCACTGTAAAGAAGACGCAGCGAAGGTTTTCTGCAATTCCAATCGACCAAGCTCACGAGCAAAATAATAAGATAATAAAAGGAGATGGCGGAGCTGTCGGTTTGACGGAGAATCCGAGTGCGCTTCGAAGGTGGATGGTAGCAGGACCAGAGGTGGCAAGGGCTATTCTGGAATATGAGGAGTTGTCGCATGGCCGAGATTCTGTATCAAGTTATCTTCATCATGACGAAACTGCAAGTGCTAACAAGGCTTTTCAGAAAGATGTTGCATCCTTTTTCAATACCATTAAGGAATTGGGTAATCCATTTGAAGAAGAGAGCAAGGATCTGATTGCACTGGATACGAAAAGGATCACAGAGCAAGAGTCTGTCACAAATCTTTATAAAGCAAAAGGAATAGGAACAGAGCAGCTTGACACCTTTATCAAAGAACGTCTTGTCAACAGAAGTAAGCCAATCGATGATCCAATCACAAGGAATAAGCTAGCAATATTTGCCAGTCCATGTAAATGCAAAACAGCAAAGAGTGGAATGCAACTCAAGTCAATGAAAAGTGACTTGGAGCTTTTCTCAAGAATGTACATCTCCTGCCAAACAAGAGAAGGAAATCTTGATGAATTCTTCAAATATGAAAATCAGCCTTTCCCTCCAGCATTAACAGATGAAACCGGTTCTCTAAGGTTAGGAAGCAAGAGTGATCTTCTTCAATGCCTTGTGGGTGATGATGATGTTGATCATGATGATGAAAATGAGAATGTACACGTGGAGCCCGTAAATGCTACAGCAGTCATCCTCGATGGTGCAGCAATAGTACAGATGCTGAAACCTGGCACTTCAAAAACGTTCAAAGAATACTCTGAGCAAGTGTTTTTGCCATATGTAAAATCTCAGCTCCAACAGGCAAATAGAATTGATATCACTTGGGACAGGTATTTTATAGATAGTTTAAAGGGAACAGCTCGTGCCAAACGTGGAAAAGGTATTCGCCGCCGAGTAATCGATTCAACTGCTTGTCCAACTAACTGGGCCAACTTCTTGAGAGTGGATGAAAATAAAATAGAGTTATTCAAGTTGCTAACAGAAAGCCTTATTGTAGCCGATTTCATCCAAGGAAAAGAGCTAGTTGTCACTGATGGAGAGCAGGTGGTATGTGTTCCAAACCAGGACATTGCCATCCTATCCCCATGTAATCATGAAGAAGCAGACACGCGGATGTTGCTCCATGCATCCCATGCTGCCTCTCAAGGACACAACAGCATTATCATTCGCACTGTTGATACAGATGTGCTGGTGCTTGCTGTTATGGTAGCAGAGAAAGTTCCTGAAATTCAACAGCTTTGGTTGGCATTTGGCAGCGGAAAAAACTTCCGCTATATTGCAGCTCACAGGATAAAGGATAAAATTGGTCCACAGAAGTCACTCGCGCTGCCAATGTTCCATGCTCTGACAGGGTGTGATACTGTTTCTGCATTTGCAAACCACGGAAAGAAATCAGCCTGGGCAACATGGGAGTGTTTTCCTGATTTAACAGACGCTTTGATAGCATTGGCTTCATGTCCTGAAATGATAAGCGTGGAAGTGATGAATACCATACAACGATTTGTTGTGTTGATGTATGACAGGGCAAGTCAGTGCACTGAAATAAACAAGGCCAGAAAGAAGATCTTTGCAAGGTGCAACAACGTCAAGAGAATTCCTCCTACATACGATGCATTAGAACAGCATGTGAGAAGAGCAACATTCCAAGGAGGGTTTATCTGGAGCAATACTCTCGAAAAGCAGCCGGAGCTACCCTCTCCTTGTGATTGGGGATGGAGAAAAGATGACAGCGGTTTATATGAGCCACATTGGACAAACCTCCCAGATGCTTCAAAAGCCTGTAAAGAACTGATTTCATGCAAATGCAAGAAAGGATGTAAGAAAGGCTGCAAATGTAAGAAGGCGGATCTTCAATGCACCCAACTCTGTTTTTGCGAAGGAGACTGTGAAAGACAGTGACCTTTAACCGATTAGTTGATCTCAGCATCTGTATTCCTTGCCTATTGTTTGCTTTCAAGTTCAGTTACTGACAATGTTAAATTTCAAGTGCACCTTAAAGCATAGGAAACTGCGTTACAATTTTAGTTTAGAAAGTTTAATGTATGGTCATCCCTCATGCTGTAAGGACCTGGGAACGTGCAAATTAGCTTCAAAAATAGTGACCAAAGAATATTTCACCATCTTATACTGTTTTATGTATTCAGCATGTTAGATTTAATACTATGACCGTTGTGTGTCTCCATGTAGAATCATGCACTGTTACTGAGAATCCACATTAGAGGTCTGGGAACAAGTGTCCATTTTTAAAAAATTCTTTTTTTGGAATTTACTTAACAGTTACATCTATGATCAGATTCCATATGTTTGAATTGATTTAGGGGCCATGATTGATCCCTTTATTTAGCTTTCTACATAGGATTAGCCCCAAAATGGTTTAGAGGTCTGGGAACGAGTGTCATCGTCTAAAAATAGAATTTTTTGGAATTTTACTTGTCAGTTGCATTAATTGTACGATTCTACATGTTTGAATTGATGTAGGGGCAATGGTTAATTCTTTTATTCAGCTTACTGCCTATCAGTCACACCAAAATGGTTTAGAGGTCTGGGAACGACTTTCTCCTGTTAAAAATAGATTTTCCGGGAATTTGCCAAAGTGGTCATATAGCTCATTTTTTTCAGCATGCAAAACTGTGCATGTCCACCAATTTTCATGCTTTTATCATAATGTGCACAATTATTTTACTAAGCCGGCCCACTATGCATTCGATCGATCGAATCAGGATCGAACGACTGCCGTAGCTCTGTTCAACGGTCACCCCCTGGAAAGAAAAAGCGACAAAAACCACGTTAAGAACACGTTTCACCAAAGAAACTTGTTATGAATCAGTAGAAGGAATTTCACTTTACCTGGTGAGCGCAAAATAAGTCTTCAACGCTCCATTTCCTTGTTTTTAAGACCAAAACAAACCAGAGAAATCTACAACAACCTGTCGCAGCAACTTCATTCAAAATCATTGAAACATTGAAAATTCGACAGCATTGTCCTTGGCCAAATCTCGCAATCTGATAGGTACTGGAGGAATTGCGAAGTTTGGGCCTAAATAGGGTCAGGTTTTTCAGAGTAATACTATGAATCTCTATTGACCGAAGCACCGCATAGAGCACAGGGAAACAAGAGACTCATCGTCATAAGTACTTATTTTACTCTAACTAATTTAATTTTATTTCATTTTACTTAAGTCTAGGGTCAAGCTAATTTACATATCACATCATTGCAGTAAATCGTTAGTGCGCATGCTATCTGGAGCCCTTTTTGGGGGATTCCTCGAGGCTCACAACTTAGCCTGTTCTTATCCCAAACAAGGGTCCAAAACAATCAAAGCGGATAAACGACTGCTGTGGAAATGTGGAAACTTCATAGTTTCGTGCTTTTTGTCAGAAAACCACAAATAAGCAAATAAGCAGAGTTCTGAAAATCTTGAAATCATTGATTCTTAGCAGTCTTGGTCTTGAATTGAATTCTGAGGTTTTAAGAAAGAAATCTTACAAATCAAATGTTGCAAAGGTCACAACTGATGTGTGGTGATCGTGAGCAGTCATAGAAAATCGAATCTATATATATAAGGCAGGTAAACGATTATCCAATTAGCTTTCTTCTTTTGTTTTCCATTGTGAATTTAACAATCAACACAATGGGAAGACAAAGGGGGCATTCGATGTAATGATAAAGGAACCATTCGATGTTTGTCCTTGTTTATTCACTTTTTGATTGGCTCAAAAAACAATAGCTTTGGGGCTCACCACGGCTCACGATGTCATGCGCTGCCGCGCTATTGTTTCTTGCACTTGTTCTCAATAGCCATTCTAATTTGCATATTACGTCAGTGAAGTAAATCGTAAATGCGCATGCGATGTGGATCCTTTTGGGGATTCCTGGAAGGTCACCAAAGGTCACAACTTTCCATTTCGTGTCCAGCAAATGACGAGCAAGATGACGAGCAAATGGCTGCCAAGTGCTGCCCAGATGATCACTGCTACTTCGGCCTTTTTAGCAGGCCTTACTCAGATGGGAGCATTATCAGATCAGAAGAAATTCGTAAACATTGCAGATTAAAGGGAGTGTGCAATGGTAAATAGGCTTCTCCATAAATAGAACAAAGAAAATGCGCAAACACAGCATTGTTTCTTCAGCTATCGATTATTAACAACACGTGTGGGCCATCAATTTCAATGGGCTATATTTAGATTTTTCTTCTCTGTGCAAATGCACGCTTATATCCTTGCACAAACCCTTTAAAGGTAATGTTAGCCAACATTTTCATAGCTAGACGCCTCTCAATTCTGAATGATTTGAATCCTCATTCAGCTTAGGCCCCATGAAGCATGCTATCTTATTGCTTGGAGCCTCAGTTTTGATTGTTTTTATGACATGGTGGGGCCTCAAAGTAGTTGTTGCGCCAGGGGAGGGCTAGAGGGAGCTACAGCCCCCCTGTCGGAAGCCATTTAACCCCCTGTCGGAGGAAATTTTAGGTTTCTGTAGGAGGAAATTTTTGGCAAAATGATGTAAAAAAACTGCATTTTTTAGCCATTTCAGCCCCCCTGTCGGAAGCTCCTGCCCTCCGTCGGAAGATTTCTGGCGCCACCCCTGCCTCAAAGTAGAGTTATCCCTAAAATTTCAAGAAGTGTTTACAACACAGGTTGCTCATGAAAATTTCAAACAAAGCTGTATTTGGTATGGTATCATAAAATTGTTCTAAAATTTTTTACCAAAAAAATGCACGTGCAATGGTTGATGAACAAATTGAAGGTGTAAGCTGCAAATAAACTTTTTAGGCTGTAAGAGTAAACATAGATCCTCTGTTATCAGATGCAAGAACATATTCCTGTAGCTGCAAATGGCAAGCTGCAAAAAGTTGTACACCTCATTAATGGAAGCTTTCCAAGCTGGCCTGGAGTAACCAAAGCAGTATTACAACTTGCCAAATTTTAAGAGTATCTAATTTCTATCCTCTTTGGTTTAACAACCATTAGAAACAGTTGGTTTCATTTTCAACAGATTAAGATGAGATTGTTTGATGAAAATAGTATTTTGATGGCAAAAGTATTATGTGGGGGTATTGCAAGATTGCAAACATCTTGATTCTACAAATAGGGTACAGCTGATAAACAAACAGTTATCATTGAGATGGAATGTGTGGTGGCTGAGATCATAGGTCCATTTTCATTATCAATTTCTATATGGGATCTTGGCAGTCTACTGTGAATGCACCATTTGCAGTTTATGCCATAATGTGACAATGTATTGTGCTTCTCGATGATAAGGAAAATTGGTGTCAAAAGTATTGTTACATACAGTGCTTCCTTTCATTCATTGTTGAAATTTTTGGAACAAATATTTCAAGATCAATCTAACAAAAAACATGCTGCAAAGGTTTACATGCTTTATACCCTGTGTATTTAGGATTTTACTTTCTTCATTTCTTTTAGGTTCCTGGAGACCAGATTGCAATGCATGCATGATTTGGCCCCAGTGTAGTGGTGAGTGAAAGAAAGTGAAAGATGCAAGTGCAAGTAAAGTTTAAAGGCTGTGAGGGTAAAAATAGATCCTTATCAGATGCAAAGCACCTTTTGTTGTAGCTGCAAGCTGCAAAAGTTGTACACCTTATGAATGCAAGTTTTCAAAGCTGGCCAGCAGAGCAAACCATCTTGCCAAGGGCACCCAATCTTGAGACTCTTTGATAGAAGAAACTTTAAGGAACATTGGGTTCTATTTTTAAAAAGATTTACATGGGAGCATTTAATGCAAAATAAATTATTTTGGTGACAAATGCATTATGTGGGGCTTATTGCTAATTGAATTTAGCAAGATTTTGATATAAAAAAATATCAAAGGTGGAGATGATAAACATAAGCTATTATCACTGAGAAGGGATGTTTCTTGGTCATATGATCATAATTGGGTGCAGATCTTGGCAATCTGATGGGAGTGCACAACTGCTCTGCATATTGACTGCAGTCATGAGTCAAAAACAATGTACTGTATTTTCCTTTGATCCATTGTTAAAATTTATGTAACAATTATTTCAGGATCAGCCTGACGAAAATATATGCTGTGAAGAAGTTCTACTGATAAACTGAAACATGATCTACACAGTCAAGAACTCACTGCATTTCTTTTATTGTTACAATATTATGAAACAAATATATTCAGGACAAGAATGAACAAATATGATGTGAGGTGTAAGCTCATAGTACCCGCCACAAGCACATTGATCAAGTTGATTGTCAAAAATTATTTGAATTCTTAATATTTTTCAAGAATCCTTCACTTTCTGAAGGAATTCTTCAGTCGAATGAGAAAAAGACATGCTAGAATTTTTAACAGGAATTAACAGGAAATTAAGCATATTCATAAGAATTCTCTCAAGGCAAAAGAATTATGATACTGCGCACCTGCCTATGGTCTTTCTTTTGTAAAATTTTAACAACTGGACACTGTGCATCACAAAGTGGTTTGTTTTATGCCTGGTGCAGCAAAATGAAATCAATTAAAAGTAATCTGTTGTATCACACTGTTCAAACCCAAACAAAAACAAAAGAAAGATGCTATGTAAGGTGATTTTGTTGTGGTTCAGAAAAATTTCTGGCCATGAAGTAATTACCTCATGCTATAATGGATATTTCTCTGTCACAATGCAAACAAGGTTCACTTGGCCAAATGCGCAGTCTTTCTATTTTCTTCTTCTTTCTACTTACACCACAGAAAGACTGCATGCAGGCTAGCGCAGGCCTGGCTTTGCTGATGTTCATATGCTGATAGGCAATTGAGATGAATCACAGCCATTTTTGGATGTGAAATGTAGCAAGAAAATATTGTTGCTTTCTGAATGAACTTAAGAACATGAAATTAATTTTACAAACAGAAGGGGCTGTAACAATCTACCTGCTCAACGACAAACTGCAGCGTTCCACTTTAGCACTTTGATGGGTGCATAACAAGAAGTTTTAGCATTCTATCCACAACCACAACTACTTATTGTACATTCAAGGTGGATCATCAGATATTCTTTGAAAGCTCTCCGCAGGAGCTAGGAATGTTGAAGCGCGAGCGAAGCGAGCGCTTAACTTCCTAGTAAAAATATGTGTTGCGTGTGGTACTACGGTAATTAAACGACAATGTTATAAATAAATGATTAAAGTACCAAGTGAAGCGTAGATGTTAAAAAACACGACGTTTCGAGCGTATACTCGTTATCAAGTGACTCGAAATCAATCGAGCCGAGCAAAGAGAAGAAGAGAAGACAAGATTCGACAGATAGGCTATTTAGGCTATTTAGGCTATTTAGGCTATTTAGACTCCTATCTGTCGAATCTTGTCTTCTCTTCTTCTCTTTGCTCGGCTCGATTGATTTCGAGTCACTTGATAACGAGTATACGCTCGAAACGTCGTGTTTTTTAACATCTACGCTTCACTTGGTACTTTAATCATTTATTTATAACATTGTCATAGAAAATCGAAAGCTGTATTTGATATGCAATCCTGTGGTAAGGGCGAATTCATTGAAGTAAGCTAGGAACAGTAGTGATATTACCTACTCACATAAGCTGGGGTGGGGGTGGGGGGGGGGGGAATTTAAGGGATATTTGTACCTGGTACGTGCCACTGAACTGGGTATCGCCGTGCTCTACTTTACTCTCAAACCGGGTATTATGTCCGGAAGGGGTAAAAAATAGGGTACCATAGTTGCACTCGTAAAGGATCTCGATGCGGAAATTTCATTCTGCTAATGCTTTCATGCCAATTTGCTCCCAAATACTTTGTTTGAAGAAACTGCTTTCCCCCAGAGGTACATTTTGTTTCACTTCAGGGTCAAATGCTTCCCCGAGAAAAACGGTTGCTGGTTACTTAAGGTACAAATGCCGTATTTCTCCTCTGTTGTGCTGTGCAACACAAAGCAGAATCTTATTCAGCTTGCGACTGGCAAAACAGTCCTCTTTTTGCTCCACGATGGAGGAAAAGCGATATACCTAAATAGGCTTGATGCCGCTACGTTTGGTGTACTTCGTTGCTACCTTATGCTTGAAATTTCTGTTTTTTTTTTCAAGCCAAACCCCCAGGAAGTAAAACAATGTTGACCAAGCAATCTTGCTGGAAAATCCAAGTTTTGGGCAAGGTTTTGAAAAAAGGACAAATACAAGCAAAGCATTTTTGTAATGAATAAAGCTTTCTGCTTGGAAGGCAGACCCCAAATTCTTGGCAAACAACCTTCGCTTAAATGAAAATGAAGCGATTTTGACAAACTGTTCCTTCAAGAAATGTCTTTGAAAAACACCGTTTAAAATCTTTTGATATCAACTTTCATTTCTGAGCTACATGTTATTATTTCGCTGGACTACCTGACGAATACATGTTTCTTGCATCAAGTCAAGACACCACTGTGATGCAGTGCTCACTTGACGGTTAAGATTGCCAGAAGACCGTTCGGGGCCTGGGAACGAGGTTGGTCAAGAAAGTACTTCAGGTTGACTAAACTGATCACGGTGTGTCCAGTTATTGCTCATTAAAACAATTGCACAGCCAAACTAGACTTACGAAGTGATTCCTTGTATTCATGCATTATCTTAATCCTATAACTAATTTTCTCTCATATGAGTTTGAGTGAAAGCCATCAAATTCAAGGCGATGCTGAGACTTATATAATGAGTATACAACAGAACTGCAATTGCAACCATTCAAAAAGTTGCACTCATGACCAAACTGCGTTGAAGCCGGAGTTGTGTGGGTATTGTAACTCTCTGGAAATAAGATTAATTTAGTTCCCTTCATGCTTATGTGTTTTTACCATATTTCGCTCCCTTTTCAAACCACACTAACAGACCATGCAGAAAAATTCAGTCTCTATAAGCCTCAAATTTTTGCATGGGTATTGTAACTCTCTTGAAATAAGATTAATCGAGAAAATTCTTGATGAAGTCATGAAAGGAAGTTGGTTCCCTTCATGCCAATGTGTTTTTACCATATTTTGATCCCTTTTCAAGCTATTGTCAATGGTCATACCATGCAGAAAAATTCAGTCTCTATAAGCTTGAATAACTGAATAATGACATAGCCAGTGCTTATCATTGGAACAGCTTTTAGCTAAGGACGGAAGCACTTACAGTCCATGGGGCAGTCCACCAAAAGAATCTACGAAACTCAATTTCACAAGACAATGAGCAATCTAAATCCCACAGTATACTTGGGAGTTCTTCCAGTCTCCGCACCGAAAAGCTATGCAGGCTTCCATAATCATTGTCGCGTCGATATTGACAAAATTCTCTTTCGTTCAGAGAGTCTCCAGTGGAAGGCTCTTGATGATGAACCAAAGAAAAAAGCTGGCACCTTGAGAATTTACAAGAGGGATCACGGAGTGGGAAGGCAAAAGATAATATTTATGTACGAAAAATCTTTCGGTAGGCGTGTAGTACAATATGTTATTTCATTAATGATGTGAACATTGAAATAAACTAATTTGTTAAGATAAATTCAACATATTTCGAGGTAAGCACGCTAAGGAACTCGGTTTGATGAGGGCTTAGCTCGAAACGTGACGAACTTATCATCCTGTGTTACAAATACAATTCATTTTAATTCAAATTTTGATGTGAAATGTAATGTATAACTTTGTAAATAATTTTGATCTGTTGTAAATAGATGGTTTAATCAGTTTTCATTAAGAATGTTCCACCAACTTTAAGTAACATTATGATGATGATGATGATGATCAGTAACTTTCAAAGAACTCCTAACAACAATACGTGCAAAACTAGAATACAAGAGGAGGCAACTGTGCACACAACATCTATCCGTTGAAACAGCTGTGTCATGACGTTGAAAGATGCTTGTAAATAAATAATGAATCATTAAAAACGGCAATTAAATGCAAAGTTGTCGGAAATCAATATTTTATAGCAGATATTAAAAAACCAAATGAACATCATAGTGACCAACAATTAATTCCATGCCGTTCTAATGGCACCTTAGTTGCTCTATACAGCAGTTTGCGGGAGGTAACTGGCTTTTGATTGCAATGAGATGACTATCCCAAAAAGCTGCGACGACTCTCCAAGAAAGTAAGGCCCTTATCCTGTAAAAGGCCTTTTAGCTATTCTACAAAGGGGCCTGGAACGAGTCATTGATACCGCATTCACGCTGACACAGTTAAACCCACTAAACTGGGTTAAATTTCAAACACCCAAACATATTCGATTTGTTGGGTCGACCAATGAGAAGGCCCTATTTGAAAACCTGGTGTAGTTTAAACTTTAACTTGCATCTGTGAATGGAAGCAAAGAAGAAACTAAGAGAGAGGAAAGTCCTCCTTTTTCTTGTCTCCTCTTTCTTTTATTTTCGAATTGTTTTGGTTCGCGTCGCCTACCCAAGATGCACGGCTTTGGCCTGTTTTGGCTCTCGTACGCTGTGGTGCACATTCAAATGGCTAAAGGGTCTAAGACACATTCATAGGATTAGAATATCAAGAAAAATTTGGACAATGGTAGAGGAAACTCCTAATTTTTTTCTTATTTTTTTTCTTATATTTCTATTATCTAATTGTTTTGGCTCTAGTACCCAGGTTGTACGGCTTTGGCATGTTTGGCTCTAGCACATTGTGGTGCACATTCACCTATAAGAATTCAGAAGGGCCTAAAAGAACGCTCTGAAGCACGAGTGGGGTAGCGGTGTCGATTTATACGAGTGGTGTCGTGGAAAAACACGTCATGAGAAACTGCAAGGTGAGAAATTGTTTCAACACGGAGGTTTTACAGAGCTCCAATGGGATATAGCCAGCATACTAACAAACTGGAATGGTCGTGAATGACGACCAGAATCACGTTAGATGGGAACCACGAAGATCTATTTGGAAAAAAAACACGAAGACGAAAAGTAGTGTTACCTATGTTTTTAGTTAATCCTTACCGTATCTTTGGTTCGTTTTTACTTTCCACTTTGTCCTACATGGGTTTACAAAATCTACCTTATCAGAAACAGCAAATGGAGCATGCAAACAGCGGGCTTGCAAACGTTAGCCTGCGTGCAGACTCCACTGATTTCTTTTCAGAGAGGTTCTCCTCCAGTAGAACCTGTCTATAGGAGGAGTACCTGTCTGAAAAGGGATCAGTAGGGTCTGCACGCTGGCTAGCAAACGTCCGCCTAAACTTTCTTGACTCTTCTGCACATGGTATGTTCAAGAAGGTAAACTGATCCAAGTCGATCAATAAATGACACATGAATAAATATTTCTTACAGTATTTGACTACTCTGAAAGACAAATGGCGGATACAGAAAGAGTCTAGTTTAAGAATAGAACGAATGGTAGCTAGGTGCCTTCATTTTTTCAATTCATTTGATAATCTCTCTGCAATGTAGTCTCATCCACAATGGATTGCAATGGGCTACTTTTCGATTGCTCAGGCCCCATGTGCCATTTTTAAGGTACCTTTTTTGGACAGACGTTGGATTTGTGGGTATGGTTTTTAAGGATCTCTAATGATTTATGGATTTATGGGTATACAAAGTCATTTATGCGTATACTTTTTTCACTTTCTCTGAATTTATAGTTATACTTGTTGAGCTTTTCCCGGATTTATGAATATGCGCTTAGAATTTTTTTTCCGGATTTACGGGCGGCACTTTGTGATTCCGAATGACACAGCCCCTTGGAATAGAATCTTAAACAAAACCCATCTTTGGAACACATATTGGATATTGGCAAGCAATACTTTACAGTTTTGGCCATCCGTCATATGACATTTAAAGGACAGAAAATCATTTGATGTGAGTCCCCCTGCAATAACATATGGTATGAATGCCTCTCGTTGTGCGTGAATTAATTGAGCATGATACTATCTGTTCTTTGGAGTTGATCTTTTTTCTGTTGTGATTTGAACAGCTGGACTGGTATCTGCATTCATTTATCCAAAATGTTTGTTTTTGGATTGGCTCAGCTTGTGAGCAAGAGGCCGGCTTCGATCATCATCATCATCATCATCATCATCATCATCATCATCATCATCATCATCATCATCATCATCATCATCATCATCATCATCATCATCATCATCATCATCATCATCATTTATTTGTTTTAAGTAGGCTATAAAACTAAAAAAGAAATAGCTAAATTACAGCTAATTGAGGCCTACTTTATACAATTTGTACAATGTCTAAAAGGATTAAGAAAAAAAATTTACAATGCATGTACATAAATATTAATTACAAGATAAAAACGACTATCCTGTTAGGAGCCCAACTTGCGGAAAATATGTTTAACAAGGTCTGTAGTTGCATTCACCACCTTTCCAACATTTAATTCGTTGTTTGAAGACAAGGTAGGGTATTTGATTGTTTTATTTCTTGCGGCAATAGTTGCCACAATCTGCTACCAAGATAGGCTATGGTTTCAATCCCAAAGGACGTGGTTCGCACCTTTGGCACTTGAGTATCATTGCCATGTCTTAGATTGTAGATCATATTTCGTTCCTGAAAAATGTCTTTCATGAGAGGTGGATTTAGATGGGACTTCGTTTTAAAGATTTCTGTCATTAGCAACTGCAGGTTCCGTACATGGATGGGCACCGAATTGCTCTGCTCCAGGAGATAACCAAAATCATTTCTGTGTTCTTTTTTTTTGCAATGCGCAATGCCCTTTCATGAACATGATTTATTCTATTATTCATGGTCCTATCATAAAACTTCCACACAAGTGGGCAGTAGCTAAAATTCGAATACCGTTGAAGGTGGAAAAGCTGTTATCCGTGATTGAAACATTTCAATGCATTTATTTTTATGCTATATGTCTGGAATAGAAGCTAAAAGCGTATGCAAAGTCAGAAGTTCGTTAGCCTAAAATTTTCCGCCCAATCGTTTTGGCGACTCTATCAAATCCATCCGCTCCCTCTGTTCCACACGTTATCACAGCACCTTTATGACACAAATCCGCCTACAGCGGGCCTGGGATCCCCCATAATCTCATTTCTTCTGCACGAGAGCAGTTCTTGAAGCAGGCTCTGTCAATGTGGACAATGTGAAATCTGAATGACTTTTTCATGAACAGTGATGGCGCCAGGGGAGGGCTAGAGAGGGCTACAGCCCCCTGTCGAAAGAATCAAGCTGCCCTGTCGGAGGAAATTTCGGGTTCCTGTCGGAGGAAATTTGGCAAAATGATGTTCAACGACTGCATTTTAAAGCCATTTCTGCCCCCCCCCCACCTGTCGGCAGCTCTGCCCCTCTTTCGGGAGATGTCTGACACCACCCCTGAGAGGAAACTTCGTGACTTTTTATTTGAAAAAATCTCAGCCGATCTAATACTGATATTGGGCACAACCACAACAACCACAACATCCTTGGTTCTGCCACATGAAAGCGAAGCAAAGAGAACACACAAAATAAGCTTCACAAACAAGAAAACAAATATTTCGTAAAACATGTGGTACAGAAACAGTACAATACACAGTTCCAATTTCCGAATTTTTCTCTTACGCCTGGTTTACACTGCGTCTTCTGGGTCTTTGCGAGTCGTTCAGAAAGACCCAAAAGAAAGAAAGACCCAAAGTTTGATCACTATGTACACGTCCTTCTATAAGAAACTGGTTAATAAGAAACTAGTACTAGGGTGGGCAAAATTTTAAGAAACTGTAGTACTATGTCTGAGAAACATTAAGAAACTTTCAAAAGTCAAAAGCATGGATATCATAGCAAATATATCGTCGAACCTTTATTCTTGAGCAATATTAACTAACCATTTGTTTTTTTCTGCTTAACAGAACACTGTTTATTCCTATTTGATGTTTTAAATGTCAACAAACATATCTGCTGCAGTGTTAGCGATCACATTGATAATTCAACATTCAAAAAATGAGCAACCAGTTAACAGACTTTTAGTACTAACATGGACAAAATTTCGTGTTGAATTAAGAAACTGTAAGTACTATGGCCTGATCCTAGTTTCTTATAGAAACATATATTTTAGGTCCTTCTCAACGACCCTAACGACCCAGAAGTCCCAGTGTGTATCTGTTAAAGAATTCAAGTAATAAGTCTTACAGTTATGATTCAAAATATTTAAAGCAATTGAAATAACAGTGAAAAAAGTTCCAACAAGAATAACTGCGAATACATACCAAAATCAGTACCAACGCACATGAAACTTTAAATTCTAATCTTGTGGTTCCAGGTGGATAAAGTATCGCTGCTATTCCTTCCTTTATCTTCCCCATTTTTCTTATGTTTTGACCTTACAATCATTGACATTAGTGGAATCGTTGCAATCAAGTCCGTTCAATGCTGTGCTTTATCATCAGAATATATTTTACAGTTCATTATTCTTGCATGTGCACTGATTTCTTTTGTTCAGCTCGGTTTATTTCGATTGAATGGCGAGGTCAACCGGGGGGTTCACGCTTAATGATAAGTAATTGAAATTCTCCTTGGATGACGACAACAGCCTGTGCAGCCAGGGCCTCGGACGATACCCGAAATGTGTAAGGGCCAAACAATAACCGATAGGGGGTCCTCCCTACATTTCAATACATGGGAGTCCATGCCACTATTTTCTTGCTGATCCATAAGCATTAAGCCTAATGTTTTGAGGACCCCTAATATTGAGTCTAATATTTTGGATAAATTTAGATAACAATTAATATAAATTAAAATTAAGATTAATATCTAAATAAAAATTTAGATAAATACCTTGTTTCATTCCTTCCTTTCTTCCTTAACAGATATCTGCTCCGTCAAGTAATGTGCTCAGTTTTCCAACCTAAGACAATCGATGACACCAAAAGTTGAATTTTGATAGAATCTAAGCCTATCATTAGAAAGTTGAAAACTTTCACTTTGCTTCACTATATCATTTCAAATGTTGAGATGACTTTGAATAAAAGGAGGAACCAAACCAAAGCTAGACCGATTTTCCACTTACTCCATATCAGTCAAAGGTTTGAAAAAGCAAGTTAATGAAAGCTACTATGGCATTTGTAGCGAGCAAAGACGCAGCATCATCGATTCCTCATTAAAAATGCCACTAACAATGTTCTTAGAAAGATCAACTGTAAACCTCCGTGGGTGCAATGCAGTAGTGAAAGGTATACAACACTCGTCCATAGCATTTCATAGAATACCCTCTTCTCTGACTTTTCAGTTTGCGAAAAGACCCTTTATCAAGGGAAATTTTCGAAGGTAACCACTTTATAAAGGAATATTACTGAATCTCTAAGTAATTGCTACCGTACAAATGCCAGTTTTGAGAAAAAGTTATGAGACTGTTGCATTTTAGAACCACTCATTTCACTGAAATCTCTTTACTTGAAAACAGCAGAATCTCGTAAAACTAAGGATATCAAAGTTTGGGCCAGGTGAAATTGACTATATTCCAAGGTCTTCACTTCAGTAGCATATAACTGTTTTTGGGAAATTTTCTAAAGAAAAATACCCCTTTTTCTAGATTACTATGTCTAGATTGTAGGTCGTAGGATTCTGCTTCAAAACATAGTGTTCAAAAATACACCTTGCTCAGCGATATCACAGATGAGCGTGGTATCATGAGAGCGCGTGGCCGAGTGGTTAAGGCGTCTGACTCGTAAGCCAAAGGTCAGAACGGCCGTAGGTTCAAATCCCGCGCTAGACAGTTTGGTCGCTGTCCGCAACTCTGGCCCGGGTCGACCAGAGCCATGTGAGGGAAATCTGGTAGCTGCGGCGGGTAGCTGCGGCGGACTGATGGTAAAACTTCCGTGGCCCCTGCTGGAAATAAGTCTCTCAGACTTTCGCAGGCTAGCCAAGTTAAATATATATACCTACCTACTTACATCTTTTCATTAGCATTACACCCACCGGGCGTTAAATCAACAATAAAAGAAAAATAAAATGCAAGAAAGTAAGATGCATTTTCACACTAAATCCTTCTTTCCCAGAAATCTGCTCCGACTTTCCAGTTCATAATCGACGTAACTTTCAGGCCCCGTTTACACGGGATCGGATCCAAATGGAATCGGATCCATTTGGATCCGATCCACTTTTTGAGGGGCGTTTACACGGGATCGGATCCAGAACTGTTGGCGTTTACACGGGATCGGATCCATTTAGATTTTATGAACTCTTAGCAGCGCTCTAGTAAACGTTGTCTCTTATTTTAGTCCGATCCTTTGAAATTTTGCACTCTAATAGACTCTGTTACATCTCTGATTCCCCTCTTTGAAATGTCAACAAAGGATTTTCAGTTTAATAGTGTAACTTCCTATCCGTACCAGTTTGGATCCGATCCCACCCGTTTACACGAGACCTTTTTGGGATCGGATCCAAACGGGATCACTTTCGAAAGTGATCCCGTTTGGGTACGGATAGCAGATCCAAATGGGTTCGGATCCGTCGAGTCCCGTGTAAACGCAAGGCCTATCCGTTACGTCTGGGTACGGATCCATTTGGATCCGATCTCGTGTAAACGGGGCCTCAATCATCGAAGACAAGGCCCACAGCAACCAGTAACATATGTCTACCTATTAGGGATCTTTGTACAAGATCAACAAAAAAATTCTTAATCGGAACCTTCGGTAGCCATGTTTATTTGAAAGAAGTTGCTGTTTTGATGGATCTCTCTAAGGCGTTTGATTGTATTAGACATGATCTCCTGATTGCGAAATTGCATGCTTATGGTTTTTCTGACGAAGCATTAAAACTCATCAACGATTACCCCACAAACAGACAGCAGCGAGTTAAGGTAAATGGTTCCTTCAGTTCGTGGAAAGGCCTAACACGTGGCATTCCTCAGGGGTCCGTTTTAGGTCCTCCGTTGTTTAACATATACATTAATGATTTTCTACTTTTTATGCAAAACTCAGATATCTGCAATTGTGCAGATGATACTGCTAGCTATTCTTGCGATAAGAACTTAGATAACATAACACATAATAGCCTTACAATGGTTTGCAGACAATTGCCTTCTTCTGATTCTTGGGCGGAGATGTGACGATCCAGTTACTGTTAAGATTGGAAATACAAATTGCTACGGAGAAAACTGTTCTTGTCAATTATGCTGAGTCTTTATTCCAAACCTGGGTTATTTATAATGATTGTTTTTAGATATCCAGTTTTAATAGTATATTTTGATGACTTGTAAATATTTTATCTATTTCTTTCTTATGCCACGAAGGTTGCTAATAATTCTCTGCAATAGAATGCTAAAGTTTGGTAGCCTTCCCAAAAACAAACGCCAGAAAAGCTGGTCAGTCGATTACAATTGGCATCTGCCAAAGGATCAGTAAAGCACTTGTAAGAATGTGTGAAACACGTTAAAATTCTTTCGAGACTGACTTCCCTACAAATCTGTTTCGCTTACACGAGCTACGGAATGTCATGTTTGAGTCCCAAGGCAAAGAAAATGAAAGAGGTCTGACTGATTCCCTGACGAGAAGTGAGGTCCTAGGAACCTCACTTCCCTTCAGGGAATCAGTTGAGTCTGCATGCAGGCTAAGTTTTTATCAAATCGCAATTCATCGCCGATCATTGTCTTGCAGCATCGACGATGATCGGCGATACTCTAAGACAATGATCGACGATGTATTACAATTTAATGAAAACCAGGCTACATAAAGCCGATGAACTACGATGTATGAAAAACCAAGGTCTTGGGAGTATCGGCGATCATCAGCGACCATCGCCGCCGATCAACTTTCAGTGATGGTTTCGCCTTTTGATGATTGACTTGGCAAAAACATGAAAACTTGGAGTGGGGAGGGTTGCAGTTTGTAATATTTGTAAATAATTAGTTTAATTTAGTTGGTGTTTATTACTTTGTACTTTTAGCATAAGCTACACCGCATCCAACTGTAAATAAAGTGGTTATTCTTATCATCATTATTGATCCCAAGGGTACTGCATATTCCAAGTGAACAGCATTGTCAGATGTTTTGAATTATTTGACTTGACATATGCACTGAATTTACGTTGGCTTTTCATGCACGGCCAAGAATTTCAGTTGGATGCACAGAGGTCAGATAGCTGCGGCTTGGCCATACCTGGTTGTTAGGTGCTAGCTTCTTGACTTGTGAAGACGAGTGATTTATGTTGTTGTTGTTGTTGTTGTCGTTGCTGTACATTTACTTTACATCGATTGAATAAAATAGTGTCTGCTATATACTATTAACTGTAGAAGAAAAAACTAATCAAAATCGATGAATATATGTAATTAATCAAAATAAGCAAATGAATTATCAATTTCAAATGTCAGTATCAAATTTAAAGGACATATGTCACGTTAGCAATTGGTTAATACAACAAAAAAGTGTGGAGTGGAATTCCATTGTTTTGTGACCTTTCATTTCTGTTTCACGAATTTTCATTGCAATGAAAATTCAGCCTCGATCCTGTGCTTTGTAAGAAACAATAGAAAGAATTGTATCGTGTGAACCAATCAGGTTCGTGACATATGTGCTTTAATATCAATTGGAGAGCAAAGCAAAACCAACAGAAGGATCGCTGTTATAATTGCATTCTTTGGCCCAACAGACCCGTGTCATGTCTCTCGTTGACGTATGACCCTTTGATGAGCTATAGTTAAAGGTGGTGTGAAGCGAAAATTTTTATTGATGAAAATGAATACCACTTTTAGATGATGAAGAATGTCGTTTATAATTTTGTGATACCTTGTTTCATTTTCGAGTTATCCACTATTTTGTATGATTGGCTGATGACGTCATTTTGTTTGCAAAAAGTAAAAAACCTGTATGAGGCTGACTAAGTTTCCAAAAGGAAATTGAGCTTAACTTAAATGTCTCCTACAACTGTAACCTTTCAAAGATCAGAAACAGCTATATTTCAATGTATCATCCTAGTAATTTGCAAACAAAATGACGTCATCAACTGAAACTTAATGTCAGTGGATAACTTGAAAACAAAATGAGATATGAAAGAAATTTAAAATGAATTCCGTATCTTTCGATAGTGCCGTTCATTTGCATCAATGAAAAATTTCGCTTCAGATCACCTTTAAGGGTTTTGGTAGTTATGGTGTTTAAATTTACAGAACTGGCTACATGGCAACAATTGTTTCTCATCGTCGTAAAACACACTCTTTCATAATACCGAATGGGTAAACAAGGCCCGGTTTTCGAAAGGCTGCTGCTCCCTGAACATATTGGCGATTGTCTTTTGCAACCAGGGATGAACAGTAGGGATGGGACACGCGCATTGAGCTGCATAGTGCAATCACGAATGCGTGACCTTTGTACCCCTGTGGTGCTGATAACACATTTCAAAACGGATGTATCTGGATGATCGACGCATTGCAAGATCACTGAATAGACCTTTTAGCTATTCTGGAAAATAATCTCAATCGAACGATACTTTGCTACATTTTGCAGAATTTTCGAATGTGCGCAATAGTGATAGAAGCTCTAACGCCACTCGATCAAGCCTCGCGTATAAAAATGTATAGAAATAGCACTCGATCCAGGCTCTTTTGCTAAATAGCTGAAAGGTCTATTGCTCGACGTTCTGATTGGGCAATAAACCAATAACAAAAAATGCAATATCTTGTTAAAGGTCAGATAAAGGCAAAAGACATTTTTATTGATTTCGATTATTTACGGCCTGGAGATTTCAAAATTTCAAACGAAATTTCGATATGAGCTCTGGAACCTATCGAAATCGCCTGTCGAATTCCGTTTTTCAGTCAAATTTTCCAAAAAAATCGCGCAAGAGAAAGAGCCTGGAACTAGCAGAGGCGTGACGTGAACATTGCAAAGCTGCGAGGGAATGAAGGAAACTGTTTGCACTCACCGATTGCCAAGTCACGAAAGTTAGAAACGACTACTTATTTGAACGATCTCAAACCATAACGTCGAGAAAGTAGGTAGTGCAGAGAAGAATGTATGTGCACATCATTCCGAACTTTGGTGCGGACCGATTTGTCGCAGCAGTGAGCTGTTGACTGACTTGGAGAGGGAACCCTTCAGACTTGCAACGATGAAAACATTGCGGGTCTGCACAAGATATTTCAGTCCTACCGACCTTAAACATTCATTGGCTGCTACAAGTGCATAAGCTGGCTTCCCAGGGCACCTTTCTGAGAACTCTTCGACGTGCTGAACATGAAATTATAGCTGAAATCGAATGATACTCACTCACTCTTCGAACATGATGACACCGGATTTTGCCATATCAGGACTAGGCCATGTGATCACAATCATGAATAGGTAAGTGCAAGTTCTTTCTCCACATTTATATTTACTTTTCTTCGATAACGCTCTGGTTCTTTGCGAACTTTATAGGTGGCCAGTGCATTGCCTCACAAAATATACCTTGTATTTACAGATCATTCGTGAAGCCATGCAAATGGAAATGTGCCTTCGATAGGCGCTTGTCGGTCAAGAGGAGAAAGAATCCTAATAGTAACAATCAAACCCTGGGGAGAACAAGGCTTGTTTTTTTATAGTCTTTTGAAATAACACAATAGTTAAATGTTTGATCAAGACAATTTGCATCAAAATAATTCAAATGATGTTTTTATGTTTCCATTGTAGAGTAGCAAGGGCAGATTTTGTAATACAATAGCATCAGTCGCTTTGGTTCACACCTCAATTCAAAGCGATTAGCGAATGCAGACAAAAGAAATTCTCTCAAACAGAAATTCAAAACAAACGAAGACGCAAAGTTGCCCTGAAACCAGTACGGCGAACTCTCGTTTGGTGCGGGCGAAGGGAGGTTTTTAAGAGATGTAATGTGCTCATAATGAAAGAAGAAGGGTAAATCTAAAGTTCTGTCTGGGGCATTTTGTTTATTTGACTCAAAAACCGAGCAGAGGGCATTACAGTTTTAGCACATTTATTGCTCAGATATACGCAGTCACTGCTCAGCTCCTGAATCAAGTAAACAAAATGCCCAAGACAGAACTTTAGATTTACCCTTCTTCTTTCATTATGAGCACATTACATCTCTTAAAAACCTCCCTTCGCCCGCACCAAACGAGAGTTTGCCGTACTAGTTTCAGGGCAACTTTGCGTCTTAGTTTGTTTTGAATTTCTGCTTGAGAGAATTCCTTTTGTCTGCATTTTCTAATCGCTTTGAATTGAGGTGTGAACCAAAGCAACTGATGCTATTGTATTACAAAATCTGCCCTTGTTTTGTAGAGTAGCATAGCGGACAAATCTTTTCTTTTGTCCAAAGATCCCGTGGGGTTGACAGTCACGCTCTGGTCAGATCACAGTTTCTCCTAGCCTGCGTGCAGTCTTTCTTTTGTGCAAATTGAAAGAACGAGAAAATAGAAAGACTGCGCATTAGCAAACAATTTTTCGTATTTTGATGAAGTAATCCATTGTAATATGAGCCAATTAGAGCCTGGTTAGGAATTTTCCGAACCACAACACAATCAGCTTACTTAACGTCTTTGTTTCGTTTTTGTTTGAAATTGAACAGATTGATAGACCAGATTACGTTCATTGATTTCATTTTGCTGAGTCATCCATACGATAAATCTCTTGGTGATGCGCAGTCTTTCAACTTTACCTTCTTTCAATTTTACAAAAGAAAGACTGCACGCAGGCTAAGTTTCTCCTAATATTGACCAATCAGGTGCCGTCCTTGTGTTTACTTCCGCGTTTAGCGGCGAAGCTTAGGCCATTTTTGACCGTTTTGACCACCATCCCGAAAAAAACATTGCACGCTCGGGTAAAGCGATTTTCATCGAAATTTCCAGTGGAGGGGATTCTGCATGCTTTGGACCATAAATGTTTTCGGCATCGCTATGCGATCGCTAAAATTAGCCGATTTGTGGCATTTTGAAAATCATTGCAGCCATTTTTGCGTATCAAATCCAGCAAAATTTAGCAAAAGGCGAGCACAAACTGATAATTTAAATTCTATAAACCTACCTCAACTGTTTTGAAGACAAATATCCACTACTTTACTGCAATTCCCTCCCAGTTGCGCCACCAAATCGCTCCCATTGCTATGCGCCTTTTTCGATAAACAGTGCCCTTCTCCCAAGCCCTGCAATGATTGCAAGTCTGAAGGAGTGGCAGCCGAAAATATCAACCAAAATGTCGCATATATTTTCACAGCCCATACTTCTTGCATCACAAGAGAAGACAGTGTCGTCTTTCAGTGTAGCAGGTACGTGAAATAGATATGAAATGAAGCTGTGTTTAATTTTCCTACAAATAGCAGCAAGCGGAAGAAATTAACATTTTGTTTTCGTCACGAAAACCATTGAACTTTTTAAAAACTATTTTCAAAACCCCTCATAATCAATTTCACATTTCGTGAGGGTATCATAGAAGATAGCTTTAGTCCTCCAGAACGTATTAGGAAATCACCCCTTGGTAGTGAAAGGCAGTGAAACAAAAAAACAGGACCAAAGCAAACATAGATATCAGTGTTACATTTTGTAAACTCATGGAACTACACATGCATTTTTTGAGATACTGAAACTATGATCTGGTATCGATAGGTGCTCAAAATTTTTGTTATTATCTGAGTAAGAAAAGATTCTTAAGGGTTTGCCTCTTGTGCCCTGCTGTGAACTGTTCTAAATAAAGTTTTCGAGATCAGTGTTTGGACATGACTCAACCTTCTGAGTCTTATGACACAGATTTCTTACAGGCAGTTTCTTACAGGTCATTGTTTACAGAACAAAATCATTTCATCTTTAACCTGTTTACTTTACTCCAAGTTTCTTGCGTGATCCCGATCCTAGAGATCCCACAACAATACCAACGGAAATCTGAGGGCCCCTATCAATGGAAATTTGAAAGAACTTATAAGAAACCCTTACTTATAAGAAACTCTCTCAACTGAGATGATAAAATAAGAATTCTGAGAAACTTTCAATACTAGATCAAAGTTTTAGTATCTCAAAACATGCATGTGTACCTCCATGAGTTTACTGAAGGTAACACTGATATCTATGTTTGCTTTCATGCTGCCTTGTTGTTTGACTGCCAAGGGGTGATTTCCTAATATGTACTGGAGGGCTAAAGAGATCTTCGATGATACCTGCACAAAATGTGAAATTGATCTTGAGGAGCTTTGAAAGGTAGTATTAAAATGCTAAATAGTTTTTCGTGATGAAAACAAAATGTACATTTCCTCCGTTTATTATTACTATCCTCCGTTTAAACACAACTTCAGTTCATTTCTATTTCAAATACTAGGGTTAGGGTTAGGGTTACTGTTAAACGACACTATCATCACTTGTGCTCTTATGCAAGAAGTGATTCATAATTTCCGAAATTTTGGTTGACATTGCCGGTTTCTACTCCTATAGATTTGCAATCATTGCAGGAGTTGGGAGAAGGATTGGGGCACAGTTTATCGAAAAAGGCGCATAGCCATGGGAGCGATTTATGGTGCAACTAGGAGTGGATTGCAGTAGCGATGTGGATATTTGTCTTGAAAACAGTTGAGGTAGGTTTATAGACTTTAAATCATCAGTTTGTGCTCGCCTTTTGCTCAATTTTGTAGGATTTGCTACGCAAAAATGGCTGCAATGATTTTCAAAATGCCACAAATCGGCTAATTTTAGCGATCGCATGGCGATGCCGAAAACACATATCGTCCGAGGTATGGAGAATCTTCTCCCGTTGAAATTTTGATGAAAATCGACATAGCCGAGCGTGCAATGCTTGTTTTCGGGATGGTGGTCAAAACGGTCAAAAATGGCCTAAGCCTCGCCGCAATACGCGGAAGTAAACACAACGACGGCACCTGATTGGTCAATATTAGGAGAAACTGTGATCTGACCAGAGCGTGACTGACAACCCATCGGGATCTTTGGACAAAAGAAAAGATTTGTCCGCTATGCTTTGTAGAGTTGGTCCCACTTGAGGAGAGCAGAACACAGGAAGCTTGGCCAACTGTGTTCAATTCGTTCTTCTGCATCGAGGGAAAACTATCAAGGTGTGCCGCTCAATACTCGATCTTTGGAAATATCCGAAATTTATTTGTTTACTGTTCGATGTGTATCTGCAACGAGGCGCGTGTTCTTCACGGTTAATTCTTCAAGTGCTTTGGGCCTCTCAAGTGATGAATTTCTTATGACTCATTTCACGTCACGACTTAGCTAGTTCCAGGCCTCTATCGTCACGCGGTTTTTTGAAAGAGTGCCCTTTTTCAAAACCCCAAAACCTATCATTTTGCATCTCAAAGATAAAAAATATTATTGCCATCGGATTCCCCATAGTTTAAAGTTATGAATATGAAAAAATCGCATTTGCCTTTATCTGACCTTTAAGTACTATACATGGGTTTTCAATTCTTTGTTTCGTCATAAATTTCCCGAAGGAATGAAATAATAATCGTATTTACTATTCCTAGTAGCTTAAAGTGAATTGCCACCTGCTAACGATAATACAACCACTTCAGACATGAAAGCACCATTTAGCTGGTTACTTTTTAAGAGTTTTAAATGCCTTAAATTTGCAACGAAAGTCAGAGCGGTCAGCTTGTCTAGCATAGTTAACATAATCGAAGGAAAACACTTTGGCAGCATTTGCAACTCTAACGCAAGAGTAAAGGCATTGATTGTCATAAAGGACTCGCAATCACTGAAGTTCCTAGCTGTGATAAAAGGTTATACATATTTCAAATTCAGAGTTGGTACATTCTGATGCAAAAAAGAAAAGGGCTTCAAGTGAGAGCTTAAGGTAAAAAGAAGTCCTTGCTGTGTAAAGCAGTAAAAAGTTTTGGCTAATTTGAGTAGATTTGGCTCATGAAATGCTATCTACATACATAATCGTAGACTCCTGCATCAATGCATTGGTCGGACTATTTGCCATGATCGCAAACGGATTGATCATTTACATCTACGTAAAGAAGAAAGAACTGCATACAGTAAACAACCATTTTTTAATCCAACTGGCAGTCATTGACTTAATCAAAGCGATTTTCATCCAGCCATTCAAAGCGTTCTTTCAAGTTAAAGATGGAGTAATATTAAGTGGATTTTACTGTCCCATGTCTGGTTTCATCATGACTATAACAACCGTTCTTTCACCATTTCTACTAGCAGCCATTGCAGTTGTGCGATACTACAAGATCGTTCAATGGCCAAAATTCAACCATGTTTTCACAACCACGAAGGTCAAACTGTACAGTGCAATGATGATCCTCGCTACCACTATCCTTGCTTTGCTTCCTCTCGTTGGTGAAGGCCAGTATACTTTTACAAGTTATCATGGTATCTGCTTTGCCAAATTTTCATCAAAGAATATGGTGTTTCGAGTCATGCTCTACTTTTATGTCATAGGAATATCTCTGCCTATTTTGGTCTTCTGCTATGCTCGCATCTTTCACACTCTCCGAGTCCATAGTCGTAGAGTCTCCTCACACATGAAGAGGCAACGGCCATCTCAAGGCTATGCAGAAGAACAGCACGACGTCAGTGGTCATGATGCGAGTGAGGGAAGCAACATAAAAAGTTCTGCTGTAACAACAACAACAACAACAATAACACCACCAACAACAACAACAGCAACAAACGATGTATCTTCAAGCTCTCAAGGAAGACTCCATCGACAGTCATCCAATGAAACCTATCAGCCACGAGGTAAAGCAACAGAAAATTGCATCGACGGGGTGCAACATGACAATGGATCCGATGCAGCTGAAAGCACAGATGTTGACAAGGAATGGCATCTCTTTCCATTTCCAACAGGCACAAGCAATGTATCGTCCAGCCTCAATTCAGAAGGAAATGCTGCCGATACTGAAGGTAAAGAAATCGTCAATGCCCCAGATCAGGAAGTAGATAGGAAAGCCGATGGTGCAACAGGCTGGGAGAAAGGGGTACGACATAGGCAGTCAGCAAGAGACTTCCACAAGACATGGAGTGCCAAAGAAATTCATGTCACAAAAGTGATGTTTGTGATTGTTTTGGTATTTCTGATCCTTTGGATCCCAGCTCTTCTAATCAACGTCCTGTTGCTTTCAAAACTTGCCACAGTGCCTGCCTGGTTTATTTACTTCATAATAACACTTGGTAACTCCAAGATATTACTCAATCCTCTCATTTACGGATTGTGGAATAATCAGTTCAGAGATGGCTTGAAAGAATTACTCATAAAACTGCGATCCTCAATTTGTAAGCGCCAACCGTAGAATACTGGAGGAAAATGGGAAGGCGCCTACTTTGAAAAGCACTATTTACCATTCTCAGGGGCTATAGATAGAAAAGACTGATTAAGAACGAATGGGCTAATTAGATACAGCTGCATAATTCCTCCTGGACGTAGCTGAACTCTTATTGTGGAAGCTTCCTGCAGGTGAAATTAGCACCATTTTGTCATTTCTGCTTAAATCTCCATACTAAGCATTAGATCTGACCGATAATAAAAGTTATTAACCTCTTTTAAAGTTATTTCTGCGTTTACTTTCGCAGTGTAGATTGAGAATAAAAAAGATTCAGGGTGAACTTCACCTTTAAGTTCTTGAAACAAGCAGTCTTCTGTTTGAGAAGATTTTGGCACGATTCTTCGATTCTGAACGGAGAATTACCTTAAGTAGAGACTCTGTAGTTATTTAAAATCTTGAATTTGTAAACCCCCTTGTTAACCCTTTGTAAACCCCATATCACAGTATGAAGAACAAGTATCTTGTGAAAGTTATTACTTTCTCCCTCCCAAACCTGTATTTAAGAGAGTTATGAATATTCACAAAACTCAGTCCTTTATCATCATGTGATCTTGTTATCCCATTGGCCCATTCATGGAATTGTTTTGCATATGACAGCCAATCAAATCCTATTCCTTTTGCCAGCAACGAAATGAAACGATATATGATCTTTATCAAAGAGTGTGGCAAGGGGACATACATTTTAGACAACAACAGATTCCATTGACTGGAAATCCATATGGACATATGATTAAGGCATGTTGTGCTTTATTTATTACCGCGGTAATGCCAGGACCTGGCTCCAACTGTTTCCAATAATTGAGACTGATTTTCATTTATTTTATTGCATCGCTGACTATGACCTTTCCCTCTAAGGTTTCGGGACTGGTAATCGGATGGAGGTGGTACTTAGACACTTGCTGACCAATCCAAAAGCTGGAGGAAAATGGGCAATGAATAACATAAATCAGAAATGGTATTTCTTGATACAAGGAAATAGTGCACGTTGTCAAACAACGAAGTAAAATTTTAGAATCTAATGAGTGAGTCAAAATATAGCTATGAATAATCCGACAATTCTATCACAATAATCAATTTTTAAAGTGAAAAGGGTTGCTCAGATACTAAAATTTGCTCATTTCATTTTTGCATTGAGAAAATCGAATTGAGATAAATGAATTTCCACACTAAGCTAAGCTTGCCTTTCTGGGGTAAGAAAAACGATAGAACCTTGGCAAAGCTTTTTCTTGACAGTATGTTCTAGCAAACGCCCATACTTTTCAGACACGCCTAGAAAATGAAAATTCAAAAAATCAAATAGGCATAGCAGTTGCCCAGGAATTTTACATTCCAGCAAATGTTAAGGACAAAAGAGTGATCTCAACTTTAAAAAATGACAGTTACGCAATCAGAGGGAAGATGGGTGAAAGAAAGAGCAGTTGCTATAAGTGGGTGATTACATGGCTAAGGGAGACAGGAGGTTTTTGGTGCCGTTAACGAGGATATCGAGCACTATTTCCTGCATTGCCGCCGCTTTAATCAATTGCGATAGGATCTCTGTGGTACTGTCACAGAAGTGTCCGGTATTGATATCGCCATCCTGGATTCAGAAACCTTATGCAACTTGCTTCTTTCTGGCATTTCTAATATGAATATAATTGAAAACAGGATAATTATTGAAGTAACAATTGGGTATATTGAGAAAACAAAGGGTTTAATTTAGTGTAGGTGCTCGTGTGCTGAATAGGTGAGGGGATGGGGATTCTTTGTTCTTTCGCTTGGGCGACATCTTAGTATCTGTGGATCAGCATTACATAAATTTAACATAACACAATCATCTAGCAGCTCTCCTTGCTGCCAGCCAAGACAGTTTCACTCCAAACCATCCAAATGTTCCCATAGTGCTTTACGTGATTGTACCGTCCAGTTACAATTTGATGGTACAAAACTGATGGAAGCCTACGATACAAAAGGCTTAGACCCATAGCATGGTTTGGGTTTGGTGTGGGGCTGCCAGTATCTTTTCTGTTTACTACTTTTGTGCTGTTTTTTGTTTTGTTTCGCATTCTTCCTTGTATTGCTGCATATTTTCTTCCTTAGTCTTAAAGTTTTATTTGTAAAATTGTAATTGCCGTTCTTGGTGGAGGCCAGATGACCTTGTGTCTTCTTACACCAAGAGCGGTACAGTATTGATGTATTTAGAGTAGCTTAGCTTTAAATTATCACGGATAGAAGAAAGATGGAAAACTAGCAGCGGAAGAAGGAAGTGTCATTCATTTTGAAACTCTACATATTAGAAAAACCATCTGTTTATTTAGTACTGCATGGATTTGCTCTAAAGTTAGAATTCATGGCACTGCCATATCAAATCTTTATGTTTACTGTTGACTGAACAAGAGGCTAAAATGAAGGCTTTGTGATAAAACTAGATCAGGGTCCCAGCAGCCTGTCCTTCATTCTATTCATAATCAAGAAATCTTTTGTATCATTTGTGAATCTTTTGGTATCAAACCATGTCGAGCTAGTGAACCAATCAAATTGTAATCAGCAAGTCCTTAAAAGTTAGTAAACTTCAAACAGAAATTACAATAATAAAATTCGAACAGAAATTACAAACACAGTCATTTGTCCATCAAATCCATATTTTTCCATATTACTTCTCATACTGTCCACTCTTCATGGCAAGCTAGAAAAAGCCGAAAGCAATTATTCGATACCTGACTTTCTACCGGGTGAGTCAATAAAATCGCCGGCGTTTGAAAAAATCCTGCTCCCTGAATATCAAAGCAATGATGTTGAAAATTGTCCTATTTTATCCCCGATATGTCAAATTAGGTTCAGTAACTTATCCGGCTTTAATCGACCATTTCTTACCGTCGAAATGGGAGATTTTCTGCAGAAAGCCCCTTTCGAAAACCTGCAAAAACGAGTGAAAACACCAAGCAAGATTTCCCTTTGTTCTCCTTCCTAGCAATAATGACTCTAGGATGCGTTCATGCATTTTGTCCTCATGGGAGAATTGGATCCCCCTGAATAAGTTATTCACACTAGGGGGGAAGACTTTTCAAGCCATCAAAAGGAAATCAAGAGCTAAAGCGTGCAGAAAGTCATCGCTGTTAGGTTAACACATACTGGATTTTGCTTGTGATTTTAGCATGTTTTTTTAAAGCTTCTCAAAGGGATCTATTTTAAAAAATCGCTTACAGGATCTGAACCGAGTGACCGATTTTAGCCTGGAAAATTTCTAAAAATAAGTGAACGACTTAGCTATTCAATCAGGTATTGCAAAATATCATTGCTTATATACTCAGAAAGCAGTAGCCTAACTTCTGGCGTCTTTTTCGCTTCACCCTGTGTAAAGAAAACCGAGACACTGAATGGAATCCAAGTCCGCCTGTTGGTTCTGAAGACTTCATGAAGGGCCAAAATTTCTCTTTTTGTTCCCCTTTTCAATACAAGACAAATCAAAGTCCAACTCAATGAAATGTCACTTGAAAATACCCGCAAGTTTATACTGTAAGTGCCCTTCATAGTGGAACTCGATGACCTTGTTTGTCCTCTTTTTCCGCTATGATTGGCACAGTTGAATTGAATTGTATTACTCATAGTTGTTTTTATTTGAAAGAACAAAAATACCCTTGAGTAACAACAACTGAAGTGTTCTTCATTAGTAATTTTGGGTTATCCCAAATCTCATGTGACATATTTCAGACGGACTTTAGAAAATTCATCAATTCGTTCCCCAATACATGATTTTCCAATATGTTTAGGAAATTGCAGCCCAAATATGAATTTAATTGCAAATATCAGGACGAACAGATTCATTTTAACAATCAGGATGACATGATAAAAAAGGGCTGAGCAAGTTGTACTTATTCAACGAATCCAAATGGTATCATTAATGACAAAGCCATGTGTTAAAGACAGATCTAAGTAGTAAATATTTGACATATCCATGTTATACTCCGTTTACAAGGAGCAAGGGATGCGGGATCGTGATCCCACGAGGATTGAGATCGTGATTCCAGTTGCGTTTACACGGGCGTTAACTCGATCCATCCTCAGCTAATCGCAGGGAATCCACTGCTAAGATTGCTCTCTGAAAGTATATCCGATCGTTTCCTTCGTAAAAGATCGATTTAGATCCGTTTTTTCTTTTCCTTCGTCAATGATCAGATGATATGAGCCATTTTGAAAATTTCCCTTGTTTTTCCTCTGCGATGGCGCGGTGTGACTGAACGGAAAGTAATCTCCGCTCTTGCGCCTCCGCACTTCTCGTTCGGTCACACCGCGCCATCGCAGAGGAAAAACAAAGGGAATTTGCAAAATCGCTCATATCATCTGATCATTGACGAAAGAAACGAAAAAACAGATCTAAATCTATCTTTTATGAAGGAAACGATCGGATTTTACTTTCAGAGAGCAATCTTGGCAGTGGATTCCCTGTGAGCTAATAGATCAAAGTACACGTGCTGTTTATATAGCACTGATTATAAAACCGGTTAAACTGGTCAATCAAGACAACTTGGAAGAAAGGCAAGTGACTAGGAAACAGGTCAAATACTCCAGGGCTATCACGGGAAATTAATAGGCTCTCAATAATCAATAGATTATATTCATTGTTGGCCTTCTCCAGAATAGTAAAGTTTTCTAAATTCACACAATGGCTTGTTTGTTTTATGTGTTCCCTGATGGCCGAAGGCGATGTCTTAATGGGCTGACCTTTTTTTACCTATTCCCAAATGTACCCTACTTCTAATTAACAAGTGGCGAGATATTTTACCAATGTAAAATGATTTTCATCAAATTTTATCTCTTGTTCCGTCAATATTTTCACTAATTACCTAAATCCTCATGGAAGGGCCTGGATATTTTGTTTTGTTAATCAGATCTGCCGAAGGTCCTCCTCACCGAAAGGACATTTCTTGAAACGTTTTCTTATGTGGTGATAAAAGTAATTTTGAGATGGTTCATCATTACAATTCAGGAACCATGGCACATTTTGCTCGCGAGCCATCCTGAAAGATCCATTACATTATTGGCTGGCTTACCAAACCCTACACCTTTCAGCTAGGAATACAAAGTCGGTTGATGATTAAATTTACTCTTCTAGGCTGTGGGGAGATCTCCTTGCAAGGAGCAGTTTCAGTACCTACAGGGTGTCCCAAAAAATTTGTGTCCCGTTTGTGTAGTTGCTCTGGAGGAGCTGTAGCATCAATCATCTCGCTCTTTTGCACAGCTCTATAGCTTAGGCTTCAACTTAGAGTTTGAGACCATGTGTGAGTCAATGTAACAAGTGGTTGCTGGACTTATGGCAGAGGAAAGGCAAAATAAGCGGTCTCTTCAAAAACAGAACTTCTCTTGTTCTCGAGCAATGTCAAACTAAGACTGCGTTCACACGATGCCGGCACATTTTGAAAACGGTGAAAAATTCGACGGATAGGCCTCCCGTTCACACGAAAACGACACATTTCTTGCCGGCAGATTTTGAAAACGGTAGATTTGAAAACGGAACTCTTATCGACACATTTTGGAAACGGCATCGTGTAAACACATGAAAATGATGAAAACAGAATATTTTTAGACACTTTTGGAACGAGACTGATCGACTCTTATGGTGTAGGTAAGCTTCTTTGGCATCAAAGTGTTGCAATGAGTTTTTGCGGTCTAAGTTCCTACCGTTTTCTAATTGTTCCGGTATCGTGTGAATGCTAGCTTAAATTTTGCAGCCGTCACATTTTTCACCGTTTTCAAAATGTGCCGGTATCGTGTGAGCGCAGTCTAAAGTAAGTTTTCAAAGAAAGGGTGCTGGAGTTGTATTAAAATTCTGGCTAAACCTACTAAAGGGTTAGCAGTGTTTTTTATTCATAAGAGAGCACTTTCTACCTTTTGAAAAGTTCAGTGAAAATTTTTATATGATGCCAGAACCCTTTCTTTGAAAACTTACCCTACCTTGACATTGCTGGAGAACAATAGAAGTGCTGTTTTTGAGGGAACCACTTATTGAGCCTATTCTCCGCCATAAGTCAGTAACTAATTGTCAGATTGACTCATACAAGGTATCAACTTCTAAGTTGAAGCTTGACCTATGCAACTGTGTAAAGTTTGAGGTATGTGAATCTACAGCTCCTCCACAGTAGCCACACAAACAAGGCATAAATTTTTTGGGACACCCTGTATGCTCTCGACTGTCGAACCATGTATTGAAGATAATGACCACTTCTTGCTGCAATGCCATGCTTACGATGATCAAAGGCGTGATCTGCTTTGCACGATTAACAAAGCGCTTCAACTTCACAACATCTTAAATCTGCCAAATCAAACCCTTGTGTAGAGAACGTTGTATGGTTGGTGACGACAGATTTTGTAATGAACGGAGTAAACGAATTTGGAATACTCGATAAGGCTCATGCAGACATCGATAAGGCCGTTCCTACTAGCATCAGCAATACAAACCAAGGTAAATTAATCTTCCGTCTCGTCCTTCTCTATCAATTTTTAATCATCTTATAATAGAGTCAGTGTATGTATACGAAATGCAACTGTGTTACAACAAGCTATACGAAAATCAATCGAATTTTAATTTCGATTCAAGCACTAGCATCACATGTGTCTTTGATCCGTCTGATCTGACTCTCCCTAAGGAGAAACCAACAGAAACTTTGGTTTAGCCTTTAGTATCTAAATCGTCATTTGATAAGATCATTAGGGGTAGACATTCCCATTATGCCTCCAATGGTATGGTCCTTGTAGATATGTTATTGTTAAATTTTGCATTTTTAGATTGCGTTTATAAAAGAACCGATATTCAAGAGAGGATTGAATGAATTGCTTACTCACATTGTCACATACTGTGCTGCTGCTTCACTTCCTGTTAAAGCACTGATACCTTTCCTGTTGGCTTCTTCCAAATTCACATATTTCACTTGCTCATGAGGCTCCACATCCAGACCTGCATCTTCTTGGTCTTTGGAAACATGTGCACCATTTCCGTTGACATTTTCCAAGTTAACGTATTTCCAGTGATCATCACAGCTGGCATACTCGCCTGTATTTCCTTCTTCTTTCGGGGCTTGAGTATCGCTCCTTTTTACGTCGTCCAAATTCACATATTTTGGTTTATCGCCATGCTCAGATACCTCATAATGAGCATCAGGTTCGAACGCAGTGTTCACGTACATGATTTTATCCTCTTTGCTAAAGTTTGGATTTTGATAGAAATGATCTTGAGGCTGTGACCTTCCTGCAGGATGCACGCGTAGAGGCTCATACTGACTAGTAGGATCATGCTCAAACGTTTCCTTGTGAAGTTCTTCGTATTTATGGTCATCAACGAGCTGATTCATGGTCACTCTAAAATGAGATAACAATCGATCTATCTATTTATCAATCAATTAGTCGATCGATGGACCGACTGACTGACCGACCGACTGACAGATCTACCAACTTGAAAAATCTGGAAGTCCACAGTTAAAAGGTTCTTCGAAAAGCCAAATAAAATCAGAAACAAACAGAAGAAGTTTTCACAGGATCAAACAGCTCACACAGCATAACAATCAACAGATGAAGAGTGGGCATAAGCAAAGATATTTTGTATGGACCAAGAACATACTTAGCTAATTTGTGTTAAAGATTGCATCCAACCTTGAGCAGTTTCTACGGAAGAACTCTATTTTCTGAATCTCAAGTACCGTTCTTCGAAAAACTTCAAATATTCGTTTGGAAACAATATGATCAAGCTTAGATTTTGACACCAGGTTGGAGGTTGGTACAAATCTACTAAGGCTGCGTTCACGTTGCACATTCTTTTGTAAGCGCTTAAACTCTCGTGCAGAAATTCGCCATACTGATCCCTTAGAGTGTTTGGACTGCAAAATATTTCCATGCGAGAAGAAGCTTGCTCATGCGAAAAAGCTTGTTGGTTAGCAAGCAGATTACTTACACGCGCGTACAAGTGAAATCTATTGTAAGCTTTTCATTTCAGAAGTAAAAAGCGACCTGCTATATGGGATCCAAGGGAAATATCAATCTGAACAGAAAAACGCAAACAAAAGCGCGTTTACGCAAGCAAAAGCTTTAAATGTGAACGCAGCCTAAGGCCTCGTCCACACGTATCCGGATATTTTTGAAAACGCATCTTTTTTTATCCGTTTTCAAAGAGATTCGCGTCCACACGAGGAGCGTTTTCGAAAATATCCCCGTCCACACGAAGACGCTGCTACATTCAAACTTCGCTGTTCGAACTTCGACAAAAGAAAACAGACAATCAAAATACCCTTTTGTTGCCCCCAAAGATCCGTGCGCATGCCCTGATACGTCGTAAATCGATGCCTTGACGTCACCGTTTTCGAAAAGCTCCGTTTTCACCTGTCCACACGAGAACATGAAAACGGCGTTTTCAAAAAGATCCACTCTGGAGCGCGTTTTCGAAAAGATTCGTTTTTGGTGACCGAAAACGCCGTCTCCGTGTGGACGCTAACCCAAAACGGATAAAAAAAGATGTGTTTTCAAAAATATCCGGATACGTGTGGACGTGGCCTAAGATGGTTGCGGCGACGTAGCAAATCACTTGAATACTGTTTTACCACGCAACTGACGTAGCTCTTAAAAACAATTGAGTCCTTTGTTGTTCACTCAGACACAGCCTTAATGAAGTAACGACTGGTGCCTGTATGGTGGATATGATTGGTTTACAATCAGAAGCCATTTCTTATTGAAGTACAAAATGATGCTTTCTTACGTATCAATGGGATACTATTGCCCTAACAAACAGGGGATAAACTATTGTTGGGGATACAAATCATCGAAGTTCGAGAGCGAACGGTGATCTCCAAAGAGGAAAACTGTGATTATGCACAGAAAGTATCTTAACAAAGATTAGCGCAATACAAAGAGATTCCTATGCATGGCAATAGGTTCCTCGGCAGTCGATTTGATTTGCTTTCAATTTCATTAGCAGAACAAAAAGCTTAAACAGAAACGACAGTCTTTCGTATCCTCAAATCCTCAACCAGCTCCTTGAAAGCTAAGATGAGCACCACGAACAGAGCTGCAGGCTATGCATGCAAAATTCAGACCATAGTTCCTGGCCAGACAAGGTTATCGGACAACTCGTTCAACGTGTTTCTTTCTAATTTTCACAGTCCATATGATCAAAGTTTTGAGTTAAAAGATACAAAGTTTGCTTGGACAGAAAAAGACCTTGCCGGAGACTTGACAAACTTGTCAAGTCAACTTGACAAAACAAAGGCAAAATCCTTGACTTCGTTTCCAGTTTTCCTTGATTCCAAAAGCACATTGTTGCCTTGGAAATGCAATATCTGTTTGGTTTCTTTTGCAAGCATTGAGATTTATCTAGGTATATTGACCTCACTTTTCATAAAAAACTTGGGAAAGCCTTTCCATCAAAGAGAGTACAAATACAGATCTATTTGTATCGATTTGTCTGTTTTTCGTTAAAGATTACTGACGGTGATCCTTTCCGTTTTGCTGGATCCAGGTGCAAACAACTTCTTAGCAGTTTCATTACAGAGGTAGCACTTCTTCAATAACTTGAAAATTAATTGAAATTGAAAGAGAGGCTCGAAATTCTCTGTAGATGGTATCAGATATTCATTTATCATTGCACCGTTGTTACTCTCAGGTTTGACGATGTCACAGCTGAGAGGCATGGTGTAAAAGTAGCCTTCCTTTATCAAGATTAAAAACGACAATAGATAACTTTATACTACAGAAGAAAGATATGAAGTCACCAGCTCTTCACTATGGATGGCACTTACAAAATTGACTGTTGTAAGAAATTAGAGCTATTCAACTCGTAGCTGTATAACGGAAAAATATTGCAGTGCATTTCAATAGTAACTAAAGATGGATCTCCAAACAAGGGTTGATGGCAAAGAGTATCATTATCCATATTATATCTAGACCTGGAGCATCAGAGAGCTGATCGTCCAAGTAGCATTAGACCACATAGACTCTCAACCTGCACTCATCTCATTAAACTGGATTGATGTCGTTTCTGTCGCTTCAGTGAATAGGTGCAGTGGCACCAATTCAGTCAAAAAGCGAAATTACGACATGTATCGAGTCTAATGTCAAAGTTGCAGTTTCACCTTCAATCAGGATTCTTAGCTTTATTTTACCCGCGGCGGGGCCATTATGGCCCCCACTTTAATTATCAACTATAGCTCTTAGATGGAACAAGCTAGAGTGCCGAAACAAAAATGACTTTTCCTAATATTTATCTAATTCAATTAAGATCGGCATTGTTCAATTGGCGTCTTAATAGCTGTACTGTAGGTACAGCCTGCGTGCAAACAATACCAAAGAAAAAGGCATAGTCTGCGCAACGCCGCTCAATATTGCGTATTGCATGAGTCAGCAGCTCATTTCAATAACAGTTCCAATGGCCGTTCTACCTAGTGTCTATGTAATGTCTATCGTAGGGTACTTAAAATTCCACAGTATTGAGTTGTTAATGCAATTTGCTTAGAGAACAAAGCGAAACATGAGATCTAATCACATGATAGCCGTTCTCAAATCTGATTGCTTCCTCGTTTCGCAGGAAAGAGATGTTATTGGCTGTTACAACAATACTTTTTCTTTGTTATCAAATAAATGATGAAGCACGCACTACACAAAAGTGAGCGGCGTTACGCAGACTACACGTTTTTCTCGGGTATAGTCTGCACGCAGGCTATTGTAGGTACCGTTCTGGAACGTTTCAGCAGCATAGGAGTTACAGAATCAGAGTAAATACCACCGAGCAAAAACACCAAAAAATTTCCCGGGTAAAATAGAGTAAAAGGTCATCGACAAAAGACTTCGTCCACATGAACGGAATTTGTCCCTTGAGTGTCCCTTGAGTATATTATCATCAAGGTTTCAAGTACAATTTCTATGACAGTAGCATATTTACGATCTTATACCCTTCTTTGGATCACTGCTTTTCTTGTCGGGATTTTCATCCCCAAAGCGACAGTCTTAACGGATTCAGCTGAGATCCCCCTCCCCCCTCATAACGGATAAAATCCGTCAACAGGGACGAAAATTGTTTGTCGATGACTCCTTAAGAATTAGATGTCACGAACATTTTACCTTGGAGAAAATTCTTTCTTTTCCTTATGGCTACTAGATGCTGATCGTTTCCTCCAGTAGATGAATGCTAGCACCAGCAAAGCCAACACAAGGATCGTAACGACGATTGATACAGTAATAGTTGTGACTTGGCTCTTGCCAACAGCAGATGCGTTTTGAGTACCTGTAAAGTAACTTCGATGCATTTCTATGTTTCGAGAGCTTACGTCTACCAACAAAACGAGAAAGACTATGAAATAATTGAAGAGGGTTATGTTTGTGTGAGTGCTTTTGCGATATCACCAATCACACCTGACATCTAATTTGAAAGGAACTTGGGTTTAATGCACTTAAAAATTGATACGGCAAATGAAATCACTCTCAGAATTATGCAGATCTCCTCTCCATGCACTCGTTAGTTACATGTGGCTCCTGGTTGAAACGTTCTTATTTCGTCTCTTTCAGATAGAAATAATAGTATTTCTAATGACCAACAGTATTCAGTATCATGTAATTCCGTAACTAAACGTGATATTTAACTGTTAATCCTTCTGTTCTCTAAAGCATTCTGTTCAGTCTTTAATTTTCAACGCTGCTAGTTATTTACAAAGTGATCAATACATACTTTTTTCACAGGCATATCCTTTAAATCCAGCCTTGCAAAAACATTTTCCATTTGTGCCATCACAATGTCCCGTCATCGACGCATTAGTGCACGGGCATCGGGTAAAACAGTTTGGACCAAAGTAGCCTTTGTTACATTCTGGAAAATGAAGGTAGAGCAAGCCTGATCAGAATCAATTAAAGAAGGATAGAGCAGAAACTGCACATGCATGCGCAACGAATCGTAACCTTGAGCCCTTCTTGCAACATACCCCGAAATTAGGCAACACTTGCTATTTACGTCCTTGAGCTCTAAGCTCTTGATTTATCATTTACAAAAGCTTATGTGTCCAAGCACTTCCTCATCTCAGATTGCTCGATGATGTCGTTTTACACATTTGCTGCTCTATCTTAAAGGCAGTCTATCCCCTCTATAATTTTCTTTATCTTAACAAACCAAATTCATTCAATCAAACAAGGGCAGACTTTGTAATACAATAGCATCAGTCGCTTTGGTTCACACCTCAATTCAAAGCGATTTGCGAATGCAGACAAGAGAAATTCTCTCAAGCAGAAATTCAAAACAAATGAAGCCGCAAAGTTGCCCTAAAACCAGCACGGCAAAATCTCGTTTGGTGCGAGTGAAGGGAGGTTTTTAAGACAAGGTATGAGCTTATAACAAAAGAATAAGGGTCAATCTAAAGTTCTGTCTCGCGGATTTTGTTTATTCGATTCAGAAACCGAGCAGAGAACATTACAATTTTTGCATATTGATTTCTCAGATGTTTTGCCAGACACTCCTCAGCTCCTGAATTAAATAAACAAAATCTGCGAGACAGAACTTTAGATTTACCCATCTTCTTTCGTTTCAAGCACATACCTCCTCTTAAAAACCTCCCTTCGCCCGCACCAAACGAGAGTTTGCCGTACTGGCTTCAGGGCAACTTTGCGGCTTCGTTTGTTTTGAATTTCTGCTTGAAAGAATTTCTTTTGTCTGCATTCACTAATCGCTTTGAATTGAGGTGTGAACCAAAGCGACTGATGCTATTGTATTACAAAATCTGCCCTTGTTATTCAATCATGATTTTCGTGACAATGAAAATTACGCATGAATGACCCTACCGTCGCCAAATGAAGGAGATAAGCGATAATTTATGGAATATTCAATAGAGATCTTTGTCGATCTGTTTTCATTCATGAAAGGGACAGACTGCCTATAAAGAAATGAAAAATTGTGCTAGATGAAGCAAATAGGGAACCAAGTAAAAAGCTAGACGTGAGATACATGCACCATACTGGTGTATTAAGTTGTATCGTTTTGACAGATCTTAGTTGGAGTTTGGTACAATTTTCTTTACCTTTTATCAGAAATGTCCAAAAACCGGTAAACGTAGTTACAGATACATTATAACTTGCCTGTTTGAATTTCGGTAGATCTTTTATGAAAAAAACGTCACTACTTCTTGACATCTTAGTTATCCATGAAAAAATAACAAGTTTTGGGTACCTTGAGATTTAGTTGAAACATAAAAGGATAGAGAAGGCAAACAGAAATGATGCAAGGGAAAAGTATGATATTCTGGATTTTCACTTTTTGCAAAGTGGTGCGAGTGAAGCGAGTGCTTTTTCTTTCCAGCAAACGAGAAAGTCAGTAAGCGGTGAAATTACTTACGCTTATCACAACTTCGTCCCGTCCAGCCAGCATTGCATTTGCATTGACCATTAAACACGTTACATGATTTTATTGACTGTGAACCATCTTCGTTACAAACACAGCTAGACTGGCAATTGGAGCCGAATTTACCAGCAGGACAAACTAGAATAAACAGACATATCGGCTTAGTCAGAAAAAAACACGCTGTTTGAAAGGATACTGCTCCGTAAACACATAAGTAATAATGTTTTGCGATATGTGATTTAAAGGTCTAATATCACCATTTCTGAAAATTTGTAATATGGACATTCTATCATCGCTGAATTCGATACCATCACTCAAATCGTGATATTTTGACAAGAAGTGCCCCTAAAAGCCCCTGAAAGATGGGGTGGTCTGAAAAATTACCGCGCAAAGAAAGAGACTGGGTCGAGTGTTTGTGACGTAACAACAGGAACCACGCCACGCGCAAGTATCCAATGCTTTATGGAGGAATTTTGAAGCGTGTGGATAAACCGTGGGTACAAACGAACTAGATCTTCAAAAATGTCGCAAACATTGTCTGAATCATCTTGGAAATCAAAAGATGCGTGGTATTCTGCTACAACGTCGAAGAATATGTTGCTGAAGAAAAAGACGAAGCAGCAACAGTGAGCAATGGCCGTAGTACGGCAAACTTCACATTGTGCTTAGATCCAGCCTTGCACATAAAAGATCTATGTCAAGATGACACTGTTGCCCACGAGGAATGGATAAACAAATGACTAAAGCATGCTAAAATGACAAGAAACCCACAACTGATTTTAATATGAAGGTTCTTACCTCAGTTTGCAGCGGCAATGCTGAGTTCGCGGCCGAATAATAAGATTCATCACGGGTTCTCCAAGAACAAGCCAAGATTTATGCCTATACGAAACGGCACAGAGTTCCTCAACGCTTCCCAACGTTCCGCTTTGCCCTCCTCAAAAGCACTTCTGCAGATGAAAAGACATCACTAAACTCAACGTATGAGTTGTAATTCCTATAAAAATTTTCATTGATTAATCGTCAACACTCTTGTCCTTGGGAACTCTCATGATCGAAAGCCAGATCGCACAAGATCATGACCTGCTGAATGCACGCCCATAATAACCGCAAATTTTAGTGTAAGATATATTAACATTTGACACCATTCGAAAGAAGATTCTTTGAGCTATTCATACATGATTATTGTTTCCTTCAGCTTTCAATGTTACCCCGGAGAATTCTCTCTTCTCTGCGGAACGCCACATATAGTCTTTAGGGAAACGGTTCTTGTATTGAAGGGAAAGCTTTCACCTGGCCTATGTGATTATCCTGTACCTTCAGCGCGACTTTTCGGCTAGCTTTAAACCCCGATGTCATCTGATGTCAAACTTCTTCTGTATGATAACTCCATCCCGGGAACAGAGGCACACTGTATCGATCTCTTCTTGTATGAAAAAGAAATGCTTCGCGCAAATGACGGAGTGCTTCTTTTCGGTTCATTTTGGCTTCTCTCTCTCATCTCTGTGTAAGTTCCGTCACTTCTTCCTTCGTTCCTTCGCTTCAGGCTTGTCATCTCCGAAGAAGCCAGTTTATGGACTGAAATACCCAACTCTTTGTCATAGGTAATTGCCGCAACCATAAACCATACATCTCTCAGGCATGGCTGAAAAAACAGTTTTGTGGGAAGAAACAAGATGCAACCTTGTAGTAGTGTTTTCAATGAAGGCCTGTGCTGTGATTCTTTCATGCGTTCCTGCCGTGACGTTGCAGCGCTCGTTACCAGTCTTCTTTTCTCGGCGCGGTAATTTTGAAAAATTTCCGCAAATTCGCAACTTTGGGGGGCTTTTAGGGGCACTTGTAGGCAAAATATTGCGATTTGAGTGATGTTATCGAATTCAGCTGTCAGAGGACGTCCATATTACAACTTATCGAAAATGGTGATATTAGACCTTTAATAACCAACATGTTCAATTATCTTTAAGATTATTCATCGATAAAATCGGTCACTCTATTCGGGTTATACAAGGGATTTTCTTAGGGGATGTAGCGTGCAAATAACCCGATGCTCCTGCCTTAGAGCAATGACTTAAACACGTTTTAGAATGTGCTTGGGGATGAAAAGTCCCCCCCCTCGCATTCAAGCGATTCCATATCCCAAGGGAACAATATGCTACTACACTACACATGCAATTAAATGTCAGCGTCATTGCTTTTAGGAGGGAAAATGTTGGAAACGTTGCTTGACGCGTTCACTCATTTTGCTGTTTTTTTTGAAAGAGGCATTTTGGCAGAAAATCATCCACATCCATGGAAAGTGATGTTCGATTAAAGACGAGTAAGCTACTGAATCTGATTGGACAAATCGGCAATACATCAAGACATATTTCAATATCGTTGCTTTGATATTCAATATTTTTTGACACAACCGGTAGAGAAGGCACTTTCTCAGTTAATCATTCATTGCAATACCATGCCATACCATACATTGCATAAAGTGATGACATGATCTTACTTCTTTGTGTGGGTTCTTTCTCTAAATGGATTTATGTTCTGTTAAATTACGTTGTATTGGAGGTAGAGATATTACAAAGTGACACAACTGCACTTAGAAAATCGAGAGAAAAGTCAAGTCGTTTGGACAGGGCTATGACATATAGTACTTTACTGGTCACAAAATCAGTGGACTGCAGAAAGGACGAATGATGAACCACATTAGGGTAGCTGATCTGCATAAACAGGAAATACTTATATTTGGTAGGCTAGAATTTGACTCCAGGTGGCATGAATCACTTTTAAATGCTTAGGTTCCCTTTAATGCCCAGTAACAGAATGATTATAATGGTGTTAGGGCCTGTTTTACATGGGGAAAATCATCCCACCTTTTAGGCTGTGAGCAGAGATATGAGATCCCATCCTCTTTACGATCCCTTGTAATTTTCATCTTGCGTTTATATGGGAAACGAGCCATTCCGGTCAGGTGAGATTCCACTCTACCTGAAGTGAGATCTCACCAACGTGGGATGAAACTTTCCTATGTAAAAGCTGGAAGGTGGGATAAAAAGCTGGAAGGTGGGACGAAATCGTCTATTTTGCGCACGTGTCAAGTTAAAAAACAATTGGAAACGCAATCGCTGCTGGCGCCAAGCTCCAATTACGATTGCTACTGTCGGAAATCATGGCCTGAGAGTAGCGTAGCCAAGGGAGGTCACGGGGGGGCGGCCGCCCACAATCATCGCCAAAGATGAGTTTTGTGATTCTTCCAAATCCGTTGAGAAACTGAAGGGGGGGGGGGGGTAAGCTGCATTTTTCTCCAACGCTTGTGGCAGAGTGGTTTGTCAATGTTAGAAGGGATACAGGAATGAAATGCTTGAGCTAATGAATGACATCTTGACACGATTTAGCCAACAAAAGTATCAAAAATTTTCTGCTTGCTTCGCTCGCATTTCGATACGTCGCCACTGTATCATCTTTGTACTGCCTGGCCTGCTATCATGTCCACGCAGGGCATGCAGCTTCATTAGTTTCTTTGAATCCGACTTAGGCACCCCTTTAACTTGATATGTGTATAAGTCTATTTGACACAAAACATAAAATCAAATCAATCACATCTCACAAATGTTTCTCGCTTCGCTCGAACTTCTATCAGGAATTCCCTCCATGTGTACCTATGCCATGCCACTTGTCTTCTTGAACGATTTCTGCATTTTCCTATGTATCAAGCATTCCAAGAATTTATGAATCCAACTTAAACTTTCCTTAACTTTAATTGACAGAGCATCTCTTCTACAGTGATGTGACATTTCTATCATCTATTGAAATTTTGTGTGTTGTTCTCAAAATTTTCGGCTCGCTTCGCTCACATTCTCTTGTGTGCCTCATAAGCATCGTTGCTTTCAAAGCAATTCAAAGTTGAAATTTGTGAACGATACCATAAATCCCACCATCCTGCTATGGCCCTTGATGGCTCAGCTCTTCCGCATAAAAATGTTTCTAATTGATCTGCCTAGCGCGACATGAATATTCTCCTGTTGCCTGTTACAAGAGACTTTCTAAATTGCCAAATTTTTACTTCTTTTGTCTCAGGTGCACATGGTACTAAATTGCGAAATTTGGCGAGAATTCAAATATGACGGAAAGAAATCTTCGCTGCCAGTTTTATAAACGGCACCGAACGTTTTGTCTGCTTTTTAGTTAGGGTGCATTCTTGTTTTTCAAGTGGCGTACCTAAGAGGGAATACGAATTTCTTGAAAAATGTTGGCAGAGGCATTTCAAGCCACCCTGGACCTATCCATATCAATATCTCCATTTGTCCTAGCCTGTCCATGCATGCCGTTGGCTGCAGGGATCCTTATTTGCTACTACTCTGGAAAAATCTCATCGAATGATGATTTGAAGAACCTGTACACTGAAAAGCAATTTCTTTTGCAAAAGTTTCTTGCAAAAGATGCTGTAGACCGACTAAGCAATGATAAAGTAGAGATACGATACAGTTCCTTGAATATCAAGATCGATCGACCAGCACCAAGTCATTTTGCGGTAAAGCTAAGAAAATCCATTGCGTATTTCGCACTTGATATGTTGGACCGCTTGTAATTGACTAAGAATTCCTCTTCTGCTTTCTTAGAGTAACTTGCCATAGAGCCCCATCGCCCTTTTCCGATCACTGAAAAAGAAACCTTGTATTAATTGGCTTAGAAAAATTTTAGGGGAAAAGTTCTTGCTGTTGAATTATTCCTAATTTAATAGTTCAAAATATGAAAACCATTTATCATAACTTCAGCCACCCTCTTCCGTAAAATCGTCGTCGAAAGACACAGTGGTAAAATCGCGATATATTCATTTCATCGCCCTTTTCCGATCACGCAAGTTTGCGCATGAATTTCGAGCAGCACCACCGCCGAGGGCTCAAGAAAGCGCAGTTTCCAGATGAAACGGGTGCCATACAGATAGCAGGAGATGTTTAGTTCATGTTATCATTTGATAAGTGACATTTTGCCGCTTTATTCGTTCAATAGCACCATAGTCGAATCTACTATTGAAAATTACAGGCTTTTACAAGATAACTGGCAAAACTCTAGCATAGCAGCACCGCAAAATTTTTTATTGTTCTAGGAAGTACGGAGATATTTCATACGTTGGATCGGAAATTTCTATCAAATGTATATTTGGGGTCTTTGAATATCTAAGCTGGATTTGAAAAGCAGCAAATTATTTTTCGGCTGCTCTCTTTTGCCCATGAAAACGTCAATTCTCTTTGCCCCCCTCCCATTCTTCGACGCCCCCTGGAATTAATTCAGACCCTACCTCACGCACATCCAAAATCAACGGAACCCCCTGATGAGGTTTCTTTGTTTATTTCACCTTCCACCCCATCTCTTCATTGAGAGAGAATCCATTCACTAGCAACCATTCACAGGATTCGAAGCATAAGCGTACGGGAAGAAAAGATCTAGGGGGCTGCCCGACACAAAACCCATCGTTTACTAACATTTTTGCCCGACTAGGGGATAAGTTTTGCTCGAGTGGGGCTGACTTTTGAAAATCTTTCCAAAGTTGGGGGGACTACCGCCCCCCCTGCCACGTACGCTTATGATTCGAAGCCAAACCTCGTGATCGGAAAAGGGCGATATGTAGCCTATTTGACTGCAGTTAGAAATTTACCCCCGGCTGGGAAGCCGGAGATATTATGTTCGAAATTTTCTTGTAAATATCCGTTTAGAGAGTTGGAGTAAAAGTTGAAATGTTTTGACTGCGGTTCTGATGAACAGCAGTAGAGGAACAAGGGAAAATATAATTGCGACAAGGAAACACGAAGGGAAAAATGGCGACTACTTACGATTCCATCACAGGTAGGCCATTTTCAATCTCTCATATCGTTGGATTCACACACCAGAAAAAAGTAAACCACGTATGAACATGAAGCTCATGGTATCAGCAAAGTATGTTTTCGCGCACTTTTTTAATTAAAAGCCCCAGTCCTCTTGTAAACAAACATCGTGCGATTGTACACAAAAAGCGCTCACAGCAGCCTGTGATCGGAAAGGGGCGATGGGGCTCTAGCATAAATTCTTGATCCAATTTTAACTGAACATCCTGCCTATTTTGTGTTCAATGTAGTCACGCTTACGATGCAGAATACAACTGAAAAGGGCGTTTCCATCGTTTTCCGAGCATCTGAAGGGCGTGGCTCCAAAAAATTTACCCGGGGGCAAGCCCACGGACCCCTATCTTTGCTCGCTACGCTCGCCCCTTGCCCCCTAGAAGCATGGACCTGGCTATGCCACTGCTAGAAGGTGAGATGAAATCTTGCATATAAACACACGCAAATTTCATCCCACCTGACAGCTCACAGCCTGGAAGATGGGATAGTTTTTCTCATACAAACAGGCCCTTAGTTGTCTTGCCGTCATGTGGTTTCACGTGATTTCACATGATTTGAGAGCTGCTATTTTCACCTGGCAGGTCTCCAATGTCTTCTTGAATATTCACAGCTATTTTGTAAGAACGATAATTTCTTCTAGATATTCATCGTCATCATTTGGTACCATCTTCGATATGAAGGTTGGAAACCATTATCTTCCATTTCTTTCACATTCAGCTGTTCGTTTAAAGCTAGTGTGTCCATGTAAGTACAACTGTATATACTCTGTCAAAATGTGCTGAAAAGATGCTGATGAAGAGCCTCAAAGAGCGCACTGTGGCCAGGCTTCTTGTGGTGGTTCAGCTCTAAAAGTGCAACCGCAAGTAAGTCATTAGTCAGTTTGTTATTGCAAATCACATGAAATGAGTGATCACATGAAATTTCACGTGAAATTGTCTTGGCCCCCGCAAAACTGCTGTAATGACATGGGCACATTACCTTTTAATGTATAAAAGGATTAATTTCTGTCCAACGTTTCAAATCGTCATTCCAGGTTCTACGCTGCCTTCCTTTGCCTCCTTTTCAAAACAATACTCAAACAATACTAGCCTAAAGTGCAACAATCAATTCGAACGGATATCAGAAGTATGACTTAGACATTTTAATACAACTCCAGCACCCTTTCTTTGAAAACTTACTTTAGACTGCGTTCACACGATGCCGGCACATTTTGAAAACGGTGAAAAATGTGATGGCTGCAAAATTTGAGCTAGCGTTCACACGATGCCGGAACAATTTGAAAACGGTAGGAAATTAGATGGCAAAGACTCGTTGCAAGGCTTTGATGCCAAAGAAGTGTGCCTATACCCTAAGAATCTATCAGTATCGTTCCAAAAGCGGCTAATAATGTTCTGTTTTCATCATTTTCAAGTGTTTACACGATGCAGTTTCCCAAATGTGCCGATTAGAGTTCCGTTTTCAAAATCTACCGTTTTCAAAATCTGCCGGCAAAAAATGTGCCGTTTTCGTGTGAACAGGAGGCCTATCCGTCGAATTTTTCACCGTTTTCAAAATGTGCCGGCATCGTGTGAACGCAGTCTTAGGGTCCTAAACAATATAAAAATCTCAGATACATGTACTCACTTGTATCGCAGTCAACTCCCTTCCATCCTGGTCCGCAAGAACACATTCCATTCTTCGGATCACAAGAGATTGAATTATTTGCTACACAGGAGCATGACAGTTGACAACCGTCGCCATACGTCCAGTTATCACATGCTATGGTATAAGGACATTATATTCAATGACAGAAGAGTTCTCAAATAGTGCAAAGCTTCGAAAACGTCTGCCGTACTTTCCCAGCCAATATCGGTTATTGGTACCAACTTGCGTACTTTTCAACGCACGTCAAAGTTGAACGAAGCTACCAAAAGTCAGACCGATCGGACTACATCCGATTGTTTTTGTTAGAATTATAATAAAACTGGTCAAAGCTTAGTTTGCTTGATCACCTCAGGCTAATGGCCCAAGTCAACATAAAAAGCGTTAAAAGTTGTCGATTTTATGCGCTGCACTCGTGCTAATCAAAGTTGAAAATGGATAAGTTTATAAACGTATCCTAATAGACCAGTTTTAACTTGGATATCTTTAACTCACCTGTGGGTTAGCGAACACGCCATGAACGAATAAGTTTCAGCATTGTCTTAACAGTAACAACATGCCCTACACTTGGCTCTGTTCCAAGCATCCGCGAAATCGAAAGCCAGCCTTATGCTCAACCATCTTTGTCAATAGGTGATCAGGACGTTGAAATGATTACTAATACAAGATACTTAGGTGTTCAAATAGACAGTAAACTCAACTGGGAGAAACATATCAATACTATCAAGACTAAGGCTAATCAAGCCCTTGATCTTATTAAGTATTCTATGAAATATCTTCCATCTGATGTACTCACAAAATGTATAGAGGCATTGTTAAGCCCCATTTGAGTTACTTTTGCTCCGTTTGGGGATGTCGAGTGAATCAAAAATTAATGTCTTGCAAAAAATCTAAAATGGAACTGCAAGAATTGTAACTAGCAGCCCATACGATGCTTCTGCTGCTCCGATGATTTAGCATCTTGGCTGGTCAACTATCAATAATCTTGTAAGAAAGGAGGCAGCCACGCTAACGTGCAAGTCTTTGAATTTGCTTGCACCAGACTACTTGAGAGAATTATTCGCAAAATTTTCGGATGATAGAGAGTAGTTTCTTCTCTCATCAGAAACTAATCTTAAGATACCGCTCCTAAAGACGATCAATGGCCTAAAGGCTTTTTCTTATCGCGGTGCAAAGCTGTTGAATAGTCTAGAAACAGTAACAAATTTGGAACCCCCCCCCCCTCCTCCTGAAAACTTTCGATGAACAGCTATAGGTGGGGACAACTTTTACTTCATTTTTTACGTTCTCGTTTTATAGACTTATTGCTTCTGAGTGTTTCATTTTCGCTCGTCAAATTCTTCCGTTACATGCTCGATCCAACTGTTCTATCAAACATTCTCTCCTTTTCCATAGCATTCACTTCTACTATTTTTCTTTACAACTGACGAAGAGCACGGCTGATACGTTTAGCTGTTACATTTTATGGCACTAAAAGTACTTCCAAGATAAATATTATCGATTTTTTAGCTATTAATACGTCGCCACACACTTCACTGTTATTTGAATCTTTTTTAGAATAGTTAAAAGCTCTAATTGAAATACAGGATGAGCAGAAAAGACGCTTGGCTTTAAAACATACTATTCCCTTAATATCAAAGCATTAACATTGAAAACTTCTTGTTTCACTGTCAATATGTTCCATTAAGTCTGGTTTTCATTAGATCATAGTTCATCACCGATTGTCAGCGATGGTCACCGATGATCGTCAATGATCGCCGATGTACCCAAGAACTTGGTTTTCATAAATCGTAATTTATCGGCGATGGTCGCCAATGAGATCGCCGATCATCGGCGATGAATTACGATTTAATGAAAACCAGGCTTTAGGCTCAGTAATTTACCAGGCTGCAAGACCAAATCGGCTAAAGTTTATTTACAACCATTTCAAGTCATGTGATCCATCTCTCGATGAAACTTTTTTCTATTTCTCTAACATATTTCGTGCCATGCAAAATTGTGCCATGTATGCAAAAAGTAGAATAATGCCAAGACCACCCATTGGTGTAGTCATTTGACTTGAAATGAGTAAAATAAACCTTGGCCGATTAGATCTATCAGTCGTTCCTTCCTGTGGATATGGAGATTTTCTGCAGAAACCCCCCTGCAGAGATGTGTAAAAAACGGGCGAAATTGACAAACAATGGGCGTATTCTTTTGGGCATCTTCTGAAAACGGTAGAGAAGCTGGGAGATTTCCGAAAAATCGCAGAGAGCATTGTTTTGTGAATGCAAATGTTTTCAAAAACATTCGAAAAAGCAATGACGCTTTGCAGATTCTTTTCTCATAGGATTGGCATAACAAAAGTACATTGTATTGCAATGGCTTCAATTCGCTCAGCCATAACATTCGAATTCTCTAGAGTTCTCATTTTTTTGGCATTTTTCTCTGCAAAGTCTGCCAACTCTGTTGTTTTCAGAATTCGCATTCTTTAGGTAAGTGGCATTTTTTTAGCCTGATACACAGCCCACTAAAGGGAAATTAGTGGTTTCCCTTTAGTGGGCTGTGTATCAGGCTAGCATTTTCTCTGCTAAGTCTACCGTTTTCAGGAGACTTCGCAGACTTCAGATGCTGAAAAGAACGCGCCCAATATTTCCTTGGTTTTCCGTCTTAACAACAATGAGACAATGACACATGTGCAGCATATATTTTGTCCTCTTATAGTTAATTCATATCATGTGAAGACTTTTGCTTACGTGCTAAAGCAAGTTCATGTCATCAGAAATTTGCTTGTGATATTATCATGCCATTTAAGGTTTCTCGAAGGGACTTTCTCAAGAGAAGCCTTGTAAAATCTGAACGGAGCGACCGATTTCAGCCAGAACAAATTCTAAAGATAATTGAACATGCTCCCTATTTAGTCAATTACCGCAAAATATAATTGCTTACACATTTAGAGAGCCGTAGCCTCTCAAACGGCGTGCGTTTTTCTGACTCGCCCGATATAGTTGCTAATTATGGTATCAAGTTTCCAAGCCACTCTGATGATATCAAAAATAGAACCACTTACCTTTGTCACAGAAATGTCCCATCCAGCCCTTGGCGCAAATGCATGTTCCATCAATGTGATTGCACTTGGCACCATTTTGGCACAAACATTTCTTGGCACAGCCAGTGCCATATTTTCCAGATGGACATTCTGGTAAAGAATGGAACATAATCAAAACACTTTAGACATGATATAATTATGATCGATTTCATATATTCTTTTTCAGAGTTTCCATGCCAAAGACTTGAGATCTTGCATGGAGAAAATTAAATGTAAATAGTAACTACCACCAGCGCGTATTGCAAAGCCTAGGCCCACTTCTTAAAAATGGAAATGTAAACAAAGTTCCTGCCAAACAAAGTTGAAAGAAGTCAGTCCCTGCATCTTTCGCTAAAACTGTTAAGATATGAACGGAAAAGTATGTAGTTTATATTTTTTCGACGTCTATATCCATTTGTTTGCAATACTATTTCCATTTTTGTTTTGACTTAAGAGCCGTCGCCAATTCTGGCACAACGTAAATCGCAAGAAAATCCCAGTAGTCCTAAATCACCCTCTAGCCAAATAATCTAATAAAATCTACTGAATCATAAAGAAATCACGAACGACTTTAAATACCTTTAAGGATGATCGAACATTAGATCAATAATTTTTTTGACGAAAAGAAGTCGCAAGTCGGCATATGAATCAAAAGTTTCCTACCCTGTCAGATCAGGATAACAGTTAAAGCCGGCAAAAATGGAAATTGAAGCATTAGAAATTATCAAATGATTCTTTGCTACCACTTAAACAACTCAAAATGCATAGATTTCAACAACCACAGAGTCAAGAATCTAATATTTTAACTTACGATCGCTTAATGGGGAGAAAGCAGACATTTCATTTCATTTCAAATCAATATTTAAAGCTGGTATTTACAGTAGTATCAAGCTGACACTAATTCAAACCAACTATTTACAAAGCATAGTATATACAAAAATAGAAAAAATAGTATTTATAATCAGCGACATATTTTACAGGTGCATCTATCTGCTGTCCAATCGTTGATCCTCTTTTTAAAATGTGACAGAGTTGGTACTTGTTTGATACTGTCATCAAGAGTGTTCCATAGGAAACTACCTCGAAAAGACAGTGAATCGAGTCCAAAGCCAAGTGTCTTAATTGTTGGCAGCTTACACAAGTTTTGTATTCTTAGATTGTACATTATGGGTTTCTTTTCATGAAATTCCCATACAATTGAAGGGTTCAAGTGATTCATGGACTTGTAGATTTCTGTCATCAGTTTCTGCAAATTCTTTATATGCATGCTATTGCTGCCACTTCGAGCGAGCAATGTTTCAAATGAAGATTCGTAGTCTTCATAGAGGATCCGAAGCGCACGTTTATGAGTGCGGTCAATTTCTTTATTTGCACCTTCATTGCAGAATAGCCATATCAAAGGGCAATAATTGAAGTTCGACAAAATTACCGCATTACAAACTGTTAATGCCTGCTCTCGAGAGATATAATTATTCAGCCTAGCAAATGCACTGACCTTTTTGTTGACTTTGGAACATAACGTTTCAATGTGTTTGCTAAACGTTAATTTGCTGTCAATTTCCACTCCAAGAAGTTTAACGTGACCTGCTGTAGGTATTTTGTTTTCCTCGATGTTAAGACGAAGTCTTTTTTCCCCTTGCAAACCAAGGAACATTAGCTGGAATTTTTAGGGTTAGCAACCATTCCATTGCTTTTAAACCATTCGAGTAATTTACTGAGATCATTCTCCAAATTGGTCACTATTTCTTGTAGATCATGTCCACATGAGTATAAGGTGTTGTCATCTGCAAAATTGCAATCTCAGAGTCTAGGTTAATGAGACAGAGGTCATTAATAAAGATATTAAACAGCAAGGGGCCTAGGACCGATCCTTGTGGGACCCCAATTTTGATTTCTTTTGCTGTACTTCTATGTGAACCAATTTTTACCCTTTGAATACGGCTATCCAGATAACTGTACATCAAGCGAAGGCTATTTACATCTAGTCCATAAGCTTCCAATTTTGCAATAAGGAGGTCATGAGGCAGACAATCATATGCCTTGGATAAATCCATTAGAATAGTCCCCACTATACCTGACGCGTCAAGACATTGTCTCCATTTTTCAATCAATCCCGTAAACCCAAAAGTTACTCCCACGCTACCCTACAGAGGTAGTCGAACAAGTGAAAACAAAAGGGTCACACATTTATTAGTTGTCCTTTCTTTCCTTTCGTAAGGACGGTCCTTTGGAGCTTGTTATTTGTTTGTTTAACCATAAACGTTGCAGAGCTTAATGATCATTCTCAGTCTTTTTGCAAGCAGTCTTGGAAACATCGACAAGTCCGGAGGAAAAATCTTCTGCTGTTGCTGAAAGCTGGTTGGAAAAATCATCAAAGAAGTTTCTCATAACTTCAGGAATGGTTTGACCAGCTTCAAATAGATTCTTTTCTTAGTAAGCCTTATGACAACTGAATGATTTTTGGTTAACAATAAATCATTAAATCCATGGGGCCACCTCAACCATGGCCCAACAGGAGTCCAGTCGGTTTGAGGGCCTTACTCCATTGCTACTAAACAAACCCCATTTGTCAAACACATACTACCAATTGGAGGTATTCTCAAATTCCTGCCGAGTTATAGGATTTCATTTCAGTATGCTCCTCCGTGTGACAATATAGGTAGGTAGGTATTTATATTTATATTCAACGTGGCTGGCCTGCGAAAGTCTGAGGAGAGACTAATTTCCAGCTTGGGCCACGAATGTTTTACCATCAGTTTGCCGTAGCTACCCGCCACAGCTACCAGATTTCCCTCGCATGGCTCTGGTCGACCCAGGCTAGAGTTACAGACAGTGACCAAACTGCCCAGCACAACAAGGGCAGATTTTGTAATACGATAGCATCAGTCGCTTTGGTTCACACCTCAATTCAAAGCGATTAGCGAATGCAGACAAAAGAAATTCTCTCAAGCAGAAATTGAAAACAAACGAAGCCGCAAAGCTGCCCTGAAACCAGTAAGGCAAACTCTCCTTTGGTGCGGCCGAAGGGAGGTTTTTAAGAGAAGGTATCTGCTCATAACGAAAGAAGAAGGGTAAATCTAAAGTTCTGTCTCGCGGATTTTGTTTACTTGATTCAGAAACCGAGCAGAGGGCATTACTATTTTTGCATATCTATTGCTCAGACTTACGCTGTCACTCCTCAACTCCTGAATCAAATAAACAAAATCCGCGAGACAGAACTTTAGATTTACCCTTCTTCTTTCTTTTTAAGCACATAACTTCTCTTAAAAACCTCCCCTCGCCCGCACCAAACGAGAGTTCGCCGTACTGGTTTCAGGGCAATTTTGCGGCTTCGTTTGTTTTCAATTTCTGCTTGAGGGAATTTCTTTTGTCTGCATTCGCTAATCGCTTTGAATTGAGGTGTGAACCAAAGCGACTGATGCTATTTTATTACAAAATCTGCCCTTGTTGTCCAGCACAGGATTTGAACCTACGGCCGTTCTGACTTGAGAAAGGCAATTATGCTTCGTACGCAGTTACGTAATAGATTAAACAGGCATAATACCTCTGAAAATCGGAAGGCTTTTAAAAAACAACGAAACAAGTGTGTGAAAATCTTGCGGCAGGCAAAAAGATCGTATTATGGAAATCTGGATATGAACTCTGTTACTGACAATAAGAAATTTTGGAGAACTGTAAAGCCACTTTTCACTGACAAGGTACAAACCTCCTCGAGTATCACACTCGTTGAAAATGAAAAGTTAATTACCAATGACAATGAAATAGCTGAGATCTTTAATGAATTTTTCACTAATATTACAAAGACAATTGATATTGCCCCTAGTGAATGCACAGTTGTTCCGACAGACCACTTGTTGGACCCTGTTGAAATTGCTGTTGAGAAATTTAAATATCATCCCAGCATTCAAAAGATTAAGGATAAAGTAAAACATAACTCATATTTTGACTTCCAACCAGTTATCATGAAGGCAGTCATTGATCAGTTATCGAGTCTAAATCCAAAAAAAGCATCTACAGTTAAAAGTATTCCTGCTAGGATATTGAAAGAAAATCAAGACATATTTGCACCGCTGCTGACGAAAATTTTTAATAATTCATTGCTCCAGAAAATATTTCCTGAAGATCTAAAGTTAGGAGACATAACATCACTATTTAAAAATGATGAAGCCACAAAAAAGCGAAACTATCGACCTATCACAGTTCTGTCTGCTTTATCAAAGGTCTTTGAACGACTTCTATATGGCCAGATTGTTGACTTTGCCGATACATTTTTAGTTCCCTACCTATGTGGCTTTCGGAAAGGTTTCAATACGCAGCATGCTTTATTAAGATTAATGGATACCTGCAAGAATTCCCTAGACAAAAAAGGAGTGGCTGGTGCTTTACTAATGGATCTATCAAAAGCGTTTGATTGCATAAATCATGAGCTACTGATTGCGAAATTAAGCGCTTATGGATTTTGTAAAGATGCTCTGCTGATGATTTATAATTATTTGTCTGGTAGAAAACAGAGGGTCAAAGTTAATGGTTCATTCAGCACTTGGAGAGAAACCTTTGCAGGTGTGCCACAAGGATCAGTTCTTGGACCTCTTCTATTTAATATATACATCAACGATTTATTTTTCATGGTGACGGATACTGCAGTATGTAACTTTGCTGATGATACGACTATCTTTGCAGCTGACAGTCAATTGGAAAGAGTTTTAGAACGATTAGAAACTGATGCTCTTGTTTTATCAAGGTGGTTTCCAGAAAACTTTATGAAATTGAACGAAGGGAAATGTCATCTGCTAACTTTTGGGACAAAGCAAGACGATATAAAGATCACAATTGGAGAGGCTATTGTTGAAGAAAGCTCTGAGGAGAGATTGCTAGGAGTGACAATAGATAAAAATCTGAATTTTAAGAGTCACGTCTCGAATTTATGCAAAAGAGCTAGCCAAAAAATGCATGCACTTGCTAGAGTATCTCCTTTCATGGACCCTGATAAATTGCGTCTCCTAATGAACAGCTTTATAAAGTCGCAGTTCAGCTACTGCCCTTTAATTTGGATGTTCCACGACAGGGGTCTGAATTCAAAAGTGAATAAAATCCAAGAAAGAGCACTCAGAATTGTGTATAAAGACAGTCATGCTGACTACGAAACTTTGCTGAAATTAGATAATGCAGTATCCATTCACCAACGCAATCTACAGTACTTGATGATAGAAATATACAAAACCAAAAATAACTTAAATCCTAGTTTCATGAGTGAGATTTTCGAGGCAAGAGATGTACAATATGACTTGCGAAATAAGAATTCCCTTGGCATTCCAAATGCCAGGACAACTTCTTATGGAATAGAAACTGTGAGATATTTAGGCCAAAAACTGTGGCAAACATTACCTCACAGAATTAGAGAGTCCCAGTCGTTGACAGCTTTCAAAAAAGACTTAAGAACCCACAACATAGGATGTGACTGTAGATTGTGTAGAACCTTTATTTCTGGATTAGGTTTTATTTAGCTTGTAACATATGTATATTCATTTATTTAAATTTAGATATTACTTGTAGATAGTTGGCATTAATTAGCTTTTACGGAGCTATTGAATCAAGCCAACTTTAAACAAATTATTTATTATTATATTATTATTATTATATGACTTTGGTTTACCAGTCAGACGCCTTAACCACTCGGCCACGCGCTCTCCATGTCGTTGCTGCAATAATTATCAATGAATTTTGAAGTTTTCTTGTATCTTTTCATCAACTTTTGCAACAGAAAGTTATCAAAGATTGCAGAGAATTTCATTACTACATGCTACCTGACTGGACCCCTATTGGATCACAATGAGAGTACGCCCGGGATTCTATATATCCAACAGACGAAGCTATTGTTGGTGAATTGAAATCTGAACTATAAAAACTGGAATTTTACATGGAGCAAAGAATCGCATTTTATTTCTCTACATTGAATAAAGTCTCGATGCTCTTTGCGTGCAAAATAGGACAATACTTCCTTTGAGTGACTCTGACTTAGTGATATATCACTCCGTAAGAACGCATATGAGATTCCTTCGAGGTGTCATTTAGGCGTCATTTTGGATCTCGGGATACCAGCATAAAAGCTTCGGCTTGGAAAGCTAACTACATTTCTACGGAATGATGTGGCATTCTACTTTCTGCTTCAAAACCCGAAAAAAAGTCGCACTGAACTATGCAACAACTCATCGCATCGCTAAACATTTTGAGAATCATACCTGATTCTGGTGATCGTAAGCTATGACCCATGATCGAAGAACAGATGAAGCAATATGGTCCATAGTCACAAAGCAAATCGTTGTAATGCAAGCTTAGGGCGTGTTTGATTGGTAATTCCAAACCTACCAAATCCTGGAAACAGTAGACTACGCAGAGACGAAAATGTATTTTCCAATCAAGCAAGAATATCTCTAAAATAGCAGATTTCCCATTCACCATATTAATTAGCTGATGCAAAAGAATCTTCTCTCCAAAGTCAGCCAAACCTTCTGCATTTAGAAGCGGAAGGTTCAGAAGGCCTTCCAAACCTACTAAACCCAGCTTTATGAGAATTTGGAATTCACTAAAATACAAATTCTGAGTCTACCAAATCTATCGTTTTCGAAATTGGTACCAGTCAATCACACCCTTAACAACTTCTATAGTTGTTTTCCAGAGAATAACACAGGTATACTGAAGCACATACATACCTTCGTTGCATCGTTCACCCTTCCAACCAGCTGTGCAATGACATTTACCAGTCACATGGTTACAATTAGCGCCATTTGCACATGTGCAAGGGAACTTACAGTTCAGACCAAAGTTGCCAGCAGGACAGCCTTTAGAAATGGAAGAGATTTATTTTAAGTCATTTTGAAGGGACTGAGGGATGTTACTGGTTGCATATGTACGCTGTACTGCTCTCTTGTTATCAGGTGTCCAAAAACTGTATGCAATTTTGAAAAATTATGACAACAGAGTCCTCATCGAATCACCTCAATGCTATTTTCATAGCAGCCCTCAATGGCTGAATCAGTGGCGTACCCAAGGGTGGGGGGGAATGGGGGGGTCCGGACCCCCCACTTTTAAAAAAGTTGGTCATCGAGATTCGCACGAAAATGTAATAAAAATGGTGGGGGGGGGTTGTGCAGATCTGTCAAGAAGTGGTCTCTGAGATTCTTGAAATGCAACCAAAGAATTGTTTCTCAAGGGTTGGTAGCAAGGTTTTGGTTTCGTAGAAATGCTCGAATTCTGCTGGAAAAGGCATTCTAAGCCAAAGTAAAATGCATATCTTAAAAAATTTTCCTAGGGTCTTGCCCCCAGACCCACTCACTCCCAACATCCCTTGTTATCTCAGCTTGAATATGCTGCTGGTTATAGGGATCCCTGTTTGCTGCCATTGTTGAAACAAGCTCATCAAAGAGTCTGTACCATAATATGCATGAAATGATATAAATTGCAACAACAATTACTTTTGCCGAAGCTTCTTGCAAAAAATGATGCCATCGACCCTACTAGACAATTATAAGGTACTGAAGGGAGAAATTCCTCAAATATCAAGATCGAAGGACTAGACGGACTAGTGGCAACTCATTTTGCAATGAAGCTTAAAGAAACAATTTGTAATTTGTACTTGATATGTTGGACTGGTCGCTAAACTTTTCTTCTTTCACTTTACTAGAGTAACTTTGAATGATGGGTATAAACTCTCACTGCAAATTTATCAAAACGACCTGCCTATTTGGTGTTGATTGCAGCCATGTTTACGATGCAAAATATAGCTAAAAAGGGCGTTTCCCTCATTCTCCGAGCGTCTGGAGGGCGTGGTCACTAAAAATTTTCTGGGGCTACGCCCCGGACCCCCTCACTTTTCTAGTGCTGCGTACGCCTCTGGGCTGAATCAAATTTTTGTAATTTCCTTTCAGTCTTTAACAACTTAGTTGCAGAGCAATATATCATTGAGTATGAAAATTCCCTCTCAGGCCAAACAAGAGCTTCCCGCGAAATGAGCTAACGATTCTATGGAAGATAGAGGTATGTAGGCCAAAGCTGATATGTCTTGTGACTCTGATTGTCAGCAAATGATAAAAGAATGTCTCAAGAGTCAATCAAATTACATTATCGTCAATTAAGAGACTTCCTTACTACATTAAAATGGTAATTTTAGCAATAACTGGCTCCTTGCAGTAAAGGTTGAGAATTCTCTTGACCAACAAGAAAGAGTGACGTAATTCCCCAAGGAAAGTCTATGATTTAGTACTGCTCACTTGAACAGAGCAGCAAATTGTTTGTTGAGAATATCGAAAGTTGCTCATGCTTTAGGGTTTCTTGCCCTGTCAGGAGTCTAACAATAATGGTAGCTCTACTTTGGAAGTAAGGATTGGTTTGTTAATTGATGGCTCCACAACAAAGTTATCAATAATAATCAGAAACGTATCAAAGTTTGTTATAGCCATCGAGGATTAACACAGAAATTTACATTGGATGATTGGGTCTACACATTTATAATTCAGAAGTTTGAAACTTCTCTACACCAGGTATATTTCAAGAACACATTAATTTGAAGGGTAATAATAATTCATCCCCATTAAAAAATATAAACAAATCGTTCTTCTCTGATTGAGAGTAAGGCCCCGTTCACACGGGAACGCAATCGTTCCGTTCCATATCGTTCCGTTCCGAAAAGTGGAACGCTCAGGGGTTGCGTTCACACGGGAACGCTTGAAATAACATCGTTCCGTTCCAAAAAGTGGAACGATGAAATAAGTGATACGAAAAGTGGAACGATACGCAATCGTACCGTTCCGTTCCCGTGTGAACAGGCAATGAGGTGCAAGACTGGTCCAAGAAACGGAAAGATAAGATTTTTGACCTAAACGCATGCGTGGATGTAGTTGTTGCTGGAAACACTGGCAAGGACTAAAGAGAAAACTGTGGAACGGAACGATTGCGTTCCCGTGTGAACAGAAACAAAAACCGATACGCAATCGTTCCGTTCCCGTGTGAACAGTCTATTTTTGCGTTCCAGAAACTGGAACGAAGATGGAACGGAACGATTGCGTTCCCGTGTGAACGGGGCCTAAGTATGGAAAAATGAGACAGCATCTCCTTGTAATAGAAACGAATGCTTCAAATTGGGGCTGCCCGTGTCCCTGTTTTAGGCATCTGGGTCTCTGCTGCAAGAAGCAAATATTTAATCAGTTTGAAATAATGTTCTCGTTTGTAAAATCCTTGCATTCTAATCTACACTCGAGAAACGATGCATCATTTCGAATCATCTAGTACCTTGCTATTCTCATTGTCTTGCTATTCTCTGCATAATCATTGTGATAAATAAGCATAGTCAATAAAGCCAATCTGATAAATATGCATACCGGGTGAGCCAGAAAAAAGTTCTCACTTTTAAAAATTCATAGCACCAAGACAACTTCAAAGATTTGAATCATTCAAATTCTAGTTAAAAGCCGAAAGATTCAAGTATTTTTGTGATTTTTCTCGCTGTCCTACCAGCACTACAGGGTGTCTCAAAAAAATTGTTCGACGTTTGATTAAATACTAAAAAATAACGATACGCTGAATGGACCTTTGGTCAAGTCACCCTTGTCCTGAGATTTTAAATTAATTTTTGACACAAGAATCTTGCAAATCCGATAAAAATTCATGGGGTTACGAGCTTTTGAAGTTCAAGTTTGTGCGAAAGCTGAAACCAGAGGCCTCGAAATGGTGTTTTTGGTAAAAGTCCCATAGGCCAAAGTTTCTCTTATTTCTCAATTGTTTCAGGGCGAACCAAGTGGGATTCAAACAGGTATTCGATAGCCTAACTGTCAAGCATATGGGTGCTTTGAGGAAGCAGATTCAGTCTCTCGCCGATTTTGTCTTGAACCACTGTTTTTGGACCTATGCAATGTTAAGGAATTGTGAGAATGATTGCAAGAAATAATTTACTTTAGAAGTCGTATTTGGTTTGGTCTGATATCAACGAGAGGTATGACATTGGATAAGCTTCTCTTACCTCCGTCTTCGAGCTTTTTGCAAGACAAGTAATCTGGGGGGTCTCTGGCTTCAGCAACCGCATATTTTTGATCTTCGAGAGCTCGTAACTCAGTAAATTTTCAACCGATTTGCTTGATTCTGGTCTCTAAAATCATTTCATAATCTTAGGAACAGGGTTATCTTTCCACGAACCTGTTCATGTTGTCTTTATTTTTCAATATTTAATCAAACGTGGAACAATTTTTTTGAGACACCCTGTAGAAGTATTGGTAAATTCAACTTTATAAAAATTTTACGGCTGCAAAATGATGGAAAAAGGGCCTAAAACATCGATCAAATCATAAGGACTCTATTCAAACTGAACAATAGGCAAGGGGCGTTTCACCTCCCTCAAGTGTTATAAGACATCGGTTTTCAAACAAATACAAAAGATTTTCAATCCCATGGCAATTAATGTGTGCAGGATATCTCTCACCCATTGCATTTCCTTCATTATTCTGTGCGAGGAGTCATTTATGCTTTGATTGATGTTTTAACCCATTTTTCATTCATTTTGCAACCATGAAATTTTTGCAAAGTTGAATTTACCTATATTTGTAGTGCTCGTGAGACAAAGAGAAAAATCACTAAAATACTTCAACCTTTTGGCTTTTAAGTAGAATTGGAATCATTCAAATCTGTGAAATACTCTTGCTGTTATGAATTTTCAAAAGTGGGAACTTTTTTCTGGTTCACCCAGTAGTTAACAAAGGATAAAATGACTCACGCAGTTCACATTTGCTTCCAAAGAATCCTGGTCTGCAAGCACAAAAACCATCAAAGTGGCCACATGTAGCGTTGTTCTCACAATTGCAATTTTGAAGGCAGTTTGGGCCATAGAAACCAAGTGGACAAACTAAGAAAATATTGGAAAGACAATATCAGCAAAATTGACATTAGCAAGATAAGTCAAGGGTCGAGATCCCTGAACTTCATTTTTAAAATACTAAATGTAAAAAAGATTACTGTTCTGCCAAAAATTTGCCTCATATGGGTTTGTTTTCAAGCCAAACTCCTAGATATGGGTCTTGATATTTAAGAGAACTGCTGATTTGATAATAAAAGCAACCGATCTTTCATGAGTTTGTATCTGGAGTATCATTAGTCGAGAATTCAATAGTAGACATAATTCGTCCTTGAAAATATAGCAGGCTTGTCAATCTTCAGTAGAGGATTGCGCGAAAGAAGGCGGCGAGGAATTTTTTACAAAGATGCATTGCGTGCGAAATTACAAATCTTAAACGATTCTATTAGACTAAATTACATAAGTCCCTCTAACTTACGCTCGTTGTTGTTGTTGTTGTTGTTATCGCTTCAGTTGAGGGACTTATGTCCTTACTCTTCAATACAGGGATCCAAGTCCGCCGCGTTCAGGGCGCGACCAATCAGATCACTACTTTCTTAATATGGTCAACCCACTTGCCTATTTTTAGCGTTTGATTGGCTCATCAGTTCAAAGTTCGACTTCTCGAAGCGAAGCGACCTTCGAAGGGACGTTCGAATTTTCTTTCGACGCTCGTAGGATGGAAGATGTTCTAAGTTTCTTCTGATTTTCCGTAAGATTTTAGTCCCTGTTTAGAATCCGTTTGGTCGTGAGTCCTTTGTATGAGTGAAATTAAAACATCAGATTATAAATGTTGAACGAATACAAGGAATCACGTCGTCAGTCTACGATTCTATAGGAATTCGGTAAAAATTCCTCGCTGCCATCTTTAGCGCAATTGTCTATTTATTGAGGATACCCCTCCATGGGGCTCGAGGTCAAACCAGATCACCAGTCAAGAATTATTTCTGCTTATTTATCTTTATGGAAAACATTTAAACAAAGAAACGCATCTAAACTACTATGCACTATTCGCAAAGGGAGAGAAGTCAGTGTCATCTTGCTCCCATTACGTATGGTACTTACCGTTCAATATTGGTATTTGAATCAATGCATTTTCAAAAAAGACAACAACGATACAGCAAAGTGCAAATAAATAATTATTACAATTAACAATACAACTAAGGACAAATACGTGATACTGATTCACCACTCACACCTGTCAGTCAAACGAGCCTAGATAAACCCTTATCAGATGTTGCAATCCACAAAATCCAAGGCATTTGATTCCCGGGGGGGGGGGGTACTTGGCCTACGAACATACGGGGAGGTGCCGTTGGAAAATCTAAAAAGCTACCCTGTCCCGGAGTAAAATTTTCTTAAACAATACCCTGCCTTTAGTTTCTTCAGACAAAATTGTGCTCTGCAAGGAAATTTGTACGAAATCTATCGAAAAATGTGGAAATATTGCCACCCAAGCGATTTGAATCACATTCGCAGAGTCCTAATGGCCTAAAACGATCTTTTGGAGTCAAAAATGACAAATATGGACCCTGTCATGGAGCCGATTTTTACAAAAATGATACCCTGTCCTGGAGTCGGAATCCTGAAAATGATACCCTGTTCAGCGGCACGTCCCCGTACAGAATAACATATGAGTACCCCCCCCCCCGGGATTTGATTCTTTGAAAGTTAAGAAATTTTCTTTGAATATGTTAGTGAGAAACTTATTTGAAATAGAATCTCTCATAAGATGTAGGATACTTCCTCAAGCATTAAGCCTACTTTCCACCAGGCAGAAAATTCCTCTCGCTAAAATCTTCCTTTATTTGCAAGTATGATTCCCCTCGAGAGTTGAATGGGTTTCTACTTTTGAGCGACGTCGTTTTTCCACCAAGGGCAGATTTTTAATACAATGGCATTAGTCGCTTTGGTTCACACCTCAGTTCAAAGTGATTTGCGAATGCAGACAAAAGAAATTCTCTGAAGCAGAAATTCAAAACAGACGAAGCCGCAAAGTTGCCCTGAAACCAGTACAGCAAACTTTCGTTTGGTGTGGCCGAAGGGAGGTTTTTATGAGAAGTTATGTGCTTATAACGGAAGAAGAGGGGTAAATCTAAAGTTCTGTCTCACGGATTTTGTTTATTTGATTCAGGAGCTGCGGAGTGACTGCGTACATCTGAGCATTAAATATGCAAAAATTGTAATTCCCTCTGCTCGGTTTCTGAATCAAATAAACAACATCCGCGAGACAGAACTTTAGAATTACCCTTCCTCTTTCGTTATAAGCACATACCTTCTCTTAAAAACCTCCCTCCACCCGCACCAAACGAGAGTTTGCCGTACTGGTTTCAGGGCAACTTTGCCGCTTTTCATTTGTTTTGAATTTCTGCTTCAGAGAATTTCTTTTGTCTGCAGACGCTAATCTCTTTGAATTGAGGTGTGAACCAAAGCGACTGATGCTATTGTATTACAAAATCTGCCCTTGTTCGTTTTTCCGCAAACCAATCAGATCGCTGGAGAAAGTCGCTGCGAGCGGAATATTCCGCCTCTAATGGAAATCAGACCTTAGGTACAGCTTCCTTTCATACACTCTTAACGGAAGACTTTGAGAGTGAAATTCTTTTCTATTTCATAGAATATTGGAAGGACAATATCAGCAAAGTTGACACCAGCAAAGATTAAAATCAAGGTTGAAAGTACATGGACAAATCATAGGACTTTCTTTCATCTTCATTTACAATTCATTTGAATTCAACGCGGCGACTTTGTCAACCAAGGAAGGTTTCTTTTCAAACAACGCTACAGATATAGAAAATATTCGCAGCAAAAGTCACTGTAAAGACGATGGTCGAACATATGTTATTTAAACAAGAATGTAAGAATGTAGAATAGAATTTTTCTGCCGGCTTGTTTTAATTCTGAAAATTGTCTGCTAAGATTTATAACAACAACATAAAAGCTAAGGTTCTTTACAAAGCTTATCGACGAATAATTTCCAACTCTTCTTATTCCTTGCTTTTGCAGCTGCTATCTTAAGGAATAAATTTGCGTGCATTTTCTCCATCTGTCGTTTGTTTTTCACTTGTCTTGAAATTATCTCCTGTTTTTGACAACTTAAATCACTGGGCTGAAACTATGAGAGCTACAAAAGAGAAACATACCTCGTTCTTTTGAGCAGTCTGGCAATAGCCAGCCAGGTTTACACGTGCAGTTGCCTACCATTGCATGACACCTATTGAAAATGGAAATAGTCAGACCTTTTTCTATGGTCAGACTTAGATCTGCATAAATTGCAAAGCTCCAATGACCTAATTAAGAAGTCAATGTGCTCAATGGTTTTAAATGCAAATTTTATGCTAACAGATCTCTTAGCAAAACATTGTTCTCATATTTTGTTGTGAATTTTTAGAAATTCTTGCAAAATTTCGAAGTTCTGTGAAAATGTAAAAAGAAACGCAACATAAATCCCCAAGCACAAAATCACTTTAAAAATGATCATAATATTTCTACGGTGTTTCATAGGTGCCAGCTCTTTCCCTGTGCAAAATTTTGTTGCATATCTTTTCTTGAGTGAAAAAATTGCATTAAAGATGAGATTATCGCGTGATAAATTCCAATTGTCGTGTGATAGATAACATACAGAAAAAATGCAAAACGAGGCTGACCGGAAGCGCACTCCCTGCCCTTCCTCGCGCAAAATGGCGTCTGCTCCTGAAAGCTACGGCTGCGCAGTTGATGCGCCGATCTCGTGTGCGCCCGCCATTGAGCGCCATGAAAACATTTGAAGCGACATGGAAGGCCCTCAGAAACGGGAGAGCAGGGTCGAAACGCCGAGATTTGTTGGAGAAGATACATTTTGACGTCGAAGAAAAACCTAGGAAATGACGAGAGTTTTGCACCAAAAATGGTTTTAGAAAAAACTCTTTTGCTGAAAAACTGGCCCCTGCCCGCAAAAAAGTCTTGGTGGAATGAAAGTTCAGAATGCAACGAACACTTTAATTTCCCCAGAACAAGATTCACATTCAGATTCAGAACGAGATTCAGATTCGCAAAAATCTCAAAATATATTAACAATAACGCAAAACATTAGTATCTTACACGAACCAAAACTAATTTACTGATTAGAGCTATCAATTAGCTTCATTTTAAGGGGTTATACAATTTCATACCTCTGGGGGGCTTTCCAGGAAAACGGGGAATATGTACCAAAGTATCCGAACATCAAGAACGTCCATGTAACTTTACCCCCATCTGTCATCTCAAAACAGTAAAATGTTTCAATCAAAACCAATTTACTGATTAGAGCTATCCATTAGCTTCATTTTAAGGGGTTATACAATTTCATACCTCTGGGGGGCTTTCCAGGAAAACGGGGAATATGTACCAAAGTATCCGAACATCAAGAACGTCCATGTAACTTTACCCCCGTCTGTCATCTCAAAACAGTAAAATGTTTCAATCAAAACCAATTTACTGATTAGAGCTATCCATTAGCTTCATTTTAAGGGGTTATACAATTTCATACCTCTGGGGGGCTTTCCAGGAAAACGGGGAATATGTACCAAGTATCCGAACATCAAGAACGTCTATGTAACTTTACCCCCGTCTATCATCTCAAAACAGTAAAATGTTTCAATCAAAACCAATTTACTGATTAGAGCAGCCCATTATGCTTCACTTAAAAGGGGTCTTACAATTCTATACCGCTGGGGGCTTATATACACAGTATCTTCGTCCTGGTAAAATTACCCTCATCTTCCATCCGAAAACTGTCAAATTCTTCATCAAAACAAATTTACTGATTACAGCATTCTATTAGTTTCCCGTTGAGTGGTTATACAATTTTATACTTCGTAGGGGCTTTCCAAGAAAACAGGGAATACGTCCTTAAGTGTACAAAATCTAACCACATCCTAGTAAAATTACTCCCATCTGTGATCTGCTATCCGAAGACTATTAAGTTTTTTATCATAACGAATTTGATTAGAGCAGACTATCAGACTCCAATTGAGGGGTTATACAATTTCATACCTCTGGGGGCTTTCCAGCAAAATGGGGATATGTCCTAATGCAGGGTGTGAAAGAAACCGTGCCTGTGAAGCAAGGCCATAGGCCCACAGAAAATGACTACTAGTAGGTCTGATGTAATGCATAAAGACCCACCAGGTAGCAGGAATGTTGTATTCTTGTTATATGTCATCATTCTGTCAAACTTAACGAGTTTAAATTGCATGATAATTATGGTGTTACATTGATTGGTTGCATCCTGGACTTGCCAGTTAACATACCACAGTACTGATTTGCGTTTTATTAAAATGTATTTCAATAAGAGGTCAGTTAGTCTTGAGTTCTGGATGAAATTGAAATTGTACGAATCTTGGGTGTCTCTCCACCAAACCATATTTCGCTGCACTTAACGAATTATTAGCAATCCAGACTGAGCTGAAATTAGATTAAAGAATTCCTTCTTACATACCATGTACTTAGTTTTGATTGGAAAATTTAACTGCTAAAGAAGTACTTACAGGTTGTAAACATTAGAAAGCATTTTCCCTTTCCCTGCCAAGACGCCCACACATAATAAGATTATATGATCCCCCAAAAGGAGGTTAATTGACTGCTATACTCAGTGAATTAAGTTTGATAACGAAACTTTGCCGTTTTCTGACCTCAGATGTCGGTAATTTTGCCAGGAGGAAACTACAGTTTGCATACTTAAAGACATATTCCCTGTTTTTTCTGGGAAGCCCCCCCCAGAGGTATTAAATTCTATGACCCCTAAAAGAGAAGCTAATAGACTGATCTAATCAGTAAACTAGTTTGGATAAAGAAATTTTACCATTTTGGAAGGATGATGGGAGCAACTTTGATAGATCGTAGTTAGATTTTGCACTATTAAGGACATATTCCCTTTTTTTCTGGAAAGCCTCCCAGAGGTATATAATTGTATGACCCCTAACGGAGAAATACACTGCCTTAATCAGAAAATTAGTTTTGATGAAAAGATTTACAGTTTATGGACGGCAGATGGGAATAATTTTACCAGGACGTGGTTAGATTAATGTACATTTAAGGACATATTCCCCGTTTTCCTGGAAAGCCCCCCAGAGGTATGAAATTGTATAACCCCTTAAAATGAAGCTAATGGATAGCTCTAATCAGTAAATTGGTTTTGATTGAAACATTTTACTGTTTTGAGATGACAGACGGGGGTAAAGTTACATGGACGTTCTTGATGTTCGGATACTTTGGTACATATTCCCCGTTTTCCTGGAAAGCCCCCCAGAGGTATGAAATTGTATAACCCCTTAAAATGAAGCTAATGGATAGCTCTAATCAGTAAATTGGTTTTGATAGAAACATTTTACTGTTTTGAGATGACAGACGGGGGTAAAGTTACATGGGCGTTCTTGATGTTCGGATACTTTGGTGCACATTCCCCGTTTTCCTGGAAAGCCCCCCAGATATATGAAATTGTATTACCCCTTAAAATGAAGCTAATGGACTGCTCTAATCAGTAAATTGGTTTTGATAGAAACATTTTACTGTTTTGAGATGACAGACGGGGGTAAAGTTACATGGACGCTCTTGATGTTCGGATACTTTGGTGCACATTCCCCGTTTTCCTGGAAAGCCCCCCAGAGGTATGAAATTGTATAGCCCCTTAAAATGAAGCTAATGGATAGCTCTAATCAGTAAATTGGTTTTGATAGAAACATTTTACTGTTTTGAGAAGACAGACGGGGGTAAAGTTACATGGGCGTTCTTGATGTTCGGATACTTTGGTGCACATTCCCCGTTTTCCTGGAAAGCCCCCCAGATATATGAAATTGTATTACCCCTTAAAATGAAGCTAATGGACTGCTCTAATCAGTAAATTGGTTTTGATAGAAACATTTTACTGTTTTGAGATGACAGACGGGGGTAAAGTTACATGGACGTTCTTGATGTTCGGATACTTTGGTGCACATTCCCCGTTTTCCTGGAAAGCCCCCCAGAGGTATGAAATTGTATAGCCCCTTAAAATGAAGCTAATGGATAGCTCTAATCAGTAAATTGGTTTTGATTGAAACATTTTACTGTTTTGAGATGACAGACGGGGGTAAAGTTACATGGACGTTCTTGCTGTTCGGATACTTTGGTACATATTCCCCGTTTTCCTGGAAAGCCCCCCAGAGGTATGAAATTGTATAACCCCTTAAAATGAAGCTAATAGATAGCTCTAATCAGTAAATTGGTTTTGATTGAAACATTTTACTGTTTTGAGATGACAGACGGGGGTAAAGTTACATGGGCGTTCTTGATGTTCGGATACTTTGGTGCACATTCCCCGTTTTCCTGGAAAGCCTCCCAGATATATGAAATTGTATGACCCCTTAAAATGAAGCTAATGGACTGCTCTAATCAGTAAATTGGTTTTGATAGAAACATTTTACTGTTTTGAGATGACAGACGTGGGTAAAGTTACATGGACGTTCTTGATGTTCGGATACTTTGGTACATATTCCCCGTTTTCCTGGAAAGCCCCCCAGAGGTATGAAATTGTATAACCCCTTAAAATGAAGCTAATGGATAGCTCTAATCAGTAAATTGGTTTTGATAGAAACATTTTACTGTTTTGAGATGACAGACGGGGGTAAAGTTACATGGGCGTTCTTGATGTTCGGATACTTTGGTGCACATTCCCCGTTTTCCTGGAAAGCCCCCCAGATATATGAACTTGTATTACCCCTTAAAATGAAGCTAATGGACTGCTCTAATCAGTAAATTGGTTTTGATAGAAACATTTTACTGTTTTGAGATGACAGACGGGGGTAAAGTTACATGGACGTTCTTGATGTTCGGATACTTTGGTGCACATTCCCCGTTTTCCTGGAAAGCCCCCCAGAGGTATGAAATTGTATAGCCCCTTAAAATGAAGCTAATGGATAGCTCTAATCAGTAAATTGGTTTTGATAGAAACATTTTACTGTTTTGAGAAGACAGACGGGGGTAAAGTTACATGGGCGTTCTTGATGTTCGGATACTTTGGTGCACATTCCCCGTTTTCCTGGAAAGCCCCCCAGATATATGAAATTGTATTACCCCTTAAAATGAAGCTAATGGACTGCTCTAATCAGTAAATTGGTTTTGATAGAAACATTTTACTGTTTTGAGATGACAGACGGGGGTAAAGTTACATGGACGTTCTTGATGTTCGGATACTTTGGTGCACATTCCCCGTTTTCCTGGAAAGCCCCCCAGAGGTATGAAATTGTATAGCCCCTTAAAATGAAGCTAATGGATAGCTCTAATCAGTAAATTGGTTTTGATTGAAACATTTTACTGTTTTGAGATGACAGACGGGGGTAAAGTTACATGGACGTTCTTGCTGTTCGGATGCTTTGGTACATATTCCCCGTTTTCCTGGAAAGCCCCCCAGAGGTATGAAATTGTATAACCCCTTAAAATGAAGCTAATGGATAGCTCTAATCAGTAAATTGGTTTTGATTGAAACATTTTACTGTTTTGAGATGACAGACGGGGGTAAAGTTACATGGGCGTTCTTGATGTTCGAATACTTTGGTGCACATTCCCCGTTTTCCTGGAAAGCCCCCCAGATATATGAAATTGTATGACCCCTTAAAATGAAGCTAATGGACTGCTCTAATCAGTAAATTGGTTTTGATAGAAACATTTTACTGTTTTGAGATGACAGACGTGGGTAAAGTTACATGGACGTTCTTGATGTTCGGATACTTTGGTGCACATTCCCCGTTTTCCTGGAAAGCCCCCCAAATACATGAAATTGTATGACCCCTTAAAATGAAGCTAATGGATAGCTCTAATCAGTAAATTGGTTTTGATAGAAACATTTTACTGTTTTGAGATGACAGACGGGGGTAAAGTTACATGGACGTTCTTGATGTTGGGATACTTTGGTGCACATTCCCCGTTTTCCTGGAAAGCCCCCCAGATACATGAAATTGTATGACCCCTTAAAATGAAGCTAATGGACTGCTCTAATCAGTAAATTGGTTTTGATAGAAACATTTTACTGTTTTGAGATGACAGACGGGGGTAAAGTTACATGGACGTTCTTGATGTTCGGATACTTTGGTGCACATTCCCCGTTTTCCTGGAAAGCCCCCCAAATACATGAAATTGTATGACCCCTTAAGGTAGGAGTCTGGTCGAAATTTTGCGATCTGACCTCAAATTTTCACTTTTTACATCTTTACCTCATTCGAAAGGAAAATTATTGAACTGCAACATTTTAATCACAGAATATTGAACTGAGTTGAGAAAAACAGTAAATTTTGAGTTTTTTTAGGGACAGGTCGTGCTGTTTTTGAGAAAATTTTGGGTATTTTCATGCTTTTTTGCGACTCTTCAGGACGATCGCCTTTGCGTTTCTTGTTGACCCCAGACACTGTTCGATAGCTCTTTTTGTGCTCTCTCCAAATATGGCTTCACCTTTGTTGTGGGTCGAACCATTCTTTCATAAAATCCAGTCTTGGAATAGCAACTTAGCAAAGGCTTCTTAGCAACTGAATGTTTATCTTGATTGTGATTGGTCGCTAGGCCAAGCTTGCGCTTTTGATTGGCCTCCGGAGGTCACGTGAGTCAGTCATCGTCAGCTGTTGCTCAAGATGGAAGCTGCGGCAGGAAGACGAACATTGAAGAACGTTTTTTGGATACAAACAGCTTAATTCAAGTTAAAAGTCTGAAACCGAAAGCATTACTATTTGCAGGAATTAAAGGAGAAACACTCAAGCAGAAGGAATTAGACTTTCGGACAGGAAGACTCCAAATTACTTCACGGACAAGATTGCAGTAACATTGGGCCTAATCCACAACAAAGATGGCGAAAGATCAAAGAGGCCTGTTGAATCAAGGAACGGGGAAGTGCAAACATAGCTAACAGTGAGTTCGGAACCTATTTGGAAGTTGTCATTTTGCCAAAGAAGAGCTGTGCACAATCCACTTTCGTTAAAAAGGAAGGTCAAGAGATTTCAGCCTAATAAAAGTAGCAACTAAACAGAATTATTATTTTTGCTTGTTTTTCCCTGGAATAATTGCATTTGGGCTGTGCAGCAGTGATGAAGAATTATCAACATGCCAAGGAGTTGCAGGAAATAAAATTATATTGATGTTATGCAAAATTTTTAGAACTGATGGAAACAGGTTTGTGTAGCAGTGGTTGGTGTTGTGATGTCAACTTGATGTCAGGAAGTAAGCTGAAACAGAAATTGATTTATTGAAAAAGGGGTTTTCCCAGAGAGAGACAGTTTGGTGAGCAGGTACAAAATGCACCATACTTTATTTCGAGGAGATTATATTTGTCTCTATTCTGATCTTATGTGGAAATTTGTGAGAAAGTGAATTGGAGGACATGGAAGGAGCCATGATGACTGTTTTCACCACACCTTTCAAGAGACCTATTTTGCTCCCCAGGGACAGTATTTATAAAGGGAACAAAGACTAAACATCGAGACAGAGTTTACAGTTGATCATTCAGACAACTGGGGAAATTATATGCACAAAGTAAGCAAGGACATAATTTCCTATGAAGAACTATATAGGACTGAGAGAGGGGCAAATGCACTACTTGCGAGCGCCTGTGTGTGGTTGTTGATCGTTATGGACGGCGTTTGTCATTTTCGTAATGTAAAAATGACAAAAACTTAATATCATTGCATAATCATCAGAGTTTTTGTGAGAAAAGTCTTATTCCTGAAATAAATCTAGAAATAATCCCAAATTGGCTCCAAAACTAAGTGAAATCATTATTGTAAACTTTAACAGCAATTTTCTCAAAAGTATGTTTTTCGCATACTGCTGCAAAGTTTTCAGCACACCCCTTTTTTATTGCTACAGCTACAAAGTCATGCTATAGCTCATTTTGATCAGCAGACCCTGCTGTGTGCAAGTATCTATGTTTCATTTGGCTTTAATGTATGTGAAAAGAGAGTTGACCAGTCAAGAATTGAAAATTTGTTGAAAAAATGTTTATCTCTGAATTTTCATTGATAAAATGTATAATATACCATCTATGCAAAAACAAAGGAGATACTTGCACTCAGCAACTCAAAAGCATCAATTTGACATATAGTACTTTTAAATTGAAGCTCAAAATAAAAAGTGGTGATTTGAAAATGCAAAGGCACTAGAAATGCAGTCATCCACGGTTTCCATGGCAACAGTTAATCCGATTAAGATTATTGTTACATTTTTTAAATCAGCATGTCAATTTACCCTAGTACCCCAAGTTTCTTGCTTTTATCTATCATAATGAGAAAGTTGGATTTTCGACCAGACTCCTACCTTAAAATGAAGCTAATGGATAGCTCTAATCAGTAAATTGGTTTTGATAGAAACATTTTACTGTTTTGAGATGACAGACGGGGGTAAAGTTACATGGACGTTCTTGATGTTCGGATACTTTGGTGCACATTCCCCGTTTTCCTGGAAAGCCCCCCAGATATATGAAATTTTATGACCCCTTAAAATGAAGCTAATGGACTGCTCTAATCAGTAAATTGGTTTTGATAGAAACATTTTACTGTTTTGAGATGACAGACGGGGGTAAAGTTACATGGACGCTCTTGATGTTCGGATACTTTGGTGCACATTCCCCGTTTTCCTGGAAAGCCCCCCAGAGGTATGAAATTGTATAGCCCCTTAAAATGAAGCTAATGGATAGCTCTAATCAGTAAATTGGTTTTGATAGAAACATTTTACTGTTTTGAGAAGACAGACGGGGGTAAAGTTACATGGGCGTTCTTGATGTTCGGATACTTTGGTGCACATTCCCCGTTTTCCTGGAAAGCCCCCCAGATATATGAAATTGTATTACCCCTTAAAATGAAGCTAATGGACTGCTCTAATCAGTAAATTGGTTTTGATAGAAACATTTTACTGTTTTGAGATGACAGACGGGGGTAAAGTTACATGGACGTTCTTGATGTTCGGATACTTTGGTGCACATTCCCCATTTTCCTGGAAAGCCCCCCAGAGGTATGAAATTGTATAGCCCCTTAAAATGAAGCTAATGGATAGCTCTAATCAGTAAATTGGTTTTGATTGAAACATTTTACTGTTTTGAGATGACAGACGGGGGTAAAGTTACATGGACGTTCTTGCTGTTCGGATACTTTGGTACATATTCCCCGTTTTCCTGGAAAGCCCCCCAGAGGTATGAAATTGTATAACCCCTTAAAATGAAGCTAATAGATAGCTCTAATCAGTAAATTGGTTTTGATTGAAACATTTTACTGTTTTGAGATGACAGACGGGGGTAAAGTTACATGGGCGTTCTTGATGTTCGGATACTTTGGTGCACATTCCCCGTTTTCCTGGAAAGCCCCCCAGATATATGAAATTGTATGACCCCTTAAAATGAAGCTAATGGACTGCTCTAATCAGTAAATTGGTTTTGATAGAAACATTTTACTGTTTTGAGATGACAGACGGGGGTAAAGTTACATGGACGTTCTTGATGTTCGGATACTTTGGTACATATTCCCCGTTTTCCTGGAAAGCCCCCCAGAGGTATGAAATTGTATAACCCCTTAAAATGAAGCTAATGGATAGCTCTAATCAGTAAATTGGTTTTGATAGAAACATTTTACTGTTTTGAGATGACAGACGGGGGTAAAGTTACATGGGCGTTCTTGATGTTCGGATACTTTGGTGCACATTCCCCGTTTTCCTGGAAAGCCCCCCAGATATATGAACTTGTATTACCCCTTAAAATGAAGCTAATGGACTGCTCTAATCAGTAAATTGGTTTTGATAGAAACATTTTACTGTTTTGAGATGACAGACGGGGGTAAAGTTACATGGACGTTCTTGATGTTCGGATACTTTGGTGCACATTCCCCGTTTTCCTGGAAAGCCCCCCAGAGGTATGAAATTGTATAGCCCCTTAAAATGAAGCTAATGGATAGCTCTAATCAGTAAATTGGTTTTGATAGAAACATTTTACTGTTTTGAGATGACAGACGGGGGTAAAGTTACATGGGCGTTCTTGATGTTCGGATACTTTGGTGCACATTCCCCGTTTTCCTGGAAAGCCCCCCAGAGGTATGAAATTGTATAGCCCCTTAAAATGAAGCTAATGGATAGCTCTAATCAGTAAATTGGTTTTGATTGAAACATTTTACTGTTTTGAGATGACAGACGGGGGTAAAGTTACATGGACGTTCTTGCTGTTCGGATGCTTTGGTACATATTCCCCGTTTTCCTGGAAAGCCCCCCAGAGGTATGAAATTGTATAACCCCTTAAAATGAAGCTAATGGATAGCTCTAATCAGTAAATTGGTTTTGATTGAAACATTTTACTGTTTTGAGATGACAGACGGGGGTAAAGTTACATGGGCGTTCTTGATGTTCGGATACTTTGGTGCACATTCCCCGTTTTCCTGGAAAGCCCCCCAGATATATGAAATTGTATGACCCCTTAAAATGAAGCTAATGGACTGCTCTAATCAGTAAATTGGTTTTGATAGAAACATTTTACTGTTTTGAGATGACAGACGTGGGTAAAGTTACATGGACGTTCTTGATGTTCGGATACTTTGGTGCACATTCCCCGTTTTTCTGGAAAGCCCCCCAAATACATGAAATTGTATGACCCCTTAAAATGAAGCTAATGGATAGCTCTAATCAGTAAATTGGTTTTGATAGAAACATTTTACTGTTTTGAGATGACAGACGGGGGTAAAGTTACATGGACGTTCTTGATGTTGGGATACTTTGGTGCACATTCCCCGTTTTCCTGGAAAGCCCCCCAAATACATGAAATTGTATGACCCCTTAAAATGAAGCTAATGGATAGCTCTAATCAGTAAATTGGTTTTGATAGAAACATTTTACTGTTTTGAGATGACAGACGGGGGTAAAGTTACATGGACGTTCTTGATGTTCGGATACTTTGGTGCACATTCCCCGTTTTCCTGGAAAGCCCCCCAGATATATGAAATTTTATGACCCCTTAAAATGAAGCTAATGGACTGCTCTAATCAGTAAATTGGTTTTGATAGAAACATTTTACTGTTTTGAGATGACAGACGGGGGTAAAGTTACATGGACATTCTTGATGTTGGGATACTTTGGTGCACATTCCCCGTTTTCCTGGAAAGCCCCCCAGATACATGAAATTGTATGACCCCTTAAAATGAAGCTAATGGACTGCTCTAATCAGTAAATTGGTTTTGATAGAAACATTTTACTGTTTTGAGATGACAGACGGGGGTAAAGTTACATGGACATTCTTGATGTTCGGATACTTTGGTGCACATTCCCCGTTTTCCTGGAAAGCCCCCCAGATACATGAAATTGTATGACCCCTTAAAATGAAGCTAATGGACTGCTCTAATCAGTAAATTAGTTTTGGTTCGTGTAAGATACTAATGTTTTGCGTTATTGTTAATATATTTTGAGATTTTTGCGAATCTGAATCTTGTTCTGAATCTGAATGTGAATCTTGTTCTGGGGAAATTAAAGTTGCAACGAACATGGCGAGCCAGGTGAGTACCATAGGAAAATTTGCAAAGTTTGTCATAAATCGTCGTGGTTTGTGCATGTGACGACCGGGAGAAATTTCTACAGAATGTCTACTTTGACGTCAAATACGCATAAATAAAAGCCTGTTGTAATTTGGAGTCGAATACAGACGTCAAGAGAGAGCTAAAACATGATAAATATCGACTTCCAGGTCGTCATTGCCCCTCGTCATCTTGTTCAAACATACCATGCAAAAATTTGTTGTCTACCATTTTAATGCTTTTTCACCATACCCAAAACATATCTGCCTTTCCGGTAGGAAAGAAAAAAATCCCTACCCTGCCCGCAAAGCAGACTAGTAAATTCCCAATATGAATGTATTTATGAATGGTGGTCTGCGCTTCGATTCTTTGGGAAAATTTGCAAAGTAGCGTTTTATTCCAATTTAAAATTCCACTTGTCAGGCCATTACTTAGGCCCATTTCCAGCTGTTAAGCAGCTGTGACGAAATTCGAACTCACATGATGGCCTAAAATACAGTAGCAGGCAGTCGTACACAACAAAGCGATATGCCACGAAAGCTGAAGAAGGTGCCACGATACAAATAATAGACAGTGGTATGTGTTTAACAGGGACATTTGCCATAACTTTTTCCTATTTCATAAATATAACATCTCTTCTTAGTACACACAACAAGATCCAGGTTTGTTAGACAAATCTATATCTTTATATTTATACAACTTTATAAAGCATCTTAAATAAAACTGAAGTTGTTTCATTTCATATGTAATAAATACTGTACAATGTGAACTACAAGGTATCTCTGTGTGTTAGACATTTTTCTATATCAATCTGTTTATTTTCTGCATATAATATCAAATGATACAGTAATACCATATAATATTACATTTTTCCATATTTTTACATCTTCTCACAAAATGGAAATACAAGGTCAAATGTATATATTTTACACTAACAAAAATTCAAAATCTAAAGAGTGAATCAGGTAAACACAGTTAAATTTTTACCTCAATGCTTAAGAGAGTGCAATTGATTGTCAAAGAGGCCACATTGGTTCTCCCTTGACCTGTAAATAAATTGTTGTGTAACCTCACTTATAAGGAGGAACCAGCAATGCAGCTATGACTGGTGTGGCTGAGTGGTTAAGGTGCAGTGTTTCAAATCTTGTAGAGTCTACCTCATGGATTCAAATTCCATCACCAAAACTACTAACCACGAGCCAACAGCCAACTCAGCTGTCCATCCTTCCAAGGTTGGTAAATGAGTACTCAGATGCAACTCTTGAGGGTAGAAGCCAAAGTGCTGCAGGCCCATATCAGCCATACAGCTGCCCATATACTCAGCCTAAGGTTACAAATAAAAATTGCTTGCCTCTTGCTACTTGTTTGTGAAATGGGCATTTCCAAAATGCAGCAATGCTTGAAAGTACCTGTTATTTTTGCACTAAAACAGTGCAGTGGTGCAGAATTTGGTACCCTCAAATCAACAACTAATTGACAATGACATGTTGATTGTTGATGTCTTTTGTGGACAATTATGTGGACAGTATTATGGAACATATCATTTACACACTTTGAGGTGACCTGAGATGACTTGTGTTTATTTCAACATGTTCAGCTGGACTTACACAGAGGTACAAAGGAGGCCTGTGAAAATTCTGAAAAACTGAAAAAGAAAAGAAAGGGAAAATGTTTCTGGTTTTCATTTTTGTAACTGCCTGTTCAAAGGCTACACAAAATGTCACATGAACTACATTATAGTTTAAACAAAAGATACTGCTAGTTGACTGACAATCCTTTGTCTCCAGTCAATCTAGTCTATCAAAAACATTTGTTTTGTGGCATTTTGTGCCATTTTGTTTACCTCAGTTGAAATCTAACTTCTCAGTGTCTTAATGACCAAACATTTCAACTTGAGAGTAGGTCACAAGGCAATGATCTGCATTCCATAGTGAAGAACTAGTGTTCCACATTGCATTGTACATGTCATGGCTATATAAAAGGAACTGTGAGGATTTCTATTGCAATAAAGAGATTTTCTCCTTTCTTCAGCTATGTTGGTAAGAGGATGGCAATACCCAAGAAATGTAATAATATTAATGATCAATGTTCAGTAGGTAACTACTTTATTTTATGTATTGTTTAAAACTGTTTTTAGAGACTTGATGTACCTACCTTGTGGTTAACAAGAAAACAATAACTGCTTATTCCAAGTACAGTACTTTGAGAAGGATTAATACTGTATTTCATTTGTAAATTTCACTTCATAGGTATTTTAACAAATACTTGTACTTACAGATGGATACCCTGTTGATTTTGTTTTGAAACAGGAGTTGGTGTGTACAGTGATAACTGGCAATTTTCTGTAAAGGCCATTCCTACAGTGCATTATGCTTCTTATTTATACCTGCAAAATATGATTTTTGTGATGTCAAATACCAGCATGAAATATATGAAGAACCAATAATCTACAGAAGGAACAAAAAAACAGAACTCTTGATTGAAATTGAATTGAAAGAACCAGAACTGACAATCAAAAGAACCCATCAGTTACTCCAAATCACAAATGAAAAGTACTGAAAAACTTTTAAAAATTAAAACATCACATGAAAACAAAGGCAACATACATTAACTTAGGCTGTTGTAAACAGTAAGAATTGAATTTGCCATCATAATTTTGGCAATTTCATATATATATAAATGTTTTCATAAACTAAAAACATCCATTACTCCATCATTCATTAGATAAATGCAGTATAGATAGAGGGATGATGATTCATGCCAAAAATCAATCTATTTGTGAGCTCATTTCCTAACTGTATTTTTCTCCAATAAAAATTGTGACAATTTTCAAAACATTCCCTTTTAGTAAATTCTTACTTCTCTTCCAAAATTTTTGACATATGCATACTGTAATATCCATTCCCATTTTATATTTGCTCTGTACCTTCTGTTCTCTAGAACTTTCAGTTTTCATCCTATCCTCTCACAAAAGGCTGCACCTTCAGTATAAGTCACATGTGTGGATAAAGGCTCATACACATGCACTGAAGTGGGAAATTTTTGCAAGAATGAAGCATTGCCATACTAGGATTTTTTAAACAATCCCGAGATTTCATGGTTACTGAATTCTCTTCCAAAAATCTGAAATTGTGCTTTTGGTGCACCTTCTTGTCAATGTCATCTCCCACACATACATTTATTTATTAAAGAGTTTGCCTCACGGACAAGGTATCTGGCCAAAACCTGAAATCAACAGGCACATGTATTGTCAAAGTATTGGAAGAGAGTACAGTATATATACGGAAGAGGAGACCAGGGCTAGAAGTAGCAGGGACAAGTTGTAAGAAAATATCTCTCTCCTATGCTTCTAAAGCTGTGCTCACCAGCTTTTGTTTGAATGACTGTCTTGTTATTACCTTCAGTTTAAGGTTCTTATTGTTCTTGCTGATGGCTATTTTTTTAACATCACTCTCCCCATTCTTGGCCTATATTTTTGGATTTATAATTTGCTGAAAATCTAGCAGGGTCTGCTTTTGAAACAACATGTGCTCAATAGCTAGTGGTCAAGGACACACATGGTGGTACAGAGACAGCTCTGCGTTTTGGTGATACAGAGAAAATTTGATTCTTCTGAAAAGTGACAACTAGCCCAAGTCTCCCTTACATTTCTTTTGCTAGTAACTGACAACTTATCCTTTCTTAAGGAATCTTGAGAATCAGTTCTTGTCCAACTCAATCTCAGAAAAGTTAGCACCAATGACTGTGCATCCATAACCCTTCATTCTCTCATGGAACACTGGCAAGAACTTACCAATGTCAGCTACAGATGAAAATATTGCAAGAGCTCCAGAACAGCTTGAAAACCTGTGGCTATCAAAAACAGCAATTGTGGTTTCATTGATACAGTTTCAAAGAGAATGATCAGGGTTAAGGATGAAAACAAAGCATTTGAGGCCAGGTCTACTACAAGCCTCAGCTATGATGACATCAAAACTGCATAATGCCTGATTGTCGATCATAAGGCCTTTGTATGGTCCAGGGTTCTTAATTGGGAGATAAATCTGGCCAATAACATCTGCAATGGAAAGATTAAACTGGTAATCAGGAAGGTCAATAGTTTCATACATAGCGTTACCTTTAATTATTGTATCTCTGTATAAAGATGCAAGATGTTCAGGCATATTGTTACCTACTGGCAGATGCAATTCTTCATTGAGAAATGAAATGCCTGTCAACAATGAGATTACTGTGCAGGCCCTACTTCCCTCACCTGATGATAAAGCTCCTTGACAGATGTCTTTGGAAAAGAAGAAGGAAGTAACATTATCATTGGACACTGTCTTGGAGTCAAAAAGTGGGTTGCAACTTTCCTTTGGTGGCATAGTGACATTGCTGTGAAATTCACACAGGCACTTTACTGACCTACCTTTCTCAGTGCAAAGCTTGTCTGGACACATTGGGCAGAATCTATTTTTATCCTTACCTTTATGACCCTTGATAACATGATGACATATCTTGCAGTGGTTACCCCTTGAAGCTCCCTGTCTAACAACACTTACCAAAGCAGTATTCTCCACAGATAATGATGGTGGGCTTAAACATAAAATTTCACTCTCCAGATCAGCAATTGCTTTGTTCACTTCAATGTTGGATGTTTCACTTACAGCCGGATTTTGGTCACTTACCTCATTTTCTGAACTTTGATTTGAAGAATCAAAAGGAGGATTAGATACAGCCTTTTTGGCAACACTTGCTAAACGAGTGATCTCTTTACGAATATTCAGTTTGCATATTGGGCAGGTCACCTTACCATCAACACAGTTATCATGAAATGCATGCCAGCACCCATCAAATCTTTTCCAAGGCTTTGAAGTGTCATTGGAAATACAACCTGGAAGGTCACAATGCTTATTTGAATTTGGGACTATCTTTGCATGGTAACCAAGTGGGAGGCAATGTCTCGGAATAACTTCACTGCCCCAAAGCTGTGAATCAATGTCAAAATTTCCATTGCAAAGATTCTTACTTTTATCAACAAATATACATTTCAATATTGTTGCTGCCTTTACCTTCAAGGAATTCAGTTGCTTACCTGTAAAGGAATAATACTGAGGTGGAGTAAATGCACTACGAAAATTATGTTGCTCGGACTTAGATGCAAAGATGCTCTTTGCTTTTTGCACCAGTTGTTCCACAGAGTAGTATGGCTTGGTTTGTGCTCTCAAAATGGAGTGTGTATTCTCCACCCCATACTCATCCAGAAGTGTTATGTTTTCTCTTACAATATCAAAGATGTCCGGGCGAAATTGCTGCCAATAGAGAATGTTGGACAACCAAATAAGCGGTGCTTTGTCATAGTGACGTCGGCTAAAACAGTAAAACATAGTTAAAATAATCAACAAATTTATTGGACTTGAAGACAACAGAGTATATAGCAAGTACTAATGGTAAATAATTGTCAAGCAAATTTATCAATGCACCGTACTCGGGATCCCTGCAAGAAGAAAAAGTTGCCAGAACAGCAGAGCGTATTAATGTCCACCCACCATAAATTAATTCAAGGAGGAGAGTTCTTCGCCAAGGCATGGGTTTATCTGCCAACTTGCTATGGGGAAAAATACTTTCATAAAGATACTTCATAAATGGATGGTACATTGCCAGAACATTTTCCTGTGAATTTAATGAAATGTGTAAAGCTCCTAATGTTGGAATTATTGACAAGAATGGCAGATTTTCTGCTTCTGATGGTTGCTGTTCACCATGCAGCTCTGCAGAGCTTACCTGAGACTGATCATGATTTACCTGTGCCATGGATATGTCATACATATGGTCTTGAATAGCAGGAGCATAAAAGTCTCTAGAAATATAAGAAGTGATAGGAGGCGTAAGATGCTGATAAACAATTTGTCTCAGGTAATACTGCGTTGGCCAATCACCTAAAACAAAAAGGGCAAAATTGGAGGCATACTCTGTGATTCTATTTGTAAAAAGATAACCAAGAGCCCTTCTGTAATCTTCCACATTTTTCAGCCTGCATTCCTGAAAATCAACAAGATAAAGATTATCAAGACGTCTCATTTGTCTAACATTGTCTGATTCCTTGTATTGGTGTGTCTCTAACCTCTGTTGCACAGTATCTGGATTGAAAAAGTGAGATATCATTGCATTAGACATGGTTGAAGCATAAGTGGATGATAGTGAATAAAAATACTTATCTGATGTTAACTGTCTAGCCAATTCACCTGGAAGAACAATGTTAGGATCTAAGTGGGTATTGCCATCCACCAGGGGTATAGCTGGAATGCCCGGAAAAACCCGCAGAACCACTGTACACATGCATTTGGCGTCAGAAGTCCTTTCACTGTCAGGCCTCCTATGGCTGTGAATAGTGGTGAAATCATCAATGATTGCAATCACAAAATGTTGATTTTGTATTGCATTATTGATAACTTCATCAATTTCACGCTCATAGTTAGCAATAAGCCTTGCCTCATGACTCCTCTCAGTGGTGCTGGTACAAGTAATCCCAAGTTGCCTGGCTGTGTTAAGTGCCTCCCTATTAAGATTTTCAGTCCTTAAGAAGATACTGAAATCTTTCTGTAGATAGTTGCACTTTTGGCTTAGCCCAAAACAAAGTATGTAAATAACATTGATTGTCAGCCTGTCCACAGTTGCTTGACGTCGATCATTTCTCCTAGGTGAAGACATCATGCTTCTTATAAAGGGAAAAATGTTTGGAGCACCAGCATCAATGCAGAACTGCTGAAACTGAATGGGATCATAAATTGGATCAGAGTTCCTGAATGTTCTGATGATGCTGTCTTTCACCAAACATACCTCATTGGCCACCTGTCCATTCCGTGTTAGTCTCAGCATGAGATCTTCAAGCATCCCTGGCGGAAGTAATGATTCTCCATTTGGGCCTTTTCTTATAGCTCCAAAATTTGTGTGTCCTGAGATGTGACAGTCAGCTAAATTGATTTCATTGTTTTCTTCTGCTGCATCATCACCAGGAGAGCCAAGAGTTTCTTTGCAGTTTTGGGCTGTATTTGTTTCTTCACTGTTGGACTTGAATGCGCATCCATACAGGAGCTTTCTTCGACGACCAGCTTTATTTGAATTGTTGTTCACCTCCTATGAAATGTTAGCAAGTTTTAGAACCTTTAAAGAACCCTCAAGACGTCAAACTGACAAGTAACGTATTGGCATGATTTTGTCACCATATTGAGAAATAACTTTATTGTTGATGTATTATTATCAGTATCCAAAACTAACTGGATAGAATGCATAATAATGGTTAGTACTGTAAATGGTAAAATGAATTATTTTTCTGCAAAATGCAATTGAGTTTAGTTGTGGACTTGGCCCCTAGACTTTGCCTGAAAAGGGGATAGGCTACCCAAAATAGGGCTAGACTTTCAAATTTAAAAATAGATTCAATAGACAACTGCACTAAAGATGAAGGCAAGGGACTTTTTTATCAAGATGCATTGCATTTGATTTACAAATCTTCAATGATCCTATTGGAATTTGATTAAAGAACACAGTGCACCTTGGTGAGAAATTCCTTGCGTTCTTTAATCACAATAGTGTATTCTAATTCGAATCAGATTTGCTGTTATATCCTTGACTTCCCTTTGATTCTTCCCTGATTGGGGAGGGGCTAGATTTCCCCAACAGAGGGGCAGGCAGTAATGTCATAGTAACCACCTAGGGCTGCCACTGCATTAATTGCTTTCAAGGAAGCATAGTTCAAGCAGAGGTAGCCAGAGAAAACCTGGATTAAAAAAGTGCTTACATTTATTCACTTTTTCCCCAAGCCATACCTGATTTCCCCAAACCTTCAAAGAGACTGTAGAATTATATGTGTAACTTCTTTCAAAAGACTGCATAGTTTCACGAGACTTAGTCATATTCGTACTAACTTCACCCCAAAACTTATCCATTCTATCCCCCCCCCTATTGTATGTGGTGGCCCCACAGACCCAACATTTTCAAAGTTTAATGAGAGACATTTAAAAGTTTGGAGAAAAATTTGGAAAGAAGTTGGAAAGGCTTGAGATATATCACTGGAACAAAAATAAAAATTACAACTATAAGTACGTCAAAGTAAAACGCTTTTTCCACTTCAAATTAGCAGGGAACTTCCTTTTTCTGGCCTATATGGACAACTGTGCGGTTGGGAAAACTATTTTACCTAAGCCGTTAGCCGCCGAGAAAAGGATAACATTTTCTGTAGTTAGACAAGATATGCTTGTATTTTATTGTCAGTGGTCTATTTCTTCAAGTTCATAAGCAATACGTAGTGTAAACATTGCGCGGAGGTAGATGATACCGCCGCGCCCCGCCGTCAACCTTCTTCAATGGCTAGGCCTAAATGTCTGATGAATGAAAAACACTTGTACTTACTCGTGGCGTTGCTTTTTTTCCAGTGGCCTTATACCTGGCAACAGAGCGATGGCATGTCTTGCAAATTTCGCCTTCTTGCACCCTGGCCAGGCTAAAAGTTTCCCTTACGTCTTTCTTTTCCAAAGTGTTGCTTGGAAGTTGCAAGAACTGCTCATCACTTTTCCTTCCGCATATTCTGCAACCTTCCCTGCTTCGCTGCAAGCGTCGTGGCGTAGTACTCGCGAAGTTGAACAAATCCCTTGAGACCAGGCACAATAAAGCCAACAGAAACAGTTTCATATCTTCTAACTAGCGATAAACAACGGAAAACAATAAAGAAAACCGAGATAATTACGCCAAAAACAGCTGATTTCTAATATTTTGGCGCCAAATTTTGCCGCTGCAAATCAGCTCCAACCTGATTGGCTAAACCGAGCCTCGTTTTCGTTTTGCATTTTTTCTGTATGTTTGTGATAGATGCCAAATTATTGCGCGATAATTTAGAAAATTATTGCCCGATAAATCATGAGTTATTCCGTGATAATTGTCGAATATAGGTAATAAAATAAACGGGCGTTAAATGATTTTCTTTTCAGAAATTGATGAGCTTTATGTTCTTTTCATAGAGGCTGTGTCATATTGTAAATTAAACAATTTAACTGCTTCAGTTGTCAGTTTAAATTTTCTAAGTTTGAAGCACATGCAAAAAATTTATTTACCAATATGAATGAACGATTTACAATTCAAATCAAACTGCCTTCCTTGAGGTAAAGAAAGCACGAGCGAGTAGATTTACTCAAGAATGAAATACTTGTAGAAATGGTAAAACCCATTTGCGGCAATTTCTCTTCAAGACTTGTCCAATTTCTCAGTCAAAACTTTCAAGAAAATTCTCCTAATTTCACTATTTTCCAGGATTTTACTTTGACGCCAAAGGCCTCCATGCAACGTCACTGATACTTCGTTGTTTCGTTGTTTTGTATTCGTAAGTAAATAGAAAACTGACTTTCAGTTTTGGCATGATAACTTTTATGGCGAAATGAAAAAAGCTCCACTTCACTCCTAATTCAATGAAGGGGGAAAGATTTTTAGTCCAAAGTGCCACAATGCCAGTCCAAAGTGCCAGAATGACAAAACGAAAGTTATGAAAGAAATGAAGACATCGCATGACTCTGGTTGTGATGGTATCACAAGCTTTTTCATTAAGAAAGAATCACTTTTTATTGAACCTTTTTTAATAAAGCTAAATTTTACCTCTGTCTATAGTGCATAAATTCAGAGATGATCGTGCGATAGATTGCTAATTTATCGCACTATAATTCTTGACTTACCGCAAGATAAAATACTAAATCATCGCTCAATAATTCTTGATTTATCGCGCGGTAATTTGGAATTGATCACAAAATAATTCGGAATTTATTTCAAGATAATTCTTGATTTATCGCGACGAATTGCTTAATTACCGCGTGGTAATTCCTGATTTATCACGCGATCATTTGGAATCTATCACGCGATAATCTCAATTTTTACACAAGTATTTCATCTTTTAAGCAAGCAAAAAAGATGTTCAGAAAAGCTTTTGCAAGGGAAAAGAGTTGGCCCTTACAGGGCACCGTACATTTCTTTTCTTATTGCTATACATTAAAAAAGAGCTGGCATCTTAGAACCACAAATTTTAGCAACACTCAGGAAAACTGTTTTGAGGAAAGTTTCAGAAATTCTCAAAGTTGCATTAAAACTGGTAAGCAAATGTTTCCAAGTACTACATGCACAAAGTATGTTGTTTACCATGTTTTGAATCATACATGCGCTCTTGAAGGCACAATTTCTAAATTTAACACATAGGAGCCTTCGCTAGGCTAAGACCTAAAGTGTTGCTCCGTTCCCTGCACACGAGCTTTTCCTGTGTCACATCTTTCTAACTTGAAAAATGTAAATAGTGTTTGTCACTTTTCGCATTTCTTCTGGCATCCAGGAAATGTTTTCATAGTCCCTCTTGAGTATTCTGGGAGTAATTTATCAATCGGGGATGGGAAAATATGGAAGAGTGGGAGCTTTCAGGAACAAAAGCATTGAATTGATGATGTTTTCAAGCCCTTCACGTATATCATTCATCATCAATTCTAGATAACGAAATTTTACACAAGGGCATCAGTTAATTTATTCTTGGATATCATTTAGTATTTCTCGATGTGATGTTCTTATTTTGAATATTTCCTTTATTTCTCGATACTGTTGTCTTTCTTGTTTCTGAAAAGCCGCGATTACTTTGACCAATGCAAAGGAGAGCATCGCATTTTCTGCTCTCCTTCGCATTGATCAAAGTAATCGCGGCTTTTCAGAAACAAGAAAGACAACTGTATCGAGAAATAAAGAAACTATTCAAAATAAAAACATCACATCGAGAAATACTAAATGATAACCAAGAATATATAAACTGATGCCCCAGTGGATTTTAAGTCAAGCGAAAACTTTGAACATTGCACAACTTTGGCCTACTTGGTGCGTTTCATCCGTTCAAACTTTTAGCACCCAAAGTGCCTATACTGCACGCACAGTAGATTATCTTTACCCTGGGTACCAGAGCCTCGAAATTTAGATGAGGTACCCAGGGTAATCTATCTTGGGGTAATCATCCTCACACCCATGAACTTCAAACAGTTAAAGACTTGTCTTGTGTTTCCTTCTCAGAATTGTTGCTTTCCTTATTAATAGCTAGACTCATGACGTAAGTCCCTCTAACTTTCACTTGTTGTTGTTGTTGTTATCGCTTCAGTTGAGGTTCTACAGCTAGAATCTAGCCACGAAAACAGCAACTGGTTGTAGAACGGTCTTGTGTAGTTGTAGAACCACCAGTCCATAAGTCTCTGTTGTAGCGACAAATCTGCAGGGGAAGCGAAACAAGAGAATTTTGGAATGAGTCTAATTAATAGCTTTAGAAATAATAGAACATACCCTAGCGAAGTGGTCTGATTGCATATACAAGTCTTCCTGCAACCAATGCCAAAAGTCCAGTTTGAACACTCTAGACGAAAAAATTCACAATATCAATCCATACATATCTTTTTTTGGGTCATTGAGGCTCAAACAGCTACTATAAATTGAAAAATCGTAATTAAGTTGAATTAGTCTTCCGAAAGTACTTCAATCTTGCAAGTTTTTGTAGCGGATGGCCATCTGAATATCAAAAGTATATTCTCCTTAAAAATTTGACAATAAAATCAACCAATGTCATGAGCGCCACAAACCCACAGTAGCTGCATCACTGCCATGAAATATATAGATTGTCCGTTCGCTTGCTTGACTACTCACAAAACTTAAGCTCAACTTACACTACCGTTTGAGCTTCCATGAAGCTATATCAGAAGGTCTCACGCATTCTCTAACAACTGATAAACTTTATTTGGCAAAAAAGTGAGCCTTTCGTCGGGCTAGGGTGCGGCATGTAAACAAAGAAGTCAAAATTATGTGAAACACCTTCAAACAAGGGGTACTCTCCTCTCTCTTTGAGTATTCTAACTACGAGGAAAGCTCCCTCCCTTAAGCCATTCTAAAAAGAATCTGGATCGAACGATATTTTATTACATTTGTAGAATTTTCGAATGCGCACAACACTGATAGAAGCTCTGAGCCATTCAATCGAAAATATCGTTCGATCAAGACAGGGCCGCATTTAAGTTTGTTGGACCTTGGACACAACAAAACTATTGAGGTCCCTTCAAATAAACCTAAGAAATTTATGTGTCACGTGGATAGTACTTGGCACCCAGTTAACATGAATTTTTATGGACGTAAACATTCAGCACCAGACAAGTTAATATCGACGAATAGTTTGATAGGGAAAAGCTCGAAAAAACAAACTGATACAAGAACATATACATTTCCGTACAATCGCAATAAAACTACCCTTGTCCCTTGGTTCATGATGCTAATGTCTTTCATCTTAACTTCATTGCTGCAAAATTTTCGATAATTTTCTTGGGATCTAAAAGTCTCAGGACATGAAAAGTTGCTGCCGTTAGGCATGGCAGCAACATGCTCTTGTGACACTGCTGACTCTTTTCAGCGTGAAGAAACTTCTTTCACATGAGGCAACTCCGCATGTCAAAATTCATAAGTTTATCAACATTTTGCTTGGGGTCCCTTCAATTTAAGATTCTTAGGGAGCCCCTGGGCCCGTGCCCAGTTGGCCCATGGGTAAATGTGTCACTGGATCCATACTCTTTGATAGAATAGCTAAAAGATGTATTCCATAAAATTACTTAAAATTTGTATCTTTAAACCCATAAAATATATCTTGTTTCTTTGTTTCTCATTTGTATGTCGTATCGATTTCCTGTTGTGTATCATTGCATTAATTTTTCTGTAATGTTACCTTTTATTATTGTAGTTTAATGAGTTGTGTGTATGATTATTTCAGAATCCGTTGTATGTAGCGGAATTTAAGATGTGAAGCTGAACTGAACCAACTGAACTAAGCTCAACTGAACTGAACTAAGCTGAACATACTTATGTCGCAGTATTTCCCTTGGTATTCACCAAAACACGTGCAGATCCCAGTCATCTTGTCACATAAGGCATGTGTGGAGCATCTACATTCCTCTGCGCAATCTTTCCCATAATAACCATTGGGACACTTGTTTTCACAATGAACCCCCGTCCAACCACGTTGGCAGTCACATGACCCATCCATCTTTGAGCATATAGCACCATTCTTGCACGCGCATGATGAAGCACAGTTCCGTCCAAATGTTCCTTGGCGACATTGCTTTTCACATCTAGTTCCATTAAATCCTATCTTACACCTAAGAAAGGAAAACTTGAATTAAGAAACTTCGTCCGAATTGAACTCGGGGTTGTGAGACAATTGTCGTCACTTATTCCTTCCTTCTCCCCTTATCATTCATAGTACTCGAGAGCCAAAAAAAGTTTTCCTTGCCAATGTAAAATCTGCTAAATTCATATTAATTTTCTTTCGCATCTAATTTGGCATTTTGTTACAGCAAGGTACGCTACTGGTCAATGTTATCCGGCCACCCTGTACCGGGTGTCCCTGCTTGAATTGTTATTTTAGTAAAAATGCGTGTTGTTTGATAAACATTGTAAAAGAAATCTATTATACAATGCTAAACTTAGATTCGGGTATTTGTTTCATTTCTGTATCCACGCCCATTGATTTTCTATAATTATTTTCCTGAAAAACGGAATACCTGAAATGCTCGAGAAAAAGCTAAAAATGGCTTATCGATAAAGTCGTGAAACCTACACCCAAAAGCCACAGAAGTTCTACTTTTTAAGTCAGTTCCAATTGTGTAGAACTTAAATTACATAAAGGGACCCAAGGAGGATCATATTTGTCTGTTCGGTCCATTGAGAAGTATGATTTTGCTTCATGTTCGAAGAAAAGTATGCTACACAAGACAAGGTCCTGTGGTCTACACTTTAGCTTACAGCCGAGTTTGAATATCAATTTGTGAAACTGACAAGCGACAGTATGCCGCAACACCTGAAATGTAAAACATGGTAGGAATGGAACACATCTCCATCGCCCGACTTTTTTACCTTTCAAGGGGTTTCTGAAAGATAAGCTTTTTGGAAAATTCGTATTTTAGAAGTCTTTTGATGAGCAAACAAATCGGAAAAATTATATGGATCCAAGTTGGCCTTCAGCAAGTGGTTGCTGTTTACATCGTTCAAAATGAGACAATGGTTATTTTTCTGAAATAGGGAAACTGTTTTTGGGCCAGCCACCCAGTATAAACCCGAAGAATGGACTTTTAGTCTAATCAAGTATGACAGATTTGGCTACTTTGTCCCTCTCCACTTATGCTAGGACGGTTTTTAATGTAGATTTCGAAGAAGTGATGTCATCTTGTGAAATTGTATGCTATCTACTTTTGGGAAACTTGACTTAACAACGTTACAACGAGGTGTATAGAAGACGTGAAAAAATTCTGCGTCGAAAGGTGTACAATCAAGCTTCGTACTGTATCCGTTTGGAAGGCATGGTTACTGACTTGACTGCAAATATTTATAACTTTTCTATAAATCTTATCGTGACGTCACAAGTAAATAGCACAAAATTTTGTAAAGTAACATCAATATTTGAAATCTCCATAAAAACTAACTTGTAATGATGGAAAGTGACAAACTAGCCATATCAGATGCAGTGACATTAAATGCATCTTAAGGGCTTCTGCAGTAGTTTACAAGGACAAATATTTAGCAAACTCTGCCCAATTACTTCGTCACTTTTCATGCCTTGAAATCAAATGAATCATTCCAATCACATTTCCTAGCAGACAGAACTGCTGTCCAAATATCAGCTAATGTTTACAAAACAATCTTGAATAGATAACTAAAATTTCAAGATAACGAAAATTAGTTCACAAAACATTGGGTTGCTTATGATCAATTTTCGTGCCGCTGTGAAAGCAGATGTGTAGTCTTATATCAAAAAGATTAGTTGGTATGATAAAAAGGCATGCTTCATCAAGTATCCACTAACATTGTTTCCAGAGGCAAAAGCCAATTCGGCCTTACAAACTAAAATCAAGGACTGTGCAGCCATTGGGCTAACAGGGGCTGAAGCTCACCCCACTTTTTTCAAAGATATGGGTTGGAAATTTTGCAAATTGGGAAACTGTTTTTGGTAAAGTTGAAGTCACATGTTTTGATGTTTTTTCTGAAGGAGCTACGAGTTTTATGTTTGAAGAATCTCATAACGTAGAACTCTTGGTGTACAACTGGTGTTCAATTGGTCTGGGCTGAAAGAATTTTTTGTTGTCCTAAAGTAATACCATAAAATGATATTCACTTGTAAAAATGCTATGATTGGCTTCAATCCAAATGCAGTCTATTTAAATGAGAATTGATTTACCTTAACTGCAAATCAACAATATGAAGGTTGTTAATTCCTCCCAAAAAGGCATTCGCCGACGTTCTACAGGGCCTAGTCTCAAAGTTTATGAAAGCTAAAAATCCAGTGCTGTATAGGCATCTTCTCATTTGCCATCACCTTCTTCAAGTAATTCTCATTGTCTGTCTATTATATGCCCTTCTAATTGTCGTTCAAAACACAATACCAATCTAGCATTAGAAGATTCTGATTATTTTATTTCTAAATGAATCCGCACAGATTATCTGATGTTTCATACTTTGATAAATTTTAGATTTAGACGAAAAGACTTTCGTTTCGTTTTCATTCCGGGGGAAGGGGGTACTCCCATACTTCACTTGACGGGATGTGCCACTCAACAGGCTGTCATTTTATGGTAAAATTAAGCGACAGGGTACTATGATTGATAAGAAAATTATGCGATAGGGTATCATGTGGAATGATATTTTTTGGAGTACCCTCGAAACAATGGATAATATATACTTTTGGCAAAATTTTTATGCGACAGGGTATGCCTTGGGGCATTCTTTATGCGACAGGGTACAGGGTGTGGAGAGATTTGCCACACATCCCCATCACTTTCCTAGTTAAGTAACCCCTCCCCCCCGGAGTTTTCATTTGGATTCAATTTTCAACGGAATCTCCAAACTCTGTGGTGGGAGCGTAAAACTATAAACTTTCGACAGGCCTCGATGAATAGTACACTGGACCGAATTTAAAGATCTATGAATTGATTTCTAACAGTTGAAAGCCAGAATTATAATTTAGAGTTGCTTGCAAGCTTTTTGTAGTCTTCTGTTTTGTGGGCTGTGACTAAGTTTCTTAAAATATTCACTCTCTAAAGCACTGCATGCAAAATAATCAAAATATGTCCATCAAATTTTCTAAAGACTCCACATGAATAGACAAAAAGAAAGTGGTTTTGTGATGATTTGATAGCTTAGAATTCGATTATTCATAAACTACGGCACGAGGGTGTGTTCATCTCATAAAACAGAAGACCTTCCAAAATATCCTCCTATGAGGGAGCCAGAAAAAGTTGCCACCTTTGAAAATGCATAACATCAAGATTATTTCACATATTCGAATGATTCAATTTATAGTTAAAAGCTAAGAATCAAAGTATTTTTGTGGTTTTTCTAGCTGTCTCATGAGCACCAGGAATATACCGGGTGAGTCAGAAAAAACGTGGGGCGTTTGGCGGACTGTGACATCGCATTTATCCACCCAATTGTCGTGAACTAAATCTTTCCATGCAGCCAAGAGTTTAACTTAGATCGTAAACCTTTCCCCATCGAAATTGGTCATTTGATGCATTTTTTAAAAACATTTTCTTTGTAAGACCTTGTATGGGAGTCTGGCAAACTGATGAAATCTTTTGTCAGGCCCCTTCCGCATTTTATTTTGGCAAAAGTTGCAGGTGCACGTGGTATTTTCTGGAGAGAATGAAATAGTCAGGTGATAGTATTTTCTCCCCTAGGATATCTTATCATGACTTGCCCTACGTACAGAATGTTTGAAAGACATCAATAATGCGTGCTTCTTTTTCTTCTGAAGAGGTTTCTTTCAAGCAGATCAACGTTCTGTAAATAGCAATGGGACGTCTTCCAGACAATACTTTTTCCCAAAGCCTGGTTCACGCTAGGTCCTTTGAGTCGTTAGAGTCATGCAGAAAGACACAAAAGACAAAGGACTGAAACTCTGGGTCTTTGTCTTTTGGTTCTTTCTGCACGATCATAGCGACCTATGCGACCTAGTGTGAACCAGGTTATATTTTTTCTGTATCTGCTGATAATACAACGTGTACCTGAAACTCTGGCAGGGCTAAAATGCTGAAGGGGCTTGGTCAAAGATTTCGCCAGTTTGCCTGAATCCCATACAAAGTCTTATGAAGAAAATCTTTTTTAACAAATGCATTAAGAGACTGATTTCATTCGGGAAAGTTTTATCATCTAAGTTAGACTGTTGGCTGCATGGAAAAATTTAGTTGACGATGATCGAGTGGCTCAATGTGACGCCACAGTCCGACAAACGCCCCACGTTTTTTCTGACTCACCCGGTAGGTAAATTCCACTTTATAAATATTTCATATTCACAAAATGACTGCAAAGGGCCTAAAACATTGATCAAATCATAAAGGACTCCTCGCACAGATCAACAAAGGAAATGCAATTGTTCATGGGTGAGAGATACCCACTGCACACTTATCGCCATGAGTCTATCTTAGGTATTTGGTTGAAAATTGGTGTATCATAACTCTTGAGAGAGATGAAACGCCTATTGCGTATTGTTCTGTGTAAGGAGAGTCATAAAAACTTGATCAATGTCTTATGCCCTTTTTCAGTTATTTTGCAACCATGAAATTTTTATAAAATTGAATTTACCGATACTTCTAGCACTAGCAAGACAGCAAAAAAATCACAAAAATATTTCAATCTTTTCGCTTCTAACTAGATGCTGAATCATTCAAATCTGTGAAGTACTCTTAGTGGTATGAATTGTCAAAAGTGGAGCTTTTTTCTGGCTCACCCAGTAGTTATGCATTTCAGCCATTAATTAGGTCATAAATTTTCAAAATTTCTCCAGGGTTCCATTTATCGTGATCAGTCAAAGGTGGCTAATTTTTAGGACCATAAGAACATTTTTCAAACTTTGCAGCTATTTTGAATCCTTCACCAATTTCAAACAGAAAACCTTTGCATAGCAGAAAGGCCAATGTATGTGCTACAATATATTTTACTACAATCAGTCCAACCTCGTCCCCAGGGCCTTTTGTCATATTGGGACGGAGACGAAAAGGCCCTGGCATCGGCTGGTCACATGACCATCAAAACACCCTCTCTCAGTGGGTGTCATAAATTATAGAAATTATAATGTATGCAAGATTTTAGGCCACAGCTACACTGCTGCTATACCCGCTGTACTATGGCGTATGGCGGGGACAGGTAGCAGTATACAGCCAAAGTTTCTGTCAGTTTTCCAAAGGTTGTCAATCGCACTATCGAATCACGATCAATGTTTTTGTCTAAAGCCAAAGCAGGTGCTGTGTTTTGAAAGTCTGATCGATGGCTCAGATGTAATCGCAGTTTTGCCAACTGGTTATAGGAAGTCCCTCCTCTTCCAGCTTCTCCCCGATATCCTTCCAACGAAGACGACAAGCAACATTGTGTTGGTCGTTACTCCTCTGAATTCGATCATTGAAGATCAACTGATGGTTTGTAAGTTCTCCATAATTTCTCAATGACTTCAGGGAAGCTTGCCATTTGACCAGATTTCAAATACATTTCGAGTTGAGAGTTACTTGAATTGTCTGTACAAAGGATTATTCTTCGGTCATAATAAAAATGTTATTTTTGAATTACTTTCATTCAGTCTCAGGGAAGTTTCCTTATCAAAACAAATGTACTAAATTGCCGCAGGAAGTTTGACAACGAATTTTGCCAGCCCAAGGAATTGCAAGGTTTTGTTTTCAACCTCGTCCCAAGGGCCTCTTGTCATATTGTGACGTCTCCGTCCCAATATGACAAAAGGCCCTGGGGGCGAGGTTTGATTATTCTTAATTTTGAAAGAAATGAATTTCGAAACTTCGATCAATGGAAGTGATTTTGACTTTCACAACAACAAACCGGTAAGTGATTGATTTGAATTGTATATAATTTATGTGAAAAGCAACAGCCAATCAGATTGCGTAGGTGACCAGCCGATGCCAGGGCCTTTTCGTCTCCGTCCCAATATGACAAAAGGCCCTGGGGACGAGGTTGCAATCAGTCATCCAATTCTAAAGATAGCAATGTTTCCTTCCTTATCAAAGGACCTGTCCATATAAATAGTTGAGCGTTTTCGCTATCCTGAATTTTCGGTGACAAACTGCTGACGGCCCTTTGTTATCGCACAATAGTACAAAATTCATTAGCAGTTGAGACCAACGACGTTTTAATCCTTGTATTATCCTCAAAAATTCTTTGGTTTAGTTTCAGTGGCGATTAAATGATGAATTTTGTTTATGATCAAAAACAAGTTGATATTGTTCATGAGCGCGCAATTTATACGGACAAAATGCCTCTTAGCAATTAGCATGGTTATACGCCAATCGTTGCAGCTTTCAAAAAGGAAAATAAAATCTGCTGCAGCTTTCAAAAAAGAAATGAAGACTTGGGATGGAACCAGCTGCCTTTGTACAATTTGTTAATAGAAGCTGAATTCATTTGATTTTGATATGTATTTTTTCATGTTTATTTGTAAATAGTTTATGTAAATTAGATTTATTTTTGAAAAACTATATATGAAACCAACTTTAAATATATGAATGAATGAATGAATGAATCGCAAGGTTAATTCCTATAACATTTTGCGACACAATGACTGATTTCAGTCAGATAAAATTCACATCTAGACTAGTTTGTCCATTCTACCTATCATTCTTTGATATTGGAAGATAATTCACCACCATACAGTCTAGCAAAGATGGACAACGTTTTAACTGTGCATCTAGAACATTTAAGCAGCCACTCACAAGCATTTGCCAGTGCTTCCTTGACACTTTCCATTTGATGTGCAATTGCATATTTTCTGGCAGCTCACGCTGATATTAGAACTTGATGACGCTCCTCCACACCGTATATCACATCTTTCACCCGTCCAACCCTGTCTGCAGTTGCAAATACCGTCCATTTTATTACATACACTGTTATTTAGGTTGCATAGACAAGTAGATGTGCAGTTGTCTCCGTACGTCCCATTGGTACATTGATTTTCACATCTAGGGTACAAAGTGAAGATTATTCATGTCACAATTGTTGCTGAAAGTCTTATCATTCTGACCCTGAAACATGATAAAATCACTTTTTCATATGTTGCAGTTGCACAGGCTACCGGGTGGGGGTACTTGGTATATTTTGCTGACTAGATATGCACTCCTCCCCGGATATCTTATTCGCCTCTTTTTTCTACCGGCTGGTTTCAAAAGGAGGAAATTTTTTGAAAGTCAATTGTCAAAAAATATCATTTCATTGCTTTTCTATAAGTTGTTTACACTTCAGTATACTTTTCGCCGAATTTTTAAAGCCGACTGTCATTTCAAAGGCAAAATCCTAGAGTCGGAGGAACATTATTTCTTGGAGTGCACAACCCCGTGCAACTGACAGTCAAGTAGCCCTCCCCCCCCCCTCAGGTATAGGCTGCTTCTTGTGGATAAGACGAAGAAATAACGAACATTTAATCTTCGATGCAAAATTCTGACTCAAACGATTCTACGAATTACTTTGAATCACAAACTCCAGGTTAACTCGAATCAAGTATGCAAGTGGTATACAAGGTTGAGGCTCACTCGTATGTTGCATGTCTGTTCGACAGGCTATCAGAAACCAGTACCCTGGGAACTTCGAAACACTGAAACCGATCCACGTGTCTCGTTTCTACGAACGATATTTGGTCAAAAATGTTTTTCTTTTAGAGGGGTGAAACTATGGAATGGCCTGGACGCAAAATCAAAATTTATGAAGAATTTCAAACAAGTTAAATCTTGTCTCCAAATTCCAGAACATAAAGGAACCGAAGCCTTTTATTCTCGCTGATCATTCCAGTACTTTTAACTACTTTTACTTTATTTCATTCGTATTGTTAATTTTCAGAGTTTGTCTTTTTCTTTGTGCAGAGCACTTTGGAAAGCAATTATGTATATACAATTGATTGTACCCTGTGTAACTAGATAGAAATGAAATGAAAATGAAAATCAATAGGCTCACAGCAAAGAAATAGTTGGCAATGGCTCTCGAGTCCCAAAAGCAGAGGGTAAGGCACATTACAAACAGCATCAATAATAGGGCAGTACTTGTTGATACTAAAACACCCTAAGCTGTTGTCCTGAACATTACGCCTGTACTCAAAACTTCAAACCCGTGACCTAATGAAGAAACAATGTTCTCTGCTTCTCTGTGTGACAAACAAAGCTACCCTTTATTACTCACCAAGCACTCAACAACAAATCTTCAAAATCCAGGATAGCGACTTGTTGATTTTTGTTCCTAACAAAGAATTCCAGAAGGTGAAGTTGCGCGGTTTTTAGCGTCAAAAGCGGGGATGACAGAGCTAGCTCTGAGCTAATCGAGTTCATGACCTCTTGTCATGAAGCTCAAGTGCGCTCCAGTGGTCGGTGTTTGGGCTCGTTTGGGTGTCGAGCCCTATCCGCCTGACTGTTCTAGCTTTGAAGTCGGAGGATTGCACCATAGACCTTTTAGCTATTCTACAAAAGAGCCTGGATCGAGCGTTATTTTTATACAGTTTTATACACGAGGCTCGATTGAGTGGCGTTAGGCCCTCTATCAGTATTGTACACATTCGAAAATTCCACAAAATGTGATGAAATATCGTTCGATCCACATTCTTTTTTAGAATAGCTAAAAGGCCTATTGCACTAGACTGATGCCTTTTCGTCCCTTGTTTCCCTGCGTTCCTTGGTCAAGAGGGACTAATAACATTACTCTTAAAAAGTGGGCCCACTTTAGGCCCGCGTAGGGTGGTTCCGTATTCACCAATCAAATCGCTAGAATTCAGTTTTTAACCAATCAGGGGCCGCTATTCAGAATGTTGTTGTTGTTGCTCTTAAAGAACGGTTGAAGAAGCCTGGATTCCTCGCAGCTTCGATGGATCTATTTTGCTTCTACAGAGGAAGATTACTGTCTGAAAGGTAGGCATTTTGCGTTTTGTACGTCAAGACAACATCATTCTTTGTACTAAAAGTTTCCTTTTCAATGTTCGAGCTCTTTAAACCAGATTTTGAAGCGATTTTGTTGAGTGTACGAGAACTCCCGCCTATTTAGGCCATTTTGAAAAAGTGGGCCCATTATTTAAGCGTAATATTATGAGTCCCTATTGACCAAGTGATATCAGCAAATCAAAGAACGCAGGGAAACAAGGGACGAAAAGGCATAAGTCTACTATTGCACCACAACATATCACCATCAAAACGAAGTTGAACATCTTGTAAGCCCCAGTTTAGCCACAACAAAGATATCTTCCTCTCTCAAGATGTAGGAGCAAAAACACCCTGAAAGTATTTCTCGATCAAAACAAAGATCTTTGATACAATTTTATGATACCTTTTTCTTCAAATCTGTTTAAACTGAAACAAGAAAAATTTGTGGCTAGGCAGGAACTTCACGTGAGATTGCTAGATTAGACATAGTCACTATGAAATTGGCTGCAGTACGTATCCGAAATATGTCATTATATGTAGCATTTCGCAATTGTATAGATAACTGTATTTTAGGTGCATGCTAAATGCAAGGGGTAAGTCATGATATTTTGCTCCTCTTGGCATCGACTTTGTGTTGTATGGTAGTTCGTAGGTAGTGTCTAAGGTAATTCGTTAAGTAAAACCTTCACGTTGAATATGAGACTCTTTCAAGTCAGGCCATTTGTGTAAAGTCTGTATCAAGTAAGATGCCACCTGGAAATCCCCGCAAAAAAGAACGGCAATAGAAGTGTTTACATCACCTGAGATTTGCAATAACGCAAAATTTCTTTGTAAAGGAATTTTACGTTATTGCAAATCTCCAAGTGACAGCTGATTTGAGAGAGACTTTAGAATATCCGGTAAGACAGAAAAAAGTTCGTGCTTTTGAAAATTCACACCGCTAGCAGCTATGGATTTATTCGAATGAAACAAATTATCCTTGGTAGCCGAGAGATTGAAGTATTTTGGAATTTCCTTTGCATCTTTAAGAGTATTGTAAATATTGATAAATTCGATTTCATGAATAATTTATGGCTGCGTAGTTGCGAAATGCCTGAAAAAGCTCAAATCATAAAGAAACTCCCTTCACAGAACGATGAAGAAAGTGCAATTTTTCAAGGGTGCGTAAAATCTTCTGCATGTGTTTATTGCCAGGGAATTGAAAAACGTCAGAATTTGTTCAACATCTATTTCTTCGTAGCTTCTGAGAGAGGTGAAAAGCCCTTGAAGTTCTGAGCCCTTTTTCAAGGATTTCCCAGCCAATAGCTTATCGTAAGTCAACTTCACCTATACTGTCAGCACTCGTGACGTGCGATTAATGTTCGAAAGTGAAAACTTTTTCGGGCTCACCGACAGAGCAGAAACTGCGCACGCATGCGCAAAAACTCGTAACTTTGAGCCCCCGTAGCTCCCTGCAACAGATTCCAAAATTAGGCAACACTTGATATTTTCCTCCTAGGACCTAAAACTCTTGATTTATCATTTCAAAAAGCTTATCTGTTCAAACACTTCCTTATCTCAGATTGGTCGATGACGTCATTTTACGCAGTTTCTGTTCTGTCGGGCTCACCCGGGAGCCCCTGAGAACTTGATAGGAATAAAATACTACAGGCGTCATATAAATTAGCCACTTCTCACGCTCATCTAGCCCAATGGACATATTTTCAGTACCTTGCTTACCTATCTCCGTAATAACCAGCTTCACAGAGACACTGACCAGTCCTTCGATGACATCCCTTTGAATGAAGACAGTCACACGACTTTGAACATCCATCACCATATGTTCCTTTGTCACAAGGATGGCTACAGATATTCCCCTGCAAATAAACCAAGAACACTGTGAGCATTGGGAAGCTATCATAATTATAAAGTTGAATAAATAGATGACTGCCTGATAGGGGACAAAAGCTTTATTCGTAAGCATATACCCCATATCTTGACAAAATAACCTATTTCAGGCTATGAGGCTTCAACTTCTAGAAATGGGAGGGGGAGGAGGAGGGTCACTTTACGATCCTCATGCGATTTGAACAAAGTCCTTCAAATCTCGTGTGGTTCTTCGAGGGAAAGACCTTTCGATAGTGGATTTTTCCTGCAAAAAGGCGATTCTTTCGTGCCTGCCGTAATGATAAAAAGATATTCATAAATGGTACTGTGGGACTGAAAAGCTTTTAACCATCTGAGCAACTTTTACAATCTTTTGTTGTCACTCGACGACTTTTCTTGACAATGCCCAACTCTTCTTTGAGATAAGAGGAATCTTCTGTAATTTGGCACGTCAAGACTTAAAAAATCAAACTTGCTAAACCCCGATTAGATTTTGATGTTGTCTGGCCTTGCAGAGACAAGCAGAACTCCTATCGGTAGTGCATGGAATCGCATAACAAGGTATTTCAAAATGTGTGTCCCATTTGTTTCACTGCTATGGAGGGGTTTAACTTTTATTGTTCAGTCTTTACATGGCTACATAAGATAAGCTTCAATGTAGAGGATTTTGAAACCTCGTTTCAGCCAATGTGATCAGTGACGATAAATTCATGATCTATGAAAGTCCAGAAGTGATTTCTTTAAAAACAGCACTTGTTGATTCCTCAAACATGTAAAATTAAGTAAATGCTGATAGACCTTCGAGTTGTATTTGAACTTTTCTACAGCCGAAGATGTGTTGATTTTATTTCTATTTTTTTTTATACTCAATTTTAAAATATTACAAAGACGAATTACCTAAGACACTATTTACAACACACTTTACTACACTATAAAGACGATACCCCGGGGAGCATAATATCCTGACTACCCCGACGCCATTCCATAAAAGACATAGAACTAAACTAAAATTAAATGTACGATTACAAAAAGCTACATACAACCAATTTACCGATAAGTAATAGAAAGAAACCTGTTTCGCAGTTGATGTCGAGTTATCAAATTCGAAAATTTAGAAAACCAAAACACTGAGCCAGTGCTAGTAAAGTTTGCATATTGGAGGTCAGCTGTGACGCCTGAAATCAACTGCGAAGCAGACGTAAGACATTCTAAAAGGAACAAGGAGGAGTTTGTGACTTTTGCGAAGGAAAATTTCAGAAAATTGCGTAAGGCAGGCCACTGGTCGAAATTCTTAAATCTTATCCTTTAAAGATATGTTCCTTAAACGAATGTTCAAAGGCAATCTCAACAGAAAATTGATCATTTGAGAAGAAATTCATGAGATTTTCGACCAGTGACCTACTTTGATTAGTCAAATCGACCAGTTTTGTGAATGAAATTTAGGGTCAATTCGAGTATATTTTTATTCATGTTATCCGAAAGGTCTTTATCACAGTACAATAAAAGCTTTATCAGAACAGCATTTGAAAGACTGTTGATTTGAACAAACGGTCTTACTAATTGCGAAACTTCAGCGAGAAGATCTCGTCGTTGGACATCAAAGGAGGGACAGAGCAACAAAAAGTGTTCCGTATCCTCAATGCCATCATTAGTTGGACACATCGGGTTTACAGTATCCCTAAAATTGTGCTTGAATTTGTGAAAATTCAATTTAATAAGGCCGGTAGATGACATCTCCATAGTCAAGGTGGGGTCGCACATAAAGCTTATGTAGTTCATTCAGGGTATGCCTGGGTAGATATTTGGAGAGATACTTTAGCAAACCAATACCTTTTCTCGTTTTTGAGATAGCTGCTTTAATATGAGCTGAGAAGGAAAGCTTCGTATCCAAAATGAGACCTAGATGTTTGTGTTCTTCTACCTTTTTCACGGGTATGTCATTAAAAAGGACCACTGGATGATCTATTCCATTTCTTTTCTTCGAAAGGAGTAATTCAACAGCTTGTTTTTGTGTATCGGGATTAAATGACATCTTCCAATCATGGGCCCACTGGCCTATTAGCTCCAGGTCATGGTTCATGTCATTTGCAGCTGCATTAGGGTCTCGGACAACCGTAAATAAGGACGTATCATCGGCAAAAAGCTTTACGCTACATTTCAAGTCAGCAGTGAGATCGTTTATATACACAAGAAAAAATAGTGGTCCTAAAATCGAGCCCTGGGGCACTCCTGCTAAAATATTTCCCCAATTAGAACATTGCCCGTTCAGAACAGTTCGCTGTTTTCGATCCTTAAGAAAACTTTCGATAAGAGTAAGAAGTTGTCATTTTGTTGTAAGAAGTTGTCATTGATTTTATTGTTTACTGGTATCACGACACATCAACGCAACAACCTTTTCTTGTAACATGTACTTGATTTTGACATTTTGGAGGAATAAATGAAGTGCTCCCAGGGAAGTACTTCACCATCATATCATACGAGGATGTGCACCAGTTTTGGGTGATCTTTTGGCACGAAAATTCTGGGGATGGGATGTAGTCATTAAAGAGAATCTCTGGCATTAGGGTCTAATTTTTGCCAGAAATATTGGAAATGCCCAGGTTTGGAATAATTAGCAATTTTCCTATTGTTTTTTAGAGCAAACACTGGTCAGAAACCACATACATATTCTGGGATTGGGTATCTAAATCTCCCCAAAATTCTGGGATTGACTCATAATAGAAATTCTTGAAACGCACAATCCCGTATGACCCAAAAATGAAGTGCCTCCCCCCCAGGGAAGTGCTGTTTTGAAGGCAACACCTTTGGGATACTTAAGTCACATAAATCAGCTATCCCTTGTTCCATTGGCTAAGGAAATGTTTCAAACTCTAAATAGGAGCATTTCCTTTGCAACTGTATCAGAAATGTAATAATACGAGTTACATATCCTCCAAAGGAGCCATACAAATGGGGGATAACTCTTTTGGATAGCTAGTAAACGCTTCATTTTCTACGGATGATTCTTTTGTCAACTGAACTCTTGTATGCAATACTTTAAGCCAGTGAGAGGCCTGTCCGTAATAGTTTTAGGATATTTGAGATTGTACCATATCCTCACTGAAGTGCCACTACTACCTTATCCTTATCTTACAAATATATTAGATATGCGAATGCGAGGAGGTAGTGGCTGAAGGTGAAGTGGCACTTCCTCGGTGAACATTGCTGATGGAGGTAGGCGGGTCGATCACACTCCTTCAAGCTGCTTGATTGATTGGAAATCATGCAGAATGGGGCTATGCAGCTCTTAAATAGGGTAAATTCCAATGAAGCTTGGCCGCTCATCTCTCTAATCCTTTAAAAATTAAACGTCCACTTCAAAAGTTGCATTATCTAGCGTCTCTTGATTTCCACTGCTTGTAATCATAGTATCGGGATCGTAATGTATTGGCTGTATTTCAAAAATAAAGCAACGCATTTACCAAGGCCTGTCGTTGCAAAATCTACCGAAGATGGTCTCAGTCTATTTTTGGCTCCAGGCGAGGGCTGGAAAGAGCTACAACCCCCTGTCAGAAGCATCTAGCCCCCCTGTCGGAGGATTTTTTAGGTTTATGTCGGAGGAAATTTGGCAAAATGATGTACATAAACTGCATTTTTTGCCATTTCAGCCCCCTCTGTCGGAAGCTCCAGCCCCTCCGTCTGAGGATTTCTGGCGCCACCTCCCAGACACCGCCCCTGTCTCAATCATCACTTACGAATGCTGCACCTCGATATCCTGGCTGACAACAGCAAGTATTTGGGGTTATTGCAAACTCCATCCTTGCACCTTTGAATACCCAAGAGTTTATCATAGTAGACATACCTTCCATCCAGCAGAACAAAAACATTTTCCATTGATGTTTGAGCAATTAGCGTTATTCAAACAGGGACATTTGTTTCTGCATCCATATCCATAATATCCTTGTGGGCACTTCTGCTCGCACCTTGGATGAGGGAGAAAAGAGGATTAAAAAATTAACATCTAACAACCAACCAGCATCTAGATGTGAAGCTCTTGTTTTGTTGAAATATAAGAAAATTTGGTTATGCTGATTTGAAGAGAACGCCCAAGTGCCAAACATGACTTCATACCTTGGCCAGAGCCGTAAAAACTCGTAGAATAATTGATAGAGTTTCCTTGTGAAGAAAATCAACCAAAAATTAGCATGGTTCGAGTGACTCTTTATTTCTGCCTGTCAAAGGCTGACCAATCAAATCACCCCAAGTATTTAAATGCAGCAGTTGTCTGGTCTTGCTAACCCTGCTCTATTCTCTTCAGATTTTTCCAACATTTCATTGCTTGTGAGTGGCACAGTGGCTTGTTTGGGAGAGTTTTGGGATGCAGATCTCGGGTTCAATCCATGGCTGAGGCATTTTCTGATTTATCAACAGTAGTTAACTCACTCATAATATCATTTACCATGCCAGTGAATGCTGAGTGAATACAAATATCAACACACATGTCGGTTGATTCTCTTAAAAGTTGCAACGGATTATCAAGCAGAATTAAAAGACAAGTCCGGGGTTGTTATAACTGTGATTATTCAAGAGATTACACTGTCTTCAATGGTGTGTAGTACTTCCTTTCAATTTTTTTCTCTTTTAATCTGCGAAAATTCATATTTCAATCTGCTAAGAAGTGCGAAATGACGTCATTTTCTATGACATCACTTCATGTTGACCTCAACGAGGCTGCCAAATGTGTTGATACCATGCCACCCACATTGCTAGCCTCCTTATCACGCCTTAGCACACTCGCACAAAATACAAAATGGTGACGAAATCTGGCCTAACGTACGGAGATTCATTAACCAATTTATGAAATTTGGAGGCATCAAAACTTGGAAAGAACTCGCTATTGGTGTTCAGCAGTTGGTGAGGTTGCTTTTTAACAATAATTTCATCAACGCCGGACTTGTCCTTTAAGTGAATTTGCATTGCTTCTTTTAGACGTGTCGCACCATCTCAGTAATGGTACTGAGTTTAACAGAGCCACCATAAGAAATTTCAGTTGCAGTAAATTGAAATTGACATCACCTAAGTCTGCAACTATGCAAGGCTGCCAGCCTATGTACAAGTTGTTTTCCTTTTACGCTTTGAATCAGTCATCAAACAAACAGTCATTATTGAAACCAATGCATGCAGCTTAAGATCTAAGTTTTATGGAATGGACAGTTCTTAAAGTATCATTTTGCCTAAACTGCAGGCTTCATATTTCAAGAGCATAAATTCGATACAAGCATGAACATCTTGAAGGGAGTTGAAAACGATCGATTTGAAAAGATTATTACAAGTAGCGAGCTTTTACTAGTATGAAGAAAATGTGCAAAGGGTCCATACATCCAACTAAATGCAAAGAAATACCATGCTTGTGGTATAGCTACTTTCATTTGCTGTTTGTTCATTTTATAGCCTCGTTTATATGTTTTGCTCTGTTCTGCTGAATTAGCCTCGTTTTCGTAGAAGTAGGATTATGAGAGCTGATGGCAAACATGGAAGTCTATATAGTCAATATATTGATACGTTCTACTCTGTTTGATGCTCAAGTCAGATGCTTAAAGCTACCCTTCTTCATCCAGTAAATACCCACTTACAAGTGATTAATTCATCTAAAGCTCAGTGCATCTGTTGCAGATGTTCTCTGTACATATGCAGCTGGACAGATCAGTCGTTGAAATACCGTTTTCGCATTCAAAAATAGCCTTATGCTGTCATGTCAACTAGGTAACGCCTTACTTGTTGTTTTGAGATAAGATACGGAGTGTTCAAAGTAAACGTATTTTTCTTTGTAAAGTTGTCTATGGAATTCACCTTTCGTGCAACATACCGGTTCCCAGTGTATCCTTCTGTGCAGGTACATTTTCCATCAACTTTGCCACATGTTGCCCCATTTTGACACATACACATTTGACTGCAGTTTAAACCAAAAAAACCCTCAAGACATCCTGTATTACATTTTGAGCCTGTCCAGCCAGCCATGCATGTACAGTTCCCAGTTATGTGATCACATTTAGCTCCATTTGAACAATTACATGTAAGACTACATCTATCTCCGTATGTTCCTCTATCGCAAGCTGAAAGTAGAACGAAAGCTCAAAATTATTGAATAATGTACAAAAGATTATGCACGTATCGATAACCAAGGTTGTGTTTATTTTCATGGTGGTGTAAACAGCCCTGCAAAATGGACCTTCAAGGGAATGCAAAAGGTCCATCTTTCATAACACTACATAAAGATGAACCAGTATTTAATAGTTGTTTGTCAGCAGTCCCAAAACGTGCACGGCTAAATTGCAATGATTTCAACCATTTAAACAAACATGAAGGATATGCTTTGTGACAACAGTACCACCAGTTGCTTGTTATTGAAATATAAATTCAAATTGATACATGATGGCAACCGAAAGGATTTTTACGTTCGATTAATCAAACCAGAAATGTAAATAATCTGGTAAGAGATGCCCTAAAACCAGAATCGGTCCAATAGCTTCCTCTATGTACAGAGGAATATTTATGGAAAAGGGATCTATCTATACATTCATCCATCGTCTCAACGTCATTTGTCTAGTTCTAATTTTCGTTAAATGCCGAGCAATGAGCATTAAAATTATTGCACATATTCCTTTGTTTGCTATCGCAAGTCATTTTTACTGGCGTGCAATGTGCCATTTAAAAGCAATCTGGGTGCAATGAACCCCTTTTGGACATTATTCTCAACTAGAAGCAAAGGCTGCAAATCCCAGCACAGCAAGAAATGTTTTCCATGCCCACCTCGCTGCAAGTACACATTGAAGCTAGCGAAGACAGGTCTAGCGTAGACTACAATCCTGGACAAAAGTTATGAGACGACAGAGCATTTTGACGTTTTCACAGGTTCAAAGTGCACCCCTCCCCCCGTATCAATATTGTTTGAGGTTGGAACGCGTCAAATGTCACCAACATGCATTCAGAAATCATTGTTGAACAACATTGATACGGGGGGAGGGGGTTTGTAATATTTAAATCCCTTTTATTATCGAAAATACGGTTCAACAGCGTAAAACGCTACTAGTCTCATAACCTTTTGTCCAGGATTGTAGGGTAGTTTGGGATTATTCGTTCTTTCCGCCAAAAAACGATCATAACTTGAAAATTCGATGCATGGCTTAGCGGGTAGTGAATTCTATACTTTCAGGAATTGTTTACGTGCATTCGAATAATGATCGAATAAACAACAGTAAAGGATTGACCAGAAAATCGAATAAAAGAGAACAATGAAATACCGGACTGTAAATAGGTAAAGTAACATTAAGAGCATCGCAGAAAACCACTTATCTCAAAACCTGTTCACTTTCCCATGAAATATTGTACAAATTTTCTATTACTTCTTATTCAAATTCGAGGGTACCATTTCTCAATAGTTAGTGCAGGGTATCTACTCGGAGGGGGGAGGGTTACATCTGAATTGAATCCAAAGTTAAATTTGAATGGGCACAAATTAGCATACCTTTGCAAAATTAAGTTAAACATGGCTAATCAGACTATCCATAGTTGAAGGGGAAATAAGAAAACCTTTATTGGCAAAACGTTGAAGAATGCAATGAATTTTTTGCATGGGTAAATACTGAAGTGACCAATATGTATCATTCAGGTAGAATTTCTGTGCACGTCAATCTTCAAGACGCTTTAGAAGTAAAAACCGTTTTGGTCACTATGACTTTTGGTCTCTATCATATCAGTTGGATGGATATTTCAATGCTTTCATTTTAGGCTGCTCGGCACTGAGGAAGTAGCTATGTGATAGGCGGCCAGGCACCGAGCCCTCCGCAGGAGCTAGCACTTGCAAACCCGTGTGGATTCCTAGTCTTAGGTACTAAAATCTGATTTCTAGCGAATAAACCCAAATTACCCCTGTAGACCCAAATTACCCCATCTTACCCTACTGTTGTAAAATTCAACCGAATTGGTCTACCACGTTTACACTGTACAGGTACAACTTTGGATCCGTCATAGCAGTGCAGCAGATCAGCTTATTATTTACATTGTCCTGTTTAATCTGTAACAATTTCTTCTTTCAGTGAAAAGAATGATTTTGCTTTGGAGCGGTGTAAAATACTTTGATATGATATTATTTTGTAACATATCAAAACTGTACAAAGAAAGTGTAAACCCAGCTCACTCAGCACTTACGTATGCTACAGTCTGCACCTCGAAACCCAGGCTGACAACTGCAAGTATTTGGGGCAATACAAATTCCATTCTTGCAGCCATTGTCGCATGTAGCTAAGACAAAACAGCAGAAACGAACCGTTAAAAATTCAGCGTTTGCAAAGAGAGTGTTTTTATGTTTTCATTTATATGGGTCGGGGGTTGGAAAAACAGATATCTTCCTATTTGTATGTTTGTGAAACGGGACGGAACAAAAACAGAGTAGCACAAAACGACAAATAACACCAAAAAAGTAACACGCTGAATTCTTAAAAAATTTGTCTATTCAAACACTTAATTTGAGCTAATGATGTAGGAGAGCACATTCCCACCTTAGGAAGGAGGGAGAAAAATAGAGTATGCGGAACTGATCCACTTCTCTTGTTTACTGACATCAGCATTTAATTTCTGATCAGCTTTATTTTTTTTCTACGGAATGCATTGTTCACATAATTTGTATTGCTTCGTCAAACGTTTGCTACACGTTTTTTTTATAAGAAACTGGTTTATAAGAAACTAGTACTAAGATGGCCAAAATTTTAAGAAACTCTAGTACTATGTCTGAGAAGTACTAAGAAACTTTTCAAAGTTGAAACCATGAATTTTATAGCAAATAGATCGTTGAACCTTTATTATTGGGCAATATTATCTAACCAACATAACAGAACACTGTTTATTCCTATATGATGTTTTAAATATCAAGAAATAAACCTGCAGCAGTGTTAGGGACCACATTGACAATTCATGCATTCAAAAAATAAAAAACCAATTAAGAAACTTTTAGCACTAAAATGGACAAAATTTCATGTTAAATTAAGAAACTTTTAGTACTATGGCCTGATCCTAGTTTCTTATAAAAAAAAACATGTAATTGTAGACATGAATATCATTCCTTCCTTGAAAGGGAACATTTTGAAACTAAGGAAGACATTAGAATTTCCAAAACAAATCAAATCTGGTGCCTTGATCCTTAGGAACCTATAAATAAGAAAAGTGGGTCAGTTGCGCAGACCCTACTTTTCTCCTCTTCTCTGCACGCAGGCTAGGTCTGCCTACCAAATGTCAGATAGACTTCACCAAAACGTGCTAGATTTGTCAACCTCTTGGTATTATAACATGCTACCATTCTAAAATGTTTTAATCACAGGTCAACATTAAAGTAAATCCTAAAATCGAAGAACCAAGACTGCGATGATAATCATTTTCACCTTCATTTTCAGTCCTTCCAAATCTTGATTCAAAGAGCAGAGACAGAGACAAATTCATTTAGGTTGTTGACATTTCTTCGACAAATCCAGTGATAATGGTGAAGTAAATCCTAATGGTGAACCTATGCCCTAACTGAAATAGAAATCTTAAAACCGAGAAATTGTCAGTTAAAATCAAATTTATGAGCAATTCGATTTGTGAGACTCTCTCAAAATATCAAATCCTCTATGCTATCGAAATATGCCATATATATCTTGGCTTTTATGTCGAGGTTTGAGCCTGTTGAACAAAAGGAGAAATAACTTATGAGGTAAGCCTACTTACGTTCACACTTAGTTGCAGTCTGATTGTACCCAGCACAGCAACGTCGGACCACAGCATAAATTGTTTTATACCTTAGCAATGTCTTCTGTATGTAAATTGTTCTATGGAAAAATGCAGTCAGGGCGTCAATAAATATCAACAGAGTTAAGGTATTTATGGCTTGGGGACCGTTTAAAAATGGACGTCTGGCAAACTTTCAAATTGTTTAAACCTCTACCTTCCTTCTGAAACACGTGATCATAAGCCGCTCTCTTCGCGGTGGATCACACGGCCCTTTTGCGCGATGTCATGCAATGAATCACAGCTGAAAAAGAGCACAATCAAAAAAAGACCTAAGTGTTTTTCCAGACAGAAATTCATATTGCAGCTGAAATAACATTGACCTCCAAGCACAAAACTTCTTGTTTGAAAAACGCCGCCTCTCCAGAGCTGACCAACTTATAATTCTTTCCTAACTGAATAGACGATTACACTACAGACGGCGGCAAGGAACTTTTCACCAAGATGTATTGCCTTCCAGTTACAAATCTTTTCAACGCACTCCACTCCAAGAGACTAAAGCACAGTGGGCCAGATTATGATTTTCTTGGACAAAAATCGTTCAAGGCATAAAATGGTACAGAATGCTGTAAAAGCTGGACACTGACAGAGAAAAACGTCGTTAAGACAAAATTTCTCTGCTTAGTTATGTTCACTGGTGTCGGAAAATTCTTCTAAGTCCTTATTTGAAACAGGCAAAGTCAATGCATCAAATAATATATGATTAGAACACATACAGAAGGAAAGCAGAATTAATGACTATAAATCCATAATCTGAAATGATTCTTAAAAAGGACAGGCTTTGAAATAGACTGGTCAGAAAAATTTAATGGAATTTACATCGATCTGAAACTTATTCAGCGGTGCTCTGTTCCCCACACACCTCAGTTTTTCTGCCGAGGCAATAACCAGCCTTGCATTTTCTACGGCACCTCTCGGCAGTCAAATGTAAATCAAATGGTTAAAGGATGCTTTTGTACTTGTAATTATGCAAAGAAGATGTTTGGCGTTTGCAAGCGAAATTTTAAATTTAGCTTTAAAGCACAGCGTACAAATTGTAACAACATGAATATAAAGTGCTTTGAACAAAATCATGAATATGGAACAGGAGTCTGTGCTCGATCGAAATGCAGTCAGGTACACTTAAATCACTGCCTGTGAACGTTACGAAGAGGCTATCGAAATATCTCTTGCTGAAAAATCAGTGCCTGAAAATGCAGTTGGTAAAATTGAAGTTGAGAACTGTAAGGTGCTTGCGGCATTCAATAACAGTTAACGTCCTGTGATTTGAAATTGATTAATTGATAAAAAGCAATTTTTGGGATAACGTTGAATGTGCTTTCCTTACTCTATGAGGCATATGATATCAAATTCCACTGATAAAACTTTTATTTGAATTTTTTCATTTTTGTATTTTTGTCCACCCTCTGGCCCACTGTGTAAAGCAGGCAGAGCAGTAGGGTTAAAGTTTCAAAGCACTAGGTTTAAAGTTTTTGCCGAGACTGTACAATACAATACAATTCAATACACTACGATACAATACGCTACAATACAATACCATTCCGCCCTTTTAACAAGTCGGGTGCCAGCTCTAAAAATTCGAAAGAGGTGAGGGGATTCTGAGATAATATTTCGGCTAAAGGTATGCCCAACCTTTGTGTCATTTTTCTTTCCCGAAGAAAATCTTTCCCGTCTTTTGGAACCCGGGCGAGGGGATTCTGAGATAATATTTCGGCTAAAGGTATGCCCAACCTTTATGTCATTTTTCTTTCCCGAAGAAAATCTTTCCCGTCTTTTGGAACCCGGGCGTACATGCCCCCCCCCAGTCCTCCACGTAGCACAGTCACTACTTTTAACACATTGACAGGCTGAATTCTTGAGCATCCAAGAAGTTCGCAATTTCATCACTGCTAAGCTAAAGACAAAAGCAATGTAGGAAGTTATACGAATGAAACTATGCTTAAGAAATTCGATGGCAAAGAATCGACGTGATATTTAGCACAGTGTGCGAAATATTTTCTGTCTTGCGTGCAGATTTCTGCGTTATAGTTTTGGAGAATAAAATACACACCTATTCTTGTAGCAAAGTCTTGATATTTGCCACCAACCACATTTAGTGCGATACTGCTGTCGCGTTACTACAGTTGCAGTTATGGTCACCTGTTCAAGACACCTGAAAGAAAAAAGATCAAACAATGCTGCTGGCTGTGTCAAATGCAATGGCATGCCCGTCGTCGGACTTGGGTGTGGCTTGGGGGCTTCAGCTTCCCATCAATTTGCTGAAGTACGTTCATTTTTGTAATGGAAGAAAGGCTGCGAAAGCCAAGCTCGTAAAAAATGAAGATTCAAACACCAGAATCTATCAATCAATACTTTCGATTTTCAGGAACTCAAAAAATTCTTAACCCTCGTGAAATTTAGCACAAGATTTCATCTACCATCTAAACTCCGTCGTGTAGATAAATTGAAGCTTTCAAATATCCACCATGATGTAGAGAAGAGGTTCCAGCCACGGATGAGGATGAGGACAAGCAGTCGGCACAACCGGAAATAGAAACAATGAAGTCATAATTGTACACGCTGCAACAACTAATGTGGCTTCAAGAGGCTTCAAGCACATCGGAAAATCTTTGCGAGGAAACTTTGATAACGCAGGAGCAAATCGAGCAAACAAACTCAAAGCTAAAGTGGTATTTTTGTCGATGTTCAAGAAGAAGGATACCATGGCCCTGAATAACAAAGTAAAAAGGCAAATTGACTTCTCGAAAATGGACTCGCTCTTAATGGACTGGATATGCTTGACAATTCTAATATCATTCTTAGCAATTTATGGGACAATGGTCTTTAAATTAATGATGTTGGTTTTAAAAAGTTTTTTGGAAATACTAGCACCTTTATAAAGTATTGTTAGGGTCACACTTCTGATAACTAACTTCTGGTAGTGTCACACTTCTGATAACGAAAACATTAAGTGCAGAACAGGGCCACCTTGAAAAATAGTCTAAAAAAAGCGTTTTTAAACATTGTCTACCTCAGGTAAAATTTAGACATGAGCTAGAAATTGTGCTAAATGAATATGTTTTAAGTATCATTGACCTCAGTGAGACGCGGCTTGACAAGGCAGTAAGTGACTCCGAAGTCATCATCAGTGGTTATGACAGTTTCAGAAATGGCCGCGATTTAAGCAATGGAGTTGCTGCAATTTGTGTCAAGGCAAGTTTGCATGAACCAACAGTGAGAATTAAACGAAAAAATTTGGAATGGATCTCACTTGAAATTGCTCCTAGGCATGCGAAACCTTTTCTCGTTGTCCGTTGGCATAAACCTCCAACAGCAGATGATGCGGCATTTTCGATAACCTTAGGGAAGGTCCGAAAAATCTAGATCGAGATGGCAAAGAAGTTACCTTTGTATGGCGACACAAATTGCGATTTCAAAAATAACCAAAGTGCAGGCGCGAAAAATGATTAAAGCTTACGTTGAGTATCAGTTGGAACAACTGATTAATATTCCCGAGTAGCTGCCCAGTAACTGCAACAACATATGAGCATAACGAGCAAAATATTAGTAAAACGCTAATACACCACTTTTCCACAACGAGCCCAAAATATATACTAAAAGGCAGACGTTCTAGTGTTGGGGATGGTGTTTTTTACCACATAAAATGCAAAACTACAAAAAACTACAATATAAATGCTCTATGGCTGCCATAGCAGGAAAGGACATGATGTCAGCGAGTTCCAACTACGATAGCCACTTAGGCCCCGTTTACACGGTGCCGGACAAGTTTTTATCCGTACAAGTTTTTGTACGGATAGGGCTTGCGTTTACACGGTACCTCCCTATCCGTACAAATATTTGTTCGTTTATCCGGACAAAAACTTGCACTGCTACGAAAGACAAGTTGTGAACTTGTACGGATAAAAACTTGTCCGGCACCGTGTAAACGCAAATTCCCGAACTTCTTTTTGTTCGGATTCACTCGAAGGGCAGAATTTTCCCAAAATGAGACAGAGCAAATATGGCAGAGTTTGTATTTTTGTGCTTTGACGTGTTTCTTGCGCCAAAATTGACGTGGTTGTGAAGTTGGTGATTAACCTGATCAAAAATGAAAAAGAAATGGATAATGAATTGCAAACACAGTTGTTTTCGCTATGAAAGTTCAATCCCCAGCACTGGCTGTTTTGTCTTTAAGTTACCACTGCAGCAGACGCAGGAGCTGAAGAAGCTTGAACAAGCTTGAAAAGATCTTATTTTGGGGAAGGACCAGGAAGGACAAGTGCATGGCGGAGGAGTCACGTAATGGACATTGTTTTACCTGAAGAATAGAGAGAAAACTTCAGAATGTCGAGAGACAATAAACGACATATGATTTGCTCTTTAGTGCGCAAGTCATGAGCCTCGGGGGGTAACTCAACCTATTATGTGATGGGGACGTGCCATTTTGCCCGAAAAATTGGTACCCATAATTCCGTAAATTCTGGTGGATTTTAGGGCCATAATTCCACAAATCGAATAAAGATCTGGGCCATAATTCCGTGAATTATGAAAAATTTCCTGAAAAGGACACCCATAATTCCGTGAAATGTCAAATAATTGTGAAAATGATACCCATAATTCCGTAATGGCTTGAAAAAAGTACCCCTAAAAAATGGCACGTCCCCGTACCACGAACAGTACTAAGGTACCCCCCCCCCCGAGTCATGAGCACAGAAATACGTTCAGATCAGGCACCGTGTAAACGGAAAGGCAAAGCGAAAAAATACTTGTCCGGTACCATGTAAACGTAACTTATGCGTACAAAAATTTGTACGGATAAAAACTTGTCCGGCACCGTGTAGACGGGGCCTTAGACTAATTTCAAAATATAAAAAGATACTTTGATAAAGAATCGACTCGAACGGCCGTCTCAGAAAGAAGACCTCCCCCACCTAACTACAGATGGTCAATGAAGCACCCCAAACATTATCATGGAAACACGCCCTTTCAACAAAATGGGATGGTTGAACACTACTTGGTGTACAGAATAAGAAAAGTAGATTCATGACAAAAATAAGAAACCAAAACTTTTGGAGACTGGTGGTCTTAACAATTATGACAGGGCATTTTTTTCGTAACGACCTGCAGCAGATTGATTGGGAAACCATCCTAGCATTGATTCCAGATCTTTAAAAAGATGGGAGTAAAATTCAATGACCAATTTCTTTGAGCTGAATGGCTTAAAATAAGATTTAGCTACTTTGCCATCGGACTCTTCTGAAATATTCAACATTTTCAGAATCAGAGTGTTTTTCTTCTATTTCGAGAATTCAAGAAAAATTTTCAATGAAACATGAAATGATTTTCAAGAAAGCCATAGTTTATGGATGCCTACCATATGGTATCAAGCAAATGTTATTCATTCTTCTGGTTTACGATTTAGAAATTTGATGACGTCATAGCCTCAAATGAGTTGAAAAAAATAATAAGTTGTATTATCAACCGTCAACCGTCAACAGAATCACCCCAAACCGCAATTTTTTTGCTGTACCATCGGCACAAGTCAGTGGATAAATTCATTAAAACGTTCTTCCAAGTGTGTTCGAAACCTCAATAAGGCACTGACCCTTTAGGAGGCTTTTGTAAAGAATGCACAAGAAAATCATCATCAAACTTACGCGCCTTACTCAAAGTTTCAGGCCGGTGTAGTATGCGAAAGTGTCCCCTATGCGGAAGTGTACCTACCTGAACCGCAATGCGTTTGGTGACTCTGTTTTATGTGACCTCAACGCTATTGCGTTTCATGACTGTGAAGACAATATAACATGGAACTGAGACGCATATGCGTTTCGTGACCATGGAGTAAGACCAAAGCTTCACTTTGGGTGGAGGGGGAGGGAGAGGGAAAGGGGGCTCGATCCGCAGACCTGAGGATACTATAGTCTCCAGTACATAATAGAGGGGATGGTCTGAAGGGATGATCTTAATAATCAGGGGGGGAGAGGAGTTACTATGAAAGCAATAATAAGTTGGGGCAAATACTACCATTATTTTAGAAAATTGTAAGCCTCTGGAGGACAAGGCTTATTTTGACAGGAGCAATGGAGCATGTTGCTTTTTAAGAAGGGAGCAAGGGAGCAACCATCCCACCTATCAGAGCCTCAGTCCAGTGTTTCTATATTACTCGAGTACCTTCCAAGTACAGTAATATGATACACCAAACCAGGCCATAGGAAGGAGCTGCTAATTGGGGGGCAATTGTTCTTAAAGCAATGGAGAACAATTCATTTTATCATTGCTTGTGACGTTATACCATTGCTTTCAAACTTATTGGGCTGGCCTGGAGCCCTACCTGCCCCTCCCCCGCTTCCTACGGGCCTGCATGAAACCATTGAAAGTATAAAAGTACAAATACCAGAGCCCGCCAGAGCCTTACAAATTTCTTTCAAAATTTTTGTTCTTGTGGCGACATAAAGGTCGATTTTTTCACTACAAGCTTTTCATCAAGCAAATGAGTCTATGCGAAACCACCAAGATAAATCCTAGTCCCTGTTAATTGAAACAAGAATTGATAGCTGAATCTTAAAGTGAAACTGGGAAGTCGAAATGCAACTTACGAAATTGTCACATTGCAGACATTGGCTCCATTTGGCTGATTTGCTGGCTGTGGACAGCTTCCTTCGCATTCTTTCAAACCATAAAACATACACATCAGTGTCAAAACAAATCTGCTAAACATTTTTCGGCCTTGGAGTCAAATCTTTTTTACAGTGACTATTCAAACACGGAAGCAAGTTTACCCGCTGAACTTCCTAGTAAATCCTGTTGATTCTGAGATCTCTGATTGGCCATGCTAACAACAAGGAAATTTGAGAACGAGACCACAGTACGAGTGAGGTAACGACACACAGTACGAGTGAGGTAACGACAGATGAGAGTGAGGTAACGACACACTGTAAGGTCTAACTGCTATGCAGACTTGCTACGTTATTGTCTTACGAAGAGGTCTCGCAATCGAACTTTGAAATGATCGAAAATGTCCATACATTGTCATCAAAATTAACATGATTCAATCGCAAAGGTAGAACGAATGGGGGGGGGGGAGGTTGATTCCAAAGAGCGGCAATACCTTAACGAAAATCCGCAATTGCGCCTTGTTGCATTGATCACAATGTACAGACTTGTTATCATTTTATCTCACAACTGTTTTGCAAACCGCTTTTTGACTTATTTCACAAATGCTTGCAAGCCCTTCACCTCTTCAATTGCAGTTGCCAATCGCAATCGACGGACCAGCTTTTCTAACGTTTGTTGTTGAGTTTATTGTTGAGGCTACAAAATTTTAGAATTCTATTGCAGAAAAACCGGCCAAGCTTTTGACTTCAAATTTGGCATGTAATGCTGTGAACTCATGGTGTGTGAGGCAAAGAAATTCTATTGAAATGAAGCTGTTCTTTAAGCTAGTAATAAAATAATTATAACAATACAATGATAATGGCTATCAACAGACCCACATAACATGGCTATTCTCTGTTAAATGCTACGTAAACTATTGTCTTTAATTCAAAAAAAAGATTGTCCTGACCAAATTAATGTTGTCCATAATAAGTTAAAAAAATACTCTTATACTAGCCAATACATTTTATATTATCAAACACCTATGTAAAGGACAGTGCTAAATTTGTTATATGGCATGGCCGGTGGAGCAGAAAAATTCTTGCAAAATAATCTGCTCGTCTCGTTTGAACTGAATGCCAAAGAACCACCTGCCCCGTCGCCCTTTCCTTGAAAAAATATCTGCCCCGTATCCTTGAACAACGTATGCTTTTTAAAATTATAAGGCCCCGTTTACACTATACCGGATAGCTATCGTCGTGCCGCAACTTTCGTATCGGATAGGGGTGCTGTTTACATCACACCAGAGCTATCCGATACATGACGCTCCACAAATCGGAGCGAAGATCACTTCGCTTTGTAGCAATGGCGGATTTAGGGGGGTGCAGTTGGGGGCAACTGCCCCCCCTTCACGATGAAAACTCAGCTTGGCGCCCCCTCTTTACCGAGAAATGCGCCCTTTGTCGTTATCCTATGACACTCGGGCAAATGTAGAAGTCAAGGGCAAATGCAAATGCAAATGTAGAAGTCAAGACGTCTACAAGGGCAAATGTAGAAGTCAAGACGTTATTCAGTACAAAAATCAATGAATTTTCTCAATCAGGAGTCCACAAATTTTCGCACGCCTTCAGCACGCTTTTTCTCTATCGTCCTTTGGGCGCCCTCTTTTCAGGCTGCCCCTCCTTCAACTTTGAGCTGGATCCGCCCCTATTTGTAGGTGATATGAAAATCACTCCGGCATGATGTAAATGGTGCTATCCGATACGTTTCGCTCTGCAACCACATTTCTTTTCTTTGAGAACAATAAGAAACAATTAAAATGAAAAACAAAGGATTAAGAAACAATACTGAATTGCTCCCTCGTGATGTAAACACAAGGCCTAACTGGCATGGAATTTAAGACGCGACGATAGCTATCCGGAATAGTGTAAACGGGGCCTAAATCATATATTTCAATTAGAAATTAAATAGAATTTTAAATACAAATTTTACATCATTTTTATGCGCATCCTGCTACGAAATAGGTTCTACGAAATCGGCCAAGATACGTTAGACAGCATCGACGGCATCCTTAATAGTGATATCACATTGTTGATGGGAAATTTAAATGCAAAGATTGGAAAAGTAACAAAGAAAAGTAACAATATCAATATTGTAATTTATGGAATAGGAAGAACGAACGAACGAACGAACGAACGTGGGAATAAACTTGAAGAATTTTGAAGCAGCTGCCTAGGAGACTGTATACTTGGGTTAGTCCTGGTAACAGAGCGAGGAATCAAATTGATCACATAATGGTGACACACAGGTGGAGGTCATTGCTTCTAGGAGTTAAGACAAGACCAAGTGCAGATTGTGGAAGTGACCACCAGCTTCTAAATGATGCAAAGATCAAAATAAGGTTGAGGAAAAGAAAAACAAGTGATTCACCAATAAGATATGATGTCAGTAACATACCACAAGAATTTAAAGTTGAAATCAAGAACGGATTTTTTCCACTTATCGTAATCAGGGAAAAAAAACGACATACCAAGAGCTCTCTGGGAATGTGGAATTGAAGCCATCCAATGTCGCCCAGGAGACTGTTTCCTGAAAGAAAATGATGAAAAAGCCTGGATAAACGAACATACAACTAAACTTGCAGAAGTGAGGAGAGAAGAACAGAGCAAGGCAAACAGAGAGCATTGGAAAATGCTGGACAAAGAGGTGACCAAAAGTGCAAGAAATGATAAGAATCGATATCTTGAACAAAAATCTGTTGAAATGGAAAATGAAGGGGGGAAGCGCTCTAAGCAAGTCTTTCAGAGGAAAGTGGGTGGCAAGAACAGATGCCATTGAAGACAAAACGAGAAGAACACTAACAAAGAGGCAGGCAGAGTATTGTTCAGAACTATATATGGGAAATGACGAGGAGCAGATAGAAGAAATGGTATATGAGAGTATGGAACCAGCTCCACTTAGATCAGAAGTAGAATGGGCATTAAATCACCTTAGAAATGAAAAGTCACCAGGGATAGACAATATTCTTATTGAGATGCAGAAAGCAAGAGGAGAGGAAGGAATTAGATTGTTATGGAAAATATGCAAGATGAGTTGGGAAAAGAAGGAATGGCCACAAGATTGGTGCAGGGCAATCTTTGTTCCTCTTCCAAAAAACCTCTTCCCAAAAACTGAGATAAAAAATAATGTGCAACAACCGGACAATTAGCCAAATTATTCATGCAAGTAAAGTAATTCTTAAAATAATCATAAAGAGAAATAAAAAGAGGTACAGAGAAGAAATAAGTGAAGAACAAGCAGGTTTTGTTGAGGACAAGGGAACAAGGTATCAACTTGTGAATATACATAACATTATGGAATATGTAATAACCACAACATTCCAATATATTTATGCTTTATCGAATATGCAAAGGTATGCGACTGTGTGAGCCATGCGAAACTATGGAGAATTATGATACAAATTGGTTTCCCCATGCACATAATCGATCTTATAAAGAAGCTCTATGAAAATCAAAAGACAACTGTAAAAACAAACTGCGGTGACACAGATTGGTTTAAAGTAGAAAGGGGGTTCCACTTCCACAGGGCTGTATTATATCGCCAAACCTGTACAACTGGCTAGGCCCTTTTACAAAACCTCTGGTTTTGGGTGCACTGTAAATTTTGTCTTTCCAAGCTCGTATCTCTGGTGTTTGGTGGACGATTCTTCATTCTTAAATGCAAGGTACGTGAATCTAAGTTGAAGATTGATAAATCTAGCTAACTACTCGGAGAGTAATGATATCTTATCGCTTCGTTCCTATTTCTAGTCAAAAGGGGATACTTTTTTTTGAGACACCCGGTACTGTGCAGAATATGTGTAACATCTGGAGAGGCAGAGGAGTATCAAATCAAATCAAATCAAATCAAATCAAATCAAATCAAATCAAATCAAATCAAATCAAATCAAATCAAATCAAATCAAATCAAATCAAATCAAATCAAATCAAATCAAATCAAATCAAATCAAATCGTAATCATTATTTAAAGTTTGTGTGACATAGTTTAAAAGAAAAAACTAATTAATACCAACTAGTTACAACATAATTTACAAAGAAATGATAGACAAGCTACATAACGTAATGGATAGGTTACAGGTACATGTACCCCAAAAACTAAGGTACCCCAAAAACCACAAGGTCAATTTAAAGGCAATATCTATAGAAGAGCAACATACAACATAAAACTCTTACTGATCAATGATGCTTAGGTAACTAGGCTACCTAAAAATGTAGATTTGCCATGAATAAATTGGATTAAAAAAAATTATAAGGTGTAAAAGCAAAAATTTGAACTTGAAATTTTACAGATTATTTCCATGAACGAGTAGCAAGTCGCAAAATCTTACTTTAAGTTTGCAAACCAATGTTTTTCAGGATCTTTCATGTGTCCTCTTGCCAGAAAAGCACAATGGTTACCTTGCAATATAGTGAACGTATTCAATGGGCATCCTGACTTTGGTGATTTTTTGTGTGGTTTTGGGGTACATTTCACTGAAACATGGAAAATACAAGTACAGGGTGTGCCACGGAGAAACAAAATGAAATTATGTATTTTCAGCAAAATCACATATATATTTATATATCATTAACACTTTCTGTAAACAATTGACATAAGGTATTTGTCCATATAACAAAATATCTCTTCTGAAAGTCAAGGCTAGAATGGTCAAGTTTTTAACAAAATTAACAAAATAACAAATATTTCCTGACAGTCTGTAAACAAACAGCAAGTAAATTTTCCATTTTTCAGCAAAATAATAAACACATCTTCAAGACAATCAACATACAGTTGGTAAAATGGTACATGTTTTAACAAAATAATAAACATTTTCTGCAACTCAATCAACACACAGTTAATTAAAATTGCCCATATTTTAACACAGTGAAAAAAATTTCTTTCTAAAAGTCAATCAACATAGGTATTTGCTGTCCAGATATCATTAGCTAACCAATCACTTCAGAAGACTTCCGTTAATTTTGAATACCACTGGAAAGTTACTCTCATTTGAGGTTACTCTCATTTGAGGTTACTTTGAGGTTAAACCATTTGAGGTTACTCTCAAACATTTTAGGGGTGATAAATGAAACCTCTGAGGTGGTTAAAAGTCTGGTAGACTCTGAAATGTATGCAGTTGTGAAATTGAAAGAAAAGAAAATTTATCCATGGAATAGAAACATCAAAACTTTTCATTATTTGTGAAAAAAATTACCAGGAAAATTGATATTCTCAAATATTTTGATACTTGGAAAAAAACATGCACTTTGTAATTGCTAGTAAATTAATAACACAGTTCCTCTCTGTTAGATCGGATTGTCAGCAGATTTCAAAATATATGCAGAATCAAGAAAAATAATGCTTTTGCAGATTGATATGCAGCAAACGGCTTGATAAGTGAAAAACTAATGTGGTTTTTGGGGTACACCCCATGTGGGTTTTGTGGTACATTAGATACTTCCACTGAAAATAAGTTTGCAGCTATACTTTCTATCCATTACTGATTTATAATGATAACTTCTTCCCAAATATCACAATGATAGGTGCATCAGCTGTAATCTTTTGCGTGTTTTTGAGTGTGCGGTTTTTGGGGTACATATTGTGAAAAACAAGAAACTTTGTCACATCAGTACTCGGTCAATCCTAGGTAAAAAATAATAATACCCTACGGGAAGACCTCGTTTTCTGCAGCCCTTCATTGACACAAAACCATTTCTGAAAGCAACTAGTAGGAAGAAAATTATAACCACACACTTTTTTTGTGGCTTTTGGGGTACATGTACCTGTATTTAATAATTTTGCAATTGCATTGTTCTCCCATCCATTTTTGATCTTTGTTTTAAAGATTTCAACTGTTGGTAGTTCCTTTATTTCATCGTTAAGATTTTTTGACAATATGCTTCCTCTGAATGAGAGGGACTCTATGCCAAAGTTTATAGTCTTCGTAATCGGCAATAAGATTTACAGTAAATGCGTAAGATTTACACAGATGCTTGTCGACAATTTGCACAGATATCCACCAAGCTGAAGCTATGTCTTCTACATGTCATTGCCTTTGCTGAAGCAACATACGGATGCGAGCCATGGACATTTACAGAAACAGACGGGAAAATGATTGACGCCTTTGAGATGTGGTGTTATAGAACGTTATTAAGAGTCTCGTAGACAGATAAAAGGACAAACCAGTGGGTGCTAGATAAAATTGGGACCAATCTTGTACTGCGGAAAACCGTATGTTAGATGGTCATTCAAATGCTTGCATGTATCACTTCTATCTAATTTGTTTCCGTTACCGTAGATTTCAGGTTTGAAATCTTCAAGGTTGTACTTGGCAAGCATCTCCCTTGTAGAAATCATCGTAGGGTTCGTCTTTGCGCTATTCAATGCAAGGCTGTTTCTTTTAGTAAAAGTAAGTAAAAGTAGTTTTATAGTATATCTAGCCAAAGGCTACTCAACCGACTTTACACCTTACCCCCTGGTCACTATGCTTAACAGCATAGCAGGGTGCAGCCACAGACGGCGCTCATAACTATGGATCAGGTGCCCATTTATACTCATGGGTGGAGAGAGGCACAATTTCTTTAACGCTTTGCCCAAGGATGCTTTCCTCAAATGCCAGTGCTGGTTTCGAACCCACGACCTCTGGATCGTGAGCCCGACGCCTTACCACAATGCCAACGAGGCCACGGTAAAAACTCAAAGTTCTTTGGCTTGGTATGAATTAACAAAGTCGTGTCATCAGCGTACTGATATCCCTTTGTTGATAACAATCCAGACTGGAGATCTGCTTCGTAGATACTGAGAATTACCGGACAGACAATGGACCCTTTGGGAACACCAAAACTTCAATTGGATAGTTTTTCATCAATTGGAAAAATTGCCACCTAACCGTGACTCAACTTCAAGTCTATTTTAGGAGCTATTTCGAGAATCCTAATTTGCTCATCTTCTTTCTCAAATTTGAAAATTGGACGGTGTCAAAGCCCCTTGAGAAACTGAAATGTTACTGTTCATTAGAGGTTCATTATCAGATGTTCCACTAATGAAATCGTTCAATTGCCGAAAAATCAATCTATCGTACAATCTTGATATCACCGGTAGAATTAATATTGGTCTCTTGTCTTGCTCAGAATAAATCTCATCTCAATTTCTCCAAATGGGAGCGATTTTCTAAGCTGAAGGAAATTGTCGATTCGCTATCATAAGAGTTCACGTTGTTGGTTAGAGGTGAGGCTAAGAATTCGGCCACAAGTTTCAGTAGTTTTGCCGGTATGTTATCTGGACAAGTGGAACAGTCACTGCGAAAGCTATGTAGCTCATTAAGACCCTCTCTGTAACGAAATGGTCTGGATGTAGAATGCTGTATTGCCTATTGGAAAGCTGGCGATGGTCTCCACAATCTTAATGTATTAGTATTGCTGCTCTTATGTGGGCTTTGATCCCACAGTCTGGTCGGTAGTTGATGAAAAATATTCATTCTGCTTGCCTTGATCAATAGTAAGCCGTTTTGGGTTTTGGATGGAGATGGACTTGCCCAAGTCGTCCTGGAGGAAGGAAAGAGACGACTTGTCGCGAACAGTGAACAGCTGGATAACACAGCTGGATGGCCGGACGGTTTTTGGTACGGCAGACGGCACCTTTGATCATAATGTTTGACCAATAACAGACAGGATGCTGCTGTTCCGTCAAGGAAAATGACGGGGGCAAACCAACATTGAAACATAAATGGCTGTATGTCAAAACGAACAGATGTTTATATATTGGCGCCACCATCTCCCTAACAGCGCTCATGTGTAGACAGATACAATTGACCCCCTGGTTTTCAAATTCCTTGCGGTTAGATCCTATTACAAACATCGGGTTAAGTCAGGTCACATACATCTTATGAATAATTAATGAGGAGCTGTTCGCGACAAGTCGTCTCTTCTTTCTTATATGACGACTTGGGCAAGTCCAGGATGGAGAGGACGTTGGATCACCTTCTAGAGATCTTTGAATTTCTGTGATGACAAGAGTCATCGACGATATGAGTCGGTTCCCAACGTCACTAAATTTGCCAGTCATCATTGGGAAATCAGTCAGACTTTAGACGAATGACCGAATCGTATAACTTTAGAGTAATGTTTTATTCTATCTAAAACGAATAGATAAACAAATAGATAAACAAATAGATAAACAAATAGATAAACAAATAGATAAATAAAAAAAATAAATTAATAAAAGTTACTGACAGCGGGTTAAACAACGGAATAGCAGCTGAAATCGACATGAAACGGTAGAATTACACTGAAATACAGGTACTTGGTGGTGTCTCTAAAGGCTCAAAGTTTTTGGTTTCTGGTTAGCAAGTTATATCTGTCTTTTCCTGGACTTGCCCAAGTCGTCCTGGAGGAAGGAAAGAGACGACTTGTCGCGAACAGTGAACAGCTGGATAACACAGCTGGATGGCCGGACGGTTTTTGGTACGGCAGACGGCACCTTTGATCATAATGTTTGACCAATAGCAGACAGGATGCTGCTGTTCCGTGAAGGAAAATGACGGGGGCAAACCAACATTGAAACATAAATGGCTGTATGTCAAAACGAACAGATGTTTATACATTGGCGCCACCATCTCCCTAACAGCGCTCATGTGTAGACAGATACAATTGACCCCCTGGTTTTCAAATTCCTTGCGGTTAGATCCTATTACAAACATCGGGTTAAGTCAGGTCACATACATCTTATGAATAATTAATGAGGAGCTGTTCGCGACAAGTCGTCTCTTCTTTCTTATATGACGACTTGGGCAAGTCCAGTCTTTTCCTGGATAGCACCATAAATGTTAGCACATAAAATTCAGTATCAGTAAAATTACAGCACAAGCATCTGTAGTGTCCTGGTTTTCAACAGCATGAAATCGCACGATGATTTGCATGATAATAAGAAAGCGCAGCGGAATGATAAAACGTATCGTCTTTCAGAATAATAATAAAAAGCGTATGTTAACAGAGTTAAAGGCAGTCTGTCACGTCTCTGATTGGCCGTCTCTGATTGATCGATTCCCTTGAGCACTATCTTTATCCTTCGAATCTGTCCTTCTTTTTGCTTGATTAGTGTCGGTTCTATTAATTTTTCTTTGCTTGATAACGGGCTATGCTCGAAACGTCGCTACTTTCAATTCGCATCAAAGTGCTTATATTTTATGTTATTTACTTGTTTGTATTTCTCGGAGGACATCATCAACACATCGTATGAGCTCTCTACTTCAACATTTAAGAAGACCAGATTCACAAGCCATGTCCATTTCCTTAGCAGATGTTTACGATCAAAAATCATACCAAACGGATTCAGAATCAAATTTCATTCATCGTCTCAATCACACACCATCCAGAAACACTTAAACTCCTGCTCAAGAAACCTCATACGTTCTACACTACGAGATTACCAAGGCATCATCAAGGACCATTCAGCTAAGTTACCTAATTTAGTTAATCGTCTTCATTACTTTTGTAATGATCATGACATATTTCTTTCCATACGTAGGAAAATACATGAGCTCAACCAAACTCTATACAACAATCTTAAGGAAACTAAGGACCACAAATTTGAGGAACTTCAAAACACTTTTAATACTAACAGAAATGTCATTTCTAGCAATAATCAAACAAAAAACATCGTTCAAACAATACCAGAAGATTTAATTCTGACGCAAGAAGAAAGAAATGTTTTAAACAAAGGACTTAAATTCATCCCACTGAAGCAGAATGTAGATGAATTTCAATCTAAGCATGATGCGGAACTTTTCTTCCGCCGCCTTCGCCTTAAGGCACATTTTCACAGCAAAGACTCAGAAGAATCATCCCAAGAGTCCACAGATTCCACAGCTTCCAATGCCGAGACAGATGAAAGCACTACCATTAATAGCCTTTTCCCAACTAAATCAGTCTGGACCCCCAAGCCTGGCAAGTATTCAGCTCTGGACCTCTACATAGACAAATGCAGATATGAGATCTCACAAATAGATTTTAAAGCAAAATGTAAAAGGTCTAATTTAACTCCACAAGAATAGGCTGCTCTTAAGTACCTGAAATCAAGGGATGACATTGTCATTAAGCCTGCAGACAAAGGTGGACGCGTTGTTGTCTGGAGAAAGGACCTGTACATTGAAGAAGGCAATTCACAGCTACTAACGCAATCATACAAACATCTTCCGAAAAATGTAACCAAATCCTTCAACAAGACAATCATTAACTCCGTCAAAGAAGAAATGCACCTTGGAAACTTACCAACAAATGCAGATAAGCTGTACCTTCAGCATCCTCGAACATCAGCGTTTTACATGCTCCCAAAGATTCATAAACTCAATAACCCTGGTCGTCCTATTGTATCAGCTGTCTCCTGCCCTACATCACAAATCGCCTCCTACCTCGATAGCATTTTCACACCAATCAACCAACAACTGCCGACCTATGTTAAGGATACATCTCATGCCCTACGCTTGTTTAAAGAGTTCAGATTCAATGGCCCAAACCGGTTCCTGTTCACTATGGACGTCAAGTCGCTGTGCACATGCATTCCACATGCAGATGGATTGATAGCATTAAAGTTCTTCCTGGAACAACGATCAAAACAGTATCCGCCAACTAACACTCTTCTGCGCCTCGCTGAACTCGTTCTTACCACAAATACATTCTCCTTCAATGGTAGTTTCTATCTACAAACATCTGGAGTTGCAATGGGTAGTAAACTTGGTCATAGCTATGCATGCCTTTTTGTTGGATATCAAGAATACCTGATCATGAATTCCTACCGTGGCCCATTTCCTTGCCTCATCAAAAGATACATGGATGACATTATTGGTGCCACTTCCCTTCCACTCGAGTCACTGCAAGAATTCATCAATTACACCAACAATTTCCACCCCGCTCTACAGTTTACCCACAATATCACTGAAGATAGCCTACCTTTCCTGGATCTCCGGCTCACAATTAAGGATGACACTATTTCTACCACAATTTACTACAAAGAAACTGATGCACACAGCTTCCTGGATTATGGTTCTTCGCACCCAAAAAAATGCAAAGATTCAATCCCTTATTCTCAGCTACGCCGTCTCCGTCGCATTTGTACTGCCGAAGAAGATTTTGATGCCAAAGCAAAGGAGATGTCCTCTTTCTTCCACCAAAACAACTATCCGGAGACCGTGACTGATTCAGCCCTTGAGAGAGTAAAAAAACTATCGCAAGAAGTTGCCTTATTGCCTGTTGACAGAAGCCAAACAAACAGTCGCATTCCTTTCACCCTCACCTACCATCCACTCAACGACAGGATCAAAAAGATCATCTACAACAATTTTCGAATATTACAAGAAGACTCTCATACCAAGGATATATTTGAAGCACCTCCTCTTATGGCCTTTCGCAGAGATAAGAACATCAAAGACACGCTCGTCCGCACAAACCTCAAGACCAACGACCCACCTGGTACCTTTCCATGTAACCATCATCTTTGCCAAACATGTAAGCACATCAACAATTCCACAACCGTCACTAATGGAAACAGAAATTTTACCATCCGATCTGCATTCACAGGTGCCTCATCATCCGTAGTTTATTGCATCACCTGCACCAAATGCAACATCCTGTATATTGGAGAGACGTCAAGACAAATAAACAACAGATTCGGTGAACATTTGAGGAATGTTAGGAACAGGACACATTTAGATGAGCAACACGAAAACGATCCGGACAGTAACATTTCACACCATTTCAATCTACCAAACCATTCTACCGATGACATGTCGATTCTTGGGCTTCTATATGCATCTACAGAAAGCACAAAAAGAAAAACATTGGAAAAACGGATCATTTTTGCACTTGGAACTTTGTATCCTTCAGGACTCAACAAGCACTTTACGTATCTTCAATAACATTCTTTCCTACGTCACATCGATTCCCTTGAGCACTATCTTTATCTTTCGAATCTGTCCTTCTTTTTGTTGATTAGTGTCGGTTCTAGAGAACTATCGCCCTTATCAGACCACTTTTCAGAAAACTAAGATTTTCGGAGAGGTCAAAGAAGTTCTGGAAGAGAACTCACCTTGAATAGGCTTCTCAACTCTTGCTACAAACCTCAAAGTGAGATCTATACCATTCGTTTCCTTGTTGTCATCCTGGAACCACACAAATACGGACAGGTCTGAAACGCATAAATTAGGCCGTATCGCCCTTATCAGACCACCGTAGAAGAACGATGAATTTAGCACATCAAAATCTTTTCACGACCGTTGACAGTTCAACAAAGTATTCTTTACTTTCACAGAAAGCCAGAAAGTTACATGACCAATTCTAATTTGATTGAAAATGATTTCAAAATATTGTTAATTTCACTCCTGCTTTTAACTCTCTAAGCCTTGACCTCAGTCAACTCTAACCACACGATGTGTCAATAGTATACAAAACTAAAGGGTTTCACATGATGGACGCACCTGGGCGGTATAATGTAAGTTACAGTGCTCTTCCAAAAGGAGCCTTAGGTCTCGCAATTTGTGTGCGATTCTGGAAATTTCTTTGGATATGAAACGAGAAGAGTTGGAGGAAACACTCCTGAAGACTATTCTATTTTAACTGAAAGACATATTGAGAAACGACACAAAATAGACATGGTGTGTGGAAACATCGAAGGAATTGTGAATTGTACTTACACCTTCGTTGCAGGTAGGTCAACTTCAAAACTTAATTGCAAGTCTTCTGAGCAAAACAAAACAGCGAAAGCGAAGAAATATCAAAGAGATGACATCAGCAAACAACTTTCGCGCGCTTTTTGGATTAGCTAGGCCCAAGCTCCCTTTTAAATTTAACATTTTATTCAAGGCCATTGCACAACACGGAATCGATGGTGGTCTGATAGGGGCGATATTACTCTATTAATTTTTCTTTGCTTGATAACGGGCTATGCTCGAAACGTCGCTACTTTCAATTCGCATCAAAGTGCTTATATTTTATGTTATTTATTTTAAAAGGAAGTAAGTTGTTGTTGATCATTTGTCTGCTATCATCAGCCAGAGAGAGAGCTAGTGGTTCAGCGCATCGTGTTTTTTGCCCCACCCACCCGCCACCATTTTCTGCCACTTTTTCTTTCCACGGCCGTCGGTCGTGTGACAGGTGCATTGGCCCGGACAAAAATAAGTATTTTTCAGTCCAATCACCGACCCTTAAAGTTGTTGTTGTATGTTCGTGCTAGCAAATTCCGGGCGGCTGCACTACTGCCCAATTTTCTAGCAATTGTTTTGGCCTATTTCGCGAGAAAGTCAAAATTTGCGCTAAAAGATGCTTATGTTGTGTTTTTCACCAATTTCGGAAGCGCGAGGACAAAAACTTTGTGAGAGTAGATCGATAGAGTGGCTTTGGTCATACTTGACATTGTAAACCTTGAGAGGTTTTGTCCTCCTATTTCTTTATTATCAAAGGAACCATTAACGATTCTTGTTCGTTTCAGTAACTTGTTCGTTTCAGTTCGTTTCGTTTCATCATATCTGTCGATGCATTCTTGATGTTCATGATGTGCTGCTTACCTTTTGGGTCAGAATCTCCATACACTGAAGGGTAGGTAAGGGTAAGGTCTTGAAATCTGCTATGAACTCTTCATCTGAAAAAGGCTCTTCTTTTGCTTGTCTGATGAATCCGCATCTTTTTCGACTCTTAGTACTTTGATATTTACACAAGCATAAACATTCTTTTGTTTTCTTCGCCTTGGGACTGTGAAGTAGGTTTGTAAGGAAAAGATAGATCTGCACTGTCAGTCTCAAAAGAATACTAAATTGTTTCACACATGCTTGCAGCGCTTCACTGATTCTAGCGCCTTTACCAATCCATAATCGACTGACCAGTTTTTTTAGTGTTTGTTGTCGAATAGGATACTAAACTTTGGACTTTTAATTCGGAAAACTGGCCAAGCTTTCAACTTCAAATTTGGCATGTGTGTCAGAGAAAATATAGTGTGTGTGGTAAAAAAGTGTTATCAAAATCTTTAGATTAACGGATTGGAAAATGAAGTTTTTCTGAAGCCAGCAAAATATTTTGAAATGAGCCTTTTCCAAAGCCGTGAAAACAAACAGTTTCGTTTAATATGTCTTTCGACTGCCATGAATATGAGCATTACCATACTTGTTACAGAATATCGATAGACCGATTGGTTCAAGAGCAATTAATAAGTTTCTAAAGGGGAGAATTTGTGAAAACCATAGCTTTCCGTGTTCATCAGAATGGAACTCTTCTCCGTTGCGCCACTGCATTACGCCACTACATTACCGCCATCCTACCCCAGACTTCTGCAATGATATTACTTGTATGCCTCTGAGTGATTTTCTGTAAAATCAATTAAAGGTGATCTGAAGTGAAAATTTTTATTGATGCAAGTGAAAAGCACTTTTGACTGATGAAGAACGTCATTTATAATTTTGTGATACCTTGTTTTAGTTTTGAGTGATCCACCATTTTGTGTGATTGACTGATGACGTCATTTTGTTTGCAAAAAGTAAAGAAAGTGTACGAGGCTGTACCCTGGGTACCAGAGCCTCGAAATTTTTATATGAAAGGAAATTGGTAAGAGGAAAAGAGAGAAGGAAGAAAGGAGGCTCTGGTCAAATGATAACACAACCTCGTTTTGGTGCTGATCAGCGTGATTATGAATCAATGCGATCAACTTTTGCGCAATGATTGTAATCAATAACCATCTTCGTCATTCATACTATTAATCACATATTTTGCTATTATCTGAGTTTTATTGTTTTCCTGAACGATTGATGATCTGATTCGAATGGCGAGAAAAGTTTCTGTTGTGGAGCTGGATGTTTGCTGAAAGCCGTAATGCTAATTTCGTCTAACCACAATAACTGATTTCAACTGCTTCCAGACTTTTGTAACTATCAACATGGAACTGAAGTCTGTCGCGTGCAAAACATCCTAAATTGAGAACTACAGTATGAGTGATTTAACGTTTTTCGAAATAAGTATTTATCATAAAATTGCACTGTATCGTCTGCGGTTGTTAAAACTCTTATGGGAAAACCAAGGTCAAGTCATTTATGGGATACCCTGGGTACCAGATGGGGAAACCAAGGTCAAATCCAAACGTTGTGTTGTGTTGGTATTTGTAAATTATATGATTAACAAATGTCTGTGCTCAAATAAACTTTGAACAACTAAAATTGCCGATAAAAATGATACGAAACAAAGCCGTCCTTGACACAAACAAAAATCAGTTTCGCTGCGAAGTGACCGATACAGGAAGTATTTCTTGGGTACCAGTAGGAAAAGTTCATCGCAAGAAACGGGTTGAAGACAGAGAATGTATCAATCTGAAATCCAAAATCTATGGTCAACGATATGCGACGATCATCTTTTGAGACTTTCCTTCGATATTTCATGCAATAAGAAAAATAATTACGTTCCTACCAGTTTGGAATGCAGTCCTCATCAGCAACGATTACTCTTCGCCAGCGTGTCAATGATTTTCAGTAATAGCGTGACAATCACAATATCACGGCTAAATTCTCGAAACTGCTCTCCACTTCTTGTTCCTCGCCTCAACTAGGCCTAAGCTTTCAACCAAGTTCACTGGGCCAATGAAATCTCAACTTCAAACACCAACGACTTTTACGTGATCAGGAAGTTATTGTCTCAAACTGTTGTGGAGTTAAGTTCCTATTTTGGCGGACTCCACAGCTTGCCTCAGAGCATTCGCCATTGTTGTGAAAGCAAACGTGATCACAACCGTCTGAATCAATTTTTCTGCTCACAATCGTAGTCTTGTCATGTGACACACCCTATCCAATCAAATCTCACAAAGTCAATATACCCGATCGGGTATATAGGCTTCTTATTGGTCAATTCCTACAATCGATGTCACCATTTGACCAGAGCCAACTTTCTTTCTCTCCTTATTTTTGTCTTTTTATTATTTTGTGGCTCTGGTACCCAGGGTAACGAGGTTGGCTATGTTTCCAAAAGGAAACTGACATGCCTTTCTAGGCATCATATCAGTCCACGAGGCAATTTCTATCACATTAATTCACTCCAACTTAAATGTCGCGATGGGGGGGGGGGGTTCTTCCATGGTAAGGGTACCTGGGGATGTGCCGCCCGCAAGGGTATACTTTTGTAAACTTTCTAGTCTAGCCAAGGGTATACGTTTTGCCAAGTTTGGTCCATCTAGTCTGGGCAAGGGTATGCTTTTTGGAAATTTAGGTCAAAGAAATGTCAAACTTCGGTAATTCCTGTAAAGAAACCCAAATATTTTCAAATTTTGGTCCAGAGAATGCAACAATTTGGCAAGTTTTGGCACGAAATTAATCTAGCCAAGGGTATCATTTTCACAAAAATTGGTCTAGCCAACGGTACCTTTTTGAAACTGTGGGCGGCACACCTTTATCCGAAATTTAGCCAAGAACCCCACCCCCCCCCCCCCGTGAATGTCGCCTGCGACTGTAACCTTTCAAAGGTCAGATGCAGCTATGTTTCAATATGTCATTCTAGTAATTTGCAAACAAAATGACGTCATCAACTGAAACTTGATTTCAGTGGATAACTTGAAAACGAAATGAAATATCAAATAAATTTAAACAGGATTCCGTATCATTTGACAGTGCCGTTTATTTGTATCAATAACAATTTTCGCTTCAGATCATTTTTAATTGATATTACAGAGCCTAAATCCGCTAACAGGTGCTTTAGTCAATACCCAGCAGCCGAGAAGATTATCCTTTTCCCCCATTCAAGATGTTTTGTCGGAGCTGTTTGCTGTGTTCAATTCACTATTCCCTGTCAAAACAATTTCATGAATATTGTAAATTTTCGTTATATTTGAGTTGCGTTTTTCAAAGAAATTGACAATATTTGCACCTGTCAGATGTGGTAACGAAAGTGCTTGGAAGCAGTCATCGAGAGAACTTTTGTAAATGATCGAGAGTGTATCTTGGCTGTCATTAACTGAAAAACCTTTGCATCAATCAGGAAAGTCTTTAAGATAAAATCACTTAATCTCTTTGCAGTTTACATTGGGCATAAATTTCCTAAGGAAATCGCGACGATACGTTCGTTGTCCAAATTACTGCGGTATCTGGAGAGAACTTAAGAAAAGGCTACTGAAGGGAGATCTTGAAGACTGGTTGTGCTGATGCATTTGTGATCCACTAATAGATGACTTATGCAAAATAAATGCCGCATAAATGAAGGTAATCTAGAACAATGAACAGTAGTAACGATGAGAGGACAATCCATTTCAACAACCCCTGGAAGAAGAGCTAAAGAATAGCATTTACACTGTTTCCTCAGCGGCAAGCCCTGATGTCTGCAAAATAAATGCCGCATGCCGCATAGGTTTGGTTACTTCGAACAGAGTCAATGGACTCTGCTTCGAACCTTTCACAGAAGCCACGAAGAAGGGAGAGGAAAATTCGTTTCAACAGCCTCTAAAAGAAAAACTGCAGAATACCTTTTACCACAGTTTCCTCGTGGCAAGTCCAGATACCAAAAAAATGTCTCCACATAGCTACATCATTGCCAGCTTTTCAGTTTCTTCCGCCATCCTCACTATAATTTGCAACTCAGTGTTCTTTATTACACTGATAAAGACTTCGTCGCTGCATACACCATCAAATGTCCTACTTGGGGCCCTGTGTCTTACTGATCTCCTTGCAGGAGTGCTATGTCAACCATTGTTTATCGCACTACTTCTCAGCAATCCTGGTCCATGTTGCACCCTACTAGCCAGTTTGTTTTACTTCGCTTACGACTTGAGTTGTTGGAATTCTTTCATATGCACGCTAATGGTAACTCTGGATCGCTATGCAGCAATATGCTATCCTTATAGATACAGGGCGCATGCTACATGCAGGAAATATATTTACAGCACATTGAGTATCTTTGCACTAACGACAATTCATGCCATAATCAAATTTGGACGTTATGCGAATGCAGAGGTTAAATTTTTGTCTGTAGATATAAGTTTACAGTTGCTGATCATCGTCGCTCTATTCATGATGTATGGTAAAATCTACAGAACTGTCCTCTCACAACGGAAGTGCATTGCGTCAATAAAGGACACTTTCGTTAACAGAAAACCTAGAATCTCATTGCACGAGAGGAGCAAAACTCATACAGTAACAATAATCCTCGCTGTTTTCATCAGTTGTTACACTCCTCGTACCATTTTTGATGTAAAATGTATACTCTACTACTTGGGAAAGACTGGCTACAACATCGTGCTAGGCAACTGGGCAAATTTCTTTGTACTTTTGAATAGCTGCCTAAATCCAATCATTTATTGCGCAAGGATTGAAGAAACAAGACGCGCAGCCATGAGGATTTTTATGCCAAATTTAGTTGAAAGGAGAGATTCGGCGAATGCAACTGCAACTGAGACATAAGATTGAAGGCGAAGTGCAAACTGTTACGAGTTAACGTGGATCTTCACTTAAGGTGGCTCACTACTGAAACTTTCAAAATTACGAAACATTGAAAGGTGGTTGTGTACGAAGTAAAAACAAGTTCAAGACACAAAAGAAAACAATAAGTTAAGGTGGCTCGCTACTGATATAAATTTAAACTGCAACACACTGGGTGACCTATCGCTCATGTCTGAATGAGGCTGGTATTCGATGTTGCACAATTACTTGAGCAAGCAATTCCTCTTCAAGCGACACATCATTTGTCAGTTATCCACACCTATTATTTCTTCTAGTAAAAGCAGACAAAGAATTGCTCATCATAAACCCTTTCCCCACCCAACTGTGATAATAATGACCGCACACAAATGAGGAACCACTGGACTTTGTGTCAAATGCTTGATCAAAACACAAATTTAATGGCTGAACCAACATTCAAGTTGTAAAGTCGATTCTTTCTTGGCCTTAATTCGTGAAAAACAGCATAGTGAGGAGTTTGCAAAATTGGCAGGATCATAGTATTTGGAGGATGAATTTTGTTCACCTTCCAGCAAGACTATAAAGATGCAGTTGTTGTGGCGTTGATTGGATAAGACAATATAAAAGAACCGAACTTGGCAGGCTTCAGTAAATTCGCCGTCGACTGAGATTCACCAAGGTAATAACGATTGACTCCTTTTTTTCTTGAGAAAACTATGATGCAAGGGGACAAAGGCCAGGCGATTGCTAATTATTCGAAGCCCAGGCGATTGCTAAGTATCTACAGTTCGTGTGACAATTAAATTTAGGAATTATAAGTAAAGATCAGATATTTTTCTGTAAATACGAGTTCGCAGTTGCTTATTATCATGGCAGTATTCATAATTTATGGTAAAATCTACAGAGTGGTTCTCTCACAATGGAAGCGAATACAAGCGAATACACCTTTCAACTAAAATGCCTCGTTTTGGAATCTTTCAAAATTTCTTTAGCTTGCATCATATGAAATTTCTGGCCCCATATTCACAATCAGCACCCTAACTTTAGTCCCACTGCAAATTTTCATGACCTTAATGTTAACGACTTTAATTTCATGAGGATAGCAAATTAAAAATGTATACGCGATTTGACCGTGAATAATGACTGATGGTGTAAAGTTACATCCCTAGCGATTTTGACGGTCACATCCCATACAAATTCTCAAATCTATTATCGCCTATAATCGGAATCGCAGTCTCTAGGAATATGAAAACAACCTGGGGTGCTGAATCCAAATCTGCGTTTAAGAAATTTTCAAAAATTCCCAAATTAGTTGAAAAGGTGTATAGACCTAACCGGCTGAAGGTTTGTTTTACCAGTTTCTATTCTTGAGACCATACTCTTGGGAAGTTTAAATATCATTCTAATTTCTCCACTAATGGCACATTTTTGTATGGCACGAAATATGTTAGGGAAATGAAATGACGTTTTAAGAAGAGACTGATCACGACTTGAAATGGGTATAGACAAACCTTAGCTGATATATTCGATTGTATCAACTGACGACGCTGTCGTAAAAAAACGATCAAGAATAAGTTCAAATCTTTAAAAAGCTGGGTGCAAAATTTTATGACATATTTCTTTGGACTGAACGGCTTCAAAGAAACTTGAACTATTTCACAGCAAATCTGCCTTTGGACTTTTCTGAAATATTCAATATTTTCAGAATTACCGTGTTTCCTTCTTTTTTAAGAATTTAATAAAATTTCCAACAAAAGGTCAAAACTATCGTAATTTCTAAACCTCTTGACAAAAGAGCCAATAATTTTCAAGAAAACGATAGTTTATGGATGCCTACAATATGGTATCAAGCAGAACTCTTTCGCTCTTCTGGTCTGTGATTTAGAAATTTGATGACGTCACATCATAAAATGAGCTGAAATATGCCACACGGACTTAATAAAAGATTTTCGTTTCTATCCTAATATCTTTGTGTAGTAGCATCTCTTTTCGAATCCTTCTCTTGCGTCGCATTCTTGCATCGCATTCTTTCCTGCATTCTACTTACATTCTACTTATTACCTGTTCTATCTATCGTTCTTTTTCTATTCTAACGACCTGATCGTTCTCTACTTCGCTATTACTGATGAAGGGTCATGCCCTCATGCCCAAAACGTCTTATTGTAACAGTCAAGGCTATGAGCATTATTCATATTTAAATCTTCGTGTAATCGTGTTATCATAGCCACACGTACCAACCATTGATATACTTATGAAATATAGAATAGGCTGCAATTTCGACCAATATTCAAAATTTCTGAAAAGTCCAACGGTAGAATCATACAAAAGTGCCTGAAGTTTCTTTCAAGTCATTCAGTTTAAAGAAATAGGTCATTGAATTTTACACCCTCCTTTTTTCGTAGATTTAAAGATTTGGAACCTATGCTAATCGACAGAGCAGAAACTGCGCACGCATGCGCCAAAACTCGTAACTTTGAGGAATAACTCTGCTCTGTCATGCTAATCAAGAGGAATTTCATCGCGAGAGCTAAGAAAAAACCAGCACAATAACGATAATGCTTGTTGTCTTCATTTGTTGCTATATGCTCAGCGTGCCGGCCGTCTTTGATGCGAAATGCATGCTTCACTACTTGGGGCAGATCGACTGGGACCTGATGATAGGAAACTTGGCAAATTTTTCGTCCTTAATACTTGCCCACATCAAACCGTTTTTTACGCAAGAAGTGAAGAAACAACGAAAGCAGCAATGAATACTTCCAAGCCAAATTAGCTGATGGGAGAGGTTTGGCGAATGTAAGTGTAAATTTCAAAGTCCAAAATTAGATGAAGTACATTCAATCACGATACAACGTACAAAGTTTATCAATATGAAGCGTAATTTAGGCCAAAATTAAACTGCAAAATGAAAAGCCATTCGAGTCGATTCTAAATAGGATATGTAAACTAAAAGACAAAATGAAACGACATTCTTAAAAGTCAATTTGATAGTTTGCTTTGCTGTTCACATGAATTGCTTTTAGTTTAATCGTTTCAGTTTGTCTATTCATGTTGCTCTATCAGAATGTCTATTCATTTTGTGCATTCGAATTGGCTTTTAGTTTAACCGTTTCAATTTGTCTATTCATTTTGCTGTGTCAGAATGTCTATTCATTTTGTCCATTCAGTTTGTCTATTCATTTTGCTGTATCAAAACATCTATTCATTTTGTCCATTCAGTTTGGGCATTCAGTTTCATGTAGCAAAACGTCGATTCATTTTGTCCATTCAGTTTGTCTATTCATTTTGCTGTATCAAAACATCTATTCATTTTGTCCATTCAGTTTGGACATTCAGTTTCATGTATCAAAACGTGTATTCATTTTGTCCATTCAGTTTGCGCATTCAAAGTGTCTTTCCATGTTGTTGGTTCAGTTCAAGTTACTAATCGTGCTCAGTCAACCTCTAAGTGATACCAATTTGTGTTCAGTCAACCCCTAAGCGAATGTAGTTATTAAAATGTCATTACCGCAAAAAGCACGCCTGAGTGTTTGCTGGAGGATCTCTGCCTTGTCGTGGATAGAGACCGACTCAAGTTACTGAACTTGCTTATGCAATACAAATGGTTCACTCAGAGTAAAATGCCACATGAAAGAGTGAGATGGGACAGCCGGATATGAGCCTTTCCCATCAAAGAAAGGCTATACAATGCGGACCACCTCCCTTGTTGCAAGAGAAGGAGACCTGTTTCGACTGGGTGGAGACAAGCTGAATTTTTGCAAGACCAGGATTGCTTATTCAGTTTTAAATCTAGAGCAGGATAGATATTTTGTGTAGATGCTCTTAACTACATTGGCTGCCGGTATTCACTGGGTATGATTTCTCCTGTTACACATAGAAGAGTGGATGCGCCTCTCACATACGGTCTTAAATAGAACAACCCTTTTTGATTACAAAGTCCACTTTGTAATCTAAGAAGGGGCTTCGATGTCAGTGAGTCAGTCAGTCAGAAAGAAACCCACTTCCGTCACGCTCGTTAAAGCAATTGATTAACGTTTTATCTCTGCTAATTGACACTGAAATAAAGAAAGCGCACATAAAGCGCATACAAGACAGAAGTTTCCCGCGATCCTATAGCAACATTTGACGTCGGCTTATTTCATGTTAGACAGATTTGACACCATAAGATGGATAAATTACTAGGATGTTTACCCTGGCACAGCAACAAATTCACCCAGAATTGGCACGTTCTTGACTTCATTAGCAGCTTAATTATGTTAAAACAATCGTTTTCTAGAACGAACGAATCATTAGCCACTTATTGATAGTACTCATTATGCAAATAACTCAACTTTAGAGGATGATGTAACCGGCGGCCTGCACAGAGGTTAGCATTTGCAGCATAACCAAAGGAAGAAGGACCCCCCTCCTACACAGCAACGGATGCAATCATCGCAGGTGAAGTTGAGACGAAAGGTGCAGAATCCCAGCAAGCAATGGCGCCATGGACTGGGGGAAGGGACGTGATCACACTGAACCAAAACATCTTCATGCATATCATTCTGCACAGAGGAATCTTCGTGACTGCTTGTCTCAAATTAGATGCCCGCGAATAGCAACAACTGAAACGTTCTGTAGGGTTCTGCATGGATAATTTTGCGTTATCGTAAATCTCACATGACATCTCATTTGACACAGATGCACCAATAGTTTTGTGCACGAACTATAAGCAAACTAGGGGTAATGACTTTTGATTTTTGCGTATCATTCTCGTTTGACATAAAGACCAAAACATTGCCTTTGACCTTGAGGCGATTCTTGTCCTTATACTAGGCGCTCGATTTTCCATTGAAGGCGACTTTAGCAGCAACACTCATCTCTCTGACTGTAGCAAAAAACAGAATCAACGATCATTTGGGGTTATGAAAAAATCAATAATCAGATATTCTTATGCTTGTTTAGCTCAGGACGGACTTTGTAATCATCTAAAAGGATCTTATGTTTTGTGAAGAATGTCGTAATGCTATTTTCCAGAAATTTCATATTTTAACCAAAATCAGCACATACTGTATATCTAAGTAAGAGTGCCCTCACATGAGCAAACTCAGACCGGTCTGAGTTTCAGATTGGTTTGAAACTCATTTTGCTCTACGGTCAAAGCCCTTAGCGCGCTCACATGACACAGGCGAAATGAAACTCAGGTCGACCTGAAACTCATTTCGCTTTCTCAGGTCGGTCTGAGTTTTCAGGTCGACCTGAAATTTTCATGTGAGCAGAAAAATTTTTCATTTCGGGGCGAAATGACTTTTCAAAGCACGTGTTATTGACATTCCAGGCGTTCCTTTGGCAATCAAAACAATAAAGATTTCATTCAAAGTCACCCAGCTGGATCTAAATGCTATGAATCAATGCCAATATCTTCCACAAAACAATCACAATTGTTCAATAAGCGGAAGGAAAGCACGCATTGTTTGATTTTCTCAAACCGGTCTGAAACTGTTCATGTGAGGGGGAAGCAAATTAGCAAACAAGGCCAATACTCAAACCGATCTGAAACTCAGATCGGTTTGAGTTTTCTCATGTGAGGGTATTCTAAATGATCTATCCATATTGCTATCAAGTTTCAATTTCTGGACACACGATAAGCGCAACACCTTGTATCTCCACGCCCAAGAATCAAATTTTTCCGTTCCGCAATTTACCTCATTGAAATAACCGAAAATTATGAAGCGTAATTTAGGCCAAAATTAAACTGCAAAATGAAAAGCCATTCGAGTCGATTCTAAATAGGATATGTAAACTAAAAGACAAAATGAAACGACATTCTTAAAAGTCAATTTGATAGTTTGCTTTGCTGTTCACATGAATTGCTTTTAGTTTAATCGTTTCAGTTTGTCTATTCATGTTGCTCTATCAGAATGTCTATTCATTTTGTGCATTCGAATTGGCTTTTAGTTTAACCGTTTCAATTTGTCTATTTATTTTGCTGTGTCAGAATGTCTATTCATTTTGTCCATTCAGTTTGTCTATTCATTTTGCTGTATCAAAACATCTATTCATTTTGTCCATTCAGTTTGTCTATTCATTTTGCTGTATCAAAATGTCTATTCATTTTGTCCATTCAGTTTGGACATTCAGTTTCATGTATCAAAAAGTGTATTCATTTTGTCCATTCTGTTTGCGCATTCAGTTTCATGTATCAAAACGTGTATTCATTTTGTCCATTCAGTTTGCGCATTCAAAGTGTCTTTCAATGTTGTTGATTCAGTTCAAGTTACTAATCGTGCTCAGTCAACCTCTAAGCGAATGTAGTTATTAAAATGTCATTACCGAAAAAAGAACGCCTGAATGTTTGCTGGAGGATCTCTGCCTTGTTGTTGATAGAGACCGACTCAAGTTACTGGACTTGCTTATGCAATACAAATGGTTCACTCAGAGTAAAATGCCACATGAAAGAGTGAGATGGGACAGCCAGATATGAGCCTTTCCCATCAAAGAAAGGCTATACAATGCGGACCACCTCCCTTGTTGCAAGAGAAGGACACCTGTTTCGACTGGGTGGTGACAAGCCGAATTTTTGCAAGACCAGAATTGCTTATTCAGTTTTAAATCTAGAGCAGGATAGATCTTTTGTGTAGATGCTCTTAACTACATTGGCTGCCGGTATTCACTGGGTATAATCAAGGGCGCCGGAGGCACGAGGGCAACGGGGGCAGCTGCCCCCGTGGCCCTGATGGTGCGGGGGCAACACGGGGGCAGGAAGTGCCCTTTTCTAAAACCTTTCTCGTATACATCTGAAATTTTGACCTATTGAGCCCTCGACCCTTGTCAAAGGATGGTTTTCTCGGTTCTTTCAAAAACAAGCAGAAAGAATTGATGAGTATACGGCAGGTTGGTAGGATAAAAATTTTCCCGATAAATGCTGGAAAGTGATGGGGAGAGTTGTGTGTCAGTTCTCCAATTTTGCAGTGCCCTTTTTGATTCGCTGCCCCCGCCGCTTCGTCTTCCTTCCGGCGCCTCTGGGTATAATTTCTCCTGTTACACATAGAAGAGAGGATGCGCCTCTCCCATACGGTCTTTAATAGAACAACCCTTTTTTGTGAGGAATGTCGTAATGCTATTTTCCAGAAATTTCATATTTTAACCAAAATCAGCACATACTGTATATCTAAGTAAATGATCTATCCATATTGCTATCAAGTTTCAATTTCTGGACACACGATAAGCGCAATATTTTGTATCTCCACCCCCAAGAATCAAATTTTTCCGTTCCGCAATTTACCTCGTTGAAATAACCGAAAATAGCTTACATTCTGTGGCAACTTAATGAATCGCTACCCTCATAAACATCTACTTTGGAGAGCAAACTTCCATTTTAAGACAAATTCGATGTCTAATGGCGAGACAGGGGCGTGGGGATTTGGGGATACTTATCAAAGCCGAACTCAGGGATAAATTCAGCCGAATTCAATGATCGAAGGACATCTTTTCTCCTGGATCCACAGAGACGAAACTGGAATTCTCCTCTTGCAATCCGTTTAGTTGGCTCACCTCGCTGTTTTGTTATAAGTACGCGTATTTGTTTTATAGGAAACCAAGAATTTGGGCCAGCTCTGCACTGAAAGTATTTTAATATTATCTGATTTTGAGTACTCAGAGCTTCCCCAGGGGGGGCACTTGTGAAAATTTTGATAGGGATGCTCGTGTCATTTTTTTGGGTTTGAAATTTATGAAAATGTCATTTTTTTGGGTTTCGCTAAGTTGGCGTCATTTTTTTGGGGTTGACAAAATTGCCGTCATTTTTTTGGGTTCATTGAAAATTTGTGGCATTTTTTTGGGTTACTGAACTTTGAATTTAGAAAATTATAATCTCAATCAATTAATGGAAGTACTATAGGTTGTTGAATAATTCTTTCTTCCCAATTACACTGAATCAGCCTACTCTATGTGTCAATTCATTGATATGGTTTTTAGAAAGAATAGTTGGTTGTTAACATGATGATTTTGACAAATCATAAGAGTTGCTGTGATGGTCTCCAAATGCAATATCAGTTTGACTATCTTGTGCAGAATTGCACGGTGCAATTTTCTCAATTTAACTTGTTCTACAAAAAGGATAGTTATGGGGGCTCTCGAATAATTCCGTCATTTTTTTGGGTTTGAAAATCTTGGGCCTGTCATTTTTTTGGGTAGATTAAAAATCTGTCCAAATGAGCATCCCTATCTTAAATTTTATAGAGTGCCCCCCCCCCCCTGGGAGAGCTTCTTGCGAGTTTCTTGTAGGTTTCACTACAATCTTCATGTTTACTACCTGTGCCCTCATGATGCTGGAAGCAAGTGGATATGGGATAAAAATATGTTTAAGGTTTTTTATAAAACTAAATAATTTCTTAAGTAATATTTTCCCAGTACTGGAGTTTCTTAATTTTTGGCGATGTGAGAGTTGAGTTTCTTGTAAGTAGCTTCTTATTGGTAGACAGGGAGACCTAGAGGATTCTTTTGGAACAAGGGACGGATATTGACATTGTTAAGCTGAAGAAAAGGAAACTTTGAACGCTCTATTAAGTACTGTAAGATTGATACCCTTTGCTTTATCAGTTGTATACTTGGGTGACGCTTGTACATGTTTACGGCAATGTCAACGGGGTCACGTAGTTCGTCTGTTTTTACCAGATTCTCCTCTACCCCTGAAATTTCTAGGCTAGCAGTGATATTGACGAAGTATTCATTTAGGATTCGGCAACTTTCTTATCATCAGCGACCAGTTCATCACCCTCTAACAAGGTAATGCTTCCAGGAGTTTGAATTTTATCTGGCGCAAGAATAGTTCCATATGATGTGCTCAGAACGGACCGTGGTCAGGGTTCTTTGTGTCAAATTTAATCACAATGTTTGTTTTGCAATCTGTAGCATGCAACAGCTTAACTAGTCACTCTAAATCTGCAAAAGCTATGCACGGCGACTCCCTATTACTATCTGCAAAGACCTGCTATGACAGGAGTTCAAAAAGCTCCGTCAAACAAAAATTTCTTAAAATCTTTAGGGGACACGGCCCTTATTAGTCGCAAAAATTTCACGACTAAATTAAACTTCGATGCCTAGTTTGCAGTACTGTATTTCGTAACAACAATTGCAGTTTCATGGAAAAACTTTTGGTTTACCTAGACTTTTAGTACGTTTCCCAGAGCCACACCACCCCCGGGTGATCAACGGAAAGTTACAGTAGCAAGTGATAGAGGATACTGTGTGTGTGTTCCACTAAGGGCAGAGATCCTCCAGCAAACATTCAGGCGTGCTTTTTGCGGTAATGACATTTTAATAACTACATTCGCTTAGGGGTTGACTGAACACAAATTGGTATCACTTAGAGGTTGACTGAGCACGATTAGTAACTTGAACTGAATCAACAACATGGAAAGACACTTTGAATGCGCAAACTGAATGGACAAAATGAATACACGTTTTGATACATGAAACTGAATGTCCAAACTGAATGGACAAAATGAATAGACATTTTGATACAGCAAAATGAATAGACAAACTGAATGGACAAAATGAATCGACGTTTTGCTACATGAAACTGAATGCCCAAACTGAATGGACAAAATGAATAGATGTTTTGATACAGCAAAATGAATAGACAAACTGAATGGACAAAATGAATAGACATTCTGACACAGCAAAATGAATAGACAAATTGAAACGGTTAAACTAAAAGCCAATTCGAATGCACAAAATGAATATACATTCTGATAGAGCAACATGAATAGACAAACTGAAACGATTAAACTAAAAGCAATTCATGTGAACAGCAAAGCAAACTATCAAATTGACTTTTAAGAATGTCGTTTCATTTTGTCTTTTAGTTTACATATCCTATTTAGAATCGACTCGAATGGCTTTTCATTTTGCAGTTTAATTTTGGCCTAAATTACGCTTCATATATCAATGACATTCCTTTATGCTTTTAGCGTGATCCTAGCGGGTGTCCAAAAATAAACGTTTGAACAGTTACTGTGGAACGTTGGAATTGCCAGTTAATGGTGCGGATCAGATCTCAACTTACATTTTGCGACTTCGTCTGTGCAGATCGGATTTGTATTCGCAGAGAATTTCAGTTAAACAGGTAATGATAATTACATAACAATCACAACAGTCACGAAATTTGGGTGAGAGAAATCCTTTAGTATTAGAAGACACTTCTTGACATGGTTACTGTTCCGCCAGTCCCAGTAAGTTGCACTGAGAAATAAAAAGTGTAAATGCATCTCTTCCTAACAATTCCTTTATTCGTTGTAACAGCTTAATTTATCAGCAATAATTCAAGAATAGAAATTTAGATGGTTGAGCAGATTCACAAAGTTTTCAAATTCCGCATATATATGAAGTAGAATAATTCAAGAATCATCTATCTTAGGCTGCCTCAGGAATTTCACCTGTTTGGGGTAAATTACTCTACGAATGCAAATCCCATCTACACATGCAAGGTCGCAAAATCTGAGTCACGATCTCATCTATACCATAAACTAAAAACAAAAACATTTGAAACTAAGGCTCCTCTGCAGTAACTGTTCAAACGATTATACGTTTCTGGGACACCAGGTACATTGGGTAGCGCGGGTTCCAAATCGTTCAAAGGTGTAATATTCAATCAACAACTTCTTTGAGCTGAATGGCGTCAAAGAAACTTTAGTTATTTTGCGATAATTCTGCCGTTGGACTTTTCTGAAATCTTCAACATTTTCAGATCTGGAGCATTTTCTTCTTTTTCGAGAAATGAAGAAAAATTTTCAAAAAATCTTAAAATTGTCGCAATTTCTAAACCATCTGACGCAACATGAAATAATTATCAATAAAACCATAGTTTATGGATGTCTACGATATGGTATCAAGCAAAAGTTTGTCATTCGTCTGGTTTACGATTTAGAAATTCGATGACGCCATATTCTCAAATGAGCTAAAATGGAGAATACGCCGTAATATCATATAATATTCAAAATTGCTGAAAAGTCCAACAGTTAGCTGAAGTTCCTCTTAAGCCATTCAGCTAGAAGAAATAGATCAAAGAATCTTACATCCACCATTTTACGTCGATTTAAAGATTTGGAACCTATGCTAAATTTTACATTGTAAAGAAAACCCTGCGAAATTTATTTTGAAAGAAGAAGAAATCTCGGTTAAAAGTCAACTTTTAATTCCTTTCTGAGCAACTATTTGTGGTACACACTTTTGTCTGTATTGGGATAGACTTGCGCCAAGTCTATTTCGTCAGGCAGACTTATTACAGATGATGAAACAGACCTGGGGGGCAAGTCTAGTACTGGGACGACCATGCATTTCTGTCTCTGTTATGATGATCTATTGGTTGGCACAAAGAATATACCAGCTTGCCCTGGCCAAGACACAACAGTTGCATCATCGTTGTAGAGAGTAATCTCAAAGCAGCACTATAGTACTACTAGTCTTCAGGAAGTGGGAAGCCTCAAATTATGTTGCATCAAATAAACTTGCGGCGTCTTTGAAGATATCTAAAGGCCGGTTTACCTGATCATCCTCATCTAAAAGTTTGCTTCACATTTTCATGTGATCAAGAATGTGATCATGTAAACGTGCTTCAAAAGCTGCGCTTGAATTTATGTGAAGCAGCGAAAATTAATCCTTTTTAAAGGCTCTGCTTCATCCAGCCTTCCTTGCACGTGTTGTCTCTTGGTTGGCCTTTGTTGTCGCCCTTTTCATGGGCCATGGAAATAGCGACAACAACGGCAAACCAAGAGACGGCACGTGCAAGGCATGCTGGATGAAACTGACCCTTTAACTTACCATCATGGATTTTCCATTTGAAAGCTGGTCTAATGATAAATCTGTGATGGCAAATTAAAGGGATTCGTTGCATCGCTTCATCAAGCTTGAAGCAACTTGTGAAGCTCTTTTACAGCATCACATTCTGTGACGACATAAAAATGTGAAGCAAATTTTACGTCAAAAGATCGTGTTTGTTAACCGGTCTTAGCAAATATGAATGCAACAACAAATTTTGTTTCCATTTGGAAGCGATAACTCACTAAAAATTGCGTTGAAGTTGATTTTAGAAAAGTTTCGTCCAAATTCTAAACTTGCAAAGACAACCTTTTTGTGCAGAAGTACGAAAAACAAAAAATCACATATCTTTGTCTATCCAATTTAATGTACAATACTTTAAACTCTTGATGGATACAGCATCTACGAAAGAAAAAATGACGATATATGATAAGTTAAAGATACCACTATCTGATCATCCTAGGGAACTTTTAATTTGCCGATGTTCTGGGTAAGTTTACTCGGTCCCTTGCTTCACGTGTCCATTTGAGGAAACAGCCTCTCATGAAAATTCCAAAAACCATCTGAGAGTTTAGCTATTTCATATGGTAAGGTGGGGTAATTTGGGTCTACGGGGTGATTTGGGTCTATTTGCTTTTTCGCTTTTAAACTGATCGCAAGTTGAAAATTTCGATTCATGACTTCGTGGGTGTTAAAATCTATGCTTTTAGGAGTAGTTTAAGTGGTATCGAAGAATTGTTTGATAATTTCTAGCGCTTCAAATTTCAGATTTTGCGGCCTAAACTTTTATCATCATGATCTGACACCGTAGAAAACTTTCGATTTATGCCAATTTGGGACTTCTTTTCGTCAACAAATCATTATCAAACTTTAATTGAACATCTGAAGAGCAACATCAAGTAAAAGTATGGAGAGGACCTTTTACCGCTTTGTCGTAATCTTTAGGCAAACGGGACATAAATTTTCAGCCACACCCTGTATGTTGTGTTATGGAAAAGAAATGAGTTGGACATACTCCTACTATGATTTCCATATACCCCAAAATGAGATTCGCATAAACCTAAATGAAACTCTCCACATTCTCAAGACATAAGTCTAGCAATCGGAGGGCAAGAACGACGATAAAAAGAAATCAAGTTCGTATAACATTTTTAGCCACTTTCAGCATATCATAAGTTTTTTACTTGTCCACTTTGAACGATGACATTTTAAGGTAATAGTTAAGACAAATCCATGTGATAATTAAGACAAATCTATGAGACGAATGCAAGTGGCTAAGCCATAAGTAAAAAAATTACGATATGCTGAAAACGGCTGAAAATAATACACGACGTGACTTTTTGTCGTCGTTCTTGCCTTCCGATTTATCGTCAGACTGCAATTTCCACCTGATGTTCCTATCAGGCTAGCAGACTGCGACTCAAATTTCCTTGTGTTTAAGCTTCTGAATAATTGATATAAAATAAATTTGCCTCTTGACTGGGCTGTCACGTCCAGAAATTAAAGGTGGCCTTATGCGAAAATTATGAATACCGCTGTTGAGTGACGAAAGATTCCGTTTGTATTTTTTGATATCTCATTTCGTTTCCAAGTTATCCAATGATTTCTGGTAGCGACTGATGACGTCATTTTGTTTGCGAACTACTAGGATACTATATGGAAATATATCTGTATCTTATTTTCGGGAGGTGGCAAATGCCAAGGACTTCACAGCTTAGCTACAGGGTGTCCCAAAATAGCTGTGTCCGTCTGTGTGGCTGCTGTGGAGGAGCAGTATATTAAATCATCTCGGTTTTTACAAAATTGCATGGGCCAAGCTTCAACTTAGAGTTTGGACCTTGTATGAGTCAATCTGACACGTGGTTGGTGATTTATGGTAGAGCAAATGCAAAATAAATGGTTGCATCAAAAACAGTTGTTCTCCAGCAAGGGGACTCGGGCATCGTATTTAGACGTTCATCACATTTTTATCGGGTAGAAAGTGCTCTGTTATGAATAGAAAACACTGCTAACCCTTTAACAATTTAGCAACATTTCAATACGATGCTGGAACCATTTCTTTGGAAACTTTCTTTGACTGTGACATTGCCGGAGAACAACAGCAGTGCTGTATTTGAAGCAACCTCTTGTTTTGCCTTTTCCTACAGTAGAGTACAGCCTTTAACATTATAAGAAACTCAGGCCTGATTTCGCTTAAACTATCCAGGCTGATTCATGAGTGCATGCATCTTATTTCTTGAGAAATTGGTAGCCCCCTTCCCTTATCTAGCAAAGGTTTCAAATCTTTAAACAGCTGGGTGTAAAATTCAATGACCTATTTCTTTGAACTGAACGGCTTCAAAGAAACTTGAACTATTTTACAGTAAATCTGCCGTTGGACTTTTGTGAAATCTTCGATATTTTCAGAATTACAGCGTCTTTCTTCTTTTTTAAGAATTTAATAAAATTTCCAACAAAAGGTTAAAACTATCGTAATTTCTAAACCTCTTGACAAAAGAGCCAATAATTTTCAAGAAAACCATAGTTTATGGATGCCTAGAATATGGTATCAAGCAAAACTCTTTGACTCTTCTAGTTTGTGATTTAGAAATTTAATGACATCGCATCATAAAATGAGCTGAAATATAAAAAAAGGCAGTGATGTCGACAAATATTCAAGATTTCTGAAAAGTCCAATGGTAGAATCATAGAAAAATGGCTAAAGTTTCTTTGAAGTCATTCAGTTTAAAGAAATAGGTCATTGAATTTTACACCCACCTTTTTTCGTAGATTTAAAGATTTGGAAGCTATGCTCCCTTATCTCTCTACAGACCCTACTCATTAACGACACAAAAATAATTCACGTTCAGGCCCCGTCCAAACACGTATCAGGATATTTTTTAAAACACACCTTTATTATCCGCTTTGGGTTATCGTCCACACGCAAACGACGTTTTCGGTCACCAAAAGCGAAGCCCTTCGCAAACACTATCCAGAGTGATCTTTTTGAAACGCCTTTCCAATGTTGTGGTTGTGGTTGTTTCGAAAATGCTGATGCAATAGCATCGATTTACTATGTATGAGAGCATGCGCACGGATCTTTGGGCATCATGTGAAGGCATTTTGTTTGTCTGTTTTCTTTTATCGAAGCTCAAATATCGAAGTTTGCATGTAGCAGCATCTTCGTGTAGACGGGGATATTTTCGAAAACGCTCCTCCTGCGAACGCGGATATTTTTTATCCGGATAAAAATATGCGTTTCAAAAATATCCGCATATGTATGGACGAGGCCTCAGTTGAGTAAACTGAATTAAAGGATTTCAACACACATACAGACTTTAATGAAGCCGGCTTGAGAAGTCTGACCCCGGGGGGTACATAACATGTTTAGGGTACGGGTATGTGCCGCCCATATGGGTAGGTTTTTGGGCACCAAATTCTCTAAACAAGGGTCCCTTTTTCGGCAGATTTTCCATAAAAAAGGGTGGGTTATCCAGAAATTGGCGAAAAAAATAGCAAAAATGGGTGGTTTTCCGCCAAAATTCTTCATAAAAGTGGGTATGACGGCAACGTTCGGTAATTAGAAGAGGGTACCTTTCTGAAAACCAGGCGGCAGACCCCCGTCCATCCGCAAGTCATGTACCCCGCCCCCCGGGAGTCTGACATTAAAAAGAGCATTGCTATCTCAGAAGAAGATGGCCTAAAGGTATGGCAGATTAAACCACTGAACTAGACTGAATATATGAGTGTCTCAGTTTTTTACACTGAATTATGGGTTCATACTGAGACTCATGACCAGACAAATTCTAGCCGATCAGGTATCAGTATTTCCAGCTGATGAAGGTCAGCAACTTACATATGGTGTGGCATTTGTCACTGCCCATTGTTTTTACATCACTATCTTCATCAAAAGTTGATGTACGCTTTAAGCAATGAAATAAAAATGCAATCAAAAGTAAACTCACCACCCTCAATGTTGCACCAATGGCTTTGGCAGGGAGGTTGTGTCTGAATTTGGCACGCACAACACCAGTTGCACCATGAGGCCTTGTCACTTTCCCCCAGATGACTCTGATTTTGCTTGGCTTCTTGCTCCCTTTTGCAACTGTATTTTTCTTCACTCTGTATACATATGCAACTCTTTTGCCAAGGTAAAAGTCAGTGCTTCTCTTATCTTGAACACCTTCGATTCTGACAAGGGCTGTGTTCTCATGCTGGTTACGTAGACCTCTTTTATAGCCAACAAATATCCCTTTTGAATACAGTCTGGAAGAGAGTCAGAATGGTCTATTTATACTGAATCTGGAATTAACTGAGCAGGGGGAAACAGGTTCCAAATTTCTGAATCAGTGTAAAATGGAGGGTGTAAAATTTATGACCAATTTATCTTCCAATTTCCTTCAGGCTTTAAAGAAACTTTAGCTGCTCTTCTATAACTTTACCACTGGACTTTTCAGAAAATTTAATATTTTTCAAATTAAAGTGTATTCATATTTCAGCTCATGGAGGGTGTGCCATAATCAAGTTGCAAAACTGTAAACCAGAAGTGGCAGATGGTTGCTTGATACCATGTTGCGGACATTCATGAACTATGGTTTATGGCTTTTTCTTTTGAAAAGAACTATACCTTGAAATGCTTCAATTGTTCTACCAATAATTATTCCTTTGAGGAATCAATCCCTGCATTGCAATCCATCCCAAGTGTCAAAGAAGAGGAAAAGGAGCACATGCAAGTTCATTTTAGAGATCTGGCATTACCTCATCATTCTTAACACATTTTTATCATGGGCGTATTTTGGGCATCTTCTGAAAACAGTAGAGTTGGTAGAAGCTGAAATCCCATTCTTTTAGTACCATTCTATGGAAAGCGGTAGACTTTGCAGACTTCAGATTGCTTTTTGAAAAAGTCCACTCTTTTGGTCATTCTGTTTTTGGAAGACTTCCAGGAGATTTTTGACGCATTCCTTGGGCTCTTCTGAAAATGGAAACATTCTGCACCTGAAGCTGGCAGACTTTCGAAAGATAGGAGAGAGCATTGTTTCATGAATGAGAAAGTGTTCAAAAACATTCGAAAAACAATAATACTTTGCAGATTCTTCTCTCCTGGAATTGGCATAACAAAAGTGCATTGTATTCCCGGGGGGGGGGGTACTCCCATTGTGGCCTAACAGAGGGGTCCAGTCAGTTTGAGGGTCTTACCAATTGGCTACCAAATGGCCCTTTTTGTCAACCACATACTACCAATTAGGGGTATTCTAAGATTCGAAGCCATTTATTATGTTTCAACCCGGTACGCTCCTCTGCACACCAGTTTAGTCATTACAGCATCAATAATAAATGAATTTTGAAAAATTTCTTGCTTTGTTCCATCAGTTTTTCAATAAAACATCTTGAAAAACCGTAGAAAATTTCATCTCTACATGCTACCAAATGACCCAGTTTTCAGGTTCATGAACTACCATGAGAGGGTTTTTGGAAAAAGATACTACCATTTGAGGGTATTTTTCAAAATTTTTGCTTTGGCCCTCTTTAGCCTTGACTGGACCCCCTGTCAGGCCATAATGGGAGTACCCCCCCGGGATTGTATTGCAATGGCTTCAATTGGCTCCGCCAAACAACAACATTCAAGCTCTGTTCCTTTTTTCTCAGGGAATCCTGCCAACTCTACGGTTTCAGAATGCTTATTCTTTTGGCATTTTTCTCTGCAAATTCTGCCAACTCTAACGTTTTCAGAATTCGCATTCTTTTGGTAACTGACAAAGTCTACCATTTTCAGAAGACTTTGTAGACTTCAGATGCCCAAAAGAATACCCCCTATGTTTTTTAAGTCAGGGCCATGTCCACTAGTCTTTTATTCTTTTCAAAAGCAAAAGACTAAAAAACTAAAGTTTACAGGTGTTTTGGAAAATACCCATAATACAAATTACGGCTAGGCCCTTTTCAAACCTCTGGTTTTGGGTGCACTGTAAACTTTGACTTTGTGAGCTTGAATCTTCTGTGTTTGGTGGATGATTTTTAAATGCAAGGTATATGAATCTAAGTTGAAGATTGATGAATTTAGCAGTACGCTTAGAGAGAAATAATATCTTATTGTTTTGTTCATATTTCCTTTTTCTGAGACAACCCATATATAATGGTTATGAAATTGTTAGAAAATGTTTCTTGAATTCTTTAAACAAGAAGAAAAACACTCTAGTTCTGAAAATATTGAATATCTTAGAAAAGTCCAGTGGTAGAGTTATGGCAAAATGGCTAGTTTCCTTGAAGCCATTCAATTCAAAATAGGAAGGACATTGGTCATAGAACCTTAAAAATCTTTTTGCAAGAAAATGTATTACTGCATTCATTGGTAACAATAAAATCATTCAATGTCATTTAATGACACAAGTAGCACAACTTCAAGACAACTTCAGTGTATGTTAATTTCACCTTTACTATTCATTTTCAATTTTATCTAAACACTACTGAGCTATGTAAAAAAAAACTGATTGACAAACCATTACCAGGCAAAATCTGTTCATGCAAAAGAAAATTTTTTCCGGTTGTTTTGTTTGCTTCAATCTAGTTTCATAAGTTCTACTACAATTTGGAAGGGAATATTTGGCTTTAAGCTCAGGACTGCCTGAAAATCATTCACTGTAAGCTATGACCTATAAAAATGAGCAAATGTAAATGAGGGAACACTTCAAATATAAACTAATTTGCTAGGAAATATATCTTTCAGTCAAACTAGCAAGGCTATATCATTTCAATTTACTGTGACTCAGCGGAAAAGTGTCTTTTCAAGGAGTAGATCTCAATCGAAAGATGGTGATATTTTCTTCATCACTGTCACAGCAAACCTTTATTAACAAAAACAAAATGGATGTTTCACCCCCATTCAAACTGGAAGTGAAACCAGCATAAACTAAACCAGGCTATTGAATGGGTCTTCTGCAGTGGCGGCTGGCACGCAAAAGGAGATGGTACTAGGAATACAAACATTTGTGAGCGAAGCAAACGAATTTTTGTCTGAGACCAGCTGGGGGTATGGGGGGCGCTGTAAGCCCCCCATTGGGGTCCAGGGGCGAAGCCCCTGGGAAGCTTTGCATTTTTAAGAAAATATCATCGTGGATCGTCTCTAATTTGCAAGCAAAGCGCCTTTCCCAACAGATTTTTGAGAAAGTTATGTACGTAGATTTTTAATTCAAACATAGCAAGCATAACATTTTACAGTTGAAACTGCAAAAAAATTATCTGGAAATAACGTTCTGCTTCTTTTTTACAAACGATGCTACTTACTTATAATGAATTCATTTTTGCAAGTCTTTCCAACCACAACGGTTGCATCACTGAAACCTTTCCGCGGAAATGTAGTGAGTCATGTCGATCGCTGGCTGCGGCCATTTTTAGAGGCATATGAGCAATTCATTTGGAAAGTTAATCACTGGTGGCACCCAGCCCACTACTGGCTAGCCGCATTTCATGAAGGTACCAGAAATGAGATTCTAGTAACGTGGGTTTCTCATTCCACTGATGGTGTCCAATACACACAAACTCACATTTTTCATCAATCATCTAACATATGAAAACATATAGAATAATTTGAATGGTTCCATTTGCACCAGGAATGTATCGGTGTGGGAAAACAGCTTTCAAAGATTGCTTTCCTTGCAGTTAATAAAGAAGAAGCCAAGTCTTCGCCATGCATCCATAACAAACTCTTATAAGCAGCCTTACTGTCTCGGTTCTTAACTTTAACTTTTAGGAAAGGTCTACCATCCTTCTTTATACTAAGACCATGCTCGTACGTTGCATGATTAAATGACCCTGAGCTGACGACAACTAAAGAATACGCGAAACTCCAGAAAGGAAGTAAATCCCTACCATTCGGCAAATTCGGTTCATTTTCAGCAGAATCGTAAACAACTTCGAACTGGTCACTGCCCAGAAATGAACACAGACCTAGAAACTTTGTAACGTACTTTCAAATATTTCTGTATCGTTCAATAAAACAGCAGAGCACACTGAACTAACAGTGGTTTAACATGCCATTTGATACTGCTGAAAGTACTGCGGGGTCGATTTCGTAATCTTGAATGGACGTGTTATTTGACGGCCACGCAGCATTACCAGAAAGAGGAATCTAGTACTGCGATCGAAATTTCCAATTGTTAGGCTCATGGGTATACAAAGAGTGTTACGTCATGCAAGTCACCAATCACAATGGGACTGCTATCTGCAGTACCAGATCAATGAGGTCTAGTACCGTGCAGTACATAAAGGATTTATTTCAATACGACTCATTCAACAAGTATTAATATGAGGGAGGGTCATGGTGAGATATTGGCTTTAGTGTGCTCTGCCGCTGTTCGTTCTGCATTTCTCATGCTTCATTCACTCGGTTTGTATTGTTGAAGTATTAGAAATTAAAAACATAATAATTCCAAGCTTTCAAAATAAAATGGTACCAGACTGGTACCGCTAGTACCGCTGCCAGCCGCCACTGGTCTTCTGATTCATCAATCCAAGAAACTAAATGCATTTTCGTCATTGAAATTGAACTGGTAGATAAAGTTGCTGCAACTGCATCAATGTAAGCAGTATAAGTTTCAAGCAATTCCATGCATAAAGACACTTTACATGACAAATTTTTACCCTTGTTGAGTTAAAAATGAGTTGATTTTCAACACGGTTGATGGTGGAATAGCTTTCCTAACGTTTACATGAAGGAGGCCAATTTGAAACTCAACACAGGCTCAGTTCAACTTGGCAACTCAACCTGTGTGAAATTCTCATGCAAACGCATAAAATCTTTGAAATCAAAGACAGAATGTGAATAAAGGAGATTGAATCTATCTCTGCAAGCAATCAAATGTTTAAATAGGGCTTGTATTCCTGCTTCTATTTTTTGCAACCGCATTCACTTTATGTGACCGAATCTCATCCTATGCTGAAATGTCATGCAAACCCAAAGCAAGATAAGAGGCGCTCAAAACTCAACCCATGTTGCATTTAACATGGGCTGAAATTTCTCATGAAAACAGCCTCTAACAGAAAAAAATTCATTTTACTTGTTAATATGGTAGTTCTATTGCTTTTTATGAATATGTATTACATTCCATCTCTAAACCAAAATAACAATGAATAACAAGACATTGAGAGTACTGACGAAAAAGCACAACGCATACAAGAGGTTGATCCAAGCCAAATGTGGCCAAGATTACGAGAAATACAGAAAACACAGCAATGCTGCAAAGTCAACTTCTACAGTACATAGGTCAGCAGTTGAGAAAAATATCACAGAAAATTCAAAAATCAACAACAAAAAAGTACTGGAAATACGTAAATTCAAAATTGAAAACAAGGTTAAAGGTTCCGGATTTAAAATTTAACAAAACAATGCATAACAAATCAGAGCAAGACAAAGATGATGTTCTAAACCACTCCTTTATATTGGTTTACACCCTAGAAGACTTGTCTTCAATTCCACAAATAGAAAAACAGGTAAATTAACCATTCCTAACAAGCATAAACATAACTGAACAAATGATCTTTGCACAACTACAGTTATCAAACCCATCTAAATCCATTGGTCCTGATCGAATACACCCACCAATTTTCAAAGAAAAGTCCAATATCAAAGCCTTCACTTTACATTCAATTTTCAGATCTGACTTACAACATGGTATGATTTGGAATGAATGGAAGATACAGCACACATCACACCCATAGAAAGGGTCCAAACATTCAAAAGAGAACTACAAACCTATTACCCTTTTGTAGGGTCATAGAAAGAACATTAAAAAATATCATCATTCATCCTATACCACTAAACGGCAGTCTCAATACACTCCTCACAAAAAGGATCCCATTGGGTGAATAAGGACTAGAACAGAAAAATTTCAATCCAGCTCCTATCCTCACTGCTTATCTGAATGTAATAAGTTTGATCCAAAAATTAGACATCCGCCTTCTATTGCTGCTTTTAAAGCAAAGTTGCTATCTACAATTCGCCCCCTCCTCAACTCTGTCTTTTGAATACATGATCCAACAGAACTATAGCCTATCCTACCAACTTAGGGTTTGTCTCAGTAAGTTGAATTTTCACAAATTCAAATACAATTTCAGAGATACTATTAATCCAATGTGTCCCACCAACAATGGCGTCGAGGATACAGAACACTTCTTGTTGCTCTGCCCTTCTTTGAAGCATCACATAGAGATCTTCTCACTGGAGTTTCTGCCAAATACAAAAACTTTTCATGCCAAATACTAAGAGCAGCAACGACGTTCAGCACAATATTTGAACATCAAGCACTGGTCAGATACTTGGCAACTGCCATTAATCAATAAGTGTTCTTACTGACATGTCAGCTCAAGTAAAACATTGATCATCAAAATGCCTATTATTCACATGATAAAAATTTGCAAAAATTGGTCGAAATTAACAAAACAGACAATGTCAATGACCTCAGAGTCATTGTAGATGGCAATCTTAAGTTTGAAAAAAAATCGCAGAATGAATAAAAAAGGCCAACAATGTTCCAGCTTCCATGAAACAAACAAATGGACCTGACTGTCTTCACAATTCTGTACTAAAGCATAGCATCACCAATCTCGGAATATGTGGGGTGGTCTGGAACCCCATCTAGACAAACAGATCAAATTGATAGAAAGGATTCAAAGGAGAGCTACAAAGCTAATCCCAAACATCAAAAACCTTTCATATAAAGACTGTTTAATCAACAAGGGCAAATAATCTTTCAATAGAGCCAAATCGGATGTTTACATTTGCACGTTAGCCAATCAGATGTGACCATGACGTCACGCAAACAAAAGAATCAACGGGAGAAAGTACCCCTCACACATAGCGAGCCGTGTAACTGAAAATTCTGAAATTAGACCCCCAATATATAAGAACCAATTCAGCCTGAAATTTGAAATAGGTTCTTATTTGTGGAGATCATCAAACTAAATCAAAACTCTAGTTGCTTTGTCATTGAGCCTATACGTACTGATTTTGCCATATGTGCAAATTGCAAAGAGCTCTAAAGTCTCTAAAGATGCCTTGAAAGCTTTTCCTTGCATTCTGTAAAATTTCTGATTCTTCCACGAACTGATGTTTTGAATAAGGCCTCATGAACTCAGGTGTCTCTCAACTGACAGTAAATAATGGGCTTGAAATTTCAATCTGAACGAAAGAAATGCCTGGAAGCCCTGAATGAAATAAGAACCAATTTAAGAACCTGAACAGCCTTATTTCCTACTAAATACTGAATACATAAGAACCTAATCAGGCTGACTTGCAAAATTATAGGTTCTTATACGCGGGTTTTTACTGTATTAGGTAAATTCAGTAAAAATTTCCGAAAGATACTAACATAAAATCTTAGAAGGCCACATTGACACAGATCTGCTTTATTTTCAAAATGAATGGTTCAATAATGAAAAGACATGAATTAAAGTTGTTCAAATCAAGAAGCTGCATCAATGTACAAAAGTATGTCTTCTCACAACAAATAGAATAAGACAGGAACAAACCATCAGACAATGAGGCAAAGTTGTCATCAATAATCAATAACGGAATTTGAAAAACATTACGACAATTAAAACTATGCAACCATGTATATACCTTTATGTCGCACATATATTTTTATGCTACTTGCCTTTTCACCCATTATCTCATGATATACTGTATACATATATCATTATCATAAAATGGATACTAATAGGGCGGATGAAAAACAAACGAGAAATAAACAAAAAAATAAATATTTTTAGCACATTAAGGCCTTTCAAGTTAATGCTATCATCAGAGTGTGTTTCATCCGCACTATTAGTATCCATTTTATTGTTTCTTTGTTGCCAATATATCATAATTATATATATACTACATAATAACGTTAGTTAGTGAGTGTTGCTCTTTTGGGGAATGAGAGCAAACTGACCCAACATATGGAATGGAATAAAGGAATAGGCCTTTCTCATTCTGTTGACATTACGAGATATCTTTGCCCCCCCTCCTGTCTCGCAACCACTCATTCTTGAAGTCAATTCATTCTATTGCCATTCCATCACAACATCACTGTTTCCCTCCCACTGTCTCAAGATCATAACGAAGTCAGACAAAGGCACATTCATTCCATAAAATAAGTGATAATTCAGAAGGCACTGATGACACGGCCTCTGACGTTTTCATTATTGTGTGATAAAAATACGTCATTTACAAAAATCCAATGGCAGGTTTCCACAAACTGACAGAAAGGGAGACAAAGGAGCTTGCTTATTCTTTCGAAATACCTTGCAGGTTACACCAGCAATTGTTATTATTTGCCTATAGAGAAAAATCTTACCTCACTGGTTGTGACATCTTGGCAGTGATTCCTGCAATTGAAATTTAGACATTAAGTAAGTTTCAACAGGGGAACGTTAACAGTGTCATCCAGGTTGGAAAGTTTGCAAATTGTTGATCAAAGTGACAATTTGAGAAAAAATATACACACCTGTTGCTCAGTTGTTACTGCACCTTATGAGTAATGTCAAGTTCACTACTACTTTTTGGCAGTAAACTTTCTTTTACTTTTGTCTTCTCATATCAGAGCTGCCGGTCCTGCATCAAATTTCCTTGGTGCACGTTTTAAATGCATCTCAAAACAAAACCCAAAAACTTGCTATGAACACCCAAATCTTCAGGGTACCAAAGGCACTCAGTGCACAAGGCAAGACTTGCAACTTGAATTGTCATGGGCTTTGTCCTTAATCATGGTTGAAGCCTGAACTACAATGCCTGCCAAAAGTCCTTGGAACACGTAGGCCGTTTCTTCATAATCCGCACTTCTAACCATGATTATCAGGTTCAAATACCCCCTCGCTCCCGATACAATGTTGATTTCGAAGGTTATTGTCCTACCATTCCAGCAGAGTCGCGCATCGTCCTGACATCCCGATTTTCTGACCACAAAACAACATTGTTCTAAGGGGGAGAGGGGGAAATCGCAAAACAAGGCAAAATTAGCAGAGGTGTTCCAAGACTTTTGGCAGGCATTGTCTGAATTTTATTTCGATAACCGTGCTGTACAGGAATAGAAACTTCACGCATCCTATGGTTTTCGATGGTCCTGACTTCATTTGTGACCACCAAAAAGCCGTATTTTTTGCTGATGACGTCATAATTGGCAATCAAATCTACTTTAAAGCAGTGCCGCAGAACGGACTTTGGAGTCAAGGAAGCACAACGAAAAACGGCAGAAACTGGTCACAGAGCTATCAAATAAACGTTTTTCAGGCAACTTTTACAGTATTACATGCCGTGTGTTAAAGAATCTTATGCCCAGGAAGCATGAATACTTTTATATAGTGACAAAAGTTCACAGGCCATGCCGGCCGTGCCTGGCCCCTTCTGTACTGACTGCTCCGCAGAGGACTGAGTGCTCCCATTTCGCAAAGGAATCACAGTTTGCAATCACACTTTACGAAAAGTAATTCCCATTTTCTCCATAATTCACGATGTAACATAAAATATTATGTGCCCAGTCGCTGTACATCATCGATAGTTTCCGAATTAACCAAAACTTATGCTGGTTCTTTCGTGATCGAGGGTGGATCGTCGGCAATGTCCACACTTTACGATAAATGCAGAATGAAATTGGATATGGTCTAAATTCATATTTTGAAAAAAGCGTTAACTGTAGGCTTTCTCAATTTTCTCCATATTACTTTGTCCAATCAACTCGAAAGTGCAAGAATTGGTACACCCCAGTCATGGTACACCTCTCACATAAGTTAGGGCCACTTTGCCAAACGTTGTGGGATGTTTGAACGATTTCAAAAACGTTAACTGTGCCTGTAACCTGTCGATTTCCAACATTTTTGAGCCGAGCACTTCGTAAATTCTATAGTTATTGTTTTGACTTGGTAACGTTGCGTCTCCTATTGTCTACTTGCAGTGCTTAAATTGAAAGGCATTGGAAATGATTAGCTGAGCATGTAAATTGCCTTTTGTTGACAACGTTACGTGGAAATTTTAAACAAAGATCGTAAGAATAATGACCTCGTAGATATTCCTCACGGTCAAATTATCTTGTAACTGGTAACTGCTCCGAAATGGAGAATTAGGTTGTTGTTATTGTTATTGTTATTAACGCCGAAGGAACACACCGAAGGCTCGTCTCACCATGTTTAACAGGGTCACGTTTAGATTATCATGATCTGTGTCTGTCCCAGTGTCTGTCAACAATTTTGAATGATTGCATTGCGAAAAATGTCACTAACAATAACTGTACTAACTGTTCTTAACTGTACTAGAATATTTCATCATGTTTATAACCAATAGTGCAGGAAGAGAGGTCCATCAAAGTGACTTAGGATCAACAAAAGGCAGCAAGATAAGTTGTAGCCTCGTTTTCATGTTTGACAAATCCACCCATTATAAGGCCATGAAAAGATGTAACGTTGGGGTTTTCTTTAGGAGATAGATACATAAACTAGTAATCTATCATTCATATCCTATTCAAGTGTAGCAAGCTGGATAGATTGATTATTTGAAGGATTCTAAGCGAAGCATCAGACTAAAATCAATGAAAATACGGAAAATTGTCAATTATGACGTCACAAATGTGGAATATGAAATTTTAGTTATGACCAATGAAATCAGCACCATCAAAAACCCTTGGATGCATCACATTGTCTTTTTCTAAATCACCGTTCTCAAAATAAAATTCAGACAATGCCTGCTAAAAGTCCTTGGAACACGTAGGCCGTTTCTTCATAATCCGCACTTCTAACCATAATTATCAGGTTCAAATACCCCCTCGCCCCCGATACAATGTTGATTTCGAAGGTTATTGTCCTACCATTCCAGCAGAGTCGCGCATCGTCCTGACATCCCGATTTTCTGACCACAAAACAACATTGTTCTAAGGGGGAGAGGGGGAAATCGCAAAACAAGGCAAAATTAGCAGAGGTGTTCCAAGACTTTTGGCAGGCATTGTACATCCACCCTCTTTACAATAGTTTCCCAAGTCTTGAACTGATTGGGGTGGGGGACAAGGAAGTGCTTAATCAAAGGGGCAAATCACTCCTCAAAATAGTATACAAGATTCTAAAAAATTTCCAGAATCTCACAAAAATTTCCAGATTCCTAGGATCCTTCCAGATTTTGTAAGAGATTCCCAGGATTCCTGATATGATTCAAGATTCGTTTAAATTTTGTTTTTGCCTTTTTATTGCAATGCCATTCTTGAAATCTGACTGCTGTTGGCCTCCTCCTCCTGCTGTTTATCGGTGAAAAGGTCATTGCCTTTGATTATGAAAGAAACAAGGCATATGATATGAGTGATACAAGCCATTTGGTATTGTACAGATACATGAGAAAAGATATGACATCATATGTCACACCCCAACGTTTTGCTGAAATAATGGCAAGAGGGCAGGGAAGGGTATAACGGGATCTGTGATTGACAAAGTCAAACAAGATTAACTGGCTATTTATGATATGAACATGCATGGGTGGTTAGCTTCTTCTCCATTAGCACACAGCTGTTTCATACAGTCAAATCGAAGAATGAAGTCCACGTAGATTTCTCTTCGAACCTGCCAACAATCACATATTTCCAATATTCATTAAATCTAAATTTTTTCTAAAAAACTGTGTACACCTCCGATTTTCATGACATAAATATATAAATGTAGCTATATCCTTGAATAACATTGCTGTAGCATCATTTTATAACTAAACTTTAGTTTATCATTTGAATTCTTCAGCATTTCATGGCCACGATTTGCATTTTGTTTTCTGTTTGATAAAATTTTCCGTTTGGTGCTAGTTGGCAAGCAGCCCTTGTGGAATTTATGCCTCTTTTTGATTGCATATTGAAGAGGGATAACAAAGCTATCGAAAGGGGTGGCCAAAGGCAGTCAGACATTGCAAAGGAAATGAAAAATCAATACAAAAACCTTGCATGCATTTTTCGGTATGTTCTGATATTTTGCTGGGCTTTGGCCAGGTCTTATTTCGTAGCTAAGCTAATAAGAAACACTTTTAGCAATATAAGATGGAATGCTTAAACCCTACAACTTTGCCATTTGCAATTCTCATGCACCGGGTTTGCTACCCAGCGGTCAAACTGAACTTTGAATTTTGATGGTGGAGTATCATGGCAGAGCCTCGCGCTACATGAAAAAGTCACGATAATGCACAGACTTGGACTAAATGAACTGGATATTAAGATTTGTCTCACTTATAGGGCTGAAGATGTCAACAAATTTAGGTACTGGGTTATTGTTGAAATATTTGGTTTCCTATCGGCCTAACTTTGCAACCTTGAATGAGGAAATTTCTGGAAGTTTGGTTCGAATTCATCATTCGACCATTGGCTGAAGATTCAGGAGCTAAAAATTTCCTGAAAGATTTCATACATTTAGAATCAAACAACATGAAGCAGATACAGAATTTAATGCTGAAAAAACTGATGTGGCATTCTTTCAAAATAAAATCACATCACATTTACAGAATAAATTCAATGTTTGTGCGCTAGTGTCAAATTCAGGCCCAACCACTTCATCAGTCTTCCCTGTAACAGCTGAAAACTGTAAATAATGTTTTCCTGTACATACAGCAATAAAACTGTGGCATATTATGAAAAGAGATATGCCAGTTTGACGCTATCCTAGAATCGCACACCTGTGGCTGGCTATACTGATCCTAACTGAACCCTACCAAAAACCCTACCAAAACCCTAATGTGCAATTCTGCCATAGTGCATTCCATTTTTTCTCTCTGCCAGATGTTTCCGCCAGGTTTTTCAGCCTGGGGAATGACGTATGAATCCTAACTAAACCCACTCTTTATTCTTCAGAAGAAAATTCTTCGCTGCATTAAATTTGAACCCTTCCTTTCTCATAGCACACCAATTTTTCAGTCATTAAAGACTTTAAAAATTGTGGATGTTCTGCACCTGAACATCTTAACCTTTGTTTATAAATCTATTAATAAGCTATCTCCTTCCTGCTTTCATGATTATTTTCAGCCAAATTCATCTGTTCATAGAATTGGGACTCGCCAGGCTACAAGAGGTGATCTTTTTAAGTCTATTAAAAATACAACTCTATATGGTCTGCAAACAATTCAGTACTTTGGCTCAAAACTTTGGAACACCCTTCCACTGTTCATACGTGTTGCTAGCTCTACTGTGGTTTTTCGTTCAAAACTAAAAAGATACTTCCTTGATTCATATTCACAAAATAACTCTTAGTTTAACACACAAGTCCTATCCCGTTGAGGTTCATCTGGTTCTTGGTTATTGTCTGTCTTTGTTTCTAAAATAATTTTTGGTTTCTTTGTGTTTTATGGGGGGGGGGCTCTCTCTTGATTAGTTTACCTACTTAGAGAGCTCCTCCTTAGTCAGTAAATCTTAAATACAATTGTGTAAAGTAATTTTTCTTCTTTTGTTTTTTCAGTAGTGTTAGTTTTAGTTCTTATTGTTGTAATGTATCTTAGTTGTAGAGTTTTGTGTATGAATTGTATTTAGGATTTATTGACAATGAATGAAACTTGAAACTTGAACTTCCGCCAGGGATGTGGGCATAGCAGGATTTACCGCCAGTGCCAATTTGGTGATGTTCATGGAAGTTACAAAAAGAATGCAGGGAGATAATAAATTCCAATGACAAGTCCAGCAACAGAACAGAGAACTAAGAGTGAAGAAAACTATTGCCTCCATCATAGTATCATGGCCTCCATTCCATCATATTTACTGAATTTGTGGTAACTTGCACCACCCCAACTGCCCGCCAGACAACAATAAACGAGATTTCTCCGCCAAAAACCTTGGTGTGAGAAAATCAAAACATAGCTCTCCACCGGATTTCTCTGGCAGGAGGGCCTGAGAATGCACCCAGGCTAGACTAGTCCCGCCAGTTCTACCTAAATTATGATGAAACAGCTGTGTGTGGTCCAGACTGATAACTTTGCAAAGTGCGCGTGGAAGATATGAGCACCTGGCGACTGTTTTTAAACAATAAACTATTGTCCTTCCTGGAACTGCGCGCAGAGAGACATAGTTAGCAGTCTGGTGTGTGGTTGCTGTTGCACTGAATTTCAACAGTGATTCCCACCTCCCCCCACCACACGCTCGCGGCGGCGGAATTGCATCCAGATTGGAAAGTTTGCAGAATGCGCGGGGGATCTCTCTGATCTCTCCTACGTCCAAATTGCTTACGCGGTTGTATTTGTGTCACTAAACACTAGTTTTATTGTTTTCTTTTGTTGTGTTACGAAAATTTCGCGGCTAGAACCAGCTAGAACCGCGGCTGAATTTTAAAGTGCGCGGCAGAGAAATCGGCCGTCCAGGGCAAACTTTCCAATCTGGCTGGAATGGAAGTCGTCCCATTTTTACCTCTCTGACTGACAGCAAAGAGATGTTACGAGGCAGCTTCATGAATGAGAGTGACAAATTACATAGAGCTACCCCTTGTTGGCAAATGCAGACTCAATCGAGTTCTTTTCAAAACATACTTGAAAAGCAGAAAGATTGAACAAAACATTGTAATAATGAGCACAGTCATAGATTTTGAGCTGTCAAATTTAAAAGTTGTCCCTAATGCTAAATATAATTCAAGATCCCAGTGATTCAACAAGATTTAAACTGGACATGACTACAAACCTTTCACGGCCTAACTGCAACTCTCGAGAAAAAGAATTACAACCAGCCTCCCTCTGGTAATCAACGCTGTACAAGAGCCTCGTGTTCAAACGACTGCAAATAAATCATCAAAATCATCAAATCATCAATCATCATTCATCGAAGTACCGTAAAAGCTCTATTAAGCCCCCCCTCTCTATTAAGCCCCCCTCTCTAATAAGCCCCTCCCCTGTGAGTCAAAATTTGAAATAAGCCCCCCCCCTTATACAAAATTCTAGAATTTACCAAATATTTTCCATTCATTTAGCTACACTACCTTCCATGTTAATTTTGGCACGCTTTGGAATAAAGACTGTGTCGAATTTACGTATTTCAGCCGTAAAATTGTGCCTTGATTCCGCAAACTATGGGATAAAAGAACTGAAAAGCTACCAAATATATCCTTGTCACTTGATTTTGTGAATAAGCCCCCCCCTCTCTAATAAGCCCCCCCTCTGGAAGGTCCGAAATTAAGTAAGCCCCCCGGGGGCTTAATGGAGCTTTTGCGGTAAATCACGGGGGGGGGGTTCTTCCATATTAAAGGCACCTGGGGATGTGCCCCCCGCAAGGGTATACTTTTTCGGACTTCTAGTCTAGCCAAGGGTGTACTTTTTAGCAATTTTAGTCGAGTTAATTTTGGGCAAGGGTGTGCTTTTTGGCAATTTTGGTCAAAGAAATGTCAAAATTCGGTAATTTTTGTAAAAAAACCCGAACTTTTTCAAAATTTTGGTCCAGAAAATGTGAAAATTTGGCAAGTTTTGTCAAGACAACGCCAATTCAGAGCACTTTTGAAGGGAAAATTAGTCTAGCCAAGGGTATCATTTTCACAAAAATTGGTCTAGCCAAAGGTCACATTTTGAAACTGTGGGCGGCACCCCCCAACCCGAAATTTAGCCGAGAACCCCCCCCCCCCGTGAAGTAAATTCATTTCATAGCCTGCGCGCAGACTCTTCCATATCATTTCATTGTACATTTTAATTTCAAATCTTCAGACTGAAAATATACCACACAAAGACCACAAACAGGGATTTCCCGATATTTTCTCATGGTCCCTGGCCAAAAAATCCAAAAGGCTCATTTTCGCGCGGGAATCACTCAGCTTTCGTCGTCGTGTATAATGCCTTGTCACTTGTCAGATTCTGACATTTTCTGTCACAGCATTATACAAAGTCTTGTTATCTGCCAATCGAGTAATGTTCACTCCACTTCTATCAAAGCATTTGCCTATCCAACAGAGAAATGCTTGTCTTTGCTTTGTCTTCCTCTATCTCTTTTTCCTTCTACCACTTGGTATTCGATGTCTCTCTTCCTCAGTACATGTCCCTACCCTGGGTACCAGAGCCTCGAAATTTAGATGAAGGTACCCAGGGTATACATATCCCAAGAAGCTCCATTGCCCTCTTCACTATTGTCTTTCAGTCTGGGCTCTTCTCAACACATTTTCATTCGTTATCTTCTTTGTCCGGAGATCTTCATAACGAGAGCTTCCATTTGATATATAATTTTCACTACATTTTTTAATATAAACGTATTCGTCCTATGAAAACTAAGAATTTGGGACGGTACTGAAAGTTTCTTAAAATTGTCAGATTTTGAGTACTCAGAGTTTCTTACGAGTTTCTCAAATAAGGTTTCATAACAATCTTCATTTTCACTTGCTGTGCCCTCCTGAACTTTTCAAAACAATGTTTTTTTACAACTTTCCGATGTTTAGACATCATTCAAGTACATTCCAAAGTAATATGATATAGGAAACAAGTGAAGTGAAATTAAATATGTTAAGGATTTCCTTTTCTTAAGTTATAATTTCCGAGTTCTGGAGCTATTTAATTTTTTTGTCGATCTGAGAGTTGAGCTTCTTATTACCCTGGGTACCAGAGCCTCAAAAAAAAAATAAAAGAAGAAAGGAAAATGAGGATTCTCCTTTCTTCTTTTATTTTATTATTTTTTTTTTGAGGCTCTGGTACCCAGGGTAGCTTCTTATAAGCAGTTTCTTGTAAAAGTACGGATATTGCTCGAAAAGTGCTTGATACCAAACTAAAATTTCAAAAACAAATCGCGAATTGCATAAAAAAAGCGAATGGTGTCCTAGCTTCGATAAAGAGAACGATCAAGTATCTTAGTCTAGAAACTTTCAACACGTTGTACAAAGCTTTAGTTAGACCCTTACTAGAATCTGCCGGCGCCGTATGGAGCCCAAGCCTCGTTAAAGACATTCGATCGCTTGAAAGCGTCCAAAGAAGAGCTACGAAATTAGTACCATCGTTGAGAAACTTGAGTTACAAAGAACGCCTCATTGCCCTTAATCTCCCAACCCTTGAATATAGACGAAAGAGAGGAGACATGATAATGGTTTTTAAAATCATGAAAGGTATCGTCGACTTGAACTATACAACTTTCTTCAAGTTAAGCACAAACAATACAAGAGGACATGAGCTCAAGCTGTTTAAGCAAAGAAGTCGCCTGAACGTAAGACGAAACTTCTTCTCACAAAGAGTGGTAGAATCGTGGAATGCATTACCCGAAGAGATTGTCAACTGTATGACAGTTTTGCATTTTGAGAAACTTTATGATAGTTTCCACTGTGAATACAAATACAACTTTTAGGGTTTTATAGGCTGCAAGCCTTATTTTCCCTTATTCAATATATTATTATTATTATTATTATTATTATTATGAGTACATGTTTTTTATAAGAAAATAAGAATTTGGTCCAGTAGTGAGAGTTTCTTGCAATTATCAAATTTTTAGTTCTCAAATTTTCTTAGGAGTCTCTTAAAGTCCCATAACAAGCTTCATATTCACTGTTCCCTCTACCCTGGGTACCAGACTCTCCCAATTTTCTTTCTTGGGAGAGTCTGGTACCCAGGGTATGTTCCCTCAAGAACATTTCAAAACAAGGTTTTTGAAGCCTTTCCAATGTTTAGACTGTACTCAAGTACCTAGAAACAAGTGTAAATAAAGTAAATAATGATAAGGATTCCTTTATAAAGGTAACAGTTTCTAAAGTTAAATTTTCCCAGTAATGGAATTTCTTAATGGCTATCTTTAAAACATGGAATCTGGAATCTGGAATCTGGAATCTGGAATCTGGAATCTGGAATCTGGAATCTGGAATCTGGAATCTGGAATCTGGAATCTGGAATCTGGAATCTGGAATCTGGAATCTGGAATCTGGAATCTGGAATCTGGAATCTGGAATCTGGAATCTGGAATCTGGAATCTGGAATCTGGAATCTGGAATCTGGACAAGCTATCTTTAAAACATAGAATGTGGAATCTTCAGGGATGTGTCACAGCGATCTCAAAGTCAGCCCTCTAACCACTTGGCCAACCTCCCGCCCACCCACCTATCATTACCAGTGATGTTATTTATATGAAATGACCCTTTGTGTGACTGCATGTATTATGCAATCCGTAATCATGAAGTTTGGGAAATGATTTGAAGCTTTTCAGTGCGAATGACTGAGGAAATTCAACCGCGATCATGCTTTCTTCCCCACATAAACGGAGTAAGATCGTTATCATTTTTCGGAATTTAACAATCAAATAAATGTCTACGTAACTAATCCTATTATTTAAACTATATTTCTTTTTGCGTGTGCCTAACGACGTATTGCCAAACCCTTGGTTGCAAATGTATGAGCAATGTCTTATCTTAGACAGTTGGCAATGAGACTTGGTTTTACCAATCATATGGCCCTGGCCCTGTGGCCCTATAGCCCTATGGCCCAATAGTCTTGAGTGCTTTTGACGATGTACTCCCGTTCTCGTTCATCATTTGCCATCATGAATTCTCGTTCAGCCAGTGAGAATTTTCTCGATGAGATGCAGGGAATCACCAGCTGTAACTTTCCTTGCTTTAGGGAACAAAGCAAATGGGGACGTAAAAGTTGCCTTATAAAGTAGCGTAAGGGACTGACTAATCTTTGCAATTTTCCAACTCACAGCAACCGGGCTAAGGTCTCCATGAAAAAAGTCCCACAAGAAACTCAATTCTCCCCAAATCAGCTTAAGAAACTTTATTTTTGTCAAGGAGATCTTTGGCATATTCTTCCTCTATCTTCACTTGCTTCCTGTAAAATCCTACATTTGAAATTTTCACGCGGGAAAAGGAAGTAAAGATAGCAATAGTTATGGAAGGGAATACGCATGGAAGACGTACGAAACGCATAAGAGACTCCTTGTACTGAAAATTTGATAATTTTAAGAAACTTTAAGTACTTGGCACAAGTTCTTGAATGGTTTGTTTAGTTTCTGCTATGGCTGATTCTGTTGCTTTTGAAAGATGTTTTTGAAGGCGTTGGTCATCGTCCTCTCAAATCAATTCATTCCAGCGGAATTCCCAATATTTGAATTGATCTCAAAAGAAGTAAATAACATAATCGATTTCACTCATTCAAAAAAGCGTACAAGCTTTTTCAGGACAAAAGGATTTTTCCACATTTTTGATGGATTTTTCTTGAAAACTAAAGGATTTTTATCTGAGGCGTACGAGATTCTAGGGGAGTGAAATGCCCCTCGCTCAAAATAATGTCCAAACAGTTGCTATTACTGTACGGTATCAAAACATTGTTTTATCACATGCAAAAATCAAACACTGTAAATCTCAGCTTTTATATCCAGGTAGGGTTGTTTCTTGACATTCGAAAAATTGAGCCAACAGTTTCTTATGAACTGTTTCTTGCAAAAAAATATTATGCGAAAAAACTCTATTATATTGGAGAAAACTAGTTCCCCGTTATCGCACAACAATCCTCTCTTAACTGAAAGGCTTACGTGATATGGTTGATTCCTTTTCAAAAATCATACATGGATGCGATCAACTCTTAATTTCTTCAAATCATAGATATGAATCTTGTAATGACAAAGCTGCACAATGGCACAATCAAAGCTAGTTGTACCCCTTTGTGAACTTCGATTTCTCGCTATGATAAAGAGGGGATGCCCAGCAAATAGGGCATAACGGAATAACCAGACCAGGGACCAATAGGACCGGACCCTAACGGACCGGACCCCTATGAATGCCAATTCCTTTCCGTTGTGAGTTTGTAATGACGGTACAGAAGTTTCCTTTCGAAAATGGAGACAAGACCAACAAAATCATCGCTGAATAGAAATACCTAAACTCTGGATACCACATTAACTGCAAGAATGCACAATCTGCTACAATGATCATCTAATCAACAGACAAACTTCCAGTTGAAAGGAACGAAGACCCGCAAAGGTCCACGCATGATTAACTCTAGCAAGGCCCTGTAACTCACTTCAATCTCCCAAGGACAAGATTCTCATTGACATTCAGAACAAGAATTAGATAACATACAATGCCAAAATCTAATGCAAAACAAAACTGCCACAGTTAACTGTCTTATCTCTCTTCATTTCAGGATGATACATTGTTAAACCTTTGGGGGCTTTCTAGGAACCAAGAAATAGGCTCTAGTGTGTAAAAAAGCAAGTAGCCGATTATCAATGTACCGAATCAGTCATCAGGAAACATGGAAATGAATGGGTATTCTGCCGGGTCCGGTCCGTTAGGGTCCGGTCCTACTGGTCCTGGGTCTGGTTTTTCCGTTATGCCAGCAAATAGTTCCCTAAATTGCTCCTAATGGTGGAGAAACCGATCTAAAATAGTGGCGTAAGTATAGAAATATCTTTAGAGTCATATTCGGTCGTATTATGTGGTTTGCTGTTATTCAGTTATGTAATCGATTTGTATACAAAATAGAGGCAAAACGAAGTAATCTATGTCTCATGCCCAAACTTCTACGACCTTCCAGATGAATAAAGTACTTTTGGCTTTTCAAGATTGACACAAATTTACCTATCCTTGTGTAAGAGCATGAAGAAGAGGATAAAGTGAAAATATTCTTTGAATTTGTTTTTAGAAAAGCTGAGAAGTGATTTTTCAGAAGCTTGTGTCAGTCCTGGAGTTTTAATATCCTAGTTATCTGAGAATTAGTCTTCATGGATAGTTCCTCGTCTTTTTTCATAAAGGGTATACGTAAAGGAAGTACCCAATAATGCTTCCCGTACCCAGGGTATCGATAATAAAGACGGTTTTTTTTATGAAAATGGTTGATGGGATCAATTACAGTGCTTCCTGGTTTTATTCAATAGAAAAGAGACAAATTCATCAAAATAGCAAAACCAGAAATTGAAGATTGCTCATACATTTGCAACCAGGGGCTTTGCAATGCATCATTAGGCACACGCAAAAAGAAATATAGTTTAAATAACAGGATTAGTTACTTAGACATTGTTATATTGACATAGTTACGTAGATTGTTAAATTCCGAAAAATGATAACGATCTGACTCCGTTTATGTGGGGAAGAAAGCATGATCGTGGTTGAATTTCCTCAGTCATTCGCACTGAAAAGCTTCAAATCATTTCCCAAACTTCATGATTACGGATTGCATAATACATACAGTCACACAAAGGACCATTTCGTATAAATAACATCACTGGTAATGATAGGTGGGTGGGCGGGAGGTTGGCCAAGTGGTTAGAGAGCTGACTTTGAGATCGCTGTGACACATCCCTGAAGATTCCACATTCTATGTTTTAAAGATAGCTTGTCCAGATTCCAGATTCCAGATTCCAGATTCCAGATTCCAGATTCCAGATTCCAGATTCCAGATTCCAGATTCCAGATTCCAGATTCCAGATTCCAGATTCCAGATTCCAGATTCCAGATTCCATGTTTTAAAGATAGCCATTTCTTAATTTTTGGCGATCTGATACTTGAGTTTCTTATAAGCAGTTTCCTATATAAAAAAATACGTGCTATGCCAAAACATTGGAAAAGCTTCAAAAAGCCTTCTTTTGAAATCTTCATGAGGGCACAGTTAGTGACCATGAAGATCGTTATGAAACCTTCAAGGAACTCATAAGAATTTCCGAGTATCCAAATTTTGATAATTTTTAGACACTTTCAGTACTGGCCAATTCTTAGTTTCTTATAAAAAAGTACGTGTATGCCATACTGAAATCTTTGCTCTCGAAAACTGATAATGCAGCCTTCATGACGTCGATTTGAAGTTACTCGAGAAACAGTAAACAAGCGGGGAAAGATGTTTTCCTTACAAGAAATTATTATGACGTATAGATAAAAGTCTTTAAAAGAGATTTAGTGACAGCCATCTTCGAAAACGTACAAAAGTCTTTAAGAAAAGCTACTCTTCCTTCCTTACAGGACTCTGATATCTGTGACAAGCCTGTGTGGCTATGGCAAGATGCTTCCTATTTTCTTCGTTGAATAAACACACCTTGCTTGTCAAAACTCTTTAGGACGGAAATGAAGAAAGTGTTTGGGCTCGATATGCAAACATTTATAACCTAAATCGATAGGTGGCAAACCTGGCGGCCAGGTCTAAAACGCGGACATCGCGGCATATCCGCCCCAAATCCATGTCCGCGTTTAATGTTTTTTATAGGGAAAAAGCGTAAGGTGAACATTGCGGACATGATCTAATGCTTCGGTAAAAGTGTATTAATAATAAGCACAACCAAAAGCCAAGACATTCAAGACCCGTAAACCTTTTTGTCATATGGAGGTGTGCCCGGGAAAAAATTTTTACCCGGCTCCAGACTTTTTCCCTTCAAGTTATAGCTGATTATGTAGCAAATCGGTCAAGGGTATACCGTACTCCAAAACATAGGAAAGGAACTGGACTGAATGACAACTCAGTCTAACCAGTGGCGTACCCAAGGGGGGGAATGGGGGGTCCGGACCCCCCCCCCCACTTTTCAAAAAGTTGGTCCTCAAGATTCGCACAAAAATGTAATAAAATTGGTGGGGGGGGGAGTTGCACAGATCTGTCAAGAAGTGGTCTCTGAGATCCTTGAAAAGCAAGCACAGAATGGCTTTTCAAGGGTTCGCAGCAAGGTTTTGCTTCCTAAGAAATGCTTGAATACTGCTGGAAGAGGCATTCTAAGCCAAAGTAGAATGCTTATTGTCAAAAATTTCCCTGGGGTCTTGCCCACAGACCCACTAATTGTTATATCTCAGCTTGAACATGCCACTGGGATCCCTGTTTGCTGCCTTGGTTGAAACAATCTCATCAAAATGATTTGAAGAGTTGTACCATCACGTGCATGAAATGATACAAATGGCAACAACAATTTCTTTTGCTGAAGCTTCTTGCAAAAAATGAGGCCATCGACCGACTAGACAATTACAAAGTAACGAAAGAAGAAATTTCCTCGAATAATAAGATCGAAAGACCAGACGGACCAGAGGCAAATCATTTTGCACTAAGCTTAGAGAAACAATTTGTAATTTGTCTTTGACATGTTGGACTGGTCGCTGGAACAACTTTTCTTCTTTCACTTTACTAGAGTAATTTCCAATGATGGGTATAAATTTTCACTGCAAATCTAAAAAACGACCTCTGTCTATTTGCTGTTGATTGCAGCTATGTTTACGACGCAAAATGTAGCTGCAAAGGGCGTTTCCCTCATTTTCCGAGCGCCTGAAGGGCGTGGTCATTAAAATTTTTCTGGGGCTACGCCCCAGACCCCCTCACCCTTCAAGTGCTGCGTACGCCTCTGAGTCTAACAAAATTTCCTCTTTTGACATGTTTTGATAACCGTCTTCAGAAAAGTTAAATTTTGATATTATTGCAACTTTTTCTTGACTCAGTCAGTAGATTTCACATAGATTAAGTTTCACCAAAAAATACCAGGTCAAAACTTTGTTCCTATTGTTTGGCATTGAAAGCACTCTTTAAAAGATGATCCATGATGATCACCAGAAGATTTTTATCGCTAAACTGTATTAATTAACTTTACGAACACTTTGAATCCGAACATTTGGATGTGACATCAGAAATCGTATCCAAAAAGCGGTCTCTTGCGAGGGGTAAATCACGAGCGGAAATCTCGTACAATGTCAGAAATCCAAAATGAAATCCGGAAATCCTTTGAAAATCCTGGAAATCCTATAAATCCCTCTTCAACTTAAGAAAATCCCTAGAAATCCAATGAAATCCCTAGAAATCTGAAGAAATCTCCCAAATCTTTGAGAAAAATCTGACGAAATCTTGGAAAATCTTTCACAAAATTTCGTAGAAAACGTACGAAAATCTCCAATAATTAAGAGCAATCCACTCAAAATCTTGACATCTTGGCACTCTGCAAGGTCATATATCATCAACCAATGATAACGACAACAACAACAGCAACAACAACCACGAACGAAGGTCGGAAGAACTTGTCAATTGTGGAATCAGAGGGTGATGGCGGTCTTTCTTCCTGTTGCTGTTATGCTACGGAAGAACCAACTAAAATGTCTGCGAAGGTGCATGAATAGTAAAGCCTTGTAACTAATTAACTCTCATTACTACAATTGATAAATTGGATAAGGTTTGTTTACAGGGCCTTTACACCCATTTCAAGTCACGTGATAAATCTCTTCATAAAAAACAACTTTTGATTTCACCAACTTATTTGGTGTCAAAAGTGGTATCATATTGAAACTTCCCAGGAGTGTGGACACATGACTTGAAATAGGTAAAATAAAACTTAGCCGATTTAGCCCATTAAGTCTAATGTGCTACGGTTGCCTGAATGAGAGGCTCTCAACAGATCATTTATATGACGTCATCGTATCTTACTTCAAAACGAGGCTAGCTAAAAAAGATGCTTTGTATTGCTCACAAAAATACACTTCAAAGTATAAACTGAACAGAAGTCCTTGAAAAGGCTTCGTCATTGCTGTGAAAAGGATATATTTTGCAAAATGGGTTTAGTTGCAGCACATATCTTTCAATATAAAACTTTTTGAAATCCCACAAATCCAGGGAAATCCCACCAGAAATCCAGAAATCCCTTCGAAATTTTGAGGGATTTCAGAAATCTGGGAAATCTCGTACGCTATTTTGGCTCGTGATTCACCCCTCGGTCTCTTGAGGCTGATGAGATTTAATTTCAATGCTTTCTAAACCTTATTCAATGTTTTTGCGAATAAGTTTTTGCATAATTTATCGGTAATGTCAAAGCTTCATCCGAGGTTTCCAAAAAAACAGCTTTTCAAGGTGAAATGAAGACTGAACAGGCTCTACTTTAACAAATCGTTAATAAGCCAGCTAAGCACTGCTTAGAATGTATGATCATCCTTAATAAATGGAGAATTTCGTTCTGCCCATGATTAGAGACCGGCGGACAGAGCACTGAGGAGTTAATTTTGCATTTACTTATTGAGTAAAGTTTTTCTTTGCAGGAATTTTTAAAACTGCTAGCTAAACAGCTGGTGAGTCACAAAGAGTTTTATGTGTTGGATCGACAAAAATGTAAAATCTGGGGCTCAATCGTCTTGATTAAGGCCCCGTTCACACGTATCCGAATCTTTTTGAAAACGCCGTTTTCTAGCCTGCGTGCAGTCTTTCTTTCGTGTAAATTTTTGAAAGAACGAGAAAGCACACTTTTCGGCTTCCCCCGTCGTTCGCTGCGGTGGCGCATTGTAAGATGTTGTTGTTGTAAGCCACCACACTTTCAAAACGATTGGCCTAAGCTCATGTGCTGTTCGGCTGGCAGAAGCAAAACACTCAGTTTGCAGATACAGAAACAAGGCAAAAAAAGATTCAAGTTGAGAACGAATAATACATATTTTAACAATTATTCGCACGAATAACTCCAGCGTCTCCTATTGCGCGTGGTTCAACGGATAAAAAAGGTGCGTTTTCAAAAATATCCGGGATACGTGTGGGCGGGGCCTAATACAGGTCTTACTCCAGAAGGACTCTCAAGCTACGCTCATATTGTTGAGTTGAGTTGTTGGTGCTGTTGTCCTTATTTCCTTAGAACTGTAAAAACGGTAAAAAAAAAATGTCAATCGGCGGCTAGTTTCTGTCGCCCTGCGGTCTGCTGGTCAGAATGTGGCTTAGAGCCAGTATGGAAAGTATGGCAGATGCACACCCGAGATTTTTGGTTGACTCGTTAGTTGCACACCTAAGTGATTTACGACAAAACAACCGAGCAGGATCTGTGTGCGGAAGGGTGAAAATTTGCAACTTTGAACTCCCCTTTCCATAGCTGAAATGATGATGATCACGGGATACATAGAACAGCATAGATGCATAGATCGACCAAAGATTTGAGGAAAAAAAGAAGAATAAGAGTGCCATTAGGTTTAGGAATACTGATAAGGAACAAAAAGTACTCAAGACATTTGATTTGGCAGTGGCTTGAAAGAACTTTCTATGACTGTTGGAACGAATTTCATATTGGGGGGCTGAAAAGAAACACAAGTGAAGGGAACAAAAATCTTCTTGCCCCCGGGAAAATTTTCCATGATCCCACCCTTTAGACTGCTGGAAAACGACCCATTTTTGGAAAATGTGCCATTGAGGGAAACAAAAAGGATCATGACTAATGGGAGACCTTTCAAATTTTGAAAATTTTGAATTTTAGACTTCTATGACATCAAAAGATATTGCATTTTTGATAGATACTGGTAGCTTCCTCGAATAAATAAGAGTTAGAATCTTCATTCCTACTACCTAGCTGTTACAGCCTTTTTCACTTACAAAATCAACAAACTTCATCTGATTTGAAAAGTTTCAAGATGTGCACACTTGAAGTGCCCACTTGCTAGCCGTTGCACACTGCACACTTCAAATGTTCTTCGTGCACACCCGAGATCTCGTCGAAAAGTGCCGTACTTTCCATACTGGGCTTAGAGGAAGGCAGCTTTTGGGATGATGGCAAGAGTGATCCTTTAGCGAAATACCGATACTTAGTTTGATGGTACAGCAGTTATTGAAAACTGATTTTCGAGACATCTCAGACCCGGTGGTAATGAGAAAAAGTAGCAGGTGATTTAGGCCCAGTAACTAAATTCTTTAAAAGAATCCGAATCGAACGATAGCTTGATACAGTCAGAGGCGCCGGAAGGAAGACGAGGCGGCGGGGGCGGACAATCAAAAAGGGCATTGCAAAATTGGAGAACTGACACACGACTTTCTAGTGTGTAGCATTTCTCGGGAAAATTATTATCCTAGATTCTACCATACCTGCCGTATACTCATCAACTATTGAAAGAACTCAAAAAACCATCTTTAGAAGGAAGTGGAGGGCATTGGCAGAAGCTAGATATGTCAAAAATTTCAGATATAGCGAAAAGTCTAACAAGTTTTTTTCGAAAAGGGCATTGTCTGCCTCCGTGCCTCCGGCACCTTTGGATAAAGTTCAAATGGACACAATCGTGATATACGCTCTAACGCCATCGACCCTTTTCAAGGGCGGCGCCAGCCCAGAAAAAGTGGGGTGGAAAAGAGATAGAATTGATGGCCAGAAGGTATACCTAGCAATTTTTATGTCGTTTTTGCTAAGGAATGAATACCTACTTGAAGAAAGTGGGGTGGACATGTCCACCCCAGTCCACCCCGTGGTGCCGCCCTTGCCTTTAGTGGAACAGCTTCAAGGTTTCAGCTCGGAGCTAATCCGTTTGTCCAAGCGTAGGGAAATGAGTCGTAGCTGTAGCGTTATTAGTTTAGGCAAAAAGCGAAACTACGACATGTTACCGTTCACATGGTACTGGTGCAAGTTCGGATCTGTGACAAACGTTTACAATGTTCTAGCTACGAGTATTCTATATGTCGAGCCTTCATTCATTTTCATTTTCATTTTCACTTATTTAGGCACGGTAGCCCCGTCAGTCCATGAGAACTGCTTTTCAGGGGGCCGTGGCAAGATAATTTACCAATAAGAAGATAGATACTACTAAAAGCCCCCGAGCCTCGAGCCTTTGAGCCTTGCATTTCAAGCCTCAAGCCTTCGAGCGTCGAGCCTTCGAGCCTTGCATTTCGAGCCTCGAGCCCTCAGGCCTCGAGCCTTTGAGCCTTGCATTTCAAGCCCTCAAGCCTGCAAGCCTTTACATTTCAGAATGAAATACAAAATGAGGAAGCATCATTTAATAAACGGTGCATGTATGTTTAAAAATTCAACAGCAATGTTTAAGTTGAGACTATTGGCGAACGACATGAGAATTTCATTGGCATGTAGAATTGCATGCCAATTAATTGGAAATTTTAGATCTCAATTAGTCCCCAATTGAAGCTCGCACATGCAACTTTCCCACTACATGCAACAGAGCCATAATTAAGCAAATGATAGAAGTACCATGAACCTTAAGTTCAGTTAAAAACGCCAGACTGTCAAGTTATTTGCGGGAAAATGAAATTCAGAAAATAATTGTGAGATATGGAAACGACAAAAAGAACACGAGACGAGTAAGTTGTCGTTATATCTTAACCCTATCTGGACTAGGCTTTTTGAAACTTCGCGGAGACTCGGGGCCACAAAGTGCCCCCCTCTGTTTACTCAGAACCATAAGAGCAAGAGACTTGAAACTTGGCACGAGGAACAAACATGATCAGACAAACAAGATGACGTCATGTATTGTTTATATCACGTGACTAAGTGCTGACGTCAGCAAATGTTGCTAAATTAGGTACAAAACCACATGAACTTTGTCGCGTTGCATCTCCTAGTTGATGAAACATACAGATATGATATTTGAAACATAGAAAGATTATATCTCTGTAATTCTTATTTTGGAATTTAAGCTTCGTACCGCGGACATTTTTGCTGATGTCAGCATTTATTTACTTTGTTTGCAAAAAGAGCAATTTTCGTCCAAAAGTTTTTACAAATTGCTATAAAAATTGCAAAAAATAGTAAACGTAGATAAAGTGGCCTGCTGAATCATAATATGTTGCTTATTTTTCGAAAAGTGAAGCCTAACATGGTTTTTCATCAGTAGGCTAGCCTGTGTTCCAGATCTGGGACACAGGCTACAGTAGGCATGCACATGACATCATCAATTTTTGATGATGTGATAAAAATCAAAAAACTAGATATCAAATGAGAGCCTGTTTAAAGACAATTCCAGTTATCTTTGTTTCATTGTTATATAGAGCCAGTGGTTCAAAAGTTATGACTGAAATACCCTGGGTACCAGAGCCTCAAAATTTAAATGAAAGGAAATTGGTAAGAGGAAAAGAGAGAAGGAAGAAAGGAGGCTCTGGTCAAATGATAACACAACCTCGTTTTGGTGCTGATCAGCGTGATTATGAATCAATTCGATCACCTTTTGCGTAATGATTTTAATCAATAAACACCTTCATTCATACTATTAATCACATACATATTTTGTTGTTATCTGAGCTTTATTATTTTCCTAAACGATTGATGATCTGATTGTGATTCGAATGGCGAGAAAAGTTTCGTTGTTGTGGAGCTGGATGTTTGCTGAAGACTTTCTTTCCTTCCTTGTTTTTTTCTTTTTATTATTTTTTGGCTCTGGTATCCAGGGTATGACTGAAAAGGAATTTTTTGCGGAGCACTCAATTTAAAGTGTTGACCCCCTGAATCATGGTCAAAAATTTTGAAATTGACACAAAAAGATGTCACATAGATAGAAACTAAAAGTCACTAAACACTAGACTATTCTAAGAAATATTTAAGGAGCTATGTGGCAAAATATACTTCTGGATAGGGTTAACAGCAAATTGAGTCAGTTTAGGCCATATTCATGGCTTAGGCCATTCACATCATTCCATTTTATTTACCTCCGTTTAAAGTTTGACGCATGGAAATATTTTTGGATTTAGACGAATTCTCATGTGGAGTATGATTTTAAATAGTCGCTGGTTTTAGTAAACTTGTCATGTTGAGTGGGTAAATAGAAACTGTTCTAAAAAAGGCATGTCGGTCTGACAAATAAAGGGATTTAACTTGAGAGTGTGTACGGTAGGAAATCACGAGCAAATATCACTCCATAGTGCTTCTAAAAACTCTGCAAGAGCCAGGTGCATGTCAAATTGCTAGCAAGAAGTTTTTCTCGATATATTTGGAGACTTATATTTCTATAATAAACTGTCTAAAATGACGTCATCGAGCATTCTGATATGAGGAAGTGTTTCAATTTATTTGCTTTTTGAATTGATAAATCAAGAGCTTCTGATCCCAGGAAGAAAATGTCAAATATTGCTCAATTTCGAGATCTGTTGTCAGTTGTAAGGAGCTAGGGCAGCTCAAAGTTATGAAGGTTATCAATTCGAGCAAATGCGCGATTAGTTTCTGCTCCGTCGTTCTAATACAAACGGGAACCACCTCATGGCTGATCCAATAAAGCCACGAATGCGCGCGCAGCATGCAGAACGTAGATCTGCTCTTAAGGTGGCTCACTATTAAGAGATGAATTCGCAAATCAGCAATGAGGCTAGTGGTTTATGGGATTTCTTGCGAATGTTCAATTCCAGTACGATGTAAGAGTTTGATCAAGGACTTTAGCATATTTTGGCATTCCTGTGGTAGAAAATTTGATCAGGGGTGGCGCCAGAAATTTTCCGACAGAGGGGCTGGAGCTTCCGACAGGGGGGCTAAAATGACTGAAAAATGGTGTTTTCGTGCGTTATTTTGCCAAATTTCCTCCAACAAGGACCCAAAATTACCTCCGACGGGGGAGCTAGATGCCTCCGACGGGGCCTGTAGCCTCCCTAGCCCTCCCCTGGCGCCACCCCTGAATGTGATAAATCATTTCTAGTGCTTTCATAGTATGCTTCGAAATTCCCAAAAAGCACAAATTCCCACAAATTCAATGTGACGTAAGCTGTGAACAGGCCTTATCTAGTCTGGGAGCCGCAAAGGCCTTCGGTCCATAGGCATAAGTCATTTCAAGAATTTGCAACATGTTTAAAGAAAGGTAGTTCTTGACAGAAATCCTCACAATTAAAGCACTTAATGACATGGCACCCGAAAACTTAAAAACATGCTAAGTATTCAAAAAGGAAGATACAGTTTTAGGTCAACAGATTCTATAATGTTGGTAATTCCAAGAACAAAATTCAAAACACGTGGAGATAGACCTTTTGCTGCTGCAGCTCCAAAACTGTGGAATAAATTGCCAGTTCAAGTAAGAAAATCTCAAAACATTGGAACTTTTAAATCAAGATTAAAACACATTTATTTACTGCTGCTTTTAACCAATAAGTGACATTTTATTCTTTAACATTTCCTGTTAGCATATGACCTGTATATCATGTAATTAAACGAAATATGATCTTACTTTTTAATTTGGAAGAAAGTTGTACAGCGCCTCAGAATATGTATACATAGATTTTGGTGCTTTATAAATGTATTATTATTTTCATTATTAATTACATTTTCTTGATGGGTAATACGAAATTGTTTGATCATAATCTAAAAGTGAACATTTTGTTCTATACTGGTAGAATATTTAGAAATTTGGCAATTAAAAATAAGATATTTGTAAAGGAAAAAGTCGATTTCGAATCAACCAAAACTTTCAAGCCATTTTTCTTTGTCACAATGATGGATCTTTAGCAACTGAAGACGAGCAAATACACTTTTTCTAACAATTTTCATCGTGGATAAATTTCTAGTTTATAAATAAAGGGAATGAAGTAAGTCAGTCAATTTATATACTATAATGAAACAAAAGTCTATGTTAGCCTTCCTAAAAAAAGGTTTTTGCTCAAACTTATGAGCACGACCTATTGTTATCCGACTTATTACAAATCATCGTCCGCATTTCGTTGCTTGAAAGATTTTTAATCATGATGGAAGGGTTTTTAAGGAGTCAATGCTCTATTTTGGTTGATGCCCAACTTAGATATCATAAAAAAACTTGACTTAATGCCTTTTTGCAAAGAAAGGTTTCGTAAGTTTTGCTTAGAGATTGTCGAATGAGCACTTCTCTTGAAGTTTCTCATACTGTTAGAAAATGGTAGTGCTTTATTGCAATTTACATAGATCTCAGATGGCCACATTCGAAAAGTTCTTGCCAAAAAAAGTAATTAAGGGGAGCTTTCCACTTGTCATAAAAAATGTGGTGATAAAAAAGTTCTACTCTACATAGGCAAAGTGAAACCAAACGCTGTTCACTTGTAAACTATATTGCGATAAAACTGGAACTGACATTTTAATTTAAGAATTCTTTTGGAGTTCAAAGCCTGGAATAATGAACATGTTATTGTCGATCTCTATCGAAAAACACATCCTGTTTTAAAACTGTTTGAAGTTCACACAAAACAAAATGCATATCCACACATGCATATTTCTCGTATGATTAACTGCAATTAACTAGGTTGAAAATTCGCCTATTTTGGGGGTTATCTTTGTTGAAAGTGTCATTTTCCATGTTGCCATGCAGCCAAAGTTCCAAGGTGGTTCCAACGTAAGATGCCAGACAACCCTAACTTCTTGCAAAATTGAATTTAATGCACTAGTAGTGAACACTGTGCTGTTCTTTGTACATCATAAAAATTTGACGAGACTTCCTTGCTCGCCACCTCTTGCCGAATATGTCTCTTCCACCGTACTGAGAAAAAAGTTCTTCTAGATCAACAACGATCCACACCATAACGTCTGCTGCAATAGACGAGGCTAACGTAGACGATTCTATGGGATGAATTTGGTAATCTCTCTTGCCAAAGTTACACTCCCTGCTCTCATGACCAGTGTTTCAATATGTTCCGGAATGTTCTAAATTGTGTAGCTACCACCAGTGTTCAAACAATTCCATATGACTCAACTTGGAACAATTTCCTTGAACTAACCAGTATTTTTGTGAGTCATCATGATAATTTCAGCTACGCCGTCTTTCGTGTTTTTTCGTTGCAACTATTAATCTTGCAAATTTGCGTTGCACAGCCAGTTTCCTCAATAAAGATCCCATGCGCTTTCCATAATTAAACAGCACGAATTTTTTCGTGATTTTTCGTTTTAGCAGGCCTTGTAATGATTTCTTTCTGGGGACAAGCAACGCAATAACGTTGTCACTTCTAAGTTTACTCTCGTCAAAGTTTGCAATCAATTTAACACAAGCTTTCGGAACGAATAAAACTTTATTGCCTTTGCTGCTACCAATGTCCCATTTGCACTCTCCCTCAATAGTAGAGATATTTCTCGGGAAAACTACAACTCCTTTGATTTTCCTTTGCTGACGTAATGACTTCGGGATAGACACTTTGACTTTAAATAATTTGCGAACAGAGTTGATGCCAGAATAAAACCTCAAAACACAAAGATGTCTCGTTGAAGACTGTAGAGCCATCAAGGGTTGTATATGCACAAATCCCGAAGGGCCAGGATGAATGAATTTGAATGTCTCGAGATGAGGGTCCCGCAGAAGATTCTTCACCGATCGTAGTTTATTTATTCCATCACGTTTCTTTGGTTTCGCTGCATCAATATGTCCATCGCGAAGTGATTGATCAAGGAGAGGGATCTCATGTTCTGACTTCAATTCTCCAATTGATGAAATAACAAAAACTGCCAATACCAAACCACGAAGATTCATGCTTGCGAGTAGATGATACTGTTTCTGACCAGCTGCGAGGACGATTTACTTTGCTATGACTGATTTAACGGTTGAAAGTTCGTATTTGTTTGAGGAATCAACACTGGATAAAGTCCTTCTTGACAACGCTCTCAAAATATTTGCCGTCCTCTAAACAATACCATTAGTTTGCTCATGTGTTTGAGAAGTACCAATATCAGTTTATAGGATTTCGAAAAGCTTCGTAATGCCCTTCCTCAGCTGACATAAAACAGGCTGCGACTTGGCTTAGTTGCCAACGAATGATGCAAAAGTAAAGTCCCTTCTATTTAAGGCTGTTCCTCAATCCCTATCTTGCATGTAAGGCTAAGTATCTCCAATTGTCGCGCTGATCCTACGTGATTTATTGGGTCATCTTCGGGCCACATTGGGCGATTTGCGATTCATTGTAATGGACCTTATCTTTCTAAATATAACTGAACACAGTGTGATAAGAATCCAGACAATGTAAATTGTGCAAACGGATTTTTGAAAATAGAAATGTGCATGTTTGCGCATGTCTCAGCTAGAGAAGCTCTATGTGCAGTCGAATATGCGGACCAAAGGCCTCGAAATCCAAGCATGAAAGGGAACAGACTCAATTCATAGGACTAAACTTTTTTGACGTCTTGGTGCTTACAAACAATCATGTTTATACACACATTTATTTCTTCAGTTTCTTTTGGGTGTGAAAATCTTCAACCTCACGCGCAGGTATATTTTTATATCTAATGTAAGGAACAATGATTTAACTGGGCCAAAGTTTAAAACCATTTCTCCTTAATTTCGTACCCTGTATGAAAATATTTCAAATATGGAAGGGCCTATTTTTTAATTCAAAAATCTGTCGGATGGACATTTGATACTTTGGAGCTACCGCCTGCTCAAACCATAATGCGCTTGGCTGCCTGAGCTGTAATCCTATTTAAGACTTCTGGTGGTCTACAAAAATAGACCTTATGGACCTGCATTCTACCTTCCCTGACCTGTGAAAATCCAGGTTTTGCTCGTCTGTCGGATGGACTAGATAGAAAGTGAATTTTTAGTGCTTGTTTTTCAGTTGCATGTCTTTGCTGCGAAACTGTATTTTCTTGTAGAGTTTTGGTATCTATGAATAGCTCAACTCTTCAGGATTGCATTTCGATCCATCTCTTTGCTTAAAATGATTATTTACATAGCATGAGCATACATTAAGTGCATGCAGTCCGTCTGTCAGACGGACACTGTCGGACGGACAAAATTTTCCTATCCTTTTGGCAGCGCCTACTTCATACTAGAGACTTATATGCCTATATAGGGCTACTTCAAGTAAAATTCAGCATAATTCCATCTAAGAATTGGTTCTCAGCTCCATACTAGCTGAAAATTTCGTCGCCATTCAGCACTGTGAAAACAAGTTCAAAAATGGCACGTTTTTGATCAAAAATGAATTTTTACGCAGCAGAAATTACACCTTACGATTTTTTCGTGAAAATAATGATAAAATGAGTTACTTTCTGCCGCCTGCAAATACTGAAAACAGTTAAATTACTTTGCAACTCACAGAAAATCTGTTATTAGCAAAAATGCGGTTTTCTCCGAGAGTGACCAATTTCAAAATAGGCCCGGAAACACGAAATATATGTAGGTTCAAACAAAGGCACTCACACAGACATGGACATTAGCCCATGGACATGCACTGCTAGATGACATGAAACTATTCATGTTATTTTAGGAAGGTGTTCAGACATCACAAAACTGCAAAATTTTGAGCATTGGCGAGACGCTTCGTTCAATATAATGAATGAATAATGAGGCCTTCATTTTTTTATTTCTTGACTGAGATCTTCCATATTTTATATCTGGACTTGTTTTGCAATGAATTCCCTGCAGTTTACTTCGATTATTGTACCAAAATTTCAAAAAAACTGCAAACGGTTGGAGGAGTTTTGTAAAGTGAGCAAGCTATGAATGATGAATAAATAGGATTCAATGTGCACTCAACTAAATCATATCCAAGCTGCAGGATGTTCTCAACATGGGCTCAACAAGAAAGTAGAAAACATGCTCATAAACTAGCACAATCCATTGTCTCTCAGTCGAAAACCCACAGCCACGCCTGTATATATTTGAAATATTGCAAGGAAAGTAATGAATATTTCAAAACTGCAGGTTTTTAAGTAATGCCTGCATAGGATAACAAAACAAACAAATGTTGAATCTTTATATCTTTCGGCGCTAAACTCCTAAACTGCAAGTAAACAAAAACAACAACAAAAGAAACCTCTGATAAATAGATTATGGTCCAGTCAAGGGCATTATCAGGGCAAGCTATAAAGTTTTGTGCAACATCCAAATCAGCATCTTCTAAATCCTCAATACAAAATTTCCTTACCAACGAAGTGCTCTTTTCAGAAAGAATAACCAGTGAGTTAACAGGGGTATCCTTTGCCGAAATCTACTTTACTGCTGCAATCAGCTCTTCTCTTAAAGATACTTTGTTATTTTGCATCAGACAACAATCGCCAAAAGCTGGAACTATTATTTGCGCTACATAATTCATAGAGAAGGGCAAACATTTGGATTGAGGGATCTAAAACTACTTTTCTGTTGCATACCCTGAGCTGCAGGATCCGGCATCTTCTTATCGGTCCGTAAATTACTCAATCTGCTCTCAATGTGTTTGCAAACGGCTCAGTGCCAGCATTGCAGTTTCAACTGATCAAGGTTTGCAGCCGCAAAAGTCGAGCCAAACTGGTCATGTAGGCGAGAAACATACCGCTGAATTTGAAGAATGAAATTGATTGAATAACCTTGAAACTGTTTTTAAACAGACAGAGTTCTATAATAAAGATGAAAGAAGCGACATTTCAGAATATATCAAAACAATGATAAGGAACGGAACACGTAACTGCAGTTTAGACTCTTGATAAAGGGAGTTGCTAGGGCGCTGGTCTTTTTTGCCTCCTTTCAAGGAAACTTACCTTTTTCTTGTTGCATGAGTCAGAATATCATATGACAAGTGCTACGCCTCGTTTTAGAGGGGCTAAAACTGTTTAAAGGGAAACCTAGGTAATCTTTTTGAGCATCAAATCATCAAATATTGTCCTTGGCCCATTCTGCTGTAGCCGATTCGATACAGGTTAATGACCTGATTGAACGGAGCAACGCCAAGGGCCGTGCTTCTTAACGAAAACATGAGACCGGCTTTCAAAGAAAAGACCAGGATTCATGGACAAGTTGCACAATCAGGTCTAGCAAGTTCGCAACGCTATACGAATCCCTTGCAATCACTCGGAAAAGGTAGAACCTCATCATTCTACCATCATCTAAATTCATTTACCCTGGGTACCAGAGCCAAAAATAATAAAAAGAAAGGGTAAAATTCATTATGCAGGTTGAATAGGTTTCAGAATTACATATGGTTTCAAATTGATATGCTAAAAAGCTAAGTTGCAAGGAAAATTTAGTTACAATTCTTCATTTAAAATAAGGAGAACAAAAGTAGAATACAATACAAAGGAGGGCTATGTAATCCAACTTTTTTGCAGACAAAATGCGGATTTTGAACGCACCTGGAGAGGGAGCTAATTTGCTATCTTTATCCAGGCTGTTCTGCAGTTCTATTTCGTGTGAAACTGTTGCACAATACAAAAATTGATGCCTAATGTCACAAGAAATATCTAAATTTCACCATAGTTTTTGGATGGAAATTTAGGGGAAATGGACAATTTTCTCTGGGAAATTGAAGGGAAACGAAAATTTCCATTTCCCTTTTAGGAAACTGTTAGGAAAGCGTCCGTTTCCCCAAAATTTCCAACACAATAAACATGGGGAAATTTCACCATTTTTTATCATCAACATGTCTGGAAAATTGGGTGTGTGCGATAGAGCAGAGCAACTTCACCATCTAACCCTTGTAAGAAGGAGCTGACCGTACGTAATGCTGTCCAAAAGCTTCTATCTCAGTCTCTATATCTTAGCAAAAAATGTAAAGGGAATAAGCACTGGTAAGGCGAGTTAGTTAAAAATAGAAGAGCAAATATGCACAATCTGATTGGACATCGCTGCCCGGGGGGGGGGTACATAAAATGTTGAGGGTACGGGTATGTGCCGCCCATATGGGTGGGTTTTTTGGCCCCAAATTCTGTAAACAAGGGTCCCTTTTTCGGCAGATTTTCCATAAACAAGGATGGGTTATCCAGAAATTGGCGAAAAATAGCAAAAATGGGTGGTTTTCTGCCAAAATTCATCGTAAAAGTGGGTATGACGGCAACTTTCGGCAATTAGAAGAGGGTACCTTTCTGAAAGCCGGGCGGCAGACCCCCGTCCATCCGCAAGTCATGTACCCCCCCCCCCAGGGCATCGCTGTCAAAACAACATCTCATTGGACCGATAAAAACATATGTGGCATATGACCAATTTAACTGTGTTGATTCCCTTTGAGTCTCAAGTCCTTCTCGATGTTTATGAATACTCGTGAAGTCCATCTGCAAACAGAAAAAACTTAGCAACCCCATGTTTTGCAATACCTCCTCCACTGTCGCCTATAACTACGATTAATCAGGCCGAGTATCTTGATAAAATAAGGTATTGTCGATAATGAGATGATATCGAATTTTGCAAAATCAAAACAAGCGAAATTTTTGAGAAGGAAATAGTAAGAAAGATTGAACAATACAAGATTTGCAGAATGAATGAAAGAACAGCAAGCAATCTGAAGGTAGCATGTTAATCCAATTAGACAGGGCCTCAATTAAGCAACAGTTTCAAATTAACACCGATCAAAAGGGATTTCCTTAGCAATAACTTAGCTATTTTTAGCTCTGTCTGTACTAGAACACTTAATTTATCTATAACTATCTTTTTTGAATCTCTGAAATTTGTTCTAAATTCGAATGCACACAAAGCCCTTGCACTGATCACTAGACTCATTTCGAAAGTCCCTCAAGCTTTCGCTTGTTGTTGTTGTTGTCGCTTCTGTTGTAGCGACAAGTCTGTAGGGACAGGGAAACAAGAGACTTTTGGAATTAGTCTAATTGTTAACTGTATAAACTCGACCCAAGACTTATGACGATGAGTCCCTTGTATCTCTGCGGTAAACCTTGCTCAGCAGAGACTCATAATGAACGAATGAAAACGCTGACCCTATTTTCTGCATTCGATCGATCGAATCATGATCGAACGACTGTTTTTGCTCTGTTCAACGGTCACCCCTCAGAAAGAAAATGCGATAAAACCCATGTTAAGCAGACGAATTTCGGTATAAATCTGAAGAAGGAACTCCTCGTTACCTTGTAACAGCAAGATCAGTCTTTCAACGCTACATTTTCCATTTTTCAAGGACAAAACAAACCAGAGAAATCTTCAACTACCTGCCGCAGCAACTTCGTTCAGAATCTAGTCAACTGCATCATTCGAATTGACAATTCGACAGCATTGCTCTCTGCTAAATCTCGCAATCTGATTGGCACTCTTGAAATCGCGAAGGGCCTAAAGAGGGCCAGGTTTTTCAGAGTAATATTATAGGTTGACCGAAGCGCCATCATCAAGGCAAAGAGCACAGGGACACAAGAAACTCTAGGTCGTAAATCTACATTCTACCCTTTCAAATCAAGTAGAAAAATCTCCCTCAATGCTCTTTTGCAGAACAATTAAGGAAGTCAGTTATTAGGGGCATATAATAAATAGCAGAAAATTGCGATATTACTTACATTGGGTGTCCCGTCCAAGAAAGCTTATGCTCTGTTTGAGTGGATACTATGAAGGCTTCATCAATTCATTTTCCTCTTTTTTAGATTTGATAAATAGAGGAGCCTTCAGCTTATAGCTTGATGTCAAGTTTGACTTAATTTGACAAATTGAAGCTGATTCATGGAGCAAGAAATACAATTAATGGGAGGATTGTATCTCTGTACTTAAAGGAAATCTTAACTTATCGCAAGTCGTCACACCTCATTTTCCATCAAAACGTTTGTAAAATTTTATGCTCACGCTCAAAGGAGAAAGTTCGCTTCTGGTGAATACTATGAAAATTCAATTAAGCCCCTTTCTCTTATGTGATAGTCGTTTTCTTAGCTAAACACGTATCTCTTACGTATTTATGTGAACAGTGATGTTAGTGATACATTTGCCGTAAAAGCTCTATTAAGGCCCCCCCCGGGGGGGGGGGCTTATTAGCGTTTCCTAAAAGTAAGAATAAAATCTCCGTTATCAAGTTGAAACCTCGACGAGGATGAGAGTTGACATGTCACAAAACAGTTGCATAATTCTTGCAAAATGATTTCACAACAAAATACATTTTTTACTTTTATCCAGTAGATTAGGAGCTCCTGATTTTTGATTGACAGATTCACCCCTAAGAACAAAATGATCATCATGTGTTACCATGGGTATTTGGACACCGCCATTATGTTTCAGTATTTCAGTATATGTGCTTCTGCGGCTAGCTCCTCCATAGCTGTAAATAATTCCTCTGCAAAAGAATAAAGCAGCGGCAATGAAGCAAAACTGCGATGTCTAACCACCCATGGTGTTACCAATCTTATTTGAAGGATGATTAACTTGTCCACGAGAGCCATGTCAAATGTGGCAGCCTTCTTGGCCTGTCTAAGTGGAGGTTAAATAGGAATAAAAGTTTGATATAAATAGAATTTGGAAGTCCAAATATGTGGCTATTTGAGACTGTACCAGATGATCAAACATGATCTATAGCTGTGAGAAAACTCAATTTTACGTCGTAAGTTTTTTGTTTTTTCCCTGAATTTGTTATAGATCCTTCTTGCACCACAACTTGTAGCTAATGCCAAGGCCAATCAGAGTAGTGTGACCACTATGTTCGTATGAATCGAGAAAAACAGACCGAGATTCAACTTGGACGGGCGAAGAAATTTGTTTATTGATAGAAAGTTGGACCAATGAGAAAATTCAGCAGCAGTTGAACAGTTGTGCTGGACGTCCAAACCATACTTATAAAAAAATCTGGCAGCGAAACATCAGCATACTGAAAGCATTTTCATCGTAATTTCTGTCTGCCATCTTTTCAGATTAGTGCTTTGTTACCTAAGCAACTGCGAATGAAAGTAACCCAGGTTCGCCCCAGTTTTGCGCTCACACACATTTTGAGGATCCTCTCGTGTGACCAAACGAGGCTTGGACCAGGGTTAGTTTAACTCAGGTTCGCCCCAGGTTAGTTTGCGTCGTGTGAACAGGCCTTTAGTAAATGAAGCTATTATCAACCTTTTCTTGCAATCCCACGGAAGAGAAAAGCACAGCAAACAAGAACATAACATTTACATAGGCCACATGAACCAGGGAGCGCCGAAGACTGCGCAGAGGCTTTAGGCTCTCCCTGACATTACCAGTGCATTTAGCGCCTGTAGTAGAGCATACGGGATTCTTATTGGCCATTAAACCTGAACGATTCGATCACATTGCAAGATATTATCTCACTCAAGATCAAATTCTGTCCTATTGTACGTCTGCAACATGGGCCTGAAATTTCTTACAAAGTGAATCTCTAGCACCCGATCCCTAAAGACTGCAGTCACACGAGTTTGTCTTCACGTTTTCAGTTTTGCTGTGCAATCATTCCTAAAATATCATTTCGTTTAGACACCTTGCCAGAAAAGCATTAGCTTTATGAGGTCGATCTTTATAATCTTCTTACAGTGTGTGAGTAAGCGAGAACTTAAAACTGAAAATACCGCGAGTGACTTGTTGACCACTGATTATATGTGACCCAGTATATGATAACACGGTGTTTTCTTGGAGGGTAACTACGCTGAAATTTATACCAATTAACAAAGACATTTGCAGAACGATTTGTTTTTGACCAGTTTCTTCAAGGTGGCCTTACGGGAATGTCAAGGATTCCGACGCAAAAAATAAACGCCTGATAAAAATATCTAAGAGGCATACGTGTATTAAACTGTAGAAATATTCCAACGTAGCAGAGCTCTTTCTTGCGGTATTTGCTTCATTGTTGCATTTTGTGGAGAACAAAGAACATCTAATTTTTGAAGCAATCACTGTTGCGAATTTCTTATGCCATAAATCAGAACCACTTGTCCGACTGGGTAAAAGGTCTCAAAGTCTAAGTCGGAGCCCGTTGGAGCCTATTCTATGCAACTGCATCAAGAAGGGGACAATAGTACCGGGTGAGTCAATAAAAACGCCCGGCGTTTGAAAAAATCCTGCTCCCTGAATATCAAAGCAATGATGTTGAAACCTGTCTTGTTTTATCCTCGATATGTCACATTAGGTTCAGTAATTTACCCGGCTTTAATCGGTCATTCCTTCCCGTCGAAATAGGAGATTTTCTGCAGAAAGCCTCTTTCGAAAACCTGCAAAAACGAGCGAAAACAGCAAGCAAAATTTCCCTTTGTTCTCCTTCCTACCAATAATGACTCCTGGATGTGCTCATGTATTTTGTCCTCTTGGGAGAATGGACTCCCCCTAAATAAGTTATTCACACCAGGGGGAAGACTTTTTAACCATCCAAAACGAAAGCACGTGCTAAAGCGTGCTGAAAGTCATCACTTTGAGGTAAACACATTGGGGACTTTTGCTTGCAATTTTAGCACGTTTTTTAAGGTTTCTCAAAGGGACTCATTTTGGAAAATTGCCAACAGAATCTGAACGGAGCGACCGATTTTAGTCAGGAAAATGTCTAAACACAAGTGAACATGTTAGCTCTTCAATCAG